>OZ023166.1:26318584-27637147 GCA_963678695.2 Diplodus puntazzo | reverse complement strand
TAGGGCATCAACTTTGTCTTACAATTGTTGATTTCAACTTCAACTTCAACTTTAACTCAACAATTATTCAGCTTCACTAAATCACAATTCCAGAAGTGTACATATACTGAGTTAATTGTGCCATTACGACATGACATGCTGAAAAAAATTGCTATACTATTTCTAGTGATGTTGTCTTGTCCAAGACAGATAATGTTTGCAAGGATTAAATATCAGGGTTGTGAAAAATGGAGTGGAATTGTATTTGGCTATGGTGTTTGTTAACTTTGATGAGTGTAACTCTAAAACTTGCTTGATAATCATCATGTTTTACACACAAGCCAAAAATACATATTGTAGCCCACAACTAACAAGCAACATTGGACTTCCTGCTTACACAATCCAAGGCATCATTGAAACTGTAGGGTCCAGAAATAAGAGCATGATTATTCTCAAACTTGTAAAAAAAAAAATGGGAATATTTAGAAAAGTTACAAAATCCGTTAAAATTTTTCAATATTTGTTGAAATTTCAAAAGCTGAAATATGCATTCAATATGGTTCTGATACCGCTAAAACACTGACACTCTCTGTCCATTAACATACTGTCATACTGAAGGCCCTGCTGTGTATAATTGCTTTGATCCAGCATCCCTTGTGCAGACTCCACTGTCTTAACTGACGGGGAAAGGAGTTGTCAGTATAAGCAAGATGATGATTTTCGTCAGGAAGTAAATCATGCACAGTATAGGAAGGTAAAGTCCTGTAATTGGTTTAAAGACTGAAATATATAATGGAGACAAACTTGATGGCAGACTGAAGAAACAGAGCAAACATTACATAATACTATTTAGAACAGAAGCAGATGGTTGGTGATAAGAGCTAAAGTTGAAGTGGATTTGAACGCTGAGTGTTGTTCTTACACACCTGTGGAGATCCTGGGCCATGTTCAGATATAGCATACACCTCAGTAATGATTTAGCATATTATTACACTGCAGGGCGACAAAGACCTTAATAATGCCAGACCACATCTGGGGTAGCCCTGGCCAGCTGGCACTGTGATCAGATATTAGCTAGGTGTAAATGCAATCTGTATAGTTTGACTACATTCTGAGAAATACAATCAAAGCAACATGTTGAAAGGTCACCTTTGCCTCTACCTGCTACCCCCAGCTGTTTGTCATAGAGCTCCAGATGAGCCCCTCCTCTGCAAAGGAAAAATATGTAGAGCCCATAGTAGCCCATAGTGTTGCTTCAGGAAACTGAGTTTGTGGGCAGATTTTCGGAGATAATGTACCCAACTCTTGTGGTGTGCTTAATGTAGATACAGGTCAAAATTGATCATTGTTCCAGCATTAAATGTATCATTCATACAAACCGCTTTGTATTTGCCTGAAGTCCCATCACTGCATGCCAAATTGATTTTTTTTTTCTTTAAGACATTTATTACCCCCTGAGGCTTTTTTTCATTTGCTTACTAAATCATTGCTGGGTCACAAATGACACAAGGGAAACTGATTGCAAACAATTTACAATATTCACTTCACAGTATTTATTTTGTTATTTTCCTGTAAAACAGACTTTTTTTTAAATCAAGTTTGTGATTTATTTTGCTTTCAAATTAAATTACTTCTTTAAGGCAAAGATAACCTTTGATGGATAATGTTGTGTATTTCATGCACACAAATAACAAACATTTTGCCTAATGCTGCTCACTTTACTCTTTGCCGTAGCTGTCAGGGAACAGGGTTCAGCAGCCTCTCAGTAAACAAGATGGACACCTGACAGGAAGGGAGCACAGCCTCTGAGACTGACAGAGGTCAGTTTGAAGACAAGCAGGGGATACAGTATGGAGGTGATTTACAGTGGGTCTGACCAGGAATTTAACTCAGGGAACAGGATGATGTGGCAGACAGGGACATGCCAGGCATGGAGTAGCAGAGGAGAGAGGAGGAGAGAGGAGAGAGAGGAGAGCGTGTTGTGTTTCGGCTCTGTTACAGCATTGAGTGTTTTATTTTGAAAATTAACGGTATGTTAAGTTGTTTCGGTGTGTGACTTCCTGTGCTCTGGCATTGGGCAGAAATCGAATTCCTGCATATCTGCTCCGACAAGGTCCAACGCAGCAGAGTAAGGAAGTAACGAGTAAAGAGGAAGTAAACACATAGATTAGACTGAAACCTATCAGCTTCGCTGTCGTGATGGGGCCAGACCGAACACGCATCTGGTGAAATCTAGCTGTAACTCTTTGAATTGAGGATTTGTTTCTACCAAACCAGAGGTGATTGTGGAACTGCTGAGGTTTACTTTGTTTATATAGAGTTTGAATGACACAATGTGCAATAAGATAACAAGGTATTTAAGCTTGTATTGGTTCAGTAAAAAACATAAACTTGAATTTAGAAGATGACCTGTTTGGTAAGGAAAGCTGGTATAAAAAAGTCTATTTTCCTTTTGTGTGCTTATTAGACTTAGATGCAAACTCAGCGCTTCTATATCTCCCAGCCAAGATGGTGGCTATCAGACTATCTCCTCTGGGGCTAGCTGGTTAGCAACTTCAGTAGACATCTCTGCCATACAGTAATAGACTTCTTTACCATTACATCAACACTGTTCTTTCTTACTCTCTGTTGACAATGTAAGTGAACAAATATAATTGTATTTTTGAATCTACTACCTCTGTCCATATTTTTAATCATTGTCCCTTTAATCCAGTTTAATAGTCCTGAAATAAATACTGGCTTTGTGAAGTTTACTATTAGCACTGGATACAGTGACAGGTGTTAATTGAGTTTAACATGGCCATCTTTATGTGGCGGACCGTGGAGACAGGGGGGAAGTTGTCCAACAACGCCACCTGGGGAATTGCACCCCAGGAAATACACTCAACCCGGTACTGGGGCTACTAGGTCACACAGATTCGTTACACCAATTCGTATAGAGGACATGAGACGGACTTCCAAAAATAACTGTTTTTTTTATTTAACAATAATTTACTAAATTTTAAAGGAGCACATCGCTTTACAACGTGAGTGTCAATTATACCACAATAACTTCGAGATAAATAAACAGAACAGGAACAGGATTAAAACTTAGTGAGGCGGGCAGACTAAAGCAACTCAAACCACAAAACGCTACAAAACCAAATCACCACGTGCCACAGCAAAAGTTAAAGGATGTGAGATGGGGCCACCACCAGGGAAGTCTGCTGCACACTGCACCAGCTCCTGTCCTGAAAAGAAAAGAACAAAATTACGTGGAAGGACACTCAAGGTTTGGCTGTACAGATAAGATTAAAGCAGAAGGCCTATACTAAAACACACACACCACACACACACCCCACACATACCCACAGAAAAGAATACAGAAGACTAAATATTTTAACCCAAATACAAATAATCAAGGACAATTTACTTAAGAAATAACCATAGGAGAACCAACTCTACCAAAGTTCAGCTGTGGGTGGGAACCAGGCGTAGTGATAGGCCCGTCTATCACTGCCAACCCCACAGCTGGTTAACTAAATTAGAAAACAGAAATTATGTAACCAAATAACCGAAAAAAAAGAAACAAAGCAAATAATCACAAAAAAATAAAGATATATTGTTAATTCAAAAAGGAAATAAATCAACTAGGAAACAAAAAATGTTTTAAACAGCTGGAACCCAAGCAAATAAACAAACTAAATTAATCAAACCCACAGGAATTGTGGTGGGACTGAGTCTGGCGCTGCGTGGACAGCGGCCGCAACAAAAACCCACAGAGGACAGTAAAAAAGGACGGAGCAGAGGACGGAGCAGAAGACGGAGCGACCGCACCAGGGCTGGAGGCCGTGAATGGTTTGCGTTTGGATAGCCGCTGTGGTGCACGTCACTGGACCGTGTAGTGCAGCCTCACACAGAGCGCAGGAGGAGAAACAGAGGAACCGCTGTGGCTTCAACAGCTACAGCAGGACAAAGAGCAGAAGGCAAACAGCTTTTAGCATAAGGCTACTACAGCCACAGAGATAAATAAGGGAGCGCACTTACCCGAACAAAAAGAGCTTAAACACCCCAAACCCAGTAACAGTCTGCGGTGACAACAGAGAGCGGACGACAGCTCCTCACAACGCTGCAACCCAACCAGCACGGCCAACGACACTGAAAGTGACATCATGGCAGCTGTCACACCACACGGTGCCATAAAGTTGCACAAAGTAACAGCAGCCACGCTTACCTTGAGAATGACCACAAATGAAGCACAGCAAACACACCAAGCAAACGGAGCACGACAAACAGAGCCCTTCCAGGTGAACGCCAGAGAGAGAGTGCGCCCCGAGGGAGCGCAGCGGTTTAACAGGTGGCACCAATGCGTAATCAAGCACCGGTGGTGCTGATTGAGTGGGGGGGTGGTGGAGCAGAGCAACACTCGACCTGTCACATTTACAAGGCATACTTTACACAGTTCATGATTGAGATAGACTATGACTTTATTGACAGTACTGGTGTTGACTCAGGCTATAAGGGTCTAATGGTCCAAGTCTGGAGCATATCCTAGCAGGAGTCTCAAGTCATCCAGTAGAGGGAGGGGCTTGGATTGTGGCAGGGGCCTGTGAGATAAGCAACAAAGAGAATGTAAGAAAGGGCTATTTTATGAATGGGAAGAGAAGCGAAAGTGGGCCAGGAACCAGGAAGTGATTGATGGATGAGTGAAGTAGGACAAGGAGGGGAGAGGGGAGGGATGGACAAAACGTATCAGAGGAGAAGTGGCCTGCTTTAGCTGTAACAAAGACAGAGGCAGAAACAAAGGCAGAGCTGAACAGCCACCTATTGAATTACTGATGCTACTGTCTATGTCATCCTGTAATTAATGTTCAAGCTGCATCAGAATTAATCTGTGGAATTCAGCTCAGGCTGATGTTGAATGATTGATCAATCTAATCATACATCTGATCAAGTTTATTGACTGAAGTCACAATGTTGGAACAAAAAAAACTTTTAAAAAATGAGAACAACGCAGAAGAACATCACAATCACTCACAATCAGGTGAGGATAAAAGTGGTAGAAGGGGTAAAACACCAGACTGAAGTCTGTCTGAAAAACATCAGCTGTATGTACTGTATAACAACATCTTAGGAAACTATATCTGTGAGAAGTGAAAACCTAGCATATTTGTCCATCTTCCTCAAATCCACCTATGAGGCCAATACAGTTGGAAATAACCAAAAGCAGCAGTTTAACCCAGATTTACAGTAGGATTGCATTACCAAATCTGAATTAGAATCTTCATGATCAGAAATCTTTAGATATGCTTTGAAGTACCAGATTTTTGGATCAGATGTTTAATCCAGTCCAACCAATATAATCCCTTTGAGATCATTCTAAAAATACCAGCCCCAGATCTTAGCAATTACTGGTAAGTACAGTGGAACCATAGGCCACAGTTGTGAAATACTTATAAACCAGAATCATCCTTCAAGATGACAATAAAAAGCCCAAATCCAGAGCTTTTTCTTTCTGTATTTTGCTATACTAGACAGCTCATTTGTATCAGAGGAGGCATATTTAGCCTACACCCCTGCCAGGCTAACAGACGGGAACGGCAGCAGCAGGGATTGTGGTACACTGTGGGAATTGGAAACAACTAAATTTGTGAAAAAAAATCTGTGGGGGAGCACAAATAAAATGGCTGTTACCTTGTGCCAAGTACCATGATTGCAAAATGCTCTCAGTAATAGCAGTGGCACTTACTACCTAGAGCAGCACAGTTATTGCACACCGCCTATGACGCATGATGATGATAAACCTTTCAGTGGCAAAGAGTAATGGAAGAGAAAATCAAAAACAAATGACAAATGTTATTCCCATGGTGAGCGACCTGTGTGTGATGGGTGATGGGACGAAGAATCACTGGCGGACATCCTCAGCTCAGAAATCAAGACATATCCAGTACTGGGCATCTTTACCTGTTTGTGAACTGCTGTCATTAACAACAACCTACATGCTCTGCAAACCATGTGCCACAGTCAGGGCTCCACCTGCTCTATCCTTCTCACAGAGATATGAGGAATAAAAATATACCTGCTCTCTTCACAGCTGCACATCAGAGATAAGTCATACACACAAAAATGACAGGAAGAAAAGAAGCCATTTATTTGAATTAGAAATATGGAGTTTCACAGGTGAGGGGAGGCAGCTGAAAGCCTGAGACTCCACATGGTTTGAAGATGTGTGATGGGGCACAGTTCGCATTTCACTAAGCAGATCATTAAGCTCTCAGCATGAATGTTCAGCGTTAATTTAAGATGGCTCTTAAAAAGAAATACACAACATTGTCCTCATTTACCTGAGTGAAGGTTTGAAGGTATGAGGTGTCACAACTTTGAACTGTGATTAACTGGGAAAGCGTCTAAAATTGGAGGCATCTTCTTCGTATTTCATTCAAACTGTCATTCTGGGTCTGAATGTGACATTTTTACCCGCAATCCCCTGAAATATGGATCGTATTCAGAGCCCAATAGTCATGCTATTAACTTGATTTGAACAATATTTTCTCTTCAAAGACCCTGACACAGACTAAACCTTAGGACTCTGTCATATTAAGATGCAGTCAGTCAACAGGGTGAGAATATACTACAGGCAAAAATTCCATGCCACAAACATTTTTAATCAAAGATTTAAATAACTCTACTAGCCAAATGGTACTGTGATAATAGTACACTTGGATTATTTTTTGCAGAATAGACAGGCTTCATGTTCTTACAAGAATTGAGCTTTTGAATAGAAGCATTAGAAGCATTGTTAAAATGATTCAACACATCCTCATTCCTCCAACTGAATCGGTATGACTGTCAGTGTCTCCCAAAACAATTGCATTATAACAGTGACATACATACTTCCATCATATGGTGCAGTTTACTTAGGCAGGAAAACTACTTAGGTTTATAAAAACATTGTGGTTAGGGTAAAAATAACTGTGTTACTTCCGTCACCTCTGTTGGAAATGTACCTACGTTACCTAAGTAATTTATGTTACCTTATGCATGTGACATTACTTCAATACATTAGTAGGTTAAAATGAGAAAGACGATTTCATACTGGATCAATAGCAGTCTCCTGAATTAAAGTCCTGTGCTTGTTTGACCTGACTTCCTCCTGATACAGACTTTTTACTTATTACACTGCTTTTCCTCACGTCCTCCTGAGAAGCCATAATAATTACTATAGCTGCTGGACATTGCTGCCTAAAAAGAAATGTAAATATGGGTCTGACTACCTGCTTGCATTTTGAACCTATATGATAGCTTTCCTAATGTAAACAGCCTTTTAAATGATCACTAAGAAGTCCTAAGGATGTATATTTTTTTAGAACACAAAAAGTCACACATCACAGTCACCACGAGCCTTGAACAAAGAGAGCATACTAGGTAGAAAGAAGGGAAACATGACAGGAAAAAAGAAAGAAAGATAGCAAATGAGACAAAAATAGAAGGATAGAAAGGAAGGGGATGGAATTAATAAGGTAAAGAAGGAACATGTGAAGTAAACAAAACATGATGAATAAAGCTCATTAAATGTGTATATGATACAGCTGGACAACTGATAATTGTGTGAAGTTATGACATATGTTAAAAAAAAACCAAAAAAAAACAAAGAGCATCAAAGTCATTGTTGATGATTTATTGTGTCACAGTTATTTCAATATTTAATGATTTGTCAGTGTGGGTGGATTTTAATTTATTTGCTATTTGAACTGTTAGAAAATATGTATCTATGGTGCAAATGAAAGCGACAATAGGTACAATGGAGAGGCAAAAGCAAGACAACCCCCTAAAAGGGAATGGTTTTGCATGTGGTGATCACATACAGTTGATCTCTTGTTATCTTTCCTGACTATTTCTTGTCTAGTTTTGTGTTCTGCAAATGTTCTTGTCACTACTAGTGGCACGAGGCGGTATCTGCAGCCAAATCAGGTTGCACAGGTAGTCCAACACATCCATACCTTCAGTCGCAAGATGGTTTGCTGTGTCTCCCAGCCCAGTGTTAAGAGCGTGGTGGAGTTAACAGAAGACTACCTGTTACACGAGGAGAGCTGGACAGGGCCGTAAAAAGGCATCAACCCGGCAGCAGGACTGATATCTGCTCCTTTGTGATGTAGGACATGGTATCATTAGAATTCTAAAACATAGGGGTAGACATCACAGTTTCTGTGTTATTACGTTTGGTTCAGGAAATATGATGCAAATTACATTATTCAGTTATGTTGGCAAGCAAAATGGCTGCCATGGCCACCTTGTGGCATTTTTGCAATGTCTCAATATCTAAAAATTTGTTCAGGGCCCCAAACTGTACAAATTTACCAAGTTTTAGGCTTTTATGAAAAAGTGAACAATTCACCACAAATTTATCTCATATCACCTCAACTACAGCAACAGATCCGGGGCATGAAGGAGCAGGCAGCTGATGCACATGGCATACTGCTCTCAGCTCTCACTCAAGTTGCTTAAACAGTGGAACTTTGTGTTTTGGTATTAAAATGTCCTGTGTTACCTTCTAAATTCAGTCTGTGGCAAATATCAAGTAGCGAGCCTTCTAGTGTGGTGCATGATGCTTTCAAGTTCTTTTCCTTGAAAATATAGTTCAATAAAATTATTTAATTTAATAAAAATATATACAGTAATATTAAGTGACTTTTAAGATGCATGCATTCATGCATCCATGTATTTACAGAAGAAACATAACAGGCAGGTGCAGTATAAACAGACTGTGTATTATGAATGTATTGCTCTTATGTTGTACTGTGTATCTATTTATTTATAAAAACAAATAAACACGCAAACAAAAAAAAAAAACTCTATATACAGATGCCAGAGTGTAAGCTTCCTGTCTGGGTATCTAAATTATTTTTTTCCCATTATAACATTTGCACTCATGAATCTACATTTGCTGAATCCTTGAAGATGATACTGAAATTTAACAGTGAAATAAGAAGACATAGATTAGCTCTGATTTATTTTGCCTTGTATTGTTATCACCAGATCTGATCTGATCTGATGTAATAGATAGGCTTGGAAATTCAACCTTGAGCTGTTTTTATGTGTTTTTCTCTCTTCTGTGCCTACCCACTGTAATAAATAGCTGTATAATAAATCAAGTCCTCCCTATTCTTGTGGGCCACTCAATATGTATGTGGTGTGACAGGCTAGTCTGAGACTCAGATCATATATCCACTGAGATGATGGCAGAATAAATCACAGATTTTACAGTAGCAGGCTTCCCAATGAAAGAGAGGCCCTCACTCTTAGGCTCTCTTTCTTCCTCTGCTTGGATTTTCCCTCTTTGATTCTCTCTTTCAGGCTCTCTCCCTCAGGTTGGTCTATTTGTAATTCCGAAATGATGTCCTTCTCAGGTGTACAGCCCATTTGTTCTGCAGCATACTAGTTGAATGTTGTTCTATGGAGCTTTTTACTCTCAATGGACTGTGACATTTATGTTTACATTACTTGTTACACATAATCATAATTGGCATAGAAAACAAGATAAGACTGGCTGCCTCTGCCGGTCCGTGTCCCTGCGGCCACTCGATTTCTGTTTTGAAGTCAAAAAACGCTTCAAAATCAGGAAATGGAAAAGGACTCAATAACTGATTGTAGGTGCTGTGCTCACGCATGAAAATAGGGAATTATGATAATACTGCTATTTAGAATGCATTGTTAATCTACAGTAATATATTGTACTGTAGTATACTGTACAAAGCTCATACAGTAAGAAACTGTTGAGAATACAGTCCTTTACAGTGTGCTCGTAGGGTGGCCTCTTTAAATCAGATTTTCTGTGAGCATAGAGAAAATTACACTTTAAGCAATGAATGTAAAAAAAGCCTTCTAGTGCCTGTAGTAACACAAAAGAAAACAATTTTGACTGGGGGCGGAAATAATGTTTACAGGTCACTTTTCCATGTGAACATTAAAACAGATTTTGTTACTCAAGTGTTTTTTTAGCCTCTATTTATTCAGGGGAGGGTTCACTGAATGTGATGCTGCAGGAATGCCCTGATCACATTCAGTTGCACAAGCACACCTGAAAACTGCCCAGTACAACCACAGTTTGAACTGTTGGCCATTGAGCATCTACACTGGAGTAGTTGGGGTAAGGGCCTTGCTCAAGAGCACCTCAGTTGTGGAAAATGAGGTTGGAGAAATCATCTCTCCTGCGCATACAGGCTGTGTAGGAATCCTTTCCTAAAGTCATTCAAATGTAAGAGATGTGGGACAAGATCTACAGTCCTCATTCTTTACAAAAATATATTCTTAATTTCAGCCAAGGCTACTATGAGTCTGCAGCAGTCTAAGTTATTCTGACAAGTGGACATATTCCAAAATTAAAATATGTCATAACCTAGCTTCAGGCTATAAAACAAAATAGGAATGGACACAGAGTGCAAAAATAAACATTAGAAACTAAACCAATTTAAACTGCAAGATGAGATGTGTAAGTCAGTGGTATCAGAGGTATATATATATATATGTATATATATATATATACATATATATTGTAATGACCCAGGGTGACCTATAGTGACAGATCTGCCAACCAATCACGAGTGATTTTTCTTGTTTAAAAGTAGTGGTTTCATCCAATACTGAGTAGCCAGCCGTGATTCCGCAAGCTCCACATACGTCATGGTTCGTTTCCGTCAATATGTGGCACAGATGAACGCGAAGTTCACAGGCTGTAAATTGTCGTTAACTGCTGAAAATTAAGGAGATTTCCCAGCGTTTGCGGGGACGAAAATCCCACTTTTCATGTAGTGCAGCTTCCTCCAGCAGCCTCAGAGAGGGACAGATAGAGGGTGTCAATAACAAACTTACCTGAACACTCATAATCAGCAGCAGGGGCCGTCACAAATATTTTTAGTTCCCAAATTTCATTTGACTGGAGCTAATATAAGACAGATTTAAAAAATATGTCACCCAATTTGATGAGGACTTTTAAAGGCACAGGCAATTTAAACATGGTGGGTTTGTAAAGGCTGATGCAGATTTTCTTTAAATTCAATTAAATGTGACTACTCAAACAGTGAAGTCAAACAACCAATATTTTTACACAAGAATGAATGCTGATGGGGTTCTCTCTTTATACTGTCAGCTCTGCCTCCATGTGGGATTCTGTGATTCTCTCTGCTTGTCTGAGGCTACTGCAGGTTGTTTTTATCTTTTTTTTCTTTTTCAGAGAGTGTTTATTCAGCTAGACTTGTGTGTTTGTGTGTACTTTCCCATGTCCACCTCTGTCATTGTAATACAGGACCATAGGCAAAGCACTGTGCTATGCCCTGAGTTGAACATTTTGATGTTAATCGTTTTGAAGTGCACATGCCCGAGGGCACGGCTCAGCCAGTTGACTGACCTACGGTTCTCTCCAATTCCTTGCCCCATTGTCTCCAATTTCCTCCATCCTCTAATCCATGACCTCCAAATGATTACTTTATAAGGACACTTCTATTCATATAGTGCATCCGGGGTCAGGTGAGGTGAGAGGAGTCTACCTGTGGAGGCTGAAACATACAACAGATACATAAATTACATGAAACGTGACATAAACTACCAACAGCTGTTATGTCAGTAAAAAATCTTGACTTGAGCCCTGCAAATCATACAGTCCATTAGGTCTTTGAGACAGTTTTTGTATTGGGGAATCAATGATCCATCAATTTTAACAGGCATAAACAGAGCATGTGAGCGGAGCTGAGCGGCGAGAATTTCCGCTCCCCGCTTACGTGGGTGTTCGCTCCTTCGCTCCATCGCTCCATCGCTCAAAGTTATACCAGACAGCTCTGCTCAAAGACCGCTCTCCACTCACCTAAAATTTCATTCAGCTCCGGTGAAATCGCTCCACTCTCACTCAAATTTAAAAGAGGGAGCAATTCCTGATGTTACACCTATATGACCTGTCTGCTTGCTTTTCGAAATATTTTATAAACTCCATCTCTCAACAAATGACCTCTGATGTAGGCTAATCCTTGAAGGACACACGTGAGTCTGGACTTGTGCATGCCCTAGACTTATGGAGAGTGGTATCGGAACGGAACTGGAGCGAAATGGATCCATCGCTCTGGCCTTTGGATTAAAACCCGTTCTGCGCTCCGACTATACTTCGCACGCTCCGCTCCCCGCTTGCTCCGCTCACATGCCCTGGTAGGGTCTCCCAAGGCAAACAGGTCCTAGGTGACGGGTCAGACTAAAAGCGGTTCCAATGCCCCTGATGATATAGAGTACAACAAGGGCATTCACGTCGCCCAGAATGGCGTTACCGGGGACCCACCCTGGAGCCAGGCCTGGGGCTAGGTGTCAATGATCGACTTTGTGGTCGTGTCATCCGACCTCAGGCTGTATGTCTTGGACACTTGGGTGAAGAGTGGCGCTGAGCTGTCAACTGATCACCACCTAGTAGTGAGTTGTATCCACTGGCAGAGGAGGAAGCTGGACAGACTTGGCAGACCAAAACACATTGTGAGGGTCTGCTGGGAACATCTGGCGGAACCCTCTGTCGAGGAGGTCTTCAACTCCCACCTCCGGGAGAGCTTTGACCAGATCCTGAGGGAGGCTGGGGACATTGAGTCCGAATGGACCATGTTCTCCACTTCCATTGTTGACGCAGCTGTTCAATGCTGTGGCCGTAAGGTTTTCAGACGCTGTTTTTGGAGCAGAAATGTGAGGAAGAGTCAATAGGACAGGCGGGAGGACAGATGCTTCTCCACGTACAGCTGCGGTAATTGTTTTCCTCATATAAGTTGCCAATGACAGTTACAGTTACTACGTTACTTTTGTTTGGTCCTGTAACGTTGCTTTGTGGGACATTTCTCTGTATTTAGTTGAGTGAAAGACCTGTGTAGTTATCAGACTGTCAGATTTCTGCCTGGCTCTTACGTTCTCTCCAGTCTTTAACCAGAGGTCCATTTTGTTAATTGCACAAGATGCAAGCTATGGTGAAAAGTTGGCTAATGCTCCCAGAAATGGACAATGGGATTACAGTGTCAAAAAGTTTGTTCTCCTTAACCCGCCTTATTAGCCGTTCAACGTGAACTCGCAGCCGTGCAATTGACTGGGTCTCCAGGACGTCATGTGCTGCCATTTGCTCCTTGTTGGAGCGGAAGGCAGGCCTGTGAAGTTTTCCTGGCACAATGTTGTCCACCCTAAAGCCCTTGTCCACCATCACAGCCATGTCAGGGGACAGGAGAGGTATGATGCCAGACAGCTGGGGCTGGGGACTCAGAGGTTGATTCATTCATCACTCAAGCAGAAGTCACTGAGGTAGTTCGGAAGCTCGGAAGGCATTTGACCGTGTCCCTCGTACTAGTATGGGGTTGGAGGCTCTCTGCTAAGGGCTGTGCAGTCCCTGTACGAGCAGGAGCCTGGTTCGCATTGCCGGCAGTAAGTCAGAGAGTGCATGTTGGACTCCAGCAGGGCTGCCCTTTGTCGCCGGTTCTGGACAGAATTTCTAAGCGCAGCCAGGGGCCGGAGGCGATCTGGTTCGGGAGGCACTGGATTTCATCTCTGTTTTTCGCAGATGATGTTGTTGGCTCCTTCGAGCCAGGACCTCCAGCATGTCATGGGGTGGTTTGCAGCCGAGTGTGAAGCAGCTGGGATGAGAATCAGCACCTCCAAGTCTGAGGCCATGGTCCTTGACCAGAAAAAGGTGACTTGCTCCCTCCGGGTTGGGGGAAAGCTCCTGCCTCAAGTGGAGGAGTTTAAGTATCTTGGGGTCTTGTTCACGAGTGAGGGAAGGATAGAGCGCAAGATTGACAGATGGATCGGTGCAGTGGCCGCAGTAATGCTGTTGTTGTATTGGTCTGTCGTGGAGAAGTAAATCGAGAGATGAGCCGAATGGTCAATCTACCTTCCTACCCTCACCTATGGTCATGAACTTTGGGTCGTGACCAAAAGAATAAGATCCCGGATACAAGCGACCAAAATGGGTTTCCTCCGCAAGGTGGCGAGGCGCTCCCTTAGAGATAGGGTGAGGAGCTGTCAGGTGGGAGGAGCTCGGAGTAGAGCCGCTGCTCCTCCACATTGATAGGAGCCAGCTGAGGTGGCTCAGGCATCTGTATCGGATACCCCCTGGACGCCTTCCTTTGAGAGGTGTTCCTGGCATGACCCCGAGGAAGTCCCAGGACACGCTGGAGCGACTATGTCGCTCGGCTGGCCTGGGAATGCCTTGGGATCCTCCCGGAAGAGCTGGAGGAAGTGTCCGGGGAGAGGGAAGTCTGGGTGTCCCTGTTCAGTCAGCTGCCCCCGCGACCCGGCCCCGGATAAACGGAAGAAGATGGATGGATGGATGGACTACCTCATGACAATAACATATTTGGTCAAATCTGATTTTATTAATGATAATCAAGAAATTGCTCTAAATGCATTGTTTTAAATTGTATCACCACATACCTCATATAAAGATGTAAAATTATTCTTTAAATACTTTAAACCAAATTGTCAGATAAATATGTAGCCCAAGAAGTTAGACACAGGACATACTGTACTTCAGAGGTCCTTTTCACAAAAAACACATATTTATTTCATCTTTAGTTCTCAATCATCAATTGAGTCAATCATCCTCTGACCACAGGTGGTACCAATTCAGTCTATAATACAGAAACCTTAGAAACAGCCATAGAAGCAGTGTATATCCATACTTTTTTTCTCCCATTGACCTTTACTATATTTTAAATTGTCTTTACCGGCTAATTTCAATAATTTCTTAATCTAAAACCATCAACATGTCTGTTGGACCCAATGCCAATACAACTGCTTAACGAAATGTAACCTCACTAGACCTGATCAATTTGTTGCTATTAATGGGTTACGTACCACAGTCTTTGAAACAGGGCTTACAGTGGCTTATTTGTTCTAATCAGTTCCCTTTTTTCAGTCTCTGCTAGGATCATCAAACTGTGACATTAATTAGGCCTAATGCATTGAAAACATCCCATTCTCGCCTTGTAGCACAAATGTATTCATGGATCACCTTTGACATTCCACAGCCACACTCACATATTCAAGTTTTTTACCTATCAAGAACAGCTTTATAGGATCAATGGGATTGTAATTGTTACACAAGACATGTGAACTGGAACTATGACTGATATAATGAGTGGGAATGTGGGACCAGAGCAGTTACTTTTCACATCTACTCTGAAGAAATGAAGGCAGACTAGGAAGAAAGGGAGTTACTGCCAAAATCAGATGAGTGCCAGAAAAAGCTTTATGATCCTACCATAAGGCAATATTATGTGTTGCTTGATGGAAGCAAGTTTGTTACGAAAGTAATTTGATTGATCAGGAGAAGGCCAGCCTATAACAGGATGTTTTTAACAGACTTTTTGAGTCTACAGACTCAGCTGATCTGATTGAAGGAAGAAGACTGTTCCAGAGTCTTGGTGCCATGACTGCAAAAGAGCAGTCACCTTTAGCAATTTGAACAAGCTGAAGTCGAGCAAGGGCAGTTTGATTAAGGCAGGTTAAAAGTTAATTACAGAAATACCTGTGCCATCAGACTGTACAACGCCCATGCAAAAACATACACTTAATTTATTGCGCTTTAAATTATTATCATTGTAAATAAAACTGCATCTTATTTCTCCTGCACCTTAAGTTACAATTTGCTCAGTATTTTATCTGATTTACCTCAGTATTTTATCTTATTTTTGTAACTGCTTGAGCATTTTATTGTATATTGTACTATTGTATTGCATTGTTTTTTTGCATATTGTGTATAGTAATTTATTATTTCTATATTTGCCCTCACATTTTGATCGTATTTGTATTTGTACCACTGCTATGATGACCTAATTTCCCCTTTGGGATTGATAAAGTTATCTATAATCTGTCTATCTAAATCAAGTCGAGAAAAGAGTCTGAAGTGGATAGAGTTGATCTGATTTTAGAAATGTATTTATTTTTTCTTAATTGAAAGAAACAGACTTGAACTAGTCTATTGATGTGATGGTCGAATTTCAGGAGGCGGTCAAATATGACGGCAAGATTTTAAAAAAATCAAAAATCGTGATACAAACCAAATCATGAGTTTGGTGTATCGTTGCAGCCCTAATATACAGTGAAAACAGGATGGGACCAAAGATGGATCCCTGAGGCTCCCCACGTGATAGTGGAGCAGATGATGACACAAAACTGCCCATAGAAGCAAAAAAAACTTTTATTTGACAGATATGAAATAAGCCATTATAGTACTTTCTCTGAGATGCCTACATATTAAGTTAATCAATTGATGAGGGTTTTGTAATAATTTGTGTCAAATGCAGCACTTACATCAAGAAGAATCGAGATTGAATGCTCTCCCTGATCAGACTGTATAAGAGGTTGTTAGTAACTCTTAAAGGGATAGTTTGTGTTTTTTGAAGTGGGGTCATATAAAGTACATAGTCGATCTGTTTCCTACCGTAATCACCGATCAGCGCAGCCTCAGTTTGGAGGAGCAGAGAGCCGCTCCAGCCCAGACGCTCAGCTTTGTACTACAGTGAACGGGGTCCAGAGATAAAGCGAATTTTAACCACCTAAAACAAGGCTCAAAAAATCTATAACAGTTCAAGTGTACGTTGTATAGAGAAAATTCATACCGCTTTACATCGCCATCAGACCGGCCTTTCTTTTGGCACTATACAATGTACACTTGAACTGTTATAGATTTTTTTAGGTGGTGACACAGCCAGAGGGAGCATATAAGACCAATTACTGAAAAACTTCTTTAAAAAATCTGGAAGGTAAAATATCCAGACTGCAGGAGGACAGGCACAGTTTAGAAACTGTTTTGTTGAGACTGCAAATTGCAATAGGGGAAAATTGAGTGGAAATATTTGGAACAGTATTTGCAGGGTTTAGACCAGGGGTACTCAAATACAAATCTTGAAGGGCCACAAAGATTTTTTTCAATGACTCAAAAGTCCATGTATTGAGGTCGGTCAGGCCACATGCAATAATACTGTAATATTCAAAACAAAATTTCCTTTTCATTCAAAACAACAAGAAAAATACGAACTAAAATAAAATGTAATGTGTAATGTGTTTCCATTTTAACATAAATTAAAATACATAGTTGAATATTTCGTCTTTTTGTTTGCCTTCAAACATTGTGTCCATCACTTCAGTCATGCATTATTTTATTATTTCTGCATCTGAGAATGGCTTCTTGTGCTTACCCAAAATCCACACCACTCTAAGTGATTGATGGGTTTGACAGTAGTTTGAGATAGAACAGAAGAAGAGGAGGGCCTTCCGGGTGTAAACAGTCAATCTTGTACCATATGCTGGATGATAGCTGCCACCAGCATGTTTGGGTGCAGACCTGTTAAAAAGGAGTCACAATTCCAAAAGAGGTTACAACTGTCAATGAAGCCAACATTTTGTGCTCTGCATGCCAAGTGTAGCCAAGAGTGTAGGCTACGTTGGGATTATGCTGGAGATGAAGATGGGCTTCCCACAGTGACTGAGGATATTAACGAGATTATTAGAATTGCATGATTGTCCATAGTTAACTTGTGATTGATTGCAAATTATTCACACATATTTCATCTGTTCTAAATGTACATTAAAAGGGATATTTTTCAAGTTTTTAAAACTCTAGTCAACCTGGGATGTGCTTTATGCAAATGCATTTTAATTATTATTGCAACAATCCAAAACAATGACAAACACTGTCCAGAATATTCTAAGTAGTCACAGCATAGTGTACAGCAAGGGTTCTCAACCTTTTGCAAGCTGGGCCCCCCAAAGCTGGTTCATTGCAGTCGCCCTCCCCTGCCCCTCGTCCTCCTCACCCCCCCACCGCCCCCGAGGAAGAAGAAAAAAAAGGAAAAAAAAAACAGCTGTCCAGAATTGCCACAGGCCCTGTTTTTGTGAATGAAATGGCTGGGGGCAGGTCGGTAAGGTAACGCTGAGTGGCCTTGATGCCTGTCAGTCATGATGAGTCGCATCTCGTCACCTCTCCGCTGACAGAGAAACGTCTAGCGGCTGCTTCTCCTGAGTTTTCCTCTGCATATCTTACGACAGAAAGTTTGAATTTCAAGTCGTACTTTTTTTTTTTTTGCTGCACCGGAGCCATGGCGATCATCAGTGTGATATTGACTGACAGAAAGCACAACACGTGAACAAGGTGAAGAAGAAAAACATGCTGTGTCAGTGGTCACGTCCTCTTCCTTGATTTAAAAAATAAATAAATAAATTAGACTCTGCATTTATTTGGAACCGGCGGTTATTTATCAAAATATACACCTGCACCCAGCGTTTAAAGGGGACCCTGCAGTTCTCAGCGGCTGTCCAGTTGTTCATCTTAATGTCCGCGAGTGAAATGATGGACTGACTGCTGTGATCAGTTGTTTCCTGGTTTTAAAACTCCTCGGTTGTGGGTCGCACAGCAGTGCGGGTCATTGACACCTCCGCCCATCTCACTAGCAGTCGAGGCGGAAATAAGTGTACCCTCCGAGGTGGAAAATCGGCGGACCAAAACAGACCCCCAATTTGCCGGCCTCTGTCTAAAACCGCGGACCGAGCCGCCAAAAGGACGGGCAAATTGGCGGCTTGGTGCTCTGTCTAAAAACGGCTAGTGACTGCCTGTGAGTGCTTTTGGATGGGGGAGGGACTCACGACAGCACCCACTGCTCGTTGAGCACAGTGACTGCAGAGTAATACGTGCTTTCAAGGCAGAGTCTCCAAACACCACAAAAGTCTCCAATAACACCAGTAAAAGTCACTAGATTTGTTGCTAGTCGCTTTTGACAAAAAAAAGTCGCCAGAAGGATAATTTGTTTGTGTGTTATAACAGTCCAACCACTTGCATTTCGACATAAGGGGAATTTTCGTGATTTTTTTTTTTTTTCAGATTTTTTTTTCCTCCCATCCTGTAGCCTACTCGCCCCCCCCAGGGGGGCGGGCTCCTCTGGTTGAGAACCACTGGTGTACAGTATTATACTTGCATAGGTTCTAAAGGTTAACTAAAGAATGTAAATCTGGTAAATTGGCCTCCAAGATGCAGCGACCCATTTCGTTATCGCTGTTGAAAGTTGTTTTTTTTACATGTTGAGTAAGGCATCTCCATTGCAAACTATTCAGCATAGTCTGCCTTTGGCAAGGGGGAGGACTCATCGACAGTTGATGTAAATAACATAACATCTTTATTCATTTCTGCTCAAGGAGGTTTATTTCTGCTGCCATCCACAACATAACTGCTGCATTGCCTCCTGATTTCACAAGCTATGGGGTAGACCGAAGTTTATCATATGCATGCGTCAAAAAAAGTAACAGCGAACGACTATGATCATCTTCTTCTGGTCATTGTTCCAGATAGAAACACTGCTTATTTTGCTCTCACACAGCTTCAAAAACCCTTCAGTCAAAGTTCTGTTGACATCTAGGTTCGTAACACCTCCCCCCTTAAAACTGAACATTTCTCCCCCAAAGAAATGTTCAAGTAGTTCAAAAGATGCAATAGGGTATTTAGCTACCTATAGTCAATCACCCTTTTTCCTGTTGAACCACAGTCTAAATAAAATAAAACACTTCTGCACAGGACCAAAATCAAATCAGTGGGTGCCACTCCCACAAACAAAACATGGTGGCCACCACAATGAGGAGAGAACACGCACCAAAAACAGCAATCGTGGAGTGCAACAGTCACCACACAAAAGGAGTCACTGTATAGTCACTACTACACACAAATGTTGCCAACTTACACCTAAGCTGCACACGTTACTGTAATGGAGAGTGTAACAAAAGAGACAAAGTGACCGGACAAACTGGGAAGCCATACCCACCACTCAAGATCCACTGATCTGTGGAGTGACGCCATCCCAAACACACTAATTATTACACTAAAGCAGTAACACCTACATGACCACACCAAAAGTGGACTGCAACAACTACACACAAAAGGCATCACTCTGTAGTTACCACTACACAAATGTTGCCATCTTACACCTAAGCTACAACCACAAGTGACCCAACAAAAGTGGAGTCCAGTTACTACAACCAAAATGTCACAAACCAGGCAATCCAGGCAACTGTGATCACCATATCGAGGATTACCTTTGCGAACCTGACCAGAGTCTAGTGACTTTCCCCATGCAACCCAGCGGGAGAAAGAGAAACTTGGATAGAAGATAAGTTCTAAAGCTGTTCATAGGTTTATACAATCACAACATCCTAGTGTCAGAAATGACTACAAAGGGCTTTGTCATTCATTGAAAGAAGAATTCTTATCTACTAGTGAGGCCACAGTAATGCTTGCTACTCTGCAAGTTAAACATTCCCATGGAAAGCATCCCAGAGATTATTACATGCATTTGAGGCATGCATACTATAGGTCAAGGATGCACTACGCGTAGAAGAGAACCCTACCTTGTTTGTGATTAAGCTTCACCCATGTATACTGTCACAACTTGGCTCTTTGGGCCATGACAAAACGGGAGACACACTGAATTAATGAGGTTTAACAAAGTATATAATTAACATAAGTAACGAAATGTGCAACAAAGGAAAATAATGAATAAATGGGATGTGAACATCAGTACTATCAGTAGTATAGGATGTGCACATGTGTAAAATGGAATGGATGTATGTTGTAAAGTGCATAAACTGAGCATAATGTAACTTAGGAAAACTACGGCTGTCACATCACCCCGTGGGATGTCTGCTGGAGAGGAGAAAGAGAGAATGAATGAATGACTCATGAGTTTTATAATCTCAGGACACTGGGCCCAGGTGCCCTTGGTCAACCAAAGGAGGAGGGTGTGATGACCCCTGCTGTTGAGGCAGCAGCCTCCTGATGTGACTTGGGTTTGTGGGAGGAGTTTTGGTTGACCAAGGGCAACCTGGGCCCAGTGTCCTGAGCCGTTTTGTCACGGCCCAAAGAGCCAGGTTGTGACAGTACGCACTCATGTTGTAATAATTGAATCAAACATTGACACATTAAGAAACCTCTTGCTGAATTAGATACGGAAGATTACACAGGTCCATCCATCCATCTTCTTCCGCTTTATCCGGGGCCGGGTCGCGGGGGCAGCTGCCTGAGCAGGGACACCCAGACTTCCCTCTCCCCGGATACTTCCTCCAGCTCTTCCGGGAGGATCCCAAGGCGTTCCCAGGCCAGCCAAGCGACATATTCACTCCAGCATGTCCAGGGTCTTCCTCGGGTCTCCTCCCGGGGGCATCCGATACAGATGCCCGAGCCATCTCAGCTGGCTCATCTCGATATGGAGGAGCAGCGGCTCTACTTCAAGCTCCTCCCGTGGTGACAGAGCTCCTCACCCTATCGCTAAGGGAGCGCCCCGCCACCCTGTGGAGGAAACTCATTTCAGCCGCTTGTATCCAGGATCTTATTCTTTCATTCATGACCCAAAGTTCATGGCCATTGGTGATGAACTGTGATGAAATGCTGATTACTTATTGGTTTAAGTAATCAGCATTGTTATCCAATGAGTGAACACACAAACATTCTTTGACACAAAAATGATTATGTCATTGTATGTGCCACTCTCTGCATCTCACCCTAACAAATTGACGTAACTAATTTCCCTGCTCTCACTAACCCAGGGATTAACTGAGAAACAGGTATTTAGTGAGTTCAATACCATAGTCTGTGTTTATTTGTTTTTTTTTTGTCTTTTTTTGTAACTTCTGCTCTTGATGTTCTGTTTGTGAGTTTTGCATAGCTAAGATAGAGAGTTAACCGATGTCCAGCTGGTTACAGAGCTGCTCAGGTGTTGCTCCGATTTTCATGAACCGACAAATGAACTCTTTCAAACTATGGATTATGCATTTGCATTTGTGCTCTCAAGATAAAACATCAAGCCCATCTGCCCTCTCAGTTCCTCTCTTCTCCTGGGTCTCCTGGGCTCAACAGCTGCTAAGAGTTGCCAGCTGCAGTTCCAGCAGGGCCACAGAACTTCTCCCCAGTGGGAACCAATGTCTTGCTAGTATGCAAGCTCAGTTAGCACTAGCAGCTGTGACACAAATGCCTGTTTTTCCATTACATCTGTGTGCATGGCTCTACTTGGTTTGACTTGGTGCAGCAGAGACTTCCACCAGAGCTGGGCTACCTGCTTAAGTGGGGTGTCTTAAATTGATGATGCTCCGTTAATTCAATTACAAAAAACAGGACAAGAGAAACTAAAGAGATTTAGATGGAAGCTACAAAAGTACTGAGAGCTGAACACACTGACCTTTTAAAACATCTCTCTCGCAGGTTTCCTGCACATTCATGACTTTTGTATTGATTTGCAACACACAATTGTTTGAGAGGGAGACGGGTGCTTATTACAGGTTGGTGGCAGTTGCAAGACATCACTCCAGCCCGCTTGGAGGCGGGGCGAGTGCGGCTTTGCCCTACTCTGGAGCAGCTCCATCATGGGTATGGCTCAGTGCAGTAAAACAAGGACAGCACTGTTCAACACTGGGATTACAATATTATCCTGTTTGGCTCATCAGCTAAGGAAATGCCAGCACCCCTTCCTTTAAAGACTGTTAATGTTGAACTGGGCCTAGAAAGCACATAGCATAGCATGGCTAAGCACAGATCTTTTTACTGTTTGAATGTGTGTGATGTAATCTCTGTATAGTCAGGTATCAGTAGTTGGCTCTACCACATAGTTTAGTTGATGTCGGTTAGGTTATGCTTCACTAACACACTTTTTTAACCTGGCACTGACATCTCACACACACTCTTTCTTCAGCCTAGACCATACCAGACCATATCACACCTACATGTGATATCAGTGTGCACATGGTGAGAGCACCACTATTGTTTCTTTGTTCTCATAGAAACATGTGGAGGGTGACTTCAACTCTTATATGTCTGACTTCCCTTTGTTCAGCCATTTTGTTTAGTTTTTCTTGGTCCATGTCATGCAGCACGGCGTCTCGCCACCATTTTGGCACACACACACCAACAGTTGATGGAAATTTTAGTTCTCATTATCAACCTCATCGCAGGCAGAGGCCACCACGCAAGGTGCCAACTGCACATCAGGAGCAATTTTGGGGTTCAGTATCTTGCTCAAGGACACTTTGACATGCAGCTCAGTTCCACACCAGGGGAGCCGGGATTCGAACCAGCGACCTTCCGATCACTAGTCAACCTGCTCTACCAGCTGAGCTCATCATCAAATTAATGTAATCAATGATTTTCTCTGATAAGCATTAATTACTAGTCAAATGTATTGAGTTATGAGGCTGAATACTGTCCTGAAAGTCACGTAGGGATCCTTGTTGGTCCATAAGGTAAACAGTGTTTTCTTGCTTCCTCTTATCAGCTTATCAGTCTACTCTTGCTACAATCTCTGTCAGCCAACCTTATCTTTGCAGTTCTCGTTTGTGCCAGCTGTCATTTCAGTGCATGTGTTATAATTTTCCATTTATAATTCATTAAAATGCAAACTAAGGGTAAATTGCACTCATTTGCATCAGGCATGTTTATGGACATGTTTGCGCTGTTATATCATCATATTATGGACAGAGTGACTTGAAATTCATGCAACTATCAGCAGCCACAATCCATACATTGTGAATTTTCTCAGTGTGTCAAACTTAAATTAATATATAATTATTAATTAAAATAATATAATGAATACTTCAAGCACCTACAGAAAAAATCAGTCAGATGAGAACTTGAAGAGGTGAGCATCAGATATGTCCCCCTGGTAATGCAGGTTATTTATGGCCATTATGAATCGTCCAGAACACCTGATATGGAAAGGGCAGAAAAGAGTACTGGCAGCTCGAGAGAAGTGCTGGTACATATGAATTAGTCATGGTACACCAAAGAGTAAAAGATAGAATTTTCAGTCTTGTGTACCAGTAAGTACAGGTGGATGGATTTTTTTTTTGCCAGGCTTTTTTTTTTTTTTTTTGGGTTGGCCCTAATACTCCTTCGTAACTCCCTGAGACACAAGAAGAAGGTAAAAATATATATTCTTGTTCATAACGTACATGTCCATGTTACAGCCTGTTATGAGCCATGAGCCTTACAATAGCCTGTCATGAGTCTAAATAAATATTTTGGTGTTTTTATTATTATTTTTTTTCCAAAAAAGTGCAGAGAAATTCAACATAAAGTGGCCAGAATATGAGTTTAAATAAATAATCATATAACCTGTCATTATTCACTTGAATATGATGATAAATCTGTCAGTTTCCCTTCACTTCATAGTGAAAGCTAGAGAGAGCCCCTTCAGTGTGTCGTTATCCAATCCATTCCACTTGTTCATATAGAGAACATCACTGAAAATCCAGTCCGCGTTTTCCCTGCGACCTTGCTTGCACTCGGTACCTGCAGCTTGTGTACCTTGAAGCCACAGAGCAACTAGAACAGCACGAGGAGAAGAATGTGAATGAAGAAGAATGGATAAAAGAAAGTTTTTCAAGAAAGTAAGTATTCATCACTGCTGGTAGTAACAATCAGTTAGCTCCAGCCCCCTGCTAACAGCAGAAATCCCATGTGATTAATGAACCAAGTGCTCCCTGTTTGACAAATAACAACGCTGCTACTTAGCTAGCTAGTTAGTCTGAACTGCATTGTGAAGGCCCTGGTTGTTTATAGTTAAGTGTGCACTCGTTTTACCATATACTATCTTTGGGCTGACTTCCCTCTGGAGCATTAGCTGTGTTTCTCACTTTACGCATGGATGCACACTAGGGTTGTAACGATACACCAAACTCACGATTCGGTTTGTATCACGATTTTTGACCCACGGTTCGATACAAACCTCGATATTTTTTTTCTAAATTAAACATTTTATTTATGTAACATTTCAATAACTTATGTATATGATACTTGTCTGATGGTATCAGAGGTGCAGTATTGTCGATGGCGTGTCTATCTGATGGTCTATTAACTGCACAGGTTCGTCACTCAACTTAATACAGAGAAATGTCCCACAAAACAACGTCACAGAACCAAACTAAGGTAATGTAATAACTGTAACTGTCTTTGGCAACAAGGAAAAATACTACAGTTGTACGTGGAGAAGCGTCCTTCTTCCCGCCCGTCCTACCGACTCTTCGTCACATTTCTGCCTGATAAGCAGCGTCTGTCACCGGCAAAAACACTTTACCTCACCGAGTATTTATGATGAAAAAAAAATCTCCGCGACGGTCAGCCCTCCGGACCGAGACTTCAGTGAACTTTACCCCGGAAGACAGCCTCCGTTGGGATTGACAGGGAGGGGAGACACCGGGGTAACCCCTTGCAAACGAACACACGTCATCATCATGACGTGTACCGTCACGTCTCTTTAGGAGCCGCAGCGCCGGCTTTCTGTGTGAATTACGCAGCGGTTCGTCTTTACAGCGGTGTTCCGCTCTGTGTGAACAAACAACGGCGGAGAATTGGCGAACGACCCGCTGCGGTGTTAATGTGGTTACAGCTCAGTGCTGAATCTGGACCGGAAGTTGTGTCGCGATTCTGCCTTCTCACAGTGCGAGACAGGTTCGTGGACCTGAGTGTCGCGATTTCGGCTTTGATACGTGTATCGTTACAGCCCTAATGCACACCGTGAAACAGGAACTGAGCTCATTCACGTAGGATTATCATCAGTGGATAATAATAATAACACACTAATAATAATCACTCCACCACCCCTACTGACCTGTAGGAGTCAGGGCAGAGGAGCACAGGGGGTGAGAGGGGAGAGGCCTCTGCTGGAAAGGTGAGTCTAAAGGATTTCACAGGATAGAGTCATTTGTGATGCAGACAGTCTTGGAATTTTATGGAACTCAATATGAATATGAAATATGAAACATTTCAGTGAAGGTGCACCATATAAGACTTATTTAACTTGAGCTTTTATTGAGGAGAGTAATGATTAGAAAGTGGAGAAAGCTAAGATATATTTATATAAAAGCCAAATTAGCCCGACCCAAATATTTTCAAGAGTATCTTAATATTACTTTAATTCAAGTAATTAATAGTTTTCAGGGCTTGAAATTACAACCATTTTAGTCACATATGTGCCCAAAATGTAATCTGTGTGACTTCAAAATATTTGGGAGCAAACAATTATTGTGTTGTGAGGCTCACAACACAATAAAGCTGTAAACATACTGTTACTGTGTAAACCTGTGTTTGTTCTTGTACTGTATTAAAAAAACAGACTGAAATAATAATAATAAGCCTCCCTGTCCTTAAAACCTAGTGACGCCCCTGCTGCAGACATATGATAGAATAAACAACTCATGTAGCCTTAACAGAGGTGGCTATTCTTTAATTATTATACTACCGAACTACAACTACCGGGACTACTGAAACTTCTTATTGGCTACTCATTTGCTTTAATATACCGTACTTTCCGGACTATAAGCCGCTACTTTTTCCCCATGCTTTGAACCCTGCGGCCTATACAACGGTGCGGCTAATTTATGGATTTTTACAGCTAACGGCCACTAGGGGACCTCCTCAATCTATGGATTGTACAGGTTACGTCCCTCACCTTTAACGCCTGGTTTATTATTATGCTTCTGCGTCGCGGCGACAGCGTAGCTACGTCGTCGACCCTACACCGTCATTGAGCATTCGGAGTTCTGCGTCGAGGGAACGCGTTGTTCTGTCGGTGGACGTCATCAACGTCAGTGATTCAGGTTTGTTATGCTAACAACACATAGTCAGACAGGTGGCGGTGCTAACGGAGCTAACAGCTGTCTGTCAGTCTGACCGAGAAGTTTCTCACTTTACTTCGCTGTTAGTTGAATTAAATGACATTCATGTTGTCTTTAACTGTCCGTGCGAACCAGTCCGCAGCTTTGTGCGTCTGTTTGTGCGTCTCTGACTCTTGCGTGTTGACGTTTGCGTGGTCATAGGTTATGCAAATATGCAACTTGTTTGTTGAAATGTTAATAAAATGGAAGCTTCCCCAAACAGCAGTCTCTTTCCCGACAATCTCCTCTGTTACATATGGTAATTAAACGCTAAAACACCTGTGGCTTATAATCGGGTGTGGCTTGTATATGTACACATTTGTGTTTTTCCCTAAAATTGGCTGGTGCGGCTTATATTCAGGTGCGCCTTATAGTCCGGAAATTACGGTACATTAAAAATACACATTAATATTTAAATTAAAATACATTAAAATCTGAATAAGTGAATAACTGAATACCATTGAAGTGTGTAGGCTACTGGATAATATAATGCTCAATACATTTTGACACATCTCAACACATGCATGTTATGGCACTGAAACAATGGCATTAAGGCATTATGGCATTGAAACAAGCAGATACAAAATATATATGTAACAAACTAACAGCCCAGAGGCAAGTTTAGATGCTGATGGGGGCATTTGAAGGGACCCGTGGGTTGCAATTAATTGCTAGTGGTAATAATCACTTAGCTTTTGTCATGGTTAGTTAGCAAACTAAGGTTTTTGTAATTACACCAATCTGCCATCACTGAAATTCTCAAAGCATAAACGTAAAACATGCTAATCAGCATAGTTGGTAAAACATTCATATCTTGCTAGAAAATGCAACCATAAAATGGTTATTATGTTACACTGCTTGGAAACTTGTACAACCCAAAAGCCGACGTGAGGCTGGATCAGGATAACAAGGCAATTTATTGATCTTAAACAAGATTTCAGCAGGTGAGGGTAGAAGCTTTGTAGGCTTGAGTCTGGATCTGAGAGGTGGAGGGAGGAGAGGCAGCTCATGGTGGTGCTGGGGTGCTGCGTGGTGGGCAGATGCTCAGAGGAGCGCAGGGCAGGCTGTGTGCTGCAGAGGTGCAGAGAGTTGGTCCACTGGAGCGGAGTCACTGGTAGTTCAGCGCACAGGCATTCACTGGAGGCAAAGCAAAGCGAAGTTAGTTCTTGCAACTGGAAACGTGAAAATACTACAGACAATCTAGGAGTCACTGTCAGTCGAGCCGTATGCCGCGTATGATTAAAGAAATCATGTGGCAGCAGGTAGCATGGAGATCAGGGCTTATAAGCAGATGCTGATTGCCAACCTGCTGCAGGTGCGTAATCCCTCCAGAGACCACGCACCATAACACAAAGAAATCCACTACAGAATGAGATCGTGACAGAATACATCCCATACGGTGACTACACAGAGCCGAGATTTTTTATTTTTTTGAGTGTTTCTTGAAACTCTGAGTTTTTCAATGGTGTTTGTAAAAATGGCTGATGTTTGACTTTAGTACATCACACCTCAAGAACAGGTTTTCATTGGTGTTCACCTAATAGAAAGATAATATAAACACAACAGTGAAGGTAAAGCTGTGTAGCTAATTACAGCCACATTTACTACAACTGCTGTGCTGAACATTCTGACCAGCTAAACACTTGTTATCTGAGTTTACATGTAATGAAGTAGTTAAACTATCAGTAGGATAGCTTTGTTCTCATGAAAATTTGAAATAGCCACACACAACCATCACGTAGCTATGGTCATACACACCCACACATATTCAGACAGACACACCCAAATTACTTCTACATTTTCCATTGTGTCTTTCATCTTTACTTCACCAGATACACACAGTTTATTACTCTGCTGATACACACATGCACACACAGCATAACTCATCGGCAACTGTCATCCTCCCAGGGATTTTATATCTTAAGAGAAGAGATTTAAAAGGTGAGATCAGTTGAGCATGATGAGGGAGACAGCTCAAATGGGAGCAAGGGATGATGCACGGTTCATGTCATTCCTCCCACTATTTTCCTCATCTTACATCAGAAACCATGACATCCTTCTCATATGCCTTTCAAATTCAAGTTGTGCTTGACTGAATAGTTTGAATTAACAGAATTTCTCCATTCTGCTGCAGTTAATTGATTTCGCAATACACACATGCATGCCTGCACATTAAAGGATAGTCCCATGTTTTATTCATGTGATGTTCCAATAAGCTTGTGGCCTGGTAGTAATTTAAGACAAGAAAAAGCTAGCATGTTGGGTATTAATATGTGACCACAATGTATTTGGTACTCTCTTACACTTTACTGATGAAATAACAGTGTTTTCTTCTTTTGTTTTATTGTTTTATAGTTTTATAGTTTTATGTGCGCACAGGCCATGAAACAGCATAAAAACAAAAACTGAAGGAAAAACATTGACAAGAATAAAAAAATCTTAACTATGTCGCTTTCTCAAACCATAGGAAGCATCACTTTTTAAAGGGAGTAGCTTGGCATTTCATAAAATATACTCATTAGGTTGTTTGTTTTTTTTCCAAAAAGTAATATAAGAGGTGATTGCACTCTAAAAAATAATTCAGGGATCCCATTACCACCACTTGATTAAATACATAGTTTCAAGATAGAAATTCAAATGTATTGATTTAGATAAACCTTTTCAGTTGCAAACCTTATTTTGATGAGTTGTGTTGACACCATAATGTTGGTGGCTACAACAAATTAAAATTATGTGTAACTCAAACTACATTTTCTGTGTTGATTGATTGAAAACTAAATTTAGGTTGTAGTACATTTTTCTCCACCTCAAGTCCCCTCTCCTGCTTCATATGCCTGGACAAGTTCAGTCAGTAAGCCATGTGTTAGAGGGCCTGAACAAAGTCAATGGGTGTTTTCGAAGTGAGTATCATTTCCTTTACAAATAAATTCTACTTACGAATTATATATGAATTTGGGCATACTCTGAATTGCGACGTGACCAATAGGGGACTTGTGTACGAAGGTTAGGCTACACCTGCTAATGCTGTTGATGAAATGTGTTGTACTACTACACGTGGCTAATGCTAGTCATATTTAGCAGTTTAATTTGGCCTATCCTACCCTTTAGTTCAGCATAATAGTAGATTAATTTGACAAATCTGCTCAGCTAGAGAGGGCTTTTCAATTGGCTGTGGGGAGGAAAAACTTGATTACATTTTTCATTGCCATTGATAGCCTTGTAGTTTCACTGTGGGCAAATTGCCATTTGATCGAAATTAGCAGCATTTGGACTATGAATATTTCTGTAAGAGGGAAAAAAGTACCAAAGGTGGAGTGTTTCTTTTTTGTGTTCCTGCTAATTTAATCCAGTATTGCTTTATAAATCTATAAAACGTCCAGAAAGAGATGTTAAATATGACATTTTTACTGTAGACTATTTTGGTTACTATTGTGTGGTTACAACTTAAAGGTTTATATTTTTCTTGGTCTTAAAGGGCTGCATTACATTTTTTCTTAAGATGTCATTATGTGTAAAATATTGTTCCATCTTCAACAGATGATGCTATGATACAATGACATTTGTTCTTCTTTTTCTTAATTGTTATCAGAGAAAAGTTAGAAACATTTTGATAAATGTTATTTTTGTGAAACTCGCATATTTAGATTTTACAGTGTGTAAAAATCGAAACAATTACCCTTCATGCATAGCAAAAGTATGATTACAGTAGTTTATCGTGAGACATTGTTAACAGTGTAAAGTTGCCAGTGAGCTTCTGGTTTGGGCCTGGGGGGGATAGAAACTATGCCCATTGCAGGAACACATCTTATGTGTTTCATGCCTTTTCTATGAACTATGAACTGAGGCCTTGTTCTCTGTAAGATAAACATCGTTTTATAGTTTAGCTGACCCTGTGACCTCTTGTACCAGGAGGCTCTGTCCAGTCCTAACACTAACTTTAATTTCTTTGTAATAAAGAATTCACCCTTTAATTCTGCAAAGCCAGCAAAAATGTATTACTGTCCTGCTACCTGTAGATAGATGGCAACCTTTTATCTATAAAATCAGCTGGTAGTGCACCAAGCCATGGAAAAATTTTCATGTATAAATCAGTGAGAATGCATTAATTGTGAGAATATACAACTTCAACCAACAGCTCTGACAGGTCACAGAATAATAAAACTAACCACACAGCCAAGTAAACCTTCAACTTGTGATTTTTTCAGATAAGAGCACTGATAGTCCGAACCCACTTCCCACTGGCTGTTTGATGAAACTGTCTATTTAAGGGAGCCAAGCCCTGAGGTCAGATGCAAGGCAACAGACGGATGGCTAAACTGCCGAGAGCCTTAAAAACAGACGCCACACACAAACACAAAGACACACACACGCACACACACACAAACATCCCCCTGCAGGCTAAATAAATGGTCTTCTTCCTCTCTAGGGGTTCTCTATCCCTGCTGTTTCACCCCTCTGGCATTTCACACACACACACACACACACACACACACACACACACACACACACACACACACACACACTCTCCAAATGGCTATCAGATATAGGATCAGCCATTTTCAAAGTCAACAGATGTGAGCCAATTGAGGATAGATTACAGATACACTCCTGCTCTTTCACATGTGTAATGCAATTAGAGCGACAGGGCAGCACACATGGGGATAGATATGCACATTACTAGTTTACAAGCTTGTTGCTTTTTTTGTTTCATTTTGAGTAATCTGCACCTTCACACAGTCACATGCATACACACACCTTTCCATTAGTCCCACTTCATTTATTTTTTTTAGTTTTACCCCACTCATGGCTGTCAATTTTATCTAAAATAATAATTCCCTTTTTATTACTTGAAAATTGCATTAGGGTCTGTCAAAATGATTGCTGAAATGATCATCTAACTAATGTAAAGGAAACCTGCTTGGATACAGCATAAGGTTAATGTGATTATGGTCAGTACTTTAATAATTTACTGTCTTTAAGTTTAAGGTTTGGAGATATCCCTCACTAAGATTCTGTCAGCACCCCAGACCAATAAAAAAACATGGAATTTTTTTTTTGTTGTGATAATGCATTGAAAATTGCATTTCAACACTTTAAGATTAGACTCAACACTAGCATTTCTTTCAAAAAACAGTGGCCACTATGTGCATAGGATCTTTTACTTTCAATGTTTTGTACAATCATTTTTTTTTTAAATAAGTTCATCTGGCACTTACAGGTGTTGAATGGCTGTTGTGTGTTAGAGGAAGAGAACAGTTAACTATAATAGCCTACGATATGGCCTAGTGTAAGGAGAATTTCATTATGACAATTTTATATTCAGGGTGACCAGATGCCCTGAAAAATTTGTGACAGTCCCAAGTTTCAAGTGGTTGTCCCAAATCAAAAATAAGACTAGACTAAAGTTTTGATTAATTATAGCTATTAGTATCCTACATGGCTTTGTTTTTCTACATAGTGACAAAAATTAAGGGCACCATTATGACATTGGTGAAAAAAAATTACGGCGGGAAATTAAACCATCCACATGTATGGATAGTGATTTACACACTGTTTGGCCTACATATTACACAGACAGTGTGTTTTTATTTTCCCTTAAAATAATGTCTTGAGTTTTGACTTCTTGTCCTTTACCGTTCATTGCTACGGTTGCTCAGCCCCACCCCCAACTCCCCTGTCCCGACTTTTTATCCATTCTCATCTGGTCACCCTAGCTATATTCCTAATATCAATGATTTTTTTAGGTGATTAACTTTTTTGGGGGGTGGCAATGCCGGACTTATTAAATAAATTGGTACAAAATGTTCATGATCCAGAGAGGACAAATTGTGTGGTGATCCACTTACTTTTCCTCTAGCGTTGACATTTATTTTCATTTTTTTTGTGAAAAATGGATGGGTTGCATGGAAGTTTTATAAACAGTTGTGTATTTACCTGCGCATGGTTGTGTATGCATAAATAGATGTGTATATGTACAAGTGCATGTGAATATAGATGTGTATATGTGTATGTGTTCAGATTTGTGTATGTATGTACACAATGGCCCTCATTTATCAATCTTGCGTGAAAACGGGTGCAGATCTGAGCGCAGAATTGGTCTTATGACGTTATGAAATGTTTGTATCTGACCAATTCCAGTGTACGAATGATCGGGTCTTGATAAATGCGGCGGCTGAAATCGATCGTCATGAACATGTTACTCCCTTAAATATTCCTGGTTCGGAGGCCGCGCCCACTGAGGTCAAACATGGAGAGAAGAAACACTGGAGAGAAGATAAACTTTTCCGAGATGGAGATCGGCATCCCAGCAGCGCCGGCACATCAAAGGCTCCATTCACTAATGAAATGTTGTGCAAAACTGAACAGGCCAAAATAATATGGCACACTTTCTCTGGGGTATACAGCAGAGTTCCCCCTGCTGGTCTGAGACGGAACCACCTGCCCTTCAGCAACCCGAAGCAGCTCCACTGTGACCCGTGTGTGTGTGCGCACTGTTGAATCTGCGTTCCTGCTCTGTAGCAGGTTTGCCAGTGGGGTTATTAGGTATTCCGCTAACTAGTTGTCATGTCAACATATTTTATTTTACAAAAAAGTGTTATCAGTAAAAACATGGGCTTTTTTTTATTAAAAGTTTTGTATTTTGTTTTATTCGTTTTAAGAATCCGTTTTGATCTGTTCTAAAAATGTGACTGCTTATGCTTAATGACAGCTGAGGTTTGTTTAATAATTATTTTCAGACTCAGCCAGATTTTGCTGTGCTGCACCGCAAATCCACAGACTCAGATTTGCGTACACGAGCTCAGACCTTACATGAGATCTGATCTTAGCTTTCGCTCACGTCCAAATTGATAAATGCAGGTATATTGAATATTGCAGGTTTATCCGTCTTTGCTTTCTCTTCTGTTTAGAATTCTGACTGAAGATTCTTTGTTATGAATTGTACACTTGGAAGTAGCTCAGCTGCATGTAAGAAAACAGTATGGAAAACAATTTTATAAAGACATTTTAAACATTAACTTAACTATGCTCATACAACTGATCCTATATCTTTTCTCTTTGTTTCCCCTGATACCTACTCTTTTAATTTCCACAGCATTAACGTTTTAACAGATTCCATCCCAGCAGCACTTGACTCCAAGGTCAAGGTCTAATTAAGAAACCATTCAAAATGAACAGAAGACTGAAACATTGATCACATCAGCATTCACATAAATGGGTTTTGAAAGTGCTTGCTAATGGATTTAATCCATATGGTGCAACTCCCAAGGCCCTCGAGGCGAAAGGGAGTATATTATGTAGGATGATATGTAGGGGATGGGTAGAGGGTTGGTGAGGTCCCCATGGAGTGGAACAGATGCTGAACATTGTTAAAGCTCTCATTGATCTGACCCATAGTGGAAGAAAGAACCTCACCGTCCAAGTAGGCAGACTACATGACAGTGTAGCTGTCAGCAGCTAAAGACTAAATCTGTAGCGTCAACAGAGCCCTGTTATGTGTTTAAGATCCCAAGGAACCACAGCCACACTTTCTTCACATTTGCAGTGGCCCTACATGTTGTAAAGACTTCACCTTGGCTCAGATATCCCAGGATGAATAGCACAATGCATGTGGCCATGTAAAGGAGAGGAATGAAGAGAATACGAAAATTATAAGCAGAACAACCGATTACCCATGTACACAAGATGTCAGGGTTATTTTCCAAGTATGCATTATTCGTTGGCCATTGTAATGACATGACACTGAAATGTTTGACTACTTGATGAATTGGCAATTTTCATGGACCTTTTCCTCCAGTGCCATCATCAGGTCAAAATGTCAGTTTGTCTAATTCTTTAGTTTATGACCGAATACCTACTAAACCTGCTATTACATTCCCACCTGTACTTTGTACTAACATGCTAAATTTACCCGTTGATGGCCAAAACAGGTCAAAAATGCACCTAGCTGTGTTTAATTTCTTCATCTTTGCAGTAAAATAATTTCATCATTCAGTAAGTATTTCCCAGTTAACTTGTTTTTAATATCACAAATCCTTATTCTCATTTTTTATTTTTTATTTTTTGAATGAAAATATTTTTTGTTTCACTATCCTTATGATGTGGCCAAAAATGATTCATATTTATCTTCATGTGAATTCCTGCATGGTTAAGTGTGTCTGTGCTATATAACCTTTTGAAATCAATTTATTCATCATTTAATATTCCAAGTGTTGGTTGTTGTTGGGATCCATATTCAGTAGCCTTCATCAAGCCTGAGCAGCAATTTTTGATCTACCAAAGATGACAAGACACATAGTATTTTCAGTGTTGCTCTTAGCTGGTTCATGCCTTTCACTTTTTTTGTGAAGTGCTTCAAATCGGTCACACCTGACTGGATCCATGCTGCTGAAAAAGGAGCGAGGGGAAGCAAATTAAGTGCTGACCTCACTGTAGCCTGAGCCTAGGTCCATGGTCTAAGCTTTTTCAATGCTTTTCCTGCAGTGCACTCCTCTCAAACAGCGCTGTTTTCAGTGACTAACTGAATTTTCTTTGTCAATTTTGATCTATTCTCCACAATTCACTTTATCATACAAGGCTCCACCAAAGAGCTACAGCCAAAGTCTTTTGTGCTGGAGATACCTAACCTCTCAGTAATTTTACACAACGTAGAACATTTTAAATCTGGATTTTGATTGCACGTACCATATCCACTAACTGTATAACATGTAGGTTGCTCAATTAGAAATATAAAGTCTTGTTCAATAAAGGTCTATATGATTCTTCTTCATGAGGGACAGGTGGGGGCTGTGCCATAGCACCTCCTATTAATGAGCCGCCACTGTCTATAGCCTGTGATGTCAATTAGTTTAAGTTACTACATGTAACAGCTCAGACAACTGCTGGGCTGTGTTGGGAGACAGACAGTTTTGTCCAAGTAGGTTAAGGCTCTGTAGCCAGCTGTTTCCAAGGACAAGAAGGCAACAGAGCTAACCAGACAAAGACTTATGGTACTCACACAGATAGTCATATGGGTCCACTAAACTAAACTTTTGGCTTCAGTGTGGCTTTTCAAAGCCCTTATAAATATGTCCAAATAAAGGCTTAGTGATCAAAATTGATCAGTTGGCTTTCATCATTGGGAGTAAGAATGCTCGTTATCATCTCACCACAAATTGTATGTGTGTCTATATATATATATATATATATATATACATATATATATATATGTATATATATATATATATATATATTATATATATATATATATATATATATATATATATATATATATATATAGATAAAATAATGATAATTAATAGCCTGCAAAAAGATCGCCTCACAAGAAATCCTACAAATGCAGTGTGATTTACTACTGGAGAGATGGTAACAGCTTAGCCCAACCATAACCACAAGATACATCAAGATATTGCACACACTGATGGTGGTGATGGAGGAGGGGGTGGGGGAGGGGAGAGTTGACTATGATGAATAGAACCTAGCCACTGGATGAAGAACTGGAGGAGGATGGGGGGTGAAGGAGGATTGCACAAATGCCTGAATTGACAGCTGACAGCAGAGAGGAGAGCAGTTTTAAGTTTGACAGCAGAGACATCATTGGCTGATAGTGTCTGGTTGGTTAAATGGAGCGAGAGTACATGAAGAAACGGTCATGTCAGATGAATGGAAGGAGCAGGGAGAGAGGTGAATGAAAATATAGTCTTCCTGATTGAAGCTTTTTTTCAATCGGTAGACTTTTTTGAGTTAACATGAATATTCATTATGTATATCAAGATAGATTTTCATTCATTGTGATAAAGTAATATTTTTGGGGGGATGATGACGCTATGGCAGAATAGGAAGCCCCCAAAGAAACATGAAGGATAGAAAAGAACGGCTGGAACAAATTATTGATGGTTATCAAAACTTACCTTACTGCATGAACATATCTCTACCAGAAGAAGCATAACATCATTAGAGACTGCATTGCTGCAAGAAATATATATAATGATCTGCCTCCCTGCCTAGAAGTTAATGCTTACGACATCATTCTTAAAGGAATAGCAAATAATAAACAGAAATAAAATAACAAACAGAAATTAAGGTCTGACCACCATTGTGATATCATGAATGATGTGAGACGTCACGAAGACCATGATATCATGAAATCTGACATTAACCTGAATTCTGGCGATCAACCCATGGATGTACCATGGTTTGAAATGAAATGTTTGAAACACATGAACAGATTATATTTATGGTAACAGGTTTAGGTGGCATGGAAACTGATACACAGAACAATGCAGATGTACTCCAAGTTTGTTATGGTAGAGGATGCTAGACCCTTTGTTATATACCGTCTGGCTGAGTCCTTTTCATGGGACTTTGATTTACGACAGAGCTAGTAGATGGAAAGGGCGGACTGGGATAGGTACTTGGCTGGTCTCTGGCCAGATGCACCACAGGCTTGCAAGTTGAAGTGGGAGAGTAAATCAGCCAATGTGTTGAAATGACTGGGCATGTGATGGGCCACGATGATGAAGTTATGAGTAATGGAGGACAACGTGATGATTCTGATAAGGGGCATGAGCGGAGCGCCCTCTTTTGACGATGCTGATGACGGCATGCGTTTGCATTTCTAATGCTGACCCCATGTGTGGCATGCTACAGCAAAGGGATAGACTGCGCAGCGCTTCACTTGAAAGAACCCCCAAGACCCATGGATGGAGCAGCATCCATGAAAAACATCAGCGAATCAAAGGAATGTGTTAGCTCATCATAGAAAATGGTAATGCCATCAGAAGTTATCAGGCAGATGCAACCACAAGCACAAATCCGAGTGGCAGCCTTCATCTAGTAATGAGCTAGCTATCATGGAATAAGCTAGAAAGGTTCTGCAGATAAAATCAAAGTAAAACAGTATGAAATGGGCCTAAGGCACTGCAGTGGGGCTGGGTGATTTGGAGAAAATATCTAATTGTATTTTTTCTGACAAATATTGCGATTGTGATTAGTTATTTGATTTTGTGAAGTCAAGCTTCAGTTCAATATTAACGTGTGCACACAATCTAAATTAAAGGAGTACAACTTGCCTTCAATTGTAGACCCTTCAACTACCTTGCAGTCCAGCAGATGCAGTATGGCTTTCTATCCAGTAGATGATCAACTTCTTGCTGATAAAATGCAGTCAGTGCTGACTACAGAATATATCGTAATGCAAGAATGAGAACTGAAAAGATAGGAATTGCTTATTTTAAATATGCAGTAATTAAAAGTCTCATTTTTGAATGCTTCGTCATCCTTCACAGCATTTATTTCATAGTAATTGTTTATGGTACAGTTTTGCATTTGTCAGAATGAAAATCTAATTAACAACAATAATAATGATAAACTTTACTTGTATAGCAATTTTCTAGCATCAGCACAGAGTGCTTCAAAGAAAGCAATGCAATTAACAGTTAGCAAAATATCAATCACAAAGCGGCTAATTAACTTACACAAACAATGTATCTCAAACAGTAATATCTAAAAGACAAAAACAACATGTAAGGACAATAAAGAAGCATAAAATAAGTAACTACACACACACAGGGAGAGAGGCTTTCACTAACCAATCGCAAGATGTAGCCTGTGGCCAAACACTGAGGTTTGGTCTATTGGTTTAGCTCCACAGCTTTGATAAGGTTTGCTGTTTATCAGTGGTGATTCACGTTTGTCCCTCTTCATTCAGATGCCAACTAGGTAGCGGTCCCTTAGACTCTAGGCAATGTTCTGTCCATGTGGTCTACAGGGAAGTATGCTTTTTGCAGACAGCAACTCTTCAGCTCAAAGTCATCATTAAAAAGGTGCACAATGAGACAAAGATTTGGCTCGGTGGCCCTGCTTGACCATAGATCAGTTGTACTGGTGTAATATTCCACATGTTTCCACTACGCCTCAACCTTCTTCCTACATTCAACTTGGCGTAAGAATGTACAAGAGGTTGAAGATTTTGGAAAGGATAGGAAAGGGGGGTTGGGTTGTTGGCTGAGGGAAAGGGGTCGAGGCAGGTGGATGAAGGAAAGGAGGGGTCGAGGTTGGCGGATGAGGGGGGGAGTTGAGTAGGGTTGTGGATTGACTGGACCATCTAGGATCCAGGGAGGTTAACACTCAGAGTTGGGGTACGTCTCGATGGGAACAGGTCTTGGTCAGTGTGGCTTCATCATCCTCCTGAGGTTCATGTGCTGGAATGGCCTGGGTCCCTGTTCTGGGGGATCTATTTGCCGTGGGATGGCGATATCAAAGGCTGAGCTGCTGGTGATCCTGTGAAAGAGGATATTAGAGTAGGAGAGGGTTAGGGGGGGGTTATAAGAACGTGAGGCAAATGGTGTTAGCTATCTCCCAGTGGCTTTGTGAGCTCTTTTCATATGGTGTAACAAATTGCAATTTGCTGTTGTTACTTCTAGACTGACATAGAGTATCACTGGCAGTACTTTCACTTGACGGTTTGGTAACACGTGTGATGTCTGTCACCTCAAATCTGAAATAATCCCATATCCCCGAAGTGATAATTTTCTTTCCTATTAACTTAAGCAATGTTGGGGTTGCCTCTTCTAGTTCAGGCTCACCATCATCCCACACCATGGTCTCCTGTCACTTCTTATTGGGGAGCACAGAGGAGGGTTCATTCACAGCCATGCTTTTGCTCTGGGTCAGACTCGCTGAATAATGTATTGTCCATATTGCAGCCTTTTGCAACTAGCCAAGTAAAACGATTCAATCACAATTTCAATTTAAATTTGTCTAATCATTCAGCCCTAACAGCTTCCCAATTGTACCAACCAATTATTTTACACAGTAACAATACAAATAAATGATGTGACAATATCTACCTAAATAAACAGTATTCACCCTTATATAATGTGGGAGGTAAATGAGCTACAAAAAAAAAAGATTTAGTGAAGTTTAAAGATAATCTCTCCCAGTCTTTCAATTTATATATCAAATTCTTTTTTTTTTTCTGGGGAAAATATCCTGCTGAAATTGTACATCCACATAAATATTGGCTTGCATGAAACCCCTATGTATTGGTAATAAGTACTCCAAACTGTTTCACTGCAATGCTGTACAAGAACCCCAGATACTTGAGGCACACAGACACACACACACAGAGTAATTAATGGTGTTTCTTGTGTACCGCAGTGCGACTCCGTCTTGAATCTGTATTCTGTTGCGAGCGCCAGTGGACTAATAGCTCGCGACGGCGAATGAACATTGGCTGCACAGCAGTCATGTTTAATGTGACGACTACTGTCAGGTTTCATCAGTGGAGACCAACGGCACCACGCACACACACATACACACACAGAGTCACAGGCAGACATGTACACCACACACACCACATGATACACACAGACAAGGTGTATGCACACAGAATTGCACATGCATGTAGCCACACATACAGTTTGAATACCACTGTACTCTATTAAATGTTAACATGGGTTATAACATCTACTATATGTTCCTTAATGAGTGTTCTGTTTTCACTGTAGTATAACTGGAAGGTTGACTTGTCTATTGCTTTATCTCTTTTCAGTTTAAACCATGTGTGACGTATTTGACCAGGTGGTGAGGTGGACTTCTGGTTTCCTGTTCTATATTGTATCCATTTATAATATTAAAATGATTGAATCATGTTTGACAGTTGTAGTTCAGTAACTCAGAAGTGAGTTTTTTTTCCAATCAGAAATTTTACCCTAACCCCAGCTAATCCACAGACAGCCAAATCTCAATTTAGTAATCAATTTAGTAATATCCATGCTTACAAATAGGAAAAAGAAAGTTACAGAAATATCGGTTTATACGATAATGTAAGATACAACAATGATATGAATGAGAAATAAGAATAAATTAAAAGAATAAAAGAAAAAAAACAAACAAACACAAGAACAAGAGCAAAACATAAATCAGAAACAAGAACAAGGAGTTTGTAAATGGATTAGAAGTGATGCTTTGAAACCATGAAGAGAAGTAGTAGACCTAAGCTGGCATGGGAGATTGTTCCAATCAGATGGAGCTTTGAACTGAAATGAATGATGACCAGATTCTTTGGATATTCTAGGAGTGTGGAAAAGGAGGTGATCAGTATGTCTTAGGTCAGGGGTGCCCAAACTTTTTTCAAAGAGGGCCAGATTTGGTGAGGTGAAAATGTGTGGGGGCTGACCATTCAGCCTGACATTCTTTGAACCATAAACATTAAATGCAAATGAACTATTTAATGAAATTTTTATTGCAAATGGCATTCTTTCCATTTCTTCACATAGAAAACAAATACATCCGGCTTCCGGACAAGATGGCGGACGGGTTAGCAGCATAGCTTCTAGCTCGCCCTAGTCGGTAGAAATAAAACCACTCCATTTGAGCAACTTGACATACAACTGACATAAACTTTGAGATGAGTGGTCACCGAAGCCGGAGAAACACTAAAGACCCAAAGAAAACTCGAGCAAGGCCTACAAGAGAAGAGGTCTCGGACGAAAGTGAACTAGAGAGTGACGCGATGGAGAAAATGGACCACGCCGAAGTACTGAAAGCTGGACTTGCTGGCATCAGGGCATCGGGACCTCAAGCAGGAACTCCGAAACGAGCTGACAACATTCAAAGACAAACTCAAAGGTGAGATGAAACAAAAAATCGCAAACCTTAAGACAAGACATAGAGCGAAAGCTTACAGAAAATCACAAAGAACCTCAGGAACAGAAAACTAGCATAACCGAGGCGAAGGCACGCATAGCGGAGTCGGAGGAGTATGACATAGAGATGTGCGACCTGCTAACGAAGCTAACAAAACAGACACAGCAGAGGCAGGACAAACTAATGGACCTCGAGGCGAGGTCTCTGCGAAATAATGTCCGGAACGACCCAAAGGAACCGATTTACAAATCCAATGCGCCCACAGAGCTCTTGGACTTAAACCGGGTCTGGGCTGTGGAGGAGGTGACTCGAGGTGCTACGGGATGGCAGCATGTGGGAAGCAGCAGATCAAGGCAGGATACGGCGGACAACGAGCGAAGGAGAAGTTGCAAGAATACGGGAAGAGACCTGATATCTAATATCTTACCTGTGTAAAGAGGCTACAAGGCTTCAAATAATAATGACCTGGGTCAAATCATATTGGACTAATGAGGCAGTAAAAATGAAGCATGACCCTTTGGTTGAGTTAATTAATACAAAAAGGCTTAAGATATTACAGTTCTATATAGAGTTTTACCGACAAGATGAGGGACACAAAGGTTGGACTTGTCCAGACTAAGCTTGACACGGTCAACAGGAACGGCTCTAGGTCTAGGGATGGGCCCTCACAGGAGAGGATTTCCCATCCACCCATCAACAGGGACTTGGGGGAGAAGAAGAATAACCCCCGTGTGGAAGTTCTATTTAGTTCACACTGTTCTTAATTTAGTTCATGTTCATGTAACTTTTGAGCTACTTGGGGAAGCACATATGCACAATAGTGAAGTAATATGGTATGTAATGATCTGAAAATACTGTCCTTAAATGTAAATAGTCTAAATACACCCAAAAAGAGAGGAACAGTTATAACAAAATTGAAAAAAGAAAAAATACAAGTCATATTTTTACAGGAAACTTACTTGTCCCAGACAGAACATGAAAAATTAAAAATAAATGGATTTAGGAACTCATATTATTGTACATATAAACCAGGACGTAGGAGGGGTGTTATGACATTAATCCCAAATTCAACTATATTTATTTGTAAAAAGGAAATCAAAGATAAAGAGGGAAGATATGGGCTAGTGAAGGGAAAACTAGAAAATGAACCTGTTATGTTGATGAATGTTTATGCACCCCCAGAAAGCAGTAAACACTTTAAATATCAATATCAAAATTTGTAAAGCTATCTTTGAAAGAAATGGGACTGATAGACATATGGAGGAGTCTCAATTCTCTTGAAAAGGATTTCAAACATTATTCGGCAACACACAAAGTCCATTCAAGAATAGATTATTTTTTCATAAATATGGGAGATAGACACAGAGTGACTGAATGCAAGACTGGAGGTCTTGTACTTGTATCAGACTTTCTGTTGATGTGACTTGTAAACTGTGATTTGTTGCTCTCTTCTGTACACGCAACATCTATTGCATGTCTGTCCGTCCTGGAAGAGGGATCCCTCCTCTGTGGCTCTTCCTGAGGTTTCTTCCATTGTTTTTTTTACCCTGTTAAAAGGTTTTTGTTTTTTTTTCCATCAACATGTGAAGTTTTTCCTTACTCGAATCGAGGGTCTAAGGACAGAGGATGTTGTTCACTGTACAGATTGTAAAAGCCCATTGAGGCAATGTGATTGTGATTTTGGGCTATATACAAAAATTGATTTTGATTTGAGGTGCTGATATATCAGACCATAACGCATTATTTCTAAAAAGTAAATCTGAATGTCAGGAAAAGACAAACAATCTGGAGATTAAATGTGGGAATACTAAATAATACAGGACTGGTGAAAGACTTGAAGGAAGACATTAAACAATAAATGGAAGAAAATAGCAATGGGGAAGTAGGCCCGCACATTATATGGGATGCTCTGAAAGTGGTTAATCGAGGAAAGATAATAGCTAGAACCACAGTATTTAAAAAAAATCAGAAGAGAAGCATATACAAATCACTCTGCAACATTGAGAGAATTAAAGCAACGCTATCAGAAGACAAATGAACCAAAAATATATAAACAAATAAAGGACACCAAAATGAAGATAACTGAATTGCTATTATACAACAAGTAGTTCTGACCACGCAATCTGATTGGTCAACAAGACATTTTGACCGTGCTGAAATCAGCATGACAGCACGCCTGACCCATTACTCAAAATATTACTCCGCCAAGTCTGTGTTTATCCATCTCCATGGCAACGTAGTAACTGTCAGCTGGAGCAAAAAAATAAAAAAGTAAGGCTTGAAATTCAAACTTTCTGCCGTAAAATATGTAGAGGAAAACTTGGGAGATGCAGCCGCTAGACCTTTCTCTGTCGACCCCAAGAGAGTGAGAGAAACGGAGCTTCAGCGTTCAATCAATCATTCAATTAAGTATTGAAGTACTTCAGTGCTGGTTGCGAACCTTGGCACAAGCGCCTTTGTCCTGACCGCATCACTGTCGTGCTCAAAGGACGTTAAAGCACACCCTCTCGGGTAATATTGCTTAATTGAATGAATATGGAAAGAAGAACACATAGCTGAAGCAAAATTGTTACGAGATCGGCCCCAGAGCAACAAAACTCTTAACAAAACGTATCCGAAAACAACAAGCAGTGAATACCATACAAAAAATTAGGGGCCTACATACTAATGAGCTAATACCGGATCCAGAGGGTATAGAGAAGACATTTCAGGGGATCTATAAAAAACTATATACACAGCCGCCTGCTGCAAATGAGGAGGAAGTGAGAATCTTTCTAGAACAATTAGATTTACCATCAATTGGCTCCAGCCAAAATGAAAGATTAACAGCAGACATTACAAGAGAATAGATTATTCAAGCAATAGATTCACTTAAAAATAATAAATCTCCAGGGAGTGATGGTTACCCTACAGAATGGTACAAGGTTTTTAAGGAAGAGTTGTTGCCAGCACTTGAGGCCTCTTTTAACTGGACACTTAAAGAAAATAAAATACCATTAACGTGGGCAGAAGCAAATATTTCAGTCATTTTAAAACCAGGCAAAGATAAGGACAGATATGAAAATTATAGACCGATCTCAATACTAAATATAGATTATAAAATATATACATCAATCATCTCAAAATGAATAAATACATTATAGCAGAATTAATAGATGGAGACCAAACAGGGTTCATACCAGGTCGCCAAACACAAGACAATATTCGAAGAACTTTACAAATAATTGGCCAATCACAAAAAAAAAGAAATTTAGTACTGTACTTATTAGTATCGACGCGGAAAAGGCATTTGACTGTGTTAATTGGGATTTTCTCTATAAAGTGCAAGAACGATTTGGATTCAATAAAAAATCTGAACAACTGATTAAAACACTGTATCAAAAACCTTCTGCTAGAATAAAAATTAATGGAAATTTGACAGAAAAAATAAGTGTTACAAAGATTGACCAGACAAGGATGTTGTTTGTCGCCAATTCTCTTTGCGATCTTTATAGAACCTTTGGCTCAAGCAGTTAGACAAAATTAGAAAATTAAAGGTGTCACAATTAAAGGTGTAGAGCATAAAATTGGGCTTTTTGCTGATGACATAATAGCTTTCCTCGAGCAACCAAACATAACGCTCCCTAATCTTATGAAGTTACTAGAACTGTATGGACATCTGTCAGGATATAAAATCAATGTATCTAAAACTCAGATTTTAGCACTCAACTATAACCCATTGAGAGAGATCCAGGAATCATACAAATTGAATCGAAACTTAAAAACAATTAAATATACTGGTGTTACGATCACTAAAAACCTATCTGAGCTGTATAGTGCAAATTATAAAAATTTAAAAAAAGAAATACAGAAAGATATAACAAGATGGTCTACCTTACCACTGGACTTAAACTCAAGAATTGACAGAGTTAAACTGAATATACTACCCAGATTTTTATACGTATTCCAATCCCTGCCAATAGATGAGCCCCGAGGCCAATTCAGAGATCATTAGAGTGATCTCTAGATTTGTTTGGGGGGGGGGGGGTAAACCAAATTCCATTCAAAATATGGTTGGTGATAGTCAGTTATATAAGAAACATAAAATTAATATGGATCCAATTACAGTACACACATTGGATCTGTGGTTTAAAGTACTGAAACTGTACAAGATCCAGAATAATGCAAAAATATAAAAATGGGTAGCTTATGACAGCAAATTCATTGCGGCAAAATATGATCAAAGATTTAAAGAATGGGCAGGGAAGGGAATAACTGCTTGCTGTGTGTTAGAAAACGAAGGGGAGCTGATGAGTTTTGAAAATCTCAGAGGAAGATATGATTTAGATGCACACAAAATCTTTAGATACTTTCAAGTAAGGGACTACTATATAAAGGAGATCAAATCAGATTCTTCCAGAGAAGTGAATGATGACATCCAAATCATAGTTAAAGCATATCAGGAAAGTAACATAAGAATAATCTCGTCATTATATCAAGGATTGAATACTAACAAGAAACATTCGACTAAATACATTAAGGTAAAATGGGAGGAAGAGCTTAATGTGGAAATTTCAGATGAGGAGTGGCATAAAATGTGGAATATACATCACTCATCCACTAATTCACGAATTTGGAGAGAATTTGCATGGAAGAATCTGACCCGTTTTTTTATTACACCAAAAATGAAAAGTAAGCAGCTACGCAGCCGTCAGAAATGCTGGCGAGGATGTGGATCTTTTAATGTAGACCACTCTCACATTTTTTGGAATTGTCAAAAAATAATAGTATTTTGGGAAATGATATGTAGGGAGCTACAGCAAATATTAGGATATAGAGTGCCTAAGACCTGTTTAGTGCTTTATTTACGCAAATTCTCAGAAGAGATTGTTATCACCTGTGATGGATACTTGATCAAAATACTGCTGGTGGCAGGACAGAAAGCCATCACTAGGAACTGGGGAAAGGAAACACCACCAACCAAAGATCAATGGATAACAATTGTGGAAGAAATTTAAACTTCTTAATGGAAAAATTGACACACATACTGAGGCTACATGAAGCAAAACTGGACCAAAAATGGGAAAAATGGACCCTATGGACCCAAAGCTCTAATTGAAGGTACTGGACTGGATTAATAACTGATTGATATACCAATCTGCACGACTGTGAGAATATTATGCTTTCCCCAGACAGTTATAATATTTTAATTCTAATTATTATTATTTTTTTTATTTTAGTTTTGTTTGTCTGTGCCCTTGTTGTTGCAACAATTTGTCAATAAATATTTAAGTGACAAAAAAAGAAAACAAATACATCTAAACAAGTTTTTACCAAAATCACTCTGCCTTTCATATTTGGAGAGCACATAAAATGAAGAAAAAGTCTGTCTGGAAAAAAAAACAAAAACAAAAAACTTTCAGAACGCTTAAGTATATCTAGGTTCATTTGAAACATTGCATATTACTCAGTATTAAATGCTCACTGTGAACTTTTAAATTCAAAACAGTGTTATTTTCATGTTCACATGACACTTATCTTCAGAAGTACAAAACACTGAGGGCCATAAGACTCAGTGCATATTCAAAACTGTGGTTTAAATCATCACAAAAAAATTCAATTCACTGAGGTTCTTGAATTTATTCACCTCTGATGACTAAATGAATAACTTGCCTGCACTAATGTGAAGGGTGATACTGAGATCTCGACTGCAGTAAGTAGGCCAGGTCTGGCTCAGACAGTGGTTTTAATGTGCAAGATGTCACGCAGGTGAGAGTCAGTCTTGTCCTCATGCGGTTCTTGTTAAAGTTCATCATCGAGAATGTCTTCTCGCACAAGTATGTTGAGCCAAACAAGCTCAGCATTTTCTTAGCAAATGTTCAAATCTCTTGGAACCTGCCTTTATCCAGCTGTCGGTAAAAGTTGACAAGAGGGAGCTGTTGTTGCCAACTCCGACACTGAGCGTCACACTGCAGCTCAATGAGCTCCAGCTGCAGGTGGTCTCGAGCGTCATCAGGGTCCATGGAAAAAGGAGAGGAAAAAGGGTGATCTCCTTTTCAATAGCTGCAAAATCCTGAAAGCGCTGTTGAAACTTCTCAGCAGAGATGAGATGTCCGCTGCATACCTCCTCATTTACGCATTGATATTGTTCTGTGGAAAACTGGTCATTATTTCATGCAGCGCAGGGAAATGTGTGGTATTGGGCCGCGTTTGTGACAGGTGGCTTCGGAAAAGTTGCAACTTGGTCCCAAAGGCTTTGATATGTGAATAAAGTTCGCTTACCACAGCATTTTGCCCCTGAAGGCTCGTGTTCAGCGCGTTCAGATGCCGCGTTATGCCAACTAAAAATCCTAAATCGGCCAGACAAACAGGATCAGATAGTTCTAGCATCGGTTGTCCCTTTCTTGCCAAGAATTGTCCGATTTCCTCCCTAAGAGAGTAGAAGCGCTGCAGTGCAGAACCCCGACTGAGCCATCTTACGTCGTTGTGATACACAACATCTCCGTATTCAGCCTGGATGTCAAGTAGAAACTGTTGAAACTGGCAGTGGCACAGGGCTTTGGAGCGAATATAATTAATAGCCTTTATCACTGGTTTCATAACATGATCATACTTCAGATGTTTGGCACAGAGAACTTGTTGGTGAATAATACAATGGAGTTTTATAGCGTCATCTCCTTCTTCACTGACTTTGTTACAGACGAGTGTTGATAATCCACTTCGTGCGCCAGCCATGGCAGGTGCACCATCCGTAATAATCCCAGTGATGTTATTCTACGGTAGTTTCTAGTTTCGCCATCTACGGCGGAACAAACCGAAACAAATAAATCTTTTCCTCGTGTTTGGTCCTTAAGGTCCTGAAGGTCAAGTAGCTCTTCACTCACGTTCATTTCATTGTCCACTCCTCTCAAAAAAATCAGTAACTGAGCGGTGTCAGATGCATCCGTGCTTTTGTCACTGGCTAACGAAAAAAAGTCTAACTCCGCTCCCTTTGCCTCAAGCTGTCTCTTAATATCAGATGAACCGTCTTCGGTATTAAGCAGTGTTGTGCCTGAACGCGTTCAGTGAACAATCGTTCATGAACTCATTCATATTTTGGGCGAGCGTGAACTGAACGCACTGTATTCTATTCAGAGTCTATTATAAAGCACGGTAAGAGGACAAAGATTTGACTCTGTGGTGTTCTGATAGATAATGTCTGCATACTCAAGAATAGGTCTTTTCCGGACCTGTTGTGTAAAACAATCAATGGAACGATACAGTAATATCAAACGACAGTAAATTTTCTTTGTAATTGAGTCAATGTGGGGTTTAAAGGATAACTGAGAGTCAAGCCAGAGGCCCAAGTATTTAAATTCAACTACACTTTCTAGTGGTGCTCCATCAAGAAAATTTAAGGACCAATCTTTAGATAGTAAATCAGATCTAGTACTGAAAAACATGATATGAGATTTTTTCTTATTCAGGAGAAGCTTGTTTGATGAAAACCATTTTTGAACTAAGTTAAAATTAGATTGTAAGGAGTGCTGAATTTGTGAAATTTCAGGTTTAGAGGAGCAAATTACAGTATAATCAGCATAAAGATGAATTTGACTGTCGGAACAGATTTGTGGAAGATCATTGACAAACATAGAAAATAAAAGTGGACCCAAAGATGAGCCTTGAGGCACACCTTTTGTTATTAACTTAAAGTCAGACGGATTTCTCCGAAAAGAGATGCACTGGCTTCTATTGTGAAGAAAAGTGTTAAAAAATAAAACTGATTATGTTGACAGACCAATAGCATATAGCTTGTCTAGGAGGAGATGGAGATCAACCATATCGAAAGCTTTTGATAGATCAACGAATATGGCAGCAGTAGGCATATTACTATCAAATATCAATCAGTTGGCAGTGCATGTCAGAGCACAAACCGAGCCATGAAGTCTAAGGAATTGTTTGTAGACCTCTGAGACAGGATTATATCAAGGCACAGATCTGGGGAAGAGTACAGAAAAGTTTCTGGCCCCAATAAGCACAGTGGCCTCCATCATCCGTAAACGAAAGAAGTTTGGAACTACCAGGACTCTGCCTAGAGCTGACCGCAGGGAGGTGACCAAGAACACGATGGTCACTCTGATAGAGCTCCAGTATTTCTCGGTGGAGGGAGGAATGTTCCAGAAGGACAACCATCTCTGCAGCACTCCACCATCAGGCAAGAAACAAAAAGAGCCTGAATGCCAAGCGCCATGTCTGGAGGAAACCAGGCACCGCTCATCACCTATACCATCCAGGCCAATACCATCCCTACAGTCAGGTATGGTGATGGCAGCATCATGCTGTGGGGATGTTTTTCAGCAGCAGGAACTGGAAGACTAGTCAGGATTGAGGGAAAGATGAATGCAGTAATGTACAGAGACATCCTTGATGAGAACCTGCTCCAGAGTGCTGGGGTGAAGGTTCATCTTCCAACAGGACAACAACCCTAAGCACACAGCCAAGACAACAAAGGAGCGGCTACGGGACAACTCTGTGAATGTCTTTGAGTGGCCCAGCCAGAGCCCAGGCTTGAACCCGATTGAACATCTCTGGAGAAATCTGAAAATGGCTGAGCACTGACGCTCCCCATCTGACCTGATGGAGCTTGAGAGGTCCTGCACAGAAGAATGGGAAAAACTGCCCAAAAATAGGTGTGCCAAGCTTGTAGCATCATACTCAAAAAGACTTGAGGCTGTAATTGGTGCAAAAAGGTGCTTCAACAAAAGTTCAAAAAATTTCATGTCATCATTATGTAGACTTGTGAGGAAAAAATTAATTGAATCCATTTTGGAATAAGGCTGTAACAGAACAAAATGTGGACAAAGTTTGTGTACTTTCTGGATGCATTGTGCACAGAGTTATTTCCCTAGGGGCTGGTGTCCCGGTCCCCGGTAAGTTCACTTATGCAAATTGCTTTACGTAAATTAAAAGTTACATAAGTAATGTGAATAAAAACAAAAATACTTCAATGTTATTATGCATATGAAGTGTATGAAAATATTTTTTTTCTTTATAGGGCTCTTTTAAAGTTGGTGCAACAGTGCAATAACTAAGAGTTTTACCATCACTCATGACATCCAATAATAAGCACAATGTACAAAGCAAGAAAGCAGAATGAGTCAAAATATCCCTTTGTCCCTAGAGAACTGCTTTATCATCAACAAAGCAAAAGCTTTAATTAGGAGGAAGCCCTTAATGCAAACACATCACAAACTAGAGGCAGTTTATGGGCAGAAAACAACCAGCTCATTTAGAGGATAGGAGGAAGTTTTGTAATGAAAGAAATATATTGGCATTATTCTGGATTCCAAATTGGCTTAAAACTCCTGATCCTAATCCATTGCACCATAATTTAAATCATTGTGCCTTCATGTAATGACAGGTTTAGACTGTAATGTGTTTTGTGTGAAAAAGTCCAAAAATGTAAAGCATTTAATTGTCATAATGAATTAGGCCCAACTCCAATCTAATCTTTACACCCTATAGTTTCAGACAAAGTGTAACTGTATGGAGGCCGTTCACAGTTTTAGAGGGTCTCATTATTAATTCTCATTATTTTGACAGCCTGGACAAGTTTCTAGTTCATCACAGGGCTGCCTTGAACATGGTAAATGGATCTAAATCTGTCAGGAGCAGGCCATCCTCACAAACTGAGTGGCTGAGGAGACTAGCGAGGGAGGCCATCAAGAGAGCTTTGACTAATCTGAAGGAGTTAAAAGCTTCAGCAGCTAAGATGGGAGAGACTCTGCATGCAAAAACTGTTGTCCAGGTTCTTCACCAGTCAAAGAGAGTGGCAAAGAGAAAGCCACTGTTGAGGATAGCTCAGATCTCGACTGGGGTTCACCCAAATGTATGTGGGAGACTCCAAGCTCAGTTGGAAGAAGGTTATTTAGAGTAATAAGACCAAAATGGAGCTTTCTGGCCATCAGACTAGATGCTTATTGGCAGACACCATACAATGCACATCACCACAAACACATCATCCCCACCATACAGCTGTTGTCGGGTGTATAAGGGAAGGAGAGGAGGGTGAGTACAGGACACTGGTAGACGGCTTTGTAGAGTGGTCCGAACAGAATCATCTGAGGCTGAATGTCGACAAGACCAGAGAGATGGTGATCGACTTCAGGAGGAAGAAGATGCCTTCACAGCCACTATGGATCAGAGGGGAGGTGGTGGAAGAGGTGGAGGACTACAAGTACCTGGGAGTGGTGATCGACAACAGACTGGACTGGAAATCTAATACCGAGGCTGTGTACAAGAAGGGGATGAGCAGACTTTATTTCCTGAGGTAGATCTCCTGTTGGAGATCTTTCACCAGTCTGTTGTTGCCAGTGCCATTTTCTTTGCTGCTGTGTGTTGGGGCAGCAGCATCAGAGCCAGCGACACTAACAGACTTGATAAAATCATCAAGAAGCCTGGCTCTGTACTTGGTCTCAGGTTGGAGTCTTTTGAGACCGTGGTGGTGATACAGGAAGTCTTTCCTGCCACATGCCGTCACACTGTCCTATAACAGTCGCAACACACTTTGGTGGCATGGTGGTGGCAGCATCATGCTGTGGGAATGCTTCTTCTTAGCAGCAGGAGCTTGATGGCTTTTAAAGGTAGAGGGCAAAATGAATGCAGCAAAATATAGGGAAATCCTGGAGGACAAGTCTGGAGGATTCAGTCTGCGAGAGAACTGCGACTTGGGAGAAGATTCATTTTTCAGCAAAACAATGACCGGAGGCATACTGTGAAGGTTACACAGAAATGGGTTAAGGAGAAGAAGGTGAATGTTCTGTAGTAGTCGAGTCAAAGTCCAGACCTCAATCCAGTAGAGAATATTTGGCTGGACTTGACAAGGGATGTTCACGTCTGAGTCCCATGCAACCTGACAGAGCTTGAGCAGCTTTGCACAGAAGAATTGAGTAAAAATGCAGTATCCAGATGTGCAAGCCTGACTGAAACCCATCCACACAGACTGAGCGCTGTGATTGTGGCCAAAGGTGCATCGACTAAATACCGACTTGATGGGGGTAAATACTTACGCAATCACTTATTTTACATTATAGATTTTTAAAAAAGACAAATTATGTTGACCATGATTCCATTTTTAGAAGCAATAAAAGGAGAAATTATCTTAGGGGTTGAACACTTTTCATAGGCACTGTATAATTCACTCTTAGGGATTACACTTTTAGCAATAGTAGCAAGCAAGTCCCAAGTTACTGTGATGAAAAACAAGCAAGTCAAGTCAAGTCATGGCTAAGGTCAAGCAAGTCACAAGAACTTCGTATGAATGTATTCTTCATATCTGTAGACACAGTAAACAGAGGGTGTTTAGTCAATGATATGATGTAATTGCATAGTTGATCAATTTTAGAATTTTTTTTCAAACCCATGAATCCAAGAATAAGATTAGATTGATATCAACCCTGGAACTGCACCATACTGCACATCCTGACAGCTGAGAATATTACTCTCAGGTATTGTTCCCCCTCCCCCTCTATAAAAGGAGGCTGAAAGTCACAGGACCTGTCTGTTCTGTCCTGAAATGTGTATTTCCCTTCTATAAAACACATTCTACATCTTGGAGGCGACGTCTTTACACATAGTGCCCCCTTCTCCTTTCAAACGGGGCAGAGCTTCGTCTGAAACAGTAGGAGAGACACAGACACAACACCTGAGGGAGAAGCAGGTCCGTCGTGGACGTGCATGAAAAAACAAGTGCGTCTCACCGAATGTGTGCCGATATGGTGTCATGTTGGGTTGTGAGCGCGCAAAATGCTCGCCTACATTTAAAATAATGGCTTTGTGCGCACTGAAGAAACACACTATAACTGAAACACACACACGCTTTAACCAGGACGGCGGCCAAAATCACCCAGGCATGAAATAATCTCCCTCCATGCTGCCTCTCCTCCTCTGATCATGTCTGCCACAGTGCCACTCTGGCGCACCCGCCACCTGCAAGGCTTGCATACACCGCGTCATACAGTGGCAGAGGGTAAAGTATCAATAACAAAACTAACGTCTCAATATGCGCAAAAAAAAGGAAGAAAGAAAGAAAGAAAGAAAGAAAGAAAGAAAGAAAGAAAGAAAAGCCAAGACTTTCGAGTCATCTGTGTCGAGGTTAAGTCAAGTCTCAAGTTATGAATGCCAAGTCAAAGTCAAGTCGAGTCTTTCATCAGTGTTAGTCAAGTAAGTCCTCAAATTTACAACTCCAGTCAAGTCATGTGACTCGAGTCCCCCACCTCTGCTATTTAGGCTACTTTCAGAATTCAGATAGTGATCTCCGCTCATGATCATTCAAGATATTGTCTGACCACATTTGTTCCTCGAAGATGATGGTTCACCGCTATCCTTCCAGGTTTTAATAATGCATTGGACAGTTCTTAACAGCATTTTAGTAATTTCTGCAATCTCCTTAGTTGTTTTCTTTACGGGCCAATAATTTGACCCTTCTGAAACACAGTAACATCTTTTTCACCGAATATGTCTTCAGACATGTTTTTTTAAGAAATGAGAAGCTACTCACTGCATCAGTGAGGATTAAATAACTAATGCCAATACTGCCAGAAGGACACGAGAACTCATTCAGATAAAACTGATCAGAACTGTTTTGCTTATGAATGGATCTCATTTGAGATGCTGTTACTGCAATGAAAATCATTTAATGCAATAAAAATATACATAGTATCACTTAATAGTCACATACATCACATACTATTCACTTATTCAACAACACACAACAAGCTCATGTTAGCAATCTAACATCCATCGCCACCATCCCAGAAATGTCCTCCACAGTCCCCAGCTCTTCAGATGTAGGTCCATGGTCTGGTGTTGCAAATTTTGCCCTCATTCTTCCCGCCTGTGGGAAAATCACCGATATTATACCTTTGCTGTAATCATATAGCACAATAGAAAATAAATGAGAATCAATTATGAAACTAAACTCCTTTTAGGCCTATGTATTTCTCCATATCAGTTAGCTAGCACTAGCTAGCGCCAGCTAACGTTAGCCAGTATTAGCTAACATGACCCAATTCTAAAAGTTGTCCTCAGCAAAGTCCAAAAGCTACAATGCAACTACAACTGCAAATTCAGTCATATCCAATCATTTCCTTGTCAAACATCATTTCCAATTTGATTTGTATCGTATTCTAAGACTAGTTAGTGCTAGCTGACGTTAGACTAACGTTAGCTAACGTTAGCTAATGTTGGCTAACATTAGCTATTTTTGAAAGTTGTCTTCAGCAAAATTCACGAGAAAGAAAGATAACAGAATCCCACCGTAGGTTAGGGCTTGCCTTAAAATGATGGCTAAATTACATGTAGGCTACTAAATTAACATTAGCACACTATCAATAGCCAGGCAGTGATTATCTCCTCAGCTAATACTGCACAAGAATGACAATTTCCTCAACTAGAACTGAAACTAAAGCAATTTAAGAAGGGAACTTACCTGTTCTTTGTTAGTTCATCGATGAAATGAAGAACCCTTAAATTGCCAGTACATCTGGCTTTGGTTTTATGAGACAGTATCTGATTGGTCCTTCTGTACATATTCTGAAAGATGATTGGGCCGCAGATAGAACCTTATAACTCCAAGTCTGAGCCTAACTTTGTAGATAGAACCTTTTTGTTTTCTGAATAAACAGCCAAGGTTAATTTTATTTTTTAAAAAACACCTTAAATAATGTTTACAAGTTATACCAGAGTAAGAATATGTAAATAATAAATGTCAGATAGAACCTTATTATTCTAGGGTAGCGATATAGTTCACTCAACAGTTTCTGTGTCCGAAGGAATGTCAAATGCAACATGGCATTTATTAAAGCTTGTTTTAAATCTTATGTTATTATCTGGACATTATCACAGCAAAGATGACTGAGAGGAGGAGGAGGAGAAAGTTTCCTGACCAAGATGCGCTGGAACATATTGTTAAAGGAGAGGATAAAGCCTTCCTAGATGGAAGGTTTATTAACAAGTATAAAGATAAGTTTTTCATCCAGTATATTAATGTTTGTTTCTCCTAGTGTAGTCACTTTAGTCACCAAATTTAGCCCGGTGTAAAAGTGAGGAATTAAAGCTATGGTCTACGCTTAGAAAGATGTTGAGAAAGATTTGAAAAAAGCATCCCGCCCACACACACACACACCCCTCCTCTCTCTTTTTTTTTTTTTTTTTACTTTTTACTGAAACATTTTCAATTATAGTCAAAACAGTGACTTTGGAAAATACAAACAGAGTCTGGCATCTCACATTAGGAAATAAATAATAAGTAAATACATAGGTACATACATATGAGACATAAAGTGAATGTAGTGCGTATGCTAGTACAAATATAAATTAAACATAATGATAAAAATAATTAAAAAATAAATAAATAAAAGAAAGAACAGGCAAAACATTAGATCAAAATTCTCCAAATGTTTCTTGAATTATGTTAACAGTGTGTATACATTTCTTATTATCAATTCTTTTAATACATTTAAAGTAGTTCTTGAATTCAATTTCAAAAACAGGGAAGAAAGGTCGACCTTTAGAAAATTTGGCTTTATGTATGTGGAATTTCGCCATTAGAATAATCAGATTAATTAAGTGTTGATTTTTCCTCTCTTTATTGTTATAGTATAATAGTATATCCTTGGCTTCCAAATTAATTGGAAGGTTGGAATGTGAGGTGATGTAATTTTCAATTTTTTTCCAAAAAATTTGGGAAATTTGACATTCAAAAAAGAGGTGCTTAATTGTTTCTACTTCAGCATTGCAAAATACACAATTAACATCAATATTAACAAATCTTGACAGGAATATGTTAGTGGGGTAAATGTTATGTATAATTTTATATTGAACTTCTTTTATTTTATTGGATATAACAAATTTATGTGGAAGGAGCCATGTTGTTTTCCAATTGATGTCAGAGAAGGAGGATGACCATACAAATTTTCCTCTAGGCGTGATTTTCCTTTTCCTGAAAAAATAATTCCTTATATGTTTATTATTACAGTGGTGACTCGTAATATTTATACCATTAATAAAGAGGGTAAAGTCAACTTTCTCTGTCTCTTGCCTTTCAAAATGACCTTTCATCAATTGAAGAATTCCACTGGGAATAGCGTTTATCACCATTTGATATTCTTTATAGGTAACAGGAAAGATTTTGGATCTAAGAAATTCTTCATAGCTAAAGATTTCACCTTCATCATTTTGTAAATCCTTAAGGTAAATTATTTTCTTGTCAATCCAATGTTTTAAGTATAGTGATTTATTTTTCCTAGTAATGAACTCGTTGTTCTAGACAATAGTTTTATGCAGAGAGAAGTTGTGGACAAAGCACAATTTTGCTGCTGACAGAGCTTGTTGGTGAAATTTAGATAATTTTAGTGGTAACTTTGAGACATCATAATCACAATTTAGGAGAAAAGGTAACCCTCCAATTTTCTCAAAAATATTCTGTGGTATAAAGTACCAACACACCCCTCCTCTCTGTGCTCCATGATCCCTCCACTCTGAGCTCTTATCGCCCTCCCCTCGGAGTGCAAATTTGAGCAAGGAAACTCCCATTTGGACCGGATGGCTGGTCAATTCCTTTGCAGGACTGCAGCCGCTAGAGAGAATGGATTTTTTCATTCCTTTTGCTCTTCACATTGTGTACATCGTACTATAGGGTCATAACCACTGTCTAAATGACATTAATAATAATGATCAATCTTTTTTAAATGCAGAAAATAGCTTTAATATAAGTTTATTCCTAATAAAGTTAGGTGAAAAAATCAGAGGCTATTAATACTTAGGGTAATTGATTTAAATAAAGAAGGTGAATAGTTTATTAAAAGGCACATGCAGGGGCGGGGCTTGCCGACAGGCAAACCAGGCAATTGCCTGGGGCCCCGGCTTCCAGGGGGCCCCCACTTGGGCATCCTCCCGAGTGACCGGGTGCCCCAAGTGCTAATAAATGTACTGCACGGCAATGACAACAACGGGCATTTACTATGAAAAAGCGACGTAGCAAACCCCCTTGGGGGCCCCCACGCCACTTCTGCCTTCAGCGCTGTCTGTGTCAGTCAGCGCAAACCGCGAGGTTTGTTTGTTTGTTTAGCGGCCACCGAGCTCCGCACTTGCGAAAAGATGAAGAGGAGTTATCCCAGCGGGGCAGAAAAGAAAAAACAGAGGAAGGAAAGGGAGGAAAAAAGAAAGAAAGACAGTGGTAAGTGCATTGCTATGTTTTTCTGACTGACTGTGTTGTGTTGTCACGGACTCCATAGCGGCTAATAAGCTAAAAACTAAGCTATGACGAATGCGTAACAGGACACAGCTACATGAAGCTAGCTAGCAGGAGGAGATGTGCATCACTCTCCAGTCTCAACCAGCAGAAAACAACAGAAAGTTTAGTGAGGCAGACAGTCTAACTACAACAACAACAACAACAACAACAACAACAACAGCCTAATAGTATGTAATACTAAAGTACACCTTCTATGATAAGCTTTGCATAATGATGAGATGAACTTAATAGTGCCCGAAAGGGAGAAATATGTGTTGGGCAGTACATATGATATGTGCACCCACCACAAGAGTACATCAAGTGCATAATACATGTTGAACTTAACAATATGTTTCCCTCTCATCTCTCCTCAGGATCATTACAGCGGACCTGTGGGTACCCTGTTTTGCACAAGCCATGTCAAGTTTGTTTTGTTCGGTTTGTTCTGTTATTCATTTATTTATTTATTTATTTACTGTTATTTATTCATCATTCGCTTGCACGTCAACTGGTGTCTACATTGTTGCAATTTTATTTTTCTATTTATTTTATTGTTAACAACATTCAGATTTGTATTTTTTGTAATAAAAAAAGTTCATATTTTATATTGTGTTGGTGTCAGTTAATTTACAACAACAATTATTGATAGGCGTAGGGTTTTAAGAATTTCTGTTCCTCCCTGAAATTCACTTTGAGAACCCCTAATCTCTTCTAAAGTATTATTTTCAGTATACATATCAAATGTCCCAGAAATTGTGTGCAAAAAACGAATTTTTTCAGTGTGCAGGGATGGGGTGGGGGCCCCACAAATTTCTTGCTTGGAGCCCCAAAGGACCCTTGCCCTGCCTCTGGGCACATGGATACTGGACTTTCTCAAAAACAGACAATAGAACATCAAGAAGAGGAAGCTCATCCACCCTCATCCTCAATACAGATTGTCCTAGGGATGTGACCTTAGCCACTCCCCTACCCCCACATTAACACACAACTCCTCCTCATTATCTACTATCTACTCACCCTTGTGCTGATTAGAAGTTATTTAATCCACCAAACAGTTTCTGGAGTATCACAGGAAAAATGTTTGCAGCATTTTTTCAAAGAGCAGAGATCTATGGCAACCAGTTGTGTAAAAAAAAAAGTCTCCTGAAGACACCACAGTTGACTTGAAAAAGCATCACTTAGACTGTGTTTTTAGTCTAAATCCCCTGTTGCAAGAAAAACTAAAGCAGCGATCATCAGTGTGTGGGGAATCTGCATACATTTAGCTATTCTTGCAACTGTGAGGAGTTGGATTAAAAACACAGTGCAAGTGATGTTTTTCAAGTCAACTGTAAGTGGTGGGTTCAGGAGACTTAGATGAGGTTACACAAGCAGTTGAGAGCCATTTTAAGGTTTTTAGGGGCTGATTTAATACTTTGTACAACTGTTTGCCACGGATCTCTTCTGCTTTTTTCCAATGGCACTCCAGAAAGTGTTTGATGGATTTAAAAAAAAACTACACTGGACTTCTCATCGGCATAAGGGTGAGTAGATAATGATTAAACTTTCATTTAAACTATTTCTTTAATATCTCTTTGAAAAGACAGCCACAAATGAGAGTGGTTACTCGAGCTCATGTTAATGTTTATTTTCTTTTCTTCAGAGAGAGGTGTGTTTACAAGAGAGTACATCGAACCAAAAAGTTTTGTGGTGGAGTACCGTGGAGTTTTCTCTCGGAGTGTAGGGGGAGATGACAAAAACAACAAATATGTATTTGATTTCATGTGGAATGGGAAGCAGTATTTGTAAGTATCCTGCTTGGTCATTTACCAAAATGACCAAAAAAGAAAGTGTTACATGTCTGAAGAGAAGTTGTCAGTTTTTTGATTTATGGGTTGGCATGTGGTTACATATTTGAATTTGTGAAAGCCTGGATTAAATTAATTAATCTTGACTTTCACTAATCTAAGGGGCAGTTCACATGAAGCGTCTTTTGCATACATAAATCCATTATTTTCAATAATCCGAAGTGACCCCGAAGCGGGGTGCAGCTGGTGCGATGCGCCTGCACCCCTTGGCGCACAGAGTGAAAAAATCTCAACTTTTCGCGAATGCAGCAGGCGCACCACATGTCATGTGATAAGAATTAGCCAATCTCTCCACCGACCTGCTTCTCCAGCAGCATGCCATCCGGCTCTCTGTGATTGCCAACTCTGACCTGCTCTCTCTTGACAAGTAGCAGCTTATCTCCCAATCAAGATCCAGCTCTCTACTCCATAGCTCAGCAACTTTCAGCAGCAGTCATGTGACTGCAGTATCACTTTTAAGAATGTAACCCCAAGCCAAGTTTAAAGTTTTTTGTGGTCTATTTATCTCCCAGCATAGATGCTTCAAAAGAAGACGGAACACTGGGACGACTAGTGAATGATGATCATGTACATCTTAACTGTAAAGTCAAAGAATAATGGTCATCGGGAGGCCACGCTTGTGCCTATTTGCCATCAGAGAACTTTTTCCAGGAGAGGAGATAACGTACAACTATGGTGATTCTTCTGGGCCGTTGCGCTCAATAGTGAGTTTAGGTTCTCATGTTCTCTTAACTTTTTAATTTTGGGCATGCCTACAACTGAAACACAACCATACTGATGTGCAGTACAACAGTATTACCTTGAGTGTGATATTTGAATAATGAATATTGAACAGGTTCACAGCATTAGGTGTAGTAGATGGTCAGCTGGGTCATTGAAGGCATGTGCACATCTGCACATGACTCATTGTTCCTGTCTAATGACCACTAAGTGATAGCGTGATGTGACCTGAAGATCAATGAAAGTGATCCAGCACCAGAAAAGGCAAGTCGCGCTTTGTGCAATCACAGTTACTTGCTTCAGTATATTAGAAATGCTTTTGATCCTTCAAGTCTTTATTATAGGCTCATTTACTCCTGTCTTCCCTTTTATCTGCTGACTATTGACTGACATTTCTGCAATAAACATGGCCAGTGTCAAAACCCATGGTTTGTGGAATGAAAGAGAATTGTTTCTGCTTAAAGTAATCTCAGATTTGTTCCTGTCATTGACTCATAAACAGGAAGCCTCTGGTGGACTGATGACCAAATGACAGGGGTCAGTTCCAATCTGGAAATATCAAAGGATGACATTGTAAGTTGACTGTATTCTTGTGATGTCATGCGTTTACATCCAATCATAATTCTGTTGTGTTTGAGGATCTGACAGTGCTCAGGAGTCCACACACTGCTGAATGTTGTTAACTACCTGACACAGCACAGGACTGTGAGGACACAGTGTCCTGCATGGACAGGAACAAAAGTTGTGTGTGTTAGATGTTCACCTGACACACCTTGATTATGAGGAAACATTTTCTCACCAGTCCCCTCCCCCACCTACATGTTGATCAGGCAGCAAACTGTGCTGTGTGTGTCAGATGTTCACCTGACACACCTGAATAATGAGGACACCTTTTCTGACAAAGCCCCTCATACATTGCTTCACATATTAGGATGCAAGTTGGTTATGTGTTATATTCAATATTGTTAAAGGTTTCCATGATCATAGAGGTTCTGCAAAAGTCATGGAATATCAAATATGCCTTGAAAGTCATGAATTTAATGAAATCTTCTGTAAAAGTCATGCCAGTCAAAGTCATTTTTTGTGTCTGTTGTTACAGTAATGTATCACCTTTTGAAGTGAATATTATATTCTATTCATTCAAGAATCAAGATATATTTGTTTTTCAATTTTCATATTTTTTTAAGATTTAATGTAAGTTTAATATTATGGACATGTGCTTAACCCATATATTCTAGTTTAGTCTATGGTTAAATCTATTTATTCCACATTTCCAATTTTGTTTAAAATTTGTATGATTTCTTTTTTTATCATTTTTTATTGTTTTTTTAGTGCCACTATATAATTGCTTGTGCAGCTCTCAATGATTTGGACAACTGTGCGGATTGCAGTGGATCTTTCTCCCGTTTCAAGTGGCTTGGTTACACATGCAAATGTTGGTATTTACGTCACTCAAATGCAGTTTTTGTTGTCAATGTTTAGTGTAATTATTTGTTAATCTAAAACAGGAATCCCTGTTGTGTGGGTGTGCGCGAGCTGCTACCAGGGGGTGCGTGAGGTGAAAAATGTAATGGTGGTCTGGTGTAAAAATATTACACAGTGTTGTTTTTTAAGTGGGATTTTTCCATAGGCTACAATAAAAACATGAACAATAAACATTTCCTTTGTAATCCCTTTTATTTTAAATCAAAAAAATATAATTTATCAGTTTTTGATAGAAATGTAGAAGAAGACAGCCGCTGTCTTCTTCTACACACTGTAGGCTAGGATATATGCGTGCCAACTCGTTTCATTCATTCTTTCAAATATGCTCAACTGGCTGAAATCAGGGAAACTGTCAAGTGGGACGTCTCATGACAAAGTTGTTAGTCATGAAAGAGGAGAGGGACCAAGAGAGAGTGAGGATTTGGAGGCAACAGAGATGGAGAGAATAGGAACTGATCTAAGAGAAGAAAATGAGCGGGAGTCAGGAAATGATGTGCCGGAGGAAACCGAAGAGGAGGGAAGGAGATGGCAAAAAAGAGGTGATGAGGGTGAACACCAGACGGGGAAAAAAATAAGGAAATATGATGAAAATTATCTGGGTATGGGCTTCACTTGGATCGGCGATACAGATTGCCCAAAGCCTCAGTGCGTGGCGTGCAGTGAGGTTCTAGCAAACAGCTGTCTGAAGCCTTCTTATCTCCGTCGTCACCTGCACACGAAACATGGCAATATAAGTCAAAAGCCCCTTACATTTTTTAAAACAAAGTTGGTGGAGTTGCAGAAAAGCCAAAAACAAATGCAGTGTCATTCATGCGTTGGGTCTATGAAAGACGCATTACGGGCTTCATATCTGCTCAGTTACAGAGTAGGGAGAAAGGGGCTGCCGCACACAATTGCTGAAGACGTGTGTTTGCCAGCGGCCAAAGAGATGGTGGAGTGTCTGATTGGAGAGAAAGAGGCAAAAAAGTTGGACATGATTTCTGTGTCCAATAACACTGTGTCGCGCCGCATTGATGCCATGTCTAAAGACATCCTGGCTACACTAGTCAGCCGTGTGAAGAAAAGTGAGTTTTACTCTCTCCAAGTAGACGAGTCTACAGATGTTGCAAATCTGGCCAATCTTCTTGTGTATGTCTGTTACCTCTGCTCTGTAGGCCGACTCATCTCCTCCCGAGATAAGTCCGACTAGTGTGGTGTCGTCTGCAAACTTTATGATTCTTTAAATTTAAAGCTCCTGATTGGAACAACTTGCCTGGTTCACTTAGATCCATTATCTCATTCAATTTCTTTAAAATATCTGTTTTCATCTTCATCTTCAAACAACATGTTCCTGCTTCTAATTATATTGAGTTCAAATGTGTAGATGCATGTCAATGCATCTGCATAGCTTTATATGGGTATATGTACTTTTTTGTACATTTATGTACTTCTGTATATTTACTGTATGCAACTTTGGCATTACGGGGGATCAGTAGGTGTGGGATTGGCTAGGCTTAGGAGAGCTGTTGTCTGCGTCTGTGTGAGTGTATTGTGTTATTTGGTTTTATGTACTGTATTTTCTGTATATTTGTGTTAAGGACCCCCTTGAAAACGAGATGGTTCATCTTAAGGGGTTTATCCTTCTAATAAACTTCCTCCTCTTGTGTTGTTGGGGTGGGAGGGGTTGCAATCATGGGTGTACAGTGAGTATAGCAGAGGACTCAACACACAGCCCTGAGGGGAGCCGGTGCTGAGAGTATGGGTGGTGGAGGTGTGGGGGCCGAGTTTCACTGTTTGGGGCCTGTTGGTTAGAAAGTCCATAATCCAGTGGCAGATGTGGGAGGAGAGTCCAAGGTCAGTCAGCTTCCTGATGAGGATGTCTGGGATGATTGTGTTGAACGCTGAGCTGTAATCGACAAAGAGCATCCTCACATTTGTCCCACTTTGCTCCAGATGGTTTAGGGCTGTGTGAAAAGCTATGGTGATGGCATCATCCGCCGACCTGTTTGCCCTGTAGGTGAACTGATGTGGGTCAAGGTCCAGTGGGAGACTGGTTTTGTGCTTTAGTACCAGCCTCTCAAAGTACTTCATAACTATAGGGGTGAGTGCCACAGGTCTATAGTCATTCAGACTGCAGGTCGAGGCTTTTTGGGGATTGGGATGATGGTGGACGTCTTCAGGCAGGAAGGAATGGCAGCTTGGGCAAGGGATAGGTTGAATATATTGGTGGGCCGGTAGCCTTTCTTGGGTTCACTAATCTGAACACCTGCCTCACGTCATGCTCCTGCACTGTGAATGGGAAGGAGCTGGAGGCAGGTGGAGACCGCACATCTGATGTTGGACTTTTTGCCTTGAAGCAAGCAAATAAGCAGTTCAGCTACTATGCTAGTGAGGCATCTGTGTTGGGGGGCGTGGAGTTGTTGCCCTTGTAGTTTGTGATGTGTTTTATTCCTGGCCAGTGTGATTAATTTATCACTGGTATGTTCATTGTCTTTTATATCATTTTAACTGACTTTGAAATGTTTGTGTTGCATTGTGACATATACAGTAATAGATTCTTTTGGTTTATTATAAAGCTTTCTTTTTTCCTGCATAGGATATTGCACCGGATGAACATGTTTCTGACTCCGAAATTAGTGATGGCTCGTCTGATGATGATTACGTACCTGAAAGCTATCATCGGTCCAGCTCAGATCAAGATGGTGAAGATGATCCTATACCTGTTCAACCCTGTTCCGATTCTTCTTGCAACCAGAAAAATTATTGCTATGTTTGCAAAAAAACGCTATCTAAAATAACTTGACACCTTAAAAAACACGAAAAAGAAGAGCCTGGCATTGCAGAAGCTTTCTTGCTCCCCAAGAATTCTAAAGAGAGAAAAAGATTGCTTGAGAAGTTGCAGAACAAATGTAATCATGAACATAATCAAGAGGTTATGAGAAATCAAGGTGGAACACTTAAAGTAAAAAGAAGACAGGGACCATCAAAAATCTCTGTGGATGCCAAAATGTATGTGCACTGTACATAGTGTAAAGGTATGTTTGTCCGTAAAGATTTACATTTCCACTGAAGTGTGGGAGGTCCTTGGAAAGATGAGGCAAGATGAGATAGCATTTGTAGTACAGAATGACTTCCTCATACTGCAGCTGGCCCAGTTTCTCTACAGCAAGCATGGGAGTAATCCAACAAAATTTGAGTACATCAGAACAAAGGTTTGAGAAATGGGTAGACTTTTATTGACCCTAAGACAATTATTCTATATTTAGCTTTGAAGATGCTGTAAAACCAAACAATTTTTACAAAATCATTGGAGCTGTTAAAACAGTTGCTGGATATGATGAAAAGAATCACTCGTATTCCACACCAAGTCTTGCCCTGAAATTAGAACACTCGCTCAAGAAGATCAGTGATATTATTCTCTGCAGGGCCATCTCAGCAGAGGATGAAATTTTGATCAAAGCAGCGGAACGATTCACAAAACTGTGCACAAAAGAATGGGCAGGACAAGTCTTACACACTGCACTGGCTACTTTGAGCAAGTCAAAGTTCAATACCATCCACCATATCATTCACAGAGGATGTTCAACTTTAGCACAAGTATCTGGAGGAGAAATTGGCTGGCGCCATTGAAAACTTGAAAGAGCATCAGTCTCCTCAGGCGTATGCAGAACTTGTTAGGGTGACACTTACTCAAATAATCCTCTTTAATAGAGGCCGTGCAGGTGAAGTCTCAAAAATGACACTTGAGTCCTTCAAGAAAAGAGACCAAACTGAGCTTCATGGTGACCTAGCTGCTAGCCTGTCACCGTTTGAATAAAAGCTAGCCAGACACTTCAGCAGGGTGGAAACTATGGGCAAAAGAGGGAGGAAAGTTGCTGTTTTATTAAACCCTGAGGTTGTTAGTGCAGCAACACTTCTTGAAGAGAAGAGGGACACATGTAATGTGCACAAGGATAATCCCTTCCTATTTGGATGGCCACAGTGCTCCTACAAGAGCTACTACAGAGGACAGGACTGCATGAGACTATTTGCACGGATGTGTGGTGCAAAGAATCCTGAAAAGCAAGCACATTGAAACATTGTCCCAAATCCTCAACCTCAAGAATAATGAGCTGGACCAACTTGACAACTTTTTGGGCCACGATATACGAGTCCACAGAGATTTTTATAGTCTGCCGGAGGCAACTATAGAAGTGGCAAAAATCTCAAAGCGTCTACTTGCAATGGAGAAAGGAACTCTTGGAGAATTCCAGGGAAAGTCTCTTGATGAGATTGAGGTTGAAGGTATGTGGTGGTAACAAAACTATTACAAATTAAGCAAATTTATTACAGGGACAGTATAAATTCAACAACAAATTAGTGAGACTTAAAAAAACAGCAATAGTTGTAGGCAGTATTTTGGTCATTTTCTGAATTGGGAAGATGTAAATATAGACCTAGAATATATAAAGTAAATATGCCATACTGGTGGTTAATCAGAAAAAAAATGTCAGGAGTACAAACTTGCAACAACAATATTTATTTTTTCATCAATCATGCTTTTCTTTAGATGAATTGGACCTAGAACTGGATGAAGGTGAGCAGGATGATGGAGATGATGAAGACGATGGAGTAAGTTAAGCTGAGGGAGATGACACCATCTGGGACGATGAAGGTGATGGAGAAGACCAAGGTGGCAGAGACAGCGAAGGTGGTGGAAACAACGAAGAGGGTGGTGGAGATACTAGAGATGGAGATGGAGGCAGTGAGGAGTTAGATTGTGCCCTTGGATTAAGGGGTATGTGTTGAATATCTTCCGGTATGCATTCATGGTATATTGTGGATTAATGATCATATTTTCATGTATTAGTTACATGGTGTTGCTTTAATATTACCACAAAGACAGCAAGGTTCACAGTCACCATGATAAATAGACCTAACAATGATCTAAATGGTGCCGTTGGGGTAAAGTCCATGGTGTGGTTATACACTTAAGGGTAGCCATGTGATATATCTATGCACACATAAAAAAAAAACAGACACACCTAATCATCATGGCGACTACCAAAGTAGTGCTCTGATCATTTATCTTCAAACTGAAGATGCTGAAGGGCTTTTTTTTATATTCTTTTCACTAGAAAATAAAGAAATGAAGATGCCTAAAGAGCCCACCAGCTCCTCTGGTAATGTGTGGGAAAGCCATAAATTCTTCTTGCCATATCACAGGCAATACTAATGTGCTGCATGTGTTCCAATGGGGGAGGAAACAGACATGGCGCTGCCAGTGACAAAGGGACTTTAATATACTCAGTATATGTTCAATGTTGTTCAAAAATTCGCCTCTATTGTTCATACGGATCCATATTGTAGTATTAGAGTATACGTTTTCAATGGGTTTATCATTACTTGTCACTTTGGGGTTAGAATAGAATCAACTTTTACATAAATATGTTCCTAGTAAGGAATTAGCCTTCATAATTGTTAAAAAGACAATTTAGAAGTTTTGATTGTTTTAGGGAAAAGAAAAAGAATGGTATCCACCCAGAATGAGACCAAGAGTTACAAAGGTACATTTTTTTTTTTTTTTTTTATAATTTATTTTAATGGTAGTAATGGTTCAGAGGGGTTATCCAGAAATTGGGTTGAGGTGACACTGAGTTTGTTGACCTTGTAATGAAGTTAACACTGCATTTTCAGTGTCATAGAGGGTAGAATCTTAAAGGTGATCATATTGTTTTAAAGGTAAAGATAAATGTCTAGTATTAATGGTCCCCCTCCTTCAGTCCAAAACTGCTGACCAGCTTAGAGTTTGTAACTGATGTAACCACCTCAGACCAGGTACAAGGCAGTGACTCCATTACATGCATTTCAGTATTCCAAAACCAGGCACCGTTGACTCGACAAGTTGTGTCATAAGTGACTATCAGCTGGGTTGCTATTGACACTGCTTCAAATATTTTAGAATTAAGTTTAGTCCCATCATGAGTAAGTATTCATACAGAGTCTTGACAAAGTCTGTTTCATGTCCTCATGAAGTTGGTCCATATCGAATTTAACACCAAAGCACGATTACCAAACCCTGATTGGATATAAGTTTGTGTGGTTTTTTTGTGTGTGCATGTGTCTAGAGCAATGTGTATTCTAATCTAGTCCTTCAAAATGACAAGAGCTGTGTCTCTTCACACATAATTTCTGGATCAAGTTCAAGTTACAGCTCATATACCAATAGTATTTTTTTGTGTATAAAATACACTTCACCATAAACGGTTTCGATTTGCACTGGCTATTCTAACAAAAGATTTTCTTGCTTTTCCAGGACAGAATAAACTGTGTGTGACTGAGTGTTGTCACCCGCTCCAAAGGTAGGACTTCAGTGCCTTTTGAATAGCAGGTATTTCTTTCGCCTAAGTGGTGTGCAAGACTCCCTGGCAATGGGCAACCATTATAGTGTTGATGCTCCTGCCCCAGTGTCATCATAATCTGATTTCATACTGATTTTTATTTTATTTATTTATTTATTTATTTATTTATTTATTTATTTATTTATTTATATGCACAATAATAAAACAAGAATTCTGTTTAATGATACAAAGCCAAAATAAGTGTGCAGGAGAGGAAAAGAAACCCAAAGGGCTTATATAAAATCCTCCCCCTCAATACAAAGTCACTAAAACAAATCAATCAATAGAAAAAAATAAATAAAAAGAAAAAGAAAATATAAAGAAAAGAAAAAGAAAAAAAAAGGAAAAAAACAAAGAGAAGCATAATAAACAACAAACAAAATATCCATAAAGTTGCAGATACATTTCAATTAAAACCCAATGATGCAAGGATATGACTAGGTCTGTAGGTATTGTTTGAACTTGGTTTTAAATGTATTTATAGAGAAACTAGGTTCTAAAAAATGTTTTATGTCATTCCACAGCACTGCACCTTGATAGACAAATGAAAACTTAGCGACAGAGGTCCTACAGAAAGGAATATGTAAATCATTCTTTCTTCTTGTAGAATGTGTATGATAATGTGAGTTAAACTCAAAATAATTTGGAAGAAAATTTGGTAGAGATGCAGGAAGGCAGGTTACTTTATACATAAGAACCCCTGTTTGGTACTTGTTCACCTCATAAATTGAAAGAAGTTGTAATTGTTTAAATAGTGGTTTTGTTGGGGCTAGATAAGAAGAGTTGGTGGCAATTCTTACAAAGGATTTCTGACATCTATGAATTGCTTGTAAATAAGAAGAGTAGGTGCTGGCCCAAATTATATTGCAGTATGAGATATGAGAATAAATTAAACTGTAATACAAGGTTAGAAGTGTACTTTTTTTCAAATGTTGTTTTACCCTTTTTATAATGCCTAAAGATTTTGAAACCTTTTTACAAACAAATTCACAATGATTCTTAAAGCCAAGTTTTTCATCAATATAGACGCCCAAGAACTTCGCTGATGAAACTTGTGCAAGTACGCTATCATTGATATAGATTTTGGCTTTATCTTCATTGTAATTCTTGTTTTTATTTCTGAAAATAATGAAGTTTGACTTTTTAACATTCAATGATAACTTATTTAACTTAAACCAATAAGAAAAATGGAGAAGTCCAGTATTAGCTTTGGCAATAAGGGAATCAAAATTCTTGTCGGTGATAAGGAGATTTGTATCATCAGCGAAGACAATAGGCGACAATAAACTTGATGCATTTACAAGATTATTAACATATATCAAAAACAACAGGGGTCCCAATATGGACCCTTATTGGACACCACACTTTAGTACAGCCCGCTGTGATTGGACACCATTAAAGACAACAAATTGCTCTCTTGTGTGTAGGTAATTTGCAATCCATTGTAAGACATGTTTTCTAAAACCATAGCATGACATTTTTGATAACAAAATTTCATAATTTACCGTATCAAAAGCCTTTGATAAATCTAAGAAAATGCCTAAAGTGTATTCATTTTTTTCCAGTGCAGCAGTGATTTTTTCTCTGAGGAACAAAAGAGCCATATATGTAGAATAGTTTTTCCTAAACCCAAACTGATGTTCAAACTAAATATTATTAGTAGTTAGATGTTTCATAATTCTGGTGTATACCAACTTTTCAAGAATTTTAGAAAAACATGGCAATATTGATATGGGACGATAGTTAAAGAATACAGTTGGATCATCTGATTTAAAGAGCGGAATAACCTTGGCAATTTTGAAGGCTTGAGGGATAATACCTGATTCAAGGGACATGGAAAAGATGAATGTTAGGGGATCACTGATTAGAGAGGCTACCTTTTTGATCAATGAGGCAGGAATCTCATCATGGCCAGCAGAGGTGTTTTTGAGACTTTTAATAATATCAAGTACTTCCATGGTCTTTACAGGCTCAAAAACATTTATGGAAACATACTCTTTACTTATGAAATCAGTGGGAGAACCAGTAGTGTCACCAATCTGTTTAGCAAGACATGGTCCCACATTCACAAAAAGTCATTAATTCTATTTGCAATTTGTGGTGGCTCTGTTATCTTTACTCCACCATCCTGGAATTCAGCTGGGGATGGAGAAGATGCATGTTTCATATTGAGCAATTCTTTCAGATTGTCCCATGTAGATCTAATGTTATTTGTAGAACTTCTGAATTGGTCACTATAATACTCCCGTTTAGCATTTCTAAGAAAATGATTGTACTTATTCCTAAATGATTTGTATGTAGCATAGTTTAAAGGAGTAGGACTTTGTATGTATTTTTTATACAATTTATTTTTCTTCAAGGCAGATTTTCTAAGTTTAGTAGTAAACCATGGTTTGTTTATGCCTGCAGTGTTTTTGTTACTGTTATTTATATGAGGAAAACATTGGTCAAAAACAGAATAAAACTTACTAAAAAAACAATCATAAGCTATATTTACATTCAAAGCCTCACATACAGCTTCCCAAGACAATTTTGCCAATATTTCTCTGAAGGTGTTAATATTCTTTTCACTGAACCTGCGAGATGGAATCTTCTTTGGTTTAGACATATTTGATTTACCACACAAGACAGAAAACTGAAAAACCGGCATATGATCTGAGATATCTGTATAAAGAATACCAGATTTAGTAACATTAGAAAATGCATTAGTAAAAATGTTATCAATCAGTGTAGAGGATTTACTAGTTATTCTTGTAGGCTTGTTAATTAAAGGGTAGAAATAATTGGAGGACAATAAGTTCATAAAATCATCAATGTGTTCAATTTCCTCATTCAGAAGGTTGATATTAAAATCCCCTAGTAAATAACAAGGTTTATTCTCCTTGTCTACATGTTCCAATACCTACTAGCAGACCTTCTTTGAACTCGTTGATGTTGGTATTTGGAGGACGATATATACAACCTATAATCACTTTTTTTTTCTCTTTCAGAACAACAGTTTGAACCTCTAGAAAAACAGCTTCACTGTTGCAGTCTTGAAACTTCACTTCAAGATCAGTTCTTTGTTTGAAATCAAGACCCTTACGAACATATAGAGAAACTCCACCACCTCTACTTCCTCTACATCTGTGTGTGGTTGAATAGCCAGCTATTTCAAATAGGGAGTTAATATCCTCTGTGAGCCATGTTTCGGTTAATGCAATAATTGAGAAGACGTGATTTAATGATGAAAGATAATGATAGAAATTGTCATAATTTTTAGGGAGACTTCTTATATTTAGATGTAGAGTAGAAAAGATGTTGGATTCTCTGTAGGTTGAAATAAAAGAATTAAAATGTTTTTCCGAGAAATAATCACATGAAGATGAGCAATGAGCTGTATCAAACGAATCAGCATTTATGGATACATTATTTAAAGGCAAAAGTAAATCAGGATTAAATATATCATTGTAGACCTTATCATCATTTTGAAGCTGCTGTAAATTAAGATCATGATTAGATTGGACATTAGCCAGGGCATAATTTGAGTTATTTCCCGTTTTATCATATGAACACTGGGCTTGTTTAGCCATAATTTATTTAAAACAGATGGATACATGGTTTACAAAAACCTTGGGTAACATATTACTACCACTAATTATTTTTGCTTTTCTCTCCTGGGCTGTACAATGAGTCTGTCATATTTAAGATAGGCCCATTCCCCTCTTGCTCTTGCAGCTCTCACCCCAGTAGCAGTTCTTTGCGTTTTTGGCGCACAGCATCCGTGAAGTCTTCATTCACATAGATGTTAGTACCTTTTAGATGGTTGGCTTTTGAGAGGATTGCTTGCCTATCTTTGTACCTACATAACTTCACTATCATGGATCTTGGCCTTTTGCCCTCACCATCATTTGATGGCCTTCCAATACGGTGTGCTCTTTCTATTTCAATTAGTTTTTGGTCGATTTTCATTTTTTCACTTAAAATTCCTCTAAATTTCTTTTCAGAGTCAGCCCAGCTTTCGTCTGGTGATTCTGGGATACCATCAATGACAATGTTGTTTCTTCTAGACCAGGAGTGCCCAACCAGTCGATCGCGGTCTACTGGTAGACCGCGGACTGATTCCAAGTCGGCCGCGAGGGGTGTAGGAAAAAAAATAAAAATAAAATAAATAATAATAAAGTTTTTGTGTGTGTGTGTTATATTTTGTATTAAATTTACACTCCAATCATGAGTCCTTTCCTGCGCAACCCACCAGTCTTTTAAACACGTCCACACAAAAAAAGTATTTAAAAAAAGGGGAAAAGAAAAACGTAGGTCACGTTTGACCTACGGCAGCGCGCGACATGCGTAACAGGAAGTTGACAGCTGTCAACAGTAGAAGCTAGCTAGCTGGCGATCAGAGCGGTTACGCACTACTAAACGTTAACATGGCTGAGGGGAAACGAGCCAAGACCTACCATTTTCACCCTGAATGGGAGGAAGAATATTTTTTTGTTTATTCCCATTCAAAGCCTGTTTGTTTAATCTGCAATGCAACGGTGGCGTTGGCAAAGAAAGGGAATCTGGAGCGGCATTTTAAAACAGTACACGGGAGCTACGAGAGGGATTTCCCTGCAAAAACGCCTTTACGTGGCTCAAAAGTGCGGGATTTGAAAGCACAGCTTGCAGCACGGCAGTCAATCTTCACCAAGCCGAAGACCCAGAGTAAGGCCGCAACTATTGCTTCCTATCGCGTCAGTCACGTCCTTGCTAAACACATGAAGCCATTCAAAGACGGTGATATTGTGAAGGAAGCCTTTCTCGAGGCAGCGGATAGCCTTTTTGACGACTTTAAAAATAAAACAGAGATCGTGAAGGCCATTAAAGAAGTGCAACTCTCCCGCAATACTACTACAAGGCGATGTGAGGGAATGGCTGTGGATGTAGAAGAGCAACTGAGGAAGGATATTGACGCGTGTGAGTGCTTTTCCCTCCAATTTGACGAGTCGACTGATATGGTGGATGTGGCACAATTGTGTGTTTTCATCAGGATGGTTTTTGAAGGCATGAGCGCCAAGGAAGAGCTCCTCACCATTTTGCCATTAAAAGGACACACCAGAGGTGAGGATATTTTTAATGCTTTCATGGGATTTGTTGGCGAGACAAAACTGCCGCTCTTCAAGCTGATCTCCATCACAACTGATGGGGCACCTGCTATGGTGGGCCGCACCAGTGGGTTCGTTGCACTGTGCAAAGAAAGTGAATCTTTCCCGGATATCCTGAATTATCATTGTATAATTCACCAGCAAGCGTTGTGTGGAAAGATTTTAAATATGAAAGAAGTTATGGATATTGCGATGAAGATTGTGTGTTCAGTTCGTGCCAGGAGTCTGCAGAGAAGGCTTTTCCGTGCTCACTTGGAGGAGAATGATGCTGAGCACACAGACCTGCTGCTTCACACAGATGTTAGGTGGTTAAGCAGAGGTAAATTTTTGGCCAGATTTACGGAGCTGTTACCTGAAATCAAGGACTTCCTGAAGCTTTCAAAACATGTCGATTACCATGCAAAGCTAGAGGACAACCAGTGGCTTTTAGATTTATCATTCCTCACTGATCTCACTGGCGAGCTCAATGAATTGAATTCAGAGCTACAGGGTAAGGCTAAAGATGTAGTCAACATGATGAGTTCAGTGAACACGTTTAAAAGCAAGCTACAGCTGATGTCGAGCAGGCTGCAGCGTGGTGACCTGCGCAACTTCCCTCACATGCAAGCAGAACTACAACGTCAATGTAAAGGTGTGACACAGCTTGACAGTGCACGCTATGAGGAGCATGTTCAGAACATCTGGTCAGAGTTTGAGAGGCGTTTTACTGACTTTGCATCCATCGAGCCTGTAGCCAGCTATATGTGTTATCCTTTTGGTGCAAGTATCGATGTTGGTGACATTGCCACCAAAGTGAAATCACTTTTCGACTTGGAAAGCTCCGCTCTTGAGGATGAGATTCTGACATTGAAAAATGACATTGAGATCAAAGCCAGATCAACATCCGCTCAACCTGGAGAGCATGTAGTGTTCTGGAAACTACTGATGGAGGAGAAGTACCCCAATCTCAGAAGATGTGCCTTGAACCTGACAGCTCTTTTTGGATCAACTTATTTGTGTGAGTCTGCTTTCTCGCACATGAAAATCATCAAGTCAAAGTACAGATCAACAATGACTGATGACCACCTTGCAGCCTGCCTACGCCTTGCAACCAGCTCCTACACTCCTAACTACGAGAAGCTAGCCTCCTCCTCCCAGTGCCAGGTCTCCCACTAAGGTAGGAAGTGATTTCCTTTTTTCAAACTCCGAGATCTGCCTGTTTTTGTCTGGTTTATTTTTCTGTCTGATTCATATCAAGGTCAGTTATTGCTATTGCTCATCATGTAGATTGGCCTGTGTGTGTGTGTGTGTGTGTGTGTGTGTGTGTGTGTGTGTGTGAGAGAGAGAGAGAGAGGAGCAGAGAGAGCAGGTTTGTGCTACAGCGCACTATGCAAACTGGCAACTGTGTGAGAGGAATTCGTGTGTGTGTGTGTCTGAGAGAGGGAGGGTTTGTGATGTGATGTCTAGTGGTTGTGTGACAACAAGAAAAGGTGTTGTGAGGTTAGTTACTGCAGGCTGGAAACGATGTGTGTGGGTTTGCGATGTTGACACTGGACTGGTAGATCTCGGGAGGTTGGCTACTTGAAAAGTAGATCTTGGGGCAAAAAAGGTTGGGCACCCCTGTTCTAGACTGATTTTCAAGATACTCCATTTTGACCAACCAGTTTTTGTTATCAGCTTGAAGAGCCTCAATGTTGGATTGAAGATGTTTAACGGAATCAGTGGTTACATATTTGAGTGTGGCCTTCAACTCATCCACTTCCCTTTGAGAAAATTCAAGGCTCCTTTTGACCTCCTGCATTTCTCTAAACAAGTCATCATATCGCTTATTGTTTGAGTCATTTATCATTTGTACAAAACCCTTGAAACTGTTTTCTTGTTGTGTGATAAGGTCCTTGTAATATGATTTCTGCTGATCCAAAAGCTCACGCACAACTGAGAGAGAAATGAGGTCTTCTTCACTTTTCTTAGGTGGCATTTTGTTGTAAAAATAAACAAATAAATAATAAGCCTTCCACTAAAGCAGTTAAATTATTTTAATTAAACAATCACTAAATGTGACTTTTGTGTATAATATAATTAACCTATATTTCAGTGGCTCAAAAGTTTTCAAGAAAATTGAAACTAAACCGCTATTTTCATAATCTCAACATATAAAATATTATTTTGATTGACAGAGATAAAATCCAGAAGATGTGTGAAAAGGCAGTGGAGCAAGACTGAAATTAGTGCTGTGATGAAACACTTCAAAACGCATATTGCAAATGGAGACCTAGCAACTAAAGTGGAGTGTGAACAATGTAAGATCGCTGAGCAACGGTGTTGAAAGAGAGAAGTCTTCAAAATATCCATGATTTTGTCAGGAACAGGGGCCTTACAGTCGAAAGAAAATAGCGTCTAAGTTTGTTTTTCTGTGAGCTAGCATGACATTTATTTTGCTTTGCACATAGCTCAAAATATTCAGGATTTTTCAGGAGCAGGAGCTTTATCATAAAAAGAAAAGAGAATCTAATTAAGTTTGTTCTTTGTAACAACTTATGTTTCATGGGCATGTCTTTTAATTTAATTTATTTAGAGCTAATATTTATTTTGCTTTGCACATTGTTCTTCCTGTAAATGTTCCCGACTGGTTTAAAATGTGTATTTGAATTATATCTATTAAAACCAGTGTTTCTGAGCTGATTCAAGGTTTATTTTTTGTCATTCCAGGACATGAGGGTACATACAAGGGATGGAATTCCTAGTACTCAAGGTCCCATAAAAGCAGCAGACAATATAAAAACAATATAGAAATCATTTATAAAAGTTAAAAATGGCATTCAGCATAAAAACATGATATATAAAATAAATATTCAGTGCTTGTTGCACATTAGTCTGTAATGTTTCGCAGAGTTTAGCAGTCTGACAACCTCTGGGGAGTAGTTGTATGCATTCTGGTTGCTTTGGGCCTGATGCGGCACAGCTTTCTTTCTGAGGGGAGGGGGTTAGACAGTCCATGGGCCAGGTGAGAGGGGTTCTTCAGAATGCTGGCAGCTCTGATATCTGCTGATGTGTCCTGTGTGCTGATTTCACTACTTGTTGCAGAGCCTTTCCTTCTGTAGCAGAGCAGTTTTTATAGCGCGCTGTGATGCATTTTTCTAATTTTTTTTGACCAGTTTTATCTTTTAGCCACCTCTCTAGGACAAAGGGAAAGGTGGGTCCCCATAAACTACTGCTGGGCTGGTATGGGTAAAATGTACCTGTATGTGTGTGTGTGTGTGTGTGTGTGTGAGAGAGAGAGACAGACGGAGAGAGGAGGCGAGGAAGGAAACAGTTTGTGCATTGTCAACCATCACATTTTTTGCCTCAGGGTCACCCATCTGTCAGAGGTGAAAGGGAAACCCCAGCTCTCCAGCTGAGCCTGCTTTCATCTTCACTGCTCAAATGTGGTGATTAATAGCACTCCCTTTCCTCTTCAAACAGAACCAACTATTCACCAAAAAATCATATTCAGTTGTCAGTATTATCTCAAAAGTAAACACTGAATCAATTTCCTCTCTTACAGGGTTAGTGTTAGCTCCTTACTAGCTGCTTTGTTTATGCTTCATCATTACTTGATCATTCACCAGCAACCTGGTGACTAAGCTGACTGCTGTGGCTCACTAAAGGCTTAGCTCTTCACCTCAACTTGCTAGCAGTTGGCAGTCACAGTAGGTATTGACAGTCAGTTTGTCAAAGTTCACTTTAGTCTTGGATTTACCTTTTCCCACAGCAAACAAATCCACTACAATTTCATGAAAAAAAAATGGTAATGCAATGTAGTAAGAATCAGGTAAATTGTAATAATGTTTTAATTAACATTATCTTTTTATCAATTATCACTTATAATAAACTTGTTAACAGTTTGTAAACTGCTTAGGAACATTAATGAAAGCCTCATGAATGTTTTATGATTGTTTATCATAGCATTACAGACACATTCATTGCATTTAAACAACTTGCCCTACTATGCATAAAGTAGCATTTATTAGCACTTAAACATGTACATGTACTATTATAAACAATTACAAGTTACTGGTATGTCTTTATAGATGTCTTAAGATTAGACATTTTATGATACTATTATTAACACTCTTTAACATCTTATATTATTATTAATAATAAACAGACACAGAGGAAGTTCTATTAGCCGGCTGCATATATGACAAAAAAACACCTAACCCTGAAAAAATTCTAACAAAAGGTTTCTCAGCTTTTTGTAGTATTAGGTGTCCTTAATAACATACTAAAAGTTTACCTAAGTTTGACTACTAGAAAGGTGTAATTTTCAAGATGGTGTCAAAGATGGGCAGGAAGCCCTTAAAATATCCTTACTCCTTCATTATTTGACCTAGCCAATTAATCTTGATGTCTAACCCCATGTTTTCTGGGTCTATGAATCCATTGGACTTGTCTAAATTGCACAGACATGATTACATTCTTATGGAATACATGATTTTGTGAGATTACTGTAAGGTTTTATCTTTGTTTGGGGTGAACCAGAGATGTAAACAATTTAGCCTATGTCATGTAACTCCTACTCAGTATGTGTTTTTGGACACATACCCTTGTTTTGCTATAGCACAGACTTGACATTCACTGTAAAAGTTATTGCACCCTGTGGTTTCTGGGCTCTCTTCATCAAAGGTGTCGGCGAGTAGTATGTTGATAAAAGAATTCTGTGGAGGCAAGGCTGGGTGGAATGATAGAGCAATCTTTATTGAAACAGACCTCAATGCCAGCATCCGATTTAGAACGGCCGCATTCTGATTTTCTCAAATCTATGGCAAAAGCAATGCTAAAATGCTTTGCCCTCTGCTCTCTCGGAAATCCAGTTTGAATCCTTCGATCTTTGGAGATCCACCAAAATGCCACCCCTCTCTTCCCTTCCTATGCAAGGGTTTTTAGACTCCCTTTTCCAGTACCTACCCACTTCTTCGAATTGGTCATTTTGGGAAATTAGCCAATAAACAAAAAGAGGAGTTGACCTGTCTCCCTGCTCCTCTCCATAACTCATCTAGCTTGACTGTGGTCAACCTAAGGTCTTCTCCCCAAATTGACCCCTCTATCCTTCTACGGGAACATAAATGTTTGGGCATCTCCCACCATTTGGCGTACGGGCCAACCTCAGGTTTAGTACTTTATGATGGCTAACCTTTCACACTCACACAGTTGAAAAACTGCTCTAGGCCCCTTGGAGCTGTGAGTCTCACTCTGTCTGCATTCCTTAACTTGCATAAGGAGAAGCAATTAGTCATTGTTCAATCTAAGCTAAGTAAACTCAAAAATCAGAATGTGTTGTCATCCAGATACCTCAACCCAAAAGTAACTTAAATTGGAGTTGTATGACTTTGATCATAAACAACTCTGAATTAGTCCGAACAGAGGCCTGTATGTGAACCCTCTAAAATGGTCACTCATTTCAATTTGAATAAGGTAATACATATGTAGTGAATCCTCTATAGATGTTTTTGAGTTTAAAGGTGGCGTTATACTAAGCTATGAGCTTTGCTCACTTCCTGCAGCCCTGTTCGAAGGCAAGAAAATCTTCCGTAAGGCCAACAAGCCCCAACTAGCACAGGCAGTCACTGAGTTCTCAAGCAAGAAATCTAACAAAACTTCCTGAATTCCATCCCACCAACTGAGCATTATGTCCTTGAGGGTGGCTACATGGTTCACCGCTTGGCATGGAAAAAGGGTGACAGTTTCGGTGCCATTGCACAGTCATATGCAGACTTTACCGTACGCCATTAACGCAACAGTTGTTTTTGATGGTGATAGCGAAGGTCCTTCCATCAAAGACAATACGCATCAGAGGCATGGTGAAAACACTCACCCCATCGTTAACTTCAATGCCGAGACTGAGTTTGTGGGAAGAAAGGATGATTTCCTTTCCAGATCTTGCCACAAACAAGGATTTATCAATCTTATGACCGAGGAGCTGGAGAAGGACTGCACTGTTATCAATGGATCAGGTGATGCAGACGTGGACATTGTCAAAGCTGCAGTCAAGGCCTCAGAACATCAGCCCACAACCTTGATAGGGGAGGATACAGACCTACTCATTCTTCTCCTCTACAATGCTCTCTCGATGTCCCCCAGCTTTCTGGTGCCACGACCTCTGCTTCAAGTTCCTGGACTTCTTCCAGGAAAAGGTGACTACCATTCACCAGCAACTCCTGGCATCTACCACCACCCTACCATATGCACCTCACACGGACAACTGATCCTCCCACTGCTCACCTGCCCCAGTGCTCTCTCTCTCCTCCTTCTTTCCTGTGGACTCTATTTCTGTTACTAAGTTGGTCTCCCAGGCAAAAGCCTCCACCTGCTCTCTGGACCCCATGCCAACATCTCTGGTGAAGTCTTCCCTGCTTGCCCTATGCCCCATCATGGTGGACATAATCAACTCATCCCTAGAATCTGGCATGGTACCATCCACTTTAAAACAGCTTCGGTCACCCCCTTCCTTAAAGCAAAACTCTTGCCAAAAAGCAACCGAGGCTTTATTTGTGATTGAATATGAGTCAAACCTTCGTGTAAAATCATAATTGCGACAAAAGAGGCACTTTTAAGATTTACCGTAGTCTCGGTTTTGGGCACGTTAATTTTGAACGGGAGTGCTAGGGGTATGATACTCTAGCATCAAAATTGCTATTTTTAGAACAGTAAGAAGACTCGACACAACATGAAACTTTGCTCGTAGCATCACCAGGGTCTCTACACATGAACACGAGCATTGAGAACATTGTTTGTGTACACAGAGTTTATGAAAAAGAAGGTTTTTGAACTACTCACGTTTGCTGCTCATAAACTCTGTGTACACAAACATTGTTCTCAATGCTCGTGTTCATGAGTAGAGACCCTGGTGATGCTACGAGCAAAATTTCATGTTGTGTCGAGCCTTCTTACTGTTCTAAAAATAGCGATTTCGATGCTAGCATATCATGCCCCTAGCACTCCCGTTCAAAATTAACGTGCCCAAAACCGAGACTACGATAAATCTTAAAAGTGCCTCTTTCGTCGCAATTATGCTTTTACACGAAGGTTTGACTCATATTCAATCCCAAATAAAGCCTTGGTTGCTTTTTGGCGAGAGTTTTGCATTAAGAAGCCACCCAACTCCAGCAGCACATGTCTAACCATGAGCTCTTTGAACCCCTTCGGTCTGGTTTGAGGGCACGCCATAGCACAGAAACTGCTCTCATCAAGATCACCAACAACCTCCTCATCGCTGCCGATTCTGGCCACATCAGTATTCTGATCCTCCTGGACCTCTCTGCAGCCTTCGACACAATCTCCCACACCATCCTCCTTACACACCAATCTGACTATCTTGGCCACACCAGTATAGTACTCTCCTGGTTCCAGTCCTATTTGACAAACAGGAAACAGTTTGTCACCATTGGCGACTCCAGTTCCACCCAGCTCCAGTCAACCAGGGTGTGTCTCAAGGCTCTGTGCTTGGACTCCTCCTCTTCACCATCTACATGCTCCCCCTTGGTCAGATAATTCGCAAACACGGTCTCAACTTCCATTCATATGCTGATGATACTCAATTATATTTCTGAACCAAACCATCCACCCAGCAACCCCCATAGTCACTCGTCAACTGCCTGCATGATGTAAAACTCTGGAGGACGTCAAACCTACTCAAACTAAACACCAATAAAACAGAGCTCATCTCCAGACTCCGACCCTCCCTCTCCGAACCTGTGGCTGAGACATTCATCCATGCCTTCATCACCTCCTGCCTGGACTCCTGTAATGGAATCCTGTCCGGGCTCCCTTCCAAAACCCTTGGCAGGCTCCAGTATGTGCAGAACTCTGCTGCCAGGGTCCTCACCCGCACCAAGCCCTGGCAACACATCACCCTCGCTCTCATCTGCCTTCACTGGCTCCCAGTTAAATCACGCATCACTTATAAAATTCTCCTCCTGACCTATAAATCTCTCCATTCTCCAACACTCTCCCAGCTGAAATCTGCAAACTGACTTCTCTGGAGACTTTCAAAAAGAGACCTAAAAACCCATCTTTTTAATAAGGCCTATCCGCTCTAGATCCAGCCAAATCAAATTAATCAACTTTCTATTTCTTTATCTTATATGTATTTTTTGTTTATACATTTATTCTTTGTTTTGTTTGTTCCACTTTGTATTACAAAGTATAATTTTCAAAAGAAAGTCCTTCAGTCTCATGGGATTGATTGTCAGCAAGCTAACAAGCTTTTGAAAGTCAAACCTGATGTTGCATATGTATTTTTGCTAAGGTGTCTGTGGAGCCCTACATTTGCAGAACTGACATAAGTGTCATAGTTTGAAGCTTAAGGCCACCAACCAAGATGTTGTCTTTGACGAGCTGGTAGTGAGATCTTGTTGTGTGTGTGAGATATACAGCAAGATATATTGTACGTGATAACAGCTGAGCATCAATTTTGACTTCATGGAAACTTTAAAATAACAAAGTGAGAGGACTATGCAGCCTTTGGAGAGAGATTCAGTGAGCACCTTCTGGTGCTTTATAAGTTGCACCAGTAACAATGTTAGAGTTCATTGGTGCTTTATTTTCAGACTGCAAGTATTTCTATCAAGTCCACTGATCACCTAGTCCAGCTTATTTTGTTACAGTGCCATTTACCTTATCAATAAAAGGCCACTCTATCTCTGCTGAGCTCATCAACTTGACCAACACCCTAGATCTGATTAAAGCTCTAAAGTTTTTTTTTTTTTTTTCTCATGTGAGAGCAGTAAAGTTGCAGTAAAACAATATTAAACACCATTGGTGACTTCCTGGTGTAAATAAGATGTTGAGTACAACTGTATTTTTGAAATTTTATTTTATTTTTATTCTTTTATTTTTTTTGCAGATGTTTAGACTTCTGTGTGTGTGAACACTGTTGCACTCTGTAATGATGCAATATTCATGTAATGTGTTACTTTGTATGAGGGTAGAGGTCTCCACTGAGGCCAAGGGGCCACTGCTTCAAAGACCTTGCAGAAGTCTTCAAGACAAAGGCTCCTTACACATGTCTATAGCATTTCCCATGGGTTGTGTCATATTGAAGGACCATACATTTACATATTCAGAACAACAGTGAATGATATCTATTGTTACAGAGAGACCCTTTTCCATGAAGACTTACTGTTGGAGAGAGGAGAGGTGGGGGGATATAGCAGTAATGACAGCGTTACCAATTGAGATATAAATAATGATTAATAATACTGAAAGTATAATATAGGAAATGACAATCAAAATAATAAATTGAGCTGAAAAGAGACAAGAGGCTTTATTAGCAAGAGCCAGCATGTGCGTTAAAATGTCATAGTCTAGGGACGTGTTTTGGAAGAAAGAGGATACTAAGGGCTCTTTTACTGATTACTGGTCTCTAGTTAAAGGAGATCCATTATATTTCTAAATGATATTTAAATTATACGTGCTTGCATCATATCATTACAGGCTTACCACACTGGCTGTGTGACCAGTGCATGTCGAAAGGTCTTGCTTTTTCATTTCAGAAAAGAAAAGAGAAGTCTTTGATGATTCAATATAACTAAGTAGTTTCCCATAACAAAAATAGTGTTATTGCAGCTAGTAAAAATACAATGATATATACTGCGTGCAAAGCTTGTTTTAGGGGATGGGGACAAAACCAGCTCAGTCTTCAGGATCAAATGTTGGCATTTTACAATTCTGCAAATCATGGATACATTGAGTTTATGCATCTATATATCATTTCTATGTTTCTACAATACAAGTCATATCACATTAACATTACAATTATATGAGCTGACTTTCATGTCATGTCTCATGGATTTTAGAGGTGTGACATCTGCACAAGATGGCCTGCCCCTTACAAAATTTTTTTTTGTGTGTAAACCTAACTGGACGATAAGCACAGTATTGTCATAATGTAAAATACAATATTGGCTTTAAAGAAATGTAAAGTTGCAACATAAAAAATGTCAGGTTTCAACAAATCCCTGGTGTGCAGAAATCCATCCATCCATCCATCCATCCATCCATCCATCCATCCATCCATCCATCCATCCTTTGTCTGTAACCGCTTTATCCCCTTTGTGGTGTCGCAGGGTTTTTTGCTGGAGCCAATCCCAGCTGTCTCTGGGCGAGGGCAGGGTCCACCCTGGACGAGTCACCAGCTCATCGCAGGGCCATGTGCAGAAATGTACTGAAATATTTATTCTGACTATTAGGTTGACAAAGAATATGACTCTGTCATGATATTCTTAATATATTAATTGAGACTAAATCAGAAGGATGGAAATGGACCAGAATAACTGGACACACCAGGAAACCCAGGGCAAGTTTGTCACCCTGGACCTCATCATTGTACGGCCAGAATTTAATCTCTGGAGCACAGACCCTGTAGAGATCGACTGTTCCACAGAAGATTTGATGAAAGAGACACAAATATATAGTGATGATATGAAGGGGATTTAAACTGGTTTCACTGAGGTGGATATGTGATTGGAGGGTGGATTATGGGAGGCACTTGCTTGGTCTTGTTCCTTACCCTACATTGACATTAACATCTGTTCTCTCAATATACTATTTTTTTTATGTTGTTTATAACACTGCTACGCTATTTTTCTTTGTGTTCTGAAACCCAACCAGCTGCTGCAGAGCTAGCTACACACCCGGTAAACATGTGGCACTTTGGTGTGGGGTATCAGTATTGATTGAATATAATCTCTCTGGTCAGGGAGACCAGCAGGGTGTGTAACAAGAAGAGGAGGATGTGAAGAGAGAGTAAACAAATACCAGCAGAAGAAAGCATGTCAAACACTGTGGGAGAGACAGGAGACACAGGGAAAAGTGTCAGACGACAGCAGACGCCAAGACAACAGTGGATTCTGGGAGGTGTCCCCAACTTCCTCAGTAGAAATGTATTAAAGATGTCAGGATGGGAAAACTGAACAGAGAAACATAAATAACCAACAACACTCCTGGCAATGAACAAAAGCACTATTAACTCAGACTCTATATAATTAATTAATTTGTTGTGTATAAGAAATAACTACATGGCACATTTGTTGTATCTAAGCAAAAATGTCATTCAGTTCACAGAAACAATATCGAAACACTAAAATAGCTAATTTTTTTAACAAGTTGTCATCTGAAATACATCATAAGGGTATCAGCATGGAAAACAGACAAGTACCATAAATGTGTTCAAATGCCAAATTCTACCACGCTACTTGCAGATATGCTTCCCCTCATCTTCTGTTGTGCCATCATAGCTGCTTTGTGCAGGTGGAGACAGAAAGCAGTGTCTTTCTCCATGTGTGAGTGACTGTTTCTACAGGAAATTAAATAATAAGCTGAAGCAAATAACACTCCATTTTGTTTCATTAAGACTTTTAGGTAATACCACAGTGGTTTATAACACTTTGAGAGTCTTTTTCAGAACATGTTGTTTCTGATCAAGAGTTGATCAAGGTTTCCTTTTTTTACTGTAGCCTCTGCTATGGGACGACCGCTGTTCTGACACACTGATGTCATTGAAATTAATGACGATGCTACCTTTTTCTGCACAGTGCTGCGTCGATCTGAATAAGGGTTAGGTATCAAAGCTTTTAAGGGTTCTTTAAAACACACAGTATAACTACTTTTACACTAACATTAGCATGTACATGTGGGGTTTTCAAAGGTGCATTTTGTAAGATCTGGAGGGTGAGGGCTGACCAGGAGGTTGTGGCCCAGGGATAAGCAAGTCGGGTTGGGGGATAACAGGAGGCCAGTGGGTGAAGCTGGTAGCCCTCTGGAGGCTGGACAGGAAGCCAGCAGCAAAAGCAGGAGCCCTCTCTAGGCCACCGAGGAACCATGCACAGTCATTCCGCCCCTCAGAGGGAGGCCCTGTCACATTGCAGAACATACTTGGGAATGGCATGAGTAACATGAGAGTAAGAGTTCCTAAACCAATCTCAATCCAATCAGGCATCCACTAGGAGTGTTGGAAAAGGTCAGATCCATCCATGTCGACCATTGATAGAAGTGAAATATGGTAAAAACTTGTTCTGTGTATAGTCAGACATTTTTAATGTTTAATGTTAGTTTAGCATTTGAATGTTCAACAATGGGTAATAGAAATGGCCTCCTCAATATTTATGTAAAATTTATTGAACATTTCTATAGGATAGATTGAGTGCGTAGTGCAATTTCATCTGGAATTTTGTGAATATAATATATAATAATAATATAATATGTAGATGAATGACTAGTCACATATAGTTTATGTATAATTTATTGAACATCTACAAAAAAGTAAAAGAAAAACAGTTAAATCGTTGAATCTCAACTAATTAGCTGGAGAAATATGACAAGCACTATAAACTCTCAGTAGGCAGACCATCCAAATATAGTGTTACTGCATTGCTAATTAGTTAATTAAGATAAGGACCTAAAACAACAAAATTACCATCTGTAAATCCAAAATAGGACCTGAAAGATGCTAAAATGCCCCATAGAACTGAAGGTAATTCCTAAGTTGGTAATAAATCTGTCACAGCTGGTGAGTGAGCAACAGGGGTTGAACTCAAAGAGAAAGGAACAGACCATGTCTGGGGGCGACCAGGAGGTCAAGACAAGGGGCAGAGACTTGACTTGGAACCAAAGTCTGATGTCGGTATGGCAACCGACTGGCAACATCAGTCTAATGACAGACGAATAGGAACTGGAGTTGGCCATGCCGTCAAACGAGGAGGAACTGAAGTCTGCCATGCCGTAACAGGAACAGGTACCTCTCGTGCCACCGACCTAGAAACAGAAATGAGAGTGGGCTGTGCCGCTGACTGAAGAAGAGGAACACTAGTTGGCTGTGCCGCCGACCGCGGTTCAGGGACAGGGGTCAGCTGTGCCAGCGAGTGGCGTCTGCCAGAACAGCATCTGCTGGGACACCAGACACTGGAACAGAAGTGGAGTTAGACTGTGTTCTGAGAATCAGGCAGATAATCCGGGTTGTTTAAAAAGTCTTTAGCCCACGCAGGTAGCCATTTCTGCAGCCAAGGTTTGGATGACACCTCCTTGCGAGCCATATTGCTGCTTGACTATACTCCTTAGGCGGAGCCCCTCTCCAAAAACCTTGGGCCAGCGGAGAGGATCATGACACATGGAGCACGATGGCAGCAGAGATCAGAGTTCAGCCTACGGCCGGACGACAGGGGTCAGATCTGTGAGGTGGGCCGCAGACGGCAGTGGTCGGCTGCAGGATACAGGGGAGAGGCATTGCGGGAAACGTGGAGGGGTAGAAGTAAGCTTCACCCCTCCTCCGAGCTATGTACCGCTTTTATTCTACTGCTCTCATCCTCACTGTTTTACAGAGTAGAAGAGAAAGAAACCCCTCGATTTTGTTTACTTTAATTGATTGAACTTTATTTGCATGCCGCATTGTTTTGGTTTATTTTGTGTTTTAATTACAAGGACGCAAACCAGAATATTGACTGGTTATATTCTCTGTACGTGCTAGTTGGAGGTGGCACAGTGACCGGGCTGACGCACGTGTACCAGGAAGAGAGAGACAGACCCACTCTTCTACCACCAGCTCCATTTCACCCATCACCACACAGTGGACTCCTTTTATCGTGTTTTTAATAACTCTGCTTAAGTAGCTCTCCTTGGGGCTTTATTAGCTCACCTTGTCTTGATAAAATTCTCCATTGTAACTCCAGTAGAAACCTCATTCAGTTCTTTTTGTTGCTCTATTTAACACGCACCCCTGTGACAACTTTCCCAAAAGTTAGCAGAAACACAAGCACAACAAGGAAACAAGGAATGAAGTGGCAAAGTGTGTCTGTGAAGCTGGGGTTTAAAAACTGGTTTAATAGGTAATCAGTGGCAGCTGTCAGAGCAGGTGAGCGGAGTTGGCTTAATTAAGTGGGAGTGGCTGATTAACTTGGCAGGCAGAAGTGAGCAGGTGACTAGAACGAAAGTTACAGTTGTAACTACGGTTCTATGAGTCCCGGATGACCGCCAGAGGCGGTGCTTTAAGCACTGGATAACTCCGCCCGCGCTAGCGCATGTCGAGTACGAAAAACAACAACGTCACTTGTGACTACTGCATGACCCCGGGAGGCTATATCTTCCGGTGTCAGCAGGCGATCGGCTCCCAAAATCTGCTCGCAAACGCGCAAGGATTCTGAGTGACAGAACGCTCTGGCGGTCATCCGGGACTCATAGAACCGTAGTTACAACTGTAACTTTCGTTCTATTTCGTCCCTACTGACCGCCAGAGGTGGTGTTTTAAGCACTGGATTACATATACCAACAGTGTCATGAAGAATCCCGTAACCCACCTTAATGACGAGAGGTTGAAGATTCAGGGCAAAGGACCACACCCAACGGGTGGGGAGCAGCGACATTGTGCCAGTAAAACCTATGGAAGGTGCCTGGCGATGACCAAGAAGCTGCAGTACAAATCTCATCCAGGGGTACGCCTCTCAGGGCAGCCCAGGACGTGGAGACACCCCGTGTAGAATGGCACCTGACCCCTGTCGGCAATGCTCGACCATTGACCCTGTAAGCACAACAGATGGTGTCCACAATCCAATGGGAAAGGCGCTGTTTGAAGAGGGCACAACCCCTATTAACCCCATAACAAACAAACAATTGTTCTGACTGCCGCAGATGTGCAGTGGCACTGATATAGGCAACCAGGGCCCGCACGGGGCACAAAGCCCACAACTCATCATCAGCCACTGGGGGCTCAAACCGCGCCAGGTGAATAGGACGGTTGACATGGCCACGGGGCAGGGTCTTTGGCAGAAATGCCACATTAGGCCACAGGGTCACCCCTGAACCATCAGGCCCCCAGCGCAGGCAGGACTCGCTGACAGACAGAGCGTGCAACTCCCCCACCCGTTTCGCTGAGGTGATGGCCAAAAGAAAGGCTGTTTTCAATGACAGCCACTTGAGGTCAGCCTGGGCGATGGGTTCGAAGGGCGAAGAAGACAGGGCCTTCAGCACCAGGGAGAGATCCCACGCTGGAACCCTGGGGGATACCGAGGGCCGCAGCCTCAGCGCCCCCCTTAAAAAAAGAGACACCAGCCGCTGGCACCCTACAGTAGCATTGTCTACCAGGTCGTGTTGCCATGAAATGGCTGCTACATACACCTTCAGAGTGGAAGGTGCACGGCCGTCATCCAGGAGAGATTGAAGAAAATCCAGAACGGTGGCCACCGGACAAGAAGTGGGGTCCTCCCCCTTGTCAGCGCACCAGGTAGAGAACCTCCTCCATTTGCACTCGTACTGGAGACGGGTGGACGGTGCACGAGCATGTGAGATGGTTCGTCGGACAGGCTCAGTGCAACCGGTCAAAAGTGTGTTGGACCCTGCAGTGGCCAGGCTCACAGCTGGAGGCGGCAGGGGTCCGGGTGCCAAATCCACCCCCCTAGCTGTGATAGAAGATCTTTCCTCCTGGGGAGACGCCATGGCGAGCCACAGCAGAGCTTCTGCAGCAGTGGAAACCAGGTCCTCCCTGGCCAGAACGGGGCTATCAGGAGCAGGCGGTGGCCCCGATGAAGGACCCGCCGCAGCGTCGGGAGGATCAGAGGCAGCAGTGGAAAGGCGTACAGGAACACGCTGGGCCACTCGTGTCCCAAGGCATCCTGTCCCAGAGGACTGCCCTCCTCCATCCATGAAAACCACAGGGGACAATGGGTTGACTCCCTCGAGGCAAAGAGATCCACCTCTGCCCTGCCGAAAACGCCCCAGATCAGCTCGATAACCTCTGGGTGTAGCCTCCACTCCCCGGGCGGAGGCTTGCGCTGAGAAAGGAAGTCGGCCACCTGATTCCGGTCCCCCGGGACCCACATTGCTCGCAAGCTCGACAGACGGGGAGGAGCCCATGTCAACAGGCGCTGGGACACCTGCAACAGTTGCGCCGACTTGGTGCCCCCCTGATGATTGATCTGGGAGACCACTGCCCTGTTGTCTGACCGGACCAGCACATGCTTCCCCTGCAGGTGCGGTAGAAAATGTTGGATAGCCAGGTGGACAGCCCGCAGTTCCAGCACATTGATGTGCTGTGTGCAGTCCCGAAGAGACCACCGTCCCTGGGCGGATCTGCCACGCCAGACAGCACCCCAGCCTAACTGGGATGCATCTGTGGCAACCGTCTCTCGGAAGGAAGGAAGGACCCCCAGAGGCGCACCCCCCAGTAGGAACGCCCTGTCCTGCCATGGTGCCAGGGCGCGAACGCATACCCGAGACACCCTGTTCAGCTTGTGTTTGTGAACCCTGGGGTCCAGGTGGAAGCTGTTCAGCCACATCTGCAGCGGGAAGGTATGGCAGTTGATGCAGCCGTCAGTTTGCCCAGGAGCTGCAGGAACTGAATATAAGGTAATCGACTGCCCCTCTTGAAGAAAGGAAGGAGTCGGAGAATGTCGTCCACACGCTTCCCTGACAGATAGGCCTTCATGGCGACTGAGTCCAGAACCAGACCCAAATAGGCAACCCGCTGAGTGGGGACCAGGCAACTTTTTGCCATGTTGACAGTGAGACCCAGTCGGGCCACGTGCAACAGAAGACGGTTGGTATCCCGGATCACCTGCGCTCGGGAATGTGCGCACACCAACCAGTCGTCGAGATAGGGCATGATCTTCATGCCTCCCGCCTGCAGAGGTGCCAAAGCTGCCGCAACACAACGGGTAAACACTCTTGGGGACAGGGAGAGTCCAAAGGGGAGCACCCTGAATTGGTAATGGTGGCCTTGGAAGGCAAACCTCAGAAAGGGCTGATGATGAGCAGCGATTGGGACATGGAAGTACGCGTCCTTCAAATCTACGGACGTGAACCACTCGTTGGGGCTGACCACACGCTGTACATCTGCCGCAGTCAGCATGTGAAATGGCAGAATTTTGAGATACCTGTTCAGGCCTCGCAGGTCCAGGATGGGTCGTAGTCCGCCATCCTTCTTGCCGACGAGAAAGTAGGTCGAATAGAACCCCCCGGGATGAAGGAGGGGGTCCACCGGTATGATGGCACCTTTGTCCAGGAGGGTGGACAGCTCCTGGGCTAAGGTTTGGGTCTTGGCCGGGTCGTCGATTGATGTCATTTTCACCCGGCCGAAGGCTGGGGGCCGGCATCGGAACTGCAATTCGTAGCCCCGGGTCAAGGTGGAAACTACCCAGGGGTGGAGAAGCAGCCAAACAGACAAATGAAAAAAGTGACGCCACCGGGACGGGGACGCCAACCCTTTCAACACCAAGCCAAGTTGGGAGAGGGGGCAGGTACGCAACCTTCACCAACAAGGTTTAATTTAACTAATTTTTTTTTTTTTTTTAATCTTTTTTTTTTTTTCAATATATATATATTTTTTATATATATATATATGCACAACTGTGCTTAAAGAGGGGCTGTAATCCTAACCCAACAACACAGTTAACTCCTTCAAAAATACCTTGAACACTAAACAGAGAAACACACACAAAAAACTGTTATTAGCATTCAAAGCAGCATCTACCTGTTAGTAACACAGCCCTCAGCAGCTGTGTGCAATGCTGGAAGGTGATGGGCGGAAACGCCACCAAACCAGCAAAGCCACCTAGCAGGTAACAACATACAATGTGCAAAACGCTGGCGACAGCCTCTCGGAGGACGAGCGTCAGCCCGTTACTCCTGCCACGGAGGCACGAGGCTACACAAAGCCAGCAACACGTCAGTAATAATTGTACTGGGCCATAAAAACGGCCATGCTTTACTTACGTACACCTCGACGCGCGGTCGCGAGAAGAATGAAGGGAGTCGATCGCCTGCTGACACCGGAAGATATAGCCTCCCGGGGTCATGCAGTAGTCACAAGTGACGTTGTTGTTATTCGTACTCGACATGCGCTAGCGCGGGCGGAGTTATCCAGTGCTTAAAGCACCGCCTCTGGCGGTCAGTAGGGACGAAATAGAACTGCAGAACTGTGACAAGAACCCTACGAGTTTATCACTCAGAATCACAAATCACATGCAACACCATATAAGTTTTTGAACTTGGTCGATTTTTCCACCAATAGGAAAGGGGGTGTCACTTGTTTTTTCTTTAGAATGGTCCTTTTTTACCGTTTCTTCCTCCAAATACACACCAAACGTGACGACAATATTCAGGAAAAAGCATGGCATAAATTGTTATAAGTCTGATTTTACTTGGCCTATCAACACAATTTAAAAACTGGTGCATAGTTTGAAGTTGCTTCTGACACAAGTTGAAATGGAGACTCAGGGAGGCTGCATCGCGCTGCTACATCATCTTAAATCGGTCATATGATTTGGACACGCTGGCGTCACTCTGAAGTTAATGGATGCACCAGAGTGTCCAAATTACATGACCGATTTAAGATGATGTTGCAGCAAGACGCAGCCTCCCTGAGTCTCCATTTCACCTTGTGTCGAAAGTGTGGACTTAAAACAATATACCAGTTTTTAAATTGCGTTGATAGGTTGGCATTAACGTGTCAGCGATTTGAGAGATTTGTGAAATTTAGTGTGTTTGGAGTGTAAAGTTGAGAAAGAGTGTAGTGTGTAATGTGTTTAGTGTGTAGTGTAGTCATTCTTTTGTTTTGTGTGTCAAAACAATGAGGTGACTACTGAATGTGGAGCAGGCAGTGCAGCTCTTCTTTGAGCTGGAAGGAGCTGAGGGAGACACGGAGCCTCAGGCGTTGCCTGCATTTTAATGTAAATAGTTGTGTATAACTTTATTAATTTTAAAAACATATGTACAAATTTAGCAAACAACAATTTATATTTGCATTCAATGTTATAAAAATGGCAAAATATCATGGCATGCATAAATTGTTGTGCTGCCTTAAGAGGTATATATTGTCTTATTAGGCGAAAGCAATTTAAGTTGGTCTTGACAGTTTTGCACAACTTCTTAATATGTCTATTACATTTAGGATGAGAACCTAAAATAACACCTAAAAATCTGAACTCATCTACTTGATCTATCTCTATCTTATCAATCTTTACTCTGGAATTTTCGTTGGCTTTTCTTTTAATTGAAAAGCACATTGACACTGTCTTTTTATAATTTCAAGTTAAATGATTGTTTCTGAGCCACTGGGATACACCAAACATCTCTTCTGATAGAGTTTTGGCTGCCAACTGAGGAGCTTTGCAGACGCAAATACCATGGTGTCCGCAGTACCTTGCTCTGAACCCAAATTGTTGGGTTCAGAGCAAAAGACACAAAAGCAATGATTTTTGTGTTGTAGATAAGCTACTAGCTTTTAGTCTAAGCATCTGATTACAAAACATTTTACAGGGTTAAAACAATAAGCTGAAACAACAGGAATCTAAAAAATATATTGTTAAGAGATGGCATAAAACTAGTAACAAAAAACAGTTTGATATCTGATCTTTAATCCAGAATGAAAATTACCCAGCATGTCGAGGAAGATAGAAGTGATCACAAGAATTATATATTGTCAAGATATGACGTATATGTGCGTCAGCATGTTTGATTGAGAGCACTCCGGCATGTCATATGCTCTAATGTTTTTTTAAATTTGTGGAAGAGCTAATAAAGAGCCCAGTTTGTTACAAATAGGCTGTGTTGCCCAGGCGTTTATTTGACATATGTAAAACATTAGCCTGGATAACCGCCTAACATATGTCTGACTTACAAACTGCATCTTATTTAAATTTTATTGAATGCTGTTGGATATTTCTGCATGCAAAGCCGCACCCTGATTAAGACGATTCATTTTAAAGATGCTAGTAATTACTACTAAACGACTTTATCCAATCAAATTAAGCCCCAACATCTGTGCCTACACTTAGGTTTCCATCAATTATGAAATGTTTTATTTCCACACACTAATGATACGTCAAGTGTAGCACATTTCCATTTATCATTTTTTTTTATGGAGCCCTGGAGGCGACATGGATGTTTTTTTTTTTTATCTCTTGAGTGCGACTTACTATCTCACACGCCCGTCCTACTGTATCTCGCATGCACGACTTAGTATCTCACACATGCGAGATATTAATTCATGCGCATTTTGACATAATTAATGAGTGCAGTCGTTTAATGCAGGCTTATTATCATGGATCGAGACCATCTCAGAATTTTAAATGATAAATTAATTAATAAAAGTTTCATATTGTTATTGTGTAATGGTAAGAGGTACATGTAATAGGTATTTTGATGATCCACGACGAGTGTCCAGTTGTTTTAATAGCTATTATGCTAGCCATGATGATGGAGGACTTGACAAGGTAATAGTAGTTTGGTTATAGTCAATTTATGAAATAATGTTGCAGCAGTGACAACTGCCAATCAGGACAAACGATTAACAATGGATGCAGGTGCATATGATGTCATATTCATGTGAAGGTTGTGATAGAAAACCTAAATTTACTAAAATACCTTCAATTTTCCACGACATTCTCACACAGACTACATTCTCTCGGCTTTCACAGTGACACTAAACATGTTTGTTGTGTTCTGTTATTATATACAACAGATATACTATTGCTCTTTACACCACAAGGGAGCGCTGTTGTATAAGACAGGTCATAGTTAATACGCTGCACGTAGAGAGGTCAGAGTGCATCAAGATGGCTACTATGTACTTTACAACGCTGCTAATGAGAACAATGTTACAGTAAGTTGTTGAAGTAAACGGCACTTGGTCATGATTCCAGCGTCCCATCATTGTTGAGTTAACACCACAACGTTCACTTCATTCAATCATTTGAGCCTGAGCACCACTGCATCTTAATTACTATCTCGTGAGTGCCAGTTATTATCTCGCATGCGCGACTTATTATCTCGCGGGTGTGACTAACAGATACAGTTAGTCACACGTGCATGATAGTAACTGGCGCGTGCGAGATAGTAAGTCACACTCATGAATAAAAAAAAAAAAACATCCATGTCACCTCCAGGGCTTCATATAAAACACGTTGTGCATGCTGGTAAAACAATTGTAAGTAAAACTAAAATTGACCTTAGGTTGAGGACAGCGCAAGGCCCAGCTGCTGGACCAGAGGTTTACTTTCGATAAAAATGAAACATAACTCTCCGTATCCCTCCGCATTAGCGCAACTGCATAGGGATACGGAGGTTATACGGTTGAGAAAATGTAGTGCCAAAAGAAAGGCCGGTCTGACGGCAATGTAAAGCGGTGTGAATTTTCCCTATGTATATATGTAAATATACATTATGTGTATATATATATATATATTATATTTATATTAGTGCTGTCAAAGTTAACGCGTTAATAACGCGTTAACGCAACGTCCTCTTAACGCCGTCAATTTTTTTAACGCGCGATTAACGCTCATTATATTTTTTAAAAAAAAAACAAAAAAAAACGCGCATTGTATGATTTACGGCCGTCGGCGGCACCCGTAGTCTTGATTCAGAGGGTGGCAGGAGAAGAAGAAAGGGAATCAGAAGAAGAAGAAGCAGGGCTGGCGGTTCGTTAAAAACACGGCAGACTGAAAAGTAGCACTCGCTGCAAACTCCTCATCTCTGCTGTCAATCACGGTGGCGGACATTTGTTTCGCCATCGCCCTGATCATTTTGCGGGACACTCTCTCGTGGCGTGCCCGTTTGCTGATAACTCATCCCCGCATGTTTATCTCAGGCTCCTCGCTAGCCTTCTTCCTCCCTCCAGCAGGCAGCCTGGCGCTGCTGCTGTCCTCCTCGGACAGACACTGAAGCTCCGTTTCTCTCACTCTCTTGGGGTCGACAGAGACACGTCTAGCGGCTGCTTCTCCCGAGTTTTCCTCTGAATATATCACGACAGAAAGTTTGAATTTCAAGTCGTACTTTTTATTGTTTTGCTGCACCGGAGCCATGGCGATCATCAGTGTGATACTGACTGACAGAAAGCAGCACACGCGTGAAAAGGTGAAGAAAAACGTGCAGTGTCAGTGGACACCACTTGCAAGCCAAACAGACGGCAGATGCAGAGAGCCCGACGCCCCCCCTCGCCAAAAGCAGACAACCCTGGATTTATTTTCCTGCATGATTTGAAGTGTTGAATGAACATTTTCATAATGCAAGTATATTTGACCTTTCTTATGTTGTTAAAAGTATTAAGAACATGAAAAAATACATTAAGGTACATTTAGAACAGAAAAAATGTGCCAAAAAAATTGCGATTAATTTGCGATTAATCGCGAGTTAACTATGGACAAAATGCGATTAATCGCGATTAAAAAAATTGATCTTTTGACAGCCCTAATTTATATGTATATTTCTGCTGTAATGTAGCTTAATATTCAAGCTAATGTGTGCATTTCAATTTGTCACACTGATTGTGCTTTTTTCTTCATCAGGCTACGCCAGACTAAATTATGCACGCAATCAAAAGAAGTACTGATGCAATGATTCAACTACTTAAGTCACTCAATGTCTTTTGATAAAAATGAAGACCTGAAGTCAAATGGGTCATCTCATATGAGACATTTCCAGAAACATTTTGCACCGTTGCCTCAGCATAGCGTTTTTGCTGTATGCGCACAAGCACTCTCTCTGTCACACATGCAGACACATATACTCCTGTAAGAGGCCCTGCAAATGATGCCACTTCAGTTTGGAGTACTGGCCATGTCGAGTGCGATGTCTATATGAAAACACAAGACCTACAACTACATTACTGTTGTTTTCTTATAATGACAGTATGTGAGATTTGTATTTTTATTTTGCACACCTGGAGTAATGTAATGAAGGATCTAATGTGTTGCTAGACTCAGGAAATGAAAAAATATCGTCTCATATATTTCATAACATTCTAGAATTCTACTGGGGTCTAGAGGGTTTAGACACAATAGATAGGCTTCAACTGACCAAGGTTGGTTACATTAAGGTTGGGAAGCTTCTCTGGGACACTTGACAGATGGAGAGACAGACCGGGAGCTGGAGGTTCTGGTGCCAGGAGAGGGGCAAGTACCAGCACCGCCGCCCTGCACTGCATCAGACCACAAAGTGGTCCATAGCGGTTAAAAAGCTGAAGTGGTATGCAGTCCTCTTCACCCAGTTCATCCAGCAGCAGTCAAGGCAGTCTAGTGGGCTACAACCAGCAGGCAGCTAGTTAAGCTTTACCATGATAGGTGAAAAATGCAAAACACCCAGGATCTATAACTGTAGCATAAATTGTAGCTTAAAAAAGGATAAAAGTTGGTAAAATAACCGAGGCAACCCACTAAAGCAAAATGACAAGACCAAACAACTGTAATGTGGAAGCATCAGTGTGAATGCTGATTCAGCTGATTCAGCATTCACACAAATAGAATTCTATTGTTCTTCTAGAACTTTTTATTCCGTTTTCACTTTACAATGGAAGTAAACAGAGAAATCTCCAAACCTCTTAAAATCCATGCTACTTTGAAATGCTCCAGCTTCTTCAGTTTGATGCTCAGACATCATTCAGACTCTACTTCATATATAATATCACAGTTTTAGTTTTAAAGTCTATTTGTTGTCTTCAAATTCTATAATGGGTTTGCACAGTGGGTCACATGATTGCTCGAGTGTAGAAAGGCTGGATAAAGTTCTCAAACATTAAAATGTTAAACGTTAAAAGTTCTCTTTCATTTCTCATACACTGTGTATACATGGAAAATGTAGGAACGTTTGTCTTATTTCAGGTAATGGGCTTATCACAGCAATAGCACTTACACCATTGGCTGTGCAAGCTTCCAGGCTGCAAGAGCACCAACCACAGCCACATACGTGAGCCATAATGTTAATTTTGAGCCTAAAATTCTAGACAACAGCAGACAGCACCAGTTTTAGAAGGCCTAGTAATTCCCTAATTATTGACTCTACAAAAAACAAAAAGTCAAAAAACACACTAATGCATTCAGCTACTTGTCCCCTCACTCATGATGTAAAAATATAACCAATAGCAGTAGTAATAGCAGCAGTTTTGCTGGCTTCTTTAAGTGGACTTTTTTCAGCTCCCTCTCTCAATGACACAGCTATTTCAAGCCTTACACTGATCCTCCAATCAGGGATTGGTGGGCTGATGCTGAGGTCTTTCTGTTGAGTTTGACTGTTAATAAATTCAAAAATTGATCTGCTTCAGGCTGAAACTATGTCTGTCTGTCTGCCTGCCTGTCTCTCTGTCTTTCTCTCACAAACTCATTCTCCTTTGTCTTCATCCTACTCCTACTCCCCCATCTCTTCTTACTCCTTTTCTTCATGTTGACTCCACTCCACCTCCCCTTTCCACTCCATTCAAATGTCAAACAAACACAAACACACACATCATGATGTAAAAATCTATGCAATAGATGTCAATATTAATATTCTCCATCGTACATTATGAGATTTATTGAACTTTTCAGTTGCATTCAGAGTATCTGAATCATTCCCACTGTAACATCTTCATACTCTACGTCAGCATAGCAGTTTGGCACACATCTGATACTGTGAATCCTTCATCTGCATCCAACCTTTATGACTGTTTATATTATTCTGATCCAACATCATGTAATAACCCAAAATGTGACTATGGTGTCTTTTGACACTGGAATCCAATTTAAAACTAAATATTTCAGGGAAATTTGAAATGATGTAACACATGAGGCAGGACGCTCAAGAATTATCCGCCTCAGGTGTGATACAGATTATGAAAAGAAAATTGGGTTGCACTATATTTGAGAGAACACTAATAAGATGTAAAAATCCATGCTTTTTGTACATGCTGTACTGTAAATACTGTGTGAGTATGAGAGAGTGAGTCACCAAAACATTCCATGTCATTGCAGATCATCCTGTACACCCTGAAGCTATATGTTTACTGTCTAATATAGGCCATATTATTTGTCATTTTTGTGTAACTTGACAAAAAATAGAGCTTATTACATCTTATTAGTGTACTCTTAAATAAAGTGTGACCAAAAATAGTTTCAAATAAATGATGAAAAGTTGTTTGTGGTCCTTGCGTGGACTTACATTTTAACACTATGGTGAATCAGAGATCGGACTGGTCCTGTAGCTAGCGGCTCATGGGCTGTTCCCATAGCTGGCTGCTCAAGGGCATGCTTTGGAGCTGGCTGATGGTCAATCAGAACCTCTTTTTCAAATTTACTGTCAGACTCAACGAACAAAATGTGATCCTCATATTCTGACAACTCTTCCTCTTCATCATCTTCTAAAGCTTCTCTCGCTTCAATAAATATTTATAAGGCACTCTGAGCAGAGCAGAGCAGAGGTGGATTTTATTGTTCGAAGTGGAGATTCAGTTCCCGTCAGTCAGTTCAGCAGGAAGAATCGTTCATATTGTTCGTTCAGTCATGTTTGCGGTACAACAACGTTTAGCGGTGAATAATGCAACGCACAGTTCTCAGCTCCTCGTTCTCAAACGATCATGCTAACAGTCAACATAACACTGTAGTTCAAGGTACTTTTAGACAACACAACAGTGGATAATGTGTATATTCACCTTGACATTAAATTGACATGTATTGAAGGTAAGCCAAGGGTGACTGACTGAACGAGAATGATGAGCTACGAACGAAATGAATTTTTTTTTTTCATAGAAACGGTTGCTATGCTTTCCTGTTTCTCACTGGCTAAAATTCAACGACAGCGTCCTAGACTCACTATAGGATTGGCTGGCTCTTAGTCCTCTTCACCACTCTGATAACTAAACAGTGAACAACACAGCGAATAATCTGTGAGAAGGAATAAACGAAGGGGGGAAGTGAAACGTGGAATCAGGTCAGTTCATTCGCGTTAAATAGTTGTTCTTTCAAACTGATTTGTTCGCAAACAAGCCATCTTTAGAGCAGAGATTCTCTGCACCATCTTGTTTGATTGTGATAAGGAGCCACACAGGTCAAGCCAATTTGTTGTGTCCTGTCACCAAATTTCAGCGGTTATAGAGCGTGAGAAAAGACAGACGGTGAAGTGTGCAATAATGTGAGAGCAGACAGATGTTGTTGCTTGAAATCTCACACAATGTTGCAACCTTGAGTGGGAATAGCAGGAGCAGAAAGACAAATGTCGCACATGCAAACACAATGGTTTTGAAATTCTCCCTATAGGTCTCAAGGCTGATCAGTGGTCAGTCTGCAAGCATTAAGCTGGATGTTGTGTTCTGGCTCTATCAACACATGACTAGAGAGAAACTACAACATGCTGAGGATTATTTTCGAGGTCATGATCCAACTGGCTGTAGATCAAAAGAGCTGCTCTCCTCCATTTTGTTAGCTCAGTCAGACCATCAGCACTGCCTCGCAACTAACAGTTATGTCATTTCAATTCTCTAGTGTAGCCGTATATTTAATTTTCTCTTTATGATTCTCCCTCCCCTCATTATCCCCCCTCTCTCTTAATCTCTTGCCTTTTTCTACGATGCCATTAAAGGGTGCTCCACTGAGGCTTGTGTCTTTGTCAATAGAAACATTGCCAAATCAGCTCCCTTGATCTGGTACTTCAGATCATGAACCTTTTACTGAGAACTGGCACAACAAACAGAAAATGTGATGCACAACCGACACACTGTAATTGTAGTTTGATCAGAGAATAAAGATATAGCAAGAATCATACTATCTCTCTGCTTACTCTGACAAAGATATGGATTTTATTTATCCTTTTTATACAAACTCTGTGACAGGATTCCGCCTTTTCCTTATGACAAAATCAACATTTTAACTGCAAAAGGCTTTTGATGACTGAAAGCACAGCCATCACTGTGTTAAAACATTACTGACCTTTTTTTTAAGTTGTCATTCAAGTGCTTCAGAGCTAGTGTCATGAAATTCTGTGGCACAGTGGTGTGTCCATTTTTTTCAGGCAGGCACAGCAGCATTAAAAAACATTGAGACATTTAAGCAAAAGCAGAGTGAAAAATCTTTGACAAACCTTTGATTAGAGTCTGCTCCACTGACACTGACAGAGACAACGGATATGTCAACTACTCATAAGTTTAACAGAGTGCAACCACTGAGGATAAAAGCAAAAGGGTATGAAGCATTGGATGGACTTATCCCCCTTTAAACATCTGGTAAACATGCAGTTTAACAAGAATTAAGTGAAATGCACAGTAACTGGCTGGAACGTTTGGCAACTTGTTAAATACATTCTACAGTATGCTTATGAATGTAAACACAGTACCTATTAAATACTGAAATTGTTTTTACAGTAATTATTACAGTACTCTACTTGTTATAAAAAGTAACAGGGTGCTGTATTTGTTATGATAGAAATTATTACACTACTGTAACAGGTGTTACTGCATCAATTTTAATACAGTAAATGAATCACTTGGAAATAATTACAAAGAGGAGAACGGCGAGTGAGTAGGTAAAATGAGTCACCCACTGTATCTAATCATTAACAAAAGTATTCATGTAACCATAACTTAAAGTGAAACTCTCGCCAAAAAGCAACCGAGGCTTTATTTGTGATTGAATATGAGTCAAACCTTCGTGTAAAAGCATAATTACGATGAAAGAGGCACTTTTAAGATTTACCATAGTTTTGTTTTCGGGCAAGCTAATTTTCAATGGAGTGCAGGGGCACTGGCACGCTAGCATCAAAATCTCTATCTTTAAAACACTAAAAAGGCTCGACACAACATAAAACTTTGCTCGTAGCATCACCAGGGTCTCTACACATGAACACGAGCATTGAGAACATTGTTTGTGTACATAGAGTTTACTAAAAAGAAGGTTTTTGAACTACTCATCATAGGAGCTGGATCTCCGGCAACCAAAAAGTGTCGATCCCCGAGTGCTACTTAACAGGCAGGCTTGAGGAGCGGTCCACCATTACTCTCCTGCCTGTAAGGTCACACTCGGGGATCGACACTTTTTGGACTTTCCACTTTAAGGTGTACTTCACATTATTCAATTCATGTTGAACTGAACCACATGGAGAATATTGTCTGCAACCCAGAGCAAATCAAATATTATTGCGGTGCCGAAAAAAAAAACCTAATCCTAACTAAGACAAGCTTAACTGCCTTGTCAACTCATCGTGAAACACACTTCATTCAAACCAACATAAACAAACAATAAAACAGTCTTGGTTTTTCTTTCTACAATCACCTCTGGTTTGGTTGAAATAAATCCTTAATTTACAGTGTAAAACGTTAATATATTCTGGTTTTACATGCTGTTTTCTGCTGCTGCATGCCTCTCCCGTCCATGCCTGTCTTGTCTTCTCATCCCCAGAGTCACTGTCCTGGTCAGAGCCCCTTTAAAGCATCTCTCTCTGCTGTATACCCTACCATCAAACTGACATCTGCTGTCTCACAGGCTGTGTTCAGTTCTGGTCTGGTCCCGCCGTGTTCACTTTTAAGCCAGAAGACAGCAGAAGAAATAGAAACACTTTCACCATATAATGTGGTCCAGTTTCATCCAAACAGTGAATGAAATCGAGAAGTTGTGTGATTCATTCATAGCGTTATCATAAAGATTAAGAAATCATTCACTGGATGTAAAATTAATATAAAATAATGATAACTTTATTTGTAACCTACCCTTAAAAACAGAGAAACAGAAGCGGAGTGGAGCTACACTTAGGAAGGGCAAACGAAGAATAACATGGTGAACACAGGGACTCACACAGTTAACAATTTAAAATAATACTCAGCTAGGCTACAAGGACATTGATGAAGAAAGAATTAATTAATACGTGCATCTCCTCCCCGCACTGGCTGATCAAAAACACAATCAAAAGATGAAGATTTGGTTTATTATCGCACGTTGTTGTAGGCCAGCTTAACACAACTCCTCTAAGAAGTCCCTCGATTTAAGTTATTTAAGGATTAGCTTGTCTCTGTGCTAGTTTTGTTTTATCTTAGTTCAGCTTTTTAAGCTATTGACCATCACATCCTGTTGAAAAGACTGGAACATCTCTCTATAAAAGCAAGGAATCTCTGTCTGTCTGTGTGTGTGTGTGTGTCTGTGTGTGTGTGTGTGTGTGTGTGCCTCAAATATCTCTGAGGATCAGGATCAGAATGACCTGAGAGTTTCAACATGGCTGCCGTTTGGTTCAGTGGTGTGCAACTTCACACCAGAGTCAATGACTGCAGATCTCAAGCCCACGACATAAGTTAAGAAACAAGCGGATTTATACCTGCGGCGGTGCGAGCTGGACCAGGAGTTAGCCGGCGGTTCGGTCCCGTTCTGTTCTGTGCATCTAAACTTACTGTAGTGGATTAATGAGACTAAACGAGACCGGACCGGGTCTGTTCGGGTCTGAGGAGATGCGGAGATGCGCGGACAACAAAGTGGAATCGGAATCTGTGGATGTTCGTGTGTAGCTAGCTGCTAGCCGCTAGCCAACCTACACAGCCCACCTACAGAGTCGACGGACCGGACGCACCGGCACGTTCAAAACCGGACTTAGGGTAAATAATGTCCGCCACGCTTTTTCGCGAACATTGCCGTCACGTTTGCTTTGTGTCTGGTGCAGAAGAAACGGTAAAAACGGGCTTTTTTCACAAAAGTGTCCAAGCAGCAAGTTTGGTCGTCGAGGAACAGGAAGTTGTGGGAGGGACGTCGGAGGATGATTGACAGGCAACGACGGTCGGTGTACAGACAGCGATATTGAGAGTTGAGAGATTTGTGACATTTAGCGTGTTTGGAGTGTATAGTTAGTGTGTTATGTAGTGTTTGGTGTAGTGTGTTCACTGTGTAGTGGAGTCAGTTTTTTTGTTTAATGAGTCAAAACAGGAGAAGCTGAATGTGGAGCAGGCAGTGCAGCTCTTCATTCAGCTGGAAGGAGCTCAGGCAGACCTGAGCATTGCCTGCATTTAAATGTAAATAGTTACACATAACTTTGTATATTTTTTAAATGTATGCACATATTCAGCAAACAACAATTTATATTTGCATTATAAGCAATAAAAATGGTTTGTTAAACATATTTGGGGTTTTCACAGTAAAAAAATCTAACTTTTTCTATTCGGATTTTATGTTTTTTTTGTGATTTTAGGTCCATTGTGTTAATACAGTAGGTCAAAATGAAAAAATAACTGTACAGTAACACAGTGAGGCTGTGCTGAAAATAATGACACCAAGTAAATAGTTTTTAAGGTGAAATATAATGGCAAAATCAAAAATAGTCAAAAACGGCCAATTATACCCTGGAACATCAGATTTCACAGCAAACCTAAATATCCCTGATGTTCCACCTTCAAACACAGCCTCATTTGGCCATCCATGAAAACGCCTCTTAACCTCCCACTTTTCTATAGGAATACATATTTTGTTACGGGCACTGCACTAGTTTAATTGATGTTAAAGGAACTGCATTGAGCTGGTTCAAGTCCCATTTATCAGACCGATCTCAGTCTGTACAAGTTCAGTACAGAGTTCCACAAGGTTCTGTGCTTGGACCAATATTATTCACTTTACATAGGCTTTCTTTGATGGAAATCATTAGAAACCTCTCCATTAGTTTTAATTGTTTTGCAGATGATGCACAAATATTCTTCTCCATTAAGGACATAAACCTTAATGACCTGCAACTTTCTGCTTCTGAACTCCAACAAAACAGAAATTATTGTGCTGGGCCCTAAACATCTTAGAAAACACATTATCTAATGATATAGCTACTCTGGATGGCAATACTCTGGCCTCCACACCGCAGTAAGGAGTCTTATTTTTGATCAAGATTTGTCCCTTCAACTCCCACACAGAATTCATTTCAAAAACTGTCATCTTCCACCTATGGAACATTGCAAAAACCAGGAAAATCATGTCTCAAAAAGAGAGAATAAGTTCATACTTCTGTTACTTCAAGGCTGGATTATTGTTCATTCCCATTTATCAGGCTGCCCAAATAAGTCTCTAAGGACTCTCCAGCTTATCCAGAATGCTGCTGCAGGCGTACCAACAAAAACTTATATTAGAGAACATATTTCTCTATTTCTATTAAAGACCTAACAGTATCCTAGTACCCCACCCCTTTAGCCATCAAGCTCCTCTCCTGTGGAATCATCTTCCAGTGTTGGTTTGGGAGGCAGACACCCTCTTTACATTTACAGTGGCTTGCAAAAGTATTCACCCTCCTTCAGTGTTGGGCATGTTACTTTAAAAAAGTAATTAGTTATAGTTGCTAGTTACAAAAAGTAACTGAGTTACTCCACTATAAAAGTAGCTAGTTACCAGGAAAAGTAACTATTGCGCTACTTTTCCCCCTTCCTTCCTCCTTTTGAGCTTGGCATTCATTATAGCGTACTCGGCATCTATGTTTAGAAAATGTCTTTCTTGCGTGGCGGACCGGCACCTGCTCTCCCCGGTATTTTGCCAATGAGGGCTCTGAAGGAGTCTGAGTCAGCTGCTGAAAGTGGGAGCATGTTCTCAACAACATACCTGCCTATTATTGAATTCAGTTCAGTCTGTGTCACAAGTTTTTGTGAAGCTGGAGCAGAAAAATCCAGCTTTAGCTGCTTGGACGACTCCGTGTCCTTCTTTGTTAGCAGAGCTCACGTGAGCCACACCTGGCCTGTTATCATCATCAACAGTCAACAACGGTGTTTTTGGCCACTAGTGTTGTAGAAGCGTGTGCCCCTGAGAGACGCTTCATTAGATTAGAGTTGCTTACAACGGACGTGGAGATTAAAGTGGTGTCTGTACTTCCACTTAGAAAACATTAACTTTCCCTCCGGACTCGCCTTGCTGCAGCTTACCTCTGCTAGTTTGTTTGTGTGACACTGCTGTGTGCGTGTGTGGGTTGTGTGTAAACTGAGCACTGCCTCTGATTGGCTAACGAACTGTCACTCTACCTTAGAGAGCCAATCACTATCACTTATGCGGTTGTCCCGCCCCTCCCTCCTCCCTTTGCAGCTCCAGTGGCTGAGAGCTGAGTTGGATGACAACAGCTTCAATGAGTAGCTTCAGTTTGTAACGTGCCACATTTAATTGTCAGTAACAGTAACGGCGTTGTAACGATGGAAATAGTTATTAGTTAGATTACCTGTTACTGATAAAAGTAACGCCGTTAGTAAAACCGTTTATTGTAACGCCGTTATTCCCATCACTGTCCTCCTTGAACTTCTCCACATTTTGTCACGTTATAACCACAAATGTAAATGTGTCTTACTGAGATTTTATGTGATAGATTAATACAAAGTGGTGCATAATTGTGGAGAGGAAGGAAAAGGATACATGATTTTCAAACATTTATTAATATTCATCCCCCTTTACTTTGATACCCTTAAATAAAGTCCAGCACAACCAGCTGCCTTCAGAAGTCACCTAATTAGTAAATGGAGTCCACCTGTGTGTAATCTAATCTCAGCATAAATACAGCTGTTCTGTGAAAGCTGCAGAAGTTTGTTAGAGAACATTAGTGAACAAACAGCATCATGAAGCCCCAAGGAACACGCCAGACAGGTCAGAGATAAAGGTGTGGAGAAGTATAAAGCATGGTTAGGATATGAAAAAATATCCCAAGCTTTGAACATCTCACAGAGCACTGTTCAATCCATCATCCGAAAATGGAAAGAGTATAGCACAACTGCAAACCGACCAAGACATGGCCGTCCACCTAAACTGACAGGCCGGGCAAGGAGAGCATTGATCAGAGAAGCAGCCAAGAGGCCCATGATAACTCTGGAGGAGCTGCAGAGATCCACAGCTCAGGTGGGAGATCTGTCCACAGGACAACTATTAGTCATGCACTCCACAAATCGGGCCTTTATGGAAGAGTGGCAAGAAGAGAGCCATTGTTGAAACAAAGCCATGCAGTTTGCCACAAGCCAGTGGGGGGCACAACAAACATGTGGAGGAAGGGGCTCTGGTCAGATGAGACCAAAATTGAAGTTTTTGGCCTAAATGCAAAACTAAACACTATGTGTGGCAGAGAACTAAAACTGCACATCACCCTGAACACACCATCCCCACCGTGAAACATGGTGGTGGCAGCATCATGCTGTGGGGATGCTTTTCTTCAGCAGGGACAGGGAAGCTGGTCTGAGTTGATGGGAAGATGGATAGAGTCAAATACAGGACAATCTTGGAAGAAAACCTTTTAGAGTCTGCAAAAGACTTGAGACTGGGGTAGAGGTTCACCTTCCGGCTGGACAACGAGCCTAAACATACAGTCAGCGCTACAATGGAATGGTTTAGATCAAAGCATATTCATGTGTTAGAACGGCCCAGTCAAAGTCCAGACCTAAATCAACTTGAGAATCTCTGGCGAGACTTGAAAATTGCTGTTCACTGACACTCTCCATCCAATCAGACTAAGCTTGAGCTATTTTACAAGGAAGAATGGGCAAATATTTCAGTCTCTATATGTGCATCGCTGGTAGAGACTCACCCCAAAAGACTTGTGGCTGTCAGTGCAGTGAAAGGTGGTTCTACAAAGTATTGAGTCAGGGGGGTGAATACTTTTGCACACCACACTTTTCTGTTTTTTATTTGTAAAAAAAATGTAAAACCATGTATCATTTTCCTTCCACTTCACAATTATGCACTACTTTGTGTTGGTCTATCACATAAAATCCCAATAAAATACATTTACATTTGTGGTTAAAATGTGACAAAATGTGGAAAATTTCAAGGGGGGTGAATACTTTTGCAAGCCACTGTAAGAGTAGGCTTAAAACTATGAGTTAACTGACTTAAGTATAAATAAAAACATAAATAAATAAACGAATAAATAAATGCTGAAATAAATGAATGAATAAATAAATGCATGAATAAATATATGAATAAATACAGGAATAAATAAATAAATGCATAAATAAATGAATAAATAAATACGTGCTGAAATAAATGTATAAATAAATAAATAAAAGTATAAATAAAAGAATAAATGCTTTATATTTATTTCTACATTTCTGTTCACCTACATTTATTTATTTCTGTATTTCTGTGTCTATATGTTAATGAGGAGGTAGGAGGTCCTAACCTCAGTCAAGAGCATGATTGGTCAAATCGGAGAGCCAGACAAAAGCAAACGATTCCTGATCCCAAACCTCGCTCTCTGTAACGTTGTAAACCAACTCCAGTTAGCTCAATGGCCTCGACCAGTGTGACAGGTTAACTGGCATTCATTTTAACTTGTGAGGGTCCCAGGTCTGCTGGTGGTGTGGTTTGGGAATCCCGTCTGGAGAGGGGTCCTCGGCCATGTCCGCTAACCAGGAAAAACATTCTGCTCATCGCTCCAAGTCATGTATATGTGTATTTGTTTTGACGTGGCTTGAACACTACAATTCCACACGGAGATGCCGGGGCTGCAACGTGCAAACCGCTGTTAGACGAGCGCTACAGAGCACAAATCGTCCAAAAGTGCATGTTGTCGGTCTCATATTTTTGTCGTGAATGTCTGTACTCTCAAATAACTCATGGGTGGAACAGTCTAAGGTTTTTGTTCACGCCGAGCGGCTGGAGAGCGGCGTGGAGACCGCAGTTAGCTGTTAGCAGTTAGCTGCTCGCTGTAGCGCAGCATCCAGGTTAACTTGTGACACCTGTTACCATCGGGTATTTCTTTCATTCCGCACTGCGTTCAAATGGTTACTTAAAGCCATCGTTCCGAGCCGCATACATCGTTATTAAGCTGAAGCCAAGTCTGTGTGAAAACTGTACACTGTCATACAGCCTGCTGGTCAAACAGTCTGCAGAGTACGTTGACATCCAGCCCGAAACTCAGAGTGAGGTCAGTCAGCTGTGGCAAATCGTGAGACGTCCAGATCAACCTGTGATACAAACACCTGTAGCGACCGTCGACAATGGTTCATAGGAAAGCCCAGACATGTCTCTCACTCTCGATGGTAACAGGTGTCACAAGTTTACCTGGATGCTGCGCTCTCAGCGCTACAGCGAGCAGCCAACAGCTAACAGCTAACTGCTAACAGTGGTCTCCACACCGCTCTCGAGCCGCTCGGCATGAACAAATGCCTCATACTGTTCCACCCATGAGTTGTTTGAGAGTACAGACATTCACAACAAAGATATGAAATTGACAACATGCACTTTGGGACGATTTGTGCTCTGTAGGGCTCGTCTAACAGTGGTTTGCAGGTCGCAGCCCCGGCATCTCCGTGTGGATAGAAGTGTTACAAGTCAAAACAAATACACATATACATGACTGGGAGCGATGGGCAGAATGTTTTTCCTGGTGAGTGGACATCGCCGAGGACCCCTCTCCAGACGGGATTCTCAAACCACACCACCAGCACACCTGGGACCCTCGCAAGTTAAAATGAACGCCAGTCAAATTCATTACTAAACCAGAGCTACATGAATAACAAATGTCAACAACTGCAGCTAACAGTTAGCTGAGCAGGCTTGCTGGTAGCCAGCAACATTCCTGTACAGGAATCAGCGCCGCTAGTAAGGCAGAAGTTGTAGACCCTAATCGAGCACACTTCTGTAACCAATCATGCTCTTGACTGAGGTTAGGACCTCCTACTTCATTAACATATGGACACGGAAATACAGAAATAAATAAATGTAGGTGAACAGAAATGTAGAAATAAATATAAAGCATATTTATTTATTCTTTTATTTATACATTTATTTCAGCATGTATTTATTTATTCATTTATTTATACATTTATTTATTTATTCCTGTATTTATTTATGCATTTATTTATTTATTCATGCATTTATTTATTCATTCATGTATTTCAGCATTTATTTATTTATTTATTTATTTATTTATTTATTTATTTATTTATTTATACTTAACTCAGGTTTAGTCCTCCATATAAAACGTTCCTTTTTGATAAAGGTTATCAAATGCACAGGCTCTTACCTATGCTGCTAGAGATTTAGTTAAATCCAAGGGGATTTCCCATTATGTACGGACCTCCTCTCGCTCTATCTGTACACATTCATGTCACTAACTTGGCTTCTTCCCTGGAGTGTCTGTGCTCTCTGGTCTCGCAGGTTCCCATGGATGGTGGTTTGCCCTGCTGCTGTTGTCCTGCTTGACTTCTACTATCATCATCATCATCATTATCATTATTATTATTATTATTATTATTATTATTATTATTATTATTATCACTATTGGTATTATTGGTATTATTATTATTATTATTATTATTATTATTATTATTATTATTAATAATAATAATAATATAATTAATATTATTATTCTTGTTTTTGTTAATAATAATAATAATAATAATAATAATAATAATTGAGACAATATGCTTAAAGTCTTTATAAGACAATGAATTGTACAACTGCATTTAATCCAAACACTTTTGTTTCTGTCGTTTTAAGATGATGTCCCAATAATTAATCCATCATTTAGAACACTGATTTGTCAGAAATTAGAAAATGTAGAAATGTGTGAAAACGTTCAAGGTTTTTGTCCTTTCTCTCTGCTCTGTTAGGCAGTGTTCTCTATCACTTTTAGGGTGGTTCCATTTCTTCCTTTTTGCCTTTAGCCTTGGTATTTCCGCCCTTTAATGGACCTTGAACACATCAAACTCCCTCCAGGAGACAAAGAGTCAACAGTAGAACTCGGCCCAGATGAATGTTGCGGATGCTTTCTGCTTCCTACACCTAAGATAAACAAGACATTTGCATTGTCGAGACCGACAGAAGTTGTATTTATGTCATCAGTGGAGATTGAAAATAGAGCCATTCAATAGAACAGCTTGGAAATACTACTCTCATCAGAGAAATGTTATTCTCACCTTCTTTGAACTGTCTGGATGAGTGCGTTCTAATGGAATGCTACTCCGGACACTGAGTTCCTTCAGTGTATTCATCCACCTGCTGCTTTGTTTCATATTTCCCCAGTTTATTTATCACTCTGTATGTCCAGTTAACCGCAATACAATTTTGGTAGTACGTACTGTAGTATAATACAGCTTTTAGACATGTGTTATTGGTCATCTCTATATTCCATCATTGGATTTGAAATGAAACAAGTTTGTACGTGTTCACATCCTGGTAGAGTTTTTTGAATCATTATTCATTGCAATATTCAACTGGTTCACTCATATTTGGTCCCCTTACATTGGATAACTACACCACATTCCCAATTATTATGCTAATGATACTTCTCTCTGATTTTCCTAAATAGCCGATGCAAATGACAGTCAGTATAATTTTCAAGTCATCAGCTGTTAGGATATAATTCGAATTTCATTGAACAAACCTCACAATGATAACAGTATTTTTTTCAAAAATAAAAAACTCAAAATGCACTGTTCCAAATTATTATGCACAACCGGGTTTCGCATTTTATAGGTTGTAAAAATGGTCATTTGTTGAATTTGCAGCATTAGGAGGTCATATTTACTGAAATCAAAAGCTATTTCAATCAAAAACATCTTAACAGGTCAAGTTACATGTTAACATAGGACTCATTCTTTGATATCACCTTCACAGTTCTTGCATCCATTGAACTTGTGGGTTTTTGGAGAGTTTCTGCTTGAATTTCTTTGCAGGATGCCAGAATAGCCTCCCAGAGCTGCTGGTTTGATGCAAACTGCCTCCCACCCTCATAGATCTTTTGCCTGAGGATGCTCCAAAGGTTCTCAATAGGGTTGAGGTCAGGGGAGGATGGAGGTCACACCATGAGTTTCTCTTCTTGTATGCCCATAGCAGCCAATGACACAGAGGTATTCTTTGCAGCATGAGATGGTGCATTGTCATGCATGAACATGATTTTGCTAGAGAAGGCACGGTTCTTCTTTTTGCACAATGGAAGAAAGTGGTCTGTCAGAAACTCTATTTACTTTGCCGAGGTCATTTTCACACCTCCAGGGACCCTAAAGAGGCCTACCAGCTCTCTCCCTATGATTCCAGCCCAAAACATGACTCAGCCACCTCCTTGCTGACATTGCAGCCTTGTTGAGACATGGTGGCCATCCACCAGCCATCCACTACTCCACCCATCTGGACCATCCAGGGTTGCATGTCACTCATCAGTTAACAAGACTGTTTGAAAATTAGTCTTCATGAATTTCTGGGCCCACTGCAACTGTTTCTGCTTGTGAGCATTGGTTAGGGGTGGCCGATTAGTAGGCTTATGCACAACTGCAAGCCTCTGGAGGATCCTACACTTTGAGCTTTGTGGGACTCCAGAGGCACCAGCAGCTTCAATATTTGCTGCTTTGTAATGGCATTTTAGCAGCTGTTCTCTTAATCCTATGAATTAGTCTGGCAGAAACCTTCCTCATGATGCCTTTATCTGCACAAACTCGCCTATGCTCTGAGTCAGCCACAAATCTCTTCACAGTACAATAACCCCGCATAAGTTTTCGTGAAATATCTAATGTTTTCATACCTTGTCCAAGGCTTTGCACTATTTGACACTTTTTGGCAGCAGAGAGGTCCTTTTTCTTTCCCATATTGCTTGAAACCTGTGGCCTGCTTAACAATGTGGAACGTCCTTCTCAAGTAGTTTTCCTTTAATTGGGCTCGCCTGGCAAGCTAATTATCACAAGTGTCTAAGATTGATTTCAGTGATCCAAAGACCCCTGAGACACAAATCATCCATGAGTTTAATTGAAAAACAAAAAAATAAATGTTTATGACACTTAAATCCAATTTGCATAATAATTTGGAATGATGTATGTATAACATGGACAACAATTCCTGCACTGCTTATCTTAAATGGATGTGAACACTGTACATCTTACACCAGCGCAGTTTCATTGAAACTACCAATAGCTCTTATTTATATTTGAATTATGTGGTAATGTATGTAGTTCATTTGTTTGATCTTGAATGCATGTGTACATCCTCATATTGTGAATATGAATTTGAGAATAAAGGATAAAAACAAGTCAGCTTGTCTTAATATTTCTACACAAGGAAACAAAAGAAAAATATAGAACAGCACTCAAATCAAACCTCCTCCACAGAGAAGCCTATTGGATACATTGCCTTGACACACTGATTCCAAAGGGACTGAATGAGGAGATTTCATTTACTTGTTTCCTGTGATAAAAACATGTGCTATGTTGTTTTTGTGATACAGTTTGGTGCTATTTTGTTCTGAGATTTGATTTTGTTTGTATGAGACCCACAGTGGTCGTTCAAAAGGATGCAGCTCCCCCTATTGCATTGGGGTATATCTGTTGTGCAGTTTTGGATAATCTATAATTAGCACACCTATGTAGTTTTATTGTGATTTTGCCAGAATTCACGCTGAAGAATGGTGTCTTGCCTAGAAAGTATGTGCGGCAAGAATAAACAGTTTGATGGTAGTGCTGTCCTTCATTTTTAAATGTTTTGTTTATTCAGTGCAAGAGGGATTCAGCACCCTGTACTGCAGCTATATGAGTTTGGCATGTTGTTTCTTATTTACACGTAAGGAAAAACATTTTCCTTTTTTTTATGTAGAACTGGTCTTTGGAACAGAGCAGGGTTGTCTGATGCAGCCTTGTAACACATCACTTCAAGGTTAATGTTTACATTGCAAAGATCCTAAAAGTTAGTGAAGATAATCTTCAGTTTATTTTCTGCAATTATCCAAAATTCCAACTGAAAGATCCCATAAGCCTTTTGTTGAGGGGGCCAGAGCTATTCTGACTTCTGGATTAGCCTACAAAAAAAGTCATCTCTGCATCACTCTATAAATCTGATTATTTTTTGTTGCATGCTATTTTTGCTATGCCACCTACTAGCCCATATACAATATATGATGTCCCAACCACAACAACACTCATATCCTACATGTAGAAATGAAGAGCATTAGTGGATCCAGTGATAACATGTGTATTACATCTATGTCCGTGTCCCTCTATCTGTAAGTTCCACTCTAAGACTTGTTATTTTTTTTATATATTGAACTGTAACAATTGAAATCATTTGTATAAAATAACAAAAACCTCATCAGATATGTTGTGTCTTGTCTTTCTTAGGATATCTGCCTCAACTGTGGGCAAGCTGATTCTTGAGAGGAGAGCCTTGGTGAAGAAAGTGTGATCATAAGAGAGACAATGCCTAGTCCAAATTTTGGTGTCATACCTCATGGAGAAATTTAGGGAGAAGTACTAAATAGATTTCTTTCTTTTTATTTACACAGTCGTGCACACACAGAGACAAAATGCATGCGGATGCTCTTTCATTTCAGGTCACAATGCTTCTAGAGTGAATCACAAATTGATTTAACGAGAGACAAAAAGACTAACTAAAGACCTGCCCTCCTTAAATAGGAGTGGGAATCTTTTTGTATCTCTTGATTCGATTTGATTATGCTTATTTGCTGTAGTTGATTCAAACCAGGATCAATTTTAGATTGAATGATCAGAATAAAAAAAAAAAAAAAAACAGTCCTCTTGTGCCAAATCTTGGATGTGTTTTGTGATATGACAGTTTATCAAAGTAATTTAACTGTTTTCTGGACAGATTTTACTGTAACTAAATATGCAAATAATTATAGTCTATTCATGAGCAAAAAAATAACCCAGCATTCCAATTAATATGACCCAACATTTGGATAGAAATATTTAATTCATTTAATAAACTATTTAACTAATTTAATTGGCATTGTGGCAAATATGACCCAGCATTTCGATTTAATTTGCAACCATTCTTGCTTGATTAGATTAACCCAGTGTGTAGTTGGTCCAATCGTTACCCAGCAATGTTGCAGAAAATTACCCATATAGGGTCGTTTTTGACCCAGCATTTTTTGGGGAGTGGCATTTGATTCATTATTGAAACTGAGGGGACCAGACAAAACCAATCAAGACAAAAAGCTCAATTTTGTGTACCTCTAGGAGGACAAATTAAAAAACACAGGATTTGCATTAAGCTGCTGAGCTCTGCGGATTATGATGAGAAAAAAAAACTATATATGTGGAATCGGTAAAGTCCTCTGACATGTCAGTACAGGCAGGAAAACATTCACAGAACAAGGCGCTTCAAAATGTAATCCCACCTGGAGTGACTTTAATCTTCAGAATGGCTGATCTTCCTGCTGCTCCACTCGTTTCTCTGTTCGGGTATGTCATTTAAGGGTTTAAAGCTTTTGCCCTTTATCTTAATCTGTTTATCCACTTGTTTCACTTTATGTCTTTTTGTGTTGTTTTAATACCCAGGGGAGCTGTAGTGTTTCCTTTCATTTTTCATAGTAACATTGAGGCATTGTGTGGATGATTTTACTCTCTCTCCCCCCCCCTCTCTCTCTCTTTCTCTCTCTCTGTCTCTCTCTCTCTCTCTCTCTCTCTCTCTATTTCTTGCTCTCCCTTGCTTCTCGCTGATTCTCAGTGTCTAAATCCAGCTTTGTAAGTAACAATAGAGTTGTTAAAAGCCTCTGAAACGCTGAGCAGGCCTTGAAACTGTCCAATAAAAAGTGGGCAACAGATGGACATTGAGAGAGGAAAAGAGAGTAAAAGGCAGAGGTTGGTCTGAAAGCTTCAAAGTGCCTTTAGCGGCAATGGATTAAGGTCACCGTGGAATTTCATAATGACAACACATAGCACAATGTCAGTTAGTATCACAATCACTCACTCACACACCAATCTAACTGGATACGACGATGTGGATGGTCTGGTGCGAGTTGGGTCTAAACATTCCAATTGGTTGAGTTTTCCAAGAGAATGAAAATAAATCTCTGCTAATTCCTGAATCCCCACCAGTTTCTGCTGAATGCTTCAAATTCCCTCTCATTGTGTCACACTCAACCTGTCTCTTTGTGTATATGTGTGATTTTGTGTATGTGTGTGTGTTGCTGTGTACTGTGTAAGAAATGCACATGAATGCAGCAAATGTGCGGCTCTAAGTGTATTTGCATTCTGTCTCAGGTCACCAGTCTTGAGTGTATTGCAATGAAGCTTTCTGCCACCAGTGTCAAACCATGGACAATAACAGCTGAAGAGCATACTCAGTGGCCTTTTGACTGACAGCCAGGAGCAGTGGGCTGTGTTTTCTGAGGTTCAGCTCAATGAAATAGACTGATTATATTAAATATATTACTTAAGCCCTCAGTGAGTATTTTCATCCTAACAGTCATTCTATTTGTATAGGTGTCACTGTCAAAAAAAATGATTGGAACTAAAAATTTCTGACTTATTTCATTTTATTTTGGCTTTAATAAATATGTTTCAATTATTGCTTGGCTTTAATCATATGGGAGCGCTTAACCCTGCTCCAAATCTGGCTGGCTACTGCTACCTCCTCCTCAAGTGCTGTCAACAATATCACACAGTCACTTGTCCAAAACACCCAAATATCACACCGTTAGGCAGGGGTCATCACAGAGGGGAAAAAAAGTAATCTCCTTGGACAAATTATACATATGGACAGTTGAACAGAAATAAGGACCTAACCCCCTGGCTCTCCTAGACTCCCTTTCCCCTTCCTTCTCTCTCTCACTGCTCTCTCTCTCTCTCTCTCTCTCTCTCTGTCTCTGTATCCCTCTGTCACATTAGGACAAAACACCTAGGCACAAGCAGAGTTAGGTATGTTATGTTGTTCAGTGCAGCCAGGAATGCACATTTTTTTTGCAAATTGGGGAGACAGAACAACCTCTTCATCAACGAATGGCACAACACAGGAGGGCCAACTCCTCAGGTGCAGACTCTGCTGTCTGCTTTCACTCCAAAAATCATTCCTTTGAGGACAACAATATAAACGTCTTGGCCAGAGAAGACAGAAGGTTTGAAAGAGGAGTAAAAGAATGTAATTATGCCAGATGAACAGAGGAGGTGGTCTACGACACTACTTATCACCCACCTACGATGCAGTACTGAGTTTCCTCCCTGGACAGCTTAACAATCGCACACACCTAGGTTCACCTAGCCCTAGAAACCCACATGAAGCCAAAGGAGAGTAGTAATTAAAAAAAACAATAACAAAAGTATAAATTAAACAACATAATTAAAAGGTAAGACATAGAATAGAATAGAATAAACTCCTATATACATATGAAAATATAAAATATTGTACAAAATTAACATGTAATTATAAACAGTGTGGTGGTGAATTGTTACTTTACAAATAATAATAAATATGGGTATCTATAAAATTGACCAGATAGTGCAACTAAAAATGAGAAATGAGTTGTGTATGCTACTGGGAGCAGTGCTGGTCATACAGCCTGACCTGTGATCTCCTTCACACACTTGGGGTTTATCAGTCTGTTGCTGTAGGAGCTGCCCAGTGCTGTGAGAGTGACCTACAGGGGGCGGGACTCCGGCACCAACAGCGATGACAGCTTATCCATCATCCTGCGCTCTCCCACCACCTGCACTGGGTCAAGGATGTCAGGATGGAGCTGGCCTTCATGATAAGTGGCTCAAAAAAAAAATGAAGGTTCTGGATCGGCCAAGTCAAAGTCCAGACTCTGATTGAGATGCTCTGGCATGACCTTAAACACGCCGTTCATGCTCGGAAACCCTCCAATGTGGTTGAATTTAAACAATTCTGCAAAGAAGAGTGGGCCAAAATTCCTCCACAGCGATGTGACAGGCTCATTGCCAGTTATCGCAAATGCTTTTTCACATCAGGCTAGGTTGGTTTGGATAACTTTTTTCCCTTGATAAATGAAATCTTCATTTAAAATCTGCATTTCGTATTTTCTCACGTTATCTTAGTCTGATACAAACATTTGTTTGACGATCTGAAACATGTAAGTGTGACAAAAAAGCAAAAACTAAAGAAATCTGTAAGGGGGCAAATACTTTTTCACAGCACTCTAAGTGTATTTGAAGCAATAAAGTGTGCAAAACTATTCTCGTAGTAACGCAAATTTAGAATAACATTTGTTGTTGATTTGCTTTGTTTCTTCATGTCTATTTAGAATTTCATCTAAATGCTGCTTTAACCTTGTTAACATCAGACTACAGTTACAATATGAGCAGGGAGTCACGATCCTCTGTATCACTGTCTGAATGATGATGGAGCTGCTAGCAGCAGAGAGAAATGAGTATGGATTTATATCAGCTAATAAACACAGACAGGATAATAGTATTGATTTATGGCTGGCTTAATGTCACAATGGAACAGTGCCAGCGGGCTCATGGAGGTTTTGGCAGTGATCAGTGTTTGTTGCTATGTTACAATAATTTGATTTGTTTTCGTGCTGTCAGACAGCTCCTCCACCAGCAAGATACTGAGCTTAAATCAGCTGATTAACAAGGGCTGAAACTCTCATGAAGTACCAGTGGTACCAGTGTCTCGAAGAAAAAAAAGGAGAGGCGAAGAAAGATAGGGCACCTTAATACTGGGATTGTGTGTCCAGGGTAACCACAAAAGAAGTGAACTGACTCATATTCTACATTGTGTGTTCTGTGTGTGTGTGTGTGTGTGTGTGTGTGTGCGTGTGTGTGTGCATGTGTGCGTGTGTGAGATCATTTTTATGTCACTGCTATTGTGGAGCTGCAGGAGAACTAGGAAATCAATAGACCCTGTCGATAGACCTAACCTGAATCGAATGTGACTTGAATTTAGAATGAATACCGCTGTTTGTGTGTCTGTATGCATGTGCATATTTTATATTGTGTGTGTGTTCATTTTTCAATCGGGAAGAACTAGAGCAACTTTTCCCTCCATCACAGGGCAGTGTGTTACATAAACTCCTGTTTCCTCTGACAACAGCAATTTTCAATAGTCTCAGAAAATAATCACATCATCAGAAACTTCCATGTACTTTCTCAGCTTTCAACTTCAGCAGAGCACAGTCCTCGAAAGCGATGTGCCTTTGTTTTGAATGTGCTGTATATTTGACTGTGAAGCCTTGAAACTACACAACTGGTCTCAAACTTACAATAATCACAGGCAAACATGTTGATAGACAGAACTGAGTAAGCATATTGTGACTCTGAACATCCTTTAGGCTGTGACACCAAGTGGATTGCTTTGGATTGGGTTCAGATCTTTCAAACTACATTGTTGAAAAAAAAATAAGGGAACACTTAATTGTCACAGTATAACACCTAGTCAGCTAAAAAGTCAGGTATATAAATCAGTCCATTTAGGAAGCACAAGTGATTGTGAATGAATTTCACATGCTTTGGTGCAAATGAAAGTTACAACAGGTGCAATGGCGAGGCAAACGTCAAGACAATCCCCAAAAGGAAATGGTTTTGCATGTGGTAGCCAAAGACAATTCCTCTCTCCTTTTCTTTCCAGACTGATTCTTCCAGCAACAGCATAGTATTGTAATTCAATGGTCACCATCTTGACTCCCTTGTCAAGTTTTTATGCTGCCACCGCGTGGTTTAGAGTAGCAGACGTATAAATGATGTAACACAACACCAATGTTGTTAGTTTCTCTCAGATTTAAAACAAGATTCCTACTCCTACATGTGTGGTGGTGAAACTTTTGCTTTGGAAGTTGTTATTGTGGAGATGTTCACAGTAGCAGTTGAGCTAAACTCTGTCCGATCAGAGCACTTCTGAAAACACACAAGCATACAAAACAACAAAAACACCATACTACTCCCAACCATGAAACCTTAAATAGAAAGGCAAACACATCCCTAACAAGGCATAGATCATTTCACTGGTCAACACTATAATTGGCATTCCATTGGCTGGGGAATTTTGACAGGATTATTGCAAAAAAAAAAAAAAATTCTGAGAGTGTGTAACAGATCTGAGAACTTTTAGGAGCGCAGAGAATTGCAGAGAGCCTAACTGTGAGGAACAGGGCTAAAGCTTGAGCGTATGATATCTGTGCAGGCAACAATATATTGAATGCCAGCAGTTTGAGCACAAGCAGGGGATATATGAGTGCGAGGGCAGGGTTTTGAGGGAAAACCATAAAAAAAATAATTAAATCATGCTCTAAAATCGAAAGACTGCACTCTTTAACAAAGATAGGGGAAAAAAACTCAATACTGCCAACCTCTTCTGTTGCCCCCCGATGGTGCCCTGCTCCTACTGTGCTGCAGGGCAGCACCCCTACTGACCAGTGATGTGCACAAGGGGGGCCAGGGCCCAATTGTTGAAAAACGTGCGCTAAAGTGCCCTCTTGGGAGCCAAAACACGTGCTGAAATGCCCTTCTTTTCACCCCTGCCCTTCAAAAAGTCGCCACTGCTACTGACTTAATTTGTATGATAATCATTAGTGGCATTATAGACAATTTTATTAATGTTTATATCGCTCGCTTTGTGTATGCTTGTGCTTACATGTACACTGAATGCTTGGAAAAAAAACATACGCACATACACATCCTGTAAAATATAAATCATAGACCACTAAATGTAATGTTTTCAGCTGTCAGCTGTAACTCTCAAGTCTTGGGATGTTAGAGCTGGTGGTGTCAGTTTTTCTATTAGATACTGATTCCAACATAACTAAGATGCCTGCTTCCCACTGAGAGCATGGCTAATGAACCTCTTTCATGACAACTTCAGAAGATGTTTAATAAAATGATTTCTTTCAACGAGACTTGTAGTCACCACCCCAAGTAGGCCAGTATATTTCACAGGCAGTGTTTCAATGGAGTGATGAGAGGCTTCACTTGCTGAAATTAAGTTTTACTGACAAGTAAGAGGCAACTCAAGAATGTTCCCAGAAAACAAATCACTGTCACTTGAAAAACTTTGAACTGTGGAAAATGTGTAAAACATAGAAAAAACACTTCCATTAAACAAGCCGTTTAATCAGAATGTTTTTGTTGTTGACCTAGAAAATCACAAGATTTTCTCATCCACAATCTGGACAAAACCCACCTTACTAATCAAGTGCTAACATATTTTCAAAACCTTTCGGAAAATCTTATGTCGAATTAATTTAAAAGTGTCAAAGAACCTTTCAGCCGATTAAGTGAGATGTGTTTAGAGGGACTTTTCATCAGTGTTTCATCAGTATCCAAGATCAGCTAAATCCATATAAAGCTGCAAACATGTATCACTAGTTAAGCAGATAGCATAAATGTTCACTTTTGTTTTCACAAGTTATTTGCAAAAACAAAAGTGAGATCAGTGTCATAAATAAACAATGAACACCAATCAGCCACAACATAAAAATGCTTCCTTTGGGTCCTGTATGTTGGGGATGGCTTCTATGTACAGTCTCTGACTTGATCTAGCATGTCCTGCAGATAGTCAATAAGGATCCTTGGAATTTGCAGGTCAGGTTGAGACCTTGGGCTCTTTGTGTTCCTCAAGCCATTCCTGAGCAGTTCTTTGGTGTGCCAGGGCACATTGTCTTGTTGGGGGGGCCACTGGATTCAGGGAGTGCCGTAAGGGGGTATACATTAGTGTTTGGATGGGTTGTGGGTGCCAAATGGCAAATGGTAGCTGCTTCAATTATAAAATGTATTTTTCTATTTTGTTGACTCCATGCCCCGTTCTACAATGGTTTTACATTTGCATTTATTCGCTTGTATTCAAAGCAACTTAACAGTAATTCATACATAGATTCATACACTGATAGCAGTGGCTGCCATGCAAGGTGCTGACAAGCACATCCAATCAGAAGCAGTCTTGGGGTTCAGTATCTTACCCAAGGACGCTTCAACATGCAGACCAGAGGAATCAAACCAGCGGTCTTCTGATAACAAGACATTGGCTCTACCTCTGAGCCACATGTTGGGAATTGACGGTAGGGCAGGTGCGGTTATTAGAAATCAATAACTATTGATAATAAACATTAAAATGAAATCAATGAAAAGTAATACAAATTATGATTAAATCGTTAAAATGGGGCACCACCCTGGAATCAGGAACCAATAACCAGACCAAAATAGTCTCAAAGAAGGGTTCATTTTAAATGTAAATATTTGTAACATATTTACAATTAAAGTGGAACTCTCGCCAAAAAGCAACCTAGGCTTTATTTGTGAATGTATATGAGTCAAACCTTTATGTAAAAGCATAATTACGATGAAAGAGGCACTTTTAAGATTTACTGTAGTTTCGTTTTCGAGCAAGCTAATTTTCAATGGAGTGCAGGGGCATCCTCACGCTAGCATCAAAATCGCTATTTTTAAAACACTAAGAAGGCTCGACACAACATAGAACTTTGCTCGTAGTATCACCAGGGTCTCTACACATGAACACGAGCATTGAGAACATTGTTCCTGTACACAGAGTTTACTAAAAACTCTAAAAGTTTACGCTGCCCCTAGAAGAGAAAACTCCCACTGAGAGGGAATATAAATAAGGCTACTAGTCCAGATAATATACCTGGCTATGGTCTTGCAACTGGATATTGGACTTCCTCACAAGCAGACCACGGAGAGTTCAGCATGGCAATCAACATAAGTGCTCAACTCCGGAGCTCTCCAAGGCTGTGTGCTCATCCCTCTCCAATTCACACTGTAAACCCATTACTCCACTCCTAAAGCATATTCTGGAACCAGATTCTGGTCAACTTTTACAGAGGAGCAATAGAAAGTATCCTGATGCATAGATGGCACAAACTTAACCTTAGCAAAGACTGGCAAACACCAGGTCTGTGTGTCTCTGTGAAGTTAAATTCAGGACAACTCCCTCTGAATTCTGTTGCCACCTCACAGAGACTCTTGCTCTCTCTCTTCCATTCCCCTCTCCTCTCTGTAATTTTGTTCATGAAGAACATAAACACCCGAAAAAGGATGTCAGCAGGTTGACAAACAAGAGCATAGATAAACTAGTAGTGGTACAAATGGAAACCTGACCAAAAACTGATAGATAATGTTTAATTGTAAAATGATTGCAGCAATGTCTACTTTGATGTAATCAATTATTGCCTAGCTTTTAATAAAATCTAGTTTAAAATCACTTTAAATGTGCACCAGTCATCTGATGGAATACTGCTTGATACCCAGGCATGAGTGAAACTTGATGTTACAGTATACATGCAGCCAGTGAGCCCTGATACCACCCTCTGTTTTCTGACCAGCTAATCTACATTCGTAGCTTGTCTCTCCTGACTCTTGTCACACAGGGAACAGGGAAAATGAGAGCAGATAGAGAGACAAAGGAGAAAATTGTAGAAATGGAGCCTTGGAACTGTTTCCATCTTTAATTAACTATTTCAATCAAGACAACTAGATAATATGGAAGATTAATCCTATTCTTCCTATCTCTCTGTTTAATTAATTCAGTGACACATGCCACACAGCTAAGACTCTGGGTTGAACCCAAATTTGTTGGAGGCCCAATCTAACATGAAGAACCACATACCAGTGTTTGTCCTTATTGATACATGTTAACTATAAATTGCATTACCTCTGCAGCAGTTCAGTTGAAAAGGTATTCAACAGTTTTTTTCTTTTGTTTTTGAATGTGGTAATCCAGGGCAAACTATTTGATTTACTGACAAAAAAAGTATGTATGGTATATCTATATGCATCTTCAATCTCTCATCAGCCTTGATATTAATAATATTGATATAAAAACTCTGTTTTCATACAATATTGGTACGATATCTTATTAAAAGTAATTCAATACATTTTGTGTGAAATCGTACAAGCGTTCAGCATCATGGGCAATCAGTGCACCGACCAAACCCTGGCAAAGGTATTTAAATCCAGGTGCTTTCTAGAAATGACAGCCTGCAGCCACCTGTTTCGTTATTATTCGACTGAATATGCATTATCAGTGATCAGTGATTTGCCACATAATTATGGGCCAGAAGAGGCTGACTACACTAAAAAGTAGCTTCAGAGGCCATCATTGTCTATTCATGTAGGTGCGACTCCAAAGGACTCCAGTCCGAGAGGTATCTAGCTCACTGCTAAACCTGAAACCAGATGGATCCACGGTAAGATGATTTAAAATGAGAGCATTAAAAGTGTAGTTCACTGGCCAAAACAATAAAGAACATTGTTTTAAGTTGACATGGCTTTGCATTTGTTAGCTAGCTGGTGGATATTATTAATGCTTTTTTGTTGATAAGCATGTTTTACATTTATCCTTTGAGGTTGATGACAGGTTGGTGATATTACAAAAACCTTAGCTCATCTAGTGGCTGGTTGGTAGACTAAGCAATTATTACTGCTGGTGAGTAATTGCACCCTGCGAGTCCCTTTAAATGCACCCATTAGCGTCATTAGCTTCCAAGTTAGCCTGTAGGCTACTTTTTTCATTCTGTACAAAAACATCATATATGTATTCTGTAGCTACTTGTTTCAACACTGTATTGACTCTATATCATACCCATGTTGAGTGAAAAGTCAAACCCAAGACGCCTGTTTATGGCTGCACTAGTAGTATTTGGCTACATCAAATGTGAAAAACCAGTCTGTTGAGCATAATAATATACAGTAGCCTACACACTTCCATGTAAATCATCCCTACATGTTTGTAATATTTGGAAACTTGTGATCTAGAATGTAAATTTATGTTCTATGGGTTTCAACAAAGCTTGGCTACATTTGATCCTATACAAGAAACTTGAGGATAAATGTTTCATTTGGCTTCTTTTGTTAGCACACCTGTCACCCGTGAGTGTATGCTGAATGCTTACAGTGAAATGAACATTAATTAAAAACAAGATGAACACTGCCAAATTATTAGAAAGACATGAGCTTTTTTACCTACATGATGATATTGGAGCTGTGATGGTTCTATTTGTATTACGTAGTGTGATCGGAAACAACCAGGGCTGCGGTAAAGCAGTATTCTATAATATATATAGAAATACATATATTTCTATAACGTCTGTTACATGGTAACACAATTAAGTTACAGAAGTAAGTGCTCAACTCCAAACCAGGCATTTCAGGCAGTGCAGTAGCAGTGTTTTCTATAGAAGAGTGTAACTCCCTTTGGTGGGGACTTTGGGCTTTTTGACTTTGCTGGCCTCCTACATGCACAAAAATGCTACTGACATGATAAAGAAAAGGCAAAAACACAAACAACATCATATGTCCCTTTTAAGGTTGGCCATCTGACGAATGCAGACTGTCACCAATCTTGAAGGCATCACCAATCTTCTTTTCAGTTAAATCATAAAGATTGCGGTATTTCTTGTCCTCTTTACTTCTTTTTCAAAACTTAACATGAACTGATTTACTATGATTCCAGTGATCTGTCTCATGATCTCTCACATTGCAAACCAATGACTAATGTATCCATGCTACATGAACAAATTAGTAGTGATGTTACTACATGGATATGCTTATTGGAAGAATTACTTTATGTGGTGAACTATTGTAAACGGTGCAACATGAGTTAGCTAGTGGTGTGGCAGGAGCCTTTTCCCAAAAAAGAACCATCATTAACGTGATATTGTGATGTATGGTGCAAATGGAGAAATTCATGTTCAACTATAGTCTACAGGGAATGTCATCACTCATGATTGCATAGCTAAATAGATGGTGATATTCCCAGCGCTAAATAGATGCACCTGATACATTTCCATGACTGTATCTGCATGTTCACTGATGTGTTTTGGTAACCAGTCATAAGTGGACATCCTCTCTATCTAGTAATTACTAATATTTTCATTTCGGATATGGGAAAAGCAGTTAAGAGCCCACACTTTCAAGCATCAAGATAAAGGTGGTGTTAAGCCGGGTGAAGTGTGGACCCAAGAGCGGACACCGAGGCAGATCAGTGTTAGAAACCAGGTGATTTACTGAGCACCGAACTTAAACGGGCGCTGAGCGCTCCAGATGGAGTCCCCGTCTGGTAACGTGCAGATGGTCCGTGCAGGGGTTTCTCCCAGGGATGCCGGTGTCGCGCCGGGTGCACCGGAAGGCGCAGAGCTAGGGAGAGCCTGATGAGGTGTGGGGAGCTGGGAGGCTGGAGCAGGTGGTGCAGGAAGCCGGCGGGTCGTGGATCACTGGGGGAAAGGACACGAAAGTGAGGAATCTCAGGAGAACACTGTCGGAGCCGTAGTAGCTACAGTCTGTGTGAGCCATGTACCACATCAAATCGAAGTAATCATCTGGCAGCAGGCGGCGTGAAAACCTAGGCTTAAGTCAGCAGCCGCTGACTGCCAACCTGCTGCAGGTGCGTCTGTGACCGCGGCTCCGGACGTCGATAACTCTGCCCAGCCTCCCCAAGCGCCCCTGCAAATACAGGTCAGGAAACAAAACAAAAAACCTACACCAAGCACCCAATATATTACAGACAAAACAGGGGGTAAAGGAGCCGTAGGCCGTGCAAAGGTATCTTTCCCATCCAAACTCCAGACAGAAAAGCCCTTCAAACTCTACTACTTTTACATCTATTAAAACTCAACAGGCTGAACCTGATGATGTGCCTGGGGTGCGGTTAAGGCATGGCTTGAATGTTCAGCACAGATCTCTACGAGTGTCTGTCCAACATGCTGATGTACATGCCGGAGTGCATCACCACTACAGTCTTTTGTAAGGCCTGTCTACTGGGTACTCACAAAAATAATTTACTGCCTGATAAGTGGAATGTTAGAATAATAACATGCACTCATACATGCAGACACAGCAGAAGCTCAAATGCATTTAATTAGATCAATTAATTGTTTAGGCACTATGTTGTATTAACAGATTTTGTCTTGAGTTTGTTGTTTTAATGCCTACTTTGAGCCATTATTCCTGGGGTTATTGTTGTGTTTTCCTGAAGGTCATTGAAGGAAGTTGTTGTCAACACAGGTATGTCTTTTTACATTTAAAATATATTTTAATTATTTAATTTTCTTGGCAGTTTAGGGAATCCAGTACTATAAAATGTAGAGCAGTGATTTCAAGAATTCATCACTTTTGTGATGCATTTCTGAAAAATCTTTTCTCTGCCTGTTTGCTGATTCCAATAGTAACAAACATTAGGTTATTGGTGACACACACACATACATTATACTGTAAACTAATGTAGTCCCTCTGTCATGTTTTTTTTCATTTTTTCTCTTGTTTTATTTAGCAGGATGGTTTTGCACCATCAATTTCAAAATGTGTGAAACTGAGGCCTGGACTTTGCTAAGATATGGGCTCTGGCCAGCAGTAGCAACACCCTGAGCTGCAGAAACAACCTCACACTTGCAGAGGTCAGTCAGTTTGTCAGAGGTCAGTTCTGTCTGTGCAGCGAACGTTTCAGTTACTTTAGTGACAGACTGGACTGAGTCCATATGAATGTGAAAATGAACATACATGTGGTAACAAACCTTCTTCTTTGATTGTTATGCATAATTAATTATCTCAACTAAAAGTAAACCTATATGTATCTAATATTATACAGAACAAAATGACAAAAATTATTATCTTTTTCTTTAGAAAAGAAAAACAACTCCTCAGTGAACCATATAATGCCTCAAATGGGAGATATGAAACATTAATGTTTTCAGTGACTGCTGCCTATACCAACAATGAGAACACACTATGGAGCCTTGATTAGAAAATCTTTATCCCAGTTTAGGCATTCACACTTTAATTATGGATATAAACATGTCAACAATTAATGGCAAATGTATTAACATTTTATTTGAATGTGCAAGTCAGTGGTGAGGCTAGCCCTTTTTTGTGTGGGCTCAAGCCCATCCAAAACTTGCCTTAGCCCATCATATCGTTTAGTCCACAAATCATATATCCAGTAGAGGTGGGTGCAATTCATCGATGTGGCGATGCATCACGATGCCTCACGTGACGATTTGGCATCGATTAATTAACGTTGATGCTTTGCCGCAAGACCGGAACAAAAAACACATAACCGGAACCTTAGCCCGCGCGCCGCCCGGACTGTGTAGTGAGTGGGACCACAACGAATGGAGCAGTAACGTTAGTTTCGGTTAGTGGTGCGCACCATGGAGCCGCGCTACAAACTCCCTCACTGATGAGTGTGAGTGCCACTCTGCTCTAATGTGTTTGTGTTGTGTTCACCTCACTGCACTGAAGCTCCAGACTGAGTAAGTTCACATGGATTAAAGTTCTCGGTCGCTACGATGGATTTCCGTCATTCAAACTTCACAGAGGCGGCTTATAAATATAAATGTTGCCTGATTGTAGCTCATTACAGAAATCTTATATTATAACATATAGAACAAATGTAAAGCCTCAGAGCTTCTTTGATTACTAACAGTATGTTAATGATGACAGAAAGATGATAACTCTCCACCAGGCTGACAAGACTGCAAAAGTTGCTGTTTGTATGATCTATTTTTCTGTTAAACGATAAGAGGCTCACTTTAACAATATTATTATTAATAATAATTAATGATAATGATGATGAGAAGAAGTAGAAAAATAGCTTGCTGAAAAGTTCTGTAGATGGTTGATTATTTGAAAGAGTAAAAGCTTGGCAAAAAAAAGGCACGGTTTGATTTCCTAGATTGAAAATTACATTGAAAAGACAAAAAACATTTTAAGTGTGAATAGAACAGCTGTTCAGATCATCCTCCTGTAAAACACTGTTGGTCAAATATGTAAACTTGATGTCTGCATTAGAGAACATGGTGTGGGGTGAAGCTGTAAATCTTATCTTATTTTTTTAACACGTGTCAAGTAACGTGCCCTGTAACATGTTTCACGAATTACAAATTGGGAATATGACTTGGCTACAGCTCGAAAAAATATTTCAGTCAAAAGATTTTTTTTTTGCTTTAATCCATGAGTTCAGTGAATTTTTTCCCTTGGAATATGGCAGCTTTTTTGTTAAGTTATCCTATCCATATTCCAGACTGAATAAGTTGAATTATTTAATTTTATAGACTGCACTTTTGTTCCCTATGGCAGCTTTTTGAGTTAATTGATAGGCTATTTATTTACAAATTTAGCCACAGATGAAGACAAAATCAATCTTGTATGGAAAAAAGCATTAAAAATAGCAATTATTATATTATAAAATAATAATACAGAATCGTGGCACCAATAATCGAATCGAATCGACAGTCGTTATAATCGAAGAATTGAAGAATCGAAGCTCCCATAATCGTAATCAAATCGAATCATGAGGTACCCTCGTTGGAACACCCCTAATATCCAGGGCTCCAGACTGCGACCTAGTGAATCTGGGAGTTAGAATGACAGCTGGCTGGCCAGTGTGTGTGGGATGCGCAGGGACTGGCACTGTAAGTGGCTAATGTGTGGAGGGGAAGGGTCTGAAAGTTGTTCCGAACGCAGAAGGAGAAGGTTTCACTTTCAGAGAACAATAGCGAAACGAACTCTGCATATCTGCTGGAGCCGTCCGGAGCAGATACGGAGGACTGCGGCGGATGCCGGAGCAGGACGCAGCAATTCACCTGAATTTAGCACCAAGCAGACAGGAAGTCACGCTCAGGAACATCCGGTTACTTTTCAAAATAAAACACTCCATGTTGACACCAGCACACAAATCTCAAAAAAGAGACAAACACAAGCTCTTCTAGCAATCCTCCAGTCGGGAACATGTTGTGTTGTTGTTTTTATAACACGCACCTATAACTGCGGCACTGCAAAACCAGATCGGAGCACTATATTACAGACAGACAGCTATGATCAATTGAGCCTTCTCCTCAGATTCTCAAATTTTTCTGAGTACGGTAAGTGCAACCAACATTTCTTCAGGTTGAATTAACAGCAGGTGTATCTGCTACTTCTGCTGTTGTTTACAACATACAGATAATACAATATCAATATCAAAAATAAAGTGCAACCAATATTTCTTCAGGTTGAATTAACAGTAGGTTTACCTGCTACTTCTGCTGTTGAAAAAGATCAACCAATTACTCTTCAATGACTCTACAAATTTTTTTTCAAAAATATCAACTGATCGACATGATCTGGCCGCAGAACACATCTCTGTGCGTTCACTATATTGCCAGCAGTACTAAAAACTCGCTCTGCTGGCACACTGTTGCCTGGGATACAGAGGTACCGTTTAGCAAGGGTTGACAGTAGTGGTAGCACTTTCTCCTGTGATCTCCACCACTTCATGGCATTTTCAGTCAAAGGCAACGCGTCTTTCACTCGATACCTTATCACCTCTGCTCTGGCTGTCTCACTTGTGGATTTTCTTTCTCTTTGGGTGAAGGAATCACCAAACAGTGCATCTTAGGCTTTCTTCTTACAAGGAGGTGACTCATTTGAAGCTGCAATATGATAAGAAATGTATTTCAAAATATAGTCATGTTTTTCATTTCTCATTAATACAAAACAACAACAATTGTTGGTATTACATGAAGCACACCTGTGGGCTCTTCCTGGGATGCTAACAGTTTTGTGCTTGAGCCGCCCTCATCTTCCTCCTGATTTCCCATTGCTGGTATCTATGGAAGTAAGAATGTGTGAACTGTTAAAATTTCTGCTCTGCAAGACTGCACACAGAAATTTAGAGGAGAGAGGATAAAGAACAGATGAGAGTTGAGAGAGGACAAATGAAAGGGGAGAAGAGAACAGAGCAGAGGAAAGAGGAGAGGAGAGAGGGGAAAGGAGAGGAGAGAAGAGTTGCCTGTTGTGCCTCAATAACCAGTTTTGCGTAGACCTGTTCTCTGTCCTCTTTTTCCAGGTAGGGCAGTTCTTTAAATCGCGGGTCCAACGCTGATGTTGTTTAAAGAACAGGAGCATTGCATTGCATTATTAAATTAAGTTGACCTGACATTGCAAGTGATGACCACCTGCTCATACACAAAATAACCAATAGATTAAACTTTAGTATGTTTATTTTAAAAAGAGATGTAGCACAGCAATGAGGTAAAGCCACCATAAACTAAGACTTACATTGCAGATATCTTGTTTACTTTTCCATATGAAAAAGCTCAACTTCAAACTTGAAAACTCAAAGGTTTGGCATTTACAAATTACAAATCTTGAAACAGAAATTACATTCTCAAAATAACATGGACAGACCTCCTCATTTGGCAATTGTTCACAACAGAATTGAATTTCTCATTCATTTCATCAATTGCAAATGTCTTAGTACATCTTTGCAAATGATTAAGCACAGGTCGCCTACAGTTAGCACAGTTAGCCTACATTTAGCACAATTTCCAAGTGAATAGATCTTGTTGATCTAAACTGATTGTTGATTCTCAGTCTAATGGTTGTTCTGTCCAAAACATATCGGCATCATTTCATTGTATAAGTAATCACATGCACAATAGTCTGTTAAAATGTCAAAATTAGTCAAGAACCTAATACCATGAATACCATATATGAATCTCTTGGAGCATTTGATAGATGTATTAATTGACAGTCAGGTGAAAATAGAACTCGACTAACGAAGGACGAGTTTCGCACATCTCAGATGACCAATCAAACAATATGTTTGGTTACCTGACAGGTGCTGTCCATGATTGTAAATGCTGCCAAACATGCATGTATAGAGTTTGACCAGAACCAGAACAATTTCTGAACATGGAGGCACCTGGCCAAGTTAATAAACATGGGCAACTGCCTGCTCGAGGAAGAGGAAGAAGAGGAGGAGGAGTAAGGGTGCGTGGTAGTAGAATAGGGGGAAGAGGCCGAGGACCATGCTGTCAACCATCGCCTCACAATGGCGAAGGCAGGTCACCGAGTGCAACCTAATGTGCCCCGCTCTACAGTCTCCTCCATCATCCAAACCTTTGGCAGGGAAAACAGGTATGTACTCAGTCAATGATGGAATATATGTTGAATAGGACAGGATACTGTGCATAAAGCAAGATATGTATTTATTTACTCATTCACCTATTCATTTAGTGTGTGTGTGTGTGTGTGTGTGTGTGTGTGTGTGTGTGTTTGTGTTTGTGTTTGTGTTTTATAGGCCTACAGTAATATCTTACCTCAATGGGATGTCATGACACTAATAATGACAAGAAAAATATTGGAGAAAATTATTGATGATACAGTTTACAGTAGTATTACAGTCACTGTGCAGTGATGCATTAGAATTGTGGTAAAGTTACTGTAAGTAAAACAATAATACCATTACATTGGTAACTCATTCTGTAAGAAATATACAAGGCATACATTATAGATGGTAATACAGTGTTGTCCTTTGGATTGTATGTCTAGGATTGGACGACAACCTCGCACGGGTGGCAGAGGAAAACTCAATGACCAACAAGAACAAGACATCTGTAACGTGATGGCAAATAATGCCGTCACACTGAGACAGATCCGCACTGCATTCATAGAAGACAATGCCGGATTCCAAAATGTCAACTCTATAAGCATTTCCACAATAGACCGGATATTGAACAAGCATCAGATGACCATGAAGCAACTATACAAGGTACCATTTGAGAGGAACTCTGATAGAGTGAAAGAGCTGCGGTAAGTGTATGTACATGTAAGTCAGTAACTGTTTGTCTATCATTATAACCTTCTTACAATTAAGCAGTTGTTCCCAAACTTTTTTGGCTTCAGTACCCCCTTTACCTGATTCAAGTATTTACTTTATCTGACTTCAACATTTTGCCTAAAAACTGCAACAGAAAACTGCAGCTTATCATTATAATCCTTATTTTGAAGAATATAACATACGGTAAGAAAAGGGTTCAAGGAGCTGCAATTAGTGCCTCCCAAGCAGATCTATTTAATACTCTGGGTTTTACCGTAACATTTCAGTATGTCTAATCATTGATGATTCCCCCTACCCTTCTCTCAAATACCCTCTGTAGTACCTCTGCGTAAGGCCTATCCTTAGGGGTACATGTACCCCAGGTTTCGAACCACTGGAGTAGTTGGCCAGTAGTATATTGAACTTGTGAAGGAGAACATAGAACATTCCTATGTAATTTTCTGTTACTCTATTGTATGACTCTTCTGTATGAAAGATTTGATGATTATTTTTTTTTACTCTATTGTAGAGAATAACGGCATTGGAAGGACCCCTCACATCCTCATGTTTGTGGATGAAGCTGGCTTCAACCTGGCCAAGGGCCGAAGACGTGACCATAAAATTATTGGCCACTAGGCCATAGTGGATGTCCTGGGCCAGCATGGGGGCAATATAACTATGTGTGCTGCCATTTCTGAGAATGGTGTGGCCACTCACATCCCCAGTCTTGGCCCATATAATACACAGAAGCTCCTTATCTTCTTGGACCGCCTTCATTCTGATTTGATCCCTGAAAATGAGAGAGGTCTCGTAGGGCCTCACCTACCAAAGTATGTAATTATGTGGGACAATGTGAATTTCCACCGTGGCCCACTCATCAGGGCCTGGTTCACTACTCATCCAAGGATGGTCATGGTGTTCCTACCACCTTACTCTCCTTTCCTCAATCCTATTGAGGAGTTTTTTCTCCGCTTGGAGGGGGAGAGTGTATGAGCATCAGGCTCAAAATCAGAGGTCCCTGCTCCATGCAATGGACGCTGCGTATGATGATATTACAGGAGATCAGTGCAGGGGATGGTTGCGACATGCACGCCGTTTCTTCCCTCGTTGCATCGCAAGGGAGAATATAGGCTGTGATGTGGACGAGAATCTGTGGCCAGACAGACAGCAGCATGTGGATGGCCAGAAGGGGGTAGACAATAAAAACTAGTACAGTAACCATTGTCAATGAAGGACTGGGCTAAGACTGAGAGGTGGGCAAGAGGGATATTTCAATGATCCTCTGCCATAGTGACAAAACATCTAAACATTTTGACTTGCAGTGCTTACACAATGCCAAAGGAGCAATGCATTTTGGGGGCACTTGCTATTCATATGAGAAAGGAATTTAGTTTTGACACATGAGTGAACTGTTTTGGGAGAGAAATGAGCTTTTGCAGGTGAACCATGGTGTTGTGCTGAACCATCCAGGTAATTTTGGCAAAAGTACCAAGAGTGTTGAGAACGTCCAGTGTGTTTTGAGAAATGAGCCAAAACAATTGAGAAGGATCTTTTGCCTTTTGGTGGCACTGACTATTTATATGGGAAAGGAATTTAGTTTTGAAGCATGAGTGAACAGTTTTGGGAGAGATATGAGCTTTTGCAAGTGAACTATGGTGTTGTGCTGAAGACTGTTTTGCCAAATGATCTTAGAGTTTTGAGAATGTAATTTCTGTTTCAAGAAATTAGCCAAACCAATGGAGAAAAACTTTAATGCAGTCTAATAACCAAGGTTGATTTTAATTAAGAGTCCAAATTAATTTCCTATGTTGAGAGCATCTTGGGTGCCTCTGTAGCATGTGGAGAGGCCTAATACTGTCTCCTGTAAGTATAGTTACACGACCCACATAACCAAACAGCAAACACCCTACTACCCACATGGCAAATACTTGTCAGTCATGCTGTCATGCTGTTTCTATTTGTCATTTTCCAGATTACAGTCTGAAAAGGCAAGAGGATTGATACCTTACATATGAAGACTCGGACAGCTGAGAGCAAGCTCATACTTTACCAATAAAAGAGAACTGTACTGACGACCTTCATCAGTAGTATGCCTTTCAGTGCCTTGCTGTAAATGCCACAGCAACCTGGTGGAAATGCTGCTCCCATCCAGCGTCTCAAGCAGCTTGAGAGAAAGCCACAACGCGCAACTGTGATGTTTGACCAGCATGTACCAGACATCGTTCTTGCTATGAATGGTAACATCAACCCTGACAAATTTTACAACAAAGTCTCAGGTCCTCCCTATGTGAAACATAAAGACACTGGTGTACAATGATGATAGTAAGTATGATAATGGTGATGATAATAATGAGGATGACAATGCTAGCAAGAACTGGCGAGCTGTAAGCACCAATGACCTAGGCATGTTTGCTGCTTCATGATTTATATGAATAATTTGAGCAAGCTTCTGTTTTTTTCTATTTATAATTCCAATGTCTTCATAAATCAGAGCTAGCCAAAATTTGTCAACCTCAAGTCGTTAAGTTTATGTATGATTTCACTGAAAAATGGTAGGATCTAATTTATGGTATGTTTCTGAAAAGTTTATTAGTCTAATTTCAACACAGTTGGTGCTTTTCTTGAGCTGTGATTTGTCTTACCTACTGTACACACCAAAAAACCTGATTTAAGTTGAGACGTTGTCTCACTTGATCTGACATTTTGTCTGACTTTATAAAACCTTGTGAAAACCTTCCTACAATTATATTATCTATGTTGAGAAAATGTTATGTATATACTTGTTCGGCTGCACATTATATTTGATATATTTAGTAGATACATATTTTAAGACTTTATTCTCAATTAAATTTTGGAAACCGGAAGTACAACACCAGCTAAACCTCAATTATAGAATAGGCTATTTCTAAAACATTAGAAATTAACAACATATTAACGCATTCTTTATATACGTCATCTAAAGTAAACGTAATTAGTAGTTTGGCTTTACTAGATATTGAATATATATTTATTTGAGACAGCTTTTTTTCAACCATATTCTCAACCTGACTCAACCTTACTAAATTAATAAAGTGTGGCCCTAATTTTGATCTGGCTGCATTGCATATTTTACATATCTAGGTGTCAAAATATGTATATATTATATATATACAACAGTGGTGTAAATAGTCACTACATTTGACCTATATTTGGTAAGTGTACTGATATAATAGCTGGGGTCAAGAACTTTTTATAACAGTTGGTCCCATGGCTGTAGCTCTTTTTGTTGTGGAATCATGCATCTTGCAACATACATAGATTTCAAGATTCTGAAAAAATAGTCATTATTTCAAAGCAGGAGCCGAGAGTCTTCAAACTGACATATGTTACTCTCCAGGTCAAGACCGTTCCAATAATGTATTAAGTTCAGGTATAGGACCAAGTTGTAATGTTCTAATGTCATGGACCCAAGTTAGCAGGCCTATGGTTTATGAGAGCCCTTTGAAGGTCCAATATATAAAATAAAGTGTGTTTGTTTTTATTGTTAGTTTTTATGTAATTTTTTTGTGTGTAAATAATTACCAAATTGGGTCACATCGAGAAGATACAATACATCTAACAATTTAGGGCATGACTACAGGCTTGAAGGAAGGTCTGAAATGCCAGGACTAGGGTTAGATCAAACATCAATGTATGTATAGACTATGATAATATTTACAACTCCCTGGAGATTTTTTGTTTGCTTTTTGTATCCTTATGATACTTGGTTATGGGATATTATGTCATAACTGTGACGGCTCCATGCTTATTGTTCATTCTATTGTTTGTTTCAAGAGCTACAACATAGTTGGTCTCTGTAATTTGATGTACAGTACTAAGAGTTGGATACTGTAGATACCTTCCTCTGCAGTCATCAGGTTGGTTTCATTTGAGGCCATTTCTTAGGACTCTTCTTTCATCTGCTGTGCTCCAATAGAACATCAAACACAGAACAAAAAATGTTTTTACAAATTTTGAGTATATTTACAGTTTTGTATTAAAATAAGCCAGCATTTATACTGTCCATGGTTATAGAAGGGGACTGATTAGAAATAGAAACAGAGGTATTATTGGCATCTAAATCTCATCAGCCAATTCAAAGTGTAACACGATCAGAATAGCAAGCTTATAAAAGCTGTTTGATGTCACCTTAATATAATTAGCACATTTCAAACAAATTAGATTTTCTCTCTGTCTAAAATGTCTATGACAAACAAGTTGTACTTCAGCTTTGTTTCAAGCATTACTTTGCTTTAAACCAAAATTAACAATATATTATGAGCTAAAGTGATTGGCATTAAAAATGTACCATCTGCTGTGTCTGTTGATCTGATTACATTAAACCATGACTTAAAGGTGAAGATTCTATAATATTCTTTGCACTATACAATAATATATACCGTGGTCCAATGTGCTGTCTTACGAGGTTGAATGACCAAAGTATATAGATGTAGCAAAGTATAGATCTCATATGTAAAATTAAATGTGTATTTGAAGATGAAACAACAACAACACACTGTTACAATGTGTTGGCTTAGTAGTACCCAGAAGTGGACAACAAGGCAGGGAGTAGAGTTTCGAGGAGATTTATTGAGGCTTCACAGGGGTTATGCAGGTGAGGGTAGTGAGAAGCTTTGGCTGGAGGAAGAGGAGAGGTAGCTCACCGTGGCGCTGGTGGATAGTATGGCGTGTGGGGCTCGGGGGAGCACAGGGTAAGGCTGTTGGCTGCAGGTGCTGAGAGCTGGGTCACTGGAAACAGAGCTGCTGGTAGTTAGAAACAAGGTGGATCACTGAAGGCAAAACAAAGTTAGATCTGTTAGAGATCGAGAGAAGACTGTTAACGCAATTAGCACTAGCAAGAGCCATGTAACACGTAGTACTGACAATATCATCTGGTAGCATGTAGTGTGAAGACCAGGGCTTTTCAGAAGCGCTGATTGTCAATCTGCTGCAGGTGTGTGTGTAGCACAGAAACCAAAACGCCAGAAAACACACATCTAACACAGAAACATGACTGACTGTGACAACCACAGCACACCCTTTTCACCCATGTCCTCTAAAATTCCCTCTGTTGAGTATGGTTTGGCTTCTGCTCCCTCCAGTTTATATGTAAGGGCAAAAAAATAAATACTTGTGTGCATAAAAGATGCATGGTCTTCCTTTGTTGGTGGATGAATAACTTAACACACAACAGTATGAATGGAGGACTATCATTCACAGGCATTATAGACAATGTATTGAATTACAACACTATAACTATAACACTAATAAGCATGAAAAAGATGCAAACAATTTCCAACAACCAATTCACAGTCATTACAGTTACATTCAAGTAAACACTTACAGGATATTGATTAGACGTGCCTTAGAAAATGTGTTCTGCTAACCTGAACAATTCCACTGAGTAATAGGGATAAGCTCTCAGTCTTCCCAGCTTTATTTCAAACATCAACTTAGTGCAGGAACTAGCACACCCACATCAATCAAGTACAAATGTAACATTTTTATTTTGTGTTGTGAGAAACAAAAGACAACTTTCTCTCGAAACAAACCTGTGCTTTTTGTGTAAACTGCACAAGTTCTCATCAAGTGTATATCTAAGGCAGACTTTCATGTGATACTGCATGATTGTGTCAGAATGACAGGGCTAGTGCAGTACATGTGGACATGCTGGTTCCCAGCTGCTGGCGACTGCAGCCTCCTGAGAGGACAGAATGTCAGTGGAGATGACAACTGCAAATGATCCTTTACACTGAGGAACAACAAAGCAGAGGTGAAACACCAATGTATTTGTACTCTCTTGTTCCGTGTCCTCTCTTTCTCTCTTCGCTTTACTCCTCTCCATTTTGGCCTGACAATCTAGGTCAGCCTGTCACTGGGAGTGTCTGACATCCACCCATCCATCCATACAACACCCACTGATCCTGTCAATCACAAACTGATTAGTTTGACAGGTGCTCTGACAATGCCAATCACTTTGCCTGCATTTATCTTGGATCTGTCATTCAGACAGTACCTGTTGAATGAGGTAGAAATGTATTGTCTATCTTCACTCCAATGTTAGATCAAGTGGTTCATTTCTTGCAAGTTTGAAGAATTGTTAACAACTACTCATATTACTTGCATTGGTCTACTGGTCAAGATACTACTGATTACATAAACTAACACTGTATCTGGCTTTTACAAGACGTTTGTCTCAGAGTTAAGACTTTAAAACAAAACAGCATTGTTGTAATGACTTGAAATTGCATCTGATTTAGTCATATTGATTCAGTCAGTCACAGTTGCCCATATTTGTGACATGCTCTATTAAAATTAGCCACAATGGAACATTTCTAGATAAACATGGATTTATGTCAACATCTTGATTTTTTGAAGTTTCAGTGATTTCAGGAGACTAAAAGAAGACTCAGAACCACAATGACTGAAGTGAGATACGACATATGCTATATGCCATATCTACCAGGACAAACTGGACAACACTGATGTGAAACAAATATGCCAAATGTTCATTTCTGTTACAGACAGATGTAGGAATGTGTTTGGCTTCTTCAAATAGGTGTAAGGCAGTGGACACTGAGCTGTTTGTTTGGGTTGTGGATAGTACTTTTTTATGTTTAAGTCTAGATGTAAATACAAAGGGCACTTTGCAAACGCTCCAAATTTCAATATCTGTAATGTCCTCTGTCCCCACCAATATTAAAACCAAATCTCCAGTGTAGATAGAATGTAGAGAGATATTTGTACATCTTTTACTGTAAATTGAGGATTTATTTCGACGGAACCAGAGGTGACTGTAAAAATAAAAACCAAGACCAACCAAGTTTTGGTGAGTTTTTTTTGTTTATGTCGAGTTTGAATGAAGTGCATTTTAAAATGAGTTAACAAGACAATTAAGCTTAAGAGAGAAACTTGATGGTGTACAGTTGGTGTACAGTTGTATGTTTCTATTTTGTTAGTAAAAATAGGTGTAAAGTTATTTTGATTAGATTGACATGTTTTATTTTAGATTTTAACTCACCACTTTTATCTCCCAGAGGAAACTACTGGGTCTGTCACCTCTTGAGGTACAACTTACCTTAGTAGTAGGTATTGTATGCTGTGTATTATGCTAACTTTGCTCTCTTTGACTGAGAGTTGTCTTAATGTTATACAGAAAGAATCAGGAGCAGGTTACTGCCCCCAAAAACATCACTTTGCACTGCGAGCCAAATTCTCTAAGTCACGCAGCTGTATTACAATACAAACTAGGGAAGGGGCATGCTGATGGAAAACATGACCTGGTGTGGAAGGTGTGAGAACAAAACCTCTTCGTCGATCCCTACTCTTTTTGTTACACTGCATTTTCCTAGTCCATACAGTATATACAGTGGAACTGATGCTAATTGCACTGTCAATTTATTTGAGCATCTTTTGTGACATACTAAAAATACTTACCATATTTATTTTAATGTAATTATTAAATCAGTGAATCTCACTGATTTATCAAAGGATCGGAGCGCTTATTACTGTTTAAGTCGCAATTCACACTCCAGCCTGATTTGGATTAAAATAGACACGTTCTCAAAGTTAACCATGTATCTAAAACGATAACTCTGTGTCTATTCTTCCTGTCTTTTTCCCCAAGTTGCAAAGCTATGACATTCAAAGAACATAATTGGTCAGTTGCAATGATGGTCCTGCAGGGACATTAATTATGACTTTCAAGGAACCACACCAAGACAGTGATATCAGATTTTCGGAATGTAGAAATAAAAAAAGGCGAAACTTAAATGAGATAAACCTCACATTAATCTCTATAACTGAGATTCATTAGTGTGTTGTTTTTTACAAGGCATGTGTGTTCAGGAAGGATGAGTGACAGGGTGTGGTCATAAAAACAATCAGACAGGATGTAGACAGCAGGAAAAGGAAATGGTCATGGTTCAAGGTGAGGGACAGAGGCACATCCACATGGTTTGGGCTTAGTTTCATGAGTTTGCGGAGCTACACAGCTGTCCACACAAGCTTACATTTACAGTTTTTTCATCATTAAATGTAAATTGAACAATAAATGAGAGTTAAGTAGAAATGAGAAACACATCATTACGGCTCCTCCTCATAAGTTCAGGTGGTAATGGTAACTGCAAATTTTATCATTTGGATGAGCTAAGTTGGAGTCTTTGCTTGTTGTCTTGAAATCGTAGAATTATGAAAAGACTACAGGAAAGTCTGGCAAAGAAAAAGTCCTGAAAGATGACCCTATGTAAAAAAAAAAAAATCCACTTCGACTTTATAATTTTATGTCTTTAAAACAAAAGACAGGTAGTTAATTAATGAACTTTAAAGATGCTGGTAGGTGGATATTATTAACTAGCTACTAATCTTTCATTTTAATTGTCACACATGAGAGTGGTATCAATCAAACCTTTTAACTCTTGGCAAGCAAGAAACAACGAGCAATAGCTCAGTTGTCATCATAAACTATAGCAATGTATGTTTCTTCAAACAACAGATATGGTGAAACTTGTATCTTTAATTTTTTTTAGGTTAAATTTTCAATTTCTTGTTGTGAGAAATGCTGTCATTATGGTCTGGATATGTTTAGGCTCAAGAACCACCTATTAGGGTTAGCAAAAGATCACATTTTTGCTTCAAATATGTAGTTGTTGTTTTTTTTTTGCCACATGACTGGAAGTGTCCTGATGTCTCCTTAAAAATATTCAGTAGTTTCACATTTAAAAATGTCAGTTTGTTTTGTATGACATGTACAAATGTGAATGTACTGTATTAGTGGCTTGTAGAAACGTTTACTGCCAATGTCATATTCTGTTGACTGGGCTAACTTTACATAGTGATAGGGAGTTATATATGGGAAAACATTAATTAAGAAAATAAAAGGAAAGGTTGAAAAAGTAAATAGCATAAGGTTGTTACATGTGAAGGTTAAAAGCAATTACAGTAGTAAAATATAAATGCCATTACTTAGTTTCTTTGGTAAAAAACAACGGGTACATATTCAAAATATCTCATTGCAGTTGCACATTGTGGATTGGATTCGAAATTGTTTTGATGCTTCGTATTGTTTGTCTTAATCTTAACTTTTATATCAAAAAGCGTGTAAATAGAATAAATTAAAGCATTTTAGGGCAGTATATCCTTGCAGTCACAGTGCTGTCAGTGAAGTAACTGTTTGCAGGAGTTGTGTACACACCCCATGTGGATTAATGTATGTGGGTAAAACTGCTAGGAAGTTGAAGCAACCTATAAGCAGTGTTGGGCAAGTAACTGAAAATTAGTAATAATTAGTTACAGTTACTAGTTACTTCTTTTAAAAGTAATTGAATTACTTTACCAATTACTGTATATAAAAAGTAGTTAGTTACTAGAAAAAATAACTTTTAAGTTACTGCTTTTTGTCTGCTTTTTAAAAATAAATATGAACAATACTGAACAGTCAAACACAATAAACATCATTTTTAGACCTATTTATTGTAACCAACAGAGCAACAGGCCTTCAAATCAAGCAGTATACTTATAACAACTGTCTCAGTCATTTAACATTGCTACTCTTTGATGTGGATGAATTCTTTACACCTGCACATGAATGACAGCTCATTCTATCCGTCGGCCATGCTGTGGTTTAATGCTGATTGATTGATTCGATTGGTGTATCATTGCGTCACCCTAAGGTCCTGCAACGCTAGATCAGAAGCAGCTAATGTAGGACTGTCTGGTGTTGTAAGAGTGGCGTAGCCCCTTTCAGGAATAGGGCGGTGCATGAGGTGTGAGTGGGCGAGCGAGAGAGAGGGAGCGTGCATGCGTGCGGTAGGTGAATGAATGGGAGAGGAAGGAAAAAGAAGCAGGTATCAGGTATATATATATATATATATATATATATATATATATATATATATATATATATATATATATATGTATATGTATTCTGAGTAAAATGTCAAAACCCTGTTATTTTTCAGAATTCTTACTTTAATAATCCCAGAATTGTATGAAAACAATTGAGACCACAGATAATTTTTCATCTTCCCTACAGTTGCTTTGTCTGAATCTAACAGCAGAGGTGTAGAAGTGTCGTTCAAACTCTCGGGTTCAATCTGAAACTAAATGTTCCTAGGGAAGTTAAATCATAATGTAAAGGGAAAGCTTCAGAGAAATCATTGTGCTATAATCTGCAAACTATCTTACATTATCAATGAGAAAGCTCAAAGGAAGCTCAGCACAAAGGAGTTTCTAATTTCTTCTTCTCCCGTGGCTTCAAGAAGCACAGCTCCAATGGATTTTCTTTCTGTGTGTTAATCACATTTTGGGGACAAAGATCTGTTACAAATTTGTGTTGTGGGGACCCATTGCAAGTCCCCATTCTGTAAATCATTACATTTTAGGGTGATGACTTTGTCTAAGGTTGGAGTAAGGTTAGGTTTAAGTAAGTGAGGGCAGGTCTCCAGGAAATGAATATGGATCCATATAATGTCCCCAAAGGTAATGGTGTGTGTGAGTGGGCTGGTGTGTGTTGTGTTGCTGGGAATCTCCCAGTACATCAGAGGGCTCCAAGATGCTCTACTCAGTGACTAGCCATGCACACACACACATCATTGGTCAGGCTGACAGAGACAGGCAGACTGGCAGGCCCACTTGTCACTGGCTCAGCTGATGAACTGACAAGTGTGTGTCTGTGTGTGTGTTACTGTAGTGTGTATGAGAAAGGGTGGGCTCATTTTTTCTACCTATATACAGAAAGTTTTACCTATGTGTGTCTCATCTGTGCATGTGCATGTGACTGCATGGATAATAGCATGTATGCGCACATGCTGTCTGAGTGTGGACATAAACAGCAGGGGTGTGGTGGTTAAGAGAGTGGCTCTGACTAAGCCAAAGCCTGAGCAGGCTCTCAGTGTGGTGACTGGTGCTGACAGACAGACTGAGGATATGATGAAAGTCTCTATATCACAGTCCAACATCCTCAACTGGAACATACTGTCACAGAGCTTTTGTAAGGCTTGCCAGGTGCCCTAAGCAGGATTTGACTTGAGTATCTCCTCTACCCCACCTCCAAAAAATGCATATCAGTATCATGCTTACAAAGCTGGGTGAATACTTCCCTTGCTGTTGTAGTCATCAAAACCTTGCTGCTGTATATTCTGTACTGTCAGCAGATGAGTAACATCAGAGGAAATCAAACTGCCTGTATGTGACATAAAATCAGTCTTTATGTTGATAATGTCTTACTCTCTTTGCAAGGCCCTCACAATCTCTGCAAGGGGCTATTAAACTGTTGAATGAATTAGCCCAAATCAATAACTACACACAGCTCATACACAACTTCATCCACAGGAAGCACGAGGCATTTAAAAGACTAGCAGCAAGTTCTCAGACTTGTACATTCTCAACTTCCGCTTATTATTCATAATGACAGAAGGTTTTTTTTTCTTCTTTTCTTTTTTTAAATAGTCTTCTCCGTTTCTGACATGGTTGGCTTGTCAAATTGTACCCTTTAAAATTCGAACAGCATGTCCCGATCCCCACCAGAGGAAGAAATATCCTCGACTATGCATATACAAATATTCACAGCAGCTACAAAAGAATCCCAGGTCTTCACTTTGGCCTATCAGCTCATACTTATCTGCTTCTCCTGCCGACTTCCATAAAGCTGATGACGAGGGTAAAGCCATCAGTAAAAACTGTTAATGTGCGGACAGGTGAAGCTACAGCAGCCCTACAGGACTGTTTTGAGTGCACAAACTGGAAAATGATGTGAGGACACATCTTGCACTTAAGGTATTCTTGATAAATAGCAGCGATGCTCAGATGAGGGCTTTTTTTTTTCTTTTTTACTCTATCGACGGTGATATGTTGTGGTTTCTTTTCTTGTGACAAATGTACTTATTGTAAGTTGCTTTGGACAAAAGCGTCTGCTAAATGCCCTAAATGTAAATGTATATATATATATATATATATATATATATATATATATATATATATATATATATATATATATATATATATATATATATATATCATGTGTTGATGACATGGTGATCATATTTTCCCAACCAGAAAGCCTGGATGAATGGAGAGGCCTTATTCGGAGCCAAAAAAAATGCCTTAAAGGTGTACAACACTGCCAGAGCAAGACCTTTGGGAGACAATGACCTTATTTCCACCACAACATGTGATGTGGATCTGGATGTTTTACCTGGATAACAAAAAATGCAATTCAATGATTTATTGGCTTGGTGCATATTTAGCTGCGGTCTGGCTCACATTGTGGTTGGATCTCAACAAGGTGTATATGGTACAATCACATTCTCAAAGATATCATTTGTAATGTGTCTGCATTAAAGGAACAGTTCACCTAAAAATTAAGATTCAGTTTTCATCTACTCACCCTCATCCTGATGGAAAGTTGGGTGAAGTTTCTTAGTCTGCAAATTTTTCTGGAGCTTCACAGCAAAAAACAAAAAAAATCAGTTTCAAATGAAAACATATTGCAAACATTTAGTGACTGTATGAACATACTGTTTCAACTGACTGATTACACTAAATTTATGAAAAATAGCATTTCAGTTGGTGGTAATTCTACAAATACAGTAAACATTATCCATGCTGTCCATGACAAATTGTAAATAATTCTGCATTAGGTGCAATACATGAAGTTGTTTGTTGCAAAACCTCTGTACCAGCTGATCTGCTTCTGTGTCACAAGTGTGTACTACCTGCCAACATTTATCAGCTAATTTCAACATTCATACTACATTTATGAAAGAAGACACCATTGTATTACTGCTGTACATGTCAAATTGTACAATACAGTAAACAGTTACCAACAAAATGTAGTATTATATACTATATTACTTCTATGTCTTCAAAAATCACTCAATTTTTAAACTTTATAAACTTAAAAGTTCTTAATTATTTGGGCCATCTTATGAGGCAAATGTTCACTCCAGTCATATGTTAATACCAGATGTCATCTGATGGAGGTCATAACTAAGGATGCATGTTGATAGCCAGGTCTGAACAGCTTCTGGGAAGAGCAGATTACAGTTACAGTACACAGTACATTTAGTGTCCTTAGGGTTATTTCTTAGTTTATATCCAAGTATTACAATCTATATATTGTTAGCGTACAACTGCCACTTTACTCAATTGTTGCCATAAGGGAGAATTTGTTCAGCAACTTTACCTGATTAAATAAGGTGAACGAAAGAATTAAAAAAAAAGTATATTTATGGATACCAACACAGTTTCATTTTAAAGGAAAACGAGCTACTAAAATTGTACCATCATGTTGTGGAAAATGTCCACCCACATGTTTAAATAGCCACAAAAAGAGCAAATGTTCCTCCTTTCCATCCCAGCACCCTTATTCAGTCAGAGCTCCAGTTTTTCACTTTGTCTTGGCAAGGCGCAGCACTGCCAGCACTGCTGGAGCCAGTCAGCCAATATGGTGTAACTGATTTAATGCGGATTAGAGATTCCTATGCTAAGCCTGAGAGAATCCTCTCAAATATTCACAGACAGGCTGAATTAGTGAAAGAAACAATGGCCATTTTCAATGCATCTTATGTAAAATGTCCGCATCCTGTGATATTTGCAGCCATTGTAGGTGGCTTGCTTTAAGTCTGAGAACCATGTGACATTTTAAAGCCACTCAAAGCCTGAGATTTCTTTAAAATATTTGAACAACATGATTTTAAAATACATATCACTAGCTTTCCATGAAGAAATCCCAAATGTTTTCCTCAAGGCTGCAGTTCTTGTTCTTAAGTTTTCCACTCATCTTCCTACATTGTGACTAATTCTTGGAAGGTTTGGCCTAAAGGAAAATCAAATTTACAACTGTTTGGACTCAACATTATCCTGTTTTTTCTCATGCTAGTCACCCCTAAGAGCAAGGCATAATAGTTTATGACTGAAGGACACATAATAAAACTTAGCCCATGTATGTACTACATCAAAGCCAGCCTTAGGCATGGGCTGTATAGACGAATAGTAAGGGCACCGTCATCCTGGAGAAAAAAAAAAAAAATACCAATGCTATTACTACTATTTGAAAATATTGCATATGCCCACAGCAACATAGCTTCATAGCAAAGCCTATTAAATAATGGAGAGGCTTTTTTTCTGGGTTCCTGACTTGTTGCACTGGGATGAGGGATACCGGATCCATCTCCAGTTCCAAATCCAATATTTGTTCTATTTCAGGTAACAAATTGGACCAGTACATTTGCAGCTTTCTGCATAACAAAAGACAGTCAGCTGGAGTACCAATTTCTGTCTTGCATTTAATGCACTGTGGTGAAAGAGTAGGGTTGAAGTGATGTCTACAGATGGGGGATATATTCATTCTGTGTATAATCCTAAAATGTTTTGCTTTGGTATGACTACAGACTGACATTGATCGAATATGTCTCCAGATATTTTCCTACTCTTCATCATTGATTGTGATAGATAGCTCTTTCTCCCATGTATCCTTAAGGCCCTGTAAAGGTCAGAGGATGCAGAACGCATAGCCTTATATGCCAGAATCTAAAAAAAAAGAAGAGTCAGAATTTCATTTCACAGTATATTCCTTTTTTTCATAAAGATGAATGAAGATCATGAGATGTTGAAACTTTAATAGCTGTAGTAATAGCTAATAGCTAAGTGGACCTTTGATCTTAGATGACTTTGTTACATACGGTGTACCAACCCAATCAGTAGGATAAATGTTGGCAAACACTTATGCAAACCATGGATATGTCGAAACTTTACATTTCTGTAGTTTAATTTGCTATTTTATTTTTGCAATAACTCTGTGTCTGTGTTGGTCTGGTTAGGCTTAGGCATGAAAACCACTTGGTTAGGGTTAGGAAAAAAAACACGTTTTGGTTTAAAAATAACTGAGATTTCCCATCTTCTCATCAAAATTGTTTGTTTTTTTTCTACCCACAAACACTGGAAATTGTCCCGAGGTCACCCTAAAATGATCCAGTGGTTTTGCACTTTTGTTGCATAAATGTTGAAACATGTTGACTGTGGTCACTGGCTTGGCAGTTTTCTTGCCTAGCTTAACTCCATCCCCTACACCATCTATAATAAAAGTCCATTCATAAACACGGAATGTGAACCTGATAAGACACATACTTTAGAAATGTTAATATAACACATATATTACATACAAATGAGAACATATCAGTGGTTTGCAGAAACGTTAACCACCAACATTTAATTATTGTACATTGTTCCCAAAGGTCACTAAATAATTTTCTTGCTCAAATTCTGCTACACTTGTGGTTACAAATTACCAAGGTTAGATTACACTATTGATATTTTCAAGGATGTTTTCCCTTGTCTCTGGTACTTTTTTATTTGCCAATTTCCTGTGCTGTTGCTTCCAAGCTAATTGCCCTTTATGATTCAATTTAAGGGTTAACTGAACAATTAACCTTATTTACAAATGTTGTCTCTGAGAGTGGAATTTAAAGAATGAAAGAGAAACAATGAAATCCTACTTGTGGTTCAAGAGCATGTAGCCACCTCTGATTTGTTCTTATAATTATTTTGCAAATCATGATTGTCCTTAATTTAAAAACACATTTGTGTTTTATTGTCATTAGCAGCAACCTCATAGCCGTGAACAGACACTCTTAACGTTGTCACCTGTGGATGGCTGAACACCCTGACAGCGACACCAAGACAATAGGGACTAACAATATAAATCATGTCACCAGTGCACTTAATGCAGAATCAACGTGAGACGTCAAGAATCATTTGAGGGCCAATTTATGTTTTAGGGTCACAGGAGGACATGAGGAGCTGACATGGAAAAGAACAGTGGATCCACAAATGGAAACAATGTGCAGTCTCACGTGGCATTACACAGGAAGGCTCAGGGTCATGCATGTTGCAGCGATCGCAATCAAAATCATATTTTTAATTTCCTGTGAAGTGTATTCCGCTATTGATGAAATGTGATAGCTATTACACACCTTGAAACTTCAGGCTATTTCTTAGCAAAAATTGTAGTCATTAGATATGATTTCAAATTTTCTTTGTTGCTCTTCGACTAGCATGTCAGATTGTGATTGATTGAAAAATAATGTTAGACAGTTTTGTGTTTTTGGTCATACATGCTTTGCCATGTCATCTTCCACTTTAATGACAAACATTTTCACAGAGGCATCTTTGTTTTTACAGCAGCCCTTGTGGGCCAAACCACTGTAAGCCTGACACACTTCCCTCACTCAAATCAACGAGAGGACTACATGTGTGATTGCAGCACAGTGGCACAGTGGTTAACATAGCTGCCTCACAACGACAAGGCCCTGGCTTTGAATCTCGCTGGGGCAGGCCTCTCTGTGCAGAGTTTGCATGTTCTCCGGTTACTCCAGTCACCTCCACCACCAACACATGCATACCCGGTCATTTCTCCAGTCGGTGTAGCTCAATGCTCTATGCCATCAGTGTGTTTATGCGCTAGTGTGAACTGACAGCTTCTTTCTTCGACCACACTAAAACCCAAAACCAGGTACCTATGATGACACAATGAAGGTTATTTTCTCAGACTTGACATAGAAGGGACAAGGGAGAATGGGGAATGTCCTGAGTGGTAGATGATGCCCCCCACCGGATTTTAATGTTGCAGCTATCAGTCTAACGGAACAAATTGAAACTTTTTGGCAGTCGGGGTCAAAGACAGGAGAGACAGACTCAGCGTTCATCTCTGCATTATTCTGGAGTGTGTGTTATTCACTGCGGTTGTTTCCTCATCTGTTCAACTCTCCTTTCCATGTGTCCGTGAAGATGTGATTTGTTTATTAGTGCTTTATCACTGTGCCTTTCTTCTTCTCGTATGCTAGTGTGTTGATCAAGTTGATGCTTCCATTAAGTGGCCATTTCCTTAGATCACCCCGTGTGGTTCTTTACAAGTGGTAATGGATGTGAGCCTTCATGGGCTGAGGCAGTGATTCTCAAACTGTGTGGTGGGCGTGGCGGCCTGACGGGGAGGGCGTTTGACCGCTCCCGTTTTTTTTTTTTTTTTTTCACGGTAAACCTAATGGACTCATTTTTCACATTGAGAGAGAGAGACAGACAGAGAGAGACAAAGAGACAGAGAGAGAGAGAGAGAGATACACACACACACACACAGACACAGAGAGAGAGAGACAGAAGAAGAGGGGCAAAATGGACAGATACTTTTCAACAGTGAAAAGAAAATCAGCCAACAAATTGGGCAACAGTGATGATGACACACCGCCAAAGCCCAAATCCATAAAGTATGACAATGCATATCTTTCACTTGGATTCACAGTGAATGTAGTAGGAGAGGAGGAGAGACCCATTGGTGTTTTGTGCCTGAAAACTTTGGCAGCTGACCTCATGAGACCCAATAAACTGAAAAGACATTTGGAGACATTACATCCCTCCCATGTCACTAGGCCACCAGATTTCTTCAAAAGAAAACTGGATGAATACCGCAAGCAGGTAAATCACTGAAACAGCAGCATCCGTGAGCAGCAAAGCACAACTGGCATCATACAGGGTCACATACAGAATTAGAAAATGTAAGAAGCCACACACGGTGGTGGAGGAGCTCATCCTCCCTGCAGCTATAGATGTGATGTCCATTATGATAGATGATACAAGTGCAGAGAAATTAAAGGCTGTCCCCCTGTTTAACAACACTGTTGCAAGGCGCATATGTGACATTTCCAATGACCTGGAAGATCAACTGGTGGAAAAACTGAAAGCCGACCGGTTCACCATACAAGTGGATGACCGCTGACAGCAATAAAGACTGCCTGCTTATTGCTTATATTCGATTCGTCACATTCGAGTCACTTGATGAAGATTTGCTGTTTCCCAATTACCTGGCAGAACACGGAATGGAATGGGAGAACTGTTTGGGTGTTTGCAGGGATGGAGCACAGTCCATGGCTGGAAAAAAGAATGGGCTGAGAGCACTCATCATGAGGGTCTTGGCAAAAGCTCAGTGGACGCACTGTATTATACACAGGGAGGCGTTGGCTGCGAGACAGATGAGCCTTGAACTGAACACTGTGTTGAACGATGTTATCAACGCTGTCAATTTCATCAAGACCAGACCTCTGAAAGCGCCACTGTTCTCTGCACTGTGCGATGGTGGCGCAACACTCAGCTGTGTTGTCACACAGCGAAGCCCGTTGGCTCTCGCGGGGTAGTGTGTTTTCGCGAGTGTTTGAGCTACGAGAAGAAATTCGAGTATTTCTGGAGGAGGAGCGCATGGAGGAACTTGCAGTCAAGTTTAAAGATGAACAGTTTCTGATGAAACTGGCCTATGTGAGTGACATATTTGGAAAGCTGAATGACGTAAATCTAAATCGTTAAACTAACCACCTTCCTCACCCGGCAGACAAGATCAGCTCATTCACTCGAAAGCTGGGCGTGTGGAACAAACGCCCTGAGAGGGGAAATACTGATTATTTTGAGAAAGTGAATTCATTGAAATGAATGATTTGGATGCCACAACAGTGATTGGGTGTCTGAGGGAGTACATATACTCACTGGGAGGTTTCTTCCAAAAGTACTTCCCGACAGCAGTGCCCAGTATGACTGGGTGAGAGATTCCACTGGGCTAAGGGGAAAAGTGCTGCAATGTAACGCTGTAACAGCAGTGAAAAAGGACTCAGTGGTCCACAAACTCACAAAACATTGTAGCTCACAAGCAGCAGGGTTTCAGCAGGTTTGAACAAGTCAAATTTAAGACTTTTTAAGACCATTTTGAACTAAATTTAAGACCCACATGAAGTACGAAAAAATAAGGAAAAATGCAGTTTCAGAATTACTTTAAAAAGTAACCTGATGTATCGCCATTCGGAGAGCAACTCAAACAATGAAGAATCTAGTGAGTTTAATTTAGTGTTTCAGGTTTTTTTTTTAAAAATTCTGTTTTGTTCCCCTCACATCAAACTGGAGGAGAGAGGGGTACAATTTTTTGCATCCAAATCTGTTGCCAAAATGTTTAGCAACGCTCTTCAAAATCCAAAGAACCTCTGCTTTAAATGTGGGAGTGGAGCCGAAGAAGGTTTGAATGTCGCTTGACTGTGAGACGGCAGAGGCGGCGCAGAGTTCGGGTCCAGCAGAAGAACTGGATGAATTCTGGTTATTCAAGCCAACACACTAAATTTACACTTTCCCATAGTTGTAGCAGATTTGAAGTCTTTCCGTAACTGGCGAAGTGTACCGTGATAAATTCCAACCGGGCTGTTGGCAAAATGCCTCTTACGTTCCTGGATACTTCGGAAAGAAGAACAACACACGGAACTAACTGTGAATCTCACCAACACACTTCCCCAAAACAAAAACAAAAAAAAGGCGAGGACGGATGCTGTAAATGAATGTACATACTTAAGACCTAACTAAATGTAATTTAAGACCCATGCAAAATATGGATGTATTTAAGACTTTTTAAGGCCTAATATTGAGATTGTCAAATTTGAGACTTTTTAAGATGTTTTAAGACCCTGCAGAAACCTCTAGTATCTGCCCAGACACTCAGCCTCACTTATAGGCATGTTTTCTATAATCCAGCTCACTTCCTCTGCGTCGATTAGGCGGTTGCAGCATCCTGCATTGGCTGCTAAAACAGCATGGTCGACATGGGCATTAAGAAAACGGGCAAAGCGGACGTTTTCTGAGGGAAAATCCTCCTTCTGCAGGCGGTGAAAGAGGCTGGTTGGGCAGCTACTATTCTGGATCCGGAGTGTGCTTGGTAACATGTTGCTATTCCAGCCCATCCAGTGCGTCTGCTTCACCTGTCCCGCTGCTATGACAGCCAGGCGGCGTGTTTACTGATGGGGAAATTACGGCTCACAATTTGCTGTATCAGCTCCGCTTCTCTGGCTGTTTGTTTTTACAAAGCAACCACGAGGAAAACCCATAAACCCTTAAACACAAGACAACCACTGCGTGTGTATGTGTGAGTGCGTCGTAATGTAGTAATGATTCATATGGCTGGTGAAATCCTGTCATGAGCTGGTCCTGAGTTTTACCATTCTTATACCTCAGAAAATGTTCCATATCTTGTGAAAGATAACTGCACATAGCATTTGAACATGCCTTTAAGGTTGACCTTCATCCATTGCAATAGTGAGAGAAAGAAATATGTCCAATAGTCCGACTATTAGCAAACTGTGTATTGACATATTCTACTCTCGCTGGGTGTCAGCTAGCTCAAGCCTATTACACAGTTACACAGTTTGTATTGTTTTTAATCATGCTAGTCACTTTAGACACATGCCTGTAGAATTGATATGGTGATACAAAAATGTTTTTGTTCAGGATATGCAAAATACAAATAATGAATAGAGGTAGTCATAAAACAAGACACTGAATGAATATTTTGAGTATTAACTGATAAAATCATTTGATTTCAGGGAATGAGTTCGTGACATTACATGAGAATTGAACGCGGGTCATGTCAGAAGCACGGCCGGGCTCAGAGAGCAGTGCTGGCTCCTGGAAATCACTGCTGATTGAAATGTGTCAGCCCGCGGCGCGTGTTCCCCTGCGCGTGAGCATGCGTGTATCTCATTAATCAATCAGCACGCCGCCATCTCAACTCCTCAGGTTACTTTTTTTGGTGAGCGGGGGCTGTCGGGAAGGGGGTTGGTATAGAGAGTGGGGGACTGTGAGGGAGAGAGAGAGAGTGTGTGTGAGAGAGAGAGAGAGAGAGAGAGGCGGAGTGAGGACGGGGGGACACAGGGCAGACGGACCGAGCAGCAGTCCGTCCCCGCTGGTTGCTGTTGTCCGCGCTCCGTCCTCGGCGCTGGGTGGTAAGTAGTAGTGGCTGTTGGCTGACTGTACCGCCACTACAGCGGTTTCGTAGCACATGAACTGTTCAGATAGCCGTCTAACATTGTATTTACATGCTCGGTGCTGCGTTGTTGTACAGGTGTCCGAGTCTGGATTGTTTAGATGCTCTTCTTGAATGAGATGCTATTTGATGTAGTCGTTCGCAGCCCGGCGCTGGCGCGGTGTTGACGGAGTGGCGTTCGGGCACTGAATTGGGTCATTTTATGGTAAAAGTGAGGAAAATTGTTGCACCAAGCAAGTTAACAACTTTAACTCGTAATAGGCTTTCCGCTTTTAGGGCAGTCTTTTGAAAACACGTCTAAAATCACAAGAAGCAGTCTATTTTTTCCCAGGAAAATGGGAGCACAGATTTTCGTTTTACCTTCTACACTAGAGTGTTAAACGGTAACTTGTATGGAAGTTATCATATTGCGTATGTTAGATAATAAATAGTTTTTATTTTTATTTATTTGCTTTTTAAAAGGCTACACAAAAACAACAATCGTGATAGAATTTGTGTGGATAGGTTCAGAGGGCACTTATTTCAGTGGCGGGGTCCACATGAATAGTGGTTATCACTGAAATGCTGTTTGACATGTTAAAATGCGTATGCTTATTGTTGATGAAGTGTTCTTTGTCTGCCAGGGTTGGTGATTTCTTCGTAATGTCAGTTTGGGGCTGTGGCAATATTACAGTATGGTCAACTTGATGCTTAAAGAAATAATGTGGCTAAATGACTCAAATATTTTGGACTTTGTCGCTGAACATTAATTACACAGTGTTGGTGTTCTGCTGTAGTCATTGGTTTCAATACACAGATGGTGTGAGAGGGAGAGAGACCCACAGAGTGACTGTAGCAGAGTGAAGTGACGCTGATCCTTTCCGACTGATTTTCTTGTCTTTCTCCACTCTCATACTCTCTCTCTCTCTCTCTCTCTCTCTCTCTCTCTCTCTCTCTCTCTCTCTCTCTCTCTCTCTCTGACTCCATCTTGCTCCACACAGTGGAAGGAGCATCTCACCAGAGGATATAGTTACAGATGTTTTATTGAAACTGTGCTTCCATGTCACATCTTATGTAGCATCATTCAGATGAAATACAAAAAAAAAAAAAAAATACAAAATTCTTAACCCTCATCATATTGTATTGCCCCAGACATGACATAGTAAAAATAAATAAATAAATTGTGGCCACAATATAGCTATAACATGCGCAGAAAATACTAATTAATGGCCACAAATTACTAAATTGTGGCCACGAAATCAGTATAACGTGTGCACAAAATACTAATTGATAATATTAATATCATTCCTGAACAGCTGGGAAAGCAAATTGAGTGCACCTTCTCTAGAAACTTCAATAGCCTACATGATGTCCTAAAGGTGAGTGTCTTTTCCTATTCTGTTTTAGTCAATATCTTGTGATCCCACATTTAGGCAGTGCCTTTCACTGACCATCTCCTTTGAAAGTAGCATCATGTGTGTCAGACTCTCAGCTGAGGGAATACAGAGGCTATATGAGCCGCAGTGTTTAATGATGCCACCAAACACAGCCGCAATTTCAGTAGCACTCCCTGTATGTATCATGTTGCCAAGGCAACCTATAGCCTATCAGTGATCAGAATCTAGTTTGTACTGATTTGCAGGTTGTTGTTGCTCTGACTGAACTACTGAAGGTGTCTGTAGTGTTCTCTGGACATTTGTCCTTCAATAAAATCACACAAGATTAAAAGTTGACTATATTATAGGCCTAATTAAATAACTGCCTAAATGTGGGATAACAAGATATTGACTAGAACAGAATAAGAAAAGACACTCACCTTAAGGACATCACAGGCTATTGCAGTCTCTACAGAAGGTGCGCTCGATTTGCTTACCCAGCTGTACAGGAATGATATTGATATTATTAATTAGTAATTTGGGCGCACATTATACTTACTTGTGGCCACAAATTTGTATTACGTGCACATGTTATACTTATTTTGTGGCCACGAATTAATATTTTGTGTGCACGTTATAGCTACATTGTGGCCATAATTACAGTTTTGTCATGTCATGTCTCGGGCTCCGTAATATTGGAAAAGGAGAGAAAATCAATCATTGCCTTCCTGCGTGGTCTGTGTGAGTTATCAGTCACCTATGTCTGCTGCTTTAGTGACTGTGGTGCTGTATTTTGTGGCTGGTAATGAGAGTTTAGGTCAGATGGAGTCAGACCCAGCAGTTAATTATGTGTGTTGCCTCAGACTGGGTTGCTTGAATGGTCTTTGTCGCAGGTTTCGGCCGAGCAGCGGCAGCTATTCAGGCTGTTCAGTGGTGTATTAGAGTGCCAGAGAGGTGGGATGTGCAGCATCGTGGCAGTAGTGTAGTAACAGTGTTGATTATAATGTTAATCATTAAAAAAGTTAAAATCATGTCATCAAAAAGTGCATTGGCCTTGACTTACAATGAAGAGGAGTTTAGACATGCCTTGTGAATAAAAGAAAGAAAAAAAGAGATTTTTTGATGGTTTACATTTTTTTTTGCTGTCTGACCATTTTTATAGCAAAATATGGTTTCTGGGATATTGAATTGACCACAAAATTCTATTTCATGTATGGCATGCCAGATTTTTGCCAGATTTTTGTTTCTTTCAGAGGCTTCCACACCTCTAAAAGCAGCATTAGTCATTCTAAAAGCCTCCACTGAGAGATTCCTGATGAATAAGTTCAGGTGAGTTTAAGTCAGAAATTCTTAAAGCAGGCATGAAGCAGGTTTGATCACAAAATGTACTCAGTGAAAACAGCAGGAATGTATTTTGTGTCTTGAGTGAAAGCCGGATTTTGTGTCGAAAAGCTAAGCACAAACTAAGCAAGAACATGTATTCTTGACGTTGGAAACAGTTTGCCAATATATATATATATATATATATATATATATATATATATATATATATATATATATATATATATATATATATATATATACACTTGCGTGTATTTAAAAAAAAAATTTGAACCACATTTCATCTGGAAGATTATGAGATGATATTAAAGACTCCTACATTCCAACATACGAACGCTAAAGCTGTGATAAAGATTATACAAGATTTAGCAAATTAAAAATGATTAGGATGACAGAGGGCTTTATATTATAACGTATTATATTATATTATATTATCAGGAAAGGGAGTTAGATGTTCATATGTGGAGTAGAAGATCTTCAAGCTCAAAGAACTGCACATGAGCAGGTATCTAAATTACAACAAATTACTGGTCCTTTTTTTCAGATAAACACCACCTACAACTATTTGTGTTTGTACAGTATATTGACCAACTTTTCTAAATGGAGTCTTGAAAATGCCTACCTTTTCTGTACACCTCCAGCATTAACAACCAACCCATTATAGTTCTTTCAGTTTGATTTCATGATAGAATGAACTGATTCTAAAGACAGGTCAGTGTTGGCCAACAGGTCAGGCTGCTGATGTCAGTGCTGCCGCAATCCTCTACTGTTTTGGCAGTGATTGTGCTGTAGAAAGATCACACAATAACTTATTTGACAGTAAATACAGCTTTTCAAGGACCTTGAAAATATTTTCAATTTATTATAACGCCACAACTTTAGATGCATGTTATACAGTGACAAATACTCCTGACATCAACCAGAAATAGCCCTTTTATTACTTTTACTATGCATTTGGACAGTAGTGTGTACAAGCTCTACTTTCTGAACTTTTTGTTGTACACCATGGAGTACTTGGCCTAAGAGAAAGGAGTTCCGGCTTAGTGAAACTTTCATATTACTTTTCAACTTTACCTGTCCAACTCCTCAACTCCTGTGACTGAGAAGCCACAGTTTCTGCAAAAAATATAATCATTACAGAAAACTGGATAAGGATGGAGAACTAAATGTATTTGCAGAACATAAAGGTTCATGTCAGTGTGTACCGGACATAAAGTTACATGTGATGTTGAACAGCCACTCCAATGTTCACTCTTCTTTCACCTCTTGAGCTCTGCAACTTCTTTTTGTTCGTAGCCTTCTCGAGTTCAGTCTTTGTTCTTGCTCTGTTTGGCAGTACAAGCTGCTGTAGGTACAGCTGGTAATCAAAAGAGTGGCTGTACTTTCTTTGCCATTCTTGTCCGTAAACAATGAACTCACTCCACCACAGCTCAAGTAGTGCCCTGCATAGACCCCGGTCAAGGTCAGTGAGTTGTTGCGGAATGAACGCAAGGTGGGCAGGTATGGGCAGATTAATCGACAGGTATGCTGTCCATACAATATTTGGGCCACTAAAATTAATTGGAAGACGATATTACGGCCCTGTCGCTGCCATAGATAACAGATTGTTCCCCCTTTTTTCCCAAAGCATTTGATATTTTTATTGCTGTCTGGATGTTGAGAAATTGTATACAAACATGAAAAAATATGCTTCTGAACAGAATTAACAACCCCAGTTTTAAGCCTAGATGCAGTCACAGTCTGTGGTCCATTAAGCAAACAAACATGACACTGCAGCTATTAAGGCAAGAAGAGATAAAAACATATAATCCACTGTATTGGTGAAACTCAGAATGGACTTCGTACTACTGGGAGCCCTTGTGGAGGAGATAGGAAGCTTTTCTTTAAGCCTTGCATTCACTGCTGCAGGTGGACATCATTCTACTTTCCATCAGAGGTAGAGGCTTTTTTCGAGTGCAGTTGATGAATGCTAAATTAAAACCTGGGACTATTTTGGCTTGTTCACAGCCATTTTAGGTCTTAAAAGCATTCATCTTTTAAATGTGAGATCATAATATGTCTTTGATTAGCTTCTGATTACCAGAAGCTTTGTACTTTTAGCTTTCTTTCAGCTCTGGAAGGCTGTTTTCTCTCAATCTTCAACTATTTTTCCTCTAAAGAGGATTTAGTACTAGTGTACGAGTATTTCAGATTGAGGAACTGATAATAAGATAGTGTGGCATAAGATGTTGGTTGGTAATAAAAATACAATTACTTTAAATTGCTTTCTTTGTCTTCCCCACGCCTTCCCTTTTTGGTTTTGGTTTACATAAAATGAGAACAAATGTCAGTTGTATACCCTTGTCATGTAGTGTACGTAGATAATACTTATTATTATGACTTACTTTTACTTACTTACTTACAATATGTATTCCCATAACCAGATGAGTTTTGGACTAGGTTGAACATGACGAAACATTTGAAGACATCCCCATGGACGTGGAAGTTGTGGTAGTTATTTCCACAATGATTCTATAATTTACAATTACTTAAAATCTGTACAGTATATATTATGTTTATATTGATCTAACGTCTTATAGTACTGTAGCTTGTTAGTGCTACATAATGTTTGTGCCCTGTGGGTGAAACAGTTGGTGGTCAATCATTGAAAATGTGAGATATCACAGGCTGATACACTTAGGCATCAAGACTGGTTTACCAAGTGGGCAAAGGGCCCCGAGATTCATGTCCATCAAGTGGTTTTGATCTAATTTGGTTAAATGCACATGAGGGTTTTTTTTTTTTTTTTTACTATTACAGTATGATCTATGTTACACTCTGCATTATTGTGGCTCTTTTTTGTAGCTGGGAACTGTGTTGACCCTTTATACTTTCAGGTCACAATGTGAAATCGCTGAATAAAGTTTTGTTTAAAATTGCAGCATATTCATACAATAAAAACTAATTAACATGAAATATCTAGGCCCAGGTACTGCTATTTATGCACAGGAGTGCTTTTTTTTATTTTTTCCTGCATCCCATGCACAATGACAGGGTGGAGGGAGGACAGGAGGTGAAGGGTAGGGGCCCACAAGCAAAACATGTTGGTCAGTGTTTCCCAGTGCCAACGTTGATCCTGAAATGTCTCGGTTTTTTTCCACAACCCAAAGATATTCAGCTCACTGTCATAGAGGTAAAAAAGCTAGAATCAGAGAATTTTGACTTTATTTTTCATTAAAAGTTATTCGAACAAGTAAACAATACAATATGGGTGGAGACTTCAGCCTTGGACTGGGAAAGCTTCTCCCTCCAGGGCTTCATGTGTAAGTTAAAAAAATACTTTACAAAAAAGCAGAGTGGCTTGTGACACTGCTAGTTGCAGATGATTATGTACTGTTTGTAAAGTCATCGGGGGTTTCACCACATAGTTACTGTATCCACCAAAGAGAGTAAATGCTATTGGTGCAAATGCTGTTTGAAGGTATCAGTTGTAATGGATAGTCTCATTAAAGCAATGACTGTTAAAAACACTCAGTGCACAATGTCATGTGACAGAGCAGCCACTCGCATCTAATTATAGAAGCTCTGGATGCTAACGAAGCCCTGAAACTGCTCTGTGTGCTAATTTATGTTGACAACTGCCTGAGAGTAGTCCCTGTGCTCTGTATGCATGTGTGTGAAGTAATCTGTGATTGTGTGTGTAGAGGCTGATAACACTGATTCGGCCCAGGTGCATCGTGTGTGTGTGTGTTTTGATCATAACATTTTCCATGGAAGGCACATTTCCTTTCCACAAAGTCCCGGACCATCTTCTGATTCTGATTCTGTTTTTTTTCTTTTAGCACAAATTCTTATTTCAATATATGGTCTACATGTTGCAGTGAGTGATAAAATATCCATTATTCATCTGCGATGTACCCCATATAAGCCTTATTGTCAAATGTAAATAGTTTATAAACAATATATACCTGACAATAACTTGTGTCCCCAGTCAACTGGAAACTAACTATGAACAAAAGAGAAGTCATACTACCTGCAATCAAGTGACTGCAGATGTAAAGGGTGCACATTTAATCTAGTTTGTTGTGTTCTAAATGTTGACGGGAGAGTTGCATGTGTTATCGGTGTTGTTTTCTCAGTTAAGTCTACTTCTTTATGATGCCTACGTAGATGTCCTGCCATATTTGTCATGTTGCCTGTAGACGTGTATGCTACACGTGCATAGCATAGCTTACAGACTGGTTTTCTTGTCAAACTCAAACGTTGTTGACATAACTCACCGGGAACTGTACTGTACTATACTATTAATATTTCCACACCAGTGATATCACAGAAGTAGGAGGGGGTTCGAATTCAGTTTATGTGTCTCTTGTATCAGCAGTTGCCATGGTGTCTTTTCATTGGCTGCAGCTTTAGGTTAGAGGAGGGAACATTAACTACAACCTGCTGTGTATGTGCATTTTTTTCCCTCTTGGCGTGCCTGCCAGACGGGATACTAGTGGCATGGCTAAATCCTCGATTCCACCTTTGATTTCGAAGGTGGAATCAAGATTGTGATGTCGATTGATATCCGACTCACAATCGAGATTGTGAAACCCCTAGTTGTGATATAAGACAACCAATCCAGTTAGCTATCACCGTCATGCTCATAACTCTGGGTAACAGTAGATAACAAATTGGTTTGCATGTGACTCGCAGCAACATTTAACTCACTGCAGAAAACATTCACATCAAACGAGCAGTTTTCCTCTGACAGGTGTTCAGCTGCATCTTTCTGGAAGGGAGCCGCTAAATTGCTGTTTGAAGCCAACTTCAGTTTTCCCCTACTCTGGCTTGACAGCTCCTCCAATTACAGCTCTTCAGGCCGGTGTGTTATGTTTCCAAACACAGTAGATTGCTCTTTGTCAGAAAGAATAAAAAAGCTGTGGCAGCATCTTGAAATTCTCCAGACCGCTTAACCGTTTTTACTGAAATCAGATGAGAGGCATTTTTTGATCCTAGAGCAACTTGCAAGCTATCAGTTATTAGTGCGTGATAAATAGCCTAAAGTAACAAACAGGAGAACTGTGTTGAAAATAAAGTGGACCGGAGAAAATAAGCAGTGAATTATACTGGTTAATGATGAGAACAAAATATGGCTTGATGAGAGATTTAAATAATCAGTTGTAATCACAATAATCAAAGTCAAATTGATGTGCCGCATGCTAAATGCGCACAGTTCCTTTAACAGAGAGACGCACTTGTATCATTTCATAGTGCAGGTAATGTGATGTTTTCCTTGTTAATGAGATGTATTATTTCACCCACCAAGCAGCTCATCTCATATTAATCATGATCACTTAATTTTTTTAAAGGCTGATCTCTGGACACACTCTAACAGCTGGATCTGTACCCCGCTTAGCTGTGGTTTTGTGGTTTTTAAGAGTTCAGTTCCCGTTTCATTCTCGTGGTTTTAGCACTCATTTGACATGTCGGGATGTGATGTTCCTGCTGATATCCTGATGATTAATTTTCTGCAAATGAAGCTTCTGTATACGCATACAAACTACTTCTAGATTCTTTTTTGTGAACCCACAACCTTAAAGTTCAAACTGCGCCTGAGATTTTCTGTCTGTTACCTGTTCAACAAACAGCTGCACATGAAGAACAGGCTGCAGTCTGTATTTATACTGTTCACTGTCTGCTCAGAGGCACAGGAGCCACTTCAACAGAATGCAGAATGTGTTTATATATTTATTCATTATTTGCCTCTGTATTCAGTGATATTCTGATTGTGAAATCATCATTTAATAACCCAGAATGTGATTATGGTGTCGCCTGGACACTGAAATCTATCTTTAGGTTGAATGATTTAGGGAAACTGAAATGATGTAACATGTTAAACCTGACGCTCAGGAAAATGCCTCATGTTTAAACAGACCATGAAAAGAAAAAAGGTTAGTGATAAACAGTGTAAGTATTGTAATTGAATTACTTTACCAATTACTGTAGCCTATATCAAAAGTAATTAGTTACTAGGGAAAGTAACTTTTAAGTTGTCTGTATGTCTGCTTTTTAAAAATAAATATGAACAATACTGAACAGTCAAACATTTTTTTTAGACCTATTTATTGTAATCAACAGGGCAACAGGCCTTCAAATCAAGAAGTAGCACAAAAGTCCCTTTTGATCTCATTCATTTAACATTGCTACTCTTTGATGTGGATAGGTTCTTTACACCTGCACATAAATGACAACTCAGCACTACATTTTTGTCTTTTTTTGACGAGCGAAAGGTAATGTCCATACTTCCAGGAGAGAAAGCTCATTCTATCCGCACTGTCGGCCATGCTGTGGTTTAATGCTGATTGACTGATTCGATTGGTGTATTATTGCGTCACCATAAGGTCCTGCGACATTAGATCAGAAGCAGCTAATGTAGGACTGTCTGGTGTTGTAAGAGTGGCGTAGCCCCTTTCAGGAATAGGGCGGTGCGTGAGGTGTGAGTGGGCGAGCCAGAGAGAGGGAGCGTGCATGCGTGCAGCAGGTGAATGAATGGGAGAGGAAGGAAAGCGAAGCAGGTAACAGTAGTAGATCGAGCAGTTAATGTACAGTATAGTCTGCAGTTTGGCTGTGAATAAAGGCAACGGCTCCGCAAGATACAGCAAAGCTCCCTGGTATTATTTCCTGACCAGCTTAACACGTGAAAGGGGTTCACCCCGAAGGTAATCATAAACTTCGGCCCTGGAGGAAATCATCTCCCCTGTGCTTGCCGACCACGGTCCGGGAACCAAACAGGAATGGTGTAACACTGCCTTCTTCAGTAATTGTAATTGCGTTACTTGATTAAAAAAAATATTTTGTTACATGCTGGTTACCACTAAAAGTAGTGGAATTACAGTAACACGTTACTTTGTAGCGCGTTACTCCCAACACTGGTGATAAATGAAGAACGTTGTTTGTGGTACTTTCGTTCTCCTGCTGTCAGACTGACACATTTTAACTCGCTGGTGAATCCGAAGTCTCCTGCTGGAGGGGAGTGTTTCAAAGGGTTTATGCCTGGGATGGAAAGGGTCAGCCACAATCTTCCCTGCTTGCATCAGGGTCCTGGAGACATGCAGATGTGAAAAAGGGCAAACAGGGCTCCAGACTAGCTTTTTAAACTGGTTATACTGGTGTGCCTTATTTTTTCGTAATTTAAAATGAATTTCTTAACAAATTATATGAGTCGTTGTAAACAGACCGAAGATGAAGATGAAGGCTTTTTTCCATTCTATCACAGCACACTCAGCATGAAATTACTTAATACTTTATTGTCTCCATAGGAAAATTTGTCTTTAACTCAAATGCTGTGCACATAAATGCCTCTAAACAACTATAAAATTACAATAGTCAATTATATAAAGATAAAGCTGATGTTTAAAGAGCTGGACAAACTCATAAAAATAAATCAATATATACATGATAGTGAGCAACAACTGGCCTTGAGTGTGTATTTGTCTTTGATCTGAACAAAGTTAGCATTCACCAGTTAGTCATTTCTTTCTGTTAACTCGCAATGTCTTTTTTTCCCTTCTCCTGACTGTATGTTAGTGAAGTAAAGTAAATAATTCAGCAAAGTCAAATAAGACAGCACATTACAGTGGATTTCAGCAGCTCTGTGTTGCTCCTCATGGAAGTTGTGACAACACATTCTTTAATCCCAAAAGTTCCCAAAAGAAACTCCGCACTCTCTGTGTTTTCTGTCAGAAGGTCCGGACTCTAACTGTCTCCTCGAGAGCATGTGTCGGCATCAGCTTCTGACTGCCAGTTTCCGCCAACAGAGCTGTTCCTTCATCCACACACCGGCTTCTGTCCCTCCACTCCAGTCCTTTAGTTGAATTAACTGCACAGAAAGACATATTATATGTCCGATATCTGGATTGATATTCCCCAAAAGGCATCAACACTAAAAATACGTTTGAGAGATAAAGTGCAGTGACTGGAATTGGCCAAGGTGAAGCCCAGAAAGCCACTTGTCACTAAAAAGCACCCTATGTATGCACAATTTTAAGCCTTAATATGAATGAAACGGGTGAGGTTACCCAGCCCCACTCCAGTTTATTTTCGCTTTTAGCTTCAGACCTGAGCAGTGTAACACAGAGTTTGTGTATTTAGATATGTTCTAGAGAAACATGCTCAATATATAACAGTTGATAAGTAGATAAGCCATTGTGACTCATTGACAAACCTCCTCTCAAGCCCACAGGTGGTCTGAATTTGTCACAATCTACACCCTCTCGATTTGATCTTACACTGCAGGTGTAAGCATCACACCCTTTTGGAGACATGAGGAAAATGATCAAGAGGGAAACGACATGATGATCATAGTTTGTTGAAAGTCAACAAACTTGGAGGTGACAGAACCTGTGATATCTCCCAGACTATGAAGCTTAAAAAAAAACAGGCCTGGCATTCACAATAACCCCACACAACATTCTGGAGATGACTGGCCAGGGAGAGCCTTTTGACCCACATATTTACCTACATCTTGTTTCACAGGCTGTAAAAGCAACAAACACACTCACACTCTACATGTGTCTGTCTTATTTGTTTGGTGTGAAATTCTCCTCATTGTCGGGCTGTATCTGCTGTAATTGGAGGTTAGAGGAGAAGGCAGCATTAGGACAAAGCATATATGTTGGGAAAAAAGGGAAGTTCAAAACAGAATATTTGATAGACTACCTCACAAACTAACCATTGCAGTTGTTTATTGTAGTTTCCAGCATCTGTCTTCAGGGAGTGGGGGGGACATATGGATGGTTTAAAGACAAAGGTTAAGCTGTTCAATGGTATTCCTTTTTTGATTGTGGCTCTCCTTCATTGGATTGGACTGGACAGGATGTGCTGCTGTGATAAAACAGTAACATAAAAGACTGTATTTCAAAGAGAGCTTTAAACAGGTATATAGGACAGGTTATATTGTATATTGGTTATAATGTAGGACACAGACAGCAGCTGAAATAATGTACTGCTTACTGCAAAATAAGTCATATCTTTATTTTTAGCCACCTGTGAACCAAGTTCATCACAATCTTATTTGCAAGTGTAGGCCTAAACTATATTCACTATAACTTTAATCATGTAAATGTCTGAACTGATTACACTATACATTGCAAAGACACAACGTCTGCTTTTTAACACTGTAGTGATGTGCGGATCTCAGGTATATCCATGGACACTGGGGGAAATCTGTGGATTGGTCCAGATCAAAAAAATAAACACTGTGATTAATATCAGGAGGACAAAATACATACAGCTTATTAATAAGGAACATATTACATTAGCTGCACTCTAAGAAACTATATGCTGTAAGTTTGTCTCCTCAATGACACAGCTGTGCGCAATTATGCATAAAACATATCGGTGGGGGCATTTTTGACACAAATTCATCAACAGTCTCTACAGCTGACAAAGTCAACTGACTGCTGATCCCAGCCCTGAAGTATTCAAACCCAGAACCTTCTTTTATATGATATACATATGTATTTATAACTGAAATAGTATATCATGAGCCTGTGCCACAAATATATGTGTATATGTGTCATTGAGTCAATTTATGTACTGTAGCTTTTTAATATCTTCATATATGTGATCTTCTGCCAAATACTTCCTCTGGATGATATTGGCAAATGCAGGCTGTACAATCATTTTTCTCATGCTAATCCTCCTGTTTAAAGGTATTGGATTACAGGAAGTGATGACATCTACTTGAAGACCACAGACCACATTTTAAATTTTTCCTATGCCCATGTCAGCAAACATTTATTTGTGAAATAGTATGTACACATTTGTCAGCTAAACTGCATTACAAGTAGTAAGTATATTATGTCATTATACTGAATATCATTTATATGGGCTGAAAGTTACAAAACAAAAGTAGGCCTACATTAAACAGGAGATATCACACCATGATTAGTGTGCAGTTACAGGAGGGTGATACCAGGGCTGATGATGGAAGGGAGAGAGAGGCATCAAGCAATAACTGTCAAAAACAAAGATTTATATATACACCCAGTTTCCAGTTTATATGCCAGTTTAGACCATTGTTCATTAATTAAAGCGATGTATTAGATATGTTATCCATGAAAACAATATAGATATACCCTATTTTAGAAACACCTCTTACTTATATGTATGGTACAATTTAGCACCACCTTAAACTGCAGCCTCCATATAGACTGGAGCCATAATGAAGGTTTATTTCAGAACTGTTGTATGAGACTGCATTAGTAGGTGTACTTAATAAACTTGCAATTGAGTGTGTATTTATTTGTAATGACCCCGTCAGAATCCAAAGGGTTGTTGGTTGGTTGTATATGTGGGTTAGTTTGTGAATAGAGTCTTAGAGCCCCTCCTCCATCTTTACGAGCTAGCGTGGAGCCTCAATGGGCACAGTGTGTTTAATATTGGTCACTTTTGGATGTGACACAGAAACAAGTGGCCTGGAAGCTGGAGCTGGCTCAACATAAATATTTGATTGCAGTTTCTGGAACGAGTCAATTTTTCTCACTAGACTCCTAAACTGCTTCCAAATTTGATCTGTCCCTTGTAGCAGAGATAAACCAATCCACAGCTCATCCCACAGTGAAGGGGGGGGGGGGGGGTTGAATGTATAGAAACAAGCTTGAAAGAGACAGCTGCATTTTCTTGCTAAACTGGAGAAATTAAAGTGGATTACTAGACAATGCTTTAGATGTTCATCTCCACTCGTCTTGTTTGTGTGTTTTTACACTCTCTTTACCAAATCCTCGCTCCTTCACTGACATGTAAACACACACAGTAGTTCACAAGGGTAGCTTATTGCTCATTTACATAGTAATGGCCTGCTACATTCCAAAGGAGAGTGACAAGAGCTGTGTCTCTGTGTATGTGTGTTCCTGCTGATTCTCGTCTCTTCGCAGCCATAAAACAGGAGTGATCATGATAAAATGTCCTTGTGATTGAAAGAAGTGCAAACAGAGCGATGCTACAGACCTCCGTAAACACAGTAAAACAATGAGAAAAAAACAGTCCTTTAATTTTTAATTTTTTTTTTAAACCAACGGTAACTTTAAAGCCTTTTCAGTGCAGTGTTTTTGTCTTGGGAAGTTTACCACCACTGTTTCACTAGAGCAAGGAAGAAGCAAGATAAAAATAAGAAAAGGGCTTATATAAACAAAATGTAAACACAGCCAATAGCAGCAGCATGAAACGTGTGACTGGATGCCCCGTAGAAAATGTGATATGCAGTGATACAGAGAATATCCTCTGAAAACATTACTCTTGTATTTGTACTCAGCTGTTAAACAAACCAACAATTTTCATGAAGAAATTGGATTGCTGACATTGGTTTATTGTGTTAGTCGATATACAGATTGTAACAAGACATTAAATTGGAAAGATATGTGTGTTGTCAATTAATATCAGTGTCTGCATAGTTTGTCCACCAAGGAGGACCAACCTCAAGGGATTCTGAGTAGAAATGTTTATTGAAGATAATTATTTTGGTTGTGTGATGAAATGTTAAATTTCAGTCTCCATCCAGTCTAGCTTGCTGTCTGTCGTTTTCCAATATTTGGCTAGTTTAGCCATTTAAAAAGATATCCCATATAACCTTGGATCTGGTGAACCTAATCCCCCTTTCTCCTTGGGGGCGCAGAGTTTACTTAGTTTTATCCTGGCTCTTTTCCCATCCCATAAAAACTGTTTGACTATATCTTCATACTTCTTAAAAATGGCAGGCGGTATCGTGATTTGCAGCATCATTACTTAATAGTTAAATTGAGGAGCTACTATCATTTTAATAATATTGACTTTTCCCCACAGAGTAAGTTTTATCTTTTGCCACTTTTCCAAATTTGTTTTAATTTTTGCAACACCAGGTTAAAGTTAAATGAGGGCATCTCTCCTAGGTCTTGACTGAGTTTAATTCCAAGATACTTCATGCCTTGAAGTACCCACCTAAATTGTAGTTTTTCCACTATGAAATGGTGGCATGTGGAAGTCACAGGCATAGCCTCGGATTTATTCCAATTAATTTTGTAACCTGACAGTTCAGAGTAGGACTTAATAGTAGCTATCACATGTGGTAAAGATGCCTCAGGGTCTGTCACTACAGCTAAAATATCATCAGCATAGAGCAACAATTTATGTTACTGTCCCCCACCCTCTACTCCCTTAATTTTTTCCATTATTCCTGATACTAACAGCCAGTGTTTCTAGACAAATTATAAACAATAGAGGGCTCAAAGAGCAGCCTTGGCTAGTGCCTCTATACAGGCTGAAAAAGGGTGATATAACTCCATTGGTAATTACTGCTGCTTTTGGTTGTTTATATAATGTCTTTACCCATTGAGAGAAATGGGGACCGAACTCGAAATGTGACAAAGTAGAAAAGAGAAAGCTCCATTCCACCTCATCGAAGGCCTTTTCGGCATCTAGGGAAATAGCAGCTATTGGCACATTTTTGGACTGGGCAAGCCACATCAGATGTATTAATTTCCTCATGTTGTCCGATGAGGATCTGTTCTTCATAAAGCCTGTTTGGTTGGGATGTATAATATTTGGTCGTAGAGCCAACACTTGTGTCAGTATTTTAAAGTCCAGATTAAGCAGGCTAATAGGTCTGAAATTAGATGGTTCTGTTATGTCTCTGTCTTTCTTTGGAATCAGAGATATTAAAGCTTTGTTAAATGTTGGCGGCATGTGGCCTTTTTCAAATGCCTGCTGATACACCCTCATCAAGACTGGGGCATGAATGTCTATGTACTCTTTATAATATTACACAAGAAAGCTGTCATAACCTGGTGATTTCCCAGTGTTCATTAATGACACAGCTTTCCTTATTTCTGCTACAGTTATTGGCGACTCTAACTTCCTTGTGTGATCAGGGTTAAGCTTAGGCATATTAATGTTAGAGAAGAATTAATTTATTTGGTTGTCATCGCAAGATGCTGATGATGTATATAGTTTCTTGTAATATTGTTGAAATGTCTCGTTTATGTCTTTTATTGAGGCTACTAATTTATTTTCCTGTTTTATGGCTGAAATTATATTTGAGGAGTCTTTTTCTTTCACTTGTCTAGCTAATATTTTTCCAGTTTTTCTCCACCTTCATAAAAATGTGTTTTTAATCTGTATAAGGAGTATTCTACTTTTTTGTTAAAGATTTCATGCAGCTTAAAATTGAGCGTACAGAGTTCCTGATATTGTGGATCTGAGAAATGTTCTGCTAAATCATTTTCCTTTAATTTAATTTCACCTTCTAACTCCTTGATTCTGTTTAGGCTCTCTTTTTTCTTTTGAGCCGAGTGAGCTATTAATTTCCCTCTTATATATGCTTTAGAGGCCTCCCAAACTGTTGCAATTTCCTTAGTGCTGCCGATGTTTAATTCAAAAAAAGTTTTCAAATCCTCTTCCAATAATGTCCTAAAGCCTTTGTCCTGTAATAATTATGTATTCATTCTCCACTTACCCATTTCCAATTCTGTGTTTATACATAATTCCACGGCTGCATGATCTGTGATAGCAATAGTTCTTATACTGCAACTAACTACACTGTTTACTAAGGGGCTTGCAATTAAGAAAAAGTCAGTTCTGGGGGAATTATAAGGAACTTTTGATTGATTAATGAAAAAACTGATTTATTGATCATGAAAATAGTGATCAAATGCAGCCTTGGTGAAATCCAAACGTGCAGCTGTGTGAAGTAATTGACTTTACCCCCCAATAGGAAAATACTGTGACATCACTTTACAGGATTTCAGGTCAATGATTTTCCAAACTGTCTCCTGCTTTATCAAAGCTCTGCTGGTGTGTGATAAAAGCTGCTTATGATGTGTCAGCAGGGCTGGGCGATATGGCCAAAGCTGTTATCACATTATGTTTTTTTTATATTGATTAATGTCGAGAATTATCACGATATGTATTTAACAACAATAATAATAATGTTGAATTTACAGTTTTAAAGAGTATCCTCCTTAAGACAGAACCCAAAACCCAAAGTTAATTATTGTTAATTATGGTTTACAAAGTACATTTATTCATTGTCAGATTAAATAGGTGACAAACATTCAACAGAACCAATCAACCAAATGGCTTTATTTTAAACACTGAATAAATAAAATGATTAATATGTACAACAAATTGCTTGTTTCAGATGTGTCTCAAACACTTTAGAATTGATTAAAAAAACACAATAAAAGACAAATGTTGAAGATGATTATGATACTGTATTCTGTGAATATTGCCCATTCTTGAGCTTGCAGGTAGTTGTTCAGTTCAGCTTCATTAGCCTCCTGTTCTGTAAGACCTGATGTAGTTCGGACATGCAACCACACCACATATCAGTGGCAGTCGCAAAGTGCTTGATATGACTGAGCTGCTCCTCCACCTTGACCCTCCACTCTGCGTACAGCTGAGGGACTGATGTTTGGCAGAGTGTACTTAGAATCCATGACAGTCATTAGCTTCTTGAAGCCCTGTTTTTAACTGTGCTTACAGGCATCATATCTTTAGCGGTACACTGCGTAAATGCGCTGATTATGCCTTTGTATTGCTTCGATTTCTTTTCATATGGGGTAATGGCTGAAAAAAAAGGTGGTTGTTGGTTGTCGAAGTAAAGTTTGACTAGTAGAAGCAGTGGGACTGGTCTGTTGGCTACTTGCGGGGAGGCTGTCACAAGCATGATAGCACAAACTGATGCTTTTGGAGTACTCTCTGCAACGGTACCTTTTGAGATGATGGAGGAGGTTGGTGGTGGTCACTGACACATTCTGCACCCAATGCTGGACTGTCCTTTGTCAAACTTCAGGTAGCTGAACTATTTCCATATAAGCAAAGTGGTATTACCTTTTTTCGGTACAAGTTCTTTGCCTTTGTCAGTTTCCTCGCACTCGGTTTCGCTAGTCGGACCGCTTATTTTCTTGTGTCGGCTAGACACATAGGTGGTCACCGTTATTCTGAGTGAGTGAGTGAGGAGCGAGTGGGAGGGGCCAGAAACGTGCATCAAACACATGCATTTGTGTCTCTGCTGTGTGATTGGCTGTTGGAGTGTTTTCTAGGTAAAGGAAAACAGACTCAAAAGAACTATTGAAAAATAAATGTCATACATTCGTCATCATTATCGTGAATTTTTTTATCATGAAAGTGATCGAAATTGTTTTATCGCCCAGCCCTTTGTGTCAGGTCTCTCATCTCCGTTAGTCCTGCTGATCCCCCTCCCAAGCACTCTGTGATTACATAACACTGTAAATCCTAAAGGACCATCTGGTACCAACAACACTATCCATCACTAATTGTTGTTGATGTACGTGGCAACAATCGTCAGAGCTCTTGCGCGCACACACACACACACACACACACACACACACACACACACACACACACACATTGAAAATGATTCTCATTCGGACTGTTACTAGTTAGAAGACAAAATGAGAACACTGTAAACTCTAAAAAGTTGTAAAACTTGAATTGGGGGTTGAATGGACACCTTACACCTCTCACACACAGACACAGACACACAGACACACACACACACACACACACACACACACACACACATTTCAGCACCTATAATCTCCCCCTCGTTAAGATAAAAGCATCTTAGGTTACACAGGGGTTTAGGCTGGTTGGGACTTTGTAATTGCTGGGAGTGGGTCACCCGATGTGTGCATTTGTGTGTATATGTGTGTGTGTGTTAGGTTCACACATAGGGGGCAGGGATTACATGACCTACAGTATACATGTTGGTGTGCTTTGACAGCCCCTATGAACCGTGACACTCAACTGAAAGCCTGCCTGTAAATGTCCTCAGTATAATGCAGAGTAGCTTTAGATTAAATGTTTATGTCCCCTTCACCTCAAAGCCTGGCATACAGTTAAGGTATTAATGTCCATTAACTCTGTATTGTCCTCCACTAAATACCATATATGTAGGTCATTTTATGGACACACACACACACACTAGTGTTCTTTTGCATGTACAGCCCCAGTCCCAGTAACTGCCTTTAAAACAAGGTATCAGTGTCAGCTAACTGATTCACTAACCCTGCTGTCAAGTTCATGGATTTCGTAAAACCCAGACTGACCTGGTGTTAGCTAGCAGGAGCTAAATTGGCAGGATGATAATTAAAAACCACATCTTCTGATTGTGATCACAGCTTCAGTTATGGAGACCATCTCCAGGTAGTTCATTCACAGATGGATAGTTTCATGGCAGCGTTCCAAACAACAATCCAAATGTTTGAACGTCACCTTTATATTTTATGTGTGCTGTTTGTGATTATCCAATCCAATCCAATCCACTTTATTTGTATAGCACATTTTAAAAACAATAAAGTTACCAAAGTGCTGCACAACAGATACAAAACAGTAAAAGAAAGAAAGTTAAAGTTAAAATACAATAAATAAATAAATTAAAAGCATATAAAAGGCAAACATAAGATCAGATAAAACACTGAGAAATATAAAAATACAATAAAAGACAGACAGAGACCACACAACTCTCACGCTGTATTAAAAGCCAAGGAGTAAAAATGAGTTTTTAGGCGAGATTTAAAAGTATCCAGGGTGGGGGCCATGTTGACATGGGTGGGTAGCTCATTCCATAGCTTAGGAGCTACCACTGAAAAAGCACGGTCCCCCCTGGTCTTTTGCCTGCTTTTTGGCACAACAAGACGCAGCTGATCAGCAGATCTCAATGCTCTCAGGGGAGTATAGACATGTATAATATCAGTGATATAATGGGGTGCCAAATCATTTAGTGACTTAAAAACAAACAATAAAATTTAAAAATTTATTCTAAAATGGACAGGGAGCCAGTGGAGGGAGGCGAGAATGGGGGTAATGTGGTCATGCTTACGAGTCCCTGTTAAAAGACGAGCAGCCGCGTTTTGCACTAACTGCAAGCGAGCGAGGGAGACCTGGTTAATGCCAGTGTAAAGTGCATTACAGTAGTCCAAACGGGTCGAGATAAAAGCATGAATCAAGCACTCAAAATCATTAAGAGATACAACAGATTTAATTTTAGATAAAAGCCTCAGATGATAAAAACTAGTTTTAACTATTGAGTTTTTGTGTTTATCAAGTTTAAAATCACTGTCCATTTTTACACCAAGGTTTGTGACTATGGGTTTTACATATGGCTGCAGAGAGCCCAGGTCTATAGAAGAGACACCACAGGCTCGGCTGGGACCAAACACCATCTGACCTCAGTTTTTTCTTCATTTAAGTTTAAAAAATTAAAAGCCATCCATGCCTTAACGTCTTTTAGTCACTCTAGTAGGGGTGTCAGGGAGCTCTTACCGTTTCTCTTAAGCAGCAGGTAGATTTGGGAGTCGTCTGCATAAAAATGGTAGGAGATGCCATGTTTTTTAAAAATTAAACCAAGGGGGAGCATGTATAAGGAGAAGAGAATGGGCCCAAGAATAGAGCCTTGGGGAACTCCGCAAGACAGGGGGGCAGAAGACGATGCAGAGTCACCATCGTCTTCTGCCCGCCTGTCAGTGATGGCTTCCCGCTGAAATGCATTCAGTTTAAGGAGACCTGTCTCTCATGGGATAATAGTTGTATTAAGTGACCCTTCAAACTGAATTCTTGTCGATTTTTGTATAAATAGTATCTGAAAAAAACACAATGTCAATATCGTAAAGTATTTGACATTAGTTTACGTCTCTCTCTTTGTTCACATAATAGTTTATTGGTTTCAAAGGAAGATAACATTGAATCAGTAAATGGCAATTTGCAGTTGCAATTTGCAGTAAATGTCCTACAAGGCTTAAAAGTGCAATATGTAAGAACTGTTGTCAGCTGGTTAGCTCAGTTATAAAAGTGCTCCTATTCATCTGGCACAGATCTTTATCAGCTGCTATGCATTGTGAAAAGTTTGATAAGTGGTCTCTATAAGGCCCGATCAGAATAGCCGATCAGATAAACACATTTGACAGATTCTCTATGTGCCACATACAGCCACACACAGTGCATGACTCTGGTTTAACCAGCTCAACAAATTTGCGAGGTCCTGCCAGAAAGCCATTTGAGGGGAAAGATGGATCTATACCAGCGGTCCTCAATAGGTGGTCCCTGGGCCGTATCCGGCCCGTGGGCCGCCTATTTGTGCCCCCCAAACTGTTATTCCTTCACCATGTGTTTTGGTTGGGTCGGCACGTGTATACCGAGCTGGGTCACTCACTGCTGCGAGCGCAATTTTTAACTTTCACTCTCGTTTTTTGGAGCAGTTCACATATTGACATTTTGCCGGCTGTAGGAGCCTCTGCCTCTAGATTGCACGAAAATAGCGTGTTCCAAGTTCACTGCTAAAAGAAAAGTGGACAGTGAAAATCAACAATTCGAAGAAGAACCAACCAGCACAAGAATCATGTGCTTAATATGCCAGGAGACTATAGCTGTGATGAAGATTTCCAATTTGAAACGACATTATGAGACAAAGCGTAGGAATTCTGAGGAGACATTTCCTCAAAATTCATAGTTAAGAACAACAAAAATTGAGTGCTTGAGTGCTTTGTTTTATTCAACTGTTTTAATTTGTCAAAATGGAAATGACATTTTATTTTAGTTCATATTTTTGTTGTTGTTTTTGGATGACTGACAACCCTCATCAACAAGCAGAACTGAGAGTTTCTGTTAATGTGACAACACAACAAGTTTACACTACATAAATAAGTACCTTACAAGTACTTTAGCTGAGTACAGTTTGTGAGTGAAAGTATTTTGAGTTTGCAGTTGTAGACACTTTGTATCTGTGTACATTTTATCAATCTTCTTTAAATTTATATAATATAGAAAGAACCCCATTCTTCATTATCAATGATGATTTTACTATGCTACTAATAACTATCAACTTTAGATGATAACATCTAAGTTAGAAACATTTTTCTGATTGGTGTCAGCCAATACTGCTTCCAGTGATCAGTGACAGCCACCTTTATTCAGTTAGCTGTGCAGTTGGTGATCAGGATTAGGAACACTCTTGGAGTGTAGGTGGTAACACAGCCAGCACAGGAGCTTTGGATTAGGATGGGCCATGGCTAGCTGGTTAGGGTGATAACCTTAGTAGATATTTCTGCAACACAGTACAAAATTGGCATGCTGTTGTTTCTTCACATTCTGTTCATAATTTTAGTACATTTTTTGAATGTTTTCAACTGAAATTCTTACATATTGTGCTTTTAAGAGAGTCACTTGAATTCAGTTGAAAAGTGATTATTACACAGTAATACATGACAAGAAATAAGATGTTTAAGAATAATGACCACATACAAGTCCACATACCACAATCTGACCTTAAATAAATATAGTCTTGTTTTTTTTAGCCATGTCAGTGATGTGTAAGTGTTGCTCCATCAGTCAGTTGCTCCCTTAGTCTACCACATTGGTCCGGAGCGAAACCCAGATGTAGTATAATATGGATTTCCAAGACATTTGCAACGGACATTGATGGTATCAGGACAACTCCCCTGACTTTTCATCAGTGACATGCTAGCATGAATATGAACCCCTCAGGGGTCAGAAGTGCTTGCCAGATTACAGTGTCTGAAATCACCTCATCCAAACGCTGTGAGGTCAAACAATCCAAATGTCATTTTCCAAAACTGGTTATCCAACAGTTATGCCCACATAGCCAGGTATGCTGAGGAGTGAACCTGCCATAATTTGAACACTTTCGCTTTGTCTTTCAAGCTCTTTTGATCAAAAGTCAGATCAAATCAGATTTGGAGAATCATGTCACCTGTAATTGTGAAATAATTGCAGTGTTAACTAGGGTTACATGATATGATATTTACTGTCAGACAACACGTATTAGTCAACCTTAGCTATAACATTCACACTTACCTATCCCTTTATTGAGATTATTATAGAAAATTTTCTTGAGCAGCTTGCCAGACATTACATTCTGGTTATTCAATCTAATACACATTTCTCTATTGATAGATTGATAGAATAGTTACTATATCATGATATATGTTTTACATATTGACCATTTTACATACGAGAAACGCATCTCTCAAAAGATTGATTCTACTTGTAAATCATAATATACAAAAACCCTAAGAGAAAGCAGAACGATGTTCTTATGACTTCTTAAATGAGACTTATCTGAGTTTGTCAGAATCATAAAGAAGATGTTTACTTACACCAAGCCAAAAAACTGGGTTAGAGACTGACTGCCCTCTCTCTGCATTTTCTCTCAGACTCTAACAAGATGACTGACTGACTGACAGATGGACTGCTAAATGGATTAGGAAGACATACATGTACTGACCCTGATTGACTGACTGGCTGACTGACTGAGTAACTAAATTACATTGTGTCTTGGGTGTCTGGGCTATACTAAAGAGCATGAATCATGTTGATGTCATTTGGATCACAAAAAGTTGCTAAGGGTTTATTCTTTAAAAACTTGTCAAGTGTCCACAGTCAAGGTGCAGCTTCTGCGCCGTATTTATGGTTTATTCATAATGAGTCTTCACAATCCCAAGGACCAGGGACTGGAGTGTGTGTGTGTGTATGTGTGTGTGTGTGTGTGTGTGTGTGTGTGTGTGTGTGTGTGTGTGTGTGTGTGTGTGTGTGTGTGTGTGTGTGTGTGTGTGTGTGTGTGTGTGCATGTGTGTCTTAGGGAGAGAAAGCGAGAGTTAGTGAGTTAAAACTAGACGGGCGGTGTGGATGCTGTTGGCTGCCTTCAGATGGCTGGTCTATTCTGATGGAAAGGGGTGGTTGGGTTTGTACTTGTCTCTCTCTCACACACACAGTCATACACACAGTCTGCTTGGTGGCTGACATTCTCCTTTTTTCACCTCTAATTGGTCCTCTGGGAGTTGTCAGAGGTCTCAGTGGCTGTCTGCAAGGTGGCAACACATACACACACATACACAGCCATGCATCAGGAGAAGCAGGCGATGGAGGCAACAGGAGGAGAAATTCTGTGATTGTCACCTGAAGGTCATAAACATTTATCACTGTTTGCAAAGACAAATGTGGGGAAATAGAAGAGGAAATATGGCGTTGGCCTGTGCTGCTGTTTTAAACTGGGGAAGACTGCTGTATGAATCCTGACTGTTTTAATAACAGTCTCACTGCTGTTTCGGGCATATCAACTCACACAGACCACCTATAATCCAGTTGTGAATGTAGTGTGTTGGCTACAGTCAACAGAGTCTCCCATGTGATGTGTGGAGTTCTCCTGCATCTGTGAGTGGGTGATTGTGTAGGAAAGATACACTACTCATAAATTAAATGTATTAATCAGTTCAGGGCCCGTATTCACAAAGACTTTTATCTTAATGTTAGGAGTACTCCTAAATTGGACTACAAGTTTTTATGTAGGAGTTGTTTCTTAAAAGTAATTCACAAAGCCGCTGAGACCTACTTTTACTTATGAAAACAGTGAACTCCTAAACTAGAAGTAACTCTCTGTTGCTATGGATGATGTCATTTTATAAGGATGCACTTAGAAGCAGTGACAACGGTGATTGGTTGTTGAGTGACAGGGCAGCCCATTGAAAAGTAATTTAGGCTACGCAATGCATGAAGTGAAAGCAAGGAAGTTGCCTACAAGCCCGTGACAAAGCCTATGAAAAGACATTGGATAAAGAAATATATTTATGTTGATCCGGGCCATTTCGCGACAATGTCCAGTATATTGTAACGTGCGTCAAAGACAATTTTTGTATTGATGGAATGCAACTTTTTCCGATTGACAAAGACCTCTTCATCCTGAGAAGGTGCAATTATTTTAATATGTGCCCCATCAATGGCACCGATCACACCAGGTATACCTCCAATTTCCATGAATTTGGCTTTGATTTTTTGTTGTTGCCGATTGTCTAAAGGAAACCGGATAAACTGATGGATTATGTGGGGTCTACACAGCTCGTTGATGGTTTGGTAGATAGAGCAGCTTACTGATGGCTGTGACATCCCTAAATTATCTGCGTTGCAGAGCTGCATTTTCCCCATAGCCAAATACCGAAGTGTTGCCAAACATTTTAACTCAGGCGTTATTGGATTGTTTCAGTTGGTTGGGGACGTTACTGCGTCCCTCACCAACTCAACCACAACTTCAATCTCTTTGCGGTCCATCCGATATCTTTTTAATAATTCCCTGTCATTTAGCGTCTCCAACACATTCGGCTGTGACTAGGTCTTAGCGAGTTAGGAGTCCATTGGACTACTTCTAAGGTCTCCCAGACTTAGGTGCTACTTTTAGGCCTAAAATGTTTTGAGAATAACTCTTACTTTCAAAAATTAGGAGTCCTAAAGTTACGACTGACACGCCCATTATCTTTAGGAGTTGCTCCTAAATTCGCCTGTTAGCCTTAAGATTCTTTGTGAATACGGGCCCAGATTAATAAAGCACTCACAAATAGGCTGCACCACCTCCTTCAGTCTCATAACTGAAGTAGTGACTTCTACACACGGTTATCATGGGTTCTCCACAGTAAAACAAACTCCCACAGACAAACAGTTAAATATATTTATTTGGCTAAATAATTCAGAGTAAATAAATGAAATGGCAAATTAAACAAATGACAAAATGAACAGGTAAAAGAAAGATGTTAAGTTTGTAATGACTATTATAATGAGTCTATGAGTGAAATGTTACTGATGGTGAAATTGCGGGTAGGGTAAAGGCAATTGAATATTCAGAGAATAATTTCATGCGAACGGAGCCCTAACTGAGGGTGTCCATTAACCCCTGATATACGGACACCTCCTAAGTAGTTCCAGTCAAATTGTCTGTTCACCGTTCAATCAATGCGCTAGCTGGCATATCAAATCTGAATATTTTATTTCAAACACTGAGTGCAGTCCGTCAGTCCTTCAGTATCCTCTGAACACCACAAGGTGGCGACTGTAACACACAAGCTGCAGAAAGTACACTTCCCCTCTAAATTTACTGATACGCGAGTAATCTCACATCCTGTTCAATGTTAAGCTCTCTACTTCAGGCTGCGGCCACAGTAACATTACACACGGCCGATCATTTGTTCGTGAAAATCATGATATTGATTTGGGGACAAAGACATGACTCTAGCTAGCTAGCTGGTCTTGTTAGCTGGCATACTGTCAAATTATATTTACTGTTTGTCAACCATACGTAATGTCATTGACTTTGAATCTTGCTAGCATAGCGTTAGCTTTCTGGCTCATCGCTAAGCGGCTAGAATATCTCCCGTTGCCAAGTCGTATCTATGGTCCGTCCTATTTACTGGAGGAGTGAACAATGTCTCCGTTGCATAAGAACCTTATGGGAGAGTAATGATCGTTCCAGGTATTAGTCAAACCCTCAGGCATTACCAGGGAAACTTAGTTATGGCTTGTGAAAAGCTTTATATTTTGATTGTAAAACGCATGAAAGTATAAATTAATGGTCTTAATTTCTTTTCTTTGGCAAGTGACCATATAAGCGGGATAATGCCCTTCGAGGTGTCCATTATCAGGAATTAATGGACTTCGCGGAGGCAACCGTCCTCTGTTGCGCGTCGGACGGTTCTTCGGCCTCCGTGTCGTCCATTAATTCCTGATAATGGACACCTCGTCGGGCATTATCCCTTACTTAAAATATTCAGAACCAATATATATCAATATTTATTAGGGCTGTAACGATAGACCAAACTCACGATTCGGTTTGTATCACGATTTTTGACCCGCGGTTCGATACAAACCTCGATTTTTTTAGAATAAAATTTAACATTTTATCTATGTAACATTTCAATAACTTCTGTATATGAAACTAGTTTGATAGTATCAGCAAGCAGTACTGGGAAACTGAACCAGTGTGAATGGATGAGCCAGCTGCGCGTATGGAGGGCTTGTCATACAGTCTGATGACTGCACAGGTCCCTCACTCAACTTAATAAACAGAAATGTCCCACAAAGCAACATTACAGAGCCAAACAAAAGTAACGTAGTAACTGTCTTTGGCAACTTATATGAGGAAAAAGATACCACAGATGTAGTGGAGAAGCGTCTGTCCTTCCACCTGTCCTACCGACTCCTCGCGGCATTTCTGCCCGAAAAACAGCGTCTGTCACCGGCAAAAAACTTTAACTCGCCGGGTGTTTGTGATGAAAAAGAATCTCCGTGACCGTCAGCCCTCTGGACCAAGACTTCAGGGAACAAAACAGCCTTCGTCCCACGAGATTGACAGGGGGGTACACGTTACCGTCACGCCTCTTTGGGAGCCGCAGCGCCGGCTTTCTGTGTGAATTCACGGCGGTACGGCGGAGATCTTTCGCTCTGTGTGAATCACCATCGGCGGAGAATTGGTGAACCGCGGCTGCGGCTTCCCCTGGTTCGTCTTCACTCCAGCGGTGCTTCGCTCTGAGTGAAGGACCATCGGCGGAGAACCACCTGTGGTGTTAATGCGGCGTCTCTGTGTGAAAGGGGCTTGTTACTCATAGGCCTGATCTGGACAGGAACTTGTGTCGCGATTCTGCCTTCTCACACCGCGAGACAGGTTCGTGGATCTGAGTGTTGCGATTTCGGTTTTGATACGTGTGTCGTTACAGCCCTAATATTTATATACTTCGTGACTAGTTCAGTATATATAAACAAAGGCAGCATAGAGGATACTCTTAATTGCAGTGAAGTGGTCCTTTAAGCCAGTAGCGCCCAAGATCAGCTGCTGATAGATTCAAATAACTGTCAAGTGTCACTGTTTGCTGAAAATGTAATATACGAACAGTTAAGATACTGGAAAGAGAAACATGTCATAGGTGGCTGTGCCTTCATCTGTGAGTTATTCCCAATGGGACTGAATGACAGACTGATTTTGGTGATGGCTTCTTAATGGCTTGGACTTGGGCCAGCACTGCAGTGCTGAGGGCATTTTGGTCACACACACTCTAATACACACTAGAATAAATAGGCAGTTGGGGAAATCCCTTTGAACTGGAAGACTTGAAGGGCTTAGCCTATTGCATTGCACGATAATGAAGCGGTGAGGCTCGTTAAAAAATTAGTGGAGGCTTCCAGCCAGAATCAATCAGTCTCCTGTGTGTTCTCCATCTGATTCAATGAAAGCCTTTTCATAAAGCACCAACGTAATGGGACTAATGCAGTACACGGACATTAAACAAGAGACCTGCAGGGGAAGAATGAGTGAGGATGCTTTGTGATTTGTCAGTTCAGGGTTTCAACAACATTGCTAATTAACTTAAATAACATTTAATAAAAATGGTTCTATTCAGTCCAATCATGTCATCATTTAATGTCTTTACAATGTAAACATCTGAGTATGATTGTGACATATACTTTCATTGTTCAGAATAAGATTTCATTGTTGGCACTGCTTCAGCCATACTGTTGAAGGTGTCCACACAGTCAAGTTGTGATGGCTTATAGTTGAAATCACTGTTGCATAGATCAGGGCTGCACCTTAATGCCACAAATGTGAACTGATGTGGTGGATTATCCTTCAGATCAAGCTCTGCATGACCAGTGGACAATGAGCACAATTAGTTGAGTGGTCAGGTTTATGGTTATCGGTGTTTTCCCTTGATGAGCAGCTTCAGAGACGCCCTTCACCACTCTTTAATGTCCAAATGTCTTGCTGAATCCTTAAAACGTGATAGTGTTCTGGTGTGAATGAAAGTGTTCCATGGCTTGTCAACAGAATGTACAGAAATGGGTTACATTTGTATGGAAAGTAGCTCACATAAAAAGCAGATTATTTGTTCTTGTTGCAGCAAGACACTGCAGGAGCTCTGTGTGGGAATATGAAAGCATATTTCCTTTCAGTGTGGTAATTGCTGTGTAAGCTTTTCTTCTAGATCATTTAATGTGAACATGTATGGATTTATGGATGGATAAGTCCACAAGTTTGTGGGAGGGTGGCCCCCTGGAGCAGATACACAGCACATAGACATATCTGGTGGAATCGAGGGCCTTCAGAGTGGCAGTTGTTGGTAGTGAAGATTCCATTAATCTTATATATTTCTTCTCAGTTGATGTTGAGTGCCTCTGCTGGTACAGTCTTTCCATGTTCCTTTCATTGGATTAATGCCTTTGTTGTGTTAATGCGAAATGATAGTTTGACTCTATTTCTTTGTTAAACATCTTCCTCTGTGTGTAACTAATAACGGCTAAGCGGTGGGAGCGCTAAATGCATTTATGTGCTCTCTTTGGCTGGCAAAAATAAATCTTTATTTATGGAGAGACAACCATGGTAAATGGGAATATTCAACCTTGTCAGGGAAAAAAGGAAGATTTAGCTCAGCTATGTGAATCCATACAAATTGTTGGGTCTGTTTGTGAGATTTAGAGAGCTCTCTCTAGAATTGAGTATGCATGTGAATTAAGTTTTCACTTTTTATAGGATGGTTAATTCAAGGTGCTTGGGCTGTGATCCAGTGTAACATTTTATATAATATATATGGACAAGGCCTTGATTTCCCTCAACTGCAGAGAGTCAAACACTTTAATTTCAAATGTTGCCTGTCTTTTATTATCACATTTTAGTATAATTATCCAGTCAATTTCAATTCCCTGCCTTTTGTCTTTATAAATTAAGTGCACACAAATTTCATTAGTAAAACAAGTTTTTCTCCTAGACAAGACACATTCAAAAGACTTGCAGCTACTTAAAGGACATACACCGATCAGTCACAACATCAAAACCACTGACAGGTAAAGTAAATAACACTGATAATCTTGTTGCAATGCAATGTTCTGCTGGGAAATCTTTGGTCATGTTAGTCGTGCGGCTGCTACTTGACACGAATCGCAATAACTGTTGAATGAATGTCCTGAAGAATGTGGAAAAACAGTTCATAGTATCGAATCTGGCCTACAACTTTCCCAGGATACAAGCAGACTGAACATCCTGAAGACTCCACCTAACAGTGCACAGGATTCAAAGGATTTGCTGCCAACACCCAAACAGAATTTGTGTTTATGCGTCAGCAAGTCAGAGCCAAGTTCGATCCATGGTTGGACTTCCCTGGACTTTTGCTGAGCAGTTTTTGTGGTTTGCCGGGGTGCATTGTCCTGTTAGGGGGTTTGTAGAAAGCCATTCCCATAGGGTGGTGTAATTGGTCTACAGTGCACCCACATGAATACCATAACTCAGAGTTTCCCAGCAGAGCATTGCATTAAAACACGATGATCAGTGTTCTTCAATGTCACTTCATCTGTTAGTCCGTTTAATGTTATGGCTGATTGTTGCTCATTGGCTTTTGATCTGAATCATTTGCAGGAATGTTTCACTGACAGCGATTGAAAATCAGCAAACAAGTAGAAGTAGTAGTATTTTAAATGCTCCAAAAACCTGCAGAGTAGACACAACTGAAATACATTTGTGAAAAGCCATGTATTACACCTCAGTATTGAAGATTGTGATATTTTTTTGTGAAAGGGAATCTTGATAAATTAGCGTATAAATTAGAGTGTGCAATCAGCTACACTTATTCCATCTGCAATTGTCATTAGTACAGTCCCGTAAAATGATATGCATTAAGAAAAGGAGTGCATTTGCATACATTTCCAAATTAATAAGATGAGAACTCTGCACTCCAACATCAAGCAGTTCAGGTGCCAAGAAATGCATAAACTGTTCTTGCAGTGCCCTCTTATTATAGCTGGACTTCAGTGTTGCAATGTTTAGCTCAGCCATGCACTCATTGCTCTCTTCTCCTTCTACAGCTTTTTTACCCCGTGATGGACTATGGCTGGTAAACTCATCTCCCAATACAAGGTGGTCCAACTGGGAAGATAAACCATTTGTTATCTGTACATCCTACACCTCGTCCAGAAAAATGAGGACTTTCTTTCCAGGCGTTGTATGTGTTCTCTGTCTTGGCCTGTCCTTGGATGCATTGTCTTTGAGTGGATGGAGGACAGAGACACTAGATGGAGAGGGAACTGAAGCTGGGACCACAGGAAACAAGCTTCTCAAAAGAGTGAGACGTGGCTGGATGTGGAACCAGTTTTTCCTGCAGGAGGAGTATACAGGCAGCGACTACCAGTACATCGGCAAGGTAAGAGCACTGCCAATGCCTTTGAAATATAGTCCCATATGACATTACATACAATTCTGTAATTATATAAAATTCCCTTGATAAGCTAGAACATTCCTCAGTCATGTTTGTTCTTCTTCTTTTGCTATTTTCAGGCTTTATGAATATAAATGTTTGCTAATATGAATCACTGTTTAACCAGTTTGCCCATGGCTTCTGGGCCTGCAAGCATAATTATTTCAATCACTGCTGATGATCATTGCTATACAAGTTTGTAAAAAAAAAAAATCAAAATCTGGTGGATGTTTAAGTATTTTTGTTTGTCTTCAGTTTGGTTTAAATTAGTTATTTAATCCCATATAAAAGGGTGAAACATCATGATTGACAGCTGAACCCTGGTCACAATTGAGCAGGCACATGTATTGGCATGAACTGACTCCCCTGAATTATGTCACCATCACAATACGACAGCACTCGTATCTGCAATATTTTGGCTTAATTCCTTTGTACAGCGGAAGGAAGTTGAGATGTGTCATCCATCTTTATATTAATCAATGATAGGACTATTAGATTTTATTACTATTACTATTAGCTCATCATTACCAAAACAAAATGAGCTTTGTTGTATGGTAGCAATTTTGTTAGGTTTAGCAACACAACTACTTATGTTATAACATATATAAAGTTATGTTTTGTACTTAGCATAATGTAGTAAGTTGTGGTCTACTGACAAAAGTGCTGTGCTTGTTTGCTTGTTGCTTTCTTCGGTTAGAGAGGTCCTGATGTGCCAACTGTAAGCAAGCTGCAAAATGGCAGAACAGGCGGTTGGCAATTATTTGTTAACAACAGTGAAGCATTTAGTAGCTCAAGGCCGCAGTAGTTTTAAAGGAGACCAAACCAGAGCCAAACACAGAGTGAATATTGAACTAAAACTCAATTACTTGGCTGGAAACTACACTGCAATATATGCAGATTTCTGCCCACAAGTGATCAAAAAATACTGTTCTTAAGCCACTACATGTAGAATTTGAACATTTTCAATTTTAATGCCCCTTTTTGAAAATGTTTTAAGTTAGAATCACATAAAAAATGTGCGCTACGGTCCTACCTGAAGCTCACAAAGGCAGCACAAATTACACTGAACACATACAGCAGCACTGTATAACATGTATTTTAGGCCACTTTGGATGTCTGACACAGTTCCATTGTTGTTGTTGAGCACTGAAAGCAACCGTTGCTTTGATTCTGTTTCCTCAGACTGTCTCATAATAATGGAATATCTAAAATTGTTACAGTGGGATATTTTTACTGTCCCAAACTGTGAGGACATGTTGATGATAATCTGTTTGTGGCGCTGTGACTGTACTGTGCTCCACACATTCAGGACAGAAAGGCTGCCAGGAAGCACCAAAACAGAATGTATAATGTGAAGTGAATATATCAGGAAGGTGTTTTCACAGTTCACGTCTGTACGTCAACCTTGAGAGAACTTCTTCAAGTTTGATACAAATGTTCAGTTGGACTCGAGGATTGTGACCTCATCGCATCCTAATTTGGTAATCATGATATCTCAAAAAAGCCTTGAGAGAATTACATCAAATTTAGTTCAAATATCCACAATGACTCAGGCACTGATTAGATTTTAGTGGCCCAAGATCAGAGGTCAAATTCGGTGTGCCCTCATGAAACACATTTTTGGCCATAACTCAGGAATGCATACAATGAGTCCAATAACATTTGACCAACAAATGTCTTATATGATAAAATGATGAAATATCCACTATGACACCAATGTTCTACAAAAAAATATTGTGTTGTTCAATGCCACAGCTCTGGAACAGTAACTTAAATTGAGACATACAAACACAATACGGTAATTCTTGTTCAGTATGTTTCTCTGCTGCTTCTGCACACCCTTTGAAAACAGAAACACATTTTCATTTATATGTGTTTCAGTAAGAAGGGAAAACTATGCAAATATACATCGATCAGCCACAACATTAAAAGCACAGGTGACAGTTAAATTGATTAACATTAATCTTCTTGTTGTGCAATGTTCTTCTGTGAAACCTTGGGTCCTCGCATTCATATTAATGTCACTTGACGCGCACCACCCACCCAAATACCGATGTAGAATATGTAAACAACGTCCTGGCAACAGCAATGGCAGTACCCCCTAAAGTAGGTCAATGTGCCCTGCCACACCATAAAAACTGGTGAGGAATAACTCAAGGAATGTGACAAAGAGCCGAGGGCGCTGATCTGATCTACAGTTTCCCAAGAATTCAGTCAGACAAGCATCTGTGGGATGTGTAGGAAAATGTTTGATCCATGGAGGCACCAACTTACAGTACCTGAAGGATTCACTGCCAGTGGCCAAATGCCAGACACCACAGGACAACTCCAGAAGTCTTCTGTCTCTGCCTCGATGTGTCAGAGCTGTTTTGGTGACTCAAGGGGAACCAAGGGGACATTTACATCGCATACACAATACTTTTGCCCCACTGTAGGCTCTAAATAGAAAGTGTCATGCGGCTTGAACCTTCGGGGGTTGTACATTTGTGTACGAATATCGTCCTACCTGAATATTGCAAATGTTTTGACCATAGTATTCCTTCACTACTGAATGATGATGTAATTCAACATCCTTACCAGTGAGATCCAAGTTCAAACACTAATCTAAAATCCGGGCCACTGCTGGAAGAGAAGGCAGTCTTTGGCCCAAGACTGCATTCAGAATGTCATACCACTTGATGTTTTACAGATTACATATCATACAACATCGATCTCGGGGCCAAGAAAAAGTTTAATCCTGTCGAGTGTGCCGTGGCAACCTCCCACAGGAAGCTGTACATTAAACATGCATATGTATTATTGCACTTGTAACAAAGTGTATAATGTTCACTCATCTTGTGTACAGATTATAGTGTTATCTAGGGCGTTTCCATCTAACTGGCTGCTTTGTATAATATCAAGAGGAGTTTCTCACTCATAGCCCTATTTGTGAAGTTAGTGCACAATGTGGCGTGATGATAGTTGAAGCTGTGCTGTTTGATCAGTAACCAGATGCCGTGAGGTATTTTGATGCTCTGTATGAAGCCTGCTGTCTGACACCACAAAACAGAGTAGGCTTTGAAACAAATCAAGTTTGCCATGATTGAGGTAAACACAAAGAGAAGCAAGATAGAGTCAGGAGACTTTACTTCCCTGCTGGGGTGTTGCCTTCACTGTAGGGGGTCTGGTGGGTGCTTCAGATATGGTTTAGAAACAGATTAGCCGAAATGTGGGTGTGTTGAGCAGGGGCAACAATATGGTTAAGCAAACACTGGTAATGTTTCACTCTTGGTTCCATGGAGGGCAGACATTTAAGAGAGATTTGAGAATATCCAATACAGAATATATATCCAGTCCTTATCTGATTCATTTGTATTTAGTCACACAGTTGAACAAAAATCATTACCTTCAGATGCACTCTGCGTGACATCTTCTTTTTTCATTCTTTTACAAGTAAAAACAGTAAAAAAAAAAAAAACAAACGATAAGCCACTCTAGGCCAACAGTGATAAAAGGAGGGGGGGCTGCACTTGATAACTGTAGGCGCGAGGTGGCCGCTAAGTGCGCGAATCCTGATGATGACAGCAAAATCCTGATGGGAGGATTTTACTCTATACCCTGTTTGACCTCGGTGTGATCAGCAATGACAGAGTGGCACTATCCGTATTTCGGCTGGTAGACTCCATAGGACGCAGATGTATGTAATCTAACGCTATGATAATACGACTGCTTCGGCTGATATTTAATTTTAACAGCTCTCCTGTCAACTTAAATAAACTAAAGATATGTAACATTAAGTTGCTGTTTGTACTTGCATAGGCCTATAAGTGAAACATACAGCCTGGGGTATATGTTTACGCCCAGCTCGAGGGCAGTGTGGAGATCGCTGTTAAGTAGCTGTGGCGCAGTGCAGAACAGCCAGATTACCTTGCGATATCACTTAAAGCGAAGTGCAGATATACCACATATAGCTACTTATTATCAGTCCGCACTGCATATACCCACTTCTAAATCCCCTGTGGTGCGCATCTTCACAACATTGTTATTTTTTCTAATTTTGACAATCAAACCCTTGACAACACATTAGTTAAAGTGAAACTCTCGCCAAAATGCAACCTAGGCTTTATTTGTGAATGTATGTGAGTCAAACCTTTGTTTAAAAGCATAATTACGACGAAAGAGGCGCTTTTAAGAAGTGTTTTAGTTTTCGGCTTAAGCTGGTTTTCGATGGGAGTGCATCGGGCACTTTTACGCTAGCATCAAAATCGCTATATTTAAAACACTAAGAAGGCTCGACACAACATGAAACTTTGCTCATAGTATCACCAGGGTCTCTACACATGAACGCAAGCATTGAGAACATTGTTTGTGTACACAGAGTTTACTGAAAAGAAGGTTTTTGAACAACTCACGTTAGCAGTAGCTTCTTCCTCTAGCCGTCGCCGTGGCAGCCCAAGTGTACTTGTGGATCGACGCATCTGGATAGAGTGTATGTGGTTCAGTTGAGCTATGTGTAGAGACCCTGGTGATACTACGAGCAAAGTTTCATGTTGTGTTGAGCCTTCTTGGTATTTTAAAAATAGCGATTTAAATGCTAGTGTAAAAGTGCCCAATGCACTCCCATTGAAATTAGTTTGACTGCATTTTCGTTTTCAGCTCAATCTTAAAAGTGCCTCTTTCGTCGTAATTATTTTTTTACACAAAGGTTTGACTCATATACATTCACAAAAAAAGCCTAGGTTGCATTTTGGTGAGAGTTTCACTTTAAGGTTGTAAGGACGATGGCTGTTGGTCGCTGTTGTTGATGTTGTTTAAATATGCCAGATTGGAATTTTATGGCTTATTGTTCTTCAGACGATGGGGCTAAACTAGCCAATGCCACTTGTTACTGTATCAATGGTAAAGTGTAATGTGAATACTGTAGAGTGCAGAGTATGCTGCTGCTGTTTGCTACACACACAGAGAATGTGAAGAAATAAAACATGTAATTTTATTTTGCCATGTCACTGTGCTGGAAAATGTACCCCATCCCATATTAATAGAACGCCTGTCTTATCAAATCAGAGATTTGCGCACCACATTACACTCACAGAGATGAACCGTAGCACTCCTCTTCCTCCAGTTAAATTGAGCATTTTGCTCATATACAGTCAAACAGAGTTGTTGTCATCATCTTTATTGTTTATTAAACACTATTAAAAGCAAACTACACGTTGAATGATAGGACTTTCAGTAGCTGTGCTGGATTGCTTGTATCCATGGTGCCTCCAGCTGATCATTGAGAAAAGGGCAAAATCTGTGCATACAGATTGGGAATCTGAAAGCACAGTTTACAAATCTGTTTGCATGGATTTTGTGGTTGTTGGTGTGCACTGCAGCTAATGTAAACTCAGTTGGATAAAGTAAAAGTCCCCCCTCCTTTTCTGTCATGTCGTGACACCTTTAACGCTGTGGCAATGGCGTCCTCTGAAAGGAGAAACATCTGTATGACAATGTCCACAGTGAACTGTCGTGATGGTTGATGACATCGTTGTTTGAAACAGTGTGTCCCCTCAGAGATGTTGTGTATTAGCACACCATTGTAGCTTCCCACTGTCACTCTCCTGTGACCAGCTAAGTCAGTCAGATCAACTCTCACATTCCTGCCTGGTGAGAGTCTGACATACCACCCCCTGCCAGGTTCTAAAGAGTCTTCTTCTCTTTTGAGAGAGAGAGAGAGAGAGAGAGAGAGAGAGAGAGAGAGAGAGAGAGAGAGAGAGAGAGAGAGAGTGCTGTGGGAGAGACACGGGGATACACAACAGCCTCAGATATAATTATTAATAATACTTTAACTATATATACATATATACGTGTATATGTATATATGTATATATGTATATATATATATATATATATATATATATATATATATATATGCATATATGTATGTGTATATATGTATATATATGTGTGTGTGTATGTATATTTATATATATATATACTGTATATACATACATACATACATACATACATACATACATACATACATACACACATAGATACATACATATATACATATATATGATACTATATAAACACACATATATATGTGCGTGTGTACACGTAGGCGTGTATACAAGCGTGTACATAGATACATACATACATGATGCTATGTGAAATGTCTGCAGGCTTCGTCAGCTTGTGTTAGGTGAAAGCACGGAGGTTTTGCAGACCTGCAGACTGACAGATGAAATCTGACTGAACACCGCTGGAGAAAAAAGGCAGCAACGATCAAAAGAAGAGAAGGAGGGAGAGAGAGAAGAAGGACAGAGAGTAGGGGGGGCAGAGAGGAAAGGAAGGAAGCAAAGGAATTGTAGGTTTTCTAATGGAAAAGAATATTCACAGCACAGGTGTTAAAAGAAAACTTGAAAAGAGGAGGACAGGTAGAATAAAAGATTAACAGGAAAGAAACAGACCAAGAAGTCGGCACTAAGAAGAGAAGACTGAGGTGCATCCTAAAGGGAGAGTAGAGTAGTAGAGTGCAAAGGTGAAACATTGCAGGTCAACTCAAGGAAGAAAAGTACAGCGACATATATCACTGTTCCTAAAACAACATGACTGTTGCAGCATACCAGTGACGGGTGAACCAGACCTTTGTTTTATTGGTTAGTTAAGGCAACAAAACATCACAGTTGGGTTTAGGAAAAAAATGTTGTGTAGCTTAAAACAGTGTATTACTTATATAAATGATGTTAATTACATAAAGTCGTAATTCCAGTGTTGAACAATGCTGTTCTTGCTGTGAAAGGTCTGATGAAAGACTGCAGGTGGAGGAAACTGGTTGCTGCTTAAATTTGCAAGGATAGCAGTTTGGTACTAATGTTCCTTGGATTGTGTAGTTACCTGGTAAGCTTTGCATTGCAGCTGCTGGTGCCAACTAAACTGGAATACTAGCAGGACCTCAATACCTCGAGCTACTGTGAGGAGAAGTAGCTGTTATGCCCAGAGGAATCCAGGAGAAGAGAAGTCAAGGACAGGCAGCCCCGTGGCGAGAGAGGTGGAGAAGAGCGAGGACAAAGGAGGGAACTGGAGTTTTGACTACCTGGTCAGAGACCCAGCTTTGAGCTACTGTCGGTCAGGGTGACCGTCTCCCCCTGACCGATAGCAGCTCAAAGCTGGGTCCCCTGACAGTCTTTACGCCTAGGTGTGAAGATTGGGGAATTCTGGGACACTGAGTTCAGTTCAGAGTCCATTTTGAAATCCACAATCAATAACTTCATCTGTGGGTTCCAAGAACAGTCAGCCAGTTGTTTTTTTATGGGAACGGCCTGTTATTGGTGAAATATGTTATCACAAAATGTTTCATTGCACATCACAGGTGGCAAGATGATCTATATATTTGACTCAGTGATACCAACAGGGGACACAGCATCTGTTATATTGCTCTGTGGCCTCAGTGACAAAATGATTCTCTTTTATACACCACGAACAGGCAGATGAAGTGTGACCCATCCCTCCACACATAATGTAATGTTGTCTTTTGTGTGTCTGTGTATATCCGTGCATGTGTGCATGTGTTTAAGTGGGGAGTTACCAGCAGTGAGCCAGGAAGACCCTGAGGAGAAGAAAAAGCATTTTGCTGTCTTTGAAAAGTGGTGCAAGTGTAGAAGAGTCTAATTATTCCCCAGTCTCATCACAGTTGAGCAAGATGGCAAAATATTGTTAAGAATACTTTAGTTGTTCCCAGAATCATCCATCATCCACTGCAACTGTATGTCCAGCCTAACCAGAGACTTAGGGTATATGAAAATCTTTATACTCAACCAGAGGGATCATTTTACATTCAGATTTTTGACTTGGTCATGCAATTATAACACTCCCTTGACATAGGACTGTAATGCTTTAGGAGAAGGCTTCATGGCCACTGTTACTAAAATCTACCATCATTACATCAACAATCCTTCTTCATTTGAAGGGGTTTTTTTTCAGCGTGGTCTAAAGACCTGCGAAGATTTGTCAGCTGATGGACTAAAAGGTGAAGGCTTTGTTTTTTTTGCTACATGGTAATAGCATGCCAGAACCTCCGTGAAGAAGTTACAGCTACATTACTCAGTTGTTTTATCCTATTAAAGACATCACCTGTAATTCATTCTGCAATGACCATTGCTTATTTTAACCCAGTCAGTTGTCAAAACATTTCTGGAACTTCAGAGTGTTGCAGCATTCCCCATAGACAACTAACGTAGATGGGGAGACATTTTCAAATGTAAACTAGAACTGCAAGCAGCTATGAACGGGGGCCAAGCCCCCCCGCGCCACTCGGACCCCGCGCACCGCAGAGCCCACGGAAGCTGGCCCCGAAGGATGACGGGCTTGGGGCAAAAGTGAGGACACAGGCCAACGTCTGAGCTGTGGTATTCGCTGTAATGGGAAGTGCAGTGGAAGTGCAACAGGCTGAATGTGTGCCGATTTGGATTTGTTGTATTAAATCACGCCCACTTTGACCAATCGTTACTTAACTATATGGCTGGCCTCAGGAGTGACCCCACATCAGTACTGTTTCATTATTTTCATTATTGCAACAAAAAATGAGAGTGACGAGGAAAAATGCATTTATGTTGATTAGAATGTAGACATACATTTTCTAAACGCACCGTTATCCATTTGTCTTGCATATGTGAGAAGTGAACTAATGTTACAGAACCTGTGGAGCAGAAATATGTTTTTGTGAGGAGCTACAGAGGTGATGTGTTAGCATGTTGGCCGTAGCACACGTTGAGTTTTTTTTAAAATATCACCTGTTTAAAAGGCAAAAACGCATTTACATCCGTTATAGTGCCACCTATAGGCCAATTTGCACCACATTTGGCAGAGAGCCTTTGGATAACTTCAGGAACAATTGACATAAGTTTGATGTTGAAAGCATTTAGTTTGACCGAAATATGAAACAATATGTGTTCTTAAGCTAGCAAAAAAGATTGTTTGGTTATAACTAGCAGATTTTTGGAGTGCCAAAATTGTTTTGACAACTTTTCATCGGACACATCTGGAGATTGTATGTCCAAAGTTTCAGGCAGATGGCGCTTAAATTGTAGGAGGAGTTTGAAAAAGTAGGTTTTGCATATGTGGCGATGTAGCGAACGAAATGTGCAGCAGAAGTGGACGTGTCCTGTGTCAGAAAACCCAGCTCTATTCAGGGAACATATGAATATAAGGTTTGCGAATGTGTTATTTAAAATGTGGAAGTTACAGGCAAAAACACGAGTGCATCCATTATTATTACACTTTTAGCGGGAGAAAAAAAAACTCAGCTCAGCCCCTCGGGCTTGGCCCCCTAAAAAAACCCTGACCAAAAAAACATAAAATGGCTCCATACAGCTCACCCAGTGTAATCCACAAGCCTCCAATTGAAGAGGGTGCCTGGGTTTGACTGCATGCCGAGGGTGTAAACAACATCTTTGCAAATTAATTCAGGATCTAGAGATTTGGTTTATTCTGGACAAGCTTTATGGTGTCATTTTATGTTTTGTTTTTGTTTTGTTTTGTTTTTTTACATTTCAAAACAAGCCCCCAGCTACTGCAGTTTTTTTAGAAGAATGTTGCATGTCTGTTTTGTTGCGAAGCTCCAGAAATGTTTTACAGAAATCTAGTCCCATTTTCCATTGGTATGACAATGACTGACTTTTCATTTTTGGGTGAATTTATCCATTAATCTAACCGTTTTTAAGATTAGGGTAACATGTATGTTGAACAATGTGGGGTTTGCCTAATCTGCACCACAGTAGGTTGGTTTGGGGTGTCCAATAAGGATGTCCATCAAGAGCAACAAAATGAGTCTGTGCCAACACCTTGTGCACTATGTGCATAATTTAATCAACATGGAATTCAGAATCCATTCAGGTTATTGGCTAAGAAAACAGTTCAGGTCTTTAGTACATCAGAGCATAGCCTTCATATAACTGTAATGTAAATCACTTTATGAATCCGATTTAGATCAGATGATTTATAAAAATAGAATTTAGTTAAATCTAATTCAGGGCTTGTAACACACACACACACACACACACACACAAAGGCTTCACCCTTACAACTGGCCTGAAGGAGTAAAGTTTGGGGATGAATGAAGGGATGAAGGGATGAAAGGTGAAGAGCAAGTCACCTGTGGTAGAGAGATGCAGACAGAGGCGAGAGGCAAGAGACAGCAAGCCAGGTTATTGCTGCAGCTATCAGAGTGAAAGCAGCAGATCTCACAGCAGCTCCGATAGATGTTTAGTCCTTCAGGCACAACACAAATTCTGGCTTTCTGCTGCGCTCTCTTCATCTTCAGCTGGGCTTTTTACCTTCAGAATATTCTTCTGTTGTTTCTCAGTCTTGAGCTGACTCGTGGTCTTTCTTTTGTCTTTCTGTCTTTGCTCTTCTTCGCTTCTTTCGTATATAAACCTGTCACCGTCTGCCATTGGCCTGTCTGTTCTCCTTCTCTCTACATCCATTTACAATCAAAAAGCTCTTTTTATACACAAGGCAGAAGGAAACTTTATCCAGTTAAAAGTTAGACCTACTAAAGTAAACATGACAAGGCTAAAACACCATGTCTGTAATAGAGATGTAGAATTACATGTGCTTCACTGGCACAAAGTAGCACTGTACATGCATGCATTCGCTCATTGCATTGATTAATTCACTTCACTAAAAACGTAGACAGCTGTCAAACTGCTCAGGGTAGTAGTAGATGTATAATGTGTATGATCAATTGGGTTCAAATATACGTACAGTACAGGTCAGTGTTTAAAGTCCCAGTCTAGCCAGTGTTACTTCCTTTATAATGGTTAACATTCTTTTTTAAACAGACAAAGGAGGTGTGGATGTAATCCATTGCAATGGCAACCAGAATGCCATTCTAGCAAGGTTAACATCATCAGCATGGACAGCGAAAGCATGGATACTAGTATGGATAGCATTAGCATGGATACTAGTATTGATAGCATTAACATGGATGTTAGCATTGAAAGCCAGACTACAGATATTAGCATGAACAGTGATACAGGTCACTCTAATATAAGGAGCCCTAATTAGGTGGTCTATAGCGGATGGTCAAAAGCACAAAGCATGAAGGCGTTTAAGGTTTATCCATTTAGCTAGTTAAATGCAACACATGGCACAACAAGACTGCATGTAAACTCTGAATTAGTCATGGGTGTGCTGTGGGCAGAACACAAATTAAACCAATCAGAGTGATGTCCCTTTAGGAGCCAGGTGCACCAGTCTCTGACACATATTAACTAGTGGTAATCGTCATTGGTGAGGGAAAGGAATGTGATCCTTGGCTGCTGGACCCTCTGCTCCACCATTTTACAATCATCTGTCCCATCAACAACTCTGTTTGACAGCATATGAAAAAATACACTGATATTCAACCGAGAAAGAGGAGGAGTGCAATTGATGAGCAGCCTCTCATATCATAAAATCAGAGCATATGCACGGTTTGAACCAGCCTATGTAGGGGCAACTTACTGTCTGAGTAATATCTCCTTTGAATGGCAGTGTGCCTGACCGTACCTCACATTAAGACCAGCATTTAACAAGTCAGCATGTTAGTTACACGGATACAAAACAAGTCAGATAGAATAAGATTGACTAAATAAACTAAATAAGATATTTACAGCATTAACATGAGGTGCAAAGTAGCACTGAGGTAGGTTGGGTTGTGCATTAAGAGTTTAGGAGCTTATACAGTATCTGGAAAGTATTCACAGTGCTTCACTTTTTACACACTTTGTCATGTTACAGCCTTATTCCAAAAAAATTAAATAACTAACCCTTCCTCAAAATTATACAAACAATACACCATAATACCCAAATACCCCCTCTTCAAAAGTGAAAGAATAAAACAAACGTTTGAAATATTTGCAAATGTATTTAAAAGTAAAAAACGGGGAAAAAAATATATGTATATAAGTATTCACAGCCTTTGCTATGACAATCAAAATTAAGCTCAGGTGCATCCTGTTTCCACTGATCATCCTTGAGATGTTTCTACAACTTGATTGGAGTCATCCTGTGGCAAATTCAGTTGATTGGACATGATTTGGAAAGGCACAGACTTATCTATATAAAGTCTCACACTTGACAGGGCATGTCAGAGCACAAACCAAGCTATGAAGTCCAAGGAATTGTCTGTAGACCTCTGATACAGGATGTATCAAGGCACAGATCTGGGTACAGAAAAAAAATATGCAGCATTGAAGGTCCCAATGAGCACATTAATGAGCCTCCATCATCCATAAATGGAAGAAGATTGGAACCACCAGGACTCTAAGCTGGCCACCCAGCCAAACTGAGCAGTTGGGGGAGAAGCCTTAGTCTGGGAGGTGACCAAGGACCCTATAGTCACTCTGACAGAGCTCCAGCATTTCTCTGTGGAGAGAGGAGAACCTTCCAGAAGGACAACAATCTCTGCAGAAATATCTGATGGTCGGGACAGAAACTAGAGACACATGTTTACCTAAAACCGAATAAAAGAATACTGCCATCACTTTAAATACTGGGGTTTAACCCTACCTTAACAATATGCTATAGTGAAATTAGTGGTGTTGAGATATAGTATGTCAACCTCTCTGATACTGAAGCATGTTATGTAACTGTCATTTAGAGGATGATTATTAAATGTTTTTATTCGTTTTTCCATCTGCAGCTCCAGTCGGACCAGGATCATGGCAATGGCTTAGTCAAGTATGTTCTGTCGGGCGAGGGGGCCGGCACCATCTTTGTCATTGATGAGAATAATGGTGACCTGCACGCCACTCGCCGCCTGGATCGTGAGGAGAAGGCTTTTTATATCCTAAAAGCCACAGTGGTTAATAAAAGGACAGGTCATAAGCTGGAGCCCGAGACCGAGTTCAAGGTCAAACTTCATGACATCAATGATAATGAGCCTCAGTTCAGCAAAGAAGTTTATACCGGCAGTGTACCAGAGAGGTCTGACATTGGTAAGGACAGCTCTCATGAGACTCTGACATTACAGGAAGAGAGTTTGGATGGTTTTGATGGTTCTTTCTGGCTAGTTTCATCCAACCTTGACTGTTCTAACAATTATTTTGTTTTTGTTGTTTTTTTAATCATTAAAGGGTAACTCCACCAATTTTACACATTTAAGTGTGTTCACAGATGTTGGGGAATACTACCGCGTATGTGAAAAAGTAGTATAAAGCCTTTGCGTGTCCAGAGGAAGCTGCATGTAATCTGATAACTTGCGTGTAGTGATGTCACTCAGTGGCTAAATTGCATTTAGTGTAATGTTGGCAACAGGGTTTGAGCAGCAGTCCACTGGTCTAGAATTGCATCCTTATAACACTATTGGACTCATTATAAACAGTTTGATAATAATTGATCAAATTTAACCAGAGTTATTACCTCTTTTTCCCCCCCTTTTTCAAAATCTGGGGCCTACATTGCCCAAAATGTAATTTAGCCACCAAGTGACATCACTGCAGGCAAATTATCAGATTACACTCAGATTACACTGGAGCCAAAAAAAGCTATTCACCTTATTCCTAGCCCCTACTCTACCTTGTGCAAATTATGTGTGCATCCTCCACTTACTCGGAATCAGGGTTTTACATGCAGTACATGGTTCTCCTATGAGCTGTTTGCTGTTTGTTGCTTGCTGCAGTGATAAAAGTGTGGGCTGCACTAAGGACTTTATAATTATACATGGGCACAGCTATGGAGATTGATCAATGAAAGATGCTCAATGGGTATTAAGCCAAATGACTCAACTGTCTTCCACATAGCTTTCACATTGTGAGGCCCATAGAGCATGAGCGTTAGAGACTTTTGCTGATCAAGCCAGATAACTTCCGATTTAGCGCCCAGCTTACTTGAATGGAGACAAAATAATTTAATTGTGCAGCCTTGCAAATTTTATTGGACCAATTTGCTTAAATTATACCATGAAGCAAGTCATTTCGTGGAGGTAGTGACGCTCTGAATAAAGTATCTACTGTTTTGGAATAGTATTCTTTCATAAAGTTAGTTAGTTAAAATGTATTTTTGGGCCCTAGTGTATCACATGACTATGTAATTACATGGTTTGGCAACCACAAACATTGGCTTCAAAGCCTGGCACTCGTCCTTAGGGTGCCTGGGCTGCACTTGATAACTGTAGATGCTAGGTGGAAGCAGAGAACTGGAATCCTGATGATGACAGTAAAATCCTGATGACAGGAATGGCTCAGCAATGGCAAAGTGGTGCTGTCTGTATGGCTGGTTGCCCCACAGAAAGTGGATATATGTAGTCTTACGGAATGTAAAAATAACTGCTTCGGCTGATATTCAACGTTAACAGCTCTTCTATGAACTAAGCTACATAAAATAACAAGGTATAACGTTAAGTTACTATTCGTACTTGCATAAGCCTTTAAGTGAGACATACAGTCTGAGGTATATGTTTACGCCCTGCTCGAAAGCAGTGTGGAGATCGCTGTTAATCAGCTGTGGCAGAGTGTGGTACACCAGGATTAATTTGAGATTTAACTTTAAGCAGTGGTGCAAATATACAGCATATAACTACTTATTTTTCAGTCGGTATTGTGTGGACCCACATCTAAATCCCCTCTGTTGTGCATCTTTGCTACATTGTTTGAGGGAAGTGTAGGTAACTGCATACTTGTGGATCACTAATGACTGTTGGTAATTGTTTTTGTTCAAATATGCCAAATTGTATTTTTATGGGTTATTGTTCTTCAGATGATGGGGTGAAACTAGCTAATATGTGCCATAGCAATGGAAAGTGGAAAAAGTCACGTCAAAATAATATATTTTGATATATTAGAATGAATAACTCTTTGGGATGAATTGGGATACTATGATTTTGATACAATACTGTGGTTGTTGCCATTTATTATTGTCAAGTTCTTTATTTTTCTATTTTGGTTGTTTTTATAGTAACTGATTTTTATTTTTTTTTTTTAAACTACTAAAACGTCATTTGAATGACTTTAAGTAGGCACTTTTAAGGTCATCAATATCCATTTTATCCATCAATATTCATTTTCCTAAGCGGCTGACACAGTTGCACAGCATGTTCTACATGCTGCTGTTTAGATTGTTATTGTTATAGCCTAGTTACTGATCTCGGTGTGGATGGCCCTGTACAGTTGCTTGTCCGCAGATTATAGATGAAAAAGATGGGTAATAACATGGCCGCTATTGATCAAAATGTCTTAACATGCAACATTAGTCCAAACATCATGAAACTTAGCAGATATCTTCAAGCCAAGATTGGGAATAGTCATACAAAAGAAAGTCTAGAACAACAACACATAAGGGGTTGCCAAAAAAATAGCTAAATCATGGCTCTTCATAGCTTTCGTATATATAATCTGGGGTGAGTCGTAACCAAAGTCTCAAGTGCTATTTGGATTGGTGTAAGTGGGAGTGTTTTTTTATGTTAAATTTGAAAAGTGCTTTCACCTTAACCCTCCTGTTGTCTTAACATGCTGTATACACTAAAATGACCCATCCTCACTGAAGATCTAAAATAAAGCAATTTCATTTAATTTTAAATGCCCACTCTATTTTGCATTTTGCATTTTTTAACACAGCTGTCATATATGTTTTCTTTACTACAGTAGATTATTGTTGTTGTTGTTAAGCTTATTATTATTATTATTATTATTATTATTATTATTATTATTATTATCATTATTACTTAAGGTATTGTAAAGGTGGCAAACAATATTTTTAATTATTTTATCAAGAGATTTATATAGTACTTATGTAGCCCAAGAGAGTATCACAAATGTGCAGAAAGTAGTTTTGAATGCAATTTACTGAAGGTGCTTCCAATGATAGTCAAATGTAAACAACATGAACCAACAAGGCAATCTGAGAGGGCGACCAGGACTACTACAGGAGAAAATGCAGCCGCTTCACCCACTCGTCCCAGACCTCTCTTATGCAGCACAGAGAGAACTGAGAGTTCTGTCATCGCAGCATGTTTACACTATGAATGTAGAAATGTTAGTAAACAGCGCCTTGATGGTTGTGTCAGAAACAGTTTGAACTTTGATCTTTGAAAGTTGTGTATGCGGTCGTGGAAAGGTGACGGTACACCTGCACGAGAAAGTTTTAGTTCTGTCTGAGATCAATCAGCACTGTGTGTGTTTTTTGTAGTCAGTAGCCCTTTTTACATTGTGACACCGCATTAACTTCGTAGCGGTGGTTCGCCAATTCTCCGCCGATGCTGATTCACACAGAACGAAGCATCTCCGCCTTTCCGTGTGTAATTCACACAGAAAGCCGGCGCTGCGGCTCCTAAAGAGGCGTGACGGTACACGTCATGATGATGACGTCTGTGTGTTTTCAAGGTGTTTCCCAGGTGTCCCCCTGTCAATCTAACCCCGTGGACGGTTTATAATCATATGGATGCTGTTATAATGTGTAGTGATTGAGATCCTGACCCACCAAACATCCTGGAAAGTGACAAAGTTACGTTTTTTGTGCTGAATTACATAATTAGGCTACATAATCGCCATCAGGACACTGGAAGCTGTCTGACTTACTCACGGGGACGGAGGCTGTTTTCTGAAGTCTGAAGTCTCGGTTCTGACCGTCGCAGTGATTTATTTTCTACACAAACACTGAGTTAAAGTTTTTGCCGGTGACAGACACTGTTTTTCGGGCAGAAATGTGACAAAGATTTGGTAGGACGGACGACAGGACAGACAGGAGGACAGACACTTCTCCACGTAGCTGTGGTATTTTCTTCCCTATATAAGTTGCCAAAGACAGTTGCAGTTACTACGTTACTTTTGTTTGGTCAGGTAACGTTGCTTTGTGGGACATTTCTCTGTATTAAGTTGAGTTAAGGACCTGTGCAGCTATCAGACCGACACGCCCCCGCGCCGCCGGCTTCTTCGTTAATAACTTTAACACAGAGGAGGGTGCAGAAAATTGGCGCAGGATCCCCGCATGCACACGGCAGTGTGAATGGGGCTAGTAACTGACTCTGTGACTGTGATTTTAACTTCCGGGTTAAAAATGACCCGAAGACAATCTTTATACCCAAGTGGTGTACAGCTTCCATGGAAATATGAATAAAGGCAATATTTCCCTTTTTCTAATGTTAGGTCACTTTAGGAAGAGTCATTAAATTTAAACAACATTGAAGGCATTTTCTCTGCTGTTAAACACAGTTTGGGGTCATTTTTGACCTGAAGACAACAGTAGGGTTAAAAACTGAAACATAAATGTGGCTACACTGACACAAAAATTGAAACATCTTCAGTCTGACTTGGTAACTCCATCATAACAACTGAAACATCTAGAACACAAAACTTGGACCAGGTACTGGAAATGGTGTGCAAATGCTTCCACACATATGATCAGCCACATGGTGCCACTATAATTAATAAAATAAAATTGGATAACGGAAACATTTCCCAAAGAAACACAGTAAATACACTGACTTGAAAATTGAAACATAGGTACAAGTGATAGGACTCTAAAAAAAAATAAATTCTTAGAGCATATACATAGGTCTGCCATATTGGATTTGTATTAACTAGCACACTGTCAAAAACACTGTCATCTTATCTTTACATTTTGACTCAATCAACATCAAATTTGGTATGCAGCATTGTGGAAAAGAGACACAATTATATTACAAATGAGAAAGATCAGTTGAGAAAAGTTTCCACTAACTGATTCCCCCAGTGATAACTCATGGATATTACTTTTTTACCATATGTAGTGGTACTCCCAAGACCCGTATACACACTATAATGTGTAGAATTAGTGGAGTTACCCTTTAAAGCACTGTAGGGATAACGGAGATCTTGTGATATTTGTCCGTAATCATCATGTCAATGTGTATCTCAGGTACATCAGTGATCCAGGTGACAGCTACAGATGCTGATGACAGCATGTATGGGAATAGTGCCAAACTGATCTACAGCATCAGCCAAGGACACCCATACTTCTCTGTGGACCCAAACACAGGTATGTTTGACATCCTTTAAATGATGATGACACATGCACATGCAAATGGTGAAAACCTGGTGGCTGGTAGTTATCGAATAAAATAAACACTTATTGAAACCTTGTTTACCAATGGGGTTCTCTCTTAGCTGCAGCCTTGACTGCATGTTTCAGTATTAGTACAGTATATGGTAAGAACATATCACTATATTGTTGCCAGCTGGCGTGGCTATAGCTCAGCGGGTAGAGCAACTCGGCTAGTGATCGAAGGTTGCTGGTTCAAATCCCAGCTCTGGGCTGAGATGAGCTGTATGTTGAAATGTCCTTGAGCAAGATACTGAACCCCAAATTGCTCCTGATGTGCGGTTGGCACCTTGCATTGCAGCTTCTGCCATCGGTGAGGGCCCTGCGATGAAGTGGCAACTTGTCCAGGGAGTACCCTGCCCTCGCCCAGCTGGGATTGGCTCCAGCAAAAACCTTGCGACCCCGTAACAGGGATAAAGTGGTTACAGACAATGGATGGATGGACTTTTTTATTTTTTTTTTTTAACAATTCTGCCAAGTTCTTAGATTCTTAGTTCTCAGGCCTGTCTCTGCACTGGACACACAGCAATGGAACTGAAATCAGCTAAGAGCAAATGAACATATTCCAGAATATCAGACTGCTAACTTAAAGGCCTTATTTGTAAGAAAAAAAAGTTTTAGAGTCTCATTCCCAACTTGGCAAACTTGCTGAAGAAAAAGATTAAGTTAAAACACCAGTCACAACCTAAATTAAGGAAGATCAAGCTAATGTATTCTCATGTTCTGTCAGATTGCTGACTTTAAATAGCCTCTTATCAGTGGCAATTTTGGATATCACTCCTTCACATTCATTTTTCATATGAAATGTAACAGACTGTCTATGAAGAGTATGTTACAGTTTAATGTGGTTAGAGCAAATTGACTGTCTCGTCAAGCAGGACTAGTATGCCCTTCCTTGTTTTAGCTCAGTATGTAATCATAACTAATACGGTTGTTTCTATCAACATGAAAAGATAGAAAGGACATGCGATGAACAGTAAATACATGCTTTGTGCAACTTTGCCCTGCACAGTAATTTTCTCACTACACTAAAAAAAAAGGCTTGTGGTAAAATGTGCTATGACAGATTAAAACCATAGCTCAGCCTTTGCTTTATCTTACTGCATGTACTTTCTGAAGTTGGCCATCCATTTAGATAATCAGTGCAGTAATCTCCCACTCTCTGCTCATCTGCTTGTCTCTAACATTTAGAGAAGTCAGGGCCATGGTCAGATTACTGGATTATTAATTAATTATGGATTAAGCAGCAATGATAGGCCGCATTTTCTGGTCGCTGACAGGAAGTGAGATGCTTTTAATGTGAAGTAGCAGCAGTAGCAAGTATTTTAGTATTTTCTGTTTTTCATTAATATGAAGTTACTTCTAACTCTGCTATGAGCTAACAGCACACAGTGAGGTTGATATCAATGACAAAGTCGTTCTGGATGCATGCTGTCAAGCTACTGAATCTTTTACTATAACTAAATTCTACATAGACACGGTACAACTCAATGTAAATACATTTGATTACTATTGCAAAAAGGAATGCTGATCATAAACGTACTATCAGACATGTGGTTTGATTTAATCAAAATCTTCAGTAATATACCGTACAAACATTTGAATGGGTAAAAAAAAAGCCCACTGAACCCCAGCCCCTGTCAAACTGTTTCATGTAATGACTGCAAATGTAATAAACTGTAGGTGGGACAATCTAACAGGTATATAGGCTTCTATATTCTGGTAAAGGGGAGGCTGTTGATGACCACAGACCGAGAGCAGAATTTAAACAAAGGGATGTGTTGTTTTTGTTCAGGTGTCATCCATACAGCCTTGGGTCCTGCTGACATGGACCGCGAGCAGAGGGAGCACTACCAGGTGGTTATCGAAGCTAAAGATATGGCCGGACAGAGAGGAGGACTCACTGGAACCACTACGGTTAACATTACCCTCACTGATGTCAACGACAACCCTCCCCGCTTCACTCAGAGTAAGATCATAGCATTAAAGCAGGACAAATGATGAAACACTGAGTCACACATTCACATTAATTATACAGTTCACAAGCAGAAGAAGGATGGATAACTGTTTCTCCATATTTTGGAGAAACACAACAATGTTCCAATAAAAGATTGTAACATGTTGTTAACTTTGAATTGAACAAACAGACTAAATGTGGAAAGTCACAGAAAAACTGATGTCGCTAAATTTATATCCACAAATTAAATGTCTCCGCAGTAATCAATGTATTGAATTTAAATAGCTCTAGAGGCAAAGCTACACAATACAGATAACAAATATTTGATGTCTCACATCAGGATTTCAGGGACATAAAGCCAGCCAAATGTGCAGACATTAATGGAAATCTAATTGACAACTTATTAATTACTTATTCCTTATGTTAGTAGAGTAAACATTGCTAAGACAATAAAAAATGTCCCATGATGATGTTAATGGATTCAGAACTATTCAGACTGACAGCAGCAGTTGTGTTTGTTTAACCTGAAATGGAATCAGCTGTCATTTTCAACCAAATCTTAGAAGCCCCAAAAAGCCTATCTCTCCAGCTTTTATTGAGGACTGAGTATAGTCCTGCAATAAATGGATATTACCTTGATGTAGGTCTGCAAGGGTTAAGTTGCCTATAGAGAGTAGCTCCATCCACACTGTCCTTTCAGTGTGGGAGTCATGTGTCGATTCACCGCATTGTCCTGAAAGTTTCAGATCCAGAGAGGGGGGGACAGTTTGGCTGCAGCTCTGATGGGCTGGAGGTAGGATAAGAGCCGCAGCAGAGTCGAGCTGGCGTCTGTGTGAATGGAAAAGCCAGAGGCGTGGAGCAAATGTGTGTCAGTGTGATGGTGTTCACAGTCTGACAGCTAAACAGATCCTTCACTCACAATGTCCCACAAAGCAACGGTACAGGAACAGAAAAAAAAAACAAAAAAAAAACAGAACGATCAGCCCTTCAAACCGAGACTTTAGTTAACTTTCCCCTAGTAAAACAGCATCCTCCCGAGTGAGAGAGTCAGACAGCATCCACTGTTTCCTGATGTAGATTATGTAATTTACAGCGAAAAACGTGTCTTTGTCACTTTCCAGGATGTGTGGTGGGTCAGGTTTTCAATCACAACACTGTAAAAACAAATCCATATGATTATAAACAGTCGGCCAATACATGTCTAGATTAACAGGTGAATACCGGAGCAGACATGTTGAAAAAAAACAACAAAAAAAACAGATCTCAACGTCATCATGTGTACTGTCCAGCATTTTTTGGTTGCGGCGCCAACATGCTGTATGAATTGACTCACTGGTGCAGCTTTATGACGAAGCTGCTTGGTTCTGTGTGAACAAAAAAATACAGCAAATTGGCGAAACTGCACTAATAATGCGTAATGCAGAGTCTCTGTGTGAAAAGGGCCATTGAGGGGTGGCCACCACCGCCTCCATTGTTTTCAATAGAATTACAATGGTTGGCATCAGCAAGAAGGAGGGAGAAAGCAGCCTCTCTCCCTCTTGAACAAGCACAATTATTTGCCACTGCAATCAAGGTTCTTGATGGTTCAGCTTTTTCAACTGTAGACAACTACAGAAGCCACACTGGAAAAAACAATACAGGGACAGATTTTAGTGTTGCTTGAGTTTCCTGAATTATACATCACATTAACAGCAGTGAAGGGACAAACCTATGAAGATAATCAAGCAACATTTTCAAAAGATTCTTTTTATCCATTCTGGACCAACAATGTTTATTTAGGTAGCAAAATCTGTCATCTGTCAATTCCTTTATTTTAAGCCATCACCTGCCCTGTTGAGCTGCATAATGAGATTATAGAATGTAATGTAGATAGCAGCCTGTTATGTATGGTGAAGGCAAGGGCTGCGTCATAAGGGTAAAAATTGCGATTATTTTGACCGATATTGTGACACTATTCATGATATTTTTTTAAACACAATTTTCATTTTCACTCAAAAGATTTTAAATCCTGATTACATTTGTTGTTTTCTGTAGCAATCAAATATGTTTTCTTACATCTGGATAACAGGATTTGTGGGCCAGGAAATATCTGGAGCACTACAGTACTTAATTATAATCCTGTCACACAGTTTACCTTTATCAAAAAATGACAAGTTCTGCGATTTTGCTCTTGGCCAAATTATGATTTTTGTAATGATTCAAATAACTGTCAGAAAGTCAGAGGTAGCTGGATGCCACTGCTGCTAATTCAATATACAAGCCTCACTGTCTGACAGAATCACACGTGTGAGGTTAGGGATTGTCTGTGGCTTTCTTCCCTTATCCATGTCCATCGATGAGGCAGTTTGGAAAAGGGAGCCAAATGCAAAGGCACAGACCAGTTCATGTCAGTCAAGACTGGTAAGGCATCAAGCCAAGATCAACATCCATGCCAGATGGAGATATCTTAGGCAACTGGATGCATTTCAGTTGTTTCTCAACTGAAACACATCCAACATACAACCTACATACAGCACTTAGAATTACCATGACATGGATGAATGGGAAGAGGATCCAGAGGTCCCCTTGCAATAAAATGGTCAAAGAGCAGGATTAGAGGATGCCCCAACATCTCAGTTGGTAAAGCATGTGCCCCATGTATGGATGCTGTGTCTTTGCCGCAGTGGCTCGGCTGGTTCGGTTATGGCCCTTTGCTACATGTCATTCCCTCTCTCTCGCTTATCCTGTTTCCTGTCACTCTTCAACTGTCCTATCCAATAAACCCATTAAAAGTTCAAAACAAAGAAAAGAGCAGTGATCAGTAGCTAAGGCCAGTTTCATTCCTGTATGACAATTCTTCAATGAAAAAAAAAGTAAAAATGTTAACCTGAAAGAAAAATTCAGTCATTATATACTTACCACCATGCCTTTGGAAAGTTGAGTGAAGTTGTATAGTCCATCAAACATTTCTGGATCTTCATAGCAAAACAGTTGGGCAGCATTCTCCAAAAAAAGGACTTGTTTTTAAAATGTAAAAAAAACAAAACAAATGGCTCCATAGAGCTCACCTGTTTCAACTTGGGATCCCAGGGCTTCCAGAGACTTTGACTACACCGGATAAACTGTATGGAGAGGTGGTCATTTTGAAAACGTGTCCCCAGCTACTTGTTAGTTGTTTAGAATACTGCAGCACTGTTTTGCTGTGAAGCTCCATCAATGTTTTGTGGACTACAAAACTTCACCTGACTTTCCATCAGCATGGGGCAAGTAGACTAAGTGTACTTGGATGAATGTCACATCAGAGGGAAATGAAAGTTGCTACTAACTGCAAGTTTTGTAACTGCTGGTAAGTTAAAAGAGGGGTGTAGACCGAGGAACAGAAACAGGAGACAGTTGAGCTGCCGACTGAGAAACAGAGTCAGATTAGACTTTGGCCGACCCAGGGGAGACATCAGCCAGGACCCCCATCACTGAGAACCAGAGGGGCATCTGCTGGGTGGTGAAGGCTCTGGGGCACTGGGCAGCGACAACAAGCAGCGAGGCAGCAGCGCCAATGAGTAGTGCCAATGAGCAGCGCCGATGAGCAGCGGGGACAAGCAGCGACGACGAGCAGCAACGACGAGCAGCAACGACGAGCAGCTCATCAGAATTAAGTGAAACTTGCTTCTAACCGCAAGCTTCATCTTGGCTGACTTGGCTTGGCAGCAGTGAAGACGAACAGCAATGGCGGTGGGCAGCTGGGCGGCAGGCCAGCAGGCTGGTGGCTAGTGGATGAGAATCAGGCGAGACAATCTGGATTGCTTAAAAAGTCTTTAGTTCACGTAGGTAGCCAAGGTTTGGATGACACCTCCCTGCGTGCCAAATTGCTGCCTGTCCATACTCCTTCGACTGAGCTAGGCCACTTGTGCATTTAATCAACCTTGGATGCACAGGAGGGTATTAAAACAAACAAAGCCTATGCTGAGTCCATGACTGGCCAGTTCATTCTGTCAAGGCTGGTGAGTCAGATACATGGGTGTTGGACACAAAAGCAGAAGAATGGCAAGGCAGCAGGATAGCTGAAGTGATATTTAATGCCAGCGTACATGGAGATCATTCCAAAAAAGTCAGGATTACAGAAACACATAGGGAATCAAAGAAATTAAATGGCAAAGACTATCTTTGAGTCTGGGGTTTATATACCGAGGTAATATGGAGCAGCGACTGGTACTTGGGACCAGCTGTGAGACCAGGTAAGAGGAGTTGGTTTGATTAGGTGAGAGTGAATGGTCGACTGGGCAGGCAGATGTGAGCAGGTGACTAGAAATGCAGAACTGTGACAGACTTATCTGCTCATAATGACTGTTAACAGTAAATCTTTGTGCCCAGCTGAAATGTCACTGTAGCAGTAGCTTTAGTCAAGATTCTACCAAGCTATGACTCATCCTGTCCGTCAGAGCAGGAGCCCTGTTCACTCAAAGCATGTTGAACTTTTTAAATTCCAGCCCTTTCTGCTGGAGGAATGAAACACTTCTCTGGTAAATTATTTCACCAGCTGTGTGGGTCTGGTGGAATTAGTCCAAGTTATGTTAATTCTTCTCAAAAGCCATCTTAATTAAACATATTAATCTGTAATCACAATGTTGTACCAAGAGGCACAAACTCTCAAGTTGTAGTGCTTTAGAAGGAGGCAGGCTATAGATTGAACAACAGCTATTAATAATTAGAGGTAGGAATCACAGGGCACCTCACGATACGATGAGCGATACATGGCCCAAGATACAGATTCTATCGCCATACAGCGATGTATTGCAAGACTATCAGTATGTCATGAAATTTGTCTAAGTAAAGAAAGCAAAATGCCTGTAAAAAAAAAAAGGTAAAGTGCAGGATTTCTGTTTATTAACTGCAATTTGGTGTAAGTTTGACAGAATTTGACACAAACTGAAATGAAATGCATAAAATCTTAGCATGGAGCCTCTTCTAAGAAACACACTGACTAACTCAATATTGTCTACATAAGCCATCACAAAAACTGGCAAAAGTCCAAACCATTAGAAAACAGCACAGTTCTGGAGGAGAACAAGTTTTTCAGTCTGTAGATTAAATTTACATATAGCAGCAAACACACACCTACTTTGCAGCGGCAAGGCTTCTTATAGCCAACAATAACTTGGAGCCAAAAAAATGTATAGGAAAAAGGCGCTATTCAAAACACTCCTGATTTAAAAAAAAATCAATTATCAAATCAAAATTGTAGTTATTAAATAAAATAAGGTAAAGCCAACACTGTAACAGGCTGTGTTCAGACGCATTTGCAGCACGCAAGATACCAGGAATAGTTGGTAATGGTATTTAATGACAACAGCACAGACCAAGTGATAATACAGAAAAGTCTTCTCAAGAAGTCTCTGGTGGACCAGTTCATACGGCAGGCTAAATCAGGCTGGAAAGCCGGCGAGTCAGCAGTGAAATTCAACCCAAACACACTTACAGTTCAGTACAACTTCAGGCTACAGTACCAGGTAGGAGTAGACAGCCACGGTGGTCTTGAAGGCAGAAGATCAGAAAGCCAGCAGGTGGATCACATGATGCACACACAATAGCAAATGTTGCAACACAGTGAGAGTCTCAGAGCCACACACAAACTGACTGAAACACACACTCTGTAGCGTTGTGGTGGAAAGGTTATGCCAGGTAGCCACCAGCAAAACAGTTACCAAGGATGCTGCAGAAAATCTCAAAGTCAGGGATAGAAGGCAAGTGTGGTTACCAGGTCGGCAACAGGAAAACAGTCTGAGGAAAAGTGCTGCAGAATCTTGCATGAGTGACAAAACAATCAGGCAAAGAGTGTCTGTGAAGCTGGGGTTAGAGATACTGGATCAATTAGTGACTAGTAGCAGCTGTGAGAGCAGGTGAGTGGAGCTGGCTGATTGAGAATGGCTGGTGACAGGGCAAGCAGAAATAAGCAGGTGACTAGTGATACCAAACTGTGACATGCAGTTAAGCAAATTAATACTACTTCTGCTCTAAAACGGAGGTAAGAACACAATTTAATGGAACATGAAAGTGGCCTTCTGGCACTGATTTCCATGGCAACAGATCCAACCGCTGTGGCCAGTGCTAATAATGAAATAAGAGACATCCAGAACTTTGCTGCAAATTGATGGGAGGGCAGATGTGGTTATTAGAAATTAATATTTTTTTATAATAGTTATTAATATTAAATCAATAGAAATTATCATCAAATCATTAAAACGGGGCACCAACCTGGAATCGGTGACCAATATCAGTCCAAGACAGTTTCAAAGAAGGGTTCACTATAAATGTAACTATTTGTAAAATATTCACAATTAAAGGGACAGTAAAGACATCAATCCAAGCACTGACCATCACAACCAGCACTTATTACAAAACAAATGCGGGGGGGGGCTCATGCTATGGGAGAATTTGGTTAGATTGAAAACAAGGCGCGCTGCAGTGCTCTGGATACGCTGCACAGGTTTTGGTGCAGAGCGAGTTGCAATCATCCAGGTGGGAGATGACTCGTCCGTTGTTGAGGATTACACCCAGGTTCCTTGCAGTTGATAAAGGCAATACCATCCACATGAGGGCAGTCTTTCCCTGGGATGAAGAGGAGTTCAGTTTTCTGAAGGTTGAGCTTGAGTGGTGCGACAGACATTCTGAGATGCGGGTTAGCGCAACATGCGCTGCAACATGGGAGTTGCAGGAGGATGGGGGTATAATGCTGCACAGACCATCATTAAGGGGGGCATGTAACCAACATTACCATGGGGATATTTTGGTTTTGTTTGGTTTGGTTACTCCAAACAAGCCGGCCCTTGCCGTAAAACATTTCAGCAGAACTACTTTTTCGCGACAGCATGTCCTTCGCATTATGCAGTGTAAGACGAGTGCTGTCTTTTCGAACAGAAGTTGATGTTGAGTTATTTACATGTCACTGTGAAGAAAGACAGCATCACGGCAAAGCAGACAACCACCCCATGGCCCCAGACCCTCGGGCGTTTCAAAGGTTTGCTGTGTGGAAGTTACTTTGGGGTAATCCGATGAATTGAAAATCTGTTTCCCTGCTAATGCTCAATATACCCTTAAGTGACAGCAAACTTTTGTTTTATCTTTAAAGGTTGTTTGGGTTGTTTGCAGTGCTAAATTAATGCACCTGTAACAAGATTATCAATTAGAATCAGAGCTGCACGATATTGGAAAATAATTGAAATTGCAATATTATTGCTTTCTGCAATACATTGGCCTACTATGATGTGTAAAAAATACAGGAATCTTGACCAGATAACTTGACTAGCTCAATAGAGGATATGCAGGTCACAGTAGATGGAAGTAACCATGGTTGATTGCCAATATGTATCAAATGCTTGAATGCTGTAAAAACACAAAGAAAGTTAATTTGCTTTACTTGACATTGTATATCTTGCAATGCAACTATTGCACATGTGAACACTGCGATGTCAATGCTGAAATGATATACATATTATGCAGCCCCATTCCTTTAATGAAACATGCAACTTGTTGGTAATCATACCTTACCTGGGCAGCGAAGCCATAGGGAGTTCTGAAGAGAGAGAGAGCAACATAACAGTAGGTCACATGACCTACATTTCAGGCCCTGAGGCCCCACAGCGGCATAATCCAGCCCTGCTATGGGCGTCATATATTAGCGATGGAGGAAGTAATTAAAGACGGTGAGGAAATAATGTTTTTTTTTTTCTTTTTTTTTTTTTTCTAATTTTAGGTCAACTAAATTCTAGTTTATGATGTTGGAAAAGGCAGTTGAGAAAACAGTCTTACCAGGAGGCCATGTAATCATATAAACAGGAGTTTTCAAGTTTGAATGGAATTGCAGGTATTAAAATTTACATTCTATACTGAACACTTCTCATCAATGTTCAATTCAAAGGTTCAAAGTAAGACTGTGCAATACAGCCTAAAAAGGATATTGTAGGCTATATCATAATATGCAATGTATCTTGATATTTTGAAATCTTCTCAAAAGCCCTTAATGAATATCTATACTATAAATTAAATATTACAATATTTCTGGCAAAATCCCTCCATTTTAAGATGGCAACAGTATTGTATTGATGACTATTCCTACTTTGCCAAAATATGAGCGCAATGAGATTTCTGTGAAGTAATCATGAGTAATGTGGATATTATAACTAAGTGGGTAAAGGCAGGTATTATTACAAGTAACAGTTACAGTCTGGTAAGTTCAGAAAATTAAATCACTTTACCGTGCAACCTAATGCAGCCTTTAAAACCAGAAAAGATAACACTTAAATCATATCAGCAATGATATCCAAAATCTAACACCATATTGACTCTAATATTACTTGGCCAGCCATAGTCCAAAGTTACTTATGATGAAGATTTTGTGATATGAACAAAAGCTTCAATAGCACTAGCTGGATTTTCACTACTGCTGTGAGAAAAAGAAAATAGTTAACAAAATATGTGGAATTGCTCTTGGTTGTGAAGACAATAGTATTTCCTTTGCTATTACAGTGACTCATCAGCTCAGCAGTTATATCCGTTAGAACTAGTTTGTGTGGTGGATCTCAGAATTATTCAGCACTAATCTTACTTTAGTACTGTAGATGCATTGTAACAGTTGTTTTTCAAACTTAGCAACAGCTGGTGCAGATGTGGCATCTGTTCATCAAGAGACTGTGCTGGCACATGGCAGCATTTGTGTGTGTGTCCACAAGCAGTGTTTGCCTGTAGCAGTGCAAGAGAAGCAAGTAAATTGCTGCTCTGTTGGCCTCAATCACATCACTCATTCTCTCATCTAATCCTCATGAATTGACATGAAGGCAGAGCTTCCCCTTCATTTTCGAGCTCTCTGGCCTTCTGTATCGATCTCTTTCTAATTGTTTTTCCCTCATCCTCTCCATCTCTGCCTCATTCAGTCATAGTGTGTGTATCAGAGTGTCAGTTTCTTCCTCTTCCTCTTGACCTAGCATTAACACCATTCAGCCAGTTTCCCTCTGAAGTGCAGGGTGCAAAGCAAGATCACCCTAGGATCTGCTGAACAGCTTGCATGTGGCATTATCCCTGCACTTAACACACACACACACACACACACACACACACACACACACACACACACGTACGCATTGTATTGCTTGTATTTCTTCCAATAGAAGGACAGTTTATCAATTATACTGTATGTTTCCTTTCTCCTAACCCAGAACCCTGTTGTCAAGGTCAGAAAAGGGTTTCCCATACAAGTACACACACACACACACACCTTGGACCACACATGTAAATTCATTTCACTTCATCAGGACTTCAGGAATTGTTGTCAGTGTTAGAGCCAAGAGGAAACAGTCTCCAACCAGCCAATAACAAAACTGAGTGTAGATTAAATCTGTTCCTGCTCTCTTTACCTCCAGCTTCTCAGGGTTTTTCCACTTGTTTGTTAAAGTGTTTTGGTTAGAGGTACACGATTAGACTACCAAATGTTCTCTACAGTAAAATTACCTTTGGTTGTTTGGTTTGTTGGTTTGGTTTGGTTTGGTTTGGTTTGGTTTAATTGGCTAGCTGGTATGTCAGTGATTGTTTTTTTTTTTTGTTTTTTTCAGAAATTCACTATTCCCGTTCTTTTCTCACTGTTCACAAGCAAATAGCTGATTTATTGGTTGACACCACCCTGATGTCCTATTGGCGCCGATTAATTCGTCAAACCAACTGATCAGTTATTCAGACATTCTGAATATCAGTGATATCAGGGAGGTGACAACAACCGCAACCTCGGCCACAGTTTGTTCACACTGCTGCCACATGGCAAAAATACAGAAGTAATCGCTGCCATGGGCTATGAGACTCTTGAACTCATCCTCATCACTTCACCAAAAAGAATGAGTATAGTTTAGGGAATTACTGAAAGGAATTAAATAATCTTGTATATCAGTCTTGTAAAATCCTCAAAGCGGGGATAATCGCCGATAGTAGCCGGCCAGCCCCAAGAACCACCTCAGATCTTTTTTTGTCTTGGGTTTTGGGCAGGCAGCAATCACAGCTGTCTTATCTACCTGGGGAAGCACCTGCCCACCACCCAAGTAGCATCCCAGATACCGTACCTCCCTCTGTCCAACCGCACACTTCTTTGGGTTGGCTGTGAGCCCCGCCTGCCGCAGTGACTCGAGCACCGTGGCTACCTGCTGCATATGCTCAGCCCAGCCACCAATGTGGATGATCACATCATCCAAGTAGGATGCGCATAAACAGCAGCCTACCAGTAGTTGTGAAAAAGCGAGCCACGCCCAACCGATCCAGGAGCTTGCCAACCCGGGGCATCAGGAAAATAGTTTCCAGGTGGCTTTTCGGTACCAGCAAATGGGTAATTTCTTTTCCTGTCTGAGTGTCGCGACTCACACTATACAATCTGTCCCTAATCAATGAAAAGTGTGAATATGCCTGCACGGCATCAGGGCCCACCAAATGACCATCAATTTTTATCCCTTGGTCCAAGGCAAAGCTTAGACTGTTCAAGTGGAAAATCTTCCATGAAGTGTAGCACGGAAGGCCCCGCCGGTTCCTCCTTCCCGTCTGCAGCGTCAGACAACCTCGCATCACCACTGTGCACCGCACACATATCCCATGACCCTAATGGTCGTGAATGCACCCCCACACACTGCCCACAGGGTAGCTGTGAATATCCCTATGCATACACCTAATATCCACTGAGGATACCTCCACCAAAGCCCTGAGTCGAATCAGGTTCAGGTGGATTATAGACTAAATACAGCCAATCCACCGTTGCCTGATGTATACCCCCTCGAATCCTTACCGGAACCATGTATGTCCCCCCTGGACCGGACCCTGATCACCTGGCCGACCTCTGTGAGCAAGCAGAAAGTGTCCGTTCCGCCCGCACCTTCAGCACTCCTGCCCTGGCACTTGAGGAACCCTCTGTGGGTCAAGAGCAGCGCCCATTGAACTCCTGCTGGTTCATGAATTTTGATAATCTGACGCAGCGTTCTGGGTGTCATCAACTACAAACCCTTTCCTACAGAACAGTCAGTCCTCTTATTTTATATATTCTGCTCATTTATTCTATTTATTTATTTTCTATTTTGTTTTTTTATTTTATTTTGTTCTACTTATTTATGTTTTAATCATTTTATGTATTATCTAACTTAATTTATATATATAGATATTGTATATATATTATTATTTACTCATTTTCATATACATTATTAGGGTCATGGGGGAGGGAAACATTGGAACTTTATAAAGTACATGTGTTTGGAAGAGCGGTTTGGGTTAAAATTGTAAAATGGAGACTTTTAGTCTGTCATAATGGAAATGTAAACTGAACACTATCCAATAAAATATATTAAAAAAAATAAAATAAGAGTGTGAGTGATAGCATCTGCAGTTGTGTTTCTCCCTCTCTGGGATCATGTATTTGTATTGTGAATACACATGAGCAGCTCCACACATAAAAAACACACATAAATATACCAAAACAGTAGCAGGTACAGTACTTTCTAGCTGCCAGGGCAGAGTCTATGACCTTTGTTGTGTCGCAGTATTATATAATTACACACTCAAATGGTTTATACACATCATAAGATCTCTGATCTGGAGCATATGTTTCTTAGCAACAGCCATCTCATCTCTGCAACAAATTGATGGCAAAAGACTGTGTTAGCACTTATTTCAAAGAACAAAAGGGTACAGCACACTAACAAAAAATACATTGAAATGCCTTTTTTAATGATCGTCAGCAGTCTGGTGGTGAGTCAGTGTTCCACTGCCTGGCTTCTTTTTTTGAAATGATGCTTCTTTTTTGCTGTCTACCTGTCTAACTTTCTTTATGAAGTCCTGAGACAACAGAAAGATATTTGTTTCAGCACTCAGCATTTATGCTGTCATATGATTTTATTCGGGGAGAGACAAACTTTCTCAAGTCTTTGAATTTATGAATTGCATTCATTTTCTATGACTGGTACTATACACATCATAAGAGTCAGCCTACCTGCTTACACCGGGGATTACTGTTTCTGATCAATACCAATCAGTCAGTCTGTGTTTACTGACTCACATGATGTTCTGGATTTATGATAAATCTAGTTAAGTAAGGTTTATTTCCACAGCTCTTAATCCCAGTGACCGTTTCTTTGGGTCTCACTGAGCCACATTACACAATGAACACAAACAAGTGCAAAATGTAAAGGGGAAAAATCAAAGAAACCCTAAAGGGGATTATATGTGGCAAAACCCTCTTTCATGGTTCAAAGCAGCAATGAGCTAATGATCAAGTAGTGGTTCACAATAAGATTGTAGCATCATCCATAAGCCCAACCCTAATATCAACACAAAATACACATTGCTTCCATTGGTTTAAGTTGGTTCCAGGAAACACAGCAACAATCCAGCAAAAGCAGAGGAGAAGAAGACTAGAGGCTAACAACTCGTGTGAATAATGAAAGACGTATTGATTTAAAAGGTTAACTTAAGGAAATTACTTCAACACTCTTGAGGACACTTGCAATGTGTGTTGGTGGGGAACTGAATCCAAACATCACGTTTGTTTGTTTACAAGAAATCTCCACAGTGCACCTTTAAGGCTGTACAAATGGATTTGTGAGTCAGTTGACTACCCATCTGAATTGCTGCCTCTACAGCACCACTCATGGTTACATACATTAAAGCCTCTTACCACATGCAGCTTACTGTTTGTCGTATGTCCTTTGTTTTCAGGTATTTACCAGTTCAGAGTTCCTGAGTCGTCCAAGTCTGGTGTTCCAGTTGGGAAAATTAAAGCCACTGACAGAGACATCGGGAAGAATGCTGAGATGTATTTCACCATTGTCAGCGGAGACGGCATGGACATGTTTGACATCTCCACTGACAAAGACACACAGGAGGGAATCATCACTGTTAGCAAGGTGAGACAGTGAAGGACTTAACTGTGGCCTCATAGTACTGATCACATTTATGAACTATTTGTGTAGCACTAATATGAAGCCAGATACTCAAACAAGAATAATAAAACACAGGTAAAGAAAGGTTCAGAGAAGAAGTAAATAAATTCATAAGAGTAAATTCCAATTGCACATTGAATAACACAAAATAAAAAGCAGAAGTCAAACTGCATATATCTTAAAAAATATGAACTATGTTGCTTTCCTGATGCCCACATTTAAAAGAAGCTGGCTATTAATAATCTTGATGTTTTTCTCACGGCATTGGTAAAATCAAAATAATTCTAAAGCAGTGATTCAGCAGATCCCACACTTTTTACTCATGAGGACTCTGCCCACGTTGTCTTGTTTTACACACACTGTTAAATATGCAAAGCCTGGGCAAGCCTGACAGATGAAAGGAGCCAAATTAAACTTATCATCTTTACCTCCACAACCCCCAGTCATAGCCTTTGCAGCAGGCGCTAATACACAGGACTGGAGGTTTTAATGCTGCTTGATTTAAGAAATAGATTTCCTCACAGAGTGTGTGTTTACTACATTGTAAAATCACAATTGTTTTTTGTTTTTTTTTTTACTTATTTTGTTCCTCTTGTTGACATTACCTAAGAAAGTCTGTAAGCTTCAACAAAGAAGTAATGAAAGGACAGCAGGGTAGAGATGAAGACTTTTAATGTTATGAGGGTTTGAGAATCGAAACTGTGCAAGGACCCTCTTGAAATGCAAGGAATTATTAGGGCCAGAGCACCAAATGGTGTGAGAACCCCATTGTTATCCAAAAGATTGTAAGGGCAGTGACCAATGCAAGCACCCGCTTGAAATGCAAGGAATTTTTTTCCGGCAAATGAATAGCTTTAATGAGGGTTAGAGCTGCGCAATATATCGTTTGCGCATCGCCATCGCGATGTATGTGTGTGCAATAGTCACATCGTAGAGCCTGCGATGTAGGACGCAAATGAATTAATCTAGTTTCAAAGGAACCTGACGCACACTGTGCATGCAGACTCTGCATGAGAACATCGGGAAAACGAAGACTTGGTGCCAAAAAGAAAAGCAACGTCAGTTATCTGGAATTATTTGGGCTACAAGAAGGATGATATTGACCAAACACGTGTTCTCTGCCACAACGAGAGGTAGCACAACTAATTTGTATTTACGTCGGTACCACACAGCAGAGTCCTGCACGGGTCTTTGCAAACCCGCACCCGCCCATACTCGCCATACTTAAAACTGCATCCGACCCATTTTCTCAGCAGCAGCGAGATCCTCCAGTGGCACTGGCAGGTAGTGGCACCTTACTGGCAGTCCGTGACAGCCTGTGGCAACTTCTGGCCTGTTCATGGCATTTCCTGACACCCACTCCGTGTTCAGAAACGCCTCCCTTGACTCGCTGCCAATAAGGGCGGGGCCACATTTCCTAGGAAAACCCGTGTTTGTTGTTACGACAGTCACTTCCGCCATGGATCATGATGATTACAAAATAAAAGCATAAGGGAAAAATCAGCTACTTGTTTACTTATTTTAGTGTACAAAGTTTTCCACGATTTCTCTATGTTTTGTACTTCTTAATATTATAATATCTTAATATCTAAATATATATTATCTGTTCCATAGCGTAAATGTGAATGTAAAATAGTGTACATATTGTGCTATTCTTAATCTTATATTTAATATTTAATATTTCCCTGTGTTTATATTATTCTTATCCTTTCTTATATTAAGCAGTGACAGAGTGACAATGGACACTGACAGTGTTGGAAATATTGAATTACAATTGTGAAAATATTTTAACATAACAGTTGCTATTCAGTGCCAAAGCCTGCCACAAGGTGACAGTGTGTCTTTGCAACAGCTGGACTCGCAGAATGTAACAATAGCATAACACAACACACATTAACACAAGCTTTATTACAATATCTATTATGAAATACAATTAAAAACACAATACAAAACTTAATACAACAGTTGCTATGCAGTTCCACAACATGCCACAGAATGTCACAGAATGTCACAACATGCCAGAGCCTGCCAGAGGCTGCCACAGGGTGCCAGAGGCTGCCACAGGGTGCCAGAGCCTGCCACAGGGTGCCAGAGGCTGCCACAGGGTGCCAGAGGCTGCAACAGGGTGCCAGAGCCTGCCACAGGGTGCCAGAGCCTGCCACAGGGTGCCAGAGCCTGCCACAACATGCCACAGAATGCCACAGAGTGCCAGAGCCTGCCACAGGGTGCCAGAGCCTGCCACAGGGTGGCAGAGCCTGCCACAGGGTGCCAGAGCCTGCCCCAGGGTGCCAGAGCCTGCCACAGGGTGCCAGAGCCTGCCACAGGGTGCCAGAGCCTGCCAGAGCCTGCCACAACATGCCACAGAATGCCACAACATGCCACAGAATGCCACAGAGTGCCAGAGCCTGCCAAAGGGTGCCAGAGCCTGCCACAGGGTGCCAGAGCCTGCCACAACATGCCAGAGCCTGCCACAGAGTGCCAGAGCCTGCCACAGGGTGTCAGAGGCTGCCAGAGGGTGCCAGAGCCTGCCAGAGCCTGCCACAACATGCCACAGAATGCCACAGAGTGCCAGAGCCTGCCAGAGCCTGCCACAGGGTGCCAGAGCCTGCCACAGGGTGCCAGAGCCTGCCAGAGCCTGCCACAGGGTGCCAGAGCCTGCCACAGGGTGCTAGAGCCTGCCACAACATGCCACAGAATCCCACAGAGTACCAGAGCCTGCCAGAGCCTGCCACAGGGTGCCAGAGCCTGCCACAGGGTGCCAGAGCCTGCCACAGAGCCTACCAGAGCCTGCCAGAACCTGCCAGGCTCTTCTTTTGTCCCCCTCAGAAATCTATTGGAAATAAGATTTTATTTTAACTACAGTTAGGTTCTGTTTGCTGATATTTGTTTATAAATATTGTCAATGAAAAGCAGCTGTTGAGACTTCTTAGATATTATTTATATGTGATGGTCATCAAGTCAATGATATTGAAGTGTGAATAAAACGGTGTCAGGGAGCCCCTTTAGCCTAATGTCACCTCTCGGATCTAGACTCATCCGACGCAAGGGATATAGACTAGATCCTCTAAGTGGGGTCCCAATAACCCTGTAAAATGTAGATTTGCAGCAGTCAGAATCCACATTTTAATTGTCTTGAAAAAGTCTTCTACATATCTCTTCCTCATTAAGAGGATTAGTATTAGTATTACGCTTACTACTTTTTAAACTTCAGAGAATATACCTATCTTGCCCCTCCTCCTTTGCATTGGGCACACAGTGTCAATTGAACGGTGTCAAGAACCCCCTTTATTTCTACTCCAGGTTTCACGGGGGGGGACGACGACTTCAAGTGCGTGTGAATGTATATTTATACTTATCCTTTTGATCAAATGCTGTTGTTTTTATGATATAATGGCAATCAGATCTACAGATTTTCTTTTGAAAGCATTTAGAGACAATATAAATAGGGCAAATGAGAGTGAGAGTGTGGATTCACAAAATGTAGCTACATATTACAAAATATGAGCAAATACATTAAGTTAAAAGCCATGTTAATGCTGAATGTCATTTACTGTGTTTAGTAATACTCTGATGCAAGGAATCTCTTAACACCTACAATAAACAACTATGCTAATAAAACTCATCATACCACTACTTAAACAAGATTAATACAAGTTTTGCATTTAATAGTATTATTAATGATAAATAATACAGATAATATTCAATGAACATAAAGAGGAAAAGTGCACTTGATACAACATGGTATTCAACAGTATCTAGTTACGTTATGTAGGTTGGAGGAAGTCCAGCTTTTACAAAGACACCTTGTGGCAGGCTCTGGCACTCTGTGGCAGGCTCTGGCAAGCTCAGGCTCTCTGTGGCAGTCTCTGGCAGGCTCTGGCACTCTGTGGCAGGCTCTGGCACTCTGTGGCATTCTGTGGCATGCTCAGGCTCTCTGTGGCAGTCTCTGGCACTCTGTGGCAGGCTCTGGCAGGCTCTGGCACTCTGTGGCAGGCTCTGGCAGGCACTGGCACCCTGTGGCATGCTCAGGCTCTCTGTGGCAGGCTCTGGCACCCTGTGGCAGGCTCTGGCACTCTGGCACCCTGTGGCAGGCTCTGGCAGGCTCTGGCACCCTGTGGCAGGCTCTGGCACTCTGTGGCAGGCTCTGGCATGTTGTGGCAGGCTCTGGCAGGCTCTGGCACTCTGTGGCAGGCTCTGGCACCCTGTGGCAGGCTCTGGCACTCGGCGGCAGACTCTGGCACTCGGTGGCAGGCTCTGGCACCCTGTGGCAGGCTCTGGCATGTTGTGGCAGGCTCTGGCACCCTGTGGCAGGCTCTGGCAGGCTCTGGCATGTTGTGACATTCTGTGACATTCTGTGGCATGTTGTGGAACTGCGTAGCAACTGTTATATTAAGATATGTTTTTAATTGTATTTCATAATAGATATTTCGGACCAAATTTCACGTATGGAGAATTAAGATTAATTTAAAAGTCATTATGGAAAACAAGATTGTATAATAACATTTTTGTAATTCTCTAAGCCACATGCATACACACAAACTTACACAGACTTATTAATAAAAAATATTAAGTTGGAAAAAAGTTGAGTTGAGTTTTGATAATGAATCAAAGAGTCACACAGCCTGAGGAAGAAGTTGCTCTGTACTCTGGTGGTACTGCAGCAGCAACTTTTGTATCTTTTGTAAGATGGCAGCAACGCAACCTGACTGTGGCTGTCTTATGCAGCTCTGTAAAAGTTTAAGAAGTTACGTTTTTTTCTGTGCCTTTTTTTCACCAGGGTGGTAAAAACTGCTGCTTGCTAACACATTATAGTAAGTTCATAAAATGACAATATTATGTGTTCAGCTTGTTCTGCCGACCCCAGCAGAGCAAAGGGTCAATCAATGCGGTTTTAATTATGTTTTTATTGTCCCTACTGGCCACCTTACACTGTTTTTATTTTTAATTTTTTTTAATTTTAATGGTCTCATGAGAATTAAATTTTGCCAAGAAGCGCTAATGCTATACCTTTACCAATATAATATTACCAGCAAGAACAGTCCTCCTAAATCCATCCTGTGTTTCTTGTTTTTGTCTCTTTGCCTCTGCAGTCTCTGGATTATGAGAAGAAGCCGTCCTACACAGTAGAGATCCAGGTCCAGAACATCCATGTGGATACTCGCTTCATGTCTGCAGGCTCCAAAGACATGGCCACAGTTCGGATTGCAGTGGAGGACGTGGACGAGCCGCCACTGTTTGATAAAGCCAGCTATCTGATGGAGGTGAAGGAAGATGCTGCAGTGGGCGTGGCGGTGGGCTCAGTCAGTGCCATTGACCCCGATGGAGCTCGTAGCATTGTCAAGTGAGATAAAGCCTCATCAAGATTCATGCATATGGACATTTGTCAAATTTCTACATTTCCGAGATCTCAGATATACTGTGCTTTTATCACATAATCAGATATTTGCTGATATTTGATGACATTCCCATCCAGCAGAATCCTTCTGAGTCCTTCTTCTTCTTCGCATTTGCTAATGTTAAATTATAAAACACAGCCAGGCCATCTAATGAAGCAGTGGTCTTTTTTACTTGTTGACTTCATTGATGGCTTGCTTTTATATCACTATCAAATAAATGGCAAATTGCATTTTTCTGTTTACATAAACACCATTGATGAAAATTGATGACATGTGAGGGTCTTGAAGGGTCATCCCACTTCATGGGGGAGATTTCAACCACTAACTGTGTTCTGAGGGGCCAGGGGGAACTCAAAAATGTAGGTTAGTCCTAAAAAAAGGAAATGGCATCTAGACTGCCAAATGTCAGCAGTCGAGATGCTAATGATCCTTATTTTTCAGCACCAATGCTGACAAAATCCGATTTGCCTATGGCACACGCTAATATGTTTGTGTTTCAGTGCAACTCCTCTGCCAAACGGGTCAGACAAGAGGCAAAGGAGTGATCGGATAAAAGTAGTTGGCTGTTGGTTTGAGTCTGGGTGGTGTGTGGGAGCCTTAAGAGCCACACATCAACAGCGCACAGATTTTGACTGAAGAGAAGCAAAAATATGCTTCAGAATGAACTCCTTGGAGTCCTTGAACTCCTTGGACAGGAGTCTGTTGTCTTATCTATTTTGGCTTTTTCAGCCTTCTCTATCACATATGCTCTGAAGCCATATACTATGCAACCATAAAACTATCACTTGGCACAAACCATGAGAGGCCCATAGACACAATGTTTTCACTCTTAACACATCTTCTATATACTTAAGTTTCATATGCAAGAATAGCATAGCAATTTAACAGAAGGACATTTGGGAATTGCTCTTACAGTAGGCTTAAGAGAAATAACCATGATGTGTGGATGAATGGAGGGATGCCAGCAGTATGAGCATGTTAAACTAAGGGGAGATGAACTGTGTGCAGGCACGACGGAGCCCAGCTGGACAATGGGGCAGAGCCCTTGTTTCTCTGCATTTAAAGCAGGCTTACTGATGGAGAACATATTCCAATTAAAACAGGCATGGAACCATGGAGAGCTCTTAGAATTGATGTGTTCTAGGAGGGCAAATTATTCCTGTGTGTTCCTTTGTGTATGTGACAGTATCATCTATTCAGATTGTGTCAGTGAACTGTTATTTTACTGTTGATTGCTTTGTAATTATGATAGAGCCTGGATGTACTGAGGCAGTGTTTCCTTTTAGATTCATATATCTCTCTATGGAAACAAGAGTTAGAGTTAGTTAAAAAAAAATAGACACAGTCCACAGACGGCAGTGTAACAGAAGTACAGGCTGTTTACATTCTAATTTGACGTTATTTTGTGTGGTTTCCAATTTAATTTCATGTAGGATTACCATTCAGCAGCAGCAGCTCTTCTCCCCACAGAGTAACACAGGTGTCTGACTAGTGTTATTTAGCCTGCCCACTGCTACTGCGGTCCTGCTATCTGATTGGCTAAGAATAGTTAACCCTTTGTGACCTGGTTCACCTGAGGTACACCCTCCCCTCTTGAACCCTTGCACGTCCCGGTGCATGTATAACTGGGCTGCATAGTCACTACAGGGGGTGGTGGTTCAGGGATGGAATCAGGACCACTAATCTCATTTAGAATATCAGTAAAGCTACAACTAGACCTTGGAAAAGGGCTTGTACAATAGATATTAAAGGATTGCCTAGCTGAGAATACTGATGTCTCTTGTGCTTTTCTCTGGTTCTTTGTGACCGTCTGGGCAAGGTTTCTGCTTCCAGGGTTTCAACAGTATCATGTTGACCGTCTGGGGGCTCATCAGTTGTCTCGGTATCAATAATTTCGTGATTTTTTAATTTCTTTGATTCCCATCTCATCTGATACATTACTAGATCTTGGATGTATCGTTTCACCTCCTGAACCGAGATATGTAGCACTGTTGGAGGTATTTCTCCGACAGGTAGGCTCCCGGGCGACACATGCATGTACTACACAATGTACACAATGTTCTGTTAAAACTTTCAACAGGATTAACCCGTTGGTGGTATGGGGTTGTTCTGGTTTTCTGATTACCTACGACCTCACATAGCTCCTTTATCAATTTGGATTTAAAATCAGGGCCTTGGTTACTGTAATTGCTCAGATATGCCATAACAGAAAATAAGGTTATCCCATAAACACTTAGCAACTGTCCTCGCTGTCTGATTGGATGTGGGAACTGCGATTGCAAACTTAATGAAATGGTCAGTCAGTACAAAGATATATTTTGTGTTACTGCTATCGGGCTCGAGCGACAGGAAATCCATATATACTAATTCTAGCGGTCTTGTGGTCTTTATGTTTACCAGGGGTGCTGCTTTTTCAGGAGGACTCTTTCTACGTGTACAGCGTTCACAGGTCTTCACTTGTGCTCTACATCAGTAGACAGTCTTGGCCAGTAGAATCTAGTCCTGACAAGATCCAGAGTTCTGTCCATTCCCATATCATTGTGCAAACTTTGCAGCACTGATGCTCTGAGTACTTCAGGTAGAACTAGTTGGTATTTGACCTGATCTCCTTCCTGTCTTCTTCGATACAACACCCCATCATGCAGCTCCAGTCAATTCCATTCCCTTAGCAGGAGGGGAAGCTCGGGAAGTTCCCTACGCACAGTTGGGGGGTTTTTTTTTCTCCAAGCTCCATCTGGGCAATCACCTCTCTAATGGCTGAATCAGCTCTCCGTTTCATTTTAAGATCTGCGTGAGACAGGCAAGGAATGACTGGTAAGCCATGCTGGTCTTCTGTAACATAACTCTCTGGGATTGCATCCACCGAGACTGTAAGAGACACAACGAGAGTGACACCACTGGACCATGGGTCATTTGCAACTCCAACAAGATGACTCTCACAAATTGCTTTGACAGCATCTTGGTTCACCACTTGAGTGTCAGGATCCGCGAGGTGACGTTGAGTAAAGCAGACAATGCACTCTTGCTCTTTCTTAGACTGAGCATCGACAAGAAGTTCTCCATGTGGCCGTCTGGAGAGGCTATCAGCATCCAATAGCAATAGATTTCCATAAAGATAGTCATGAAACTTCTCTGTCACAGACCACTTGAGGGCAAGGAACTCCAGTTTATGGTCTGGATGGCGTGACTCACTTTGTAACAGACCTTGACTGGCAAAAGCTATGGCCCTTAACTTGCCCTCCTGTTCCTGGTACAATACGGCTCGCAGGCCAGTAGTGCTGGCATCCATGTGCAGGATATATGGCTGCTTGGGGTCTGCAAAACCAAGGACAGGTGCTGTAGTAAGTTTCTCTATGACGATCTCAAATGCCCTCTGGCAGTCGCATGTCCATCGACTTTCAAATAGTGGTTTGGGATCATGATATTGATCTGCTTTCACTTTGACCTTTGAACCTTTGCGGTGTATTGGATATCCACGGGTCAGATCATTGAGGGGCCTAACTAGGGCTGCATAGTCTTTAACAAATCTATGATAAAAGCCCGAGAAGCCAAGAAAGGATCCCAACTCTTTAAGGTTTTTTGGAATTGGCCAGGTTTTTAAGGCTTTGACTTTTTCTGAATCAGTTTCAATGCCATTCTCAGACACTACACGTCCAAGATAATGCACACTCTTCTGAAAGAACTTGCACTTTTCAGGAGACAACTTAAGTTCATACTCCGTGAGACGGGTGAGTACTTGCACTAACCTGCTCTCATGCTCCTCCAGAGTCTTGGAAAAAATGATGAGGTCATCCAGGAAGACCAGAACTTCCTTTAAGTTCATATCTCCTACACATTTTTCCATTAGTCGCTGTAAGGCACTAGGATCATTTGTTACTCCTTGCGGCATGCGGTTGAATTCTCAGAATCCCAATGGAGTGACAAATGCGGTCTTAGCTTTGTCAGCTTCTTCAACCTCAATCTGATAATAACCAGACTTGAGGTCAAGCACAGTAAACCATTTGGATACTGTTAATGCCGAAAAAGTTTCTTCCAGGTTTGGGAGAGCATAGGCATCAATGGTTTCCATGGCAACCCGGATGCGAGAGGACGCTGGCGTGAGTATCGCCGCTTCTCGATCCATGACAATACAGCTTTTTTCTGCTAAAAGAAGAAAGCCAAGTTGTTTTTGCAAGTTCTGAGGCTGTGCTACTACCTTTGAAGCCTGCACACCTGAAGGACTGGCTCCATGGACTCATCTTTCTCCGCTCATCATCTGTTAGCCCCGTTGGTCTGCTGTTAGCCTCACCAAGCAGCAGTTAGCATAGCAACGCTAACTTTTAAGCAGACGTACTCGATGCTCTGCGGGATGTCCTTCATTGCTCTTATAATCTGTGAACTGTGGTAAAGTAATTGGGCAAGGATCTTAATGGGGTTAACTGACACCAACCAGACACCTGTAGATTAATTTTTTAGACACACTAGGTTTTGAGGGTGCTGCTTATTTTGTATTTTGATTATTGATGAATTGATTTTGAAGTAGCTAGTGGCTATCTCTCATTTTGGAGAGACCTCTTTAAGTTATATTTATTTCTTTGAGTTAAGCAGCATCCAACAGCCCTTTTTCCCATTCTTTTGGTAAACCCTGCAAATAAATAACTTGCAATTTTACCAAAAACATGCTGGTTCATGTTGCTTCCCTTTTCCCCATGAGCAGGGTCGTAGGATAAATGGGGGTTCGTCCGGGATATTTTAATTTTTTTATTTAACCTTTATTTATCCAGGAGAAATCCCGTTGAGATTAAGAACCTCTTTTTCAAGGGAGTCCTGGCCAAGAGGCAGCAAAAAGTTACACAGTCACATTCAGCGTACACAACATACAGACGGCAATTTGGGTTGTAAAAACAGTTACAAGTAAATTAAAATTATAAAAAACAGTTACAGGTAAAGGAGATCGTCTCAAATGCTCTCAGCTTGGATTTAAAAGCATTCAAGGAAATCAGTTCAGGTATTTTCCAGTCTTTTTGCAGCATATTCCATGTCGAAGGAGCAGAGTAGGCGAAAGCCCTTTTTCCCAATTCTGTCCGAGAAAATGGAACAGACAGCAACAATTGGTTGTTTGACCGCAAACCGTAAGAGTCAACACTTCTTCATGTTAATAAGTTACAGATGTAGGACGGCAATTGCCCAAGCATGGCCTTGTAAATAAAAATACACCAGTGTCTCCGCCTCCTGGTGGACAAGGAAGGCCATCCCACTCGGGAGTACAGTTCACAATGATGGGTCCGTGCTCCACAGTTAGCAATGAACCTCAGAGAAGCATGATACTCTTAATTGAGGTCCCAGTGCAAGTTATTTGTTGGCAGAGCATTTCCATTGATTGATTGATTGTTTGACAATTTGTAAGGGAGCGCAGTGGGCACCATGGCTGAGCGATTTGATTTGGAGTACTTTGTAGCCAATCCCACCTTGAATCAAATAGCTAGCTGTCTGAAGGATGAGTTAGGCCAAATTGCAATCCACTTCGGAATCACTTTCGCTAAAACACCTGTTGAAAAGGGAGCTCAAAGCTCTAGTAATTGATAAGTTGGTAGAACAAGAGTGACTGTGGGACCTGATCAAATTGAGTCTGCTGCCATTGCTGTTGGCATCCCAGCTTCGGCTGAGGAGGGCCAAAGCCTTGAGGCACAAACAGCCTCCAGGGTGGAAGTCGAGGCAGGTGGGCGGGTAAGAACACCATTCACGCTTCCTTGCTATGATCCATCCCCTTCGATCAGTACTGGCTCCAGAGACGAGGCCCGACTTAAGGTCCAGCTTGCCCGTTTCCAGTTGAAAGCCCAGGAAAAGGATCATAAAAGGCAGGCACAGTTTCATCTTCAGCTGGAAGTAAAAAAGCTGGAGATTGAGGCTGACAAAGTTGTGAGGCTGCGGAAGCTCGAGCTTGAGACTCAGACAGCAGGGCAAGTGCGAAGTGCACCCGCTGTTTCAGCTATGACACCTTTTTCCACCATCTCCACTAATGTTGGTAAAACCGCATTTAATGTTAATAATTATATTGCTTTAGTGCTTGTGTTTCGTGAGACTGAAGCGGACTCCCATTTTGGTGTGTTTGCGATTGCTTTGCAGTGGCAGTCGGATTTATGGTCACTCTTACTTCAGTGCAAAATTCATTGAAAAGCCCAAGATGCCATTGCTGCCCTCTCCTTAGGAGACAGTTTGAGTTATGATGCTGTGAAGTCTGCAATTCTGCATGCTTACGAGTTAGTCCCCGAAGCGTATAGGCAGAAATTTAGAGATCACAGGAAAGCTCAGAGTCAAACTTATGTTCAGTTTGCTAGAGGGAAGGGAGTTCTTTTTGATAAATGGAGCACTACTTGTAAAGTTAATGACTTTAACTCGTTGAGGGAGTTAATTCTGGTAGAGGACTTTAAGAAATGTTTGCACGAGTGCATTGTAGTGTATCTCAATGAGCAGGAAGTAAGTGCCTTGTCCGAGGCGGCAGTCTTAGCGGATGAGTATGTGTTAACACACAAGGCTGTTTTCTCATCAGGTTCTGTTGAGGGGTCACGCTGTTTGGTTGCCATTACAATTGGGTTTGATGTGCCCATCTTCTCCACATAAGAAGCAATAGGGTTATAGGCTCCTCTTCTCTGTTGCTTAAGGGTCAATGCTGCCAACGGATTTTGGATCTCTGCCACTTGTCTACTAAGTTATTTGGTAAGTGTGGCAAGTTCGGCACATGTGTCTTTTTCTCCCTGACCACTGCAAACAGTGTGTACATGATAGGCCGCTTTCTGCCTTGTAGCACCTAGATATTGCTTCATCCGCATGGCCTTGGATTTTTCTCAGTCCTGCAGCTGCCACAGAGGTCTGATTATTTTTGTTCCTTTTTCTGAATACATAATGTATTGACTACTCTCAGGATAAAAGGACCATTTCACCATAACAAAATGTGTTTCTGAACAACATTACGGACCCTAGCTTTAACTGGAGTTCAGTAAGAAGGGAATCATTCTAACATCCCCTACAAAACTGTGTGAGATGTTTGTGTACCTCTTCACTGGAAACCCTGCCCCTTTTCACGGCAAGGTTTAAAGCTACCTGAAGGCGCTGCAGATATGCAGATGGTTTCTCGCCAGCTTCTTGAAAGGTATCCAGGAATTTGGCATACAGCTCATAGCCATCTTGGACTATCCCATAGGCAGAATCTAGCAACTGAAGGTAAGCAGCAGGCAAACTTGTAGGGCTCAAGTGTCTGACCACATCAGCTTGCTGGAGATAAGAGACTCAAGGATTCTTCTAGACTGTTGAAGGTCTGATATGGCAGGATCAGTCATGGCTAATTCAACACTGGATCGCCAGGAATCATAGTCTGGTTCATGAGTGGGTCTAGGGACTTTCCCAGAGAAGGCACAAAGTCTCATTGAGGATTGCATCTGTAATGCACTGTCTTCCCTCTTCACAATATGCTCCACCACGACTCTCTGAACTTCAGGAGGGCTGAGATCATGTGCAGAAATGGCAGGAATGTTTGAGATTCCACTATGTTTAACTACAGGTGGTGATTTGTCAACATCTGATAGAGCAGCTTTAACAGGGAAATTACCTGGGGGAGACTGGACTGAAGTTTCCACCAACTCCTCTTTCCCATGTGTAAGGGGTGTAAGATCAGTGATGGACTCACTTATTTGGGACATCATGTCTTTGAGAACCTCAGCATAATCCCTCCCACTCAATTTAGCAAGCTCTTTAAGTCCAGCAAGATAGGACTTAGTTGTAGTATTTCCCATAGCCTGCGTGTAAACACTAGTAAAAGACTGTACAAAGTAGGTAATTCCACTTTCACTAGCCACATATTTATAAGGAAGTAGCGGTTCTAAGGTTTCTACTGCAGTCCCTGTGTTGAACTCTGATTATGTTTTCGAAAAACTCAGATTGATCATCATCTTCCTTTATGATTATTTTAATGGAACCATATTGTTTTAGAAAATCCACAACCTCTTCATCTTTTAACACCAAAAACAATATACAGATCAGACTGTAGACATCGGGTCTGGGTGCACCCTATTCAGAAATAATTCAAACTTAACAAATTATAATTCGTGTATCAAAACATAGGTTTTTCTGGATGCAATTATAAACCAAATCACTTTATAAATGACCACCTCATCATTAACACATCAGCACTAAACACAACAAGAATAAGAGTGTGTCTCTTAGTCCATTATCTTAACTTCCACCAGTAAAGGGAGTGTCTTTGTGGAAGTCGGCAGGTTACAGTAATCCTTCAGTCAAGTAAAAAGGGGGAAAAATAAATAAAATCAAGTCAAGTCAATGGTGCTGGAACTGAGTGTAGTTGGGGTGCTGGCTTGCAGTTTTGTCCTACCAATGTGGCTGGACAAAGATGAGGTTCATTTCATACACTGGCGCTCTGGGGTGCAGGGATCCATCTGGGTTAACTCGCCATCCATTTTCAAAGGGTAGGTGAAAAACCTGGCCTGCAGTTGTTAACATGGTCAGAATTAATTCAATACAAATTGCAATTTATATATATCTCATGTAAGTTAAACAACAATCGATTTCAATGTTTCAAATAACCTTTATTATAAATTAATTTAAAAATAATCAATTATAATTAAATTTGTATTTTCATCTTAATATTGTAAATAAAATAAAACAAAACAAAGTGTGAATTGGATTCATTTAACTTATTTTTCTTTTAACAGATTCAATATACCGATGCAAATAAAAACAGAACAAAACATTACTTATGTTGCTTTAATATTTTTTTACAATAGTTTTATCAATCAGGAAAATATTAACCAATTAAACACACTGTCAAGGTGGTAATATTCTTTTTAGTTCATTTTAACAGCGGTATTTTATTTCAGCGCCACTCTAATTAGGTCCAATACTACACACCTACTCATGGTGCAACATTGAATTGTTTGTCTGTGACTCACCAATTCGTGCAGCAATGCTTTGCAGATTTCACCATGGCTGGATTCACACAACACGTCTACAAACTTGCAACAGAAGTACAGGCTGTTTACATTCTAATTTGAAGTTATTTTGTGTGGTTTCCAATTTAATTTCATGTAGGAGTACCGTTCAGCAGCAGCAGCAGCAGCAGCAGCAGCTCTTCTCCCCACAGAGTCACAAAGGTGTCTGACTAGTGTTATTTAGGCTGCCCACTGCTGCTGCAGTCCTGCTCTCTGATTGGATAAGAATAGTTAACCCTTTGTGACCTGTTTACCTGAGTTACACCAGGAAGAGATTTTCAAGTAGCTGTGATGTTTTGATAAGACGTCAGTAAGATTGAATAGGAGGAGGGGGCAGAATGCAGCAGATTTTAATGCAGTGCAATACTGTGATTTAACTGCTGTCCACAGTTTACTGTCCAACCTTATAGCTCAAAATTTGGAGTCATTTTTTTTTCTTTCAGAATGCACTTCAGAGTTTAACAGAGAATACAGAACATCCGAGTCAATTCTATCACCTGTTTACCACTAAGTTGATGATAATTGGCCAGTGTCTCGTACCCAGGCCAGGTCAGTGAGTCCAGATCTCATCCTTTGAGAGGCATTAAAGCCCAAAGGCAGGAACACACTGGCCCAACTGTTGGACGTCTGAAGCGTTTGGAGAGACTCGGACGAGGTCGGGAACAAATCCTGTTTGGTGTGTTCAGCTGCGTCTGAAGCTTTCAGAGCCGTGCGGACGTTGTCTGCTCCGATTGAACATGCGGGGTCTGAGGAGGAGGGCCGTCGGATGTCTGAGCCATTGGATTCTTTGATTGATTGTGTGCCAGCTGAATGGCCGTTCTGATTGGCGGTGTGCTAGCGAATCAGCGCAGTATCTGGGAGGGCGGAATACTGTGTGCGCTTTGTTTTTATATGCACTCTGTTCCATCATTCCACGTTTTCATGTTTTGCAGTACTGGCACCAAACTAGTTGTTATGTCCATTCAGGACGAATTAATTTGTGTTTGTTTGGTAATGCCTCGCTGCATGTTTAGTATGCAGCTGTTTTTGTCTGAAATAGTTAAGTTTCGTTTTGATCTAAAGTAAAGAGAGTTGCGTGCATAAGCCTCTCGTTTACAACTCACAACACAAGCGCGACCCGCTTATTGCATCTCGCGCAAGTGCAGAACGTACACGCTACTGTGCAGTTGGCAGCACGTCAAAGCGGTGTGTTCAATGCCGCTTTTCTGCCAAACGGGTCAGACAAGAGGCAACAGAGTGGTCGGAGAGTGGTCGGATAAGGCAGTTGGACGTTTGGGCGGTGTGTGGGGGCCCTTTAGTAATCAAAGTATCGATCCCAAGTCCGGAAAAATAGAAAAGGTCTGTCCTTTAATGCTGTAGAGAAAGCTTCAAATGGACACTGGACACAATTTTTAACCACTGATTAAGCGATGGGGCTTTATCGGAGATCCACAGGACTAGGATAGATTTCCTGGCACAGTGCAGCACAATGTGAAGGAGGTCTCTATTATGTCAATCAGCAGGAAGTTCATCATTGAGTCCCAACAAACAAGTCCTTGGACCAAGGTGCAAATGGCGTTTAAAGATGAGGATGAGCCGCTGTATGATTGTATTCCAGAACTGCAGAATAAGAGGACAGCTCCACAAGCAGTGAAAAAAAGAGCCAGTAGCAGTTTAACATTTAGGACACAAATCAGAGAGGGCCGGGTGCATTCTGTGCCGGGCCGCAGGGCTAATAAATAATCTATGTAAAATTTTAAATTGTCTCTCCCAGGTAGAGTTAGATACTAAAACCCTAGTGGGCCGGCCAATCAGCTCATTCCATGCCTCAACATGGATACCCAGTGGTACCCAGATCAGCCTCCCATTTACTTCTGACTTTGTCTGAGTTACCTACTTTAAGGGAGGAGAGCATCTTATAAACCTCTTTGGTAAAGAATTTAAGGTCAGTGTTTTTTTATCAGTAAAGATTCTATAGGAGAGATGACCAGCCCACCAGGGAATCTCCTCAGATTAGACAAAACAAAAATCCTTACTTGTAAGAATTTAAAGAAATCAGCATTGGTCAGACCATACTTAATTTTCACCTGTTGGAATGTGGAGAGTGAGCCCTCATAGACCAGATCTCCAACCACTTTAATACCTTTATCATGCCAGTCTGCAAGACCAGCTTGAAGGCCTGGAGGAAGGTCAAGGTTATCATGGATTGGGGTTAACAAAGAAAAACAGTTATTGTGTCCTTCTAATTTCCTGACTTTATTCCAAAAATTAACCATATTTTGTGAAATTATATTATCTTTTAACAGAGTTGCATCCTTCCCAGGCGAGGTATAAAGTATATTCTGCAAGGAAATGAAATGAATTTAAACTGTGCAGCCCACAGATATGATGAGAAGGATGGTGCCGCTAAACCGCCCATTTTAACAGGAAGACATAGAAAGTTGTATCTTAATCTGGACCTCTTTTTATGCCAGATAAACGATATAATCGAACTATTCAGCTGTGCAAAAACTTTTCTTGACAACATAATAGGCAGCATCTAGCAAAAGTATAATAAATGTGGGAGGATCTTCATTTTGATCAGATGTATGCATCCAAGAAGAGATAAGGGGAGACCACACCATCGTTCATGGTCATGCTTCACTGCCAGTAAGAGGGGAGCAAGGTTCTGCTTGTATAGCTCTTTTAAGCACGGTGAGATTTTTATCCCTAAATAGGTGAAGCCACCTGGGGACCATCGGAAGGGTTGCGAGAGGTTAGGCTCTACCCTAGATGCACTACGGAGGAGCATATCCTCACTTTTGGAGAAATTATTTTTATATCTATAGAATGAGCCGTAATTGGTGATTAATTGTATTAGTTTGGGAATAGAGTGGCTTGGCGAATTTAAAAAAAAAAAAAAAACATTGTCAGCATACAGCAGAATTTTATGCTCCCAGTTATTTAGGAGAATACCTTCAATGTTAGTATCCTGTCTGATAGCTGCAGCTAGAGGTTCCATAGCAAGAGCAAATGAAAGTGGGCTCAAAGGGCAGCCTTGTCTGCTCCCCCGTTCGATGCTGACATTTTTAGACCTAAACCCGTTAGTAATTACCGCCGAAAGTGGGGATGTGTACACAATCTGGATCCACTTAATGAATATTAAGTTAAATTTTTGCAGGGTACAGAGTAAGTAGGGCCATCTAACCAGTCAAAAGCTTTCTCTGCATCCAGAGAAATGGCCATGGCATCAGAGCTGAACAGAGAGGAATGCTGGATAATATTCAACAGGGAGAGATCCCAGTGTTCAGCTTTTTCCTGATGGTTATCTCTCTCTCCCTCTCCCCCTTTTTGCTAAAGTTGACCTCAGTTTGAACCAACAAAAGCCATTCATAAAAAATTCACTTTTCGTCAGTGGAATACACCTAAAGGTCCAGTTAAGTGTTTGGGCTATACTGTATACTGGATTCTCTAAAAGACAGTGACAGCTGAGCTGACATGAACAGGTCCAATGCAGATGGTCTGTGTTGACATAGTTTCATAAAATTCCTGAGGAAAAAATGTGTACTGTTTAATTTGTTCAAAGGCATCTGTCTACATACCCACTTGGTGGTGTTATAAAAAAAAAACGTATATGCTGCATTTTCTTTTTAAATCTAACTGTTAACTTTCAGGCACATTGGTGCAACCAATGAAAATGTTCTTCCACAGTCGCATAGATTTTTCCAGTGCAACCAAAACAGTTGCAGCCTGTTATGTATTTTTTCAGTGTACTTCATATAGACATATCTGTAACTATTACATTACAGCTACATTACATTTAAGTTGTAATTTAATTTGGATAGAGGCTTTGTTTTATCTGGCTAGTGCCACTATTATCAATTTAGACTCTATCACCATGTGCGCTCCTCCATCACAGATAATTCTCCCTATTGTGGTGACTCACCAGTGTGTTACTGTAGTTCATCCCACCCACTAGCTTAATTTCGCCCTTTCACATCTTGTAACTCATTACAGGTACTCTATCAACCGCCGCACTGACATGGACCGCCTTTTCAACGTACATCCAGGGAATGGATCTGTGTTTCTGCTCAAAAGCCTGGATAGAGAGAAGACTGCCTGGCATAATATTTCCATCATTGCCACTGAGTTCAGTAAGTGTGATGTGGTGTCTTGATGTGGATGGGCTCATTAAATATGTGGGGTTCAGAGTCTCTGTGACAGGTTTCAGTTTACAAAGAAAACAGCAAGAGTGCTGTTAGGAAATACTTTGCAGCCGAGGCAAATGGACTAGGAAAGGCAAGAATACAAGCATGTCCCTATCCAAGTGATGCTATAGACCAGCTCACGTAAGGTGCTGACACAACAAATTTCACACCTGAGGGACAAAAAACCAACATCCCTAAAAATAATTTGAGAGGTTGGTGATAACTTTTTCCCCAGGATGACAAATACAGATATTTTATCCAGCGGATTTTGTACTAGCTGTAGTGCGCACTAACACCCACCAGATATCACATGTGAGCAGTCCAGATTATAGTGAACATATCTGGGCAATGAGCTTCTCTCTCCTCCCTCTGGAACCAGATATGCCGTTTTATTTCCTCATTGACTCAGTCTGTATCAAAGCGTGTTTTGAAGTGCATTAATTAGCCGTTTACTGTGCGTCAGAATCAAAATCCTTGTTCGATATTAGTTTGTCACTCAGGACTATCTAGAGTTAGGGTTAGTGCTGGACAAATCTACATTTTGTTAGCCTACAAACTAGATCTTGGTGTTGTTAATGATATAGGCTATAAAAAGTAAGCAACATCTAAAATTGTCCCACTAATATTGAATAAATAATAAGTAAACAATTATAATGTAGCCTAATGAAGCTTAACAGTGCGACCACCAGGGCCATCCACTGCTGTCCAGCCCAGCACACACACAGGTCCCTGTGAGAGCTTGCATGTCATCTTCAGATTGAAGAGTTATTGTGAAACACTTTTATTTTCGTCTTGTGTCAAATGCAAACAGCAACAGATAATAAACAAGGCTCAACATCAATGCACAAATAAAAAGAATATATAGGCCTAAACATTGTAAATTGGCCCATTGACATCGAAAAGGCTGATGATCCTGCTCTATGCTCTGTGACATGAATGTACAGAGTTAGTTCAGGGTCTTGCTCGTCGTTTTCTCTCTCCACTCGTGTGAAGAAAAAAGAAACATAAATGTAATAAGTCAAAGTTCAACTGTTTTTGACAGAAGAGGCTGGGTACTGTTTGGTCATGATGTGAGTCTGATGATTTTCTTGTCATCACTCATGAAACGCTGACACGTGAAAACAAAATTTATTGAGTTTCAGGTTTCTTTAATAAAAAAGAACTGACAATGTCACAAGTTTGAAATGTCAGTCTGACTGTTTGCCTAGCTTGAAGAGAAACATGACAGGCCTCCACTCAAAATACAATATATCAATTTTTTTATTATTTTATCTTTAACTTAGACAACAACTTTCCTGTATGAGCTGTGTCTTTAACCTCTGGGCTCACACAAACACATAAAAGAGAAAATATGTAAATTTTAAAGAAAAACACAAACACTCATACTTTCTGCCTCATTAGATAATTACATGGTGCCTTTAAGCAAGGCACTGAAATCAGTATAATGGTTTAGGCTATACCAGATAGCTCACAGTATGAATATATGGAAGAGTGTACAAATGGAGCAGGATGTTCAGTCTTTTGTGTGTTTGCCTTTTAGATAATCCCCGTCAGAGCAGCCATGTTCCGGTCTACATCCGCCTGCTGGACATCAACGATAACGCTCCCACCTTCGCAACCGTATATGAAACCTTTGTCTGTGAGAAGACCAAAGCTGGTCAGGTATTTAAGCTTAATCACTTCATGCTGTTCAGTAGTAGAAATATTGTACTGTCTGGTTTAGATAGAAAGGCAGGAGGAGTGACGACGTCACTATGTGCAGGAGGAGGTTCAATTTGTCCTTTCGACAGTTAAGCAACCAAACTTAATCAGGATCGAGCAGCATCAGGACTGACTGTGTGTTCAGGTTGGTGTCACATTGAAAAGCATTCATCTTTTGAATCTAGTATGAAATCCACCTATTTATTCCATGTTTTATTTCACTGGTAAAATGCACTTAAAATAATCATTTAAAATGTGTTAACCACTGTTAAAAAAATGTTCACTTTATACGTGGAGCTAAATGTGAGAACAGAATCTACATGAGGTACTTTCGCCAAACACTGGTGGCCCTGATTCAAAACTATTAAACTGAGAAACTTTTATAATATGACATTCATGAAGGTTTAACTGGAGAATTCTAACTCCTGGGGATGGTGTGAAGCAATCACCACTTTGTTGGCTTTTGCTGAACTGCAAATTGAATGTATTACCATCTGTATTACGCTGGACTTACATCATGCAATATGGAGACAACATGATACAGGCACTTAAAGAAAGTGTCCCTCAGAAGACATTAACATTCATCTTTTTATAGTGATTTTCAGACAAAGAACTCACAAAGCTCTCTTTTGCTGTGGAGCTCAGGAAATGTTTTGAGGATTACAAAATTTTATCCGACCCATCAGCTTGGGGGTGAGCGGATTATAACTACATTTTTAGGACAACTATTCATTTGAGAAGGAAAGCAGCACTTCACACAACCACAACCACCTTTTGAAAATTGTGACTCCTGACCAAAAAAAAACGCTTCTTATTTTTAGGAATGATTTAAGTGTTTCACATTCTACCGTCACAGTCAGTTAACTTTTCATTTTTGCTTGTAATTTGTGTTTGGAGCAGGTGGTGCAGTAGTTATCGTACAGTGTTGTGCTTGATGACTCGATTATGGGACATGCCATGTGGGAGAGGCTAAAGTGGAGGACTAATCCCTTCTTATGAATAGAAATACAACATTTGCATGGAATCAGCCATTACTACTACATTGACCATTGTACTGGGCTGGAAGAATATAAGCCAACATATCTCCTGTTGGAGACTGTTGGAGATCTTCCTTTTTGTAAATGGGGAACTATCTTTTCATGCCTGCCCTTGTATACAAGTAAATGAAAGTACTGAGAAAGATCATTTTAAAATAATAGTAATAGTCAATATTTTATCAGTCAAAACTTAATATTACATTCTCTATGGGATGCAACTAATGTGATTCAAGTATGTATGATTAAACATGCGCACATACACACACAAACACACTCTTGCAGCTGTGAAGCTAATAACTGTCCTCCGGGAGACCACTCTTTTCTTTTTTTGTGGTGGCTGACAAGCTAATCTGTCGTGGTCGCTGACAGGAGCTTTCACACATGTAGTATTGTAAATCTGGTTTCACACACACACAAACATACAGGATACACACACAAATACATCATGCATCTGATCTCATGCACATTTAAAAGAATAGAAACCCACATCTGTAGGTGTAATCACACACACACACACACACACACACACACACACACACACACACACACACACACACACACACACACACCAGTTGAAATATAACACTAAAAACAGAAGTAGGTACAACAACCCTATGCTGATGCCACACACGCAGACACACATTATCTTGACATTCTTCTATATGGTGGCTTGCTGCCATTGGTCTCCTCATGTCCCTGTCATCCTGCCATCCTTTCATCCTCTAAGTCCTCTGCCTTTTCATCAAGCCATCAATGTTAATCAGCAGTATTTGTTTGCTGGATATCCTTTGCTGCTTCCCACAGGCTCCGGATTTGTTTATTGTATGTGTACGTGTGCATGAGTGTGTTATTGGCAAACATCTTTGTTGAAGCCTTTAATCCCACAGCTAGTATCTCCCATTCAATTAAATAAGACTGCATTTATGAAGTTTTAAAAGTACATATAGTGTCAGCAACTGGGAAATGACAGTAATATACAGCTCCCCAAGGTTTCGACTACAGTCACCCTATGCACCCTAGTGCATTCATATGAATCTATTTCTATATTCAACCTGTAATAAATGATTATTTTTTTTCTCGGTCAAACACTATCACAATAATTCAAACACAAGCTTATTTACACGTTCAGCAGACACAGAGCTTATTCATTTGGAGTCCTTTAGTTCAGTTTGTGAGCACTTGATGAAAGCAAGTCCGTTATTTAGTCTTAATTAAGGTCTCTGGTAAGCCTTTTTACAGTCAAATTCATGGTAACACAAAAGTGTTACTAGGCAATTACCAATGGTAATAAGAAAGTAAATACAATGAAACTGGTCAAAATACTGGGCATTTACCTGGTAACTATATGGTAAATTGTAGTGTGTTATTGGGTAATTACTGCTGGTAATAAGCAGTTAGCTACAGTCCTAGCTATTTACCCAGTAAATATATGGTAACAAAACTGTGTTACTAGGTATTGTATTTACTTTCTTATTACCATTGGTAATTACCTAGTAACACTTTTGTGTTACCATGAATTTAACAAGTAAATGCCTGGTAATTAGAGGACTGTAAAAGAAAGGCTTACCAGCTCATTTTTGGTCTACATGAAACATATTTGCATTTGGCAGCTCTTGATTTGTTAATGACGTCAGTATTTTCACTTGCTCGTCGATTGGCTGCATACTGTGCATACTACCAGGCAAAAATAATTCAGCTCTAACAACTAATAGCTAAACTATGAGCCGGTTAGTAAAGCAGTTTGGAAATGTCATATTGCGCACTTAATAATGGTATAGATGTTATCTCTGGTTCAGATTTTGCACTGTATCAATTTTGAAGAAATTTCCAATAATGGATTTCTTCATTGCAGAGAGAAGAAACTTAAAGAAACTTTTCAGTTTAATTTACGTCCCTCATTTAATACAGAAGGACTGAGTAAGTTGGCAGACAAAAAGCACGTTTAAATTACTTGAGCTACACTAAGATATCAAAATATCACATTGGCACTAAATCTCAAGTGCATCAATATTGATTCCAAGTCGTAATGTTGCCTATTTTAGTCACATGATTAAAGCCCATATTCAAAATACACTTTTAATTACTGTTGCAGAATCCAGCTCACTGCAAATCCATATGCTCGGTATGATCCAAACAATGAGAACTGTCAGGCCTAGACTAGAAAGAGGACTCAGATGCAGAGTAAAGTCGAAATTCAACAGGCTTTTATTCTGAAATTCCTGACTAATCTCAGAACTAGGTAGAAACAATAAAGGAAAGCAAAACTCAGAAAAGAAAACCACACCAACAGTGATAACTCCACAAGTAAAGGAGAAAACAAAATCACTCAGTAGGAAAACAAAAGACTGCAAGCTGACTACACTACACTAAAGCTAGACTATAAAAGGTACAACAAAAAACCACTCAAACGAGGAAGGCACAAGGCTATAAAACAAAACTACACTATTAGGCAAAGCTATGAAATTTAAACAAATCAGAATCGCTCCAAAGGAGGAAAGGAAAAAACTATAAACTTAAACTGTGAGCTGAGCTGCACTATGAAAATTACAAACAAAAAATCACTATAAAAGAGTCAAGGGATTAACAGAAAAACCAACAATGAATCACAGTACTTAGGCAAGACTTGGACTGTGGCGAAGGGCTGGGGTGCACGACGGAACAAGACACTCTGGCACAAGACAAAGGGAGACGCAGACTATAAGACACATGAGGGTAATGGGGAACAGGTGGAAACAATCAGGGATCAGGGAGACGTCAGACCGGTGACACATAAGGAAGAGCAAGTGACCTGAAACGAGAGGAGAGTTAGAATTTCAAAATAAAAGAGGAAGTTCACAAGACAAAAACCCAACACAAGACAAAACCTCATTGCTGTGTGACAAGAACATGCTTAAATAAAGCCAAATACACTGATTTTATGTCCTGCTGTCACATCCCTTAAATCTCCACTGTAGGCATGGTGTTCTGTCACATTATTAAAAGAGAGAAATACTGATAAAAAGTAAATAAATTAGAATGTTGGAAAGAGAATAAGGTGGTTACATCCAGCTGATATTTTTATCAGATTAATTACAGGGAAGACGAAAGTGTTAATTAACAGTGTGGAAATAGCAACACAGGTCGTTTGATAAAGGAAAGAAATTTCTGCATAATATGTATGTTTGAAACCTGACATTGTCTCCATATTGCACAATGTAAGTCCAGCGTGCTTACATTATGACCACCTGCCTGATATTGTGTTGGTCCCCCTTTTGCTGCCAAAACAGCCCTGACCTGTCGAAACATGGACTGCACTAGAGCCCTGAAGGTGCGCTGTGGTATCTGGCACCAAGATGTTAGCAGCAAGTCCTTTAAGAGGTGGGGCCTCCATGGATTGGACTTGTTTGTCCAGCACATCTCACAAATGCTTGATTGGATTGAGATCTGGGGAATTTGGAGGCCAAGTCAACACCTCAAGCTTGTTGTTGTGCTCCTCAAACCATTCCTGAACAATTTTTGCTTTGTGACATGGCACATTATCCTGCTGAAAGAGGCCACAGCCATCAGGGAATACTGTTTCCATGAAAGGGTGTTCATGGTCTGCAGCAATGCTTAGGCAAGTGGTAGGTGTCAAATTAACATCCATATGTATAGCAGGACCCAAGGTTTCCCAGCAGAACATTGCCCAAGGCATCACACTGCCTCCGCCAGCTTGCCTTCTTCTCATAGTGCATCCTGGCACCATGTGTTCCCCAGGTAAGCGACGCACCCGGCCATCCACGCGATGTAAAAGAAAACATGATATATCAGACCAGACCACCTTCTTCCATTGCTCCGTGGTACAGTTCTGATGCTCATGTTTCCATTGTTGGCGCTTTTGGCAGTGGACAGGGGTCAGCATGGGCACCCTGACTGATCTGTGGCTATGCAGCCCCATACACAACATATTGTGATGCACTGTGTATTCTGACACATTTCTATCAATCAATCAATCAATCTTTATTTGTATGGCGCTTTTCATACAGAAGAGTAGCTCAAAGTGCCTTACAGAGATTAAAAACAACAACAGAAAAGAGAAGCAGCAAATAAAATCAAGAGAAGAAAATTGAAAGAACCCAACCCTCCCACCCCCACAGACATGCACAGAGACATACACAAATACATACACACTCAAACACACACTCACACATACGCACGCAGACACACATACTCACACACTCACACCCACACTAGCTGTCACTAGAGAGACATGGCTGGGCAGCGAGACCTGAGGCATGGAGGAAACTACCTTTGGGGGGGCCAACCACACTGAGAGCGATCCCAGTCCAAGGCCGCAGGGAGCGCCGCCACAGGGAACACCCCAACCTAGGCAGACAGGAGGCCCCCCGACCAGCATTAACTTCTTCAGCAATTTGAAAGCAAAATGGTGGCTCGTCTGTTGGATCGTACCACACGGGCCAGCCTTTGCTCCCCATGTGCATCAATGAGCCTTGGCTGCCCATGACCCTGTCTCTGGTTCACCACTGTTCCTTCCTTGGACCACCTTTGATAGATACTTTGGAGATGTCTGACCCAGTCATCTAGCCATCACAATTTGGCTCTTGTCAAACTCACTCAAATCCTTACGTTTGCCTATTTTTGCTACTTCTAACACATCAACTTTGAGGACAGCATGTTCACTTGCTGCCTAATATATCCCAACCACTAACAGGTGCCATTATGAAGAGATAATCAATGTTACTCACTTCACTTGTGGTCAGTGGTCATAATGTTATGCCTGATCGGCTTATATTAGAGCTGGTAAATATGGTTCCTTTTAAGGATTCAAGTCATTATGAGTCACTCACTGAATTGAACTGGGTTGTGCCAGTCACTTGAGTCAGTATTGCTTAATCACCATGGAAATTCAGTCCTAGCCTATTGTCTTATAACCACTAACATAGTAGGAAGCTCTGTGGATTCACTCGTTGCAGACACACACTCACTATTTTGGATCTGCTATTTTTGAGTCTGCCATGTTACTGGCATTACTATGACAGTAGTGTTTTCTGCAGTGTTTCCCTTAGATGAAAGTAGAGTTAATAAATGATGATAGGGATGTGCTTTTCATGCTGACTCGAGGAAGTCTAACCCAGAGACTTCACACACTCATCTGCTACTCATTCGAGCTTGCTATGTATACAGCTCTGCGTGACGCTATTTATCATTTTAGATTTGATTATAGTAGGACTCAAGTGATTCAAGTTAATAATAGTAGAGATTTGCGACTCACTGGTTATTTTAAAGACCCAGGTTAAAGATCTGGATGAGTCACGATTCATACACCTCTAGTGTATATAGTCTACAATAAGTATCAAAAACTTTGTTTCACTGAATTTGTTATTGCTGCACATGACTTAGTAAACCTATTCCTTTAATGTTTAGTGCTAGTGTCCTGTTTTATGAGTCATGCTCTTGACAGAGATATTGATGGCTTATTTAGCACAGACACTAGTGATCCTGATCATTTCTAAGCTGTTCTATTGACATCTTTACAGCACACACAGTGAGGACAGCAGAGTGTCAATGTTTAGCAACCTCTAACCCTGCCAATCTTTTTCCACTAATTGACTGCCATATTAATGGATGTTAATGTCTATGACAGCGGATCCAGACAGTGAGTGCCGTTGATGCCGATGAGCCGTCAGCAGGACACAAGTTTTTCTTTAGCCTGGCTCCTGAGGGCACCCACCGCAGCAACTTTACTGTCCGAGACAATGGAGGTAAGCAACAATTGACCAGGCACAGTGCCTCAAACTGAGTTTTTTAATTATATGGAACAGGTTCCCCTTCTTTGGTTTGTCTAGAGGCACAAAAAAGGGGGATCCACTTTCGCCTCCTCTGTTTATATTATTTCTCGAACCACTAGTGATAACTATAAGCAAGGAAGCAAGAATTAATGGAATACAGGCTGGTGGGAGAAAACGTTTTTAAATACCGATGATATTCTCTCCCTGGTTTCTGTTCCAGCATCCTCTACCCAAGCTCTTCTTGATACAAATTAAACATTTTCTCAGATTTCCAGCTTTAAAATCACCTGGATAAATCAGAGGTTATGTCAGTATCGAATTTATGCAATTCAGCTATGGTTGGGGGTGGCCAATTTCAGTGGATTATTATATTATATTTAGGAGTCAAATTATGTGCGGATATGGCAGATATAATACATATTAATATGGACCCCCTACTTATGAAGATGAAGTAATAATAACCACTTAGGGTGGACAGGAATAGAACAAGAGCTTACCTCTCCCTTCAGTCCACTAGAGGTTTTGTCACAAAACACCCCATCTCTGAAAAGAAACTAACCAAATTTAACAACATTCATGTCAGGTTGAATGGAGTTCCTGGCTAAAAGCATGAATGAGCAGTTAAGTTTTGGAAATGCTTGAAAAAAATGGATTTCTGTCCATTTGCTTGAATGGGGGAAAATGGCCAAAAAATGTGGCATACTACTGAAGGTATGAATTATGTGAATGAGAAAAGTAATAGCACAGCATTCCTAATTGAGCTGAATATCTTGCTGTTTGAATGAGGTTAAAAGGCATGGGCATGGTCATTGGAAGCATACAATATGTGGGTGGGTTCATGCACTCAGCTGTAAGTCCAACTAATCCCCCTCCCTCTTGTCCAGTGGACTAGAAGGGCCACAAAAATCTCTGTCAGTGTAACTGACACATTATACGGTTATTTTTTAAGACCTACAGAAAACAGACATTATTAGAGCTATTGTGTATGATTTAACTATTTGAGTTAAGCAAATACAAGGCAAGTATTGAAGAACTTAGGGGTTGTGAACGCTGGCTGTTGAAAAGCCGATGCCAAATGGAGAATGCTGGCAGTAATAAATTGGAATAATACCAAGAATATATGGAAAACGGGGAATGCTGGCTGTAAATTCATGGCTGGCTGTAGATTCAAAATATACTATATGTTGTGCAGACCTGTGATGCTGGTCAAACACTATGGATGGTACTGGTACACAGTGAGCACTCACTGGCAAATCTGTTAAGTTTAATGGGACTTATTGCAGCAGTCGGTCAGTGCTCCTGTCACTTAAAAGCACAGTGAGCCAAAGTTTTTGGTCTGATTGCTTCCATAGGCGTGTGTGCGACCAAATGAAAAATAATGAACTGTGACTGTGTAAAACGTATGAATGATATCAAAATATGAGAAATTCCTAACCTTTGTGAATGTTTCAAAGTTTAAATGGAGTTTCTATGTGAATGTATGAAGGACCGGGAATAGTTTTTAATATGAGTGATTTTGAAAGGATTTATAATTGACTTCCATTATAACTAAGCTTCAAGGAATGTTAAATATTTTGAAAGGTTTAATGGGATTTGAAGGATAAATAACACCTTTAAATGTAGACAAGACGTGGAATATTTTTTAAAGTTTGAATGGAGTCTTAGCTGAAAGCATGAATGAGAAGTACAACATTGAAGATTTCTAAAAGTTTGAAAGATATCAAAGGTCTTAAGCTGGCTGTTGAAAAGCTAATGTCAAATGCACATTACTGGCTGTTAAAAAAATGGAATCATGCCAAGAATATATGAATGGGTGGCTTTAACATATTTGAAGTTGCATCTGAAGAGTATTAATAGTCATAATAGTGGGGAGAAAATGAAGGATTCAAACTGCAATGCTGGCTTGAAGTTGTGTAGAGAAGCAGCAAATGGAGTATGAAGAGATTTTACAGTGGGAAAGAGTCATATTATATGAATGGTACTGAAAAGTTAAATAAATGTTATAATGTATGAGAGATTGGCAACATTTAAATATGTAATTATTATTTTATTTATGGTGATTAGTAATAATAGCGATTGACATTGGTTGTGAATGCTGGGGGAACAATAAAAGAACAATTGTGTGGATGCTGTGTCAGCATCCACACCGCAGTGTTTGTTATTTACAAATAATAAATATGGGTATTAAAAAAGTTTCCAGATAGTGCAAACCAAAAATGAGAAATGAGTTATGTACAGAAGTGTGGTAGTGGTAGTAGTAGTAGTGTTGTTGTTGGTAAAAGTAGTAGTAAAAGCTGTGCAACTAGAAGTACTAGAAAAACTAAAAGTAGGATACAGAAAGGATACCTCAATAGAAACAAACTGCTGCTTTTTTGACTGCTATTGCATATATTTTACATCATGAGTGGCAGGAGAAGAAGCCAAACACATTCATGTAGTACTTGTTGCTTAAAAGCCTACAGAGCCAAAAGTGTAAGTCCTATTGCTGAAATAAGCCCATCATCTGAAAGAAGAGAAGATTTCCTATATGGCTATTTCCTGTTTAATTTTCGTATGAGGAGTGAAAATTGTGGAATAAACAGAGCAAAACGTTTAAAATATATTTTTTAAGAAGGTGAAAATAGCAGAAGGAAGAGATTCAGCATGCAGCATCGAAGGTGCTGTCAATCACCTTAATGAGCATAGTACATAGAGGATTTTTTAAAAAAAAAAAACATAAAACTAAAACTGTAAGATTTCATAAAGAAGAAAAGATTTTTTTTAAATGAATAAAAAATGTAATAGTCTTGTGACTTGTTTGGATGAAGAAGAGTTTATAAGTGGGTGGGTTTGAAGATAATTTGAACATTTTTCAATTTATATAAATAGGACAGATTTTGCAGAAAAAGCAGAATATTTCAAAAGATCTAATAGGCAGAAAAGTGACCTATAATAGCCATCATGGCCGTGAACCTGAGCATTTAAATAGGTGAATGGATTATGTTGCACAATGGATGTGGAAGTAGTTAAAGATGCAAAAAAATAACAGAAGTAAAAATTCAATTAAATTCCAGAAAAACAATTTCTGTATGGTGTGTCAGCATTCAGGAAAATTAAGAAATTACAGAATTATACTAGTGTGAATAGTTGTTTTACACGTAGTGCTATTGGTGAAGAAATCGACAGGGAGATGTTTTTGAAAAGCCTTTATTAATCAAAATAAATCAGGAACCACATTGGACCTAAAGAGATTATGACCTCCTGTTGGATTATTTCTAAAAAGTTTATAACATTAATAGAATAAGTATGAACTTTAATAAAACAGTACTGATCTTAAACTTAATGAACTGCATTTGCAAAGCTCTCCATTATTCATTCAAGGCATTAGTCAGACTCCATGCTTTTCCAGGGAAAGGGAGCAAGGACTTGCAAAAGATGATAAAAGATATAATCAAAATGAATATATTTTGATTATGTCTTTTAATTTGTTCGTAACAGCTGAATAATTGCAATATTACAATGTTAATTAAGCTACAGCCATTAGCCTGTTAGCTCAAAAATGAAAATAAATAAAAAATCATGTACACAATCATTAGATACAATGTGACACACATCCTTCTATGAAGCCTTCTGAAAAGAGAAATACATTCTCAGGTGTGTGGAATCTTCATTGTCATTCCTCCCAATGGGCATAGATGCTGAAAATCCAGGTATTACATACTGTAGTCAGCTAGTATTCATAGAACTACAGTTAAATGGGCTGTCATTTCAAAAGAGATTGTAAATTAATTGATGTAAGATTTGCAAAGTAAAGTATAACACATTGGTCCTGATTTTTTTTTAAAAAAAACAAGAAATAACTTGCACTTCTGCTGTTTGAGAAGGTGAGAGATGCATGGTGAACTGCAGGTGTGTTAACACAATAGTCTAACTGAACCTTCTCCCACTCAGATAACACTGCTGGCATCCTGACACGTCGAGCCAGCTACAGCCGCCGTCAACAGAGTGTCTATCTTGTCTCTGTGGTGATCACCGACGGCGACTACCCCATGCAAAGCAGCACTGGCACCCTCACTGTGAGGGTGTGTACCTGCGACCGTCATGGCAACATGGAACTTTGCAATGCTGAGGCCCTAAGCAGCTCTCCTGGTCTCAGTACTGGAGCGATCATTGCCATCCTGCTGTGTGCCATCATACTGCTGAGTAAGTGTGTTTGTAATGTGTCAACTTCCACCAGAGTTTTCAGTTCAATGATTACAGCATTACAGTTACAACCGTCTCAATTTTCCCCTAACATGCTGCTGCCAGCCGGTTCCCAGTTGATCACAAGCTACTGTGCCTATATTCCACTGTAAACAAGCCAATTTACTCAATTGAGGGTGTCACCATGAGATGGTGGTTCTCTCACCCCCCCAAAAAAACACATACTGTACGTTTCTAAACCATATTCTTCTACCCCATTACATCTCAGTGACAACATATTACACTTTTATCCCACTAGATTTATTTTAAAGTTTTAGTTAGTGTAGTTAGTTGCAGCCCTGGTTGCTTAATTTATTTATATTTCAAAGTTGTAGCTAGGATATATTATTAGAGCTTCAGACACCCAGCAGTATATATAGTTATTGCAATTATTTCATCATTTACCTACTGCAGCCCTAAAGTTGTGAACACATTGATGCATCAGTAGTTATAATTCAAGAATATAATACACTAATATTATTTTGAAAAGGACCGTTTGTTTATTCAATTTGTTCTGTCATAAAAACCCTGTGTTTATTTAGATTGTTTAAGCACATAAAATCTGTCAATGACGATCTTTCTCCTCTGCACTCCTCTGGTTAAAACGTCTTCTCCTGGGTCACCCCAATAGCTCCAATAGTCCAAACGTCTAAATATATATAAAAAAAGATCAATGTAGTAATTTCCAAAATCCACTACATGTTTTTACCTAACGAAATATTCTGCTTCATCCATATTTGTTGCCTCTAAGTCTTTCAAAAATAACATTTTCACTCTGTTTGATCTCAAATTTGAATCTCTATCTCTCTCTCTCTCTCGCTCTCTCTCTCTATCTCTCTCTCTCTCTCTGTCTATCTATCTATCTATCTATCTATCGATCTCTATCTCTCTCGGTCTCTCTCGCTGTCTCTCAACAGAAAGCTAAACTAAAGAAGTGCATTGTAACAAGAAAACAAATGCGGTGACAGTTACAGGAGATACAGCTTAATCCCCACAGTGCAGTTCAGTAAAAGGCACAGTATCACATAGCACAGTAAGACTGCGCATGGAGCGCAACACAATAATATACACAACTATATATATATATATATATATATATATATATATATATATATATATATATATATATAGATATAGATAGATATAGATATATATAGATATAGATATATATATAGATATAGATATCAGTTATTTCAGCTCCCTGACCTGACCTCCGCCTCTGCTCTTCCTTGTTGCTGCTGTGCTCTTACTTGATATAAATTCAAACTGGCCTGCATGAGCTTAGCCAATCAAATTTTCTGCACGATTACTTATGGCTGAGCCCTCTCTGAAATCAAAGCTGCTTTGCTTCGATGCTTTCTGTCTGCCATAACCGGCCTGGCAGCCATTGTCCCATCAGTTGGTCTGAATAAAGAAGCGTTGCACATCTTCACGCTAAATTTTACTCTTTTATTAATTGTGCATCTTTGCATCATATAATACTATGATACAGTCAGCAATCTGAAATACAATGATCATTTGGGATTATTATAAATTACAATTACAATTTCAAAAGCCCCACCTCTAACCCAGCATCCACCTGTAGGCTCTAAATTTACATTTGCCTAAAGGGGAATTATTATTGTCACTCCCTGCTCCCAGATGTGCTAATATTGGTGTTACTTTGTTGGGAGTGATAGATCAGAGCCAAGACACAGAATATCTCTACATGTTATACATGCATAAAATAATTTCAGTGTAGCTGACTGCGTTGGGTCTTGTTTTCATAGTTTTATCCATAATTATGGCACATTTTCCTTTGATTTCTTATCTGACCTCACTGGTTGTATATTGTGATCACTAATCTCAAACTACTCTCATATCTTCCTGCTGTGTTCTTTTGCAGTGATTGTGGTTCTATTCACAGCATTGAAGCGCCAAAGAAAGCAGGAACCTCTCATCATCTCCAAGGAAGATGTACGGGACAATGTGGTGAGCTACAATGACGAGGGTGGAGGAGAGGAGGATACTCAGGCTTTTGACATTGGTGCACTGCGACACCTGGATACTGTTGCCACCTTGGAGGAATCCTCTAAACACAGGCGAGATATCGTCCCCACTGACACCCTGCTGTACCCACCACACCGCCGACCTGCCCCCGCCACATCTGGTCTCATGATGCCGCCAATGTGCGCGGCGTCACGGGATAATGGGAAAGTACGTGAGTTCATCAATCAAAGAGTATTAGAGAACAACTGTAACCCAGCAGCACCGCCCTATGACTCGCTTGCCACCTACGCCTACGAGGGCGCAGGTTCAGTGGCCGAGTCACTGAGCTCACTGGCTTCAGCCTCATCGGACGCTGAGCAGGACTACCACTACCTGAGTGACTGGGGGCCCAGGTTCAGGAAACTAGCTGACCTGTATGGGGCTGAGGACAGTGACTTCTCCTAACAAAAGCATCACAAATGCGCACGCACACGCACACACACACACACACACACACACACACACACACACACACTCACTTAAAGTCAAAGACAATACAGGGCCAAAGACAGTATGTCTAACTACTACAAACTCAATATTGGATCTTGTGATCATTGCTGAAGAGCTTTAACAAAAGGTGAAAGCGTTTTGTAATGCAGACGACACACACTCCACATGATGAACTAACAGATGTGCTAGCAGATGTTAATTCCATTAAGAATGCCACATGATCCTTGACCTGCCTTCAGTGTACATGGAGCCAAGTCTTCGGAACGCCCGAAATATTTGATTGTGGGAATGCAAACTAATGGATGTCTAAATGTAAATCAACCAGGACAACAGTAGAGCCCATCAATCTTCAGTTCCACAGTGTGAACCTCTTCAAGGACTCAGGTCTGAATGGAGTTTTGAATCTAAAATGGACCGTATTTTGTATTGAGAATTGGATTTTTAATACTTTGAGGCTTTGCTTTTACTCTCCGCGGTTACCAAATAAACTTTTTGCAGAGTATTTCTTGTGGCTTTAAACCGAATGGAGAAACGTGTTGGGAAACAGGTCGGTCACCAACTGCTGTCATTTCCAAATAGGAAATGATGAGTGTGAGTCTTGTTTTTTGTTTGTGTGTTTTTGTTTGACTAAGTGCCCTTCTGCTGCCCTTCAAGCTGAACTGTGATGCCTGGCGGTTGGCTGAGACTGGAGGGGGCTAATGACTCTTATATGATTACTTTTTGTCTTTTTTGCTGTCTTTTCCAAATGGACCATTCAAGAGGGGCTATTTTGGAGGATCTTCGCTTAAAAAAAAACTGCCTTCTTCGGGACACAGAGTAAAAAAGGGGACAACTTATATTGACTAAATGCACTGATATCTTTATGTTTATGCAGGTATTTTCTATTTTCTTTTTTGTTTGAATTTTCTTTTTGTGCTGCACACAAAAAGAAAATGTATGTTCATGGCATCATTTCTGGATTTTTAGCTCCTGATTGAGTATATGTTGTGTCAGAAATGTGGTTGAACTGAATTCTAAGTGCTGTATCGTAGGCGACTGGACGTGTTTCAGTTTTTGAAGACCTTTCACTTCTCATCCAAGTGGCTTCTTTTGCCTCCTTAGAGTTGAAACTCAAAGCTCACATGTGTCCTTAATGACTCTGTAAGGATGGTCCTACACAGAGTTTAAAAGCCTGCAACTCACCTCCTCCAGTTAGTTAGAACTGAAGAAGCCTCTTGGATGAGAGGTGAAACATCTTCAAGAAACTGAAACGTGTCGTAGTTACCTATGATATAACACTTAGAATTACCATGACCTGGATGACTGAGAATCTTCATCAACTTGAACTGAGTTATATTGGGGTTATACTGAGTTCTATCAATCTTTAACTTTACAGGAGTCATTATTGCAAAAAACATAGTACAACTTTAGATATCATACAGAGTTTTGAACAATTAGTATTTTCACTGAGAATATGTTTCATATTTACATGAAGGACACTGGGAAGCCTTGTCTTCACAGTAGAGCTGTCACTCTTGAGAGTTAATCGACTTACCCAACCAAAAACGACTAATGTTCGAGCACATCAGGCCATATATATACATATATATATATATATATATATATATAGGTCAAATATTACAGCTTCATTAATCAATATATAGAACAAAGGATCAAATGAGTATGTCTGATATGAAAGGAGTTGATTGTAGTGATGAATCTCAACAAAACACTCAGTTTTCCTCAGTTCCATGGAGTGTTTTAGCGTTCTTCTGCTCATCTCTCACCATTCTAATGAACCTCATTTCCAGCAGCAGAGATCTGTTTTCTGCAGACAGGAGACAGATGCAGTTAGTGACAAGCTGGTAGAAAAAAAAAAAAAAAGACATGCTGACAAACTCATGCTGATGCCAGAAACAAAGAAAATATAGGCTTGATATGAACAGACACCAAACAATCTGGTAATTTGCATTGGCATTTTTAATAGACTGTAAATGGGTGGTCTGTAGGTGGGTGGTTAAATGAGACTATTCAACTATTTACTATTTGTTGCTGCCTTACTGTAACATTACTATAGAAAATTATTAGGGCAACTGTGAACTGTGTGACTTTTTGAGTTTTTTTTGTTTTATTTTTCAAGAAAGGCATTCTGAGGAAAGGGTCAAAATTCTGACTTAAATCTCTGGATTCGGAGTAAAAAGTGAGATCTCAAATACATTTTTCACAGTGGCCCTAATACTGTTCTGTTTAGGTTATTACCATGACAACACATTCAAGTCATCTATCAGCTTGTCAAGAATGAACGCGACCATGTCAATCTTAGAACGTAACATTGGCTAAGCATTTTTTTCTGTAGAGTGCATTCAAATTGATTTGAACAAATCACCAGTTAGACACGTCATTCCAACATGACCTTTTGAAAAAGAGGCAGCCCTACTTGACAGCAAGCATTGCAGCTTGAATGTGTTTCAATGAGTGGGGACTACATTTTAAACTTCATATTATTTCATGCTTGTAAGATGTTGTTTTTTTCTATTTGATAATCATCAACATACTCTGGAAACCAAGTTGGTCTGTGTCATTGTTGCAGCTATCTCATTAAAAGAGCTTGTTCTAAGAAGTCACTCAACAGTGGAAAGTTAGTTCCTCTAATTCTCCACAGGAAAAGTACAGGAAATACGCTCTGCTGCCTCTCACGTTGTTGAATTTTCCAACACAAGAAAAAACTAGGCTACCCCTTTTACTGGTTTATTTTCTTGGGTTATTCAGCCCACTCTTGTTTCTCATTCAGAGATATGAAGTCTTGTTGTTAATTGCTGTAATTTACAGAAACCAGAAGGCAGAGCAATCATCATTTGCTTTCATGTACTAGTAGTCACTGAAGCATAAACTCGAAATCACAATATCACAATAATCAAACTCACCTCAGTGCAATGTTAAGATTAAGTCTGTTTCTAAAGGATGAAAGATGAAAAATCATTTACCAATTTGACTTTGTTTTCCTCATTTGCTACCAAGAGTTTGTATAATGTGTTTTGGCTGTTCCAGTAACAGTAGCAGTTTGCTCCAGTTGTGTTTTGTCAACATAGTCTGCTCTGAAGGCATAAAACAAAAATATCCACATATTTTTCTTCAAACTGTAATTAATTCTATTTGTACCTTAAAGGTCACGTTGATGATATTCTTGGAGGGGGAAGATCAACAAGACTTTTCAATGTAATTCTGGAGGTGTGAAACTCACTGTGGGCAGTCTATTATTGTTATATGATGTATTATCAAGTTGTTTCATTTTATTAAAATACATTTTTGCAGTCAGTGTTGTTTTTTTCTCTATTTGATAATAATTAATATACTCTGGAAACCAAGTTGGTCCATGTCATTGTTACAGCTGTCTCTTCAGCTGAGCTCTCTCGTTAAAAGAGCTTGTCCTAAGAAGTCACTCAACAATGGAAAAGTAATTCTCCACAGAGTAGGAAAAGTACAGGAAATACGCTCTGCTGCCTCTCACTTCATTTCTTCTAATTCCAACAGCAGAAGAAAAGCTCAGTTCTGCAGTACAGATAAGAAGTATTTCTCCTCCACCTCCTTACAGCTTTGTAGTGAAGTTGGAACCAAAAGGTAAGTAATTAAAACTTGCACATCAAAACCATCCAGAACATTATCGGCATCATCTACAGAGCATCAGTGTTATCAGTGAAGTGAGATGTCTGCACAAAGCCCAAAGAATTGTGAAAGACAACACCTACCTCAGCCACAGTCTGTTCCCCCCTGCTGCCATCTGGCAAAAGATACGGAGGGATTTGCTGCTGTACCACAAACCTACTGAGCAGCTCCTTTCCTCAGGTTGTGAGACTCAGTTTTCCTAAATGATAAGTATTTTATGTTATTTTCCAATGCTTACCCTGATGCAAACTTAATGATTTCAGTCAAAGCTCCATTTCCCTGTTCCTCTTGTTCTTAGGACTCCTTTGACTCACTATGAGGATAAAAGATGATTGATGAAAGCTCTTTGTCCTTGTTTTATTTCAAAACTTGCAGTCTACCAAAAGAAAATATTCTAATCTTTTTGATTTAATAGGTAACTTTGTTAAATAGCCAGCACGAGTCTACATTCTCTATCAATGGCTATAGTTCCACAAGAAGACATTCTCAGATTCTCAGAAAGATATGATCTCTTTGGAAGATCATTAATGAAACTAGAAAACCAGGATCAGAATCAGAATCAGTATACCTTTATTGTCCCACTAACGGGTAAATTTGTTTGCTACAGCAGCAAAAGGACAGTAGTGTTTTAAAAAACAATAACAATAGTGAAAAATAAACAATGTAAATAAAAAGGTAAGAAATAGAATAGAAAGAATAAACTCCTATATACATGTGAACATATTTATTGTACAACAATTACAAAAAACAGTGTGGCAGTGTATTTACAAGTGAAAATAAATATGGGTACTTATAAAAATTGTATGTAGATGTATGCTACTGGGAGCAGCGCTGGTTGTACAGTCTGACAGCAGCAGGAAGGAAGGACCTGCGATACCTCTCTTTCACACATTTAGGGTGTATCAGTCTGTTGCTGAAGGAGCTGCCCAGTGCTGTGATAGTTTCCTGCAGGGGGCGGGACTCCCTCACCAGCAGTGATGACAGCTTGTCCATCATCCTGCTCTCTCCCACCACCTGCACTGGGTCAAGAGGGCATCCCAGGATGGAGCTGGCCTTCTTGATCAGTTTATCAAGTCTCCTCCTGCCTACTGCCGAGATGCTGCTGCCTCAGCAGACTCCACAGAGTCATAGAAAGAAGTCAAGAGTGCCCCCTGCACTTCAAAGGACCTGAGCTTCCTCAGCAGATGGAGTCTGCTCTGACCTTTCTTGTATGTCGCTGCAAAACTTTGCATTTACTGAAGAAAATATGTGGGATTGCTCCATCTGCTGCCGTCGCCCGCAGTGTGCTATGCGCACAATAGTCAATGTCTGTAGATGGTGTTTTTGTCACAAAAATCTGCGGCCATACAGCTTTTCTGCTTTAAACAGTCAAATTGAAATTGTACTCTAACGCCACCTACAGGTTTGAAGATATCACATCTGACAGCAGTGTTGGCAACTGTCTAATGGCTAAACCCAAAATTGGTGCAGATTGAATCACAATGCTGTGGTCATTTACATGCTGTAATTACATGCTGTAATATGCCGTGCACATGGTCATGGAGAACTTGTGTCAAGATTGATTTTCATTAAGGCAACAGAAATACAGAAATATCATGTTTTGTTGTTACTGTTGGGTCCCCGAGGGGTAGATTTGTACATGAAATGTCTATGTTTTGCACCATGCAATGCTGCAAGGTGTTGCAGTCTCTCTTCCCACATGGTCTATGATCTGCTCATATACCAGTTGCTGTCATGTATGTCTTGTTCTCTTTGTTTTTTCAACATTTCCGTAAAATATTGTAAACAAAAAAAAAGAAAAGGAAGACTCAGAACTAATTGTTTAACCCTAAATTACGTTAACTCAATATTTCAGCAGCAACTTACATTTTTAAGTTGAAACACAAAACCACATGACCATGTTTTTGTGGGTAAATGAAACAGAGATACAAAGTAAATAGATGAAACAGAATTTCATAAAAAATGTGCACTTTTTATTCTAGGCTTAGGTCACATAGAAATGTGTCATAATGCTGCTGATAGATTTCTTGCGGGCTAATTTTTGGTTGTTTTTTGTTTTTTGCTGTTTTTGTTGTTTTTTAGATGGGTCAAATGGACTAATTTAAACCTTTAACCCTGTTCCACTCTATGTAGCAGCCCTTCTTCACCATCTCTCTGTGTGTAAAAAAAAATGTGATAAAAAAATGTCAAACCCACTTTCTCCGTCCTTGCTCAAAGAGCACCACACACACATCCACCTTGTTCTCACAAATGCTCACAAACATTCACTAAAAAGTGCATGACTATTCATTCCTGAGGGCATGGATTGAACAATGCACAGAGTAGAGGTTGACCGATTAATTGGTTTGGCCAATTAATTGGCACCGATAGGACCTTTTACCAGCTGTTGTTGTCGGCTGAACTTCGCTCCGATAGTTGCAGATGGCTGCGCAGCCACCACAGACTGCGGGGGAGTATGTCACCATTTTGCACGGAGGATACGCCGAGTCCGTCATCATTTGAGGGCCACTTCTGATACAAAATATCTAAATCCTCTTAATCTCTCTCTCCCTATTAATCTAAACTAAACAAACTGTCACAGATTGGTAACTGCTGCACGTTACCATTGGCTATGCAGCAGCTATTGCAATAGATAGTGCATGTAATAGTGCAATAGATGTCGCATGTACAGAAAGGACAACAGAATCAGTTTACAAGATACAATGACAGAATGTCTGATACACATTAAACTATATGTAAAGTGAGTGGATCCAGGAGGACAACTGAGCAGGACGAGGCATCGCCAAGTGCTGCCCGAGCCCCATGACCTACTGTCCACCCTGGAGACCTGATAGAGGGCAGGCCACACAAGATTATTAGTAATAGGCGGAGAGATAAGAGTGAAGAGGTATCACATTTGACAGATGTAAGGAGATAGTGAAACATAGGAGAGCAATGATCCAGCGGAGCCCAGGGTGTGGTGATCTGGATCTGTCAGCATGCGAGGCAGCAGGAGCCAGGAGAGGTAAATCCCAGGGGCCCATGGTCAATCAGAAGGGAGCCTGAATGAAAAGAGGAGGAGGAGGAGGGGGAAGAGGAAGAGGAGAAGCAGGAGGAAGATATAGATAGTGAGAGAGTGACACAGCTTGCAGCTTGTGGGGACAGAAAACAAAAACAAAGGTTAGAGAAATGCGATGTTGATCAGAATAAACAGATTGTGTCTCGTCGGCAGGACAATGTAAAATCTAATACTATAGGAACTCATTGAGTGAGACTGAGATGACCCACTGAAGACGCTTGCAATCGAAGTCAAAGACGTGAGTTTTGAGTTTAGATTTAAAGGCGTCAATAGAGCCAGATTGTCTGATGTCAGCTGGGAGGTTATTCCAGAGGAAAAAGCCCTGCAGCCAGCTGACTTCTTCTTAACCCTAGAAACCGTCAGGAGCCCTGAATTCTGAGAGCTTAATGCACAAAATGGGATATACACACGTGGACATAATTGTTGAAACCGTTACATTAAAGAAAGAAAAACCCACAATGGTCACTGAAATAATTTGAAACTGACAAAAGTAACGATAAATAGAAATTAACTAATGAAAATCAGACATTGCTTTTAAATTGTGGTTCAACAGAATCTTTTAAAAAAACAAACTAATGTAACTTGCCTGGTCAAAAATGATGGTACCTCTAGAAAAGATTGAAAATAATTTGACCACAGGGACACGTTAAACTAAAGTCTGTCCTATAATTAGCATCATAGGTGTCTTTAAACTTGTAATCAGTCAGTCTGCCTTTTTAAAAGGTGAAAAGTAGTCACTGTGCTGTTTGGTATCATGGTGTACCACACGGAACATGGACCACAGAAAGCTAAGGAGACAGTTGTCTCAGGAGATAAGAAAGACAATTATAGACAAGCATATTAAAGGTAAAGGCAATAAGACCATCTCCAAACAGCTAAATGTTCCTGCGACTACAGTTACACATATTATTCAGAAGTTTAACCCTCTGAGGTCAGGCTGTAATTGGCCGTTTTTGACTAATTTTGATTTTACCTTAATACTTCACCTTAAAAACTTTTTACCTTGCCTTATTCGGTAACATGTTTTTCAGCACAACTTCAAACGTGTGACTGTACAGTTACTTTTTTGATTTCGACACAATGAGTTAACACATTGGACCTAAAAATCATACAAAAAACATCAAATCCGAGTAGGAAAAAAACAAGTTTAATGAACCATTTTTATAACTTAGAATGCAAATATAAAAAAGGAGGGTTGCCGGACCGGGCTGTGGCCCCAAGACCAATAGAGAGATTTACTGACACTGTAGCGGAATCACAATGTCCAAAAGACTGAAACCATCCAGCGCCTAGGGAAGGAAAAGTAGGAAAGAAGAGGAAGAAAAACGTGAAGAAGATAGAGGTACAGTGGCGTCAATGTGATGAAGTGAATGAAAATAATAGTTCAATGCATCGCAGTTACTGTTGTTGGAGCACAACAGTGTTAGCTTGTTAGCTTACTTCAGACCATAGCAGCATTGTTTAATAATCAGTAAATAGCTCGAGTCAACATAAGTTCAAGCTACTCCACCTTAAATTCATCAGGGACGTTTGGAAAGTTAACATTAGGCCTGTTCATATGCGAGTCAAGGCAGGCGAGTGAATACTTTCGGCAATATAGTGTATGTAGAAATGCCCTGTCTTTTATGGATCCACAGTGCTCTCCAGTGGTGAGCGCTGATAAGATCTGTAGCCAATGTGAAGTCTTTATCTTACTCATTTATACTTATTACCTGTCAATGATTAAGTATATCTCCTGTTATAATGCTATTAGGCTAGAACTAAAAGGAAAACGTGCAAGCAAGTATTTCTACTGTATAATTAAGGGTGTTCAAGTGTTTAACCAAGTACTATTATTTTTGAATGTCAGTGATTTAATGATTCATTCACCCTGCTGGATTCCCACTTATGAAATATGACTTGGTGTCCTTTGGCTCTGAAATTAGTGTCTTTGAGGTTAGAAGAAAGTTGGTTAGGGGTCTGTTAGCATTCAGTTATTCTCTTAATATTAACTGCTTTCACCCTGCCTGCAATTTCACCGACTTCCCACATGTCATTCATAAACTGATTACATTAGTTGTTAGACTCGGCATGTTTCTGTCACCTGTTAATCTTGCCATTTGTTTTGATTGCCATCTCATTTATTTACTCTGAACTATTTAACCAAATAAATATATTTTACGATGTAGTTGTCTGTGGAGGTTTGTTTTAACGTGAGGAACCAAGTCACTACTTCAGTAATGAGATTGAATAAATGGAATAAATTGTATTGAAATTCATTAAAATGATATTGATATAAGTTAAACTTGTCAAGTCGAATTTCATTCATTTTCGCCAGATTAGTCAAAGAGATAAAAGAATGGAGGTGGTGACCCTATTCAAGTGTTTTATTAATCTCAAATTATTAATAAATGTAATGTTTAAGTAGAGTTTCCACTACACTAACGTTAGATTAGAGGTATTTTTTTCAAAAAGTAATTCTCCACAGAATCATATGTAGACTTGCACAGAATTACTGTAAGTCGCTTTGGACAAAAGCGTCTGCCAAATGCCCTAAAATGTAAATGTAAAAATGCATAGCCAGCCCTCTCTTTATCTGATCCGTTTTCAGTTCATCTTGTCTTTAATATATAACGCAACACCATCACCATGTCCACGATAGGGACAGGGCACCATTCCGTTAACGTAACGTTAGTTAATCCTGTATATGTACCAATGTGGCACTCTCTCTTCCAAATAAATCAGCCACATAACTATCAATCCATTAATGGAATTAAATCACACACTTTAGAATCCTCCTCACCCCGGGAATATGCACAAACATTAATGGTTTGTAAGAGTGGCATTTAAAGTGAAACTCTCGCCAAAAAGCAACCTAGGCTTTATTTGTGAATGTATATGAGTCAAACCTTCGGGTAAATGCATAATTACGACGAAAGAAGCACTTTTAAGATTTACCGTATTTTCGTTTTGCGGGCAAGTTAATTTTGAACTGGAGTGCTAGGGGCAACTTTCCTTTAGCATTAAAAATCACTATTTTTAAAACACTAAGAAGGCTCGACACAACATGAAACTTTGCTCGTAGTATCACCAGGGTCTCTACACATGAACACGAGCATTGAGAACATTGTTTGTGTACACAGAGTTTACTAAATAGCAGGTTTTTGAACAGCTCACGTTAGCTGCTGTGTCTCCGGCACGCGGCTGTCATGGCAGTCAGAAAGTATCAGTCCGCTGCCTGCAACCTAACAGGAGGGAGAGTAATGGTGGACCGCTCCTCAAGCTTAGTTCCATATAAATGTATGGATATTTCATTGTTTTGTCATTTGTGAAAAACAATATTGACCTTCAAGTTGAAAAAGGAGCCTCATATAAGAAACAATACTACAATCAAAAGCCGGAAAAGTTACGTGACATCTTGCGTTGATAGTTGTTGCCGGAAGTCAGTATGCTACTGGTGACCTGAGAGACACAGACACAGCACACACCGAGAGAAGACACCTAAAGACATGACTGGGTATGAAGAGTGCAATTTAATGGGTGAAGTGTTCGAGTTTCAACCTTTTCGAGCCCGAGCTTACAGACGAAGAGATCCAAGAGAGATTTTGATGCTAAAGGAAAGTTGCCCCCAGCACTCCCATTCAAAATTAACTTGCCCGAAAACGAAAATGCGGTAATATCTTAAAAGAGCATCTTTCGTCGTAATTATGTATTTACCTGAGGGTTTGTTTCGTATACATTCACAAATAAAGCCTAGGTTGCATTTTGGCGAGAGTTTCACTTTAACAATATAACACATGTGCACTGTCACTTTTCACCGAGAGGATGGGAGGTACTAGAGGGAGAGAGAGAGGGAGAGGGCCTTAATGTTCAGTTCAACAGTTCTAATAAAGTTATATCAGAGATTGTTCAATTTCGACAGTGTTACATTTAAAAAATAAATAAAAACCCTTAAAATATGAATTATATAAGTATGACATACCTGTCCAACTTTCACCAACAAAAAAGAATTTCTGCAATTTCTCTAAACAAGTATTTTTTTGGCTTTATTTGATAGGTCAGCTGAAGAGGTGATGAGAGAGAGGGAGTGACACGCAGCAAAGGACCCAGGCCAGGAGTTGAACCCAGGTCTGCTGCAAGAAGCCTGGAAACATGGGACATCTGCTCTACCAACTGAGCTAAACGTGCTTTGGTCTGATGAGTCTAAATTTGAGATCTTTGGTTCCACCGGCCGTGTCTTTATGCAACGCAGAAAAGATGAACGGATGGTCTCTACATGCATGGTTCCCCACATGAAGCATGGAGGAGGAGGTGTGATGGTGTGGGGCTGCTTTGCTGATGACACTGTTGGGAATTTATTTAAAATTGAAGGCACACTGAACCAGCATCTGATCCACTGCAGTGTTCAATAAAGCCCTGGCTTGAATAAAATTGGAGGTCTTTCTTTTGAAATGTAATGTTTTACCTAATAGATTACCAATCAACATATCAAAATGTCACCAACAAACCCCCCTGACATGGAAGCTGGCTTTTGTCCACAATTTCCCACCCCACAAAACTTTCCTCTGGAATAATAGCAATATTCTTATAAGAAACAAATCCTTATTCTTGCTAAAATGGCTTGAAAGACTTTTTGATAATGCCGGTAATGTGTTGTCCCTTTGAACAGTTTATGTCTGCATACAGTTTTCCTGTTCCCTCTAGAGAATTTATAAATGTAACTCGTGCTATCCCAATAGAGTTAATTCAGCTTATAAAAAGCCACTTGAGTTACAGTGAATATAAAACAAGTCAACCTGTACTGATGCTTCGTGGACTTGAACTAACAGATAGAAAGTGTAATAATAAACATATTCGCCAGTGTTTTCAAAGAATGAATAGAGTTGTGCCTAGAGGCAAGTTTTACTGGAGGTCCCACATAGAGGACATAAACTGGAGAAGAGCTTGGCTTCTACCCCACAAATATTGCATATCTAACAAGGCTAAAAAAGTACATTTCAAATGACTGCATAATATAAACCCAGTTAGTAGTATTATTGCTAGGTTTATAGATGTTGATGATTCCTGTGCTTTTTGTAATCATAATTCAGAAACAATTTCACATCTGTTTTTTATTGTGATATATCTAAATAGTTTTGGAGTGATGTTGAATCTCATTTTTTTGATGCTGCTAACTCTGTCTACTCTCTTACCCTTAAAGATGTTATTTGCTTCTATGTTAACCCAGAAGATTAAGCTCTTGAACACCTGATGAACTTTGCTATCCTATATGCAAAATGTTTTATTCACAAACAAAAATTGGCAAAATGACCACCAAAACTTGCTCCTTTTCACCTGGAACTGAGCTCTTTGTTTAAATATCTGATTTTGTCATTATGAGCTCTTAAAAGCTAGCAACTCCCCTCCAGGTATTTAGAACTGAAGAAGTCTATTGGATGAGAGGATACATATTCAAGAAAGTCCAGTTGCCTACAATACGGCACTTCGAATTACCATGACCTTGATTACTGAGAGCCTTCATCAACAACATGAGGGAGTGTTACAAGGCTCCCTTTAGTTTTCTGAAAGATACAAGTTTAGCTTCTAAGAAAAAAAAATCACTAATGTATGTATTTAATTTTTTTGTTTTGGTACTTATCATTAACTTTTATAATGTGATATACTTGAAACGCCGAGGCTAACTTACACACTCCGGTACAGTAGGTGGCGGCATGCAGTCGTATGTTGGTTTGAGCCACCATTAAACTACAGAAGAAGAAGAAGAAGAAGAAGAAGAAGAAGAAGAAGAAGAAGCAGCAGCAGCAGCTCTTTCTGACAGACGTGACCATAAATGTGCAGGAGAGGGTGCACGAGACCGCGACATTGATAAGATAAAGTCAAGCATTACTGAGAATTACGTCAACGTTACCGTCACATACCGAGTCAATAAGTTCTGCGCAGGTCTCTGTTTAAATGACTTCTGTTCCGCTAAAGAGGTTGTACAAGGAGCTGCCGGTGTGGATAGTAGAGGACCACCATGATGTAAGCCTTTCTTCGTTGTGCTGTGTTATAGCTGTGATGTACAACCCAGCATTGCGTCTGGAGGCTTCCACTTACTGTACGTGCAAACAATGAGTATGAGTCGCCTAGCCTTCACTAGCCTAGCTATGGAGGATTTTAATTATGTTTGTTTTGTCTGTTTAATCGTCAGAGTGGCATTTTTTTCACAGCGATACATTTAATGTTCATGTCAAAGCCTGTCAGTCGCCTTTCAGCCAATCACTAGCCTCTTCTCTCATTTAATATAAGTTGTGTCTGGCCCCTTCAATCTATTCTCACTTTTACAACGTGTGCTACAGTTCTTGTACAACAAGTACTGTTTTCTTTCTGAGCTGTCCAGTAGACCTGAAAGCTACAAGTACATTGTTTTTTAAGTTTGCGGTTTTGCCATTTCATGTGCCATTTTTGAGTCACTAACTCAGGAAACAGAGATGGTATCATCAGGATCATTACAACTACCTGGAATGATCAAAAGTGCCCACAGATGTAAGTAGGGTTGAGATTGTACCTGTAATTCCAGATTTGTCTTGCATCTGATGGGATTGTTAAACTGATAAAACAGACTGAACCTCCAGTCATCTGCGCCCACATTGATCACCTGCTACCAAATTGTCCACTTTTGCTTTGGCGAATTTCAATATCTCGGATTGTTAAATGTGTTACATTCTGTATCAGCTATGCTAATAGTGTAGCAATTACTGCTGCACAAAGACTTACCCAAACATCTTAATTGTGGATGTTGTGTGTGTATCATTACTATAGATTCTGTACGATCTAATTTCATGTCTGTCTGATGTGTTATATAACTGTAAAATGTAATTTGTGCTCTTTCTGATGAAAGTGTTGGTGATTGTTTTGTTAAGTGTCTTTTAATTGTGTATAATCTGTCATTTCTAATGTTCGTTTTAGATTTCATGAGTGAAAAGGCTTCATATTGCTTGTTTGACTGTGTCTTTCCCAGGTGGTGTGTCATATCTATCGTGCCATTGCATCAAAACACCTCCCGCTGGAGAACATAAAAATGGTGCATTTAGACTCCCATCCTGATCTGCTCATCCCCGTCAACATGTCTGCCGACACCGTCTTTGACAAGGAGAAACTCTTCAGGTACGTTTGGCTTTGTATGTAACAGTACAGTGTGCTGCCACACAGACCGACTTATTCTGAGCTTTCCCTTCAGTCTCGGGACAGCCACATCATGAAGCTGTGGCTTTTATTAGTTCAGGCAGAGCCTGTCACTACGATGTCACTTATCTGTTGGAGTAACTGTTGCACAAATGTAACATAATAAATTAAGCAGCTGAGGCGGCTGCACAGTAAATGCTGCTGCATGGCTATCTGTAGGGTTGGTTCACCCAAATTAAAAGTGCTTGGTAGAAAAACAACTTTTCCTTTACAAACTACTGACAGTATGTTCTGTGAACTTTTTAATGGCCTTTACAAAATATAAACTCAGGGTGGTAATTACAGGTAACCTCATGATACAATACGCTACATGACTCCTGTACAACTATATCACGATACAGCGATTCTGCTGTAATCGATATATTGCAAGACAATCCTATAAAGATGAATCACAATATCTGTATAAGTGAACAAAACAAAATGGCTGTAAAAAAGTTAAGCGCAGGATTTCTCTTTGGTGTCAGTATCACAGGATCTGAGAAAACACTGAGATAAAACACTTAACAAAAAGTGCATGAAGTCTTCGTATAGGGCCTCTTTCACAAACACACTGACTGTAACTTGTCATTGTCCATATGTGCCATCATATAAACTGGCAAAAGTCCAAACCGTGAGAAAACAGAACAGTTGTGCAGCAAAACAAGTTTTTCATAGAACAACTATGAAAATGAATCCGTGTTAAAAAAAATACACCTACCTTTATAAAGATATAAATCTATGTGTAGCTGGACATATTTCACTGCTTATCAACTCGTGTTATATAAACCTGGAACATTTAAGAGTTTACTAGCTTGCTTAACCTAAATCTGAGATCATTTCATTTTTTTTTTTAAGTAACTTGTCTTATACCTGAGCACATTTCAATTCAACCACAAATATGTATGTTCTTCTTCAGGAACAACAACTGAAGAACATGCTCAGTGACAAACTTCTTTGAGCGGTAATTAGCACCAGTATGAGTCTCCTGCATCTCCCGTGTTCGTAACACCTAGAAGTGCATTTCCCACTTGGTATCAATAAAATGGGAGGAAGTGAAATCCATCCATCATGGGTGAGTGCAATTCTCTCTGCAGACTGGAGTGCATCGTCCATCTTTCCTTTCACCATAAAGAGCTAGAACGACTTTTTCGGTGTGATGGCTGTTGGGAATCGATATTGATTATTGATTATTAATTAAAATAACATTATTGATTAATAAAATTATTATAGTTAATTAGTGAAACTTAGATAACTATGAGTCATTAATGAACACGGGGCACCACCCTGAAATCAGGGATCAACAATCAAATGACATGACTTTAGTCTCAAAGCCTGAAATTAATCGAATTGTCAATATTATGAAAATATCAATAATTAGACAAGAGGGAAGGAGTAAATCAGAGCACTGACCATCTCAACCAGCTGTTGAGATTATTGTGCAAAATAATCACAGATACTGCTCAGTTAAAATCAACAGTGTTTATTAAAGCTTTTCTCGAAAAACACAAACCACCTTCTTTAACAAACAACAGTTGCCTTAAACAACTAGCAACATCAAAACATAAGCAAGCCAAACATATAAATGGGTGTTGCACGAGAGCTGAATTTACAGGGATAATACCCACCGTTCCCAAAAAGCTAATCCTGCTACGACGCGTGTCGCATGTTATAGCGGTGTTATTAACTATAAGTTCCAAACAGATCGCTCATGAGATTATGTGTTTCTCGATGTGTGTGTGTGTGTGTGTGTGTGTGTGTGTGTGTGTGTGTGAGTAAAAGGAAAGAAACTAAACGGGCGCTTAGCAGACAACAAAGACAACACAATGACCATGTGTTACACAGCGGTCGTCTTTCCCTCAAGCAGTCGCCAGCAGGCGAATTGAGGTTCGTTTATCGTCCGCTGATTGAGCCGGAATACGACATATTGTGAACACACACGGCGGCAAGACTACACAAGCTATTCGCTGAGTGGATTAGCCTGAATGAGCTCCTAGTGAGCATCATAACACAGTTAGCTAGCACACAGTACTGTAAACCATGAATGGGACTCGGCGGTCCTTTCACAACAAGAGTAAGCACAACAAAGAAAAACACGCTATATACTATCCGTCTCTGCCCTAACAAAAGCCTCTTACTTGGGCCGCTCGTTGCAGCTAGCCTGTGTCCCGTCTGACTCGAAACTCCAACTTGTTTGGGAGCGAGTGCGGGGTCAGCTTTAGCGTCCTAAAAGTTGACTAAGGCAGGCAGCGATCATGCTGCGAAGTCGACCTGATAGGCCGGACCTCGGAGATTTCGTCTCCTTCTGCAGGCAGTGAGGAAATTACTGGTCTGTGCAGCGTTCCTCTATGGATCCAAAACAATAATGACACAGTCAATAGGGACCGGGTGAAAGTTTTGGGGGCAGGTTGTAACTCTGAGTTACGTTTTTCACACCTTTTGGGCCTCGGTTCTGTTCTTTTGTTCTGCAGCTCCTCGTATCGATAAGGCCCTAGCAGTTAGGCTTTTGATTATCACGTCACAGCCCTCTGAATCGTGAGGTGCCTAGAGATTCAAACCTCTAATGGTTAGTACTGATTAATGATGAAACTGATTTCAGGTCAGGTTGCCCAGTTCTGATAACAGATACAGACATCTAAAACCTGAGCTAACAGCTTACAGCTGAGCTAAACACAGCAGAACTGTCCAGAGGAACAAGAAGTGTTAAATAGTGAACTGCAGCTATAGAGTTCACACCAAACAAATGTGCTGAAGCACTTTAGCTTAGTACTGTGTTGTCAGTGAAAGTTTTTTGGACCACTTGGCATCTGTGAACATTTTTTCAATCTGAAGTAACCAGACAGAAGCAGTGACTAGGTAGTGGAGTAGTGCTTCAGAGAACAGAGACTGAGATGACTGAGACTGAATCTTTCCCAAATTCTGTAATTTATTTACTTTTTCTGAATTCTGTATTTTACTGTTTACAGTTTTTTTGTTTTTTTTTGTTTCAGTGAGTTGAGTATAGAAAACTGGATCATCCCCATGGTGTATGCTGGCCATGTGTCCTATGTGGCATGGCTGCATCCATACTGGGCCCAGCAGATCAGAGAGGGAGAGCACAGGATGGTTGTAGGAAGAGACTCGTCCACCACCACCATCAGGTAGCATATATACACTAAAACTTTCTTTTTTAAGTCCTCTTTTGCTTTATGAAGTGTTTGCTTTACTGTTACTACACAATCCTTCCTGGCTGCCCGATGCATTCTACACATACACAAAAATGTGTTAACAGTCAAAGGTTACCACAAATGTGCCCATTCAAAATTATTGTAGAATGATAAGAAAGGGAGATTCATTGCAAACAGCTTTAAAAAATATAATGATAGATAATAGAGAAACATGTAACGTTGGAGTCTGTGTTCTTTCAAAAAAAAAAGTCAATATGCAAAAATACATAATAGTTTTATGAAAGCGGCTGTAAATATACATCATAGTATAAAGTAATTTCTTTAAAATATATCACAGTGTCTTACTCTGTTGGAGAGTTTTCTATTTTTAATTTAAATGTTGAAAACATCTTAAAACAAAACTTTATTTTTCCCTCATTTGGCTCCCTCTCTATAAAATGTGTCCATTTCCTGGTGAAACGTGTGTAAATGCCATAATTTATTTTTTAAACAATTCCCAATACCTCCCAAATGTATTGTAAGACATGGAACATTTCTAGTTCATATACTGACTGATTACTGACTAATAATGTAATTATTAAAATAATTTTTTGCAACTTTGTTAAATTCCTTATTTCGCAATAAACTGTTGAATTATCTTGATTTGAAAGATTTATTTTGAGTAGGATTATTTTATCATCAGTTATTTATGTTAAAATAACTTTGAACAGACACATAATAACATTTTTTGACTAATAGGACAATTTTCTCAGCAATGTGTAGAACCGATTTGGTAGCCAGTGCTTCCAAACGGGTATTTTTACTTTTATTAGACTTCTTCTCACGACTGTTTGGGCCCGTCCACATTGGGCTTGGTTGACATCTCCCTCATTCTGCTGGTAGTTGCAGGGTTGTCTTATTATCATTCTTGTAGGTAAATACAATATGAGTTTTCAGCATGTACCTCCGGCACAACAAGCCAGAGGAATGGAAAACGCCAGAGAAGAAGTGCAGCCTTTAAGTATGCAACAGATTTTTTCCCTGTTTTTCCTTATTGGTTCATCATGAACTCCATTTCTCTTTATCTCTATCTGGTTCTCTGCAGGCTGACCAGTACAGACAACTACTTTCTCAGTGATGGTCTGTACGTTTCTGAGGATCAGCTTGAGAACAGTAAACTTCTCAGACTGGATGTGGTCAAGGTCAATCCTGTCAAAGCAAGTCACGGGTCAGCTTCAGGTGTGTACTTTAGCTACTGAGGGCGGGTAGACAATAGTCATGGAGATGTCTATCAACTACCCCCCGAAGAATCACCCCCTTAATGTGGTGGAAGGGTTTTTGGTGCAGGGGGAGAGAAATGTGGTCAGATGCCAGCCTGTGCTAAACGGAATGGGCTGTCTTGGTTGACACAATTCTTTTGTGGAGGACAGTGATAGTACCTTTGGAGTGGCATAATGGGATGGTGGTTACCACCTTTGCGAAGGAGAGTTGGGGGGGACCATTTCTGATGACTCTGCCAGTGTTGTCCTCAGTGTTGTCTTGTGATGTTCATTCCCAGGATCTCAAGGCGCAGTCGTTGTGAGGAGAGTGTCCAGTTTGGGAACCTCTGAATTTCATCTCTGCTCTTTGCAGATATACTGGTTTCTTCCGCCCCTGAACTCCAGCAGGCATTGGGGCGAGTGTAAGCTCATGCCCCGAGAAAAGGCGTTAACATATCTTTGGTTGTTCTTGTGAGATGGACAGGTGGTTTGGTGCAGTGACAGCAGATGCCTACATGCCTCCCTTTAGAGGTTTTATTGGCACAACCCACTTAGTGAAGACCCTGTGGCAGACCCAGAAACCACTGGAGGGATTATATAGTATATCTCATCTGACCAGGGTTTGCCTCAGAATCTCCCTGGAGGAGTTAGAAAACGTTGCTTGGGAGAAGGATTACTGGAATACCCTATTGAGCCAGCTGCCACTGCGACTGGACATGGATAAGTGTAAGACGATGGATGGAAAGTCAACTAGTTTCTGCATCTTGGAGCCATGACAAAAGCCATTCTAAATAGCCCACCCATATTTAAAGTGTTATTATTTAAATTTAAAAGTGTTTCAAGGTTAAAAGCATTTTCTTTGTTTTGCAGTCACGCTTCCATCAGGTGTATCTCATTTTAATTACAGTACAGCCTGCTGCTGACTGTTCACTCATGCCAGCACTCAAGTGATTGATTCCTTGCTCAGTGCCAGATCAACATGACAGAGTCATTTGGACCAGAGCTGTAAAATTTGAAAGTGCCTTGCTTTTAAGGCACTGAGTATACAAAATAATCACACCTCCATTTAGAACTTACAAAGCCTTGAACACGTTACAATGGAGCAGTGCAATGGTCATCAGTAACAAACAAGACCGGCTGATAACCGCTTTCAAGCCAATAAACACACACCCCAGCGCTCAACACATCAAACAAACTCTGTTATGAAAAAAATAACTCGGCTCAAAAACTCTACTTCTGCTCAGCGTCTCCACAGCGTCAACAGTGAGAGCAGCAAGGCTACACCCCCCTTATTGTTATCTGCATACACACATGCCTGCTTTCAAATGAATTAGTGCTGTCAACTTTTGAAAAAAGATAAAACCAATCATGAATCTTAGGACAGTATCTGTCAAAAAGAACAGTAGGAGTGTCTTTACTTTTATTGACTAAAATCTCGGGATATCATTTTCAAAACTTGTGAGCTGTTGACTGTTGCTTATTTAATTATTGATATTTGACGTTATCAAGAGAAACTTAAAAAGGCTTAAAGGGTTTTCTACTTAAAATATACTCTATTGTGCAATGTGACCAGTCACTGATTAATACATTTTTAGTTGGAGCCTTGTCCCATTGGTTTAGGTTTAGAGATTAGTAGTTAGCAGTCGTTAGTGCTGGGCGGTATGACCAAAAATGTATATCACGGTATTTTTCAAAATTCCTACGGTTTCACGGTATATGACGGTATTTTTTTTTTCATGCATAATCAGGTGTTCACAGCATTTTCTACTGGTTGAGAGAGGAATTACTAGCCCCTTTTAGATAGAAAAGGCAGCACATTTGCTGCAAGGTAAAGGCAGCACTCTGTCTATCTATAAGGGAGGTGTAATTTTCCTCTCTCAACCAGTTTCTCATTCCTTCTTCCCAAAAAGCGCCACTGAGGTAGGCGTAAACATGTGACATGACGTGAAGCATGAAGACTCCTGTTTATGGACACCTCGTCAGGCATTATCCCTTACGTATTTCCAACGTTTCGTATTCCATGTTGGATATATTCTGTACTTAGTTCAGTAAAGGACTAACCTCAATCTTACACTGTTATGCTGTTCTGTGTGACATTTCAGATAAGAAAACAGAAGAGGACACAGAGAGATGGTTTGTCAAGAGAGCACGCACAGAGGATGATAAAGGTGGGCAAGCCGGCTGCTCTGAGTCCTTCTCAAGATGTACAGACACACTGCATCCAGCAGAGAGCAGCAGTGGGACAAACTTGGGGAATGATGATAACGATGGTGATGATGACGGATCCACGAGTTATGTTGTTAAGAGAATATCTACATTTCTTAGTGAGACGGAGCCGTACATCTTGGACATTGATTTGGATTTCTTTACATGTAAGAATCCCTTCAAGGAGTTATATACACAGGTATGTCCCACGGATACACCTCCACCTCACTCTGTGTGCGTGCGTACCCGTGTGTGTGTGTGTGTCTGTGTGTGTGTCTGTGTGTGTGTGTGTGTGTGTGTGTGTGCACGATTATTGTACAAAAAATTAAAATAATGATGTAAAAAGTTATTAATCATGTAATTAAATGGAGCCAACTGATTATTTTTTGTACCTATATTCTTGATTAGATCACACTCATCAGTGGAAGATTTTGACTTAATAAAAAACAGGAAATCACCATGAGTCAAGAGTCTGGAATGATCTCTGGTCTGACTCAACAGGAAATGCATCATATCCAGAAAGTAACAAGTCCATGGGGCTTCTAAAGGAAAATAACTGTATTGAAATAGAAACACAATAGTTGTTGTTACAAACATTAGAAAACAGACTGGATACTGGGAGCTTATACAGTAAAACCTTCAAAGAGATGGACAGGTCGACAAGACATTATTCATGATTTCTGGTGCTGGACCTACGGTGGTAGGGTAGGTCAGGCCTCCCCCTCCTGAAGACGCTAATGTGAAGTGGTGAAGCTCGGAGTCCTGCGCTGTGTCTGGCAGATTAATGTAATCTAGCTAATTGTGGTATACACAGAAGTAAACTAGGCCTTTATTTTTAGTTATGAGCTGTTGAAAACATAAGCAGGACATCAGCTACATACCTGCCATTTATATCTTCTGGAAATTACTGCTTGGGGCTTTAAACATATAAAACATGAATAGTGTATAATAATGATAATAATAAGATGTATATAATATGAATAGTGATGCTTTAGGCTTTAGCCTCCAATTTCACATTGTTATTGTGTTGGAAAAATACAATAATGTCATTTAAAGTAAAAGTGTGTGTGTATGTATGTATGTATGTATGTATAGATATAGATAGATAGATAGATAGATAGATAGATAGATAGATAGATAGATAGATAGATAGATAGATAGATAGATAGAAAATATAGGATACACCTGCACCACAGTGGTAAAATGGACTGTAATATTTGCCGAGGGGATGGCGCTGTAGGTCCTGCATCACAGTTTCTCTAACTTCAAACAGAACAACAATTATAACCTGAAGAAAGATGAATGTGCTAATTGCATTTAAAACTGTGTGCCTCTGTAGTTTAAATGCAACATAGAAGTAAAACATGTTTCATCGAAGTGACCAGCTCCATGTTGTCTTTGTGTCAAGGAAGAGTTCACCATCCTTCAGGAGCTCTACAACTTCCAAGGACCCGGCCCTGATGCTGATAAGGTCAGACCTTGTTTTTTTTTTTGTTGTTTAAACAAAGAGTATAACCCTCTTTTTTACAGTTTCCATACAAGTACAGAGTAGGGACCCATGCGTGGTCGAACACATGTACAAACGATGTATATGTGAGAACTTTATTCTGTTATAACACACAGGCCTGCATAATGGAATGCAATTCTGTAACTCATGCATATATACGCGTAGACACCCACAGCTTTGGTTCTGGTGTTCCAGCCCCTGACCTGAAAATCTCCTCCTCCAAAGATGCTGTGATAGTGGTTTTAAATAATTCCATATACTGTAAATGTAAGCGTAATCCTCTGAAGGAAAAACTCCACATGTATTTTACCTAAACCATACATAGTTACTCTTACCTTTAACCTTTTAGAGCTGTGGTAGGTTTTTATTGTAAATGTATGTTTTGATAACTAACTAAGGTGTGTGTGTGTGTGTGTCTGGTCTGTGTCATTGATTGATTGTGTGTGTGTGTGTGAGTGTCCAGGAGGAGCTTGATGCATGTGTGGATCGTCGCGTACATCAGTTAGAAGACCTGGAAGCAGCATTTGCTGACCTGCTAGAGGATGATGGGGAAGAGACAGTTACACGCTGGGCGAGAAACCCTGGGTAATGTTTCTCTGCAACAGTTCAGAGAGCTAAACAACACGCCGCCTTAACATTGAAGTTAGTCCAACTATAACAGGGGAACTTAAAGGATAACGTTTTTCACTTTTCATAGGGTCTAGTACTCAACCTACGATGAGGTGTGTTGTTTTTTGAGCGACGCATGCCAGAAGTCTCTATCAATATTGTTTAATTTCCTTACACTTCAACAAAACAATGCAGTGCATTGTAGAGATGCAGGTTAAGGGATGATTATGGAGTGAAATTGATGCTTAGTCTACTTACTCTATCATTGCTCCTGCTCCTAATTGTTTGGTCTATAAAGTGTATCAGTCATGCATTGTCTCACTTTTAGTAAAACGTCCATGCCATTGCTCTCTGTCTATGACTGTAAATTTGTAATTTTTTAAGGAACAGTGAGAGCTCAGTGTCTTCCCTTTTTCCTTTATGTGTTTTCAGCATGGCTTCCTTAACCAAACTGGTTTCCAGTCTGAGGTCGAGAAACCTGTGCCCTGACTATGAAATGGTAAGGATGTTACTGAACCTGTGCACTGTAACTGTACCTACCACATCTGTACAGAGGGGGAATGGGGCAGTTTTGTTCTGCCTCTGATCCACCAGTGGAGGTAGTAACAGAGTCAACAGAGGTGAGACGATGTCTGTGTTTTACCCCCAGAATCAACCAAGACATCACGGCAACATTGCATTCTATACAAAGCTCATGTTTCCACCGGCTGCGCCACCACATGTTTTGGCAGCATCCCAGAAGCGGCTGTCCGCTCTGCTCCACGGAGAATACGTGCCGTGTCTATTTCCAATGAGAGGACTATAGCACAGAGCGGAAGTCAGGAACGGCATGGTGCATCTGGTCCATTTTCAAATTAAAACACCCAGTGCTGACTGGGAACCTAAAGCACAATGAAGGTGGCAATATTAACATTAAACACAGTTAAAACAGACAAATAATAAACTATGTAGCCTACTCAACCATAGTAGAAGCACAGAGCAATTTTACAAGACCAAACAACAGTAACGTAGTAGCAGGTAGTGTCTTCAACAACTTCTATGAGAAAAAATATATACAAAAAGTCTCTGTCATCGTGTTTGTCTTACCAATTAGCAATGACACACTGGAATGGCTGTATGTTGGCACTGCTTGGTTCAGTGTGAACATAGAAAAGGCAATGCAAAGGCCAGCCTTAGCTGCGGTGATGCGGTTTATCTAAGATTAGTAACTGTAACGATGGTATGATATGGATGTGGATATGGATGATATGACGATGTTAACATAAAGTAGACTTTTTTTTAGTGTGTACAACCAGACCATAGAGCCACTTCTTTCCTCAGGTTGTGAGTCCCCTCAATGTATCCTCAGCCTACCGCTAAATGTGATTTTAATTTAATCACCTATCTGACCTGGTGAAAGGCATAAAGATCAATGATAATAATCATATCAAAACAGCCAATCTTTGTGCTGAAGGTCATGTTTGCTCATGTGGGGCATATAAGGGCAATAGTATTAAATGGACACTTATTCTTTAAAGTTTAAAGTTTCTTGTACTAGTGCAGTAATTATTGACATGGATGATTTTGGTAAGATGAATGTTTTTTCTGTCTGTTCACATAGCTGTCATTTTGTTCACGTGGATGTGTGCCTGACCAAGACTTTAAGGGTTGCAACATCAGGATGCAACTCAAAAGGACATCTGCATCTTCAACTCCTCAAATAATATGAATCATTCAACGATAATACAGCGCCTTTTCAATTAAAGGATTAATATATCTCAAATGAAACATAATTCCTTCATTCTGGCTCCATTCTATTCCCTCCTTTTACCTCTGAGTTTTTCTGTTTCAACCCTTCTCCTCCCCCATGTGTTCTCTGTCAGGTGCATCAGGCAGGGTTAACCTGTGACTCTGTTGAGCTGCCTCACCACATCAGCACTGACGAGGAGATCGACAGGCTTGTCTCAGCTGTACAGCTGTTTCTGAAGGCTCTGCCCAAACCTACACTGGTGACTATGTCGAGGTAAACACACCAAACACAGAGTTTAAAGTCTGCAGATGTCAACTTCTGAATTTAAATTTTATTTCGGAAAAAGAGTCTAAATGTGTTTAACGTGTGTTTTCAGGTCAAGTCTAGATGAGTACTGCCCAGTGGAGCAGGTGGATTCTGTCCAGACGAGAGTGCTGGCTGTACTGGAAAGCCTGTATGGACCACTGGATTTGCACAAAGACTTTGAAAACAGCAGCACAGAAACTCAGGGCTCTTAAAGGAGAAATTCTCCATGTATTATGTGGATATATACCAATCAGTGTTGATGGTAAATAAAGTTGATTTAGGCAAAAAATTCCCCAGTGTGTGGTGTCTTGACAGAGAAAGTATTTTTTTTGGCCTTTATGGCTTTATTGATAGATCAGATGAAGATTTGACATTAAACAGGATGAGAGAGAGAGGGAGTGACACGCAGCACAGGGCGCCAGGCCGGGAGTCAAACCCGGGTTCGCTGCAGCGAGTACAAAGCCTCTGTACATGGGACGCCTGCTCTACCAACTGAGCCAAACGGCACCACCTTTGTGACATTTCTGCCCGGAAAAACAGCACCTGTCCCTGACAAAAAACTGGACTGTGTTTGTCTCCTTCCACTATTGTGTTATTGTAGTTGCTGTCTTGAAAAACATAAACACAATGGTCAGCCCCACCCGGCTGAGACTTTGCCCCAGAAAACAGCATCCCGTCCCACTAGTGACAGAGCCAGACCGGGCCCGCTCTTTACTGATGGTGATTATGTCATTATGTAATTTAAAGCAAAAACGTAACTTTATTACTTTGCATGATCCATGGTGGGTCAGGATCTCAATCACAACACATAACTGCATCCATATGATTTGATACAGTATGCCAACACATGTTTAGATAAATAGGTGGACACTGGGGGAAACGTGTTGGAAAAACCACACAGATCTCAACATCATGATGCGTACCGTTACGCCTCTTTTGGATCCGCAGCGTCAGACTGCTGTATGAATTGAAACACTGGTGCGGCTTTACTGGAGCTCTTTGGTCCATTGTGAACAAACAAAGGTGGAGAAATGGCGAGCCATCACTGTGGCGATAATGTAGAGTCTCTGTTTAAAAAGGGCTATTGATAGGACGCTGCAGCTGATCAGACTGGTCTGATACATCACAATATGACTGGCGTTTCATACGGAGTGAAGACGGGTAACAAACTCAAGTGTGTCAAGATACATTTTTTTCTATTTTGTTAGTTTTCTGGTTCACCAGCGAGTTAAAATGTGTCAGCCTGAGAGTAGGAGAACAAAAGGACCCCAATTTTTATTTTCTACATCGTAGATAGACATGCAAACTATGAAGGAACACGTATGGAATTATGCAGCAAACAAAAATGTATTAAACAAACCAGAACGTTTTATATTTTATATTCTCCAAAGTGGCCACCTTTTGCTTTGATGACAGCTTTGCACCCTCTTGGCATTCTCTTAATCAGATTCATGAAGTAGGCACCTGGTATGGTTTTCCAACAGTTTTGAAGGAGTTCCCAAAAGTGCTGAGCACTTGTTGGCTGCTTTGCTTTCACTCTGCGGTCCAACACATCCCAAACCATCTCAGTTGGGTTTAGGTGACGGCCAGCTCATTTGACACAGCACTCCATCACTCTTCTTCTTGGTCAGATAGACACCACAAAGCCTGGAGGTGTGTTTGGGGTCATTATCCAGTTGAAGGGATGTAACGATATCAAAAACTCATGGCACAATATCATCATGATAAAGAGTCCACAATATGGTATTTATCGTGGTATTACATTTTTAAAAAGCTGACTTGAAAAATATTCTAACCCGAACACTGAATCTGATGTGTACAGCATTGTACACCCATGACTGCATTCCTAGACATCACGAGGACTCTCTGGTGAAGTATGTGGATGAAATCACCATAATTGGCCACATTATAAACAACGATGAGAGTTCATATCACTGAGAGCCTATGTTGGTCATCACACATCACCAACCTGGTTTAAAAAGCACAGAAAACGCTCTACTTCCTATGGAATATGCAATGCTAAATTCTAGAGAGAGATGCTGGTCAACTACAAAGGAGCAATAGCAAGTGTCCTGGCTGGAAATATCACAAACTGGCGAATCGCCAGTACATGGCCCAGGACAGGAAGCGTCTACAGTAGATGATTAAAACCGACCAGAACATCATTGGTAACCATCTTCGGAGCATCAGTAATATTGGTGAAGTGAGTCTGCATAGAGCCAAAAGATACTAAAAGACTACACCCACCCCAGTCACAGTCTGTTCACCCTGCTGCAATCTAGCAAAAGATGCAGAATCATCTGCTGCCATACCACCAGACTAGAGAGCAGCTTCATTCAACAGGCTGCGAGACTCCTCAATTCATCATCAACAACCCAAGGTACAAGCAATACAATTACAATAAATTTACCTTCTAACCTTGTATATACCCATCTCTCCTTGTATTGATCCAACAGAAGAAGTCTCTTCACCTGCCACTGTTAAATACTAGAGTTGAAAATAAAAAAGAAATCTATGTAAATCTGGTTTGTTTGCAATTATCTTTGAGTTTTCAATTTTAACATTGGAAAAAAATCAATACTAATAATGAAATATTACATTCTAACAATTGACTATCGCGCTTCTATAAAGTTGGGTAGGTAAAACCAGACAAGGATTAATAAAAGAAGGGTCAGAATGAAAGCAGCGAAGCCAAGGTAGCCCTTTCATCTTGCCGATAGTAGAGCTCAAGCCTGTTAAACACTGCAACCTACCATTTCTGTGATACATCTCAGTTTACTTTTAATTTGACCTCCCTTCCTCCCAAGTGACATTCTCTATTGTGAGCTGTTTCTACATTATTATGTAAGCTGAACATATTACAGATATCCATTGTTCAATTCTTAGTTAAAAAAACAACATTTCAGATATTCACTCACTCACATATACTCAGTCTTCCTAGGACAATGATATTGTGTTTGCCACTCGTGTATTGGCCTTTTAATTTCAGTCATCCATAAGTAGATTTTGATATCCAGAATGAACCATCTGATAAATGAAGTTCCTACAAAGAAAACTCTTATTTAAAATCTACAGTCTAATTGTTACTGGTCATAAGTTCAGACATCCAAAATTATAAAACAATTCCAGATATCCAGTTTTATTTTGGATATACAAAAATATATTGTGACTGGTGACATTTCTTGACAGGTCTACTAAATTGGCATAATAAGAAATTGTTTAGATTAATTAGAATAATGACTATATAGAATTCACTTGCAGGTATCCACAAATGTATTATGGATATCTGTTAATGGTTAAGATAATTAAAGCCAAAATTATTCACTTAGGTTCTAGTTAGTAGGCGTCACACTGCAGGCACAGTGAACATTATACAACCGTCACAGGTCACCTGTTTTGTAGCCTACTCCTACTGATGTAAACTGAACTTCTTAAACAAAAGTATTTACTCGAAATACAGCCCATAAATAAGCCTAACAGGAGCTAATGAATAATGTGGACTTGCAGTAAATAAACTCACAGCATGGCCAGAAAAAAAAAGAAAATAATTCCACGAAGATTTTGAATCTGGGGTGAGTTATATTAACAGAGGACCGTCTGGTTTGGGGATGTATATTTCCACATGTTTTCCTATAGAGGACACCATTGCGCCTCAGCGTCCCATGCCTACCCTAAAACACTCCAACCTCATGACCAGGCACTTTACCAACTTTAGCTCCGAAAAGTTACAGTATCCAAGCCAGGTGTAGTCATGTATGTATGTAGGGGTTAACTTCTGGTGAAAACGGGGCCAACTGCGTGTCATTTTCCAGCTGTTCCAAGGCTGTGGGCGTATACATTGAGCACGTGAAGGCATCATTTAGTCAACGTGCCGTGTTGTTTGTGTCTCCGCCTTGTAACTGACAGAACGCCAGCAGAGGAGCAACAAACGCAAACAGGCAGAGCGGAAAACGAGCTAAAATGAAGGAGAACAGTTTGCCCCGAATAGTTGTTGTAATCTTCTGTCTGGCCGTTTTCATTGCCGTTTTAGTTATTAACGCTTTGGCTGGAGCGGGCAGAGGTGAGTGAAATATCGTTACTAGCCTACGTTTGAGGTTTTTTCAATGCGTTTCTGAAATGTCGGCGGACTTGGAACGTGTTTACATTTGACAGAACGTTAATGTGTTGAGCCACATGGGATTTGTTTCTTCCTGAACTTACACAACTGCGTTTTCTCAAATTACGAAACTGAAAAAGTGATTCACTCCCAGTGAATGATGTGCCAACGTTCCTGCCCACAAAGACTCTGAGGAATTATTTCTGTCACCGTTCCCGATGTTAACTAACATGTTAAACTAAGAGTTGCGTAATAAACTGACTTTTTATTTAAAGCGTTATTTCTCAAGATACATAAATGATACGAGATGCGTTGTACTGTGTTCATCGCGTTAGCAACATCTCGGTCAAACGAAGTCACTGAATCTTTGTTAGAGTTAATGGACTTTCTAACACAGGAACCAGCTTAAATGTATGTGAACAGGAGTTCTTGTGGTGGCCCCACACACCTTCTGGAGTTGGATGGGGAACAAAGTAATTTTAGGAAAAAAAGAAAGAGGAAAACGACAAAAAAAAAGCCTACGTAACATTGTTAGGGTGTGTCATAAAAATCTACTTCGATGCCTTCAAACAAATGATGAGACTTTCACTTCATGATGGGTGACGCCCATGGGTGCTACACGTTGTATTTATTTATTTTTGTACTAGTCCACATTTAGTCAGTGTGGTAGCCACCCACTGTAATGAAAAGGATTGTACTTTTTATGGCACACCCAACGAATAGTTAAGCATATTGTTGATTCGGAAAAAAATGTATCCCTTAGAATGACTCCCTACAAGTTGACAGTGGACCATTTATCATGATATTTATATAGAAAAAGATAACTTGAGCAATCTCCTGTAATAATGAATCTAATGTGTAATGCATGTTATTTGTATACAATTTGTTCTATACTTCTTTCTTTCTTTAGTAAGAAAAAAGTAGCCCATGGGCAAAAAGTAACTATGAATGGTCTCTGGCAATGATTATGCACAATTGTAAAACAATACAGCAGCCAGTACCGATCCCCCCCTCTAGTTGTACCTGGGGTCTCACTACTGATCTCCCTCCCTCCTGTTGTCAGGCAGACAACCAGTGCAATGGAAATCTCTGTAAGGGTAACTGACATGCTATTGTTCCCTAACTGTAAGGTCAGTAATTGTCTGGTGTTAAAGGGTTGACATAATTTCTCAATATTGGTCTGTAAAAATAAAAAGCCAGCAGCGGAGCTGATACAGCGGAATGTGACCTGACGTTTCCGCGCTTTAGTGTCTGCAGTGTTAAGTGAAGCAGACAGGCTAGGTGGTGGAGCAGCAGCAGGCCACACCATGGCAATCAGCCTATTTGTTCCACCTAACGAGCCTAGAAACACTACTGCAGCAAAGAGCAGGTCCAGAGGATGATTGACCTCGACAGGAGCAGAGGCCAAAGAGGTCAGTGTGTCTGTGTGAAGAGGCTGGAGCATCACTACAGCTCAATCACCCTGAAAATCAGGCATTACCAGAGCCACTGTGTGAGTGAACTGTTAAAGTCAAAAGTAGAGAATGCCACCAACAAAGTCAGCCGAGCAGAGGTGGAATAGTATGGGTCTGTTTCTTTGAGCAGTATGATTCCGGCTTTATGTTTTACACCAAATACATACCATTTCTAGAGCAAAATTTAAAAAATCCTGCTGATTGAGACATTTCATGTGTTCACAGAAGACATTTCAATGCAGCATAGTCCTGTTTTCTTATAGAATGACGCCTTTGTCCATATACTGTACTTGTTCATGATCTGAGTGAGGCTCCCTAGTCCCAGTTAAAGAAATACTATCTGACCGCATACAATAATTTTTTAGACAACAGACAACATCCTTGAAGACAAAGTTTGACTTTGGCCCTTTCGTGTCTCTGCTTTCTAGGTCCATTCCACTTGTCTACTGGTAATGTGTCGGCCCGGTATGAGACGGACATCACTCCAGCTGGCTGGACCTTCTCCATCTGGGGTGTCATCTATACCTGGCTCACTCTCATGGTCCTGTACAACACTACATATGTGTTCAGAGGGTAAGCTAACACCAAAATGATCAAACTGGATATTTATTTATTTCAGCAGTTGACTTGTCTGATGGGACTCATTGTACGGAGCAACATGCCAATGACAGCACTGATGCCATCATGTTACAGACGTACTCAAGTTTTGTACTTCAGTCCCATTATGAGTTACTGTACTTTAATATTTATCTCATAAATTCAGTTAATAGTTACTTTGCAGATTACATGCTGCATCAGAGCCCAAGTCGCAAATATTTAAATGTTGTTTTTATTTTTTTGTCATTTACAACACTGATTATGGTCAGGAAAAATAACTGAAAATTAGATCAGATTATCACTTGACCCATTGTGTACAGTATATACGTACATGTTATTAATGTATACATGTCTAAAGTAACTTTTTGCCATGCCAAAAAAAATATTTTGATACAAGTACAAACTATCAAACATAACACTACTTAAGTCACGTCCTATCTGTATAGATGACTTTCACTTTTACCAAAGTATTATTTTGTCACAACACTACACACATGATACTTTACCTTTCACTCACTATGACTTTTGAGTACTTTATACCACACTGAATGACACTGATATTTATCTTTCTGTAAGTAGGTCCTGGGCTCAGTGTCTGCTGCCCTATGCTTTCTATTTTTGCTGGCTGGCCAGCATGGGGCTGAACATAACATGGCTGCTGCTGTGGGACAGGGAGTATGTGTTCTTCCTCTACTTTTTACATTATAAACAATGACAATTTTAAAAACAACACCATGCGAAACACAGTCTGAGTGTAAGTTGGATTTGGCTGGGTGACACTATGGGTTAGGCCTAGGCAGTGAGGAGCACTAGAGGCCCACTGAAATGAACTATATATAAGAATAAACCCATTGTTACATTAAAACAGTGTAATGTGTTACCATATAGTTTAAGTATTTGGGTATGAAAATTTTGAATAATATTTATGAGTAAAATTGGCTAAAAGCTTCTTAAAGGGTGGTACACCCCCCCCCCCAAAAAAAAAAAAAAGATACTAGTCATGTAGTGTTCTGCCTCTATGTATTGTATATTCTATGAAGAGAAATTGCACACAGAAATGCATGGCAGTTGGGACCATCCAGAAAGTGTTTAAGGCAGGTTCTGGACCAACAGAAGATGAATACATGAAAAAAGTCATGTTTCAGATCATCAAACAAATTTTAACATTTGTGACATAAAAGCAAAAACAGAATCAATCTGTAAGGGGCAAATCCATGTGCAGTATGGTCAGAATGTGTAAGCAACCTCTTCAATAGATAGAAAAATCTTTAACTTTTGAACCTGTTTTAAACCTCTGTTCACCAGTAACCATAGACATTTTTTAAATGTCTTTTCATTGATTTAGTTTATAAAAAAAATTTCAAATGAATTTTGTTTGATCGCAACAGAGAACTGTTTTTGATCAATTATTTTACAAATTGATTTTTTTGCCCGTTTTGGTAATGCAAATGTAGTTTAGTACATCAAAATTCAGTATGGTTTGAGTTAGGTGGGGAAACCCAATCATCAGTATAATTATGAATTAAGAGGGGGGTGTTGTGAAACTGCTCACAGTATTGTTCTGTGGGTGATCATCACTTAAAAACTGACATTGATACAGCAATTATGATGCATTAAGGGTCACTCATTCTTGTTCTCTTTGTCTTGCAGGTTGATGTTGGCTGCTCTGGTTGTATTAATCATGATAGCAATTTCCAACTATAGTGCTTTATTCTTCTGTTGCTTTGCCACGGATTACTATGGACTCTGGTTACAGACATACCATCGCAAAGACCTGGCCTGTCTCAGAATACTGGTATGGCTTTGTGTGTGTGTGTGTGTGTGTAATAGACCTCAGCGTTTTTGGCGAACTGTGTTTTCCATTTGTGCAGTAAACTGCTGATGAAAAAGTCTCTTTTTTAAAACACACCCTTGTGAATGATGTCAACCTTGTGCCCTTACATGGTGATATATACAGGTCCAGAATGGTTTGGCTCTCTACACCACATGGACAGCCATCGCCTCTCTGATCAACTTCTCTCTTGTTCTCCACCTGTGGGGTGTGGAGAGAAGCACAGCAGCAACAGCTTCTCTGTGCATCCTGTTTGGAGAGGTGATGGGATGGTAAGCTCTGATTGGAACTATGAAACTATATCATGTTTTGTAATAAGATATGCGAAATAATGAATAGAACTGGGTACCCTAGTAGCTCAGTTAATAGAGTGGGTCCTCCCTGCAGTGACCTTCCCTCTGCCATTTTGAATGTATGATGCCCTATCTCAATGGACAAAGATATATAAATAAAACCCTTTTTCTTTTTAGAATATATGGCATGAAACTTGATAAATGTTACTAAAGACAGTTCTAACTAATCGGAGAGAAGTTTGCTGGCTTTTAAACGCTTTGTGAGTGTGACCTCACAGAGTCATTAAGGACATGTGTGAGCTCTGAGTCTTTAGGGCCACAACTGCCTGTCATGTGGGTTGCTAGGTTTAGGTGTGTTAGGATGTCAGGGGAGGGAACTCAGTACTGCATTGCAGGTGGGTGATAAGTAATGCAGTAGGTCACCTCCTCTGTTCAAATATGGCCATTCCAGTTTGACATAGATAGATTATTTTACTCCTCTTTCTAACCATCTGTCTTCTCTGGCCAAGACGTTTACATTGTTGTCCTCAAAGGAAGAATTTTTCACCTGCAGATGTAAGTCTTGACCTGAGGAGTTGGCCCTCCGGTGTTGTGCCATTTGTTTATGGAGAGGTTGTTTTGTCTCCCCAATGTACAAATCTGTGCAGTCCTGACTGCATTGAACAGCATACACTACATTACTGTTTATGCCTGGGTGTTTTGTCCTTAGGATGGACAAGTTTCTGCCTCAGTGTGTAGGTTTGAAATTAATTGGGACATGATGTTTATTGAAGATTTCTCAGATGTTAGTCTACATTGGGAATGAATATGTTGTTACGTTTTCTCGTCTCCTCCTCCCTGTCTGCTTTGGATCTTTAAGAGGTAAGTGACCAAGTGGCACCAACAACTCTGAAACGCTGAGCTCACGTGTCCTTAATGTCTCTGTAATGACACACCCACACAGAGAAACAAGTCCAGTTGCCTATGATACAGCACTTGGAATTACCATGACCTGGATGACTGAGAATCTTCATCAATATGTTACTAAACAATTGCTTTGTGTGCAGGTTCATCCTTGAGAACTGGGTGCTGGACCGTTGGGTGCGTAACATCCTTACTGTTTACCCTGTGGTGATCTTGGCTCTGGTCGGGAACATCATGAAACATTTTAACCCAGCGGACCCCACTACAAATTCTGTGTTCATGGGTGAGTTTAACATAATGGCTACCCCAACTGTAACTTCACCAACACCAGCTCTATTGCTATCTTTCACAATTAAGTAAATGAATACATTATGTCATGGAGTTTTGACAGTTCACCCAATTGCATTTCTTTTTTTTCACTTTTGCGTTATCAGTTGTATTGCTGGTGCTAGTGTGTATCCTGCTGATTTTCCGAGTATGTACCGTCATCTGGAGAAACATCAGGCGGCCACTCCACTCCCCTGGCTCAGCCCGGCTGATGATATCACCGCTTGATGGCAGCAAATTTAAGGTCTTTACTTAAACAAAAGTAACTGGTTACAGTCTCTCCAATCCCACTGCTGTCTTTAAACTGTCTGCCTAGACCCACTCTTATTTACAGTTTCAAAGAAGTCAGTCCAATACTCTAGGACAATACGTAAAGCGTAACAGAAATGTAAAGTTTTTGCACTTGTGTTAGTAGTCATGGATCTGCATGAAAAACATGGATATAAACTGTATTTCTTTCAGTGGAATGTATGAAATTAACTTGAATTGAAAAGGGGTTGTTAAGAGTCTGTAATGGTAAGATCGAAAAACTTCTCTCAAACTGCAATTAGGTCAATGCCTCTATATCTGAAACACTTTCTTTGAAATACTAATAGACCACTTATATTTTCACTTCCTATCATAAATGTTGTGATGGACTTTTTATACAAAGGTGTGCATGTGATTTGTTATCATGTTTTGTATCGTTATTTTATCACAGTATTATCATTGCATTTGTGGCCATTTTTGTTTTATCCAGTCAGTGAAAATGGACATGCGCTCAATTCACTGTGTATTTGCTTTTTGACTATATAATTTAAGGAAAACTAACTATCATTTGTTTTCAGGACTTTGTTAAAATCATTCTGAATTTGCAATTAAAGCATTCATTTTTAACAACTAATGCTTCCTGGAAAGTTTTATTAAATCAAATGAAAAATGTCTTTGACTGTTATGTTGAGAAGGGATCTATCCCACCATGAAAATAAGTTATATACATGGAGTGAATTTACTTTTTAAAACTGGGAACCACTTCACTGATTGTACCAGAGCATCATTCCAGCGTCTCCTCTACTGTTCCTACCGCTTCTTTCATATGATAGCCGTTACTAATCGGACCAAAGTCACACCCAAAGTCACTCGTGGTCTGGATCAGTACTTGATTGTGATTGGCTGCAGTGTGTCAATGAAATCTTGATGTATGGATACCTATGGAACTACTCAAAAAGTTCCATTGAAACAGTTTACCATTATAACTTAGCCTGTATCAAAAATGAGTGGCATTCACATAGCTGCCTGCAGACACCTTGATCTTCGAAAAATAATTAAATGAGAAAAATCTGATAATCTAATTGTAGTCTTTCGGTGCATTGTCCTCTAAACACCACAGGATGATGTGTACAGCACAGAAGCGACACTAAGTAGCCTGCACAAGTGAACAACTCAATTCTAATTCAATATTTAAGTCACTACTTCAGGCTGCAGCCAACAGTCCATCAGTGAGTGAACATTTTTATATTGGTTTTGGGACAATGGCATGGTTGGATGGCTAGCTAGTCTTGCTAAATACACTGTCCTACTATATTTACTGTTTGTCAACCTTATACAGCGTTATAGACCCAGAACCTTGTTGCCTCTTCAGGCATTACCCCTTAGATCACCAACATGCTTCTGGGATAATGGGCCTAAAAAGGTTCAAGGATAAAGGTCTTTGCACGTATTTCATCCCCAGTATCACAGGACATCACACACCCACTCAATCAACTCATTACCCTGCACGTACAGAGCACTGAGGAGCAGAAGGAATTGCTTTGGGAAAAGGTCAAACTCCTTGTGCCATACTGTAGCTGCCTAAATGAACTGGCCTAAGTGAGTCTGTCATTGTTCCACAGAAGAATGTTTGGAACCTCCCCTATAAAACAAGTCTAAAGACTATTGAAACCTGCAAATATTAGACATCCCATATATGAAGAGAGTCAGAAAGAAGTGCAGGACTGAATAAGTGCAGAGGTGATTAATGCATCGCTTTGACATCTAGTCAAATGATTCTGGTAATGTTGACTGCTCCCACCTCACAAACGTATGGAATACAGTTGTTGCCCTAATCACCCTAGATGTGTCAAAAAATGCACAGCAAATCACTGGTATGAGCCAAATATGATTTACTGTTATCACACAGCAAAGAGTAGCCTACACCACTGCTTCTTCAGTTGTCTGACCTTTTTTTCTTCTGTTTGCCCCATTACAGCATGCTGGGCCACAGCCTGATCCACACAACAGTGTGTTGACCCAAGTCAAAGTTTGCCATGCTGCTCAGTAATTACTGTCAGTACCTTGCATTGATTGTCACTCACGATGACAGTGCCCACAACCAAACTGCCAGAATAAATGTTTGGAATGTATGTTGGATATGTTGAAGGTTACACTTCTTAATGTTTTAACTTATAGTCTTGTTAGGCTAAATTCTATGTTGTGACTGTGCTGTGCGTGTGGTTTGGTTAGATTTAGGCACATAAAAGGCTTTACTAGGGTAAGGACATCATATCTGAGTTTTCCTGGTTCTGTCCCCACAACCACAGATGCGAAGTGTCCCAACAGTGTTGTCAAAAATATCCAGCTTTGATTCCATTAACACAGCTGGAAAATGCCTTGATGTCTGGCTAAAAATATCCAGTGGTTTCATTCTTACAAATGATGAAATGCAGTCTCAAACATTGGTCTCTTGCACAACAACACCATATACCACATATTGTAAAATTGTTGATATGATATCTATCACACACTCAAATTTGAACACATCAGTGGTTTGCACAAATGTAAAAATGCCTCTTTGATTCTGGTTACTGGGCTGCGTGCCCAACATGACTAATGACATTTTCGACACCCTTGATATGACGGATGTCCAAATTGTACGGCTGAAGGAAAAGACACCATCTCATAAGGCGCTGATTTGGATTTTTCAGGGAATGTACGAAGGTAAGGACGTTGTGGTCGGTATACACAAGAGGCTCAGCTCCACCCCCCACATAAACCTCGAAGCTCTGCAAGGCCCAGATTAAAGCCATGGCCTCCTTCTCCACGATGGAGATTCAACTAATTCAACTGATAGGAATTGAACTTGCGTGAAAAGAAACTGACTGGATGGTCAATGCCATCATCTGATAAGCAGTTTCAGATAATGGATGGATGGATCCTCTAGTGTCATGTCCCACTTTCTACTTCTTCTTTGTCCATTTTCTCCACTTTTGTTATTGTCTGCTTCCCCCAGGTGTGTTTCAACTGAGTACAATTATACGTGTCTGTCGCCTGATGTGGCTGGTTTAGATGTTGATTCAGCTATATGACATTTTATAGAAACTTTTTTTTTTACTGAAATGGACAGATTTTTTTTTGAGGGCCATGCTATGAGCTAACGACTTGTCCAGGGAGTACCCTGCCCTTGCCCAGAGACAGCTGGGATTGGCTCCAGCAAAAAACCCCGCGACCCCATAAAAAGGGTTAAATCGTTTAGTTTCTCTGATTTAAATCGGCCTGTAAAATATTTAACAACACAAAAACTTGTGGTAAGTGGGATGTGAGGATTGAGATATGAAATGCTGACAGTATAAATATCTGATAGATCAATAATGAAAACTATTGTCTTGTATTTCTTTCCTTTGTGTTTGACTTTTAATGTATTCCTTTTTCTTAATATTGTCTGAGAGGGACAGGTCTGCTCAGATGATTTATAGACGTCAGCAAACTGATATGGTGCTGATTTAGGTGACAGTTAATGTAAAATAGAGGTTGAACCATGAACAAAAATCTAGACTACTCATGAAGGAGCAGACTCTAGCAGCAAACCAATACAAACATGGAGAATGGGAATTTACAAAAATGTTCTTCATTTACATTTGATACTGCATCGCATTACAGTCAAACAACAACAAGCAAAAAACAAAACACAAGTTAGAGGTCTGCTAAATAAAAGAAGTTCATTTGAAATTTCTATATAGTCTAATGGTTTTCAAGTTTTCAGTAGAAGTTACATATGATTTTAAATCTGTGACTTTAAAAATATGACAGGAGGGCAATCTATCAAGCTACTTTAATTTGCAAATGTAATATTTTTCTAAAATGATAATTACATTAATTATGTATGTTTCATATGAGGAGAAGTTGGACTCGTTAAAGATGAATAAAATATCGATCTTTGTTAGAGGGACATCTTTTTCAAGCAATCCTGAAAGATATTTCTGTAAATCAAACCAAACAGCAGTAGCATGGAAACAATCTGTAAAAACATGTTCAATAGCTTCTCCCTCACAATCACAAAAAGAGCATCTGATGTTTACATCTGGGAAAACCCAACAAATGTTGTCTACTACAAGGTAAAGGTTTGATGCTAATTGGAATTATATATTTGTGAGGCAAGATAAAGACAGCATTCACTTTAAGTCAGTTCATCAAGATGTATGCTTTGTGCAAATACACTATATTTGATAACCATATCAAACCCTTGTTAGGGCCCGAGCAGGTCTTGACTTGCAAGGTCCCTATTGTTTTTCGAACGACCACTTTTTCGTCACAAATGATCCCATTTTTCGCTGCCTGAACATGCCCCAAAACTCACCAAACTAGGAATATACGTCACACCTGCCGAAAAATCTATTGTCATCCTCAATGTCCACCACTAGGTGGCGCTATAATCCAGGAAAGTGCGTTTTGGCTTATAACTCTCATATACTTTGTCGCACATTCAAAAACCCATTTCCGCCTGCCGTTTTTTTTTTTTCCCCGCAAATTCGCAAAATGTCACAAAATTACTTTAAAGTGTTGCATATCTCCACATTGGTCTGTCCCAGTGACATGAAACTCAGGTGACTACTTCCCCATGAGCCACTAAGGCTCTGTGAAAAATTTTGGCCGATGATGACTAGGTGGTGCTGTTTAAATAGAAGTATTTTGGTTGGTCGGATTAAGACAAAACTTGGTTCAATTTTTGCCAATGCCCTCCTGAGGACAGCTGACAAAACTCTTACCAGTCCGCCACTAGGTAGCGCGCTGGTGGCAGTTTACTTAAATATTTGCCAATGTGCCCACACCATAACTATTATGTCAATGAAATTAATAGGCGTGGCATAGACTAGCCCCTGTAATGCACACACCAAAAATGACCAGCAGGTGGTGCCAAATAAACCCCATATAATATAGTCCACATTTTTAAACCTTATGTCTACGTGTTCTCTTAATTCAGTTGAATAGTGTATTGTAGGCCATGCCAACTTTCGTGGTAAATTTCCATTTGCAAAATTGCCCAAAATGAAAAACATACTTTTTCCAACTCCTCCCAGGCCATCAAAAGCTTTCACCTACGTCACACCTGGTGGCCGTGGTGGTGCAGTCCATTTTGATGCTTTACCATAAAACCATCAAGTCATTATAACTTCCACATACAATTTGTCATCTACTCCAAATTGATCAAACATGTAGCGGGTGTTGCCCTGGATATGTCTATGCGGCACTCCCCGACGGCAGCATGCCCCGATGCGCATGGACTGCGAGGGCCCGCTCATAGCTGCTTGCAGCTTTAATTTTGTCTTGTTTCTCCTTGAAAAAAACCAACAACTCTAATGATGTGCTAGTGAGAGTAGTGCATATGGAGTAGAGGTGCTTCCAGAGGCTCTTCCATGCCAGTCTTTATATTGATATTTTTACAGTCTAACACTTAATTTCACCTGCCTGGGGAACATCATTAACACAGTGGGATCTGGTTGGTTGGGGTGGGGCGGCTGTAGCTCAGTGGGTAGAGCTGGTGGACCAGTGATCAGAGGATCGCTGGTTTGAATCCCGGCTCCCCGGGGTGGAACTGAGCTACATGTCGAAGTATCCTCGAGCAAGATACTGAACCCCAAAGTTGCTCCTGATGTGCAGTTGCCATCAGTAAGGGACCTGCAATGAGCTGGCGTTCAGGGTGAACCCTGGCCTACGCCCATTGTGTAAAACTGGATTTGGCCCCAGTAAGCCCCGCAACCCCTTAGGGGGAAAAAAGCGGCAACATCCCGCAACCCTCACGGATAAGCAGACAAGAAAATGGAACGGAACGGATCTGGTTGGTTGATTTCTCACAATGACATCCCGAAAAAATATCGGCTCGCCAGCTTCACCAAGCTAGCGGCAGCTAGCGGCAGCACTCCCAGTCGAGCTTGTGGTCAGGCTACAGGTGGTAACGACGTCAATAATTTTCCGCTGATCTGGGATCAGCTGATCAGCCACTTAGAAAAGTCACTCTCCAGCATGAAGAACTCAAGTGTAAGGCGGACGACCTCGAGGGCCGCTCATGTCGCAATAATATTAAAATCATAGGCATACCTGAGCTAGTTGACGGGGGTAAACCAACAGAGTTTGTCGAAGCTCTGATACTGAAATGTCTTGGTGAGGACAACTTCCAGTCTAAGGTGATTATCGACTGAACGCACTGGACCCTGCGACCGATACCTCCAGAGGGAACCAAGCCCTGCATGGGTCCACTTTTACCGGGAAAGGGAGCTCATCCTGCGACTCCGGAGGGCACGAGAGCTGGAGTATAAAGGCAACAAGGTGCTTATATCCCGGTTTATACACCAGATGTGATGCGGCAACTATGAGAATTAAGCGAGGTGCTGAGTGGCCTGCATGAGTTCAAGGTGGAGCACAGTCTCCTCTTCCCAGCGAAGCTCCACATCAAACACCAGGGCCGCTTCAGGGTATTCACCACACCAGGTGAGGCAATGACATTCTTGAACACTGACTTAAAGAACATATCGTAAAAACTCTGATGCCACTCTGTGTGTTCAAACAGAGGGTTGCTCATATTTCAACATGACTTAGTTCAGAGAATTGAGCTTGAGAATTGAGTTGAGTTGAGCTAACTTCTTGTAGCTTTTTTCAGCTGGCTACTTTTTGTTAGGGGGTAGTCACCTCACATGCGTTTAGTGGTCCAGGTCTTGGTGGTACACCCATGCTTTCTTTTGGGGAAGCACTTTGTGGGCGGGTAGGGAACATGTTCAGGGGGTTGTTAGAGTATGTTGTTTCACACCGTTTTGTGCGGTGTTTTTGTGTTTTTTACTGTCTTTTGTGTTTTTTTGAATGCATGCCAGATCGTCTTCCTCTCAGGGATAATGTCAGTATCTGACAATATTGCACATAGCAGCATCAATAACAACTTTAACATTACTCTCATGGAATGTGAAGGGTCTTGGTCATGTAATTAAAAGGGGTCGGGTCTTCTCACATCTCAAATCATTGAAGCCAGGTATTATTTTTCTTCAGGAAACGCACATTGGTGCAAACGAACAGCATATGAGAGCAAAGGTTTTCACTCCAAACATTTTTTTCCTAACACGCATCATAATGCGTACCATCGAGGGTTAATATCTATGCCCCAAATATTGACAATCCTGATTTTTTTCGCAAAATTTTTGATATCTCAATCAAGAGCCTCCTGGATGATGTCCTCCAGCGGCAAGCCCTTCTCCTTTCCCGGGTTGATACGCTGCAGCAGGGTGCTCCCTGCAGCTCTGAATCTCCACCGGCTGAGAATGTTCTGGGGCAATTTGAACCTCATTCTCACTCCTGGGCGTCTGTTGTTAGGAAGGGGAAACAGGTCTCTCTCCCTATTTTTACTCCAGAGGATGATGACCTCAACCCTGTCCCGCTGTACAACTTCTTCACCCCTCTTGAGAGACTAACTGAGCTAGTGGCCACATACTCACAGCTCCCTCCGGGCATCTAGTCTCGGTCCGCTCCCTCAACAGGAAACGTTCCACCCCACGGACGAGTCTGAGCTTTTGGTCATAGCAGGAATTGGGCCAGAGCATACATTGATGCATAACTTCACCACTGCCACTGGACTAGGCTTCATAAGCAACTTTGACTATTTCTGGACCTGTTCCAAAGTGTTGGTTTACATTTAGATAGGATGGGTACCAACAGGTTGATTCACAATTTCATTAAATTCACAAGCATTCAGTCTAAAATGATATTTTTCCCAGCTAGACTCTGCCCAGTGTCCTAACCTGGCATCCCATAACCCTGTTCCTGACAGTGCGGGTCAAGCTGGTGTTGGATCTGTCTCTTCCACTAACTCTCTCACCTATGTTAAATCCTCTGTCAGCCCTGTTTCTGTTGCCGCTGCTTCATCTGTCTATAATATTCCAGTCTTGGTTTCTCAAATATATACTTATAATACGCAGATCTTACACAGTAACACTAATAAATTAAGCCTGCAACCACTGACTCAGTTTCAACACCAGCATTAACTGTCCCATCACATCTGTTGGTTCCTCTCACCCTCCAAGTTGTGATGAGAGTGTAAATAGTAACAATGTCATACCATTAACTAATCTCTGTTCTTCACAATCTTACTGTAATCTAAGACCAGGTTCAGATCATAGGTCTGTCCCGGTAGCTCTGGAGTGTCAAGAGGACTTCATCAAACAAAAAGGTCTGGGGGAGGTTATTCACATGAATGTATGTAGTTTGGTATCAAAATTAGATTATGTTACGGTTTGGACTCCAAAATAAAACCGCTGACATCTTTGTTTCCTCTGAAACTTGGTTGTCTAATATAATGGAGGATGAAGACATTGCAATTGATGGCTATAATGTTTTCAGGACTGACAGGGAAGGTTTCACAAAAGGTGAAAAAATGCCTTTCTGTCTCTGTTGTCAAGTCTATATCTAGGCCTAAATGTTTTGAATATTTAGCACTAAATGTCTGTTATGGGAACATTGCAAACTGTGTAAATGTATTTCTTATTTGGGCCTATTGTCCACCTTCTGCAAAGTCTGGTGCCATTGAGAAAGTATTTAAATTAATATCTGCCCATGAAAAGTCAGAAATTCTGTTATTAGGGGATCTGAATTTAAACTTTTTAACAGATATGTCAAATACTTTGAAAAATGTATGTAACAATTGGAATTTAACTCAGTTAATCTCTGCCCCAAAAAGGCCTAACACAAGGCCTGAGCGTGGTTCTCTTTCAGACCTTATTTTAACTAACTAAGCTCGCAAAATTTTTAAAATGCATTTTAAACATTTTGTAGATCAAGACATGACTTATATCTCAGTGACATCTCATGCTCTTCTTCTATCTCTGACCATCATATTGCTCTTGATCACTTTATTGGAGCTTTTATTTCTTTTGCCGACAAGCACGCCCATAGAAGCAATCCTTGGTTGACCTCAGATTCCTCAAACGGGTCAGATATACTGCCTGGAGCAAAGCCTGTGCCTCTGGCTTGAGATCTGATTGGCAAGATTGTCATTGACTGCGCCATCAGTGTCTCGCCATGATTCGAAAGGTCAAAGCATCATATTATCTGTCTTCCCTATCTGATTGTAGTGGAAATCCAGCAAAATTTTGGAAGACTGTTAAGACCTTATCTAATTGTCATATTTTAATATAACCAAACCAAGTAACTAGTGACTCTTCCAAAATTTCTGACAAGCAAGAACAGTGTGATGCCTTTAACAAGCACTTTGTTGCTGCAGGCAATGTCTTTGAGAATTCTGGTTTATCAGCTACTGACTCAGTTTATGATGCTCCTACAATCTCAGTTAGCTCTAGACCCTGTAGTTTCTCGTTTAGGCCCTTCTCCGGTCAGTATTTGAAGCTCTGTGTGGTATTGGCCCTAAAAAGTCTACCGGTGCTGATCAGTTGGATCCACATCTTTTAGTACTAGCTGCTCCTGTTACAACTGACTCTTTGACGCATATTTTTAATTAGCTTTAATAACTGGAAGTATTCCAGCTGTGTGGAAAACTGCTCATGTTTCTTCACTGCACAAATGCAGTCCTGTCGATGACTTAAATAATAATCACCCAGTCTAAACTGCCTTGTTTGGATAAAATATTGGAGCAGCTCGTTAACAGTAAATTTAAAAAGTTTTTATCTACTTTTAACATTTTCACCTTGAGCCACAAAAAATTTAAAATAATAATAATAACTGTTTTGCCAATTTCTAATTTAAGATATGAACGCATGACATAAAATTAAGCCAATCAGCATCCTCAAATCTAATCCGATAAGGGCAACTATGTTATCGCCTCAAGCAAGCCACTGCTTAAGTCAGGACTAGTCTGTACGGCGTCATTTTTACTACATGACAATGGCGAGCACGATCACTACCCCTCCAAGACCGAACCCGAACTTGGTAAAATCTCTTGTTCAAGATCTGTTTGAGAGGAGAACTTTGGCGGAGAAGCTACAGATGAAAGAGCTGGGCCCAGAACAACCGGGCCTCGCAATCAGACAGCAGACCAGCGGAAAAGGGAAGCAGTGCATGTGAGGCTTCTCTCGTAGCTGGCCTGACTAGTCGGATGTGGTCATGCTAATACCTTATTTTGCTTTCCATGCTTGCTTTTCAAAAGAATGGGACAGATCCAGCATGGACAGTTACAGACAGAGTGAGGGATATGAAGCACCTGTCTGAGAAAGTAAGGAAACATGAGAACACCAGGGCACACATGGATAATTCTGTCTAGCTAGCCATGACAGGGCGAGTGAACATCGCCATGCAGCTGGTGACGGCCAGAGGATTGCTGTGAGGAAACACAATGAGGAGTTGGATAAAAACAGGCACATTTTATCCAAAAAAATCGATTGTGTTAAGTTTTGTGGGGTTTGAGTTGGCCTTGCGTGGGCATGACGAGACTGACTCCTCAGACAACCCTAGCATTTTCAGGGGATTGGTGGATTTTGTTGCCTCCCTAGACAGTGTGCTGGGGGAGCACCTTAAGACAGCTACCGTTTTTAAAAGCACTTAAAAGACGATACAAAACGAGCTGTTGGACTGCATGCTTACAGTGCTAAATGAGTACATTCTGGAGGAAGTAAAGAGGGACGATTTTATCGCCATTCAAGCCAATGAGACGACTGACAATTCAACCCACTGCCAGCTGGTGCTTGTGCTACGCTACATCAATGCAAACAGTAACATCCATGAGCGGTTTTTCAAGTTCATTACCATCCAGAACGCAACCGCCGACACCATCGCTACAGCGCTTCTGGAGAGGCTGAGCACCATACTCCACAAATGGACAAAAGACCAAACTTGTGCCCAAGCTTACGACGGACCTAGTGTGATGAGGGGAGCCACCGGCGGAGTGCAGCGTAAGATAATGGATGTCTACGAAAATGCTCACTATGTCCACTGCTATGCGCATCAGCTGAACCTCATCATGCAGCAGGCAACATCACACATCCCCATAATCTGCACTTTTTTCCCGACCTTGCAGGATTTTCTGCCTTCTTCTCCAGGTCACCCAATTGAACCACTGTGCTTGACCAAGTGGTTGCGCATAGACTTCCCAGAGCCTCTCCAACACAGTTGAACTTCCACAGTCAAGCTTTTCACACTGTGTACGAGCACAAGGATGACCTCTTAAAGTGTTTCCAGACCATCAGAGACTCTGGGAACCTTGATCCCCCAACTGTCAGAGAGGCTGGGGGCTTTGTGAGGATGCTTGAAGACAAGTTGTTTTTTCCTGGCATCGTTCCACAAGACCATGCCAAATGTGGACATGCTGTTCAGCCAGCTGCAGAAAAGAAACATCGACTCTGTCTTCATTAAAGCACTTGTCCAGAGGTTCACGGACAGATCGCAAACGATCAGTTGATAACTATTTTTAATTTTGGCTGATAAAGCTGTTGTTAGAAAGATGACTTGCTCACTTCCAACAGTGTAAAACCCTGAATGTGCCTTGACATCAAAGTGAATGATTATCATAGAGCACATCACAATTATAATTGTTTTGGTATTTTAAAAGGAAAAATTAGAGACAGTCAGATTTAGATAATAATGCAGCTAAAGTAGGCTTATTCATGTGTCCACCAGGTCAATTTCTAGAAGAGCCCTAGTTGTTTTAGATTAGATTAACTTTATTGTCATTCAGACTATAATTTACAAAGGTGCGCAGCAGAACGTAATTACGTTGCATCTGGCTCACAAATGTAATAGCAAAATGTTTAAAAAAAACTGATGCAAGTAAAAAATACCATTTTGGCATATTGCCACGACTGACTTCAGTCAAATGATGCAGCAGGCAGTCTGCAATTTATATTTGCATTAATATTTTTGCTCACTCAGTAGATTCCAGGTTTATGACAGAGCAGTCACAAGAAGCATGATGATTTTTTGTTATCCACACACACAGGTGTACAGGGTATCCTCACATGTAACAGAAAATATGTGATTCATTTACTGAAATGCCCCGTAGACCTTGTTTTGTTGGGGAAACCAATAGGAAGTTAAAGATCAGGAGAAGTAAAGATACTGTAAAGTGCAATTAGGAATAATGGTGTTAAAACCTTAGTAATCATATGCTTGACTTGGACTTAGGCATGTGATCAGTCAGAATCACTTTCATCAAAATAGCTTTATTGCAAATATAAGCTGATGATGTATCTTTTACAGGTATGTGATACCATCCTGGTGCATGCAAAGGAGCGGTTCTCCCAGCTCTGAAAAACCTACAGTCTGATTTTCACATTATAAAGCAAGTTCTGATTTACCTTAAATTATTACTTAATCCCAAGAAGACAAAATGCATATTATTCACAAGATTGCCACCTTCTTCTTTTTTAGACAGTAGTATATCTACATTGAACGGGACTCCTAATGAAAAGGTTTCCAATTACAAATAGCTGGGTATCTGGATAGATGACCAGCTGTCTTTTCAAATTCATATTTCTGAAGTAACTAAAAAAACTCAAGAGTAAAGTATCATTCTTTTATCATAATAGAGCTTGTTTTACTTTAAATTGTACAAAACAACTGGTTCAGGCCACTTTCTTACCTTCTAGATTATGCTGATGTCATCTACATAAATGCTGCTCTCTCAACTTTGAAGCCCCATGCAGTGTATCATTCTGAAAGGAGTCATTGACATAGGTCGGCCTCCTCTGCGTGATGATAGGATATATCCGAGAGGAGGGCGTTCATCCCCGAGGTGAAGTTTGGTGTGTCCAGTGGTGAGTACGGATGTAACGCTATGAACATTTCACACCACGGTAATAGTGACCAAAATTATCACGGTTATCGGTATACCGCGGTATTTTTTAAAATGTATTCAAAATGTTGAAAAAACACTGATAAATTGAAATAATTTCATCAAGATTAATAATTAAATATATTTATTATATATTAAAATAGTCCAAATCCAAAACCTTAACAAAACACTGCAAAATCAACACTAAATAATTATAACAGAATGTATCAAAACTGTGCAAAATAGGTCATTGGCTATTTGTGATGAGGCAGTCTGTTTTTGAAACGTGTCCTTTAATGTCTGCGTTACAGAGGTAGAATGAGTTGTAGTGGCAGCAGCACTCAATAGGCCAGCAGACCCTCTCTGTGAAAAAAATGAATGAAAACGTCATTATTAATTATTACTGTCACTGTTACTTAATACTAAGGGTGCAACCAACAGATCACAAAACTCACAATTTAGTTAATATCACTTTTGTGAGGAACAGGTTGGATAATTTTTTAAGATCAAAACAAAAAGGATTATTGTTGTTAAATGAATTATGAATACTCTATTTTGGCTCTTATCTTTATCTAGACACTTGTTATATTCACCATTTCATATTATTCTTTATATATAGTCTATTCTACAAATAATCCACAAGTATTATATATTTCTGATATTACTTATATATATATATATTGCTATATATATCTGTATATAGCTCGTCTGTTGTCAGTGGACTCGGTCAATCTGATTGGTCAGATGGCTGCTGAGCCACAGGTAGACGCTGCCATCTTGAACCGTTCTACTTCTAGTCGAGCAGCAGGAACAAGATGCCAGAACACTGTGCAGCATGTTGTAGTGTCTGTTGTGCATCCTGAGCTCTAAGACAACAGTGAATAGTGATGGGACAGGACCAGATGCTCCCCTGTGGACAACTGTGGGAAGGCAGCAGTGTAAGGGTCTCCATGACCAGGAGCCTTGATCAGCTCTGAGGTGGGCATCAGAGATAAGCTACAGGAAGGGGCCCACACCAGAGGTTTCGGAGCTGACTCAACGCATACATTGTCATCTAAGTATAGAGAGAACATCCTGTCCACTTTAGCTGACATCATTAAAGTTGAGTAACACATTAGTTCATTAGATGAACCTTTAATCCGCCATAGTGACCAATTAGGAGAAGTAGGTGGGTATGGAAAATAGATTCTAAAAAGGCCCTCACACCAGAGAAAGGGTGGTGGTCACTTGTAGATTTCCTAAGATCGAAGGCTCAATAGGATTTCTGATAGAGCAGAGGGTAAAGCATTGGGTAGAACTTTGCCATAGATTTGAGAACACCAGACATGCGGCTGCACTCTGTTCGGACGCGGGCTTGAGATCTGTTTCAATAAAGATTGCTCTATTATTCCACCCAGCCTGGCCTCCGCAGAATTCTTTTATCAACATACTACACGCCGGCACCTTTGATGAAGACAGCCCAGAAACTACAATATTCCTGTTCTAATTGGCGGACCATCGAAAACAGGTTCGGGGGATTATTTTTCACAAGTAAGATTGAACATTACTATTGATTGTATTTTGCGAATCGAATATTCCTGTACTGTATCTATGTCCCCAGCGAAATCGTGGCCAGCTAGCTAGGCTATCTTTAGAGACTTTATAAGTCATATTCCATATCATATTCATCCTATTAACCATTTTCCTACCACTTCAATGAGTTAAGAAACATTATTTTACGGTTGAAATACTACATAGTGTTGCTTTAAAAAACAGAACATCTGTTTGTAGAATAGTTTGCAAACAAGCTTATTCACAATTTAAGCAGCTTTGGTTCATTATCAACAGATATGCATCAAAATAGGAGTTTTGTTGAAGAAAATAAGCTTGACTTCCTTTGTAAAATGTTTTTGTGTAGGTTAGAGGTGGATTTCATCATTCGATGTCGAGATTCAGTTCCCGTCAGTCAGTTCAGCAGGAAGAATCGTTCATGCATTCCTGGCACACACACGGTGCTGGCAGTGGCTTTGACAGGTGATGACTATAAGAAAGAATGTGGGCCACACACTGGTGGTGTCAAAGTGATGTGTGTGTCAAGTGAAACATCTCTCAAACCATGTTCATCCCTCTTTCTACTAGGATCATGGCTATGCCTTGCCTGCTTCTCCTACCGCTCTTACGACCAGACTCAATGAAGCCTTAGCAAGAATGGAAAGTCTGGAGCGAGAGTAGAAGAATGCCATGGCCAGAGAAAAGAGGGCAAAGACCACATTGAAAAGTCTTTTGGGGGATTTGAGGGAAAAGAACCTCATTAATGAAGTCTTTATTAAACTCCTTAGTTATTATCTGTAGGGGACTTATTAAATTATGCTTATAAAATTTCAGATCTTCAGATAGACTTCATGAAAAAAACAGGGTCATGAGTACACAAAGGACTACAGAGAGTTTGCACTCACGCTCCATCTACATGATCCAAAGGCATACAAATACCTCAGAGAGTCTCAACATTTTCCCCTCCAACATCCACATACATTACAAAGGTAGTCCTAATGTTGTCCGATTGAATTTTTGGAAATTACTGGTGCAAACACGTTAAAAATAAATAAATAGCCACTTGTCAATTCTTTTTACAGGTGGCTGCATTTGGTGGATGATAAGCCTGGCCTGAACAAGATGCTGCTGGATAGCTGGAGAGAAGATGTCAGGAAGATCAGGCTAAATATGGATGTGTTGCACTCATGTTGGATGCCACGGCCATCAGAAAACATGTGCAATATAATCCACATACCCAGTCAATGTCTGGATTTGTAGAGTACTAGCTACTGAGGCTCTTGTGTTCATGGTGGTTGGCTTACAAGGACACTGGAAGGCTCCCATTGCATACTACCTGACTAAGTCTCTGTCTCCAGAAACACAAAGGTCCTTCTCAGTCATGCTTTGGAGGAGCTGCATGCACGGGGCATTCGGGTGGTATGTGTAACAATGGATGGGCATGCCTCCAATTTCAGCATGCGCAACTGTAATGGATATGACAATGAGCATTGCATGTAAAAGAGAAATTGTGTTGAAAATGCATTCAACGTCATTTCACTTTATAGTTATAATTTTAAGTGAATACATTTAAAATCACAGTTCATGTTTCTGTATTTCCCTCAGTTTAATTCACAGCTATCTGTAATCCATTGTTCTGGCCTTTCGAGTAATCTATTGCTCTGGACATCTCAGTTGATATCTGAAATCCATTGCTCTGGTCTTTCACGTTCCTGTAGGGGGATGGTGTTGCTCGCGGCTCGTCCATTACACTTTGGACTTGAAGCCAGCAACATCGTGTCCGCTTCATTCCATTCTATTTCGCCCCTTACAGGTAAGAACAATGGTTGCAATGTGTTAAAATGAATTTAGATATTGTTTAAGTGATAAGAAACATTCTGATAGTGAGATATATGTGTTAAAAGTGACGTTAACGAGTGAATTCAGTTGGCTTGAATATCAAAGTGTTAACCCGCCAGGAGCACGCTTGCTAGCTTGAAACATACAGCCAGAGAGCGCAGTAGCGACATGGCGGGCGCTGTTCAGTACGAGGGCGGGTTTTGAGTGTGTTCAATTCATGTTGTATGGTTGAAGAGGTAATGCTAATGTGCTGCAGTTCAACTAATATTGTGTTTGCTAAATGTGTGAGTGCACAACAACTCTGTGTGTGAAGCTAAAATAAGAGTGAAGTTTATGCAGGGTTAACAGTTACCACGGTAGCATGAATCGTGTTTGACGACGCACGCCTATTATGCTCTTTGCTAAAGGTGTCTTCCAGGTATTTTCTAATTGTGTAGTTTCTTCAGAGAACAATACATAATATTGTTAAAAGTGTTGTATGTGTATTTTGTAATTGTGTAGTTTCTTAAGGAGATAAAACACACTTGTTTGAGCTAGAGAAAACACATGCATTCTGTATAATGTTTGCTGTAAAGGAGCATGACGTATACATTCTTGTGCATTGTTTTAAAAGTGCAATGTATACATTCAGTTGTGTAATTTAGCGAGCATGTAATGTTTATAGAGGTATATTTGTTCATTACACTTTGGACTTGAAGCCAGCAACATCGTGTCCGCTTCATTCCATTCTATTTCGCCCCTTACAGGGGCGTTTACACAACCAACCTGGGTGTGAGCTGAAGGGAGACCCACGAGAGCCGCTTCAAACCAGTTTCCCGCATCCGGTAACTGGTGAGAAAGTATTTGTCATGATGGACGCTTGCCCCATGCTCAAGTTGGCACGTAATATGTTGCAGGTAAATGATGATCATTGTAAACCTATTTGTACAAGTTATGCCTCTGCTGCTAAAAGTTATATCTAAATATTGTTGCCTGTTCATTTGCACAGTTATGGCTGGACGTGATGATCAACATTTTGCTGTTTGTACTTGTTTGAGCAGTGACTGATTCTTTCTCTGCAGGCATACAGTCCAATTGCAACGACCACTGGACGGATCAATTGGAGGTACATCAGTCATCTCAATGATGTGCAAAAAAGATGGACTGCATGCTGCCAATAAAATCACAGACAAACATGTCTACTTTGAGAACCACAAGATGAGGGTGTGCCTGGCTGCACAGAGTCGCTCTGTGTCAGTGGCTCTCCGCACAATGAGGGATCTTAATAATTCATCAAACTTTGATTTGAGCATCAGGAACAATTCGTTGATAATTCCGACTGACTCTAAATTCAACATGCAAATATTGTCATAAACTGTGATATTGCATATTCTCCATAAATACAAAATACATACCTTAACAAATTCTAGAGTGGTAAAGCTCTGAAATTTGCTGTTGTACAAAGCAAACCTATGGAAAGAAGGAAATCAAGCAAATACTAATACTTGCATGTTTACTCGTTGAACATGCAGTTTACAAATAAGTACTCTGTTCTCTGTATATTTTGAATAAATGAGTTTTGATTTCAACAATCTGATACCTTAAGAAACCCTGTAATGATGCTAACATGATGCTCGTTTATTTAAATGTTTTTCAGTGTCCTAGATGCTTCTAAATGGTATGTATTACACAACATCAACTTTGTGCAGGTGTCTGAAGGATGGTATGTATGTTGATATGACGTTCTCTTGTTTAAATGTTTTTCAATATACAGTTTTGTTTCTGTTGGAATTATCTTGTATTCAGTGTGTTACAGGTCCTAGATGTTTCTAAATTGTATGTACACAACATTAAGTACATATAGAAGTCAAAATGGTAGGTATTGCATGTGTTCTTGTTCTCAAGTTCTCACAGTTCTGCTATTACATTGTTCCAAGTTGGTTAAGTGTCCTAAAAGTTTACTGTATAAGTTAAACAAGAAACTGATCCCATTCCTAAAAACATAGATGCAAACTAATTATCTATCCGCCCTGGTAGCTGTTTACCATTTTCAGGGCTGCCAAGTTTCAGAAAATGACAAGAGTGAGACTTTAGTGTGTTAGGAAAAAGATTTGGCCTTTTTTAACATCGATTTGGCCTGTTTTTACGTCGATTTATACCTTAAGACTTATGATGTCCTCACCTCCATGCCAGCGGCTCTCCCTGCACTGTGGCCTCCTAATGCTAGTCTTAATTAACTAGAAATTAGAAATGAAAATTGTAACAAGAATTTTGAAAAAAAATATATATTTATTTGTCAATATTTCATTTCAACCAACTCTCCATCATTTAGCTGGGGACATGTCCCATGTTGTAGGTGTTTGTCGCAGATTTTGATGCCTTGATGACAGAGGCAGGGGGCTCCCACTTAAAACACTGTGGCTCAAGGCTCGGCATCTTCACTGTCATGATGGATGATAGAGTTCCCTCAAGAGCCAAACTGTTTCGGGTTTTGGCTTTGTTCAGTCCAACCGCAGAGAAAATTTGTTCTGCATCAGCATTTGAATAAGGAAGTACCAAGACCAACTTGGCAATACGAGACAGCCTGCCAAATCTGCTCATACCGGTCACCTTTGAAAAATGTATATAGGAAGCCTAATTACTTTAAAGTATTTTTGTGTAGTATTAAGTTGATTATGTCAATGGGTATTCCCATGAGTACAGAATAATTCTTACCTTATTCTTCATTGATGCCATGTTCCCCCAAAAGCTCTCAAAGTCAAACATTGCTGGGTCTTCGGGCATGGCAATGTCCATGGACTGTTAGTCTAGAAACTCCTCACTCAGTTTATCACGCTCCTCAGGTCCATTGCACGGGAGAAGTTCAGGAAACCTAAAAAGAACACAATGTGCACTGATCTGGCAAAGTAGTGTAACTGAAACTGGGGTTGTTTTTCAGATGTGGTCATCAAACAAGAAAATGTGACAACAGCCTGGTCTTAAGCCTGCTCTACTTGTAAAGCATATTGCGATAACCCTCGACAAAGTAGAAGGCATCTTCCACTCCACACTCTGCTCTCTGATCTCTCTGCTGTCTCTTCCTCTTACCTAGCATCGTTCAAAAGATAGCTACATGTTACTGTTTGATTGAATACTGTTTTACAGTGGTTCTCAAAGTGGATTCCAGGGACTCTGTGGGTTCCTTTAGGGGGGTCTAAATTGACCCTTACAAGTCTGTAACTCTGACGCACACACACACACACACACACACACACACACACACACACACACACACATTGAGACCAATGTTAGAGTCTCTTTTTCAAGTGTGAACTGGCCAAGAAAGGAGGCAAATAAATGTAACACAACTCTGCAACAAATACAGGACAATGATAGACTTATAGCAGCATTAAAACAGTACATATTAACTAGGAAACTCAAGGAGAAACAGCGAATCAACATTGAACAAAATTGGGTAGTTACCTACCGTCTGTCTTCTAGCAAGCAGGAGAACGTTGAGTGGGTTTTAAATGTCGGCGCTGTTGTGTGTGAAAGATAGAGATGCCAAGACCCCCCTTACGTTGCTTCTGATTGGTTTATATTGCGTGGTGCCTTCCGTGGTTGGTTAGATTTAGGCACAAGGGACTGATGGATTGGTCTAGGATTGGTTATCTCGGTCAGTCAATCAGAGTTACTCGAACTACGGCAAGCCGCGGGGACCCAAATTTATTATCACGAAAAAAATAAATATAGAGTATTGATGGGGAAATATAAGTGTGAGTAATGTCAAGTGTTGCGTGTGGTGTGAGAATGGGTCAAATTGCATGACTGTCACACTCAAAGCGTGACGCTTGGCAGCTTTGCATTTTCATTCTCTGTGAGTTTGCACCCCTGTGATAGGCACTCAAGAATTGGTGATTACACATTACCGATGGATGTGATGGAAAATTCACTTTACTGCTTTAAAAACGTTTTTCTTTTCCAGGTACTTGTCTGTCATCGGATTTGTCATCAATATTGACACGTTGATGCTGATGTTTCCTGAACTGCTCCAAGTTCAGCGGTATGTGCTCACTTACAGGTTCAGCCAGGATCACTTGGAGCTCCTATTTAATTCAATCAGAGCGTCAGGTAGGGTTGATGTTCTTTTAATTACAATAAATTCAGAAAATATACTTAATGAATATCTTTATATGTTATGTCTTGTGATGAATGTACGTATTGTGTGCAGGCACGTGCACACACAGGCCCCAAGGGGTGCTTGAGCCCCTGCCCTTTATGCCTCCTGTAAAAAAACAGCGGTATAAAAACGCCACGGTTATCTAACGTACGCATTTCGTACGTATTATGGTGTTGTGAGTGTGGTGAGCCTATAAAGCAGCTTCTCTGTCCGCTGCGGCTCCGCTCTGCCTCTCTGAGAGAGAGAAAGAAGCCGCTACCTCCTCGAGAACTCCACCACACACGTAGATGAGACGTGACAGTGAAGCAACTTGAACCTTTGTGAGTTATAAATCCATGAACATAACTTTCCTGTGGGGGCTAACAAGTCGCCTTCCACTTATTCAACGTGCTTAAATATGAGTCATATTTCAGAAAAGCGCCCATTTGTGCTTGTTAAGCTAACTGCTTGTTAATGAGAGTTAAGAATAATCTAATCTGACAGCTGTCTGTGTAGGCTGTTTATCTTGCCGCAAATTTAAACTTCTTCCAGATCTTGAATTTCTTGCGACTTCACTGTTGTAAACATTGCTGTTCCTACTAACAGTCACAGTAGTCATTTCTTGGTTTTGTCACATTTTTAGATGTGTAGCCGGTTTTTCTAGTTTGCACTTAACCTCCAATGAAAAAGCCTAATAATAAACCAGTGTTTTGTTGCTTTTTAAGAATTGCAGCTGAACAGCATGTCTTCCAAACCTCAGTATTATGATGATGTGAATAAACTCATGCTGACAATAATTTGTTGACACAAAAGAAATGGCAGTTGCATATCACTTACCGCTACACAGGATACACAGCTAAGTAGCTAGTAGAGTTGAGCTGAGTATCCGGTACGGATACAGCACTTTTGCCGAGTACGAGTATTATACGAGTAATACGAGTCAATACCTGTGCTCGGATTGAATGAAAATCCTCATTGGGTAGCTGACTGTGTCTGTGATAGGCCAGTAGTCACAGCGCCCCTCCCTTACACACATACAGATGTGTTTCTGTGTCCCGCTCTGCTCACTCACACATAGAACAGCTCTCTGTCTCTCCCTCAGTCATTCAGGTTCGCGGTCTTTTCAGTTAATGTTTAGGGTTTATTCAGCTTCAGGTTTGTTTCTTACTTCAGTTTATACTCACTTATTAACCAGCAGAGTTCTGGTAAACATGGGTTCGTTCAGACGTGGTGCTTGGTAGAATGTGACTCGTGTTGCGTCTCTGCCTGTCGGGGATTTTTTTTCTTTTCTTTTTTTTTAAACTGTCAGCTGGCTCTAACCAGTTTTTTGACGTCACGCACTTAGTGTCTGACACTTTCTTGCTGCATTTCATAAAAAAATAGTGAGGGTCAAATCAGTGACAATGAAAACAGTGGCAGTTGCACCCACCTTTCCCCCACTGAGACCAATATTGCATCTGTTTGTTGCTGTTTTTTCTGTTTTATTGCATAGTTTGTTTGCTATTGTGATCAAAACCATTGATCGGAAGCTCATTGCTGATGCTGTCCTGTAAATAGTTTTCTAATCAGCAATAAATATAAACAATTTCTGATCAACCCATATCAATTGCATGCTTAAAATAACATACTGGTTAAAGCCACGCCTACTTCAAGACAACCCGACCCACATCCTGGTTAAACCCCGCCCACTTCCGGGTTAGGTCCCGCCCTGTCCGAGTACAGATACAGATACAGATAATTCATATTGTTAACAGATACAGATAATGCTGTACTCGTTCATCCCTAGTAGTTAGCTTTCTGTAAGTACTTTGTTTATTAATTTTACATTAATGAATCTCCATATTGTGTTTTTAAGGTCTGAAAAAAAATTTGGCATGCTGTGCCCGCGCATACTGCCCTTTTCTGACTTTGAGCCCCTGCCCCTCTATAATCATGTGCACGTCCCTGATTGTGTGCCTGTTTTCCATACAAGGCGGCTGGAATAACAATCCATCTGCACACCAGTTCCAGGCCATCTTCCGCCACCTGATGGTTCGCTGTGGTGTCTCACCTAGTGAGATCGGCAATGTGGCAGCCCAAGATGACAACCCAAGATGACACTCCCTATCAGCTGTGGAGATGTCCTCTGCTGAAACTGCTGAAGAGCACCCATCTCCATTCGCCAACATTTCGGCTTTTGTTTGTGACCAGTTATCTTCCCACTTCTCTGGTGGAAAATGCCCTCGTCTACATAGCAGGATTTGTAGTCGCTGGTTGTGTCTGTGTTTCTTAAGATAAGGCTGCACCACATTGCCAAACTCACCTCTGTTGACCTGCAGAAAGGGAGCACGAGAAAGAAGCTCTGCAAAACAGTTCTCTTTCAGAGGCTTTAGCTCATGTAAAACTCTCATGAGCAACTTTGTACATGTGTAAATATGGCTTGGGGCATGGATGTGTCATGTTCTTGTGTTAACTTGAGAATTTACACTTACATTACATTTACATTACATTTTATTCTCTCTCTGCTTTGTTATACAAGTCTGAAAAGCAAGATGAGAGCGTGTAGAGGCACGTCGGTTTGCTATGCTATATTTGCTGTTAATGCTGGAATAGGTACATTTCCTGCTGTTTTGATGTGAATGCGCATCTGCCCGGTATAGAACAGCCTTGGAACAGTCTCTCTCGCTCTTTCTCTCTGACCTGATATGAATTATATTGATACTCTGATTTATATATATTATATATCTCACTGATTCTTTTTTTTTTAAATGCACACTATATTAATTAGAGTTATATGTTTCTGCAGAGAAAGATATTAGCTATTTAACCATGTAAAGGAACAGGTTCTAAATAAAAACACATTTTTAACAAATGAACATGTTTCCCTTCAGAACTGGATTTGTGTCAACTCTGTCAGACACACTAAAAAGTATACAATTTTAATTCTTCCAATCCAACAAGAATCTAAAGTTCTGAAGTATGTTGTAATAGTGTTTAGTTACTCTGATATGCCATAAAATACAATATATAAACTTAAGTTGTGATTTCACACTATTCTGAAAACCCAAATTTCTAAATATTTGCATTTTCACACTTTGTTTTTAATTTCAATTTTGTAAAAACAAATTCCTTAAATAAATAAGACATAAGAGGATGTAGATGAGATGGTCCTTTATTACAAAAAACAACAAACTGAAGGAAGATTTTTTTCCCCCCTAAAAATTAACAAAAACATACATGTGACGGTGTTGACGACGATCTGAGGATGTTGACGAAACCGTGTTAACGGTTATTGCTGATTATTGAACAAATGTACTTTTTAAACAGGACTACTAAAACTACTCCTTGTTACTAGAGTTTTGAACTTACTGTAAAGCAAATTATAATAAACATATTGCACATACACCGTTTCCAACTATTATAAATTACACCATTTCCAACTATGGAAAAAACAAAAAGGGAAACCAGGGGCCCTCCTCCCCCTCTGTTTTCATCCACCTTCTCTACACCACTTCCTGCTCTCCTCTTTCCCATCCACCTCTTCTCCTCTTCCTTTCCTCCTTATCATTTCAATTAGCTTAGTTAAGATTTCATTTTTGTCTAACCTGCACTTATGCCTTGAGCAACAGGCGTCGGACATGCTCACGCTCTATGAAGTCCATCACATCGGGGGCTATACTGTAGATCTTTCGTGTTCTTAATTGGACTGGTGATGCATTTCCTATTAGTTGCATTATGATGTCTTCAACTGGGCATAAACAGACATCCTTTGTGAGAAGCTTAGGCTGATACTTTGCTGTTGGACCATGGGGATGCAGAAACTCCACCTTCACATCTTGATGCTCAGTGTTCACAGCAATGGTCTTGGCTAGCCACCAATGGTCATCATATACTACTGCTAGCCAGTCTCCATTATTAAGGCTGCTAACAGTCGTTATTGTCATAGTACCCTCAGGACCTTTCAGAAGCTCCTCATCCAACTCCTCCTCCGTCACATCTTCCATTTCCATATTCTCTTCTATCTCCCCCTCCCATCTCTTTTTCCATCTCCTCCCACAACATGGCCAAAGGTCTCTTCCTCTCTGCCCTCCTTGTATCACTCTGCTGTTGCTCTGGGTAGCCATGGAAGTAGAAGGTAGCTGGGCAGAAGTACTGGCAAGCCAACATCTTGCTGCAAAAGCAGGATAGTTGCCTGTGGTGTATCCTGTTCTCATGTGGGGTGACCTGGTATTTGTCTTGTTGAGGGAACCTGTTTGAGAGGATGCATAGGATGCATATCTTTGCATGTCTTCTGCAATGTGGTACAGCTGAACGCACTTCAGGCTGTTAGAGACCTTTTCAAAGAATGTGTGTCCATCTGTCACACCATTTCCTCTCAGGACCAGGTTGTCAGCTGTTCTTTCTACTGTTCCGCCAATGCCGTCTGGTGCGCCCCAGTGTAGAGGGGATACAAGCCAGAAGAAAAACATTCTTCTTGTTCTTATACTGTTTACTTGGACCATCAGACCAAAAGTGCATGGTGGTAACTTGTGGATATCTCATTTTGATATCTTTTAGGACTGGATCCATGTGTGTCCAGATTGCCACAGCATCCTGTCTCTTTGACTCTGAAAGTGTGCAAAACCCTGCCTTTCCACCCTTAATGTAATACATTCTGGTATGTAGCGTTATCTGTGGCAAATTTTGTCCAAAATGGCAGGCCTAAACTTCAGATTGATACTTGCATCTTCAGGATTCTGAAAAGTCAACGTGAACAATTGCTGTACTTTCATCACAAGTCTCAGTTGTGTTTCTGTATGCTTTTGACTGGTTTTGCACTAATCACACGTGTTGTAGTTTCATTTCTGAGTATTTGCTCATAGAGTTTGATGAGCTCTGAAAGATTGCCACTGTGTTGGACGAGTTTAGTGTTCATGTGGATTCCATTGACTGTCTTCTTGAACTCTCTCCCACTGCTTCCACTGAACATGGAGTTAGTCTTGCTCTTGGGTTATAACTATACCTTCGTTTAGACATCATGAGCAGGTGCGAAGAAGGCAGGCCTCACTTGCTGGAGAGCAACAAACTAATTGAAAACTGTCATCCAGTTTGTTTGACTTCACAACACCAGATGTTCTAAGGCACTTAGGAATTAAGTATGCATTTCCATGCTTTTGACACAGACATGTCTTCCGATCAGATGCTTTTGGTGCTGTTATATAGAATGGCTTCAGAGTACAGAAAGAAGAATAGCTTAGCTTCACAGTGGGCTTCCTAATGAGGAAATCAGTGTGGAAGTTGATCATGGAGTCTGCCATGATCATTCTCTGGTTCTTCATCTTATTCCTAGTGATGGTGTCAGTCTTATCAGTGGTCACACGTGCAGAGCTCGTATAACAGTATCTGTTATACCCTTTAGGAATGTTGGCTTTTTGTTTGTCTGTTTCTTTCCTCTCATTAACTTGTAGGTTATCCCAAACTGGTGTATTTGGTGAAAGAGTCGATACTTTTTGAGAATCTTGCCTGATGACCAGTGTTGGGAGTAACGCGCTACAAAGCAACGTGTTACTGTAATCCCACTACTTTTAGCGGTAACGAGCATGTAACAAAATATTTTTTTTAATCAAGTTACGCAATTACAATTACTGAAATTTAAATGAGTTCATTACTTGCGTTACTCTCTTTTATGAAAAATGAACGCTTGCAGACAAGAAGACAGTTACACCATTCCTGCTCAGCTCCCGGACCGTGGTCGGCAAGCACAGGGGAGATGATTTCCTCCAGGGCCGAAGTTTATGATTACCTTCGGGGTGAACCCCTTCATGTGTTAAGCTGGTCAGGAAATAATACCAGGGAGCTTTGCTGTATCTTGCGGAGCCGTTGCCTTTATTCACAGCCAAACTGCAGACTATACTGTACATTAACTGCTCGATCTACTACTGTTACCTGCTTTGCTTTCCTTTCTCTCCCATTCATTCACCTACTGCACGCATGCACGCTCCCTCTCTCTTGCTCGCCCGCTCACACCTCATGCACCGCCCTATAAGGGGCTACGCCACTCTTACAACAACAGACAGTCTTACATTAGCTGCTTCTGATCTAACGTCACAGGACCTTATGGTGACGCAATGATACACCAATTGAATCAGTCAATCAGCATTAAACCACAGCATGGCCAACAGTGTGGATAGAATGAGCTGTCATTCATGCAGGTGTAAAGAACTCATCCACATCAAAGAGTAGCAATGTTAAATGACTGAAACAGTTGTTATAAGTATACTGCTTGATTTGAAGGCCTGTTGCTCTGTTGGTTACAATAAATAGGTCTAAAAATGATGTTTTTTGTGTTTGACTGTTCAGTGTTGTTCATATTTACTTTTAAAAAGCAGACATAAAAGTAACTTAAAAGGTACTTTTCCTAGTAACTAACTACTTTTCATATACAGTAATTGGTAAAGTAATTCAATTACTTTTAAAAGAAGTAACTAGTAACTGTAACTAATTTTCAGTAACTTGCCCAACACTGCTGATGACATACTTAGTGCTGGTTCCTGACGCCATGGCCCAGGAGCTTGTTTGTTTTTCTTCAGCTCTCTTCTGAGGATGTTGTGAAATAGAATGGCTTTCTTGATTTTTGGATTCCTAATTTTGCTTCCTGATAGCATCTTCTTTGTTTCTGTGCCTGGGGAGTCGAGTGGTGTTTTATTTGTGGTCTTTCTTCTTTGCCATCTTTTTTTTCTGTTTGTGTCGTTGCTTTGTTACCTCCTTAATCTTCTCCTTTAAAGTTTTCATTTCTCTTGAATGCCTTTTTCTTGTTTTACTTCTCTCCCTTTCCTGTCTGAGAAACTGTCTGCTGTGTCTGGCATTGTACTCTTGAATATTCTGATCTTGCAGACTATCTGGAGGAGTGTGTGCCTCTAGCACTGCATCTTCATTGGATCTTTTCTGTCAGGACCTTTTCTGTGCCTCTCTCCAATACTTTCTGCAATTCCTCTTTGCCCTGTCTCCCATCTCGTGTATTTGTATTACTTTTTTGTCTTTAACTCTCTTCTTCCACCTTTGTCTTTCCTTCTCTTGCATAGCGTGTTTGCTCTCTAGGTCACTCTTTATTTTCTGTCTTCTCTTTCGTTGGTACTCTCTATTTCTTCTCCTTTGCTCCTCAACTGACAATTTCTGTCTAACCATCCTTTCCTAAAATACAAACTGAAATAATGAAAAATGTACTTGAATAAGACAACAGAATCAGATTTTTATTTACTTGATTGACTGATTGATGGATGGATGGATGTAAAATCCTCAAGATGCAGTATGCACTTTTCATAACCACATGTTGTGAAAATCTACACACACCATCTCTGTTTCTAAATATATACATATACATTTTAAGTGCTGGGAAAGTTACACGTTACACAATAATAAGCAGACCACTGCCTGCCCATTCTCTACAAGTCAGATGTGTATGGTTAAATAATGTAATGCATGCTATGTATGTATATTTATGTGTATATAAAACCCTAAAATAACATTTTAACCCTTTACTATATTCACAAATAATATTATATCAGCACATTAAGAGGTTATCGATGGATCTATCAACTCCGTCAGCTTACAGGTCAACTCCGTCAGACATAGAACCTGACGGAGTTTACTTAAGGGCATGTTTTTTCCCTCTAAAACATAGGCCAATAAACTACGAGATGAATCATGACCATAAAACATTACTTCGGCGCGAAAGAATATTTAAAAAAAATGAGAAAAAAGCAAAGGTACAAGACTGTGGACATAATTATCTTAACCCTTGTATTATGTTCCTTTCTCCCCCCTTACTTTGGTGTTCCCGGTCAAATTTGACCGGTCTGGTTTAAGTGCTCTTACATTACCACAAAAAACATAATCATCAACGTGAACATGCATATCTGCAGTTAATATACAAAAAACAGACACTGAAAATTACAATAACAATCAAAACAGAGACCAAATTCACAGAACCTTCAAAAAAATCATCATGAATAGTCGTGTGTGTGTGTGTGTGTGTGTGTGTGTGTGTGTGTGTGTGTGTGTGTGTGTGTGTGTGTGTGTGTGTGTGTGTGTGTGTGTGTGTGTGTGTGTGTGTGTGTGTGTGTGTGTGTGTGTGTGTGTGTGTGTGTGTGTGTGTGTGTGTGTGTGTGTGTGTGTGTGTGTGTGTGTGTGTGTGTGTGTGTTCACACATTGGAGTGGCATTGCACAACCAGGTTGGAGTGTGCCTTGCAAACGTAGGCATTACATTCGTAACATGTCAGGCTTGTTTTATTGTCTCTCGGGGCACAGAGCTCGCATGTCTTCCTCTTTTGCCCCTGTCCTTGTTGGGGGACAGAGCCTGTGGCAGTGGCAGGGGCTTGCAGACTCCTAACCAGACTGGCAGAGGCTGGTGTGCGGGGAAGGTGCTGTCACTGTTGAATGCGAGGAGTTACTAAAGCTTTCCCAAGCTCTGCCAGGAAGAGTCGCCTCTTGAAGTATTTCCCCCGATTCCAAGCTGGGATGATCGCCATCCACACCACATATGCATTATATGCAGACACATCCAGAATGTTGTGGAACACCGCCACAGGCCAACGCGCTGTCATTCGCTTGCAGGTGTATGTTCCAGTAAGCTGCAATGAAAGAAACAATAAATAAGAGATTGGAAATAATATTGAATCTGAGTGCAATGTTTTACATGAATAAAAGTAAAATAAAATACATGATAGATGAAAATATACATTACCTTATCAAGGCAGTCAACACCTCCTTTGTTGCTGTTGTAGTCCTGGATGATATGTGGTTTCCTGTCCTCCATGGTACTGACAGCATCGTCTTTGTGCCGCGTGCTCATCAGGATGACATTTCTACCCTTCTTGGGAACATATGACACAAGACTGTGTGTGTCAGTGAAAGCAAATTTTTGATGAAAGGGCCTCTCTCCCTCTGGTCGACACCAGCGCAGGAGGAAGCTCAGGCTTTTTCTTTCTCACGGTTCCCATCATGGTGAGCTTTGGTTTCAGCAGCTCCTGACCAAGTGCATCTGATGTGAAAAAGTTGTCACATGTAATATTATGCCCCTTGAGACCGGCTGTCATGTCCAGCACAACACGCATGCCTTGGTTTTTTTCTGGCCTTCCATCAATAGGTTTCCCTGTGTATACCTGCATATTCCAGGCATAGCTGCTTCTGGCATCACATGCTGCCCAGATCTTGATTCCGTATTTGCCTGGTTTGCTTGGCATGTACTGCTTGAAGGGACAGTGACCTCTGAAAGGGACCAGGCGCTCGTCGACTGTCAGCTCTGGGCCTGGATTGTACATCAGTGGTAGACGCTTCATCCACCTGTCCCAAACGTTCCTGATGGCAGCCAGTTTGTCATTTCGCCAGCGGGCAGGTCGTGTATTTCTGTTATCAAATCAGATAATTCTTGAGAGGTCATGAAACTGCTGTAAAGACATAGTTGACCGGAATATAGGCCTCCCGGACTCTGCATCCCACAGACTGTGTGTACACACTCAGAAATAGGGGTACAGAAGGGGGACATTTCTGTACTTAAAGGTACAGTTCTGTCCTACTGTAGCCTATAGGGCCAATTATTGACTACTATTATTAAAGTACCTATGTGTACCTTTTGGGGGTAAAAAAGGCACATAAATGTTCCAGAATAGCAAAAGGTACACATATGTATTCCTAAGGTACACATATTAACCCTCTAAAGGTACAATATTAGAGACAGTGTGTTGTGTTTGATAAAGTGAAAAAATGTAGGACTGTTGGGTAACCTATTAAGCCTATTATTATTACTGTCGGACTATTAATATGAATTAACATAGGGCTAATGATTAGAAATTAAAGTAGTAGTAGTAGAAGTATTACTAATAATTATCATAATTTGTTTGTGCGCATCCATGCATGCGCACGCACACACAAGGTGCTGAATCATGGTACATGGTACAAACGCCGGCGTGATCATCGACTCCAGAGGGTTAAGGTGGAAACAACTTGGATGCTACAAAGAATATGTGTTATATTAGTCTTATTGGTTGGAGTGATAAACAACACGTTGATTTGCTTTTCAGTTTCTAAGTCGTTTTTCCCACAGCACCTGAATGCAGCATACTTTACCAACGTCTCGCGGCGAACGTTTTTTTTTTTCTTTTCGGCCTGCGCTGCAGCCTGCCGGCGGGTCGGTGAGAGGGTGACATGGAGGGCGCAGCAGGAGCAACCCTCTCCAGTGTTTCAACAGAGGAATTAATACAAATTATCACCGACACAGGCGGCATTGGGGTCACAGAAGCCGAAGCACAGAGATTCAGAGGTAAGTTTAAATCCAAACTGGATTACAGTTGGCTCTCTTAGTTTTAGTATCAGCCGGAGCTAACGTTAACGCTGGAAGGGCAGCTAACGTTAGCTTCACAGTAAACGTAAGCTAACTCTCGTTAGTGAATTTGTTTATCGGCAACACAAATTTTCAGCTCTGCTGTGCATGTGTAAAGTAAGTTCAGCTTTGGCAAACACCAAGCAGAAGATGTCACATTATAGGTAACTTTAGGCTGAATGGAGGGTTAACAAGATGGCGCTACATGTTCTGCTCAGATATAAAATTGCACTTGTGAATCCTTACTGTGAGAGGAGTTGTGGAGGGTAAATTAGGTTAACGTAAGTTAAACCAAACCTAACCCGGTTTAACCACTTCTTTTAAGTGGGGTTAATAGTTTTTTCTTAACAACCGTGTTAGTCAGTAAGCGAAAGTTTACTTGGGCACCGCTCTTTTTTCATCGTTCTGAGCTACAGCGTTCAAATTATTTGAACTCTGTTTGCCGCCGACCTTTCAAAGCACAACCAATGAGAATTCAGCTGTATGTGCCGTTGCCAGATGGCGGCCGCCGCAGTCTCGTTTGGGCCCGCCATAGTCTCTCACAGAAAAAAATATTATTAGCTAGTAAACGCAAAACGCGGTAAATCGCTAATTGATAGACTCACACATCACACAGCTCATGAACTTGATAAATGGTTTACTGTCTCACAACCGTGATATCCATGTTTAAAAAAAAAAAAAAAAACTGACAGTGATTGAGTGTCACGACTTCCTGTATCTGGCCCTTCAAATTAAATGCCATCTAGCCTTTCATACACAGTTCAGTCATATAGATTTTTAATTAATTTTAACAAGACATGGCTTCAAATGTTTGTTTTTTTTCTGCGATCAATCAACCAATGAAATTTGGGTGACTAATGACTTCTTGGCGAACTAACTCTTTGTCAACTATTTGGGGGCAGCCCTAGATAAGAGAGTTACTGAATGCTAACCATATTTGTGTGGTTTAAATTTTTTCAGTGGCCAGGGAACTTTTACATAGTGGACACAAAGCCAATAAGAACCCAATATTAGTTAAAATGGCTGAATTTATTGTGCCAGACTTACCATATTGTCAGCAACAATTTAATCTCTCACTCACTAAATTACACACTCACTCATGTACATTCTCCTCTCTCACTCTCTCTCTCTCTAGATCACGAAGTTGACGGTGAAACCACTGAAGTTGGTGTTGCAGAGAGCATGGTTGCATGCTCATTTCCTTCTTTTAAGAAGCAGATGAAATTCCAACAGCTTGTGTCCAAGTTGAAAGAGTACAACAATCTAACACTGCCTGCGCCTGAAGAATGCCCTCAACTTACTCCTTCAGCAACATGTGCATCAAGGCAAGTGTTTGGTGAATGTTTTAATACCATCTTCCTGGGCTATCGCTCATATTGTTTTATTACAGCCTAAATTTTCATACATGACCTGTTACAAGGAATTAGACAACAAAGAACCGTGGCAGGGGAAAAAGTTTTTTTTCTTTTATAGTAATCCATATTATGAGGCCTGACCTGTGAGTATTAAGTTGATTCATAAGTCACAACAAGGTAACACTTGTAGATTGGAATGTGTTTGGAGCAATTGGTGTGTCTTGGTGTGTAACACAAACAGACACAGCATGCATGTTCTTGTTTAATTAGGGATTATGAAAAATAGGTTCAATTTCACAAATAGTGGTGTGTTCCTTGGGTGACTGTAACATGGCGGACAATGTTTTTTTCTGTTGTCTTGCAGTTTAGAACCCTCTTGCCACAGGCTGCCGGCAATCATTTCGATTCCGCAATTCCCAAGAGATGTCCAGAGCCGGCTGGACGCCAAAGAACCAGTCCAAAAGACACAGAAATACTGCAACAAAATCATTGGGACTTTGTATGAAATATTGTCACAGTACACAATGTAAGTATTTCTTTCCAAAGACAGTGATATCCTTTTTTGATTTTTTTGAGGAAAAACAGAATTTAATAATTTCCATACCAGTGGAATGTTTGTTTTGATTATTATGCCGTTTTCATGTCTGCCAAGTGATTTACAGAAAACTTAAACCTAAATCAAAGATTTGAAGATGTGCAGTTTATGGATAAAGTGCTTCAGCGTGTGTCGTCTGTATCTGTCAATACTGTTAAATATGCACTTGGGGATGTTTTTGTTTTGGGCATGTGCACACTGAAGCCATCCCTTTTATTCTTTAAAACCAAGTACATACTGAATGTGGACAAGTTGTGGGTGTTGTGTGGAAAACTGTTGATTCCTTCCTCTTATGAAAGTCATTTCCATGCTTACTATGTCACAGTTGACAAGGACTGGACTCTGCTCAGTCCCAGAAATTAATTAGACCATCAAGCTCTTGACACGTATTTGGTTGATGACAGATTGTTTATGTCTTTGAGGTACTCAGTTTAAGGTTTCATTTGTTGTTGTTCTTTTAGGGTTGCAAAATTTAAGAAACGACAATTGTATAAATGAAATGTATTTTACTAAATTGTATGAAATGATAAATAAATTGCAATGAACTGTAAAGAAACGGTGGTACATTTTTGTCTCTTTAGAGTACAAAACAGCTTGTCACAGGGCGGTACCAATATAAGGTACACTATTGTACCCTTTTATGGATACATTTTTGTTAAATTATTTGAAGGTACATTTTTGTCATGCTAGGTGCACAATTGTACTTAAACTGGTACAATTTGAGAAGGTACAAAAATGTACCGGCACCAATGGGTACAAAATTGTCTTTCAAAAAGGTACACGTGGTGCGACAAGGGTTTGTACCATTTTAGGTACATTTTCGTACTTCTATTTTTGAGTGTGTAGCCTCAGTGTTTGACCGATATACTCCAGCCAAAATCAACAGACCCATGTAGGCTTGGAGGTCTACCTGGTCCAATGCTCTCCACGTGTCTCCAAACACACACTTCCCCTCCAGGTTTGTCATGTCCAGTATCATTTCTTCCATGGACGCTGGAAGAAACAGTTGGAAGCTGGACTTGATGTCATCAACACCAGATATTGCATATCGTGTTGGCCCTGGTGTCATCCTTACAATATTTTCCACTCTTGCTCTACCTCCTCTGTCCTGAGAGGAAGAATACCAGAGCAAGTTGCCACCCTTGAACTGGAATGTCACCTCAGGTGCCTCTCCTTCTTTCATTCATCATTCATCTGTTGACTGGTCAGTCTCATAAAGGTCCAGATCAAAATCAGGATCAATGTTGTCTTCCAGTTCTGACACATTCTCCTCTATCTCCGGTTCAACTTCGATCTCCTCTTCATTTGATTCCAATGGGTGTGTGTGTGTGTGTGTGTGTGTGTGTGTGAGAGAGAGAGAGAGAGAGAATGTGTGTGTGTGTGTGTGTGTGAGAGAGAGAGAAAGAATGTGTGTGTGTGTGTGTGTGGATGGGTGGGTGATTGTGTGTCTCTGGATGTGTGTGGTTGTAGATGTGGATGATTTCCATCTAATGAATCAACATAATCTAGTATTACCTAGTAATCTAGTATATTATTAGTATTATTAATTTCCTATGCCGGTCAATTTTGACCGGGAACACCATGGGTGTTACAAAGTTGATTAGACCACTCAAAATTCAATTAAAGTGGTGATCATCAATTTTATATGTTAAAAAAGCCTAGTGTGGAGGATATCATAAGGCCTTGAGGCAATCAGAGAAAAAAAACATCATAGGAGGGTTAAGAGTAAAGGAACTACTCATCTCATAAACCATTGCGAAGGTAACAGCGACGTCTCTGATTGATGGAGCTTGCTGTTACCATACCTTCCAACGACTTCCGACCCAATGATAGTTTAGTGCGCTTCTTCTTTAACTTAACCTTTATCATTATTATAGTGTTTATGTTGTTAATAATAGTGTTGTAATATGTTGTAGTTGTTTGCGTGTATATACACTGTTTCATATAACTGTTAAGTGTAGACTATAGTATAACGTTAGTGTATAGTTTTTCATCGACATGGTGCAGTGCTTCGTTCCTGACTGCAATCACCGCTCCGGTGTCCATCAATGCCAGTTCCACCATCTCCCCACCAGTGTGTCGGCAAGGAACCAGTGAATCAGATATATAAGGTAACAACGATTGCGTTATTCGTTTTTAATAAATGTGAATTCTTGATCCAGTTACATTTACATAGCTAACGCTATGCTAATATTACATGAGTTAGTCACAGCTGCATAGGATAAGCAGCTAGCTAGGTACGTTAGCTAGTACCGTTATTTCGTAATTTAATTAAGTTACAGTATATTTATTGTCCTATTCGTGTTATTAAGGTAAGTGTTTGTGTTTAACGTTACATAGCCAGTTACAGTTAACGTTACCTAGCTTAGCTAACTAGCTTTCCTCTACTGTACAGCCAGTTACTTTACTGTAACTAGGATCTTTATTCTATTTTGCAATAACGTTGCCATAAAACGTTAGCCAGTTACATATTCATTAAACATTATTTATTCTTAGCCCTTATACTACCCAAATTACTATATAGAAATGATAACAATTCGTCATATTTTTCATCATGGACAGCTCATTTCATCTACAGCTCTAACAACTCTCTAACTTTCCACAAGTCTGCTTTTATCAGCATTAACTTGGTAGCTAGATAAATAATTTGCTATACTAATTGTATTTTGTTAATATATGTTACTTATATCATGCTTACCCCCTGAATATAAGACTAGATGTAAAATTATTATTTTCTTTTTTCAGATGTGCAGACAGAAGGCCCAATGATTATTCAAGAGTGTACAGCTACCATTTTACAGAGGGACTTGAGAGGGATCCAGTATGGTTCCCTGGGCGTGGGAAGAGTCCACCTGTGGATGGGAGTCTGTCCATGGAGGAGAGTTTGAACTTGGAGGAGAGTCCGCCCGTGGAGGGCAGTCTATCCATGGAGGAGAGTGTGCCGACACCCAAATGTAAACGTTTCAGGTACTCTGCATCAACACTTGATAAGAAGTGGCAACTGGCCTCCCAGACAGAAGCATCTTCAACATCTTCGTTGGATATACAAGGAGATTTAAAGAGTCCATTGTTTATTATGCTGGCTGGAAGGTAGAATCCCTGTCACTTGATGACCAAATCTTCATGACTCTCATGAAGTTCTGTCATAACTACAACAATTTGCATCTGGCTCAACTCCAGTGTACTCCACTTGTGTGACAAATGTAGTACTTACATTCATCTGTGTTCTCCATGAGTTTTGGTTCAAGGACATCATGACCATTGTGCCAAGTTGGGAGAAAAACCTGTCAAGCTTACCCTCTTCGTTCCAGATGTATCGCAACTGCAGGATGATCATAGATTGCACAGATGTTGAAATTGGTACTCCAGCCTCCATGGACCTTCAGAAGCACACCTACTCCTCACACAGAGGCATGCATTCATTTAAAATCTTGCTAGGTGTGGCACCAAACGCTGTGATAACATACTACAGCAAACTGTATCCTGGATCGGTCTCTGACAAGGCCATAGTGGCTAAGAGTGGAATCCTGGAGGTCTTCAAGTCAGGTGATCTCACACTCGCTGATTAAGGATTTGTAATCCGAGACATTGTGCAAGAAGGAGTCAGTTTGAACATCCCACCGTTTGTACAGCACGGCAGGTTGACAAAGAGTGAGATTAAACTCACAAAGACATTGCACGGGCCAGGATCCATCTTGAAAGGGCAAATGCCCGCTTGAAAGAATATAAGATCTTGCGCTTCATTCCTCACACCCTGTGAATCAACGCTGATGTGGTGATGCAGCTCTGCTGTGCTTTGGTGAATCTCCAAAACCCCTTGCTCAAAGAGGTTGCGGTTAATTTGGATGACTAACTTTCAGTTTGCAGAGCCCACCACAGTGCAACAGGAACACTTGATTCTTTCTATTTCAACTGCATTACATTTTTGTCCCCAATTTGCTACTTAATTGACTTTTTTTATACAATATATTTAATATGTAAGATAAATGATATGTTTGCCCTTAATTCATTTGTTCTTTTCTATCTTTTGACCTTTGGAGAGTTTTGAGGCTATATAGATTTGTTACTTTAGATTAACTGGCATCGTCATAGCTATTGTGTCCATTTTGCTTATTTCTAATCTTTTTAATCCTATTTTCTGACTGGTGACGTATGCTATGTGTCAGTTTAAGGTGCTCATCAGCCAGACGAGACTCTGTGGTACTCTGATTGGATAATTGGGGCAGCTCGAATGTCTATATATAAATATGGAAGTGTTGTGATGCTGCCCATATATCTAATCTAAGATATTAGATAATATATATAATCTAATAAATAAAGGTTGGACAGACCGAAACGTTGTAATACATTTTTCAGCAGTAAGTGAGACAGTGTGTGGGAGTTATTTTCACTGATTTCAAATTGCACTACATTTCAAATAACGCACGAGTGAGGGTGTGGTCTTATGTGATTATTATGTGACAATCAATATACACAGGTGGGGTTAATTATAGATAACTGCAACAAATACATTCCAATAGGGGGAGCCACAACCTTTACAGGCACAGAGACACAATTCTTATGCTTTAGTTTTTAAGCTTTAGTTTTGATGTTTTATCATGTGACTCTGCCTGTAAAGGTTTTGGCTCTCCCTGTTGGGTCCGTGTGTCCTATTCCTTTCAGTGGACTGTAAAATAAAGAGTAACACAGTAACAAATTCCATTACTTTTACCTTAATTACCTCAATGAAATGATCACCCTTGTTTTGATTTCATTTAATGTTTTGGATCATTAGCCTCCCTGTTACCAGGTACTGACAGGTGGCAAGGCGAGAACGCCGATCCATTGCCTCCCAAAAAATAGAACCATTAGAACAGCTGTAGAAAAAATAAAAATTGAACAATGTGTTAAGCCTCAAGGATGTACAAAGGTGAACTGGTCTCAGCAGTGTTGGGTATCGTTACTTTGGAAAGTAGTTAATTAGGTTACAACGTTACCATCAATTAAAAGTAATCAGTTACGTTACAGCGTTACCTATGAATAAAAGTAACGCGTTAGAGTACTCATGCGTTACCAAAAATTAAAAGCCGTTTGCAGCGCCTCGCACATGCTGCAACTTAACTGACAAACACACAGCCTCCTTTAAATGCACCGAGAAGTCGTGACAATGATGAATAACGTCAGTCATCCAACCAAATTAACTCTGCAGGATAACAATAACAGGAAAGACAGTCAGCAATATGCCACATAGCGTTTTATTAATTTTTTTTTTTTTTTGCGGTCGACAGAAGCTTTTTACCAACGCAGAGTGTGCATTTTACCGCTATGTTGTTCTTGTACTTTTCGCTGGCAAGTTGAAAATAATGTGCGTACTTCCACGTTGCAAAAGCTGTCCTCTCTGCCATCTTGCCGGGGGTTCGAAAACACTAACACACACACACACACACACATATACACACAGGTAACGTAGGTCAGCAGCAGGGCACAGACGCATCACAGCGCTGCGCCTCCGCTGACACATCCGCAGGTGGCACAGTACTGTCTGACAAAAAGCAGGCTGCAGTCGGGATTTTCCTTTCCGTATCCGGAGAAATTCTTAAAATAACGGATTACTTTTTGAAAAAAATAACGAAGTTACTGATTCCTTGATCCACGAAACTAACGAGTTACGTTACACGTTACACGAAAAGAGTAATTAGAGTACTCTAACACGTTACTTTGTAACGCATTACCCACAACACTGGGTCTCAGATATGATTAACTATCATTAACTATTTACAAACAATGGTTTAGTCCATTAACAGTTCTACACAAGTTGTGGAAGCATGTGATCCTTCTAGAAGGACTCCAAGACCCCAAAATAGGCTGCCAGAAGTCATCAATGGCGGAGGGGTGGGGTGGCAGGGGGTGGCCGTGGCCACCTCACGCTGAATCCTGGCCACCCTATTGGCCACCCTGGCCTGACCCCAATCACCCATGCATCACCCGACACAGCTGTCACTACTCTCTGGTGTGCTGAAGCTTTCCTGCACTGCGACGGCACTACTGGACACTTTAGAGGCGCGCAAATCCTGTCAGAACCCCCCTCTCTCCCCGGAGGAGAGTGCTACCCGTGGTTACACGGTGCAGCGGCCAGGGTAAGACCGGCTGCGCCGGGAGTTCACAGTCTCCGAAAGAGCGGTGCGTCAGACATCGGCTACCCGCCTCCGCAGCTCTGAAAGCGCATCACCCTCCAATCCTCGAGCGAGGTCGCGGGCGAGGCGCTTCCAGCTGCTGGAGGCAGGGACTAAAAAAGCGTCCGGCGAGAGACAGCAGGTGGTCAGGGGCCGCTGCTTGCCTGAGTCGATTCAGAGGATTTTCTGAATCAATATTGAATTGAGAAAAAATAAGAGTTAAAATGTGACTGAGCATGAACAGCAGGCTGAACCTTTGACTGAGGGATACTGTTAGGGTTCTTTTTCAGTGCCAGCTGAAATAGCTTGGTCAGAGGGTTTTGATACAGAGTGAACACGTTTCTCTATGTAATATTAAGTGGAGAACCAATAATTATTAGTTTTATTCTAACAGCATTCCAGACCATCAATAAAATGCAACAACATATACAACTGTTTTGTGCATTTGCACAGTAGCCTTTAAGCCTTGTATGCCTATGACTGGAAACAAATCTTAATTTGTTCCTTGTTAGATCCTTATGTTGGCCCATTTTGCTGGCCATTATTCATATGTGTGTATATAGCTTGATCAGGCTATAATAAAAACAACTGTTTTTGAGATTATGTCTGTGTATTCCTGACACACCAAGAGAATGAGCTCATAGTGATCTGAACAGCTGAACAACTCCCAAGTCCTCTCAGCACAGTACGCAGTGTTGTCTGTATATTGTGCTACATTTGTATAGTCATCTTTGTTACTTTACTTGCTGGAATAAGAAAAAAAAAGTTATTTCCACCATTACATGCATTCCAAATATTGTGGAAGTGTGTGGTTTAGGTGCCCTAAATACCCCTATATTTCATTGCCACTCCAGAATGATCACATAACCATCCTGGCCACCCTACAGAAAATTTCCTGGCTCCGCCACTGGAAGTCATCACGGAAGATAGGTATGATCACACACTGCTTGGGTGTCCAGATGGTGAAGTAGCAGGTGGTCTTCCCAGAGAGGTGAAGCTGCCCTGCACTTGGTGCCAGTAGTGGTGATGCACTGCTTCCACAACAGTATGGTCCCTCCACCGGAATGGGCACTTCACCTCAATGATGTCTGTGTCTCCCACCAGACCATCAGGGGAGGCATCCAGGATCTCAGAATCAGCCAGCCACAAACCACACCCTCTGACCTTCGTGCCCGTGGCTTCCTCAAAAGCCTTGATCCCTTCCTGCTCATAAACTATACCCCACTGTACAGCCTGTACTCCATGCAGGTCCTGATTCCCACAGAGCTTGGAAATGAGGGAAGGGGTGACACGCTTCGCCATCAGCACACTTCCAAAGTTGCTTGCTGTCAGCCGACCTTTCCTCAGAGCGTGCCAAAGGTGATTGTCCTTCTGCCCCACTGTCGCTGTCTGGATGGCCATTAGCTGCTCCACTGATATATTCATAGCCGCAACTATTCCATCATTGCCCAGGTGTTTGTGGGTGGCTATGATGTAGTCAGAGGGGAAGTGAAGCAGAGGTTCCTGCGGGATTTCAGGCTCAGGAGTGAGCAGCCAGGAAATCCCAGTGAACCGGCCCTGGAATTGACTGAGTAGCCACCTTCTCTGACGGTGCACTGGGCTTTTTCCACTGGCACTCAACATCTGTGGAGCTGAGGTTATGGATGGCCCAGATCATCAAAGCAGCAGAGTGGCTGCACTTGTACATCCCACTGGGACAATCGCAGAAGGTTGAGTTGATGACTCCAGAGTCACCAGTGCAACCTGTAAAGAGGAAGAGAAATACTTTTTTTTAAAAATCCCAATCACAGCTACTTCAACACAAAGAGTAGCAGAGGGTTTCTGCCGGTTTAAACAAGTCAAATTTAAGACCTTTTTAAGATCTTTTTAAGACCATTTTGACCTAAATTTAAGACCTACACGAAGTACGAAAAAGTAAGGAAAAATGCGGTCCCAGAATTACTAGAAAAAAAACAAAAAAAACACATTCATTGCCATTCACAGAGCAGCTCAAACAATGAAGAGTGGAGTGAATGAGTGTGTGTCAGGGCTATTATAGTTTTACAATTTTCATTAGTTTTTATTTTAATTTAGTTTTTCAGTTTGTGTTTTCATTTTAGTTTAGTTTTAATTAGTTTAACAAGTGATCTAAGTAGTTTAAGTATAGTTTTTATCTAGGAATTTAATTTTAGTTAATTGTAATAACCCTGGTGTGCGCACACACACACACACACACACACACAGTGTTCAAAATCGAAAGCACCTCCGCTTTCAACGTCGGAGTTGGGCCAAAGATGGTTTGAATGTCGCTTAAGGCAGGCGGCAGAAGCGGCGCAGAGTTCAGGTCGAGCAGAACTGGATGAAATTTGACCGGGAACTGGTGACAAAGGTGTACAGAAGTGTGTGATAGCGCGACTTCGCTAGCTAACTGGTGTTTTTTACGATTTTGTGTGTGACATCAGCGCTTTCACACCGAGTGTGCCCAATTTGAGGGTCCTCTGGCAGATTCCGCTATCGAAGTCGTTCCGGAACTGGTGAAGTGTGCGCCGATAAATTCCGACCGCGTTGTTGGCAAAATAGTCAGAGTCACAGAATGGGGGAGAAAACGCGGAGTGGATCTTAGGATGCTTCAGCCAATCCAGAGACTTACTATTCGTCCTAATGTCAAAATTGAACTGTTAAATGCACAATCTCTAACAAACAAATCTTGTCTCATACACGACCACATCCTGGACAAACATCTGGATTTAATGTGCCTCACAGAGACCTGGCACAAACCAGATGTGTTTTCTGTTTTAAATGAGATCTGTCCTCCTGGCTACCACTACCTCCAAAAAGCCCGCAGCACAGGCCGTGGCGGTGGTCTGTCTGTCATCTACCGTGATGAGCTGGATCTGTTCCCCCTGTCTCTACCTGAACTATCCTCTTTTGAGTGCCTTGCATTTAAATGTAAGCCTCCATTCCTCATGACTGTACTTCTCATCTACCGTCCACCCAAACCAAACCCAGCTTTCATTCCAGAGATGTACAACCACCTCTCATCATTCTATACTACATCTGCCAATACAATTATACTGGGAGACATGGACATCCACTTGAATACCCCCTCCTGCTGTCTTGCTGCGGAATTTCTTCAATTGTTGGACTGTTTCAATCTCACTCAAAATGTTGATGTACCCACTCACACCAGGGGGCACACTCTCGATCTGGTCATCACGGACTCTGCCCCTATCAGCAATCTACAGGTGTATGACCTGGGAGTGTCTGACCACAAGGTCATCTCCATGGAGTTACCATTTCCATTCCCCCATATTAAGGAAAAACACCAACTCTGCTTTAGGAATCTGTTACCAGTGCCTTCTTTCTGCTCAGCTTTCATCAGCCAGTGATTCTGTGGATTTCTATAATAAAACCCTGGGTAACATTCTGGATCTCCATGCACCCGTTAGGATCAGAACAGTCAGCTTCTCCCGTTCAACACCCTGGTTCACTAACGAACTGCGGAAAATGAAGACTGCTGGGCGTACTTTGGAGCGGCGTTACAAAGCCTCGGAACTCACTGTGCATAAACAAGCCTATCGGGAACATCAAAGGGCCTACTCAAAATCCCTCAGAGAAGCACGATCAAACTTTTACTCCTACATAATAAAAGACAATACTGGAAACTCTAAGCAGCTATTCTCCACGGTTAATCATCTCCTCAAGCCACAAACAGCCCCGCACATAGAAACTACAAAAGAACACTGCAACAATTTCATGGCCTTTTTCAGCTCCAAAATTGACTCCATCCGTGCCATCCTATCTGGCTGTCTCTCCACTCTACCTATCCTGACTGTCGACCCACAGTCAGCGATCTCCCAGCCTCTCTACTGCTTCCCTGAAGTCTTTGTAGTCCTGAAGAGGTTGAGGATATCATCAGGAGGATGAAACCCTCTACTTTTACCCTTGACCCCTTTCCTACAGCCCTGGTGAAAACAAGCATCTCGATCATAAGTCCTCTGATCACCACAGTGATTAACCACTCCATCCAAGCTGGCCATGTTCCACCTGCCCTAAAAACTGCCATAATCAGACCAATCCTTAAAAAACCCTCCTTGGACCCTGAAATCCTTGCCAACTACAGGCCCATTTCCAACCTTCCATTTCTGTCCAAGGTACTAGAAAAAGCTGTTTCTGCCCGCCTACAGGATCACCTGAAACACAACAACCTTTTCGAAAGGTTTCAGTCTAGTTTCCATTCCGCCCACAGCACTGAAACAGCTCTGATGAGGGTCACAAACGACTTGCTGATGACGGATGATGCTGGCTCACCCTCTCTCCTTATCCTCCTTGACTTGTCTGCAGCATTCGACACTGTCGACCACTGTATACTTCTCAACCGGCTACATCACACCATCGGACTCGCTGACACCGCTCTCAACTGGTTCCACTCGCATCTCACCGACAGGACAGAGTACGTCTCCATTGGAGGTGCAAGATCAGGGACACACACTGTCACCTGTGGGGTCCCTCAAGGGTCAGTCCTTGGCCCCACCTTCTTCACACTCTACATGCTCCCCCTTGGCCAGATCATCAGTCGCTTTGGAGTCTCATTTCACTGTTGTGCAGATGACACCCAACTGTACATTAAAATGGACTCACACCCCTCTGCAACTTTGCTTCCACCATCACCACTATCTACTTTCACCACCTGTCTGGAGGAAATAAAGGCGTGGATGAAGCGCAACTTCCTGCAGTTAAACAGCTCCAAAACAGAAGTCATACTTGCACCCCTCACCAGATCCAGTCATCCTCCATAACCAGCATCACGTTTTCCGGGCAGGTCATTCCCCTCTCCACATCCGTCACTAACCTTGGTGTTATACTTGACCCTCACCTCACCTTTGAGGCTCACATCAAACGTCTCTGCAAAAACTCCTTCCATCACCTCAGAAATATTGCCAAACTCCGACCCTCACTCTCCTTTCCTGATGCCGAAAAGCTCATCCATGCCTTTGTCTCCTCCAGGCTGGATTACTGCAGTGCACTATTGATTGGAACCCCCAGCAAGAGCATCCAAAGGCTCCAGTATGTACAAAACAGTGCTGCTAAGTTCCTGATGAGAGTGTAAAAGTATGAACACATCACACCCATCCTCCATTCACTTCATTGGCTTCCCATCTCCGCCAGGATTGATTACAAGGTCTCCCTCCTCACTCCCAGTGCGTCCATGGCAACGCCCCCTCCTATCTTAAAGAACTGCTAACCACGCAAACCTCATCTCGATCCCTCCGCTCAACCAACGCTCACCGTCTCCACCCCCCAGGACTAAGTTCCGCACCTTAGGGGACCGGGCATTCTGTTCTGCCGCCCCTCGTCTATGGAACAGCCTCCCTGAATACCTGAGGGCACCACAGACTGTTAATTGTTTTAAAAAAGGACTTAAAACTTTCCTTTTTAGCAGATTCTATGACCTCTAAGTTGGTAGTAGGTGTTTTTTTTCTTTTACTAATTCTTTTTTCTTTTATTGATGCTTTTCCTGTAGCACTTTGAGATTTATTTAAATGTAAAGTGCTTTACAAATTAAATATATTATTATTATTATTATTATTATTATTATTATTATTATTATTATTAATAATAAAAAATTTAGGAAATTTAGCAGCCATTGAAATGTGTCCACTGTGAGCGGAACACTAAACTAACCCTAACCTGTTGGCAGAGGAGTTGACAAGCAGTGGATGAGTGAGAGGCAAACTTTTTTTTTTCGGGGTTTTTTTCCCTCGACTTTTTCCGTTCTTAGCAGTTAGCATTGTCATTTGCAATAGCAGTTTTGTCAATAGTGTTGGTAATAAAGATGTTGAGAAGATCCAGGAGGGAGAGAAAAGTCCCATCCAGATTTGTGGAGGAGGGTGGGCAGGAGCAGGAGCAAGAACAGGAGAAGACAGGAGGAGTAGCAGCATCTCTTCCACAGTAAGTAACATTAGCACACTTTACACTGGATATTTATTCCAAGCTTTACTGTAAAAATGTTCTTCAATATCTAGTGTAATTTTTCACATTGGCTTTGTCTCAAATCGCTTTACTATAACTTTTTTATTTTATTTTACCAGCTATATTTATTACTTCTATTCTTATACTTTTGAATGAATAATTTTGGTCTTGATAAATGTTATTTAATCTTATGATTTATATTTCTTCTGATTACTTCTGATGATGAGCCATCAAAAAGCTCTGGTACAAGGCGTGGGAGAGGCCGAAGCAGGAGAGATGCTGATGGTGCTGCTGTCGATGTGCTTAGCCGGTCACCACATCATCAGGCCTGGAAAACAGAGGCAGACCCTGACACTAGAAAGCCTAACCCACCCAGATTCACCCCCAAACGCACCCCTGGTCCCCAATCCTTAACCCTGCAAAAAGTCAAACCTCTTCTGGATATAATCTGAAACACCTGCAAGAGCGTCTACCATCCAAAGCAGCGCATCTCTGTGGATGAGAGGACGGTCGCTACAAAGGCAAGGCTCTCAATAAAAAAGTACATGAAGGCAAAGCCAACAAAGTGGGGGCTAAAGTTTTTTGTTTTAGCTGATGTAAATGGCTACACACTTGACTATAGGCTGTACATAGGGAAGGCCCACAGTGCTTCAGGGAAGGGGCTTTCTTTTGATGTGGTGTCTGAGCTGGTGAACAAAGACTACCTGGGGAGCGGCTACATTGTTCACTGTGACAATTTTTACACCAGCCCTCTCCTGTTCCGTCACCTGAGCCAGCAGGGGTTTGGGGCTTGTGGGACTTACAGGCAGGGCTTAGTAGGTGTCCTAACAACTCAGGAAAATGCCCTGGACAGAAAATCAAAGAGAGGCTCCATCAGGTAGATAAGAGATGGTGACCTGCTCTTTGTGAAGTGGATGGACACCAGGGAGGTCTCCCTCTGTTCCACTGTCCATCCTGTATACACAGGGGAGACCGTCCTACGGTGGCAGAATAATAATAATTATAATCCATTTTATTTGTTTGATGGCGCCTTTCAAGTCACCCAAGGTCACCTTACATAGGATAAAAGCATAAAATCACAGAATAACATCACAGAATATTAAAAATAAACATTGACATAAAAAGAAAAAGAAAAGAAAAGTTTAGTGCACAGTGGCACCAATGGTACTGAGGCGTGGTGTGGGGATGGTTAGCAGTCCAGCAGAGGTTGAGCGGAGGGTGCGAGCGGGGCTGTATTGTTGATGAACAATCTGCTCTCAAATGTTGTATTACTGCAAAAGCTGTGGCTGGGGATGGGTTTGGGGTGCACGCCTGTAGTATCAAAATGACACCTTAATGCAAAAGATAAAAAAAGGTCTGTGTTCATGCCTGGTCATGGAATGATTCAATTGCCCTGTCATTACAATTTGACCTCTGTCTTCACTAGATACCCAGGATTCGAGAACAATACGAACTCTGAGACTGAGCAGACAGCAAATGGGACTCCAAAAAGAAGGCCAGAGCCTTGGCCTCGATCTCTCCCAGCAAATGTTACCCCTCCTAGTGTCCCTCTACCCCTCCTCTGTAAGTTTTGATTTGATTGCCAACTGCAACAATGAACAGTCCAGTCATCTGTACCACTGCAATATGTTGATTTACGGTTATACCTTTATCCACAAGCTGACATCCCAGTAAACACAGGACAGGACAACGTGCCAAAAACCTATGCCGACATTAGCTGGAACATGAGGAGGGAGTCGGACCCCTTCAATGGTAGGAATCATACTCTGTAGCCCAATTAAAATACAAATTATGATCAGGTGCTGAAAATGTAAGATTTCTACGTCCTGCGGTTCTAGTCAAATTATGGCCTGGAAGAATAATAAAAATAATACAAAGAAAAAAAAGCAGCAAGAAGGGAAGGCATGCCTTCTAATGAAAGGACTGTACAAAGGTGATGTTCTGTCCTGTTCCTTTCTCTCCTCGTCTAACAATCTGCCTCTCTTGTTACCATTTTCCCTCAATGGTCATCTAGTAGTCAGCTCAGCTCAGTCACCGCCACCACCTCAACACTTGAGTCCAGTGTTTAGTGAAATAAGCATGGACTACCCTTATACACATGGTGAGTTTTTCATAAATTTACAAGTACATCTCAACTAGTTCATAACTCCTACACAGTTCTCAATTCAATGTGGGACAAGAATTATGTGTACAGTATCCTGTTGTGAATATATACTTATTTTTTCTTGTTTTCTAATTTTTTGAACATTTACATACCTTTTCTCAATTAGCCAGCGGTAGTGGAGAGCCTGGAGGCCGCCTCCTCTTCAGGCCAACCTTTAGAGTTGGCAATGAAACAGGGCCAATTCCTTGCACACGTAAGAAATAAAAAAAGAGTTCACAGTATTCATTCACAGTGTTAACAATGTTCACGACATATATATCTGAGTGATAATGTGTAGCTGTGGGTTGATTTTATTGACCATCATTGTGTGTATCATTTCCTTAATGTTTAAATAACATTACTCTTTTCTCCAGATAAACACTTTTTTTTTTTCAACTTTTACAATCTTTCAGCGGCTCAGCTACATGGCCTATTGCTTTTGGAAAACATCAAACAACAGGTTGCCCAACTCGCCACTACAGTAAACCTGCTGATGGCCAAGGTCAACAATGGACTCCAGCCAGCAGTCTTTGAGTGGCCAGACGAATTTCAATTCACCCTGGAAACAAGCGCAGAGCTGGACCGTTTGAGGCCTGGCTTGCGGACCCTGCCAATGATAGGCAGAAACATGCTCTTGTAAGCATATTCCCCCAATATGTTTTCATTGTACTCAAGACACTTATTTAATCTTCCACTAAATCTAGTTAATCTAAAGTAATATTTATTGCTACATTAAGCTCTTTGTAATAATGTAAGTTGAATGTTATGGATAAAAGCATCTTCCAATTGACCCCATCTTTCCGTGGCCCGTTATTTCATTTCCTATTTTTGATCTGAGCAATGACAAAAAATGAACCGTAATTTGTTTTTGGTATCAGATTCATAAATAAGAAATAACAAACCGTTTTTTTTATTTTTCGATTTTGGAATCTCTGCGATGAGCTGGCGACTCATCCAGGGTGTACCCTGGCCTACGCCCATCGAGCAACTGGATTTGGCCCCAGTAACCCCGCAACCCCCTTGATAAGGGGCGATGAAGCGGTAACATCCCCGCGACCCTAACGGAATAAGCGGAATCAGAAAACGGAATGGAACGGATTTTGGAATCTCAATTGAATATGAAAAGAACGAATGATACACGGATTTAAAATATCTACCAAACACTTTAAATAGGAATAATGCCTTAATCAGAATAAAACCATATGTGGCGATCAGTAGTTTATATGTCAGCATTAACGTAATGTATCGGTATGTTAATGAGCCCAAACTGTTAGCTAGCTAATAATGATAATATTGATAACATTATGTGGGTTCAGTAACAGGTTTACCTCCCCAGGGTCCTCTCAGCCGGACATAAACCAGAGCCGCTTCTCTTCTTCCTCCACAAGCAGGAGGATTAAAAAGGAAATCATGAATTCCTGAAGCTCGAACATATCTGACAGCCAAACTTTACTCTTCTTGTCACTTTCGCGGACCTGGGCTGCAGAAATAGTACGGGCCGGGATCATCTGGTGACGCAACCAGGAAATGCCGCGAAGGGTAGACTGTCCCATTTAACAAAAGTTGACGCAGCCTGCAGGGCGCACCGAAGTACTCATTCGGATAGACCACAAAGGGCAGGTCCTTGAAGTGTCCTTTCAAAATAAACTTGTTTTTAATGTTCCACATTAATATCGTATTTCATTAGTTGATTGTTTCTATATGAATTTATTTATTTACTATAGACGTATTTGGTTTTAACATGCATTTTACAGTTTTTTAATAGAGACTTTTAACCTTGGTTACACACTTTATTATAAACCAAACTTGGTCACATTAAGTCTTTGCTGTTTACTGATTTAAATGATGCAAGTTTGTACCAATATCATGATGCTAAATGGAGAAAAAAATAACCACTCATATAATGGCAAAATAACTTTATTTTAATGCCATTTAAAAGATGCTGGTTGTATAAAAAGTTGTTTTTGAATTTTTGAGCCAACTCATCAAGTGACGACACTGGGATTGGAGGACGGGTGGGCTGCCATCCTAAAGCATCTAAAAAAAAAACCCTCAAAAAACACCTACTTTGTCCAACAGTTTGAGCAGTTAACATAAAACAGCTGCTGTTTTACACCTCACTTCTGAAAAACTATGAGAGCTGAATGAAGAACTTACTGAGGCAGTTTCAACACAACAAACAAATACAATCATCTCAGTTCCAGCTCATTTTGGAATACAACAGCAAGAAAAACCCACAATCATGAAATAATCTGCTTCCTTTTTCGAGTCGTAATGGCATTGTGTACTTGGTTCTTGATATCCCTCCAATCACGCCTGCGGAGTGCAGGTTCTGCTTTAAGAGCATTCACACAAGCGTCTTTCCCTGGAACTCTATGCAGAGTGATGCACTGTCCCAGCTGTCGCCAGACTGCTTCTTTTTCTTTCAAACTCCAAGGCCTGCGATGGATTTGTCTTGGGGGCAGAATCTGTGGCTCTACACCTCAAACAGAAATGAGCAAAAACATAAAAATTGTAGAATGGTGCTGACATCATCACGAAGTTAAATAATATGTAGTCCTCCGTATGTTCTGGATGGATGGATGGTTTTCTTATTCTACTTAATGTTGTTTTTCGAAAAAGACCACTCAGATCTCTGTACTTTATACAATACCCAATATTACATTTACATCATTGCCAAATGGTGAATGCAGCTGCTTTGCAATCTACTACTGTCCATAGAAGCCTAAAGCTAGTTTATTACTTATTCCAAGTCAATAGCTCTGTTAGGCATGTAGCTTTTCAATCTGATAAATAGTTGTGGTTTAGCAGTGCTGTAAAGAGAGCTGCAGACAGGAGTCTGTAAAAACCTTGATAATAAAAAATAAACCTTGTGGATGTAAAATGTCCTAAAATGGAGCAAAGTTCAGCTACCTATTATTTATTGGTGCTGGTGATGCAGTAAATATGATCCGCTAAAATAGATGATGCCGTTTCCATATAGTGCTTGCATTACCTTTGAAAATACAGGAGATCAACTTCACAGTTCATTTTTGGTTACTACTCAGTGGCTGTCTCTCATGGCTGACCTGTAGCAATATATCCTTCAGTGCATGAAGTTTACCTGTTTTCTGAGCCCTTTGCTTGACTGGAGGTCTTGAACGAGATGTCTCTGATGCCATAAAGTGTGCCTCTTCTAAAAGAACAAAACAACACCTCAACATTAACTTCAAACTATCATCATACTGAAAGATACGCTAATATGCATATAACAGTGCTCCTGCATAGATTATGCAGTTGTGTTCTCACCATCTGAGTCTGTAACTGGCTCAGAGTCGGCCTTTGGACTTTCCTTTTCCTTGGAATACACTTCAGGAAGAGAAAAACAGATGAGACAATAAAAATACATGGTGAAGTTCATTGTCGTTGTCGGCATCTTCTTACTCTCCGTTTTAAAGCCATGGTCGTTTAGCGCACCAGCTACCTACCCATAGGTACTGATCGGTGTCAGTCAAAAACTAATTAGCCAATGGGGACGCTCTGCTGATAAAGCCTGCCCACCCGAGAGGTTTGTGCCAAAACTGCAAACAAAAAGTCAGGGAGCGCAAACGAGACAGAGCTGCTAAGAGACCGCAAAGCTGAGAGTCAGCGCAAAAGTCTGAGCGGAGAGAGAGAAGCAGAGGGAACCGTAAACAAAATAATGCATTATTAGAAGAGTAAAAGACCAATACTTTACACTATTTGACAAATTATTTGATTGCAAGTTATACATTTTATTTTTTAAATGAAGCGGGTATTGGGCTGGTGTGGGCAGGCACCAAGCTCCTCCATGCGCTGATCTAAATCACTGCTCTCTCTGCCTGGTTCTGTCTCTATATCCCTGTGAGTCTCCTGAAATAAACATAACATGTAGTGTTGAAATAACTGCATCTTTTTCAGCAATGAATTCATACACAAGATGCAGTTACCTCCCTGTAGTGCCGTACTAAGCTACCTATTTAGCTAGATACTGACACTTACTGTCTATGTGCTCTACTAATTGCATTATAGTTCTCATTCAAATTTCTCACTTGATCATCTGGATCCGCAGAGCATGTCCCTGCCTGGCCACAGCTTTCACCGTGCCTCTCCATGTGTCTCTGTGCTGCCAACATTGTGACCAGATACCATTATTTTACCAGAAGTACAATGGCTGACGTTGATGATTTGACTAATTTGATACATTTGATATACCTTTCAGATTGATACCATGACATCCTAATTTATAATGAGACGTGGATTATGTATTAAAACATTTTTTAATACCAATATCAAGTTAATGTTACATTAGAAAACAGTTTTTTAGTAGGGTGCTTAGGTGATTTTGATGACACCACACTGAATATTAGTGTTATCGAATATTTCTCCCAATGGACATTCCTCAAAATTATGGCAAAGCACATTTTTTCCAAACAATTGGAAAGCAAGAGAGGAGAAAAGAAGGCCAGGAAAGAAAGTTGCAAAAGAAAATGCAACCCTTTACTGGACAGTGCCGGCCACTGTGCAATCTGCAGCAACACTGCACCACCAGGGTTAGATGCAGACATTGAGGAGTAGGTTCAATGTGAGCTCTGTCAACTGTGGTTTCATGTAGCTTGTGTGGACATGGATGATGTCCCGGATGGAGAGTGGCTGTGTCACAAATGTAGCGTGAATGTAGTGTGAATGTAACTGTTGTGTTAATGTGTCTCTCACACACACACAGATTAAATATTGTATATAGTATTCTAACACACACACAGATTAAATAGTGATTACATGGTGTATATAGTATTCTCTCACACACAGATTAAATAATTATTAAATAATGTGTATAGTATTCTCTCTCTCTCTCTGTCTCACACACACACACACACACACACACACACTAGTTTAATGTATATAGTATTATTCAAAGAAAAGTTAATTATGGTTACCTGTTATATGATGTTCATTCATCTTTGTTCTTGTTTATTTGCTGTGTGGGGTAAGGGGGGGGGGAGAGTTAAAGTCAAAATGTTTCCAAATTAATAAAATTTTTAATTATTCAAATTCACCAGAGGTGTGCTGATTAATTCTCCACGTGGTTTTACATTAGCAGCATTTCTAGCTATATAACGTTACCGATATGAATTTGAATTGGAACTAAGTCACGTAAGACTCAAGTCTTAACCTTCAAGTCTCAAGTAAGTCAAGTCAAGTCACAGGTTATGTCAAGTCGAGTCAAGTCAAGTCCTGTACTAGGTCAAGTCAAGTCCAAGTCAAGTCACCTTATTATTGCAATTTTACCCGCAGAATCTGATCTTAATAAAGTGAACAACATACAACATAATGAGTGGTAAAAAAAAAAAAAAAAAAAGTTCTTTGAGGCTTAATTGTAGTTTTTATTAACTTGCTCCATATGAAATCATGTTTACTTAATTCAGTTTTATCCTCATATTCATTGCATTAAAGCTATATATACACTAATTTACTCAGCTGTTAACCCAAATCAATATGTTGTTTTTCACTAAAGGTTACTTCATTTTAAAATCCTATTTATTTCATGTACTGTTTTAACATATATATTCCATTTTCAATTGTACTTACTTTGCTAAGTTTTAAAACCATGTTTGTGTCATGATCTGTTTTTAAGCAGTATCTACTTTATTTACTAGTGTTTTAGCTTGTAGTAATTACTCAATTTTAAGACAATTGCTTCATTTAGTAACAGTAACATCTCAAACAGTATTCATTCAACTTCACAACCTTAGTTACTACTACTACTACTTTTAGGTGACTTCCTCGCTGCAATATTTACTTTGCAGGGATGACCCCCGCGTGCGCACACACACACACACACACAGAGGTAGTGGCCAACATCACGCAGGCGGCCCACCGTTGCTTAAGATATGCAGGGAAAACACTGGGTAATGATTCGGTGTTGGCGGGCTGGTATGTTATTTAGCTCATTTAACCCTGTGTTGCTCGTTCGTAAAACCTACAGCCAGTCTTGTGATGAACCGGTCGGAAGGTTCGCTCACGTTGTCTGGGGTTAATGTTGGCAAATCATAAAAAAAAAAGTTCCACCAAACCGACCCTCCCCACCCCCACATCATATCAAGCTAAAGTTAGCTAACTACCGACTAGGCTAATAGGATAATATTAGCTAATTGACAAGCACTTTCTGGGCAGAATGACTCTATAAATGACGAACAAAGTTTGAAGTTGTCGCTTGGCTGTCCGAGATGTTTATGTCGCATGTTTTGCACTGTGCTGTGCGTCTTTTGCCGTCAAAATGGTAATTCCGAAAGCCGAAGACGATGACTCTCGGCACCCCTCCAGCTGCCATGTTGATGCAGATCTGATTTAAGAGGGCCTGTTTCTCAAATAAACACGTGAGGTACGTAGAGAGGGCATGATTGATTGACAGGGTAGTGAACCAATCATGACAACGCCGTTCTCAGCCTGCGCTCCGACCGGGTAATTTATTATTTTTTTTTTTACAGTTAAATTAAAGTCTCAAGTCTTTTATTTTTTTTCAAGTAAAGTAACAAGACATCAAAAGTTGAGTCCAAGTCACAGTGACTCGAGTCCCCATCTCTGGCGTTACGTGTAGCAGTGACGTAGCTACACGTCACGCTTCTCTCTTGCAGGCTGCAGACGGATACAGTTGCTCCAAGTAGGCGTTGACAGACGGGGCTCGTTAGCATTTAATGGTGCAGGCTCAGAAGCAGCCTGCTCTCCGTAGAGCTCAGTAAAGCGACTTTTAGACAACTGAAATTCAGGACCACGGATGGGTTTGGGGCAATGCATATCGAATACAGAGTTGTTGGACCTCTGACAGCTGTGTGAAATTGATGAAAAACTGTATAATATGGGACCTTTAAATAGTTTTAAGTGCTTATTTTTCAATGTTCTGCAGTCTGAATGCAATTGTGATTTATGATAACATTGTGTATGTGTATTCATGTATTTAGTACTCAAGGCGTCATTGGAAAAGAGAGCTTGCTCTCCATTGACCTTCCCTGAATAAATAAAGGATTCAACATCAGTACTTAAAGTACCTTAGTCAGTGACTGAAGTATTTCAAGCAATAGGCAAAGTAATTGAAGTAGATGTAGTAGTTTGAATATGTGAAGATGAACCCATTTAATTTGAAGATCAACCCATTTATTTGTTTATGGCCTTGAAATCAAACAAATTTCAGAAAAAGTACTCATGTAGTAGTAGTAGTAAGATAGTAGTAGAATGAGCAGTAGTAAAAGTGCAAAGTGGGTTCAAAGTGGTACATTACAAATCATAGCAACTATTTTCATTACATTACAAATCATAGCAACTATTTTCCAGTAAATGCTTCAGCATTTGTCTACAAGATTCCCCATAGTCAATGTTAATCCAGTAGGGTTTTGGTATGGCCAACCTCCACTGGAACCATCAAGTCTCAGGCATTACCATCGGATGCAGACGGAGGCTTGTTCTCTCTCTCTCACACACACCCTCACAAAAAAATACTGCGTCAGTAAGATGGGCACTCTTTAAAGCAGTGGTGTCAAACTGATCCAGTAAAGGGCCACTGTGGCTGCAGGTTTTCATTCCAACCAAGCAGGAACACACCTGATCCAAATCAGGTGTGTTTCATTCCAACCAAGCAAGAGCACACCTGATCCAAATCAGGTGTGTTCTTGCTTGGTTGGAATGAAAACCTGCAGCCACAGTGGCCCTTTACTGGATCAGTTTGACACCACTGCTTTAAAGGGAAGGATCAGAGGATAACTGGTTAATTCAATCCCAAAATTATGAAGATTAAAAGATTAAAAACCCAACAAAGATGAAAAGGTCTTTGCTGGGCCTCAAAAGATAGCAGTGAGGTGAGTTAGAAACATTAAAAAAACAAAATTATGGACTATGATTGGATATATAGCCATGCCCTGGATTTTTTTCCCCCATGTGGCCCTTTAAGCTGTAGTTTTCCCAATTATTATTCATCGAAAAGCAGAGGTGGGGGACTCGAGTCACATGACTTGACTCGAGTCGGACTCAAGTGGCAAATTTGAGGACTTGAGACTTACTTGACTAACACTGATGAAAGACTTGACTTTGACTCGGCATTTATAACTTGAGACTTGACAAATGACTCGAAAGTCTTGGCTTTCCTTTCTTTCTTTCTTTCTTTCTTTTTTTGGCGCATATTGAGATGTTTTGTTTTTGATACTTTGCCTTCTGCCACTGTATGACGCGGTGCATGCAAGCCTGGCAGGTGGCGGGTGTGCCAGACATGATCAGAGGAGGAGAGGCAGCATGGCGCGAGCTCCGAAAATCATCAAATCAAATTTTAATTTATTTTCATCACATTAACTTGGGACTTGCTTGAGACTCGAAGGTTAAGACTTGAGACTTGCTTATGACTTGAACGTATGTGACTTACTCCCACCTCTGTCAAAAAGCAGTGTGCTGCAAGACGACTTTTTAAGTACGTAAATCTTTGAATGCGACTTCAGACAATTGTTTCCATCTATATTCAATATGAAGTGGCTTTTTTGCACACACACCGCAACAACTATTTGCACATACCACTTTATTTCTGTGAGCAGTGCCACTTAGCTTTTCACAAGCCTTAAGTCTTAAGTGGCCTAGTGAGCTCTTCTTTTTCAAGGTCAGTAGACCTCATGGCTTTAGTTACCACGGATTTAATGGTTGCTTCGATCTTGTCCAGGCTCATAAAGATGGCCCTCACATATGATGGTGTGCAAGAATCACCTAAAATATAAGAATACACAATTCAGTCATAACAAGTCATCTTTTTATATTCTTCCTGTCTCTGGCAACTAGGGCTGGGTGATATGGACCAAAAATAAATAGACATTTTTAGTCTGAATGGTGGTACACGACATACATCTGTATTTTCTATTAAGCGGGCTTAATATTCAGTTTTATCTTTATGCTTTCATAAAATATTTAAATATTGATTTTTGATAGATAATCAACAGTAATGTGGATATAATGACTGTGGGTAGAGACAAATAATAGAACTGCTAGAATGGTCCACTAAGTTCAGAAAATGTACTGTTATGCAGCCTTTAAAACCAGGAAAAGACAACACTTATGCCATATGAGGATATTACAATATCCAAAATGTAAGACGATATCTAGACTCATATCAGTACATCGATAAATTGCCCAGCCCTACTGGTTTATGTGTTTTATGTTTGGATTTTCATGCCTCATGTGTCTTTAAGTTCTCCTGTGCATTTTCCTGTGGTCTGCCCTCTGTCTCCCTCTGTCTGTTAGTCTTGTTCCCTCCTGGTTTTCTCCTCTGTGCTCCTCCCCCTCGTTACCACACCTGGCCTCCTCCTCGCTCTCCTCACCTGTTCCTCGTCTGTTCATCAGTGTCTGTGTATTAGAGATGGGATTTATGGCTTTTTGAGGGGAGCCAGGTCTTGGTGAGCCATTCCTTTCAAAGAGCTGTTCAAAAAACTGGCTCAATTGACTGATTTTTATATTTATTAGGTTTTAAGAAGCCAGCCTGGTGGTAACTCATTTTATCTTGGAAATAATCACTGGGAGGTATGATGGGGTGAGATTTGGAACAAAATAATACAAAATTAGATATCCCACCAATATCTGAGTTTGAATTATTCTGAAATATTGATTATAACCTCATTTGACATGTGTGGATTAGATTTTAAAGTCTGATCTGGATTCATTGTAAATATTCCACAAGGTTACGCCATATCACTCTGCGTTGACAGTGACATCACTATTTTGGATTTTCCCTTTGTACAAATTGTTTGTATGTGTGTAAAGCTACCATGACTTGTTATTCATGCAACACTGTGACCTTAACACTTACAAATAAACATTAAAAAAACAAAGCAGGCTACAATGAATTTCCGTGCAAAACAGCTTTAAGTGCATGGGGGCAGGGGCAGTCACGTGTTTTTTTTTTTACGCAAAGGCAGCGTGCACAACTCAGGTGGTGTCATGCTACATTTGCATATCTAATAAGCACCGTGCAGCTGGGCTGCGCTACTCCCCATGTAACTTTTCTGTCCCACTCAGGGGAGGAGCGCACAGTGATATATATAAAAAAAAAAAAGAATGGTTCCCAGCTGCGACTCGGTTCCCATCATTCATGTTAATGAGCCATTCAATAGAATCGGTTCCTTCGTGAACGTCGCAACACTACTGTGTATTTAGTCTGTGTCTTCCCTTCACTCCTGGTCCAGTGATTGTATTTGTCAGCCCCTGTCTGCTCCTGCTCACGCGTCTGTTTCAGTCTGTTCCCAGTTCCCCTTGGTATGTGTTTTTGGATTTTTGCATTTTGATTTGAACTTTGGTTTTGATTTGTACTTTGCCCTTTTTCCTTTGCACTTTGTTCTATTGCTGTTTTGTTGCTACTTTGTCTTTCATCCCCGTTTTGTCTATTTTTGGGTTCCTGGTTCAGCCTGAGAATAAAGCTTGCTTTTTGTTTACCCCATTTCCTGCCTCCTGGGTTCAAACTGCATTTGGGTCCAACTCCTATCCCTTCATAGCTTTCCCCTTTAACCCTTAACCCTGACATAGAAGCAGGGAAACAAACAAAAATCAATTTAAGAACTTCAAACGTTCTGGAAAGTCACAGTTTATTCAAAGCTACTTTGGCACTTGCATGGCAATATTCAAGAAGCCAACTTACTTTGAGTGCTTGGAGTTGCTTTTCGAGTGTTGGTTAGGGAGGGACAAGTTTAATAATTTTATAATTTTAAAATCTTGACTTTTTCTTTGGTCTGAGGTGCTTGGTCCAGGATTTCTCTCTTCTGAGGTGCTTGGTCCAGGATTTCTCTCTTCTTGACCTTGGCTGTCACATTCTTGTCAGATTTTGGCCAGTAGCAATACACAGACTGCAGAAAATATAAAAACGAGGGTATGCATGCAAGGAAATTAAGTTATACATATAGCACCTTTCACAAAGTAGTCACAATGTGCTTCACATGAGTTAAATAGTTGATGTAACCCCGAAATTCCACCAGATATGTCCACCGCGTTACGTCTCCGCCACACCAGCTGAGCTTTTTACTTTACTACTGTGTTAACTTCCACCAGGTCCAGTGCGCTGCATATCTGCTTCGTCCAGCTCTGGCAGATCAGAGCCCTCTGGAGCAGATACGCAGGACTTCTATTTCTGGCGGATGCCGGAGCACAACGCAGCAATTCAGCTGAATTTAGCACAGAGCAGACAGGAAGTCACGCACCAAAACAACAATATGATATCCAGTTACTTTTAAAAATAAAACACTCCGTGTTGACACCAGCACACAAATCTCAAAAAAGAGACAAACACAAGCTCTTCTACTATTCCTTTGGTCGGGAACACTTAGTGTTGTTGTTTTTTAAACGCAGACCTATAACTGCGGTCACAAGTGATTATGTGATTTCGCAGGAACTCTCAATCTCACGATGCCAGCTGTTGACCGTACGTATGGCAGACTCAAAACGCAAACGGTGGGGGTTGCCGGACTGCGGATGGCGGCGCAAAACCGCATCGGAGCCGTAACGCAGCGGACATGTGTCTGGTGGAATCTCAGGGACCATCAAATAATATAAAAAATCAATAAAGCAGAAATACACAAAGAGGCTTCAAGTGAGACTCTCGCCAAAACTCAACCTAGGCTTTATTTGTGAATGTATATGAGTCAAACCTTTGTGTAAATGCATAATTATGACGAAAGAGGCACTTTTTATATTTATAGTAGTTTAAGGTTGTCAACTCCCTGAAAAATAAATAAGGGACACCAGGCACGTGCACACACAAGGCCCAAGGGGTGCTTGAGCCCCTGTCCTTTTTGCCTTGTATTAAAAAGTGCCCTTTTCGTGTGTTTTTTTTTTTTAAATGAATACATTTCTGTTGTGCAAAAGGATGTCAAAAAACGGCGGTATAAAAACTCCACTGTTATCTACCATACGCATTTCTTACGTGATATGGTGTTTTTTTGTGTGTGTGTGTTGAGCCTAAACAAAGTCCTTCTAGGCCAAACAGTCCACCATGGGCTACAGAAAAAGTGTGCCGGCAGACAGTGCAGTGCACTTTGTAGACATTATCTACACTTTTTCCAGCGACATGTTTTTTTTTACCCCATTCAAGTCTGTATTTTTGAAGCCATTTCTTTTCTTTTCTCGGAGGAGCAACGTTACTGCTCGTGGTGGAATGTGTACCGTCTGCAGTGTCCTGTGAATCCGTGTCATCCATGTTAGCCATGCTGGTTTGTTTTCCCAGTTGTCCCAGTCTCTTGTCTTCCGGTATCTTCTTGCAATCAACAGTACCTCGACCAATGAGAAGAGCTGGATTCTGCATTGTTATTCTCGCGTGTGAGTGTGCTGTCAGCTCATTGGTCACAGAGCAGGAGAGGGCTGGCAATAAGATTACCGTAAATTTTCATGTAAGATGCTCTATCATTCATTGATTCCACTGACATTTTAAAGACCATTTTGATTCTCACGGAAATACGTGACAAAGGGCGTCCCTTTTCAGCTCAATAAGACGATTCCGTTTTTCAAGGGACGGTTGGCAACCCTACCGTAGTTTTGTTTTTGGGCAAGCTAGTTTTCAATGGGGTGCAGGGGCACTCTTAAGCTACCATCAAAATCACTACAACTCACGTTAGCAGCTGGATCTTCGCCGTCATGGTAGACAAAAAGTGTTGATTCCGGAGTGGGACCTAACAGGAAGGCTTGAGGAGTGGTCCACAATTACTCTGGTGGATAATGGTGGACCGCTCCTCAAGCCTTCCTGTTCGGTCGCACTCAGGAATCAACACTTTTTGTCTGCCATGACGGTGAAGATCCAGCTGCTAACGTGAGTTGTTCAAAAAACTATCTTTTTTGTAGTCCACAAACAATGTTCTCAATGCTCATGTTCATGTGTAGATACCCTGTTGATACCACGAGCAAAGTTTCATGTTGCGTCGAGCCTTCGTATGGGGCGTTCAGACCGAACGCGACAGACGCAAATACAATCGCGCCTATCGCACCGCTTGATCCTTTTGGACTATTCACACCATCCGCACTTGACGTTCTGGGGAAAAAAAGACGACGCGCTTGCCTGCTCATTTTTGAACCGGTATTTCTCAACCTGCTCTCTTTCCACATCGATCATGGCTGATGTCACCCCCGTTGCAGCACTGTACCTGCTGTACAAGTCCCAGAAACGCCGGAAAACGGTTCATGAATTCCTCCGGAGACGCACGGATGGCCTTCTTCTCCACGGAGGGAGTGGTCCCGTGGCAGCATAACGTTTAGTGCACAAGCACCCCAAAAACAGCTCTTTTAACGGCTCTGATATTACACCATTAAACTTTTTCTTTACTTAATTATCATTTTGAAACTGGCCAGTCTACAATCTCATTGTACTTGAAAGAATGTGTGAAAGAATGACATGAGAAATAGTAGTCATTAAGAAATATATACAATATATTTTTAATTTGAAAACAAAATATGTATTTACAAAGATTAAATTCAATACAAAAAAAAAGTGATTAATAGAAAAAGAACGGAACAAATATAACAAAAAATTTACAAACATTTACCAGCCTGACTCATTCCCAGCACAGGCTGCCACCCCAGCTACTCCAATATATCAAAATTTAGTGTAACAAATGAGTTTTCATATATTAATTTATGAATTTGGAATTTAACAAATTCCCTTTGCTGGGGTGGCAGCCTGTGGAGGGAAGGAGTCAGGCTTGATAAAAACCTCTCCTCCTCAATCCACGCAGGTGGAGGTGTGGCAGGGGGGCAGGTGGCCTCTGCAGGCTCTGGATGAGGAGGTCCTCTATCATCTCCTCCCTCCTTCCATCCTCATCAACGCCCCTCCCTCTCTTCTTCTTCCCTGTCCGTGCACCTGTATGAAATCAAAATCACACATTCTGTTGATGACATAGTCTGTAAACATTCATTTTCAATTTAGACTGGAGCCCTTCAAATAAACACAATAATCACATTCCCGCTTCTGTAAAGTACATACCACTGGTCGAAGCAGGAGCAGCAGGACCGGCAGCAGCAGCAGGAGCTGTGCCCTTGCTGTCACTCGGGGATTGCTCTATAGAGAAATTATTATTATTATATGATCCAAACTTATTCGACAATAGGGGAACATATTATTTGACATTTAATGGAAACAAATGTGAGAGAAACAATACACGTATAAACTGCTCTTTCGCCAACTGAATTTGAAAGTGTTTTTACATGTACTTTACTATGTGTATGTCTTCACTTAACCAACCATCACAAACTAATGGTCCTGCTGATGGCCCTGCTTCTCCTGACCACAGTTCTGATGGTCCTGCTGCTGCCTCAAGCTCTCTTCATAGGTCTCTGCGGTCCAGTCTTCCTCGACCCCCTGACCCATGTTGCCACTGGTTTCCCTGGGCGCAGTGAAGGGGTCGAGGAAAGACAGGACCGCAGAGAACCGTCACTTTCTCAAAGTTCCCCCCGCTGACCCGCTCCTTTTTTCACTTTCCTCTTTTTCTTAAAGGTCCCATATTATGCAAAATACACCTTAGAGTGGTTTTCTATCAATAATATGCATCCCCGGCCTGTCTACAATCCCCCCTGGCATGAAAAAAGTTCATCCTCTCCCTTTTTTGCTTTCTCCGCCTTTAGAAAATGTGTGCTTAAACAGGCAAGTTGAAGAAAGTCTGTCGGTGACGTCACCGACAGACTAGACACGTCCCCCTAGGTTGGTGGCACCGCCCCAGGTGAAGGTTTGCCACACCCCAAGGAATTATCTAAACGCCACCATTTTTTTCCGCTCGGTTAGAAAATGAAGTTGGCAACTGTTGGTGTGTGCGAACCACTTTGAGCTGACTGTTTCACCAACTTGGGCCAGTACAAGGCAGGAGTAGTCGGCAGACTTTTACTCAAAGGAATACTTGCAGACCAAGGACATGTAAGTATACAAATGTGCTGTGTGTTTCTGTAGATAAGGCTGAACTCGTGCGTGATGTACTGTGTGTTTTGCCATTGAGAACAAGGTAAGGTTAGCGGCTAACCGCTAGCGTTAGCTTCTCTGACCACACAAGTTAGTGCTACAGCAGAATCATTGTGTGTATTACATTTCTGATCTTGCACATTTTGTAATGCGTGTCCTAGGGAAATGTCTGCATGTGCAAGTACTTAGCTGTGTTTATTTAGCAATTTTACACGAACTAACTAAGCAGTGTCACATAGTACCAGCTAATGCTAACCGCTATCTTCCAAGCTAACGCTAACCGCGAGCTTCTAGTTCGCATCAACACGGTCTCCACATGCAAACCCAGAGACCCGGTCGGTCAAGCGGAACATACACACACCCTCCGCCGGGTCTAAGTTTTCAGGATTTTGTGAAATATAATGCATTTGAAAACGTTTTTTAAGCTGGAATATGTTGGCATAAGCCAGGGCAACACGAGTGTGATGTTGCTTGCTAACTTACACAGTTTAGATTCTCTGCCCGAGCTCGGCCGGGCCGGGCCCCTGACCAAGTATTCGTGATTTTTGTTTTTAATAACTCAAAATAATGACCATATTTACAGCTAGAAAACGAGCATCTCTCTCCTCCCTCCATTTTTGTGTTGCTGCGTGGTGTTACACGTGAGTTATCCTCATGGCCAAAACATGACTTCAGACGTATGTGACATCACTCCCCGAGATGCAAGAAGAAAGCAAGAATATATATTTGTACTAAAGAAAATGACCAAAATAATTGTAATGCACAGTGACTTGAATACATAACTTTAATCTGATCACTGGTTTGGAAATGTTAAGGCGTTAGATTACTTGTTACTGAAATAAAAAGGTCAGGTTAGAGTAACGTAACGCGTTGCAGCATTTAGTGCTTGAATTATACTGTAACAGTGCTGTTATGTGTTATCCTATCCATATCTGGGAATTCGGTGCAGGATAATTAAACTGTGATTACTTGTTGAGAACATTTCAAATTGTTTGCCCATTTCTTGCAATTGTTTTCTCGTTTTTTATTTTTATTTTTACTGTTCAAGACTCTACCTGGCTGCACTGCATTACAGTGAGAAGGCTGATAGAGGACAAGCCACCACATCATCAGGAGATCCTCTTTACAAACTGAGCTTTCCAAAGTCCTGGAAGGGAGAGTGCAAAGCCAAACCCGTGAAGACAGAGGCGACATTCCGTAAGTTTTACAATCTTTTATTTGAACCTTGCAAATTAAAATAAACATGCACACAGGCATCACACAAAAGGTTGAACACAAACACTTAAAAACTGAATTCTTTTAAGATGGTTTTCAAAATTAATAATAAGGAGAATGTATAAATAAGAAGTAATTCGGAGACATAAGAGAAACTTCACAACAGTACAGCACAAGGCTTTTTGGTTCTACTGCAATTTTCCTGTAAACATACATTTTTGTTTATTGCACTGCAGACTGCGGTGATGCTCTGTTGGACCTGATCTTCAAGAAGGTTTTCCAGGACCCTGCCCCATATGTGAAGGAGGTGCTGAAACTCATAATCCCTGAAGAACCTCTCACACCACACAGACGGGCAGCACAACTCTCACTCTCCTCCCCAGAGAGCACCAGCACCACCTTACAAAGCTTATGTAGGCTATATTGGCTGAACACAATTCAATATAAAGTCAGCACTGAATGTTTACACCCATGGCAACTAGATACTTTCTTTGTTATCATTTTCATATTGATATTGAAGTTGATATATAAAGTCAAACTGTTTCACCTTATATTTTCTTATTATTATTATTATTTCATTCATGTCAACACATGTTTACAAATGTTTCTTAGAATAAAACATCTTTCCTAACTGTTCTGTGTTTTCATTGTTTGATATGTAATTTTCATGGTAATAAGTAAAAGATAAACTATAAGCAATGTAAGATAGAGGAATCAGTTATGTACTTTTCATCATAACACTTTTGCGATAAATTAATGGTATTTATGTGACTAAAAGCTGACTGCACTATTCCCCTCAGACGTAAGGGTCCATAGACTGTCCGATAAATGTTCAGTGCATGCTGCAGTGCAGATACATTCAGGCAGACAGGTTACAGGCCAGGAGGGTCCACCATGCATGATGGTGTATCAGGATGCTGCTGTAGTCTTCGTGTAACCTAGAAATTATGAAAGGTAAGTGAGTGACAATAGATTAGAGAAAAGAGAGCCAGCAAAATGACAACCTTGTTTGCCCAGTGTTCACACTTCATTGTGGTATTTCCATACAGCAGATATTCTCAGGTTATGTAGGAATTTGTAGACAATTGCCACAGGAACACCTACTTTTATGCTAAATTTGTATTATCCACAACTATAATCGCTAATCACGTCACATTGTTTCTTTGGTAATATATCTAAAGTTTATAAACCGTTGTAACTAGTAAAAAAAAAACAATTCTGACGGTAGAGAGGTGATGGGAGGCAACTGTGACTATTGAAAACTTGACAATGCTGGCAGTAGCTAATTACAGGTCGTCACTACAAATAAGAGGTTCGCAATCAACTTCCCTGGCTACATAAATGTAAATAATAATACTGGGTTACGCTTGTGTCTAGTAATGGCTGTTGCTAAATTGCATCCGCGTTACTGTAACTGAACAGCAGTAAACACTAGCCGAAGTTTAGCTAAGCTTCATGATGTAAACACTCGAGGCAGGAGAAGGGGGCTGTTATTTGAAACAACGCGAGGCAGACGGCCAGTAAGCTCGTAAAACTTTCGTTTGTCTGCAGTAACATAAAAGTAATGTCGAGGTAACAAACTTAACTACTGACCACTGAGAAACACCAATGTTCATTCTTGGCTGCTTACTTTCTTCTGGAGCCTCCTGTTCTGGGTCGGACCGCAGTCTGTTGTCCGGCAGCCATTACTCCCAGAAACTCCGCCGTTGCCATGGTCACATGATGCCGTCCTCACGTCTTCCGCAGGCAGGTGGAGGTGGGCGGTACCGTGGGCGGCGCGCAGTAGCTCATTAGCATTTAAAGGGAAAGGCACTGAAACCGGTAGCCTGGAGCAGGGCTGTGAAACTGGTGTTTCAAGAACCCTGCTGTGCTTAATCCTTCAGTTTATTTCGACCAAAGCATGTTACTAACATTCCATTTAGACTTCAAGGAACCATATCAAGAAGCAGAAATGACCATAATATGGGACCTTTAAGGTAGGTGTCCCTCAGCCCCTTCCATTTTTTTCGACACACCTCAACTGCAAACACACACACGCACACACAGAAAGACATGCACATTGCATAAAATAGCTTCTAATCAAATTAAATACTACAATAAACATTCACGCAAACTGGAAGTGGTATCCTGCAAAGGGGGATAATGCTATACAAGTGCTAACTGATGCTAACATTTCATAGAGAAACACGGTCAGTAACGTAGTAAAACAAGCCACAGATAGCTTCAAAACTTACCAGGGAGTTCCACCTCCTCACCGACTTTCACCCATGCCTCCTCTTTTTTATATTTATTGCGGTAGAATACCGCAGTGGTGTCGTACAGCACCGGGTGCCCACACACAGCTACAATTAGCTTCTCCTCCATCATTGCTCTGAGCAACCGTAAACAACCATACGTGAGGGAAGTGACGTCGTCGGCTTGAACTCGCTGCTGATTGGATGTTGCGATGCCGCCTGAAAAGTTGAATATTTTCAACTTTATTCGCCTCGCTTCAGACGTGCCGCTCCAGACGCTTCATTCGCGCCGCGCCAGACGCTCCATTTGCGCCGCCGGCGCCTGAATCGCGTCTCATCGCACCATTTACATTGATTTTCAATGTAGAGTTGCTGCTCCATTCGCGTCTATCGCGTTCAGTCTGAACGCCCCTTAAGGGAGTTCTCCTGTTTTATCTCAGAAGCAATGCCTAAACTCTACCTGCATGCAGCAGCTATTTTCTATCATGAAGACAAATTGAGTTTTAAAATGGCCAGGGCCAGGCACATTTTAAAACAATTTGTTTTAAGTGGTCAATAAATATGGCTCTTATCTGGCCTGCAAATTCATCGTGAGTTTTCAATATGGGCGATTGTTTGCCAGACGTTTCATGAATCCCATAGTTGGCACGACATCCACTGTGTTTGTTTTGAGGAAGATCACAACAGCAAACTGTTTTGTGTTTTGAAAGAAGAAAAAGGAGATGACATCACATTCAACCGAAAAAAGGAGGGGTCAGACAACAGGTAGTGTGGTTTCAGTGGACACATTTGGTTTGTATGGTTTACAATTGCCAATCAATATTACAAAGCTGTTGCTCAGGAAAAAAATAGGTGAATGATACATAAACAACTATGTTGCTGCTATTTACAGTTAGATGAAGTCTGTGAACTCCTTAGAATGAATGGAGTATGGTACTATAATCCTCAAATCATTGTCTGCCTCAGTCATTAATGCCTGCCTGCCCAAATGCTTTTCAGATAGTGTTTTCATCCGAGTGTTACTGTCTTTGACTGTGTACAGCAATCCACCTTGAGTCACAAGGCTGCATGAAGTGTGGCTCAAGTCCATCATAGACAGGGCAGAGAAGCATCTTTTCCCCATTGTATGTCTCACCAGAGACTGCAACAATTTCACAGCACTTTGTTGGGTTGTTTAATTAGAGTGAATGCTGCAATTTATTATTATTCCTGCTTCCGCACATTTCTTTTTAGCTCTTTTCTACTCCTATAAATTTTGAGCTACAGAAACCATTCAACTATCAAAATGTTGTTTTTAAGGACATGATGGCTTTTATTTTTGGAAATATCCAGCTTTTTCTGCAAAATTTTTCCCACTCATCCTTAAGGGGAACTTTTCAAATTTCATTCTAATACTGCTTCAGCATACGTTCAGCTATAGAAACTGTTCAGCTTTTTAACATTTCAAATAAATAATATGGAAGTAAATAGGAAAATCTTCAAATCCTCTTCAAAACTCATTGACTTTCAGCCTCTTCTTGTCCCTCATACTTTGGAATGTTGGAATGGTGTCTCTAGCTCAAAGAGTCAGAAGACCTTGAACTATTGGGCATGTATTCCGTTTTTTAAAAATCTTTTACGATTTTGAAATCATCACAGTTTAGTTTTAAGAATTTTTAGCTCATCTTCTGATTTTATAATGTGTGTGTATTATGTGAGCTAGAGTGTGTGACATCATCGCTAGAGTGAAGAGCAGCTGGAGGAAAAAATTCTGTTCAGCTTGATTTGGATCCCACATCTTTTACTTCACATAGACAATTTGTACATGGAAATGTAGGAATTCTTGTTGGCTTTCAGTTGATGGTCTTATTTCAGATGTAGGACTTACATTTTTAGCTGTAGAACATTTTTGGCTGTAGCAGCCCTAGAGCGACAAGCACTCCAGAAACTCCCCCATAATATTTTTTTGAGAGCAGGCGGTACTTGTTTTGTCTCTAGCTCTGGTGCCCTCATTTTTCACTCTACAGAAATAAATGTCTCCATGTTTCCTGTTACTTTATATAAATATTTTTGCAGTAACCATTACACTTTTTTCAAAAATCGCAGAAGTTTGGGAGGTGTTTTCCCATTCATTCTTATGGGGACATTTTCAACTTTGGCTCTGCTACTGCTCCAGCATATGTGCAGCCAGCAAAACTGCTCAGCTATCAAAATGTTCACTTTTTTAAAATCTTTTAGCCCTCTTACTTTTCAGCTTTCAGGCTTTTCAGCTTTTTCAATATTCAGCTTTATGTTCAGCTAGAAAAACTGTTCAGCAATCAAAATTCTCACCCTTTTAAGCTCTTTCAGCCTATAACTTTTGAGCTTTTCAGCTTTTTCAATATTCAGCTTTCAAGCCTTTTCAGCCTTTTCAAATGTTCATCTTTAGCATATTTCATCTTTAGCTAGAGAAACTGTTCAGCCATCAAAAAGTTATCCTTTTTTAGCTCTTTCAGTTGTCTTTCTTTTCAGCTTTCAAGTCTTTATAGCTTTTTCAAATCTTCAGCTTTTCAGCCTTTTGAGCTTTTTCAAATCTTCAGCTTTTCAGCCTTTTGAGCTTTTTTAAACGTTCAGCTGGAGAAACTGTTCAGCTATCAAAATGTTGATTTTTTTTTTTAGCCCATTCAGCCTATAACTTTACAGCCTTTCTGCCTTGTCAACTTTTTCTGCAAATTCTTGACCATTCATCCTATACATAGTTTTATGCATATCTGGCAGCACATTCAGCAATTTTTCTAGTTTCTACAGACTTCTTTGGTTCACGATGTATCTTTCTCACTTTGTCTGCTTCCCCAAGCCACTTCACAATCTGTGAGAGAGGATTTCGCCCAGAACAAACTAATCTTTTCAGCTGATGCAAGTAATTCTCAAAAGAGAAAGCGCTGAACTCGTCAAGACTGCCATAAAAGTTTGCATCTGATGCCAGGTGTACCAAACTGTGAACATTGTAGACAAGGAACTCATCCCTATACAAATCCTTTTCCTGGGCAGTGAAGTACACCAACAACCCCTCTGCATTGTGATTGTACTGTTTTGCCAGTCTTGGACAAATGAGGATAGATAACGCCACACTAAAAACCAGGAAGTGCTCATAGAGCTGCTTTAAAATAATGCCCTTATTTTATTCTATATGCAACTTTTTACAACAAAAAGCAGGTTTAGGTATAGGCGTTTTTTTTCTTTTTAGCTTTGCCACTCCTCAAAACGTTTCATGTACACAATTACACAGAGAGCTACATAACAGGCCAGTGTGAGGGGTTCTTCAATAGTGCAACTATAACATGTAAAAGGTACAATTGAGATAAAATCAAGCTACATACAACTATTTACAACAAAAAGCAGGTGGGGCTATATGCGTTATGTTTCTGTTTTTTTGTTTAGTTTTTTGTTGTTGTTTTTTCTGTTTTTTATCTGTGCCACACCTCAAAACAGTTCCTGTCAACGATGACACAGAGGGCTACATCACAGCACTTGGACTTCCACGGTGTGAGGTTCCTTTTTTTGTCCACTTGCTGGCAGCGTAGACAGATTCTGCAGCCTTGTGTGGCCTTCTTTCTGGCATCAGTGGCAATGGCAACTAACGTGGTCAGTGCTGCTGTTGCTGGGAACTCCTGTCTTCTCCACTCCACACAGCTGAGACACCAGTTCAGCCAGGAAGTCCTTGTGTGTCATGTGCTGTACCTGTTGTGTGTTGCTGATGGATGGCTGAGGATGTAGGCATTTGTTGTTGCAATGTCCATTAAGTGCATAAGTGCAGGAACAGGGTACGATACCGGCGAGCAGTTCTGCGGTCTGCGGTCATTTCTGACATTCTACTCTGGATCACTGAGGTTGATGTTCCACAGCAATGCCCTGAATCTGTCTTATGTCATGACAGTGGCAGGAAATGGCACAGACAAGATGTAGTTCTGTTTCCAGTAGTCCTGGAGACTTGGCAGCGACATCAATGCTGTGTATATGAGGAGATCAAAGAATGTATAGAGTTCCTCAACTTCAACGTCAGCCCATTTCTATTTCTTGCCCATTTCCTGTTTTTTTGCTGCTTGCTTGTTGGGATTTTTTGCAGTGTCCTCATTGTGTCGGCGGAGAAATACAGCTGGAAAGCTCCATTGGTGAATGTGTTGGACACGTGTTCACCTGGACTCCTGGTGTTCTGTGGCATGACTCTACTGATTTGTGGGGCAATATCTGGATCATCCTCTGTTTTCCAGGGCTCAGAGCTGTGGTGTGGCTGTGCTGACTGAGCTTGTGGAGATCTTGACCTGGCTTGATTCCCCCTCCCACTCCCCCTTCGTGTGCTCGCCATTGGGGTTGAATTGCGAGAGGTTCCAGGCTGCTCAGCATCTCTGTAAATGTACATGACAATAACACACGTAAAAATATAGTTTACAAAGTTTGCAAAGAGTAATATGCAAAACAAAAGCAATACACTTTCATAAGAAGTTTGTCTCACCTCTCCTGATTCCCACTCCCACACCCCCTCTGTATGTTCGCTGCTGGGGGTGACATTGAGATGTTCCAGGCTGCTCATCTCCTCTGTAAATAAATGTACATGAAAATAAATCAGTGCAATTTGATTTATATAGTGCTAATTCATAACAGAAGTTATCTCAAGATGTATTCCATGTAGAGTAGGTCTAGACCATACTCTTTATGATGTTATTTAGACCCATTTATTGAGACCCAACAATTCCCATAATGAGCATGCATGTAAAACCCATGTAAAAAGATAGTTCACAAAGAGAGTAAAGCTGGCTTTATACCTCCGGATCCGGACGAAATTCATCCGTCCAGTTTCAGCGTTTTTATGGTCGTAACGCAACTTATCCTCTAGAGGGCAGTGTCGTGTCATAAATGACAAGGCCGTTGACATGGCAACCGTTGCCATGTCACAGGGTTGTCATGTCAATGACGCTGTCATTACCGGCAACAACATCATAACAATAATAACATGACTTCAGTAGAGGAGGTTATTTTACTTTCTTTATTGAGAAACAGGCAAAAAAGGAACACAAAACGGACGCGGCGGTGGCATGTGCGGCCACTAAATGAGAATAGGCACTTAAATGACGAGTTTATTTCTTTAGTTTTGCCGATGAGAGAACTTGACGACAAAAGGCACTTCCAATACTTTAGCATGTCCGCCACTTCATTTGACGACTTGCTACGCCGGGTAGCTCCAATAATCAACCACGCCACATCCCACAGAGCGCCCGTGAGGGATGCTGAGTGACTGGCTGTGACCCTACGTTATCTGGCAGCAGGGATCAGCCAACAAGCCCTGGCAGCCAGTCACAAGTTGGGAGCTGCGACGGTGTCGAAAATAATCACAGAGGTGTGTCAGGCTCTGTGGACTGCGTTGAGGGAGAAGGTGAAGTTCCCACAGGGCAATTAATGGGAGGCTATCTGGGAGGGTTTTTTGATGCAGTGGGACTACCCAAATTGCGTCGGAGCCATCGATGGGAAGCACGACCGCGTCAAAGCGCCAGCCAACAGTGGCAGCAGCTTTTTTAATTATAAAGGTTATTTTAGTTTTGTTTTGATGGCTGCCTGTGACACGAACTACTGTTTCACCTTTGTCGACATCAGTTCAGAGAGCAGCTAATTCAGGGACGGCTCCCTCTGCCGCCACACGCTCCTCTGCCTGGGACAGATGTTTTGACACCGCCTATTATTGTGGCTAATGAGGCGTTCCCACAGAAGATCAACCTCATGCGCCCATACCCAGATAAGTGAGTGAAGTAGCCTTTGTAATATCTTTTCTTTTTTTCTGATGAGACACCAACCTCATTAGCACCCGTCGCATCACAGCCGCAAGAGCCACCCAGGTTGGCATGGTTGTCAGGGAGATCTTTAAAGAGTACTTCCAAACAGATCAAGGCAGGATCGACTGGCAGGATAGGCATGTCAGACGTGGTACTCTATACAATATAAATCCCTTTTTTCTTTCAGTTTTTAACTCTACAGTTGTATATATGTGATAATTGCACCTTGAGGTCCTTTTTTTCTTTCAGTTTTTAAATCTACAGTTGTATATTGTGATAATTGCAGCTTGAGGTCCCTTTCTCTTTTAGTTTTGAAGTCAGTTTCGATGAGATCTGCTGTCTTTTGTATTCAAATAAAATACTGTATTTTTATAACCATACATACAGCAAATAACAACAAATGTTATTAGAGTGCTAATTTATTTATTTTTAGCTCTAAAGTGCAACAGTAGCAAAGGCACTTAATGGCACTTAACAGTAAAACAGATAAAACAATAAAACAGATAAAAGCAGTAAAAAAAAACATTCAATTCATGAACGACATTCAGGGGTCTTAAATATAGATGAGGAACAATTAATCTGAACAAAAACATCTATATTATGTGTCCTAGTCTAATGTTTTATTGATATGTCAGCATTAGCTGCTGAATCTCTTTCATTCGTTTCTTGGCATTCTTGCTGGAAGCTCTTGAAGAAAAGTGTTCAGTTACGTGGTGAAAGTGCTGAAAATATTTTTATTTTGCTGCGCCTCATGTCCCAACTCCTCTAGCCTTCCCAGCAATGCTGCATCAACCGGATCCACCTGTGGATTTTTCCTCCTCCTCTTTGAGGCTCCAGACTGGTGGCTCTGAGAAACGGGGGTGCATACCAAATCAGTTGGTGGTGGTGATGCAACCCCAAGCCTTGCAGGCAGTGAAACACCCTCCTCCTCTTCCTCCTCAGCTTGGTCTTGAGTCTATAATAGAAGTACAAAATCGTTTATATAATATTTTTATGAGTGTGAGACATAAAAAAGACATATTTGGGTTAATTTGGTAGGGGTTCGAGTTTTGCCATGTTTAACTTATGGAGATTGCTTATGAATGGTACTGATTTTGGTTGTGCATTGTTTTTAAGTCACAGTTAGACATAATTAAATAATACGCTGCGTAACATAAACAGTATATGAAGTGAATAACCAAAAAAAAGTAGAGGAGTAATACATTTAGAGATAAAGATGATGTAAGACAAACATAGAAAGATTATACATACTGCTGGATGATCTGAATTTTATTGACAAAGTAAGAAAAGTATAATGAATAAATAAATAAAATACACTTACATCAAAATTAGACGATGTAGTTCGCTGTCTGATTAGACCTTTCAGCCATGCCAACCGCTGCAGGACAGGATGCTCGGGTCCCCCAGGAGCATCCCCGCTCTTTTTTGAAGTCCGAGCCTTGTTGTGGGCTCGGACATATCTGTCCCTGGCGAGACACCATTTATTTTGTACTGTTTTTACAGGCAATCCCACAGCACTGGCAATTTCTTCCCAGCTGTTTCTACAGCGCTGTCGCAGTGACCCGGCACCAGTGACGGACTGGGAACAAAAAACGGCCCTGGCATTTTCACCCAACAGTGGCCCACGGAGGGGGGGTGAGCGCGCGCACGCGCAAATTTTGACACACGTAAAGAACAGGCACTTTTTTTTGATAGCCCCGGTGATAGTAAACGTAAATTCCCAGGCTATTAACAACTACACAACGATACATAAAACACATTAATAAATCATCAGAGCCAGCCGCTCCATAATAAAAACGTGTCTTACCGTCACGCAGTCATCCATATCTATCTATATGCTCTCTGAGATTTCTCTCTTTTTCTCCGCTCTCCCCTTGTGTCGCTTGATGCCTCGATTCATTTTTTTGCTAGCTTAAACTCAGTCAACTTCCAGCCTCCAACTTCCAACAACCACACTGACGGTCTACTCGATTCAGTCTTAAAAATTCCCAGCAGGCATTGCTTCATTTTAACTTTTACAAACAATTATTCAAATAAAAAAATGCAGGTAGATTTGTTTTATTTCAAACCATGCACGTTTTTGAATATCTGAATAACACATTTCGCTACAAAAGAATGCAGAGTGATATAAAAGTTCGTGACTGTAGAAGGTAACCATGACTGTGATATGGACACACGTATGTGGCCTATAAATACAGCTTAGCTTAGATAGTTCCATAGTGAAAAGAATTAGGAGAAATTCAGATTGCCGTTGCCAGAGGAATGTTTTTGATTCTTGAAACGACTGGTAAAAATGAGCTTTGGGCCGCTCTGTGATTGGTCAGTCGGTCCACGAGCAGTGGCATTTGCCCACATTGCCCAATGGCCAGTCTTCCCTGCCCGGCACTGTGGCATTGTACAGATGTATATATTCTCTCACAGCTCACAAACCACCTCCTCCAAATTTTGCGCTATTTTTAAATGACCAATGTTATTGAACTTTCTTCTTCTTCGAATTTCCGGCAACTACTCTCTTCTTCGTCGATGTTCGCAATGGAGTGACTTCTGACTCTATACTGCCCCCCCGATTTCCGGTGGTATTGCTCCGTTTCGTCTGGAGCACTCCGGATTCGCTAGCTCAGAGGCAATGGATCCACTGACGAATGAAACGACCTCTGGATACGGACGACAGGGTCCTTATCCATTTTTACCGTAGGGTATGAATGGGCCTTAATAAGTCAAACAAAAGCAAGGCTGCTCATCATCTCTGTACATGTACACAACAATAACCCATGTAAATAGAGAGTTTACAAAGTTTACAAAGAAAGTAATAAGCAAAGCAAAAGCAATAAAGGTTCATAATAAGTTGCTTTTACCTCTTGTCGTCAATAGTAAAAGACGGGTCGCCCATGTCATCACCGCCATCCCTCTCCGACGATGAAATGCTCCTACCGTCTTCCAGTTGATAAAACAACGTCATAGCTTGTTGCACTTACAGTGTTTGCTTAATTTTTCGACCTCAAAAACTCCATATCTTCCCAAAACTAACTCAAAATCTCTCCCGCCTCTCTCTCGCTTTCCCTTCCGCTTCTCTGCTCAGTTTGCGCCTCCCCCACCTCCCTGGTATGTTCAACCCGTAGAGCAGAGTCAGCAGATTCTGAAATTTTCTTTTTTTATGTTTGGTCATGTGACAAAAAAGGACAAATATATTTTAAAAAATTCAACGCCAGCCGCATCCCATCTCGCGCATTTTTGTGCACGCGTAGATATGATATTTATATCAAATATATATTATCATATCTCTGTTTTTACTTGGTCTATCAACATCAATCAAAAACTAGCATGTACCTTCAAGCCAGCGCTTTTGACGGAAGGTGACAGCAATGCTCAATGTGACTTTGTTTTTATGCTTTAAAGGTCCCATTTTATACTGTTTTTCATCAATTTCACAAAGCTGTCAGAGGTCCAACAACACTGTATTCGATATGCATTGCCCCAAACCCATCCGTGGTCCTGAATTTCAGCTGTCTAAAAGTTGCTCAAGTGAGCTCTACTTAGAGCAGGCTGTTTCTGTGCTTGCACCTTTAAATGCTAATGAGCTCTGCCTGTCAACGTCTACTTGGAGAGCCTTGCCTGCTACACGTCCCTCTTAGGAAGACAATGCCTCTTACACTAGCAGTAGCATGCGCTAATGTTATGGTGGATGTATATATATGTATCGCTATGGCTCGTCGAGATGCTGTCGTTCAACCATACCAGTTTGACCCAGAATCGGACCCAGAAGGAGAGGCTTCAGAAGAAGTACAGACTCTGCGGCTGCAGCAGGATGTTTTTAGAATGGTTAGTGTGTCTGAATAATGTTAGTTTGTTCGTATGTGTCGTTACAGTTACTACCATGTAGTTAATGGCTAACAGCTAGCAAAAGCTGTGTTTGTCTCCAACACAGTCTCCAAACTATTGGACATGTTCGCATCATCTCTGTCTCCAGTCTGCACATGTTTCCAGACTTTACTGTGACAACCAAGCTCCATCGTAATATTATTATCATTAAACTCACTTCAAACGCCATTGCATAGCGGACGCTATGAAGCCCCCTCTCCTGTATGTTCTTTTTTAAGCAGTGAATGACACTGAAGAGGAATGTTTGTTGGTAAAAAATCTAATATAGCTATTTGTTCGCATGCACAATTTTCCTCCAGTCTTTTTGCCCTTTTCCAGCCGGCTGAGTATGTTTTATCTGACTTTCTTAATTCTGGACACACCCAAAATGTTTTAAGTCAGACATGGGGGTTCTTTTGATCTCTTTAGCATACAAGCATATGCTGGGGTGATTAGTGACCGGACTTCTTGCAGAGCAAAGATTGTAGAGCGCGGAATGCTACGAAATACATGAATCAGAGGCAAAAAGGGCACTTTCCTTGACAGCGGTCAAATATGCTTAGCAACAGTCAATTACACGAAAATAATTGATCACCGAACGTTGGGAAGGCCCATTCAAGTGAATGGAGCATTCTACAGCATTCAGGAGAGCTGTGTAATAAATATGCATACCTCCTCCTCATCAAGCTTTTCACACACTCACAAACACACACACACACAAACATCAGAGCTGCACCTGTGTAAATCTGCTTTTTATCATGACTTTGATCCACAGGAGGACCAGACATAACAGACTTTCATAGATCGTATTCATGAGACTGCTGTTCATGTCCAGTATGGAGCACTGTCTGTATAAAATAGTGGACAGAGACACCAAGTCTTCGCCCGTTGGTTTCTGAATGTACCTCGAAAGTACCTCAAATTGGGCGGTACTGGCCTCGCCATCTTCGCAGCAACTGACTTGGTGTAATTCCTGGCTAATCATAAATGGAAAAAAAGATAGGGGCCTGGGTCCTGTTGAAGCGTGTCTGTTAGATCAGGGGTTCCATGCCAAGGCCCCCCAAACAGAATTAGCCTCTGGCTGGGGACCCCCAAACCCACAGACAATGCTACAAAATATAAACTTTTAGAATGTATTTTCTTACTTTATTCACTAGTCAATAATAATTACATTTGTTTAGCATAAGAAAATTATTAACGAACATCTAAACATTCGTTTGAGAGGGTCTCCAGACGGAGGACGCATTTCGGGCAATCATGGCCATTTTTCTGTATGGCTGTAAAGCCATACTTAATGTATGCTGCCTCATATTTTCGGATTTCAGTTGGCCATGAGTTCTTAGGTTTTTATGCAGCAGAGTCTTCCACGTCAGGTCTGTTGGTCTGCTCCTTCAGTCTACTTGTTGTCAAAACCTGTCCATTTCGTGCTAGCTAGCTACTGATAGCTTGAGGAGCAGAGCAGCTTGATAACAACTGCCAGGTCTACACAAATTATGACGTCGTCATGGTGAACTTGCAGCTGAACTTGAGAATCCAACGATTACGGCAGTTTACGTGTTGTACAGTTCAGGACAAATGGTTCATAAAAAAAATATTTTTTTGCATTTTTTTCTTCCCTCCAATTTCCTGAGGCCCCCCTAGCGCCCCCTGGCAGGGCCCCACTTTGAAAACCACTGTCTTAAGCCTGGTTTATGCTTCTGCGTCGCGGCGACGACGTAGCTACGTCGTCAACCCTACGCTGTCATTGAGCATTCGAAGTTCTGCGTCGAGGGAACGCGTTGTACATGGTGTTGGTGGACGTCATCAATGTCAGTGATTCAGGTTTGTTATGCACGTAGTCAGACAGGCGGCGGTGCGAACGGAGCTAACAGCTGTCTGACCAAGAAGTTTCTCCCTTTACTTCGCTGTTAGTTGAAATAAATGACATTCACGCTGTCTTTAACTGTCCGTGTGAACCAGTCCGCAGCCTTGTGTGTCTGTTTGTGTGTCTCTGACTCTTGCGCGTTGACGAATCCGGCTAAACAGTGAAGCTGCTGTTTGACAGATTAAGTTTGAATGGACAGAACTTGAGCACACGACAGGTTTTCATGTGGTTGCCGCTCGTACCACAAAAACTTTAAAATTGGCAGTCTTGTTATACTGTTGACCGGAAAAGCAATTGCTGGAAATGACGTTCTGAGCGGACCAATCACAGTCCTTGCTGTTCGCGTCTCGACGCGTCGACGTGACGCGTAGTCAGGATTTTTTGGAGGCGCACGTCAGGCTACGGCATAGGGTCCGCGTAGGGGTCTGCGTCGACGATGTAGCTACGCCGTCGCCGCAACGCAGAAGCATAAATCAGGCTTTAGATAAACAAGCCCATCTAACAGGAAGCAGAGTTTCACTGTGGGTTTATTTGCTCCCAGAATAGCTTGTACATTAGAAAGAAACGAGCAATAACTGGCACCAAGGTTGTGTGTGTTTGTGTTCAATCTGAGCAAAATTACACTCACCAGATATACCCAGGGTAGTCGCCAAAAACCACCGAGATAAGTGAGTGTTATTTTAATGGATCAATGGATGGATTGCCAATAATGTTGGTACATGAGTAGTAATCATTTTGGTTATCACTAAATCCAGCACTATCATCCACCTAGAAGTTCAATTTTTCTCGCACTTTGGTTTATGACCACAAAGGTCAAGATCAAAGATGCAGCGAATTCTGGATCTCCAATTTTGAGCCTGTTTTTGATTGTTTATGTTTTATTTGTAAATATACTGTAAAGAATATTATGTCTATAGCCTCCATGAAATAGATGAATAGATGAAATAGTGATGCCACCGGGCAGGGTTTCCGCTAGAAAAAATTGGCACCGGAAAACGTGACCGGCATGAAAACAAAGCCATGTGAAGTCAAAATGCTTGAGGTTGGCTATGGAGAATGAATTGGCTTTGTACAGGTGTGTCAGCAAATAAATGACATGAATAAAGTACACATAAATTCATTAAGATTAACTACACTTCACTGATAATTACAGACAAATTTAATTTCCTAAACTTACCTGTGTTCCCTCCTCCTCCTCCTCTGTGTGGACCTCATTTTCTGAAAGCCTTTCAGGTGACTAATAGGGGACATTAGAAGAATAGTACTTGTGAGTGTTTCCCCCCATAACGTTTTCCAAGTGCATAAGTGTTTGTGTTAATTTTTCAAGCCTATTTTACAGCATTAATCTTACAAACTTTAAGTTTGTAGTTAATAACTGAAACCAATTTTTTTTTTTTTACATCGTTAATTTACCACGTCCATGTGTCCGTTTCAATTTCACACTATGAAATACGAAAACAATTTTAATGCAACAGAAAAACATTAATATTGCAACAACAGAGATTCTTTTTCTAGAAAAAATGATTACTCACCAACGGACGAACATATAAAGCTGAGCGTCCCAACACTCCTCTTGAAGGGATCTCTTTTGGCGTGCTTTCAGTCAGGGGGACCACCACCCTGTGCCTGTTGACTTTGCAGAACTCAAAGTTGTTGTTCCGCAGCTCAGGGTAGATGGCCCTTATAAACTGCCGAAAGCCACCTGCATCAAGGCTCCTTTTAACACTGAAAACTTTCACCTCATCGGCTAAAAAACAACAACAAAACATCAATACAAAAATAGAAAAAAGAAAACTTTGAACTGTTGACAATTAATATAAGTACAGTATATCAAACTTTACATTTTGTGATAAAATGTTATTTTCCAAATATGCCAGATTCATGGGTCCTATGACCATTGCATTACACTCACTCTACTCACTCAATTTACTCAAGGGTGTAAATAAAATTTTTATGTGATATAAATATTTCCTTGTGGGTACCAACAAAGTCACACCCTGGATGCCAAAGATTAGATTAGTGCTGTACATGTTATACATTTCAAAATGTAATCATTCCACAACAGTTCGAAAGGGTTTACTGTTTTGGATTGAATTTTAATCCAACAATTTTATGTTTTATGTATCCAGGTAATTAAAAAAAAAAACAAAGAAAAGTGGCTATTACAGGAAAACACAAATTACATGATCACAACATATTTAAAAATTAAACAGAGATTGGTGTTTTACCTTGGCGGCAGTTGAACAGTCTTTGATGGATTCGCATGAGGCAAATCCTCATTGACCAGCTGTTTTGTTGCTTTTTTTCTTATAGTAACCTGAAACATAAGATCACACAAGCAAGGACACATTACTACTTTGTGACATAGACCCCATTTCTGAGGGGTCTATGTCATGTCTGACATGGGACATAGACCCATGTCAGACTCATTGTTTATCATTGTTTATGAAGTCATCATGTTTGTCACCGCATTGCCACCTTTTTTGGCTTTACAGTTCACACATTATGGCACCATCTTGTGGCCAAATGAAAATCCCTCCAGCCAAAAAAAGATAACACCTGGTGTTTTGCCTCTGGGAGAAGATAGATAACAACATGAAGTAGTGAATGAAAACTGTGTGTAGAGTTTTACTTTTTCTATGTCACTTATATTTTCTTTGTGTATGTGCAGACTTGTTTATATAACTACTTATATACTTGCAAGGATGTTTTAATTTGTAAATATGTTATGAGAAACAATAGGGAATTTTTACTTACGTATGGTCGCTGGAGTGTGTCACCCTTGTGGCGCTGCTACTATGTAAAAAAAAACAAAAAAGATTGCGTCATGTTAGATAGCCAACTATGTTGAAACTTTCTATGTGACAATACAGGATTTAAGCAAAATAAATTTTCTTCCTCCAAATTAAAGGACAAACAAACTTTGTGGTAAAAATGCAGTATATTCTGTCTGCATATAATAACACTCCAATAATATTAGAGTCAAAATAACTTAGTTCTTATGTCATTGTTCTCATTGTTCTCAAAAGTAAAGCATTAAAACATGTATTGCACAATAATGTAATAACTTCATAAATACCGGTAGGTAATAAAATTTGCACTTCATCAGAGCGGAATTGTGAAAAAAAACAACCCATCAGTTCACAAAGACATTGAAATGAAGGCTAAAACAAAGGGTGATTTGTATTGCTTATGTGTATTTGAATAAACACTGTTTGAAGAGATCATCTTATCCAGTTCTTGCTGGAGTATCTGAGATGTTTGCCAAGCAATTTAAGCAACTACACCAAGGGATCTTGTATGAGGTCTTAAACTTGGGCTCACACAGCAAACCTACACCTTCCCTGCCACAATGGTCTAAAAAGGGTTATATGATAGTGGCTTACCCAATGTTGCACTGTTGTAAGTGCCTTTCAAGTTGACACAGTGGGATCTTGCTATTGCATGTTTGGCAATCTTCTGTAATCTCCTCCACATTTTCTTCCTATAATGTAATTTAGAGAGATGGGTTAGGGCACATTAAAATAATCCATGCAAAAAAATTAACAAATAATTTACGACATATCTTACCTGCTGGACTGCCATATTGAGGGAGAGGTCATTCTGCAGAGGGACGATGTAGGCAACAGCCTTCTACAGTGTGCTGCAATTTTTAATATACTCTGCAGTATAACCACCTGGTGGCATTACTACGTCGTTGAATTGTCTGCTCCTGCAGCAATGCATAATTGTAAATCCCCTGCAGTTCTTTAATGGTGGGAAAGTGTTCTCCAGTGTTTGGAGAAACTGCTGTGCTGTGCCTTTGACATCGCAAAACAAGACCTTCCTCGCACCAAGTCTACTGGCCTGGAGGGACATATTTTCCTCCAGGTCAGGGATTTCATGGGTATCTACCTGAGAGCAACAGAAAAATTTGTGCTGCCAGGGCTGTGTTAATTTGTTTGGGTGCCTTCTTGAATCCTGGTAGGGCTGAAATAGCCTGGTCAAATTTGCCCTGACCAGGTCTGGTCGGGTCATTTGTAAGTTTCCCAAGGTGGGGGGTATGCTCCATTGTTGCCACTCCAGTGTTGCCCGGCAGTGACAGTCTGTCCGGAATTCGCGGTAGTGCGGATCAGCTGGCTCAATTCAGATATGATGTCTTTGCCCTGTGCCCCCATAAAAGGTGACAGAGACTGTCCGACTAGTTAGTCACAGGTTTTAATTTTGCGCAGCAACAAAGTCTTGGGCCATTGACAAGATCTTCGAGATGCCTGAAGATGGTGTAGTAGTTGCAGACAACCATGCACCACACATCATGCCACAGCCTTTCTATTCTTTGGTTGTGAACACTTTTCCCTGTTATGTGGCTTCTTCTCTCTGATTCTCTCTCTCTCTGAAAAGCTGACTTTTTCTTCCTCTCCATAAATGTAATAATTTAATGTAATTTGGGAAATATGTATGGAATATACAGAAAAATGAGATGTGAATTTGTATGACAGTGAGCACAAATTGGGTAACAACTTGTTTTATTAATGTAGATATTTAAGTATTTAGATGATGATTGTGATGTTTCAAAATTTTGTGAAATGTTCCTGTGACTTAATACAGTGTTAAGATAATCTGTACTCAGACAGAGGTAAAAATGTACTGTATGGGACAGGGTAGAAGTAGGTACAAAACAAAAAAGGAACAAAAAAGAAAAGGGCGAGAGAATAGTGTATGGATAGATGTTAATATACAAAGTAAAAATCAATGAAGGAAGATTTGTGTAAATGTATACCAAGTATCTTAACATCAACGGGCCTCACTGATCTACCATTCTTAAGAGGGAAATTCTTAAAAAACAGTTATGCTGTCTTTCACGTTGAATATTAATCGAAGCTTTGTATTTTGGATCTATAAGGGAAAAAAAAACCTATGCACACTAATACCACAATTAGGGAGATTTGAGTGCTTATTGATTTTTGCCAAATAATTGGTCATTGTGTTTTCTTTAATTTCGTCAGTTGTATAATGTTAAAGTATTCAAATAAATATGTTGCATTTATATTTTTATGAATGGTTTAATATGTTACAGAAGTCTCTGGTCTTTTATAATAAACAGTTCTCTAAAAATTCACATCAATAATGTTAATTGGACTCATTGCCATCCAACATCCACTACTGATACCACTAAATATGGCAGCCACTTTAGGTATTCACTTCCTACAGCAGGACCTTAAATTATTTAATTTTTTTTTTTTTTTTCACGTTTGGTGTACAGAGATCCACCCTATGTAAACTCTCTGGAGTTATTTCAAATTTTTGTATGTGCCCTTTTCATGGGAATAGGTGGGGTGTTTACCTGTGCTAATAAGGATCACCTGGAACGCGCTTTCATGAATCTGGCGTATAATTTTCTTATAACCTTTCTTGAAAAAATAACTTGTGGAGTTTATGTTTAATAGGGAGATTTTGTTGAATAAGGCCAATTTATTTGTTTATTTTTATAATCATAATAATGCAAGGGCACACAAAAAATTATTAAGAGATAGGCGAATGTATATCTCTGTTTAAAAAAAAACAAACAAAAAAATTATAACCTAAACAATAATGAGTAAACGTGTTAAGTAAAAATTGTCTTACCGGATTAATTTATGGTTGCCGTCGATGTGCCAGAGAGACAGGGGACCCGGAACAGAGTATGGGACCCTAGTAGTGATGTTTAGTTAAAGCCCGCGAAGAAAATTGCCAAAAGGATCAACTGCTTTCAAACACTGGCGCACCCTGTACTGCTGAACTCTTGATGAAGAATATAGATGATAAAATTAAGGTAAAAATGCTCAGTGGTTTAAGCAGTGACAGTTTTAGACAAATCATTATTATTATCATATATAGGCAATGAGTCAGTAACTAACCTGATTCCTTTAGAATTGAGATGCCCAGTCACAGCCCTTACTCCAGCGGTTGGGCAATGGGAAATGTATTCTGAAATCACTCGCCCAAGTTCTTCATCTGTGATATCTGAATAAGTCTGTCACACAGAGAGTCCACATTCTGTCATTCTCCTTCAAATTGTTCTTTTGCTCACGCTAAAAAATCTAGCGATATCGTCGACTCTGAAGTTTTTCTCCAATAGGAATTGTAGCTGTTCCCTCAAAATCACTGTCATGGAATTGCATCCCTCAACCTCAATTGCCATGTGCAAGAGAGAGAACACGCTCCTCATTAGGCATCCTCAATTCCCCGGCAGCAGCTAAAACCACCAAGACATCGCTGATGCTCTCCAAGGTGATGAGAACATAATCAGTCTCAACTTGGGACATTTGCAGCTCATTTGCCAATGCTTCCAAGGTGTATGCAATAGGCCCCAGCACCGCCTGTTGGCTGGAACAAAAATCATTGACATAACATTAAATGAGAACATCTTCAATAAAGTTTTAGAGTGAAAACAGATTTAGTGAAGAAAAAAAGGTTTATAGTGAACCTTCAGTATTCTTCTAAGTGAGCCATATTTATCTATTTTATGGCAACAACAATTTTAATTAGACAAATCCCCGCCGGGGAATCGCGAGAGTGGGCTGTGCGCTTTGCCCCGTGATGAAGAAAAACGATGAAAACTAAAGCAAAGTTGAATCCCACGTTGATAATTTGGACTTTTATCTACATTTTAAAGTTTGCATGGTGTGTCTAGGTCAAAGTATGCGAGAGATGTCGATGTTTGAAATCTGTCGTTCGATCTTTTCACCTGGTCTCATTCACTTTGTGTGTTTGTGTGCATGTGAGTGTGTGTGTGTGTCTCTCCGTCTCTCTGTGTCTGCGACTTTTTTGATCTAGTCCCATTCATTCCTTATGGGAAAGCTTACGCAGGTTTTCGCGAGTTACGTCGCGAAAACATGAATATTCTAGAAAAATGATTAATAATCCGTGTGTGTCCGTCTGTGTGTGTGTGTGTGTGTGTGTGTTTGTGTGTCTACGACTTTTTTGACCTCGTCCCGTTTGTTCCTCATGGGAAAGTTTATGAAGGTTTTCGCGACTATTCTTGAAAACTGATTAATAATCTGTGTGTGTGTCTGTGTCTGTCTGTGTGTGTCTTTCTGTCTGTGTGTGTTTGTCCGTCTGTGTGTGTCTGTCTCTGTGTGTCTGTCTTTCTGTGTGTGTGTGTCTGTCTGTCTCTATGTGTGTGTCTGTCTGTGTCTGTGTGTGTGTGTCTGTCTGTCTGTGTATCTGTTTGTGTGTGTCTATCTCTGTGTGTGTGTCTGTCTGTGTGTGTCTGTGTCTGGCACTCCCTCTGTGGGCCCAGCTGATCCTGGTTGTCATGGGGATGGTTGTCAACGGCTGTAGCAACCGTGGCTGAGACAGCTGTTTTCTGAGAGATTTCAGCCTCACATCTAGGACGTCAAGCTAGTGCTATTTATCCAAAACCAAACATGATATCGGCAAAATGTATTCACCATCACGTGGGAAAGGCCTTAAAGAACACACTCATCTAGTTCTGTGGTCCTAGTTTCCGAAATGTGGAATTAAGAGCGAGTTAAAAAGGGGTGCAGTTTCGAAAATCCTCTTCCCGATTTACATTGGAGTGAATTGGGCAGTTGAGAGCTACTCTTGTCAGTTGGAGGCGGATAATTCAAAAACCGTAAATCCTACCGATAAAGTAGACACATTGGGAGAAAGAAGACAAGTGTGGTTACAACTATGGTAAATATCACTGTTTTTGAGTGACGTTTGTGGCCGGGATCGTCACGGAAAGAGAAAATTTCTGAGAAAATGTTTGAGTCACTCCCACTCTGTCAGTTGGCCCCTGCACTCTGCTGCATGAACATTCCGCCATACACACTCATTGGAAACCCTGAATTTTTCCAAAATTACTCACCATAATTAAGGGATCAGAGTTCAAAAACTATACATCTTAGGAAAAAAGTTCAAATACAACTCAAATAGCCAAGACTTGTGCCTACATTTTAAAGTTTGAATGGTGTTTCTAGGTCAATGTATGCCAGGGCAGGAGATGCTTGAAAAACGTTGCAGATTTGCGACTTTTTTCGACCTCCTCCCATTCACGGGAGGAGGTCGAAATTTAGCACATGGGAAATTTATGGGAAATTTGGCACAGTTTTTCGCGACTTACGTCGCTGCCAGATAAAATATTGCTCCTGTTATTTTCATACATTAATGTAATGTTACATTTATTGCTCATTTATATATTTGTTTGCTCTGTTTTATGTGATGTAGACATTTATGGACTTTTCCTTAACACTGTACTCACTGTATCGCCGTATTGATAGTCATTTGTTATGTATTGTAATTGGTTTTAAAGACTTGACAAAAGTGTGGGAAAATAAAAATTAAAAGCCAGATGTGGGTCACACATGCGCAGTCGGGTCAAGTCGGTTCCGCCAGCTTGAACAACACAGCTTGGAAAAAAACGGAAGACAGACCTCCTTATCCCATGAGAATTGTAATTATAACTGTTATTTATTGGTTGAAAATTTCTGAGTGTATAGGCCTATTCATCATTGATATACATTTTTTTATTTGTAATTAAGACAAGGGGATGTACTTTGTAGACGACGTACTTTGTAGACGACGTACTTTGGTGACGACGTACTTTGTAAATGACGTGCTTATGTGACGACGTATTTCAGACGTACATTTTTTTAAGTAATTCTAACCTACACCGTCGTCACGTCGCCGTCGATACACGTTCTTTCAATGCACTCGCCATGAAGTCGCCGCCGGTCTCTCATCTGCTATCCCATTCACTCCCATTCAAAAATCCACACGGTCAGGCAGTGGCGGATACAGGAGGTGGCTCCTTGTCCTTCTCCTGGTAATCCTTGCATTGGCACTATCCATCTGCCATACGAATGAAGCGTCTGAAGTGTGTGGGGCGTCTGAAGCGGTGTGTCTGAAGTGTCTGAAGCGACGCAAATAAAGTTGAAAATATTGAACTTTTCAGGCGGCATCGCACCGCGACATCCAATCAGCAACAAGTTCAAGCAGATGACGTCACTTCCCTCACGTACGGAGGTTTACACTCAGACCAACATCGAGGAGAAGCTAATTGTGATGATCAGCCATGATCGACGTGGAAAGAGAGCGGGTTGAGAAATACCGGTTCAAAAATGAGCGGGCAAGTGCGTTGTCTTTTTTTCCCTGAGCATCAAGCGTGACAAGCGCAAATGACGCAAATAGTCCAAAATGATCAAGCATCTCAAGTGATTGTATTTGCGTCTGTCGCGTTTGGTCTAAATGCAGCTTTACAGCGATGGCGTCTTGTAGAGCACAAGTGGCAACAATGAGCGTAGCTGCCGCCGACTCGTCCTCACTTGTAATTTATATGCGAAAATTACCAATAATGGTTTGGATGGCTGATTCAGCACACTCCTGACGCTCTGAACAGACGGAGTGATATTTAACCAGTGTTTGGAGGGAATATTTTCACTGGACATATTGACCGGCGAGGTCAAAAATTATTGGACTTTGGCGGATTTTACCAGTCAAAATCCGGTAATTACCGGATAACTGAAACCCAGCCACCGGGGTGTCCATGGATTGTGATCAGGTCCAAAAGGTGGCACAGAGAGCAGAGACAGTGACAGCAGAAGTGAGGCTGCTGGGCGGGGCATCTGTCAGATGCTCAGATCTATCACTTACAAAAGGGATGAGTTGCAGATTGAATAATTATCATTGCAAAAAGTAGTTATTGTTGTGTGATTGATGATTGTCTGTTTTAATACTAACTGACTTGCCACCAAAGGACTTTTGTTGCATAAATACTGTTTCATTCAGTCAAAGAAATTATGTTTCTGAGCAAATTTTGAGACAGCAATTACAATTAACCATGAAGTTTTCAATGGAAGCAGTATAATGGTAATATACTAATGTCAGACAAGTAAATCATAGCAGATGAGCAGAGTCCAGCTGCAACACAACAGTATGTAGTTACTGACACCTGCAGTGTTACCACAGTACCCCTTACAGATGGGTTGGTGAAGTCCGACACAGACAGGACCAGTTGTGGCCAAAGAAATAGCCAACGTTGTGGAGCAATTTTACTGCTGCCACTGTAGACAACCCCAGCAACATGGATGTTGCTTTGAGAAATTTGGATTTTTTAAAAGTGGGATTCTTTGCTCACACCCTCAACCTAGCAGCACAAAAGGTTCATAACATTCCTGCAGTTTCCAACTGGTGTGCCAAAATCTGTGCAGTTGTGTTGTGGCTCAAGCGCTCATCCTTGAGCAAAACTGTGCTCAGAAAGAAGCAGTGAGTCCTCAGTACGTAGCATATACAGTTATCCACCTGTTTCCTCCGAAGCCTAAGGGGGCTGCCATGACAGATAACTACTTCCACCGGCGGTTTTCTGTTTCCGGTTGCCTTGCAAACATGTCCGTGCCCTGCGCCCTACACGCCATGCCAAGGAAGGAGGAATGGAGACTAGCATGGCTCGCGGCTTTGAGACTAAAATAAATATTTGGGTTCATGAATATCTTCCGCAGAATAGCTGCTGCATGACTGCATGACTTCCCTAACCCGGCATGCACGAGCAGCCACCTGTGTCGACGACTCCACTTTCCTTCAGCATTATCCACGCTGTATGTTTAGCTTGATTGACGCTGTGGCTAGACGCTAACATTACTGCTGCCTTCAGAAATATAAACTTGCTGTGTTTCTTTAACAGTACTTATCATAAACCTTACCATATTTTGTTACTGTGCAGGTAGTTGTATGCTTCTGTGCATTTGTAACTGCGTAATTCTCCGCCGTCAACACCTTCAGAAAATATAAGATAATCAACTATTGTCAGGCCTGGACTAAAAAGAGGACTCAGATGCAGTGGAGAATCAAAATTCAACAGGCTTTATTCTGAAACTCAAGGCAGCAAGACAGAGTGACAACCAAATAGGCTATAAACCTGAATCTGACTGTCTACAAGAAAACAAAACCACACCAACGGTGGGAACTCAACGGAAACCCGGAGAACAAACTAAATCTGACTAATCTCGATCTTAAAAGGTAAATAACAGAAAACACTCACAAGGAGGATACAGGGCTATAAAACACTAAATAATCTAACTATCTATAGAAACAAAAATTCGCTCCACAAGGGAGGAAAACAAAAGGCTAACTGAAAACTGTGAGCTATGCTACACTATCCAAAACGGTACAAACAAAAGATCACTCATGATTACAGAAACAAAAACTAGTGATGGGTCGTACTGTGCCGAGGTTTCGGAGCGTGTGTCGAGAAATCCAGGAAGTGTTTAGTGAAGCGCGTATCGACGCTTGCGTCGTGCAGGGAGAGTGACGTCACTGATGACGTTTGAAGCCTCGCCGGTTCAGGAAGTGGTTAGAGTAATTGGCGCGGTCTTTGAACACATTTAAACCGCAATGGATCCGCTCACACTTTGTGGGTTAGTGTTGGCGATTTGTTGGATTTTGTTGGATTTGTTGGACTGCTGTTTATCGGATGGAGCCTGTGCGCAAGAGGAAGTTTTCTCCTGTGTGGGAACATTTTGATCAGATCGCTCCCAATAAGGTAAGTACACTGTAACGTTATTACGTTTTTTGTTTTTACATGTGTATTACGCAATATAGTCATAATAATAATAATAATAAAAATCTCACTGTCTTTTCTCATAACCCAAGGTGAAGTGTTTGTTCTGTGCCAAGGAGCTTGGATACAACAACAACACTTCATCCATGCTCCGTCATTTTCGTGCTTTGCATGAGAATAATGGTGGGGGCACTGTGGCTGGGCCCAGCCCAGGTGAGTAACTGCAATATGTCCATTGAAGGAACATACTTTTCATGACACATTTCCTAATCACCTCTAATAAAGTTACTACAAGAAGTAGTAGGCCTACTGTTTTTAAGAAAAACTCACTCTTTCTCTTCCAGTGACCAGAAAGAAGGAGCTGGATGAGGCCTTGGTGACAATGATTGTCAAAGACACCCAGCCATTCAGCATTGTAGAGGACACAGGATTCAAGGAGTTTGTGGCAAAGCTGGATCCTACCTACGTCCTCCCAACAAGAAAGGTGTGTTTGGTGACAGGGATGAAGCATAAGAACACTATTGAATGTGACACAGTGGTTAATTTTTTCTTCTTTTATCCTTTTTCTTCCTTTTCTTTAGGCTGTAAAGGCAATGGTTGCTGAGAGATACCGCAGTGAGAAGGCCAAAGCCAAAGCTGCGGTGCAGAATATTTCAGCAGTCACTTTGACTGCCGATATGTGGACATCCATGAACATGGACGCATATCTGGCTGTGACGTGTCATTACATTGACAAAGATACCTCTCTGCAGTCAGCTTTACTGGGTGCAGTACATTTCCCATTATCACACACAGCTGAACATTTGGCACGTGTGATGTCATCCCTCATGGAGGAATGGGATATAAGTGCCAAAACAACCTGCCTGGTAACTGATGGAGCAGCTAATATGATAGCATGTGGTAGGGACCTGCGGCTCCGACATGCCATTTGTATTGCTCATGTGCTCAATCTGATAGTGAAAAAGGCTCTTGATCAGAACCCTGTCCTGGTTGCTATCCGTACCAAGGCAAGAAGGCTGGTGGGATACTTCAGGAGCAGCACAACTGCAAAGGTTATTTTCACATCTGTTAATGTATTCTTTGTTTTTATATTTCTGCATGTCACAATTACTTTATTTTCTGTCTTTAAAGGAGAAACTTGCTGTGGTTCAGGAGCAGATGGGCAGACCCAAAATGAAACTGCTTCAGGAGGTTGAAACCAGGTGGAATAGTACGTTCCACATGCTGAAGCGACTGGTGGAGCTCAGGGAGCCTGTGGCTGCAGCCTTGGCAGGTCTCCCAACTGATATCCCTGGGCTCACCTGTGATGAATTTCAGAGTGTTACCGCATGCCTTTCCATTTTCTCACCCTTTCATGAAGCTACAGTTGAATTGTCACAAGAGACAAGGGTATCTGGGTCCAAAGTGATACCATTACTTAAAATGGTGGACCAAATGCTTCAGGATGAAGCCAGACAGGCCTCAATTCCACTGGCAAAGGAGCTCTGTGACCACCTCATCAGGCTCCTCAGGGAACGGCTACACAACATTCAAAGCATGAGCATCATGTCCCTGGCCACCCTGCTGGATCCCCGCTTCAAGGAGCTTGCATTCTTGAGCCCAACAAAGGCCAGCGAAGCAGTGAAGCGTTTGATGGCAGAATGCACTTCTGTTATAAGGTCATTATCATCCCCAGCTGCAGCTGAAGCTGCAGCAACAGCATCAACATCAACATCCTCACATGATCCTGGAACTGAAAGACCAGGTAATAATATTTCCTTTGGTTTAAGGTCAGTCTTAATTAATTATGACACAATGTGTTTATGCTCCTCAGGAAACAGACTGTGGCAGTATCTCGATGCCACAGTGCAGGAGACACAGCGAAGGCACAATGTGGTTGCAGATGCAACAGTGGAGGTGCAGAGGTACCTTGCGGAACCCAACATTCCGAGGACGGAGGACCCCCTTAACTACTGGGAGAGGCAACGCCTAGTTTATCCAAACCTGTACAGGCTTGCTGTTGATTTTCTCTTCACCCCTGCCTCATCTGTACCCTGCGAAAGAGTGTTCTCCAAAGCAGGAGAAATTGTTTCAAAAAGAAGGAATCGCCTAAAACCAAGCACTGTTGAACAAATCTTGTTTTTAAATAAAAATGGATAAACCCCTGAAGTTGCACAAGCACTTTCATTGCCCTCTCCATGTTTACAAGCACTTCCACTGCCCCTTACTTTGTTAAAACACTGAAACAAACAGAATAGAAGGGTGTGAAATGAGTGAATATGTGAACAATATATGAAATGCATTTTTTAGGATCAATTTTTGTCTTTTACTTGTAGTCATTCCTATGGCTTCACTGTTACAACATATCTGGCTGTTAAACAGTCTTTGACCAGCAGGGGGGGTTGAGTGCACATGAGGCCTCGAGAAATGAACCTTTTTGTGAACCATTTAGCTGTGAGGCTTCAGGGCTTCAAGAAGCTTCATCTGCCCATCACTAACAAAAACCAATGAATTTCAAAACTACGACAAAACAAGGCAGGGATACTTAGACAAGACGAGGCTGTGACGAATGGCTTAGGTGCACGACAGACGAAACACTTTGGCACAAGACAAGGGGAGACGCACACTTAAATACACAAGAGGGTAATGGGGAACAGGTGGAAACAATCAGGAATCAGGGATGACGTCAGACTGGGGACACATGAGGAAGGGCAAGTGACCTGAAACGAAAGGAGAGTCAGTATTTCAAAATAAAACAGGAAGTAGACGAGACAAAACACCTGAGACAAGACAGACCTCACCGCTGTGTGACAACTATGTCGATGTAGCTAACGTCGGGCCATTGCTTCATGTCATCTTCCCACTCCGTGAGAACTGACGGGTGAGACACTGTTACAGAACTGTCCTCACGACTTATTAAAACATCCGTACTGTGTATCCACCTCTGATTTTTGTCAATTTTGTCGCTTTCTTTGTGTTAAAAGTCGTTTTTTAGAGCGAGCATGACAGCTACGCTAGTGTAAACACCGAGTTCAACCAGTTCAACCGGAAGAGCAAAGCTGACTACTGCTATGAACCATGGGGAAACTCACGAAGTCAGGAATAAGGTGGATGTATCCATAGACATAATATACGTAGACGCCTCATAGACTGATGCTGCCTATTGGAGCTGACGTATCAGCGTGGCCGCCATCTTGGATGGGTCCCCAATGTGCCCCCCCTGCATTTATTTCTACCGAGGAAGGTGTATCCCCAACTACAATAATCATAACTCCCCGAATTTTTACCGGATTGTCACACGGTTTGTTTTTTTACAAACGGCAGAGATTAAGTTATGATACAGGACACTGTCACACATTAGAAATATGTGCTTTCATGCTAAAAGACTTTGTATTATGCTCTTTAACAAAGACATATGGTAGGCTATGGCATCTCGATAAATGTATAAATTAATGAATTTTATATTTTAATAAAGAAACAAGTTTGATTGTTCATTTGAATTTATTTCTCTCTCTCCTCACTCACACACACACACACGCACACACACTCTCACTCGCTCCCACACTCACACACACGACCCTTCTGTAACACATATACATACAAGCTCCAATATATACTGTACCAGTACATTTTTTTAACGGCCTGGAAAAGTAAGCGTTATAATTCCAAGTCATTCCAGCGCCTACACTACCCTGTTAGGCTCGCAACTGGGGCTGGGGAGCTAAAACCCTTTAAAAAGAACTGTTTTGCACAGCTTCTTGCATATGCTGACACTCTGTAACTCCAAGGTAGTTAATTTTGCAATGTGGTGCAGCCTAACTTTGTGAAATACAGACACCACAAATGACACAACATGAAATGATGGTTCTCAATTCTGAATTGGGTTTCTGCAATGTGCTCCCCAAGTAAGAACACATCCTCTGAACCAATTTCCGCCTGAATGATACGGTTGACAAAGGACACACTAACACCTTGTTCTTTTGAGTTTTGTTGAATCACACGCTCTGCTGCTCTGACCACCTTCACTGTTCCCTCTGAGGGGATCATCAGCCCACCATTGTTTTTAAGTCCAAGCAGGTGGTAGCTCTGGTCAAAGGATGAGGGTACAGCAGCTGTGACAAGGCTTGCACGGCACACCTCACAGGACAATTTTTTAGTTTTTCTGACAACAAACCCTGACATGTAGACAAGGGCAGACAAGGGTCCACAAGACCACCAAAGCAGGCGGGCAGGTAACTGTGGTCACATATGACTGCAGAAATGTTTGCAAATGGGGACAGGAGCTCTTCCTCTGCCATTAAAGCAGAGTGGATGTCTGCAGCTGATAGGGACACAGTTTCATCTTGTGCTGCCACATTGCCTGACCCAATTGGTGAGACACCACAAGGGACCATCAGACGGCGGAAAATGGCTTGGAACTGCCCTGCAGTTGGATTGTTACTCCAGCCTCCTATAAAAAATCAAAAACATTTACACACTTAGATTACAGAGATGTTTAATGAGGACAATCAGAGTCATAAAAGATATATCTTCTGAGGGTAAGTAACATGAGGGCCACATTTAGAGCCATATTTAGCAGGGTCTTCTTCACGTCTTCTCTGCAACATGTCCAACATCATTGTGTTGAGCCCAGGCTTGGCATCCACTGATTGCATCCACCTTTACAAAAAGAAAATAAATAGCTATTTAAGTGCTTTAACCCTTGGATCCCTATTTTGGGCACTTTTTCATTTTGTTTCCAAGATTGTTCTTTTTTTCCAAGACTTAAAAAAAAAAATAGTGAAAATAGCACATACATGCAGGCACACATTCTTAATTTCTTACCCGTAATATCGCTGCCAGCATCATGAGTATGGGAAAGAGAGAAAGGGTGCGTGTGTGAGAGAGTGTCAGTGAATGAGGGTGTGTATGTGTTCATGTGTGTATTTGTCTATTTATAACATATAAAAAGTGTATATGTGAGTATGTCTGAAAAAGAGTTGCAGAAAGCAAGGGAGAGATTTTGATATGGCCAGAGCCATGATGCTCACAGCTGTATGGAATATATCAAATAGCCTACAAATACTCACATCATTGGGCTGAGGTTCACTTTCAGGGAAATGCTGAGAAAGGTCCACTGGTAGGCTCTCTTCAGCTTTCCTTGAAGTTTTTGTGTTCCTTGTCACTACAGGCTAAAATATAAGAAACATAATACTTAAAAACAACTTCATTAAAAACACTTAAAGGTTCTAGTATCCCACAGTGTAGTGTAATACACAATACATCACTAATTCCTAAACATGAAGAAAGAACTAACGGTAAACAAAAAAAAATATGTTTAGTAAAGTGTGATCTTATATATATATATATATATATACAGTATATACTTTTGTTTTACATATGAATCACAGACATCTCTGTTAGAATGTAGAGTAAAAATACACCTACTCTTTGGAGATGACATTGGAAGCTGAAGACAGATGGGGTCGCACCATCTCTAAGCCTGACAATCTGACCCATCCTGTCAAAATCATCAGGCTTTAAGTGCTCACTACAGAGCTTTGACGACTCAGTCGCAACAAAACCCTCCCGTCTCATAGCAACTTCCCATTGCCTCCTCAAGCCTGTATCACTGGGAAACCTTCAAAATGTGAAGAAGAAAAAAAAAAGCAAGAGACAATGAGAGAGAGTACCAGTTCCTGCTGTAATAATGTTACACGTAAATAACGTTAGTTACGATGACATGATATTATAAATGGTAAAATAACCAAAAGGTAATCCCATGCGATCAGGTGACAATACTGTGCCGGTTATAGACCTTTCACACAATAATACGCAAACACGCAATCGTAGTGTATGCAGACTTCCGGTAAAATGTCAACACAGCAGAAAGCTGGGCAATTTAAAATGGATCAGAGTCTACACAACTTCCCTCACGGATTTGCCAAAAATTAGCTTTGTGACGTGACTAGAGTCGTGGAGAAAAACTCTGTCACCAAGAAGAAGAAACTGGATAAAGGATACAAATTTTTCCACAAAGAATTTGTCCATAAGTATCAAGGTAAGTAACGTTAGAGAGCAATCAGGCTAACTGTTAATGAACTGTTAACTAGAATGACAAATCATAAGTGTGTCCACTTAGACCTAAGGCTAGGGTTATAGGGTTATGTATGGATAGTATGGAGGACATGTACTACTTACTAAAGCAATATAACAGTCGTGGTCGTGATTTTACAAGCAATATGACACTCACTGTCTGCCTATGGTCCAAATGAACGTCTTGTGTGTAGCGACAATAGCCTAATGTTAACGTTAGCCGAATGCTATCATCAGCAGTTAACATTTTTTCTCTGGCAATGTCTGTGTTTATGTTCGTGTGTTTGCTTGTCATAGTATCAAATGTAGTAGACGGGCAGGTTTTTGTGAGGGCTGTATGCTACCCATCTCAGAGGAAAAACAAGGAGCCTCACAAACTAGAGGTTTGACCACTCAGTGCACAAGTTTCCTGTGCCTCTTACCGCTGTTGCAGCACTGTTCACTCGCTGCTGTTGCAGCTCTTCCTGCTGAGTTTCTGCACAGCTAGCTACAGAGTGGATAGAAAGTGTAGTAAGTATCGAAACGTACTTACACATACTCTTTGTTTGTGTAGCCTTGCTGGCCACAGGAGTGCTGTGTCTTATATTATTTAGATTAAAGAGAAACAGAAGGTGATTTCTAATGTAAGTCTGGAAATCTACCTTAATTATGTTCAGGAGCTCTTTGTCTACCATCTCATTCCGTGAGTTATACATCTCTATCGATATTTCAACTCTTTCCTTACACTGTTACTTCCGTTTACTGCTGACAGTGATGTACTTTTATGAACACTGATGTGATGTACACGCTTACTAGTATTCAGGCATGAAAACGGGTCAGGGGTGAAAAAGGTGAGAAAGATATGACCCCTCTTGGGGGGTCCGGGGGCATGCTCCCCCGGAAGCAAATTTTGAATATTTCATATTCAAAAGCATCAATCTGATGCATTTTGAGAGAAATGCCACGGTGTGAGCTGGGCGGAGGTGTCAATGACCTCCACTGTTGCACGACTCACAGCCGGGGAATTTTAAAACCAAGAATCAAGCTAGGAATGGTCGCTACTTTCAAATTAAAAGCCCCCTGCCAAGAACCCAATTCTAAACTGTAATAGGGTGCAACGTAAAGCTCTTATTTTGAAGACAAATTTGTTTTCTTTCTGACAGAGAATGCAACGTACTTTACGTTCAGCCTCCAGTCAGTCCCCTCACCTCAGCATCATCGACACGTCTTGAAAATGAGTTGTAGAGATTTTAGAAAAGTTGTTTTTTCATCAATTCAAGGCTCCCTTCAGGCGCATACATGTTCGCAGTTCACTGATCATCTCTGGTATACCTCCATGCCCCGTCCATAACCCCCCCCCAGAAATATTTTCTCATCGGATCTACACGATTCACGTAGGTCACCTATTTTGGTTTCAAAACGGCGAATTTCACCGAAAGATGAGTGATTTTCATGCCTGAGTATTTCCCTATGTTTTTTGGTGGATAGATATCACTTGCCGCTGACAATGGACGTCTGATGGCCTTTTCCTGCAGTTGTGTAGCTGGTAAAGGTTTCCGCAACCACATTGTGGCCCTGCTGTATCAGACAGCACATTATTTGCAGCTTGGCCTTATGACTGTTCCTCCACCTCTGGCCTGCACAAGTGATTTGCAGCGATGGCATAGACCGAGAACACAGGTGTGTAAGACAATGTTGTTTATTTAGCCTACTCTTTTGACTTGAGGATGATTCAATTACACACACAAACACACACACACACACACACACACACACACACACCTGCCTGGTCGTAATGAGACCCCTTCACTTAATTTGATTTGTGCATGAAGAAAAAATGAAAATCAAGTGGAAGTATGTAGTTGGTCGGAGCCAGGCTATACACACACACACACACACACACACACACACAGCATTTATATTTTATCCTGAATTTTAGGAATCCATCCAGAACCAGTCAGTCATGTGGTTGTTCAAAAGCCAACAATAACAGGCAAGAGTGGTGTTAGATCCATATTGTACCAGGCATATTCAGGACAGATATGGCCAGTGAAGTTAAGAAGGGAACCAGGCAGCAGTCCAAATGTCCTGCGTGGGTGAAGTTACATCAACCACGCTTACTGCCAGTCGCTTTAGAGAGGCCTGCTCTTCTTGGGAGGGAAATGCGGATCCAGAGGCTGCAGCAAAGGCCCTTGCTGGCCAAATGATAAGGGGCTCCAGAAAGCAGACTGTGAGATGCAGAAACTGCAGGACATTCTGAACTCAGCAGATATTCCAGGTAGAAATGAGCAGCCTTGTACGTCCACATCGTGCTTGCGCCAATCTGCAGCACAAGATGAGTGGCAGAAAGCAAGGCGCCATCACCTCAACTGTTTGCTGTCCTGCAACAGGGTTCCAGAGAGGAACTGCAGCCAGACTGAATGCCAGAGGAGTGGCTCTGTATGGATTGTGACATACATATACACACCAAACTCACACTCCATAACAGGGAGTCCTGCATTGAGGGAGTTTACAAGCCCATTGAGCCAACGCTGTGCTGTGCAAAAGAAGATAGCAGATATACACTGGTCAAGCAAGGTAGTTGTTTACATTTTTTCGTTAAGTGGTTAAAGTTATGTCCATTTTTTTTTTTTTTGCCCTGTGTAAATGTGGTGGTTGGAAGGGCAGCCACACTTCCGTCAGTCTGTCCCAAGGTAGTTGTGGCTACAGATGTAGCTTACCACCACGATGTAAGATCAGTGTGGATCAAAGTAGGGATAGAAGAATTTAAGCTATTTTAGCTTTTGAATTTTACATCTTAATATTCAATTTGTACAGTCTGGGAAGATACATGGAGACACTTTCCAAAGGAGCTTTCTGGAATACACATTTTGCCATTACGAGTGTGAGAGAATGGCCAGTGTAGAGCACTTCACCTGCCCGGCATGTACCCCTAACATGCTTGCTCTTTGTGCAGATGGCAACAGGAAGCAGTACTGTTTTCGACAGTCAAGAGGGTTAGTTGTTAACATTTTGTAAAACCAATTGAACAAATAATGTCTGACACTAAACTTCATTATTTTTCTTACTATATTTAGGTCAGATGGGCCATATTTTGATGGCACCTTCATTGCAAAGGACACTGATGTCCACAATTTTGTTGAGGAGATGAGGAGTAAAATGAAAAGTGTGAGGAAAATATTTATTGTTTGCACCATTACTTTTCTCTGGCCAAAAATAAAAATGTATGATTTTTCCACCATTAAATAGTCTTTTATCCCTCAAGACCAGGTGGTGTCAGCTGATACAATACAGACTAATATCTTAGTTTCCAACCAGCGATTTAAGTATTATAAAATAACTTGTTAGTTTTCACTTCTAACCAGAATTACTTTGCCATGCACGTGAAACCGTGAGAAGAGCAAGCAAACACAATGAAGAGGGCCTTGAGGTGGTTGTCTGCAGACACAGAGTGCCCTCAACATGTATAGGGGGGAAATATTTGCATATCCAGTTTTCCTGCAGAAGGAGCTTCAGGCAGCCACAAAAGGGCAGTTCTACTGCACAGATATTGCGTGTAAGTATTGGCCCTACCTGGAGAAGTTGGCGGTCTCAATGTTGGAACTCAGACCTCTCCTGCAGATGAGGCCATTCCTTTTGGTCATGCATGCCAAGGCCCATTCAACCAAGGTGTGAGGTACTACATGTTATGTACTTGAAATTGTATTTTTATTACTTAAAGTCCGTGTAAAGCAGAAATAAATTTGTTATGAGTTTGTCATACCACAGAAACATGTGTCATTGACCACTGAGTCAAATTTTAAAGATTAAAAAAATTTCCAAATATATAAAATTAGGTCTCAAAATCCTTGAAAAACTAGCACTTCTCTCTGCTGTGAGACACTGGGGGCGTGTCAGTTAGAGGCGCTGGAATCACGCCCACGTGCAGGAGGGGAGCTGCCTCCGTGTACTGCAGGAGGACCTAACCTACAGTAACAATGGAAGCTAGCAGCGTCATCAGATGGACCCAGCCCGACCTGTTTGAGCCATCAGAGCCAGAAACTGACTCTGAGTCAGACACTGATAGTGCTCAGCCTCGTTCCTCACAGTCCATGTTTTACATTACACACAAACGTAACACCCCAGTCCACATATAATTCCTTGTCAAAGCTATATTGGTGCACATAAAATATAACCTGTGGATTATCATTGTGCTGTCAGATGGACTCCGCTCAGGGAATGAGACCAAATCATGTCATGATTAAATGCAATAACATCTGCTAACATTACATGGGCATGACAGGATGCACGATGTAAAATCACTTTCAGGATTTGCACCTTCAGCAAAATGCATTTAATTGCCCGTGCACGTTGAGTCCGAGCCGGCCCGGCCGACACATTAACTGTAATTATGAGCCCGAGCCCGATTTAAACCTGACATTTTTTTAATACGTGGGCTGTTATAACGGACGTTCTCAAGCTCCATGTTGCACTTACACAATCAGTGATGCCAGTAACGCGTTACTCTAATCTGACCACTTTTCTCAGTGGGGAGTAATCTAATGCAGTAATATTTCCAAACCACTAATCAGGTTAAAGTTACTTATTCAAATCACTGTGCGTTACTATTATTTTTGTCATTTTCCTTAGTAAAAATACATATTTTTGCTTTCTTCTTGCGTTGCGGGAAGCGACGTCACGTGCACGAGAAGTCACGTTTTCTGCACGAGGACACTCACTCATGTGTAAAACCACGCAGCAAGAGATGCGCCTTTTGTAGCTGGAAATACAGTCATTATTTTGAATTATTACAAAAACACACACACAAATGCTTGATCATGGGCCGGCCCGACCCGGCCCGAGGATATTGACGGGAAATATCAGCCCGGCCCGCAGTCCGGTTCGCGTCAGGGTCTGGCTCGGGCAGAGAATCTAAAGTCTGGCCGGTGGCGGGGATGAGAGCACCTGTTGTCGGCAGGACTGTCGCAGGCAGGCACATTATGCCGGCGGCGGAGATGAGAGCATGCGCTGTCGGCGGGACGGTTGTGATGGAAGCGACAGTCCTTTTTACTGTACTGAATCTCTAGAATCAGTTCATTAAAATGATTCGTTCAAAAGATTCGTTTACCGAATCGTTCAGTGCTCTCCAACTCCCTGAACTGATAAACAGCCAAACAATCCGTCATTCAGTTCATGATTCAGCCCTGAGGTTCATGTTCACTTACTGAGGGACGGTGTGTTCACGGACTATAGTACACAATCATTCGCGGGAGACGCAGCGCTGCTTTGAGTGGTATACGTGCACTAAAATTATTACACGGTGAAAGTGTCCTCTGTCTACAGTAAAATCACTTAACATGATGCTACACGGATGTTAGCAACACAGCGCTAGTTTTAACAGTACGGTTACTGAAGGTGAATCAACTCCTGAGTGAGTGAGTGACACAGCGCCACTTTCAGCACAGTACGTGAACGAGAAACACGTAAGGAACGCGAATCATGAGTGAATCAGTCGTTCGCGAACGACCTGCTGAAGACGTGAATCACGTTCACGCAGCGCTGTCAGTGAATCAGCGTCCTCAGCAGGTCTGGTTCACATCCTGCTGAGAATCACATTCGCGAACGTGAGTGACTTTTACTGTGCAGTAAAATCACTTAACATGATGCTACACTGATGTTAGCAACACAGCGCTAGTTTTAGCAGTACGGTTTCTGAAGGTGAATCTCTCCTCTCCTACTCCTCTGCCCTGAGTGAGTGAGTGACACAGTGCAGTGCTGTCACTGAATCAGCGTGAACGTGACGTGATTCACGTCCTCAGCAGGTCTGGGAATCACATCAGGAGGATGTGATGCGATGTGGAGGAGACATGACTGTTTAGCTGACTGGTTGACTGGTTAGCTAGCTGCAAACTATGCTAAGAGATGCTATCCAAGACTCGAGAGCAAGCAGAAAAACCTCCTAAGCTAATGCGCTGAATGTATTTATACGGCTTCCGCAGCAGGGCCGGGTTTATGCAAATCATGGCTGCGTTACGTAACGCGGCCATGATTTCTGACCAGAAATCAGCAATCGTGAAACACAGTTTGTGAGCCTAGCTCCAAAATTAAATTCTAAATGGTTTTTTACATGTTTTAAGGAAATACATTTATGACCTTTTTAATGTTCGTTCGTTCGTTTTCCTTCCGCTTTTTCCGTGAGGGTTGCGGGATGTTGCCGCTTTTTATCCCCCTGAGGGGTTGCGGGGCTTACTGGGGCCAAATCCAGTTCTACTCATGGGCGTAGGCCAGGGTTCACCCTGAACGAGTCGCCAGCTCATTGCAGGACCCTTACTGATGGCAGTGGCTGCCCCACAGGGTGCCAACTGCGCATCAGGAGCGATTCTGGGGTTCAGTATCTTGCTCAAGGATACTTCGGCATGTAGCTCAGTCCCGCCCGAGGGAGCTGGGGATTCGAACCAGTGACCTTCCGATCACTGGTCCACTAGCTCTACCCACTGAGCTACAGCCGCCCGTCTAATGTGTTTAGAAGAAATGGCTGAATTTGCTTTACACAGACTTTAAATAATATATAATACAGTATATATAATAATAATACATTTCCCAATGATTTGTTAGATAATCTGGAGTGGGAAAAATCAGGAGGGTGCTGGAACAACTGCAGGGGAGGAGGTCGAAATGGTCAATAGCTACCTCTCTCGCTGTACCCTCACAACCAAGAACATGACAAAATCTGTTAAGTGTTGCTTATATGTATTATATTTAAAACCCAGTCTTTCATTCCTTCTGTCATACTTTGTATGGGATTGAATAAGAGAAAGTTCTCAATATTCTCCTTATATGACAATACAGTACATTGATATAACTGCATTTAATTTGTCTTTAATTAAAGCTCAATAGCCAATGCGTTGATAAACTGAAATACCACGAACCATTAATGAGACTTTCCTTTATCACATAATTTATGTTATTAATTTGTTATGAAGCCAGGAATGACATGCTAACTGTCCGTGCCATTGGGTGGAACACGGAAGCAGGATAGCCTTCATCTTGCATTGTCAAGCAGATGTGTCAAGGTATTGCCCAGATCACATGAGGCAAGATCAGGTCTACAGAACACATTTATATAAAATTAATGTCTAATGATTCTGAATTTCTCTCAGTTTTTTTAAGATGACAATACGATGACAAGGCTAAAATCTTATTTTGTTTTTGTACTATTATAGACCTTCCAAAAGGTTGAGGCTGAGTCACAGAGACTGGAGGATTTGAGCAGGGAACTTGGCTGTCCTGACAACATGCTGCATCAATGGGTACATGATGTCAGACAATGGGCTACTGATGGTACAGTGTTTTATGGAAGTACTGTAGTGATTTTGGGCTCTAAATAAATTTAAGCTTGAAACTTTAAATGTATAGCCTAGAGGATGTCTGAATTGTTTATTTATATTGTTGTTGTTTTTAAGATCCTGCAGGTACCAGATGTGAAGACCAACATAGCCTTCAGAGATCCATTGAACAAATGTTTCTTGGTGTTCATCAAAAAAAAAAGCCAGCCTTTATAATCATACTGGTATGTTTATAACGTTTGTAATATTTTTGTTAGATATTTTACATTATATTTTGTTTTGTTATATTACTTGCAGATGTCTTATCTGAATTGTTTTGTACGGTGGCCCAGAGGTGTCAGGCCAAATACAAAAGCCACAACACGAATGCAAAAGCCGCAACACAAATACAAAAGCCGCAACACAAATACAAAAGCCACAACGGAAGTGACCAAAACAGAAGTGAACAGCAGCGGATGTTGACAATGCAGCGGATTGTTGCTGCCATTTTAGGGCCCGTGTGCCGGCTGTCTCTGGGCAACACAGAGTCCAACTTCGTTGCAGACTTTTTTCCAGGCTCTCTCCTGTTTTGTCAAAGTCTCTGTGTATCTGGTTCTGTCCCGGAGCTCCCGAGCTACGGTCTCTACAACTACAACTACAACTACAACAGACCGCTGTAATTAAATAACAGACACATATTTTCATAACTTAGCAAGTAGTCTAACTTCCTCTCTGATTTTCTCCAAGCACTCTCCTTTATTGTCCGGTCTCTGTATGCGTGTACAGCGGTATGGTGGCACAGAGCTCGGGGAGCAGACCGGAGCGCTGCTATCGGCGCTGCAGCCCCGGCTCGAACGACACAACAAGCGAGAAAAGCCTGCTGTTGTACTGCTGTGCTAACTGGGGCTAATGCTCCGTGCTCGGCGCCCCGAAGCTCGTTAGCTCCGTACTATACTACCACACTCCATACGCATATTAGAGACCGGAGCTCAGGAGCTCCGCGACAGAACCAGATACACAGAGACTTGGACAAAACAGGAGAGAGCCTGGAAAAAAGTCTGCGACGAAGTTGGACTCTGTGTTGCCCAGAGACAGCCGGCACACGGGTCCTATAATGGCAGCAACCATCCGCTGCATTGTCAACATCCGCTGCTGTTCACTTCCGTTTTGGTCACTTCCGTTGTGGGCCACTTCCGTTGTGACTTTTGTATTTGTGTTGTGGCTTTTGCATTCGTGTTGTGGCTTTTGCATTCGTGTTGTGGCTTTTGCATTCGTGTTGTGGCTTTTGCATTCGTGTTGTGGCTTTTGCATTCGTGTTGTGGCTTTTGTATTCGTGTTGCGGCTTTTGTATTTGTGTTGCGGCTTTTGTATTTGTGTTGCGGCTTTTGCATTCGTGTTGTGGCTTTTGTATTCGTGTTGTGGCTTTTGTATTTGTGTTGTGGCTTTTGTATTCGTGTTGTGGCTTTTGTATTCGTGTTGTGGCTTTTGTATTTGTGTTGTGGCTTTTGTATTCGTGTTGTGGCTTTTGTATTTGTGTTGTGGCTTTTGTATTCGTGTTGTGGCTTTTGTATTTGTGTTGCGGCTTTTGTATTTGTGTTGCGGCTTTTGCATTCGTGTTGTGGCTTTTGTATTTGGCCTGACACCTCTGGGCCACCGTAGTTTTGGTATCAATCTGAAGGGCCTTATTTTTAAAATGTCTCCCTTTAAATCTTACAGATATTAGGCCAATCATGGCTTTCAAGTCATTCAATTTTCTGACATTTATATTTATTTATTTTTTATTCAGTCATATTCATGCACAATTCATTACTTATGGGAAACATTTCAAGAGCGACAGGCTTGCCTCCAAGTAGCACAGCACAGGGGAATGCAGAAGACGTAGCTGACGCTGGAGCCAGGTCAAACCAGCCAATAGAAACTCTTTTCTCATCCACCAGCATAGGCCCCGCCCATCAAGTGCAGTTGGATTCGCAAGCAAAACTTTAGAATTTGCAAGCAAAGAGGACTGATTTATAAGCAAAATGGTCATATGTTTTTACTTACAAACATTAGTTTTGATTGAAGTTGAAGAAATATGTTCTCTCATTTTTTTTTTAATTGCAACCTGTCCTCCTTCGATCTCAAAAATAAAAATTTTGATTGCCACTTACTCTTTTTTGCTCTCAAATCCCTTTTTTGGTTTCAAATCTATTCTATTTGATTGAATAATAAAGGAACAAAATTCTCTCCATAGTATTATTGTCATTACCATGACAACAAATGGAACTAATTTACCATGCCATTACTTCAGGTAACTGTAAAACTATGTGTTGCAGTGCATGGAATGTAGTTCACTCAGAGGTGTTGTGTTTTTCTGTCTTTAAGATAAAATATGTATATGATTGTGCAGTTGTTGGTCATTTCTTTGTCCATAGTGCAGTCCATATTTCCTTTGTGCAGTCAATGGGGGGGGTGCTTGGCGCAGTGAAAATTTCGTGCCAAAAGGCTGTGCACTTAGGCACGAGGCGGAGCGGAGCGCTGAGTGGTACGCTGACCAGCACGAGCCGGCGCCTTTACGCACAGCTGCTTCTGATGTTATCCTCGTTGCGCATGGTATTTGTTTATGTAGTGATTTGTGCACACTAGCCTTCCCGTCTTAGTTACACGGGATTTAAATATAAATGACTAAATGTAAGTGTCTTTATTCGTGAAAAAAAATGTGTGCTTTTTTGTTTTTTTTTTGTTTGTTGTTTTTACACCGGGCAACGGTTCTCAGTCAGGGCAAACCTGATTAAGAATAGGCTATTAGTAACCTCCTCCCAGGCTTCTGCTTCATCAGCCCATAAAGGACTGGTCACTGTGAACTTGGACCTCCCGGACCAAAACATCAGTTTCCTCCTGGAAAAGGTTTGGCCGCCTCACGTTGATATCTGACAACATAGGGATGAGAACAGGTTGGTCTTTTCAGCCCTGATCCCAACCCAAGCACTTCACGCCTCCCCCAAGGCCATGGTAATGGCCTAGATTGTCAGCAGAAGTGTTATCACTTAAAGTGACTCATTGTAGTCACTATTCCCACCAAAAAAAGAGAAAAAAACAAACAAAATCTTCATTTTATATACTGGGTCTTCAAAGTGCTCTCTGAAAGTAAGCCTGGGATGGCTTGTGTCCATGAAATGGGAAAATTAAAACTTTGTCATAGAGCTAAACCAAATACATCGTTGGAAAGGTCACAACCAGGAGAGAGACATATGTCAGCATGAAGATTCTGCATGCCTCCTGCTTTAAAACACTGACCATAGGTGGCGGGTGGGCCTGACATTTGGGAAGGCTGCCTGATCACACAGCAAGGATGAAAACTGCTGATCATTAAATATATAATTAACTATATGCAATAGTCTCAGAAAGAATAAATAATACAATAACAACCACAACAAGGCTTCTGTTTCAAAATCAAACACTTTTATTTAACATCACTTCAAGGTTATCAGTCAGCGGGAGCGGGATCGTTCTCCGTCTCTCTCTTTCTCTCTTCCCTCCTCTGCTGTGATGGGGAGAGAATGGGGGAGATTGGCATTGAAATTAATTTCTAAGAAGACTAAGGCGTGATCTGCGTCTATCTGCTTGTCCATCTCCCTGCCACTTTCACATTTTTTTTTTGTTTTATCCCTGCTTGCGCGCACAAGGCTGCTGTCCATGGTTCTGAATTCACAATGAGTAGAATGAAGTGTTCAAATTAACGATTAACAATTGCCTTACCTTAATGCAGTAACATGCGGCGTGTTGCCTTGGCATCGTAGGCATCGATGATCTGTTCTGCTTTTAGTTTATCAGTGAGATCACTCTCTATGTGCAGCAGACTCAGCGTAGAAAACCTCTCGGGCCCATTGACGTTCCTCAGCCAGTTGCGTATGCGCCTCATCGCTGAGAAGGATTGCTCACACGTTGCGGGCTCATCCCTCTCCCGGCAGGTGCCTGCATATCGACGCCCAGCAGCAGCCAGTCCATCACCCGCTGCAGCTGCAGTGGGTGGATTCCGGTCAGTGTTGCTGGCCGCTTCTGAAAATTCTGAAATCACGCAACAAAGCGACAGCGGGTGTTAACTGGCTCTTTTTGACAGTCACCATGGCAACGCGTTCTCATATTTGTCAACATTGTGACAGCTGCAGCGACAACCTCACACACATTGAGGTAGTGCTGCAGCTGCGGCCAGTTCATAATAGGAAATCATGTATAATAATATGCACACATTATGTGCAAACCATTGTAAGCATGGCGAAGTGGCTGCCCACGGCTCCGTCTTTGTCGGCGAAAAAACTGAGAAACTCGACATTAACCCCTCAGTACAGAGCCGAGCAGTTCCCGCACGACTTTTATGTGTCAGGTGAACTGTTGTTTTGCAAAGAAGCAGCCCTGAGAAATCAAAATTAAAGGTGTAATGCGTGAGAGTTAGCCACCTGTCCGATTCATATTATCGGCATATAATACCAGAGTGACTGCTAACATTAGCTGCTGTTAGCTAGTTAGCCCCGTTAGCCACAGCCCTCTTAGCTGACTCTGCCTGGGCTGGGAGCTCAGAGGACAGAGGGAGGGTTGGTGTTTTCACTGCTAGCTGGTTAGTATGCTAAGTTGACATAACGTTACAAGTATCATTTCTCATTTTGTTGGTCATCTTTGCTAATTTTTCAAATATTTACAACTTAAATTTTCAGAACAATTTAGGTATGCAAACATGTTCTGGACCTGCCTGAGAGCTGACCATGTTTTTATTCAATGAAACCCACATGATGATGTCAAAATGTTTTTGATGCACTTTACTGTACTGTACGGTACGGTATTGAGGAAATATGTTTGTCACCTCAATTAATTTAAGGTAATTTCTATTTATTTTGTGTACATTTTAGTCATTTACATTAAAAACACATTGTTTTTGGTAGTATAATAAGGTTAAAAGGTAAAAAAATCGGGGTTCCCAAAAAGTAAAACTGAAAAAAACGGAATTTGGGAAAAAATAAAACAGATTTTATAGGGCCCTAGAGAAGAGGAAGGAGGCAGGGGATGAGATTGAGAATATCAACAACAATGCGTGCGAAACGAAAAAAAGAAAATTCAATGCCAAATGGCTGACGGGTCGTGAATGGCTTGTGTTTGACCACGAAAATGTCGTCATGTTTTTCACTGGAAAAAATTTGGCTAGTGGAAATTCTGATTGGCTTGGCATGTTTGAAGGTTCATAATTCATCAACAAAAGGGGCTACAGACATGGAACCAACTGTTATGGAGAGCTCTTGACCTCAGCTTATGTGAGTATAGTCAACAATAGGGGCGGTGTCAAATATTTGTAAATTAAAATTTCCGCCATTTAACAATTACATATTAAGAATTTGATTACAAAAATATGTGTATTGGGGCGGCAGTAGCTCAGCCGGTAGAGACTTGGCTTGGGGACCGGAGGGTGGCCGGTTCAAGTCCAGCTACAGACTACAATATGGAAGTGGACTGGTAGCTGAAGAGGTGCCAGTTCACTTCCTTGGCTACTGCCGAGGTGCCCTTGAGCAAGGCACCAAACCCCCATATGCTCCCCGGGCGCTGTAAAAGCAGCCCACTGCTCCTAGCTTGCAAGGTGTGTGTGTGTGTATTTGTGCATGCTTACAATATATACGCAGCTAGGATGGGTTAAATGCAGAGAACTTCAGGTGTGTTTGCATGTAATGCATGTACTATATATCTGATAAATAAAAAGTATAAAGTATCTTAAAAAAAAAAAAAAAATGTTCCCATCCCCTCAAACTCCTCAATGCACTTTCAATACAGTACTTACGATTTACAATTACAGGAAAAACACCAACATATTTTAAAACTACAATTTCCTAGCGCCGCACCATGAGCGTAATACAAATCAGCGCCATTTTTGTAGTTTTTCCGGTTTGCAAAGTAGGGTTGTGAAATTAGGGTCGTAAAACGATATATCTGCTGAATAAATCAAATATCTACTAAAGCTGAACTTGTAGTTACACTGTATCTAGATGTTGTGTGCTAATAAAAAGTACAGATTTTGGTTTACTTCAGATATTTTGAGAAGCGTTGTGCAAATTGAGTTTTGGCAGACTCAGTCTGGTTTTGGCTCGGTCTTTCTTCCGGTTTCCGGTTCGACCAAACATGTAGCAATGTAGCAATGTTAACTTTAATTTGAGTTATCCTGGCATGTTTAGTGAGTCCAAAAAAGTACACAAATCAATGACAAACCATGAAGTCACCAAAGGTCAACTAGGCTCCAGCTCGGGAATGCAATGTCTGCAGCAGTGCTACATGCAGGGAGTTCCATTGGTGGATAAAAGGCTGAATAATCATTGTGTGAACTTGTGTGGCTTCATTTTTTTTTTGGAAATTTACACTAAGGAGATCTAAGACCTTCACAGTCACTTCAGAGTATTTCAGCAGTGAATTTTTACTTTGGGCATAATATTTTCGTCATTTCATGGAACAAAACTGGATTGTTGGTGTGCATGTAAATGTAGTCAGTGTTAATGGCAAGTACGATATATATATATTAAGTGTCTTAGTAAGGTGTTGGGCCACCAAGAGCCACAAGAAACTGCTTCAGTGAACTTTGGTATAGATTGTACAACTACAATTCTCTGGAATTCTACTGGAGGCATTGAAGTAATGAGAAATCATACATGCCAGAGTTGGCATGGCTCCCACTCTACCTGCTTCATCATTTGGCCCTGCAAAATAGTGAGACTTTTTTCAGTGTCAGATCTTTGCAAGACATTACAGATATACCATACTCTTGAATACTTTTTGCCCGTTTCAACTGCAACATTCTGTAACTTCGGACTTTCCAGAAGAAGTTCGAAGAACTTCGATGTGACAGCAATGTACAGGGAGCTTGACAGCCTCCTTCCACACTTCCATCTGTTAATTATGGGAAAACATTTCAAATATGTAAAAATGAATTTAAAAAGTATTTGAATTTAACAATGTCTACCACATAAACAATAAACTTAGACAATTTACAATGGCGACGGACCATTAATTTGTCAAAGCTTATTTTCATAACTCGCCAATTCAATCAAGTCTATTTGCCACTCCGCTTTTAATTTCTATCGGACCCATTTTTTTCCATTCGTTTAGAGATGTGATTTTAGAATCCGAGTTTACCGTGAGGGCTTGCGATTAAAGGTTTCTTCATCTGGGATCAAACCCAGCACACGTTGAGCACTTGATACATAAACTATGCATCATGGGTGAATTATCCCTTTAACCTGTTCTTCCCTAAGTCCCTTTTTGAGGCTCCTGCTCGAAAATGACATGCTCAGAATAAATAGGGTATATCTCTGTAATTACTAGCTTTAAGGATTAACAGGCTCTGCCATTGAAATGATACATTGTACTGTTGATGGGTATTGTCAGGGGCAAACTCTATGTAGAGAGATAGGGCTGGGAGCAGCCACGCTGTCTGTGTGGACAACACACACTTGAGAGCTACAGCAGTTTAGTGATGTACACGCGCTGCTCAGCTCTCACACAACGCTTCCAGTCTATATCTGTATATAAAGTAGTTGAAACTAGCTCCCCCTCCAGCAGCTACAACAGTGACATGCTAGTTACACACTGATGCTTAAGTAATAATCTAATCATCATTAATCAAACCACTTTCATATTTTTTAATATCATTTTTCTCTCCCAGAACTGTTATTATGTCATGCTGTCTGTCCACGTCAGAAATCACATGTTTTTTTTAATTGTTCTCAATGGCTTCACTCAATGAGAGGTCACGGAGAGGGGAGAGGGACAAGGAGACGCAGTACTGTTTCACTATGGAGCTAACAGAGCATATTTTAATAATTGTGTTGCACTCACTTTATGGGCTTGTTGTCATTCTGACAGCAACAACACTACAGGGTAACCAGGGTAACAAGGCTACCTTGAGTAAACTGTTGAGCATACATCCTTGAGCATGCTACAGAACAGTAGTGCACTGGCAAAACGTTCTGGTGAAACTCGTGCCATAGAATTATTGTTCTGCACGTCAGAGTAAGTGGATTATTAAACAACTTTGACAGTAACAATCTGGGTCACCCAACGTGTTCTTTGTATGACTGCAAGCACCTAACCGTAACATCCGTACTGTGATGGCTCGGTATGAATACACATACCTACATATAAACACCCATTTCTGCCATCCTATTTCAAATGGTTTGAACACAGGGTTGCCCAGACATTACACAGAGTAAGTGTATGGTTGTGTGGGGCGTACAACTTATTTCCATTATTCTTCATACAGCTCCTTTTGGCGTTGGTCCAGCGGGAGCTGCAGGGGCCATTGGTGGTCTAGCGGGAGCTGCTGGGGCCATTGGTGGTCCAGCGGGAGCTGCAGGGGCCAGTGGTGGTCCAGCGGGAGCTGCAGGGGCCATTGGTGGTCTAGCGGGAGCTGCTGGGGCCATTGGTGGTCCAGCGGGAGCTGCAGGGGCCAGTGGTGGTCCAGCGGGAGCTGCAGGGGCCAGTGGTGGTCCAGTGGGAGCTGCAGGGCCAAGTGGTGGTCCAGTGGGAGCTGCAGGGGCCATTGGTGGTCGTGCAGCATCTAGTGGGGTCCAGCCTTCATCCTAGGAGTACTGAATTAGTAGTAATAGTGTGATCCATTTATTATTATTATTATTGATAGAAACAGATGTTCCCTACTGGCTGGAGCGTTGCAAAAAGAGGCATGTGTAAAGGTACTTCTACCAAACACTAGTGATTTAAAAGAATCTTCCCAAGACCGTGTCAAGTGATGGAGATGACTGAGATAGTCTAGTTGTATGTATGCTAGGTGACCAATCATTCTACTGGAATTGTATAATTAAAACTATAGCATAGCTAATTATCTTGTCTCATAATTCAATTTCAAGGTGCTATATTGGCATGAAAGTTCAAGAAACAATGTTGCAAAAGCATCAATATTCTGTTACATATATTAAGAAATTTAATTATTTTCATCGTATATTCCCAGTTGTGTTTGTCTGAACATTTTTACCTTGAATGACGACATCATATAGGTCCTTCATCCATGGCAGACATGTACTGGATGTCTCTGTGAGCTGGCAACGGGGAGCCAAAACCTCTTTACACCCAGGCATTCGGTCTTTTAGAAGGCTTTGACAAAAAAAGAATAGCCCTCACACCCAGAGCCTGCAATTTTTCAAGTTAAAAAAAAGGACACACAAACAAAAAATAATAAAATGTAAATGTATGTAGATACATTTGGAAACGGAACTGCATGAAAACAACAAAAGCATACCAATATATAGGCCTCATCCTGCATGTGGGAAGCTGTCCGTTTTTTTTGGTGGGTGTGGACCCAGTTCTCCCGCTTCAAATCAAACTTCTCAATTTTTTTTTAAGCCTAAGCTTATGTGGCTGCTCAGCCTTGCAAATTTTGGCCACATTTAATTGAGTTCCACAGTTTCTTGTGATCGACCCCTGGCCTGGCATTTCTATCAGATATAGAGTAAGAGAGACACAAACAGTTTTTAAGCAATACTTCTTTCACTCAAACAAACCATGTTAAGTGAGAGAACGAGTTGAAAAAATGAAAAACTTACTTGAAGACTGTGGAGCTTCTAGAAGAGAGATATAAAGTGTGTGTGTGTGTGTGTGTGCGTGTGTGTGTGTGTGTGTGTGAGACAGACAGAGAGAGAGATAGAGAGAGCAGCAGTAAGAGGACTGTGTTGAAGTGGCTCTTAAAAGAGCCGTTGGTTTTTAATAAAGGGGTATACTATACAGTAGAGGAGTTGGTGTAGGTAAAAGGGATGTGATGGGAAATGACAAGCTGTTGGACAAAGCAGAAAACAACATGGTCATAAATACAGAACTGTAATAAAATGCAAAGAACTTGCTAATGTGCTATTCAACATGTAAACTGCATGAATGTTAGCAAAATTAAGGGCAGTCGTTTGGACAATAGAGATCCACTAAACTGAGATGAATTCAATGCATCATTAATATGCAGTCACTACAGCCTCTTTTGATTGAAGAATTAGCCAATTGTCAAACAGACAGACGCACGCACGCACACACACACACACACACGCACAGGTAGACTAAAAATAAGATCAATATATGACGTGACCTGATGAGAACGATTGCTAAAAGTATAGCAATATATTGTATTGCTACGACAGCACTGACCGGTCTGTAAGAGATGCTGATGTTCATCATGTTGATCAACATACAGACATATTACAGACGGGTCAGTGCTGTTGTAAGTTAGCAAAATAGCATATTACTACCATGGATGTATATTATTATAGATCAGGGGCGTCACTAGACCAATTACTGTACTGGGGCACAGCTGGGGCACAGATAATTAATTTATTTTATTTTTTTAGCACTTATTTATCATAAAAAACATAAATAGTGCTTCAAACTATACAATCATATTATGTTGTTGTCTGGATCTTTGAATAACCTGCTGAAATGAACTGATGCATTTGGCCTACTTGAAAAAAAGGAAGCACAAATATTTATTTCAGCAACCACATTCAAATTGAAAATTTGCAACAGTAAAACAAAAAATAAAGCACTCCTACATCTCTGGGTTCTATTCACATACACAAAACTATAAAAAATATACACAAAACAATAAAGCCATATATTACTGCATTAATCATTAATCAGAGAATTATTTTCTGAGAAGTAAACTGTAACGTCTCGGTTTCAGTACAAACACACAGACGAAAACAGACCAAACATTACCATATCAACACAGTTTCTATCAAGGCACTCAGTGTGCAAAGCTAGACGACAGGCAACTGACTCACATTCAAATCGCATTTCATTTTCATTGCAGTATTCATTATAGGCTAAACATTCATTGTGTAATTCAAATAAACCATTTAATCAAGGTATCAATAACTGCAATCATTAAACTGAATCTTATATGTTTTAATCAGTGTATCTTTACAGTGTATTCACTGGTGTATACCGTATCTTTAAACTATCATCAAAACTTTTATACTCTCATTTGTTATCATCGTGTCTCGTAACCAGAATACTCAATGAGCCCGATTATCTGTTTATACAAAGCCTGTGTTTTAACCTTAAATATCAGTCTTGTATAAAGTACTTGAAAGCGATACTGGAGCAAAAGTACAAGTATCTTACCAGAAAATGACTTTGGTAGAAGTTAAAGTCGCCTTTTAGAATATAACTTGAGTAAAAGTCTTAAAGTACCTGACATTTACTGTACTTAAGTATCAAAAGTAATTTTCTGATATAAAATGTACTTAAGTATTAGAAGTAAAAGTACAAGTATTAAACAAAGTGAGCAATTACAATTTTGAATATGAAATTTAATGTAGCTTCTTTACAATAAAAGCATAACAGGCACAGGCGAGAGGCTTCAGCTTCAAACAACATTAAAATTAAACTTCTATCATCACTGATGATAAGCTCTCTCTCTCAACCTCCCCGTGTGTTATATGAACACAACTGTCTGTGGAGCTTCTGGATATACTGTGTTTTTATTCAACTTGGAGACCAAATCTGTGGGTTAATAGCGTGAGCTCACCGTGTTTGGCCGCTCAGCTGACAGTCCAGAGCTGAAACCCGACGTCCGGAGAGTTCAACAGAAACCCGGAAACCAGAGCCTCGGGGTCGGACGCGGTAAACAACGAGCCGCTGGTCTGTTTTAAGTTCGCTTGGAGCCGAAACCTGCGGCTAACGGCTGAGCGGCTAACGGCTGAGCGGCTAACAGCTGAACGGCTAACGGCTGAGCGGCTAACGGCTGGTGATGCTAAAAACAACTAGCGACAACAAACAGCCTCATACATTAAACATAAAATGGAAAGTTGTAACATTTAAATCCACATGGAAATGGCGACACAGAGGTGAAAACAAACAACAATGATAGGCAGTTTACCCGATATTAACCTGTAAGACAGGTGGAAAGACATGGCGCTCAGACACCGTTGTTAGACGTTATGTCCCAAAGTTGTTTCTGAAGTGACTGCGGGACCCCAATCACAGCCAAAGTGGCGTGAATAAATTACCATATTAAGTAGCCATGTGTGCATTGTGTATGGAGTGAATAAAGTAGCAATGAGTTGCCATATTAGGTACATATGTGCGCATTCTGTAGATTATGCCATATATCACAGGCAACCTCAAATATTTAAAACAAAAGCCAATAATAAACATTTAAAATATATATTAGCCATGTGTCATTAGCTTACCTGACAAGGAGGGAATTTGGGATACTGTATGATTCTTTTTCTCTCTCCTCCGGGCAAAGTTGTTGGCATTGAGTAAAGATCGAATTAGTGCTCCCTGCTGGCACTGCGCTTTCATACAAGCGTGTACTTGTCACGCCTGAGAGACGGAAAACGTGACACTGACACGGTGGAACACGGTGGACCCAAGCCCGGATCCCGAACCGTCTGGGCCACGGCCTGGGGGCCTCGAGCTCCCAGAGGCCTCTATCACTTAGCGTTTTTTTTTTTTTTTTTTGTTTTTTGTGAGTAGACCTCATTAAATGTGTGATGAATTACAAAGTTATAGCCTACCCGATGTATTTGCAAATACAAATATGACTGATTGTTTGTTTTGCTGTCTGTGTCCAGGCGATGATGGAGGAAAGGAAAAACATGGGGGAAAAAAGGACTTCTGGAAATATCTTCAGTTAAGAAACTGTATAATGTCTACAAAGAGGAAATTTCCACTTATATCTCGAACGGCGATAGAAGAACTATTTCAAGGCAGCCAGTCAGTTAAGGGCGGTGCATCAAGATTTTATAGTCTTATGAGATGATCTAACCCACCAAAACTGGATAATATCAGAAGCTTGGGAGGAGGATATTGGACGGGGATTAGCTAGCACGACATGGGAGGGGATTGTCGGGTCCTGGTATAAGACATCAAGGGAAATCCAGATAAGGTTAATTACTTTTAAGGTTATTAATAGGAACTATTGTACTCCCTGTAAGATGGCCCAAAAATACGGGACTCAGATATATGCTGATTTAGTGAATGGTTAACAGAGATGAGCAAGATAGCTAATTATGAACAGTTGATCTTTAAAGTGAACAACAAACGGGATGTGTTTTAGAAAATTTGGGGGCCCTATATGAATACAGTGCTGAGGGACTAACTAGGATGAAGGGGACACTATCATGAAACTGTATGAGTGATGGAGATGGATGGATGTGGAGGATGTGGCAAATGCCAAAGCAGCAGTTGCACAGGTGTTTTCACTGCATGTGTACATCTGTGTGCTTTTGCATCATGTTGTAGTTTCTCTGTTGAAGGAATGTTCTACTATCTGTGTGTCCACAGCTCCTATAGAAGAGGCCCTCAGGCAGACTGTGAGGTAGGGATGATGAGATGGACGAGCCAGAAAACATGTAAGTCTGAATTTCTCAATCAGAAGAACCATGTACCTCTGTATCTAAAATGATATCAAATGATCTCTTTTTTACAAGCCTACACTTCTTTTTGTTTCAGCCAGCCATCTACAAAGGTCTGCCTGCAATTTCCTCTGGACAAGACCCTGTGGCCTGGTGGTGGGGTAAGAGGGATACTCTCCCCAATTTATCTGCCCTATCAGATACCCAGCCTCATCAACGCCCTCCGAAAGGGTTTTCTCTTGAGCTGGACATGCCATCAGCCAAGAGCGATGCCGCATATCGCCAGAAAAGGCTAACATGGTCATCTTCTTGCAGAAAAATTGCTGAAAGTTTAAAGTTGTGATGTTTTTGCATGCTCTATGTGTTCTGAATTCTGTGTTCTGTATTTCTGCTGATTTTGATACACTGCTGTTTTTATTATGACATTTTGTTGTGAATTTTATTTTATATTGGTTAATTTATTTCTTAGTCTTAGTTGTATTTGAATTTAAATTTTATATTTTTTCTATTTGAATCAATATTCTGTTCAACTTGCACTTCACAAATTGCCTTAAAAATAAAAAAAAAAGCACCATTTTTGGACAAAGTTTTTATGTTTTCCATTCTTTAAGCATCAGTTCAGGCACCGTTTAAGCACCGGCACCATTTCAAAAGTACCGGTTTGGCACCGGTATCGGATAAAACTTAAACGATACCCAACCCTACACACATCAGATCCGATCACTTACAGTTCAGACAGTTTGTCTTGTTTTGAGAAAACTATATGATTTGCCTGCAGCCTGAATAAAGCCATATTTGTGTCTGTTACACTGAATAACACAGGGGGTCTGGCACATACGTCCAGAGGCCTTGTTTGCTAGGTATTAGATCTATCACCTGACTTTAATCCATGGCATTATAATTCAGAATTTTCTCTCCGTGCAGCCCATCCATATCATCCTCCTGATCTTAGACAGTTTAATCAATTTCTGTGAGCACACGCAAGTCTCTACCAGAGATACAAACTAGAAATCCAGAAACTTCTTGGTAACAGCGCCAGTAAACAAACCCTGGAGCTGCTTCACTGGCTGATCAGAGGACTGCAGACTGTGAATGAAATGAAGATGCATATTTTCTAGTTCTCTAGAAGAATGTTGTACACATGCAGAGAAATTGGTCAAGCTGTGAAGATCAATATGCCGCATGTATGAGGCAGTATGTGATCTACAGTCCTAAAGTTTAAGTGCTTGGTTAAAACTAAGCTGTGGGCAGGTAGATTTCTGTGCTCTAAATTCTTCAGCTTATGACTGTAGAAACAGAATAATTTGTGATAACGCTGTGAGAACAACTTACCTTCCTCATCTCGGTTATGTCAGAGTTAAAACGTATTAAAGGAATAAACCTTTGTCTTACGCTGAGCTCTCACCTTGAAACTGATTACAGAGAGCATTTTTAGAATATCAATTTGAGGAGAATACATTACAAGTCCATACCTGCTGTGATTATGTTCTCTGACCATTTTAAGTATTGTGCAACAACCATTTTTTTATTAATTCATCCGTGATTTTAACAAACAGCACCCCACTAAACCACTTGGAAGTGCAGACATCACTCTCTTTGGATCTCAAAAGAAAAGGTTATTGCAATAGATTTGTGTGATTTACAGGTTGAGGTTGCCACCTTGTGGTCATTACTGCAAAGGCAGTTGCTGTGTTAAGTTTTGATTGGCCAACAATTATTGGTGTTTTTACCCATCCAAGTGGCACCTGTAGTGGAGTCTGTCCCCAGAATGACAAAGTAAAGACGTGTTCGGTAGCCATTCCCGGCCTATTTATTGTCTCTACGATACACTACAGTTATCATCCATTGTTCCTGTGTTTTTGTGTCATGGCAGTTCATCCAGTGTCACACTGACAACTAGCAAAGAATCCCACATTACATTGAGGAGAAAATTCCTTGGTGCCAAAAGTTCGTCAAGTCAAGTGGAGTCCAAAAACATGACTTCAAATTATTTTTCTCTAATTTTATTCAACCTTTATTTAACCAGGAAATGGACTCAGTGAGATTAAAAATCTCTTTTTCAAGAGAGTAAGTAGCTTTGCAACAACAAATAACAAGATTTCTGAGAAATGTGCTCTCAACTGTCCATGAACTGCTGATATCATGGCAGGAAATACCTTCTCTGTTATCTGCAGACCAGCAGAGTGACCAGTGAAACCAAACACACTGCCAACAACTTACCTGGTGCCAAAACTGAAACCCAATCCAGCAGTGACATACAGATGCCCCAAATACCTGCTACAAAAGACAAAGTGGTCCAAGTCACTGATGTTTAACATCAGTTAACAGTTACAGAATAAATTTCCCTTTTGGCTGGATCCCAGAGTCTAGATTTTTTTGTCAACTGCTGTTAGGTCAACAATGAACTTTAAACTAGAAAAGCAAACAGACAAAGAAAAAGTTGCAGGGTTTTCTTCTCAGCATTTTTAATTATAAAAATAAAACACACCAGACATCTTAACCCCCCCCCCCCCACACACACAAAAAAAGAGGAAAACAAGAAAGAAAAAGAAGTGCTTCTTTTAACCCGTATTGTACACCACCTGTCCACATGTATGTACTTTTTAAAAACTATGATATTAACAGTTAGCGTATTTTGCGCTCCAGTGCGGTGGGTGGCCGGCTGGATGTCTTCTCAGGAAGCACCAGCCTCAGCTTCCTCCTTGGGGATGATCCTCCTTGCTCTGACAGGCAGTCCTGCTGCAGCAGTGCAGCAGATGCAACTGCGTCACCTGCGGAGGATACACTTTGTATAGACATACTGGGTGCAGAGACACCTGATACAGACACATCTGCTGCCTGCATGCTGTCTCCTGACACCCCTGCTTTAAGTCCTTCAGTTAGAGCCACAACCCCAGCTGATACATTGACTGTCGAGCCAGCAGGTACAGTTTCTGTCTGACTATTACTGTTTGTCAGATTCTCCACAGTGGTCTCTGGTGTGGGAGCCTGAGGTGCCACCCCATTGAAACCATCTGCATTAGGAGATGCCTCAGAAGGGAGAGAGAGGCTATCCTTGGTCTGGGGTGCTTGAAATTCAGAAGGCAGCTGAAGTACTCCTTGAGGGCCTGGTCCCTGGGTTGGATCAGACTGTAGTCTCGCTATAGGGGGAGGGTTGTAAGGAGCCTTCTTGCTTTGGAGGAGCTGCCCAGATGCAAGATTAACAGCTGGGTTTACTGTTAAGCTCGAGGCAAGTCCTGGATGCTGGGAGGTATGTAAAGCAGAGGTATGAATTAAATTTGAAGGGATGGCGTGTCCAGAGCTAGCTAGAATAGAGTTAGAAGGAGAAATTAGGCCCATCCCAGCTTGTCTGCTGAGGCTGTCTGGAGCACCACTTGGGGCCATGTTCATGTTGGGCCCAATTAATGCTATGCCTGGAGAAACGGAATTACCTGAATAGCTATGGAACAGTGCATTAGATTCTGGGGCCATGGTGTTGAGACTGCCAACAGTCAGTTGTGAGCCCGCTAAACCATGCAGGGAAAGGTTGGGAGGCTGCAAGGATAGCTTAGCACTCCCCAGAACCAATCCAGCTCCCTGATACTGAATAGGCCCACCTTGCAAGTTTTGTCTCTGTCCAGTGGCAATAGCAGAGGCTGAATGGCCAGCAGTATTGGTGGTATCACTAAGTCCGGAGTTCTCTGGGTGTTTAGTCTCACCCTCGTCACCTTCTGAGCCTTTCTTACCGCCTTTTACTTTTTTGGAAGTTATTGTACTTTCCTGACTTTCTTCTTTTCTGTCTCCTTCATTCTCTTCCTGACTATCCTCAGTTGATCTTTTAGTCTTGGTAGATTTTGTCATTTTATCCCTGCTATCCTTTGTTTTTTTAACAGACTTCCCTTTCCCTCTCCTCTCTCCCTTTTCTTTTCCATCCTGCCTTTTATCTGTACTCTTCTTTGAGCTGCTTTTCTCTGAGTAGCCCTGCTCAGTTTTCCTCCTAGGATGGACTTTGCTTTTTCTCAGCGGGTTCAAGTTTAGTTTAACTTTCAGCGATCGGCTTGACTGGACTTTAGCTTTGTGTGTTCTCATTCTCTCTTTCTCCTTGTCTCTGGAGATCGTCTCTTCCTCCTCCCTCTTCTCCTTGCCCTGATCTTTTCCTTTCTCCAGAGTTCTCAAACTCTCCAGATCGAATGTTACATTTCTTGATTCCCTTCTCAAGTCTGCGTCCCTCACCATGTCAAACTGGTTGTGGTTAACATACCTATCCCTGTCAACCTGTCTGAACTGAGGAGGGAGTCCATCAAACAGAGCAGAGTCTCTCATGTTGGTGTTAATCCTACCATGTCTCATTCTCTGCTCTTGCGCTCTGTATGTCCTGTGGCAGCTCTCACAGTGTAAAGTCTCACGTCCATTGCTCTGAACTTCCAAGTCAGTCCTGTAGTTCTCTTCAATCTCTCCATAGGCAGCCAAGGTTTCTGGTCTTTGACTGAGTGTTTCTTTTTGTGGATGAGAGAAGGAGTTGTTGTTGCCATGAGAGAGAAGCTTGTTGGGAAAGTCCCTGCCCGCGAGTTCCTGCTGAGTCCCAAGCATCTTCCTTTCTTCCTCCGTCATCATCCTCACTCCCCTCTTCCTTATTTCATCCTCTGCGTCCATCCCTCCACTTATCCTGTTGGTCCACCTCATTGGGTTTGGCCCCATCCTTCTTTTTCCTTTGGTTCTACAGTCCAGACACCAAAAATGGATGCCATTTTCATCAGCTCTGGACCTAAGCTGTCGACCATGGCCATCTGTCCTTACATCCAAGGTCATGAATTCCTTCTCCCAAGACTGGCTGCTATTTGCTTGCAAGAATAGGTCCTTTCTCTTCTCACTAATATCTATGTGATTGTGATGGTGATTTTCCATTGTGCTGCTTCCCTCTTCTTCCTCTTTCTGTATTTTGCCTTCATTCAGTTTCTTCCTTAAAGACACTTGATAGATGATCAGGACTACCAGCAGGGTCAAGCAAATCCCACCTGTAGCACAGCAAGACAGGTAGGATTTAAGATAGTGATGTATTAAATGGGTATTCACACTGACCTTTAAAATTCTACGTTTAAGTGTTGTGTAGTATTTTTCACATTACAGATAAATTTAATCAGACAGTTCAATTAATCCAGAATATTTCGCTCTAATAGTTTCTTCACACCAAGCATATATATATTTATATATATATATATATATATATATATATATATATATATATATATATATATATATATATATATATATATATATATATACATATATATATATATATATATTTTTTTTTTTTTTTTTTTTTTAAGTCATGGCATATCATACGTTCTGTGGTCAAACTCACACGAGTATCCTAACCCAAGACGACAATTTGGTTCGCTCTCTGTGTGAACACAGTATCAAAGTCAGATCAGCATTTTTTAAATGTTTTGTTTGCTACAACTTACATTTTAATGTAATTGTATTTCTGTTCCAACCATGCTCTAATGTCAACCTGTTGCCTTACAATATATTCTTGTTCTATTGGTGCAATGTGAAATAACACGAATTGTGACATAAATTAGACCATAGCTCAGTCTCCAGACTGTTGGAAAACCATTCCAGCTGACTACCTCATGAATCTGATTGAGAGAATGCCAGAAGTGTGCAAAGCTGTCATCAAAGCAAAAGGTGGCTACTTTAAAGAATATAAAATATAAATCAGATTCTGGTTTGTGTAACACTTTTTTGTTACTATATAATTATGTGTTTTCTCTATAACCATAAATGAGAAGGTGTGTCCAAACTTTTGACTGGTGGTGTATGTACAGTATGTTTTTAGTCCAGCAGATTTGGTCACATTTTCCGAAGACCTATAATAATTCATTATTGAATGAATGTTCAATATTTTTGTGACAAAGTAGTTTGTGTTTCACTCATTCCATCACATAAAAATAAGAGCTGTAGAAATCACTGGAAGTGAAGATTGCCATGATATACTGTACATGTTCTTTACAAGTTTAAACTTTTGACTACTATATATATATATATATATATATATATATATATATATATATATATATATATATATATATATATATATATATATATATATATATTTAAAGCCTTAAATATAAAATATTATCAACTTATTTTATTTTATACATTTTTGGTTCAGAGTTTTTGTTGGTATTGTCTGTTCTTCTTTTCTAAACTTGAAGCTGGAGAAGTTTACTGCTGTAGGCCAATGGGTAGATGATTAAACATTTGTTGGTTTGAAAGACTGATGTTAATGATGAGATGATGTTGTTTTAGTGTTTTGAATCTTATTTTGTTCCACTTTGTCTGATTAATCCACTAATGACACCCTGGCACAGCACAACATAAACCATCTTGTTGTATATCATTCTCACCAATAAAGCAGGTGACTGCTGTGATGGCCAGATCTCGGGCATACAGTTGCGGCATCACACTGCCTCTTGTCTCAATCTGCACTGTAATGTTCTGATTCGATGGAACACAGTTGGCCTCAGTCAGCTCCAGCACTGTGCTTACAGCCGGATTGTCAGCGCTCACACACACCATCCTACGACCATTATAGATAGTCTGAGAACAGCAGGTGGAAAGATTTCAGTCAACCAGTTTTGTACTGTTTATTTTTGTCCTTAAAACAGCAAAAAAAAATATCTGTTCTGTAATTCGCCCATGATGTTCCGAATGTTTTTAATGCAGTTCTTCTAACTTTCGTGTTTTGTTTTTTTTTCTTAATAAAATAAACAACAGAATCTTGGATCAAGCTGGACTAGTAAACTGTTATAATAAAGTTCAGCTTGAGTATCATTTCCTCAAATTACTTATAGTATCCTTATCATCAAACATAATGTAAGTAAAGCTGCTCTGGAAATGTCAACAGGTTGAAGAAGAAATCCTTCACCTTGTCTGGTTGTTGCATGAAGGTGGACAGGAAGGCAGCCAGCTCTAGCAGCTGACAGGAACAGTTCCATAAGTTGCGGTCTAGGTTGAGGTTTGTCAGCCAGTTGAGATAGGAAAAAGCCTCAGCAGGTGCAGAACTCAGATGGTTTCTGGAAAGATCTACACTCTGCAGGCTCATCAACCCACTGAAGCTAAGATCATAAGACAAGAACATACTTGTTCACATGACACTGGAGGTTACTGAAACTCTTTTTAGAAAGTAATAGAAATATAGAGGTCATAAGAAAGAAATATATAATATTCTAAAAATGCTAAAATTGTATGTACTTACCTGTTTCTGTCGAGATGGTCTATCAAGTTATCTGACAGATCCAGACTCTCCAGATGTTTGAGGTCATTCAGAGAGAAGGAATCTGAGTCCAAACTGGTGAGCAAGTTTCCTTCCAGTTTCAGGCTCCGCAGCGCTCTGCTACCTTTAAGCCAGCCACCTCGGATCTGCACATCAACACAGAGAAAGAAAAAAGTTCAGACTTTATGCAGGTCTCTAGTGTACCCAAAGCTATAATATATACAGATGCATGTAGTTCTTTCACAATACAAAATATGGTCTGTTAGTAGTCTATAAGTGCAAAGTGAAAAAAAATACTTCGTTGTTTTCCAATCACTGCAACTGTTAATAGAATAATCTTTCATGGAAATTGTGTGTATTTCAAATATTTTCCCAGATATTTCACTGGGATACATCCCAGATATATTTCTTTTATGGGGAGATACCCACCACGCTGATGAGGTTGTGACCTAGGGCGAGGACTTCTAGCTGGGTTAGATTGGTCAGAGCTCCCCCTTGTAGAGCTTGGCTGGTCAGGAGGTTGTGGTCCAGCAGTAAGGTGTGTAGGAACGGCAGGGTTCTGAAGGAGTGTTCACTCAGCACTGAAATATGGTTGTGACTAAGAACTTAAGACAGATAGACATATGTGTCATTGTTGCAACATTTTAAATGCGCAATGTTTAATTTCTGCCACTAGGGGTGTATGGCACACCGGGCAGAGCTGGCAGAGCTGCTGCTCAGCTGCTCAGAGCCAGCTGGAGGAGAGAGTCTGGTGCAGAGCCAGACCTTCTGGGGGAATAAACACCCATTAGATTCTGCTGTGATCCAGAGCTCTTTACTAACGGGAGGTGATCCTCAAGATTGCTTTCCAATTTTTGGGATAAAAAGATGGACAGCAATATTTGTGAACTTTGTGATATTTCCTCCCCTAATAATATAATGTCAATGTTAAATCTAAATAAAAATCTAAATCTAAATGTTAAATATTAAATCTAAATGTTAAATATTAAATCTAAATGTTAAATCTAAATCTAAATGTTAAATATTTAGTTTCACCTGTGACATTTAAATTTAACATTTAGCATTTAGATTTAACATTTATATTTAAATTCAACATTATTATTTATATTTAACATTTATATTTAATATTTAAAGTGAAACTCTCGCCAGAAAGCAACCGAGGCTCTATTTGTGATTGAATATGAGTCAAAGATTTGTGTAAAAGGATAATTGAGAAGAAAGAGGCACTTTTAAGATTTATCGTAGTTTCGTTTTGGGGCAAGCTAATTTTCAATGGAGTGCAGGGGCACTTCTACGCTAACATCAAAATCACTATTTTTAAAACACTAAGAAGGCTCGACACAACATGAAACTTTGCTCGTATCACCAGGGTCTCTACACATGAACACGAGCATTGAGAACATTGTTTGTGTACACAGAGTTTACTAAAAAGAAGGTTTTTGGGCTACTCACATTAGCAGTAGCATCTCCGGCGCATCGCAGTCATGGCAGACAAAAAGTGTTGATCCCCGAGTGCGACCTAACAGGCAGGAGAGTAATGGTGGACCGCTCCTCAAGCCTTCCTGTTAGGTCGCACTCGGGGATCGACACTTTTTGGCGGTTCAGTATATTCAATATTTAGATTTAGATTTAAAATTTAACATTTAGATTTAGATTTTTTTATTTAGATTTAACATTCACATAAAATTTTATGAGAGAAGTCAATATCACAAAGTTCACAAATATTGCTGTAAATCTGGTCAAAAGTAACATTAATAAATTCACATATGTTTTTTAAATCGGTTTGTTGCTCAATGTGGAAAAGTTGCTGTTTATTTTAGCATACGCAACTTTACAATCGGCGCCCCATAGGTTTGAACCATGTTGGAAACATTTAGGATAATTTAAGCACACAACTCAACAAAAGAAATAATAAAAGTCTAGTTGTTCTTAAACATTTTACTAAACCCAAATCAGCCTCGTCGTAGAATTCAACCTCTTAGTGGGAGTATCGAAAAAAATGGATGCAAATAGATACCTTTTTGCTCTTGGCCTCTTCTTACAGAGAAAAACATGTAACAGTCAGGCATGTACAAATTCACACAGACACACATACAAACAAAAGTACTTACTGACCTATAACTGTAATGTTGCTGAGATCAGAGAGTGAGGCAGGCTGGACTGCGGAGATGGAGCCCTCTGTTAGCAGCAAAGCCTGGGTCGTGCCTGGAGCGTCTGGTCTCACACACACACACACACATAGCACAATCCTCTGAGCACATGAGATCTACTAACTGTTACCTTTACCTCCACTTTTCTCAGTAGATGACGCAGTAACATAAGAAGTTACTTTGTTATGGCAGTTATCTTATAACGTACTGGGTTACTTTTAAGAGAAATGTTACCCGACACTGCTTATAACTTGTGTTAGAGTACACAACTGGATTTTATTTTATTTTTGTGGAGACAAAAGGAAGGAAAAGATCAATAATTTCCAGTATCTGGTTTTATAAAATCCTAACTGAATAACAGATTACTTAAATTACAGAACTAATGCGTTACGCTACTGAGTGCTCGAACTTTGTTCTATATTATTTCAGTCAGTGTGAGAGAAAATTACAGCAATATCATGTAGATGTCAAAAGCTCTCTGCAAGTCTGTGTGTGTGTGTGTGTGTGTGTGTGTGTGTGTGTGTGTGTGTGTGTGTGTGTGTGTGTGTTACCAATAATGTTAGCCAGTTTGTTACAGATGACAGCCTCTTCAGAACAAACCACACAGGAAGCAGGACATGATGGGCCAGGGGACATACGCTGGGCTCTGATGACTGACAGCAGCAAAATCAGCAAGATACCTGCAGACAAATTCACATGTTATATTGGAAAAATACTGGAAATTAGCACACCAAAAAAAAACTTTTTGATGCCTGATGTATTATTGTATTAACCCTTTATGGTTTCAATTTCCAGTACCTGTAGGAAGGCTACAATTAATCTCAATGATCATCTTAATTGTTTATGCTGTGTATAGTACTTACTGGTCATGTTGTGTTACAGCAGAGGTAACATGGTGATGAGTAAGGATCCCTTCAAGAGGGCTGTAACCAGATACAGCTGCATCACTGATGTGATCACCATCTGTTCATCCAATCAAAACATATATTACATCTTTGAAAATACACTGTCATTAATTGTCTCATCTCTTCAGCTCGAAACTGAACTCCTCTTCACTTTGCATGGAGCCCTCTTTGAGCCCCGTCAGAGACCTATGTTCTTGGACCAAAGTTTGTGAACCTCTCGATGAACAACCTTTGTGTGTGTGTGTGTGTGTGTGTGTGTGTGTGTGTATGTGTGTGTGTGTGTGTGTGTGTGTGTGTGTGTGTGTGTGTGTGTGTGGCATCATTAGGGGAGGTGGAAGTCCCCAGAGGTTGCTAAATGATGATGACAGCAAGACATTGTAGCAGGATCAAGCCTATTATGTTTCTGCAAAAGCTCTTCTCCTAGTGGACTTTCATGAGCAGTTTATATATTCTTTTGCCTTTCGTGGTCATCTACATTGCTTTGAGATCTTATTGAGCCTGATTGCTTCTCTTTTCCTCTGTCTCATTTCTTTCCGTGACATTTTGCCTTGGCCTGTGCCTGGCAGGCCCTTCAGCTATCAATCCATCAATGTATGGTTGAGTGTAAATTCTATCATAACATATGTTTCTTATAACACACATACATATTTTCTGATTCTCCACACTAGGGGTGTCACAATATTGTGATATGCACAATAACGTGATCTTAAAAATGAAATATTGACATTGTGGTAATAATACACATACTTTATGATAATATCGTGTGAAAAATCCAGCTAAGATGTTTGGCCTTGTCCATCTTTTGTGCCTATTTAGCATACCCAAATGGAAAAGCTTATAACACAATAACTGCAAGTCCTAGATGGATGTATGATACTTCTTTTGAAAGCTGACACCCTCTAGTTTCTGCAAATGGGCTTATTTAGCATGTACCATACCCACAACCTAAATGACATCAGTTCAAACATGGCTCTAAAAATGTTTTTTTGTCTTCGAAAATAATAGGTCATATTTGAATAACAATAACTATGATGTGCTTTATGTAAGGCATATGGCAATATACCACATACCTTCTACATCTTGTCAACTACACCTGGCTGAAATTTTAGACTTCTAGGCCTAACCTTATGGGAGTTATGGAGTTTTTAGTCAGCAGTGCCACTGGCGTCCACAAACCTCTCCAAAATGTCTCCAAATGGCCAAATTGTGCCAAATGCTTTTACTCACTTTTGTGACACTGGAAACATTACTGAAGCATTTTGGTGACTATAAAACCTTTCTTCATGATTCAAAACATAATTTTTTCACACATTCATTTGATGGGTGGTTGGAGGGGTTTCCACACGCTTCTAGGTTGCCATATTGAGATATTGTCATGTGACAAGACACTACAGAATAGTAACCATTATACAAAAATGACAGACTATACTGAACTGAATTTCAAACAAGGATTTTATTATCTTTCAATATACTATTACTGTATGTACAACTGTGCCAATATCAACAAAATATGAACAATGAATGAACTATATACAAAACAAAAGAGAATATGAACTACATATGAACAATATACAAAAACTCTAACATGTGTATAAAAGTAATAAGTAGTGGAAATGTATAAGAAAACTTGTCTCCAAAAATGATGTACATACAACTGTACTGTAAATATAAACATAAAAAGTGCGCTGTGATGCGCAGTGGACATTTTGGGCCATTCTACATTCCATTTTGTGTGTGCCGCTCATTGAAACAGTCCCTTGTGGCAACAAAACACAAGGGAACATCACAAGTTGAACAGCCAACTGGTGTCTTTTTGTGGCAGAGTGTGCAGAGCCGTCTGCCGACACTGCCTGCATCCCGCTTAGTCACTTTTTGTCCCTCTGTGAAATAATGCAGCTTGTGGGATGCTGCTGGGTTTGGGGGTGCAGAGATACCTGAGGTGGATGGCTGGGATGTTGATGCGGATCCTTGGTCCACAAGCTCCTCAATACGGGCCTGACGAAACTCTTTCTGCGTCACTGACCCCCTCTGACACTGCTGGTACAGGTACTGGTGGATGCAGGAGAGGATCGTTGGCACTTCTGCCGACCGCCTTCAGCAGGAGAGAGGGCTGGAGCGTCTGACTGTCTCACTTTGAGGCTCCCAACCCACGTCACTGCCTTTAGACTGTGACCTACAAAACACAATGCAATGCACAAATGTCACCAAATATAATGAAAAAATATATAAATGCAATTCAATGGAGTGTTGTTTACATAGGAAACAAATAAACACATATATATGATATTACATGTTACACAAAATCGTCAGGAAAATAGCTGTACATAAACAGAATAATTGAATTGGGGGAATATTCCCAGTGTCTGGTCAGTGAAGATCTAGTTCAATTTGCTTACAAGCTTGATAAAAAATCTAAATAAAAGGGAATCAGAGGCTCAAAATAAATTACATTATAGAATAGAATTACAAGGATTACATAACTTTAGTTGAGTAACTAGCTAGCTAGCTAGCAAGCTAGGCTTAGCTAGGCTAATTAGGCCCTGGGGCGCTAACCATTTAGCATCATTTATGAAATTCTAATGTATACTGTACTGTTCACTGTAAGCATAAAACCCTCCACCCACTAACTTTCAATCAAATTTCACTCATGGCTAAATAAATAAATCAAACATCATCAAAGATAGCGTTACTCACCGATCTAAGATGGAGTCGAGGCCCTGAGCAAACATCTCCTCTCTCTGAGTCGTACACACTGTCTTCACTTTCATCAGATGATGCCATGATCAATTCCAGGGCTTCTTCCCGGACATATTTAGCTTTCTTTGTGGCTTTCGCCATTGTAAACTGTGAAAATGGCCGTACACTAAAAGTTTAAATGTCCGCTGCGTCCCTTTACCGTGCGCCCCCTGCGTAATGTGAGCTCGTAAGCTCGAAGACGCAGCAAAATATCTCGGCTGCTACGTAACTGACCAGGGCATGCCTACCCTCGTTGGAAAGGTAAAATGATTGGCTAGAAGCCTGAATGATTGACATGTCGATAGCCAATACGCTGTCCCTATACTAAGGCAGCGAAAAACAGTAAACAAAGCCTATTGGTCCTTCAAACAGGGAGCGCTCAATCTACTTCACGGGCTGTGCTGGGGTGAAAACTGAACAGAAAAAGATGGGGACACTTTTATTTTGTAGCCAGCAAAGTGATGAAAACAAGCATACCCAACAACACCATACAGGAACTAGAGTAATTCCGATAGCGGCCGGGAAAGTATGGATTGTATTCGCCGAACAAAGTTGGTAGACGGTAAACAAATGGACTTTACAGGACGACATTCACAAGCTGGAGTAATTTTATGAAAAACCATTTTGATGCTTTTGATCAGTGGATTCTTACGGACAACTGGAATATACATAATTGAGGAATGGACACATATTACGGCTGTAGGGCTGCGACAAAGGTAGGGAGACGTCGTGTGTTTATTGCATCTCACGTTTACCATGCTGGTAAATATCAATGATTTATGGTTTGGTGCTCTTGATTTTTGCAAAATCAACTGGATGAATGAATAGCGGAGATTCTACCCTTTCTAACGACGTATAGTATGTCCGTATTGATGAAAGTTGAAGCGGGATACGTCACTGCGTAGTGTAGACATACAGTCATAATGAGTTCATGTGTTTGTATTTTCATTAGTGATTGAGCAGTTGATAGTAATTGTTCTTTTTGCACACTTTTGTTTGATTTTTTAATTTTTTTTTTTACAGCTCCTCCCTGGGGATCATTCCTAGCCAGATGAGATATGGAATCTTTCCAGAAAGTTCTGGGTCTGCCCCGAGGTCTCCTCCAAGTTGGATGTGCCCGGAAAACCTCCAATTGGAAGCGCCCAGGAGGGATCCTGTTCAGATGCCCAAACCACCTCAAATAGCTCCTTTTGACGCGAAGGAGCAGTGGCTATACTCCGAGCTCCCTCTTAATGTCGGAGCTCATCACTCTATCTTTGAAGCCGAGCCTAGCCACCCTACGGAGCCTTTTGGATCAGCTTCCTCCTCACCATGATGGACGCAGTACTGCTGACGCCACAGCAAACCACCTGTCCATATCACATTGCCCAAATGTATGGAGTTGTTACTGCTCCACCTCCCGCACAGGTCTCCACCCTCGCCTGACAGACACTGCTAACTTCTTTTCCTTCAAATTTCTGTAGATATTGTGATAATATTATGCTTGTTTATTTGTCTGGCTGTTACAATTGTCAGGCAGACAGGAACACAACTTCATTGCTTGGTTACAAGTTAGCCAAAAGCACTCGATAAACCTATAGTATGCCAGTGTCTGTGTTTGGCTTTTTCTGCCCCACAGGAGTAAAAATACTGCAGTGACAGATTTGATAGTGTTGACTGTCTTCCTTGGTTTGTTTATTTATTTCACATTTCTTCACCATACTCAAGATTTGAGAGGGGTTTTTTTTGTCTTTTTCTTCTACATATTTTTCGTTTTTGGTCCAATCCAAAAGTATTCCCTCACCCAATACATCTGGTTCATTGCAGCCTGCTCCTATCCCCAGCATCACCTCTTTTTCTTGCATCATCCTGCAAGCTTGTGACTGGACAGTTGTTATTTTTAATAGAGGAGCACAGCTCCCCACAGCTGATTGGCATTCAGAGCACTAAACTTGTTTTCCCTGCAATGTCATTGATTTGCTTAATGCTTTCTCTCTGGCTTTCGTTTGTGAACATCCATACATGAACAAAACAAATAGTTTTTAGAGATAATTTAAGAACCCATTATAAACTGCTTACCTCTCGAACAGAACCCAAAGGCCACCCCTGCAGGAGACTGGTACACTCCACTAAGATGTTAATCCACAAGAATGATCTGTAGCTTACTGTTTACCGTTGGTCGGAGCTGCATCATTAACTGGTTGCTACAGGGCTGTAGCAGATACTTTGTAAATGTGTGTCTAGCTTATGTTACCTGGCCCTCCGTGGAGCATGCTCAGTAGAGCCAGCTGTCACCTGAGAGGCACAGGTGTCGTTTCTCACTCAGTTTCCTGAGTCAGAAATGAGCCATTAACTATATTCGTTCACTTTAACTCTTTAGCCCTAAATGTCAATATAGTTAAATAGGACTGCCATGGAAAGAAAAAAATCAAAAGATATATTTTATATGAATCCGTTTTATTTTAATTCATAAAATACAGCTAATAAAAATGGAATTCAATTATTTTGCTTTTTGTCTCAGAATATAAAGCATATTTAGAAGTTATAATTACTTACTAAAAGGCATGATGGTATTTTTATTAGTAATCCTTGAAATATGACTAACACAGTTTTGGAATTTGCTTCAGGAATATCAGGAATTTAACCGCCCCACAGCATAATACTCCCCCCACCATGCTGGACAGTAGGTATGGTGTTCGTGTTCCCCTCCAAACATTATTGCTGCTCGTTGTGGCCAGACAACTCTGTTTTTGTTTCACCTGACCACCGAGTTTTCCTCCAGAAGTTTGTCCATGTGATCAGAAGCAAACTTCAGTGGAGCTTTAAGGTGCAGCGTCTGGAGTAATGGCTTCTTTCTTACACAGCAGCCTCTCAGTTAATGTTGATACAAAACACACCTGACTGTGGACACTCACAGCTGTCTTCCAGCAGCTGCTCTTTCATTACAGACTTGCTTTCTAGTGATTTTAAGTCGACTCTGGACCATCCTGACCAGTTTTCTCTCAGCAGCAGGTGATATTTTGTGTTCTCCTCCTGATCATGGCAGTGACACAACTGTGCCATGCACTTCATACTGACAAACAATTGGATTTACAGTTGATCTTGGGACCTGTAACTGCTTTGAAATGCCTCCAACTGACTTTCAAATCAACAACATGATCTTTCAGATCAACTCTGAGCTCCTTAGACTTTTTCATTGTAGTGTTTGTAGCTGAGTCTAATGGCTGTTTCAAATAAGCATGATTAAAATGGGCCCAGAAAACTCAGCAGCTGGTATCAATCAGAATCACTCAACAAAAGAGGCTATGCTACAAAGAAAATTTGCCTCACACAACTGTCTATATCACCAAAATTGGTCATTCAGTTTACTGTATGTATTTTTTTAACCCAGCAGATCTGGTCGCATTTTTAGAAGACCCACGCATGTATGTGCTCCACTCATTCGGTCACAGAAAAATGAGAGTTGTAAAAAAAAAAAAATCACTGGAACTTAAGCATGCCATGATATGTTCTTTACAAGTGTATGCAAACTTTTGACCATGAAAAGAAAGATCTAGTTTAGGTGTGTTGCAACCAAAACCAAATACCATTTTTTGCCTGTCTAGATCACAAACAATGCAAAGACTAAACTTTGTATTTACAACAAATAGATGCAAATCCGCCTCATGGTCAGGCAAGGCAAGTTTATTTGTATAGTACAATTCAGACACAAGGCAACTCAAAGTGTTTTAGTAATGCTGGGCAATACAAATTCATGTCATTCATGGTGAAATATATCAAATGCCCAGAGTCACATTGGATTCGCTCTAACTGCAGCCGTTTACTAATGGTAGGAAAATTCGATTTTTATTAGATGGATTTATTTTTACTCCCTTTTATCAAATTGACTGCAGTAGCTTACTCTATAAACATTACGTATAGACAGTACATTTACATTTATGTACTGTAATGCTGACTGCTGACTGGAGCTGGAGGGGGAATGTACTTTTCTTCATGAACATAACCTAACAGAGAGGTGAAGGGAAAACGAAGAGAGAGAACCTGGTGAGCCAACCACAGAACCTCTGGTGAGTGAATACCTGGTTGAATATCAGAGGCATTTGCGTTGCATTTAGCAGCTAAATGCCATTATTTTCTCAGGAGCTGATGAAGACCGAAACAGAGCTTAAAAGAGAGGGAACCTATGACTTGCATTTATGAAGTGGCCAGAAACATAACTTTAAGGAAATACTCATGTTGCTCCGTGTCTGCTGCATGTAAATAAGCAGTTTTGTTATTCCAACATACCAACTTTATACGAATGTTCTTCTGCCCCCAAAACTGGCCAAAAAGATGAATTAATCCAGCCTGAATTTTATGTTTTTTTATTCCTTCATTCACTACAGCGAAAAGATTCACGATCATTTTCAGCTTCATTCATAATCATTTCAGCTTAATGTTAACAACGGTTTGATTGTTGGAAAAAGTCTAAAGATCCTACATGATGACCTTTGACCTTTGATATGATCACATCTTCACATGGTCAGAACTATCTTCCCAGCTGCTCCAGGACACTCAATGATGTCATGGTGGGCCTGGGCAGCCTTGTCAAGTGGGTACTGGGAACCGACGACTGGATGTAGCCAACCAGATTCCATCCCAGCATAGAGCAGTGCTGCACACTCCTTCTTCTCCTCCTGAGAGACGACAACCAGAAATGTACATTTATTTTAAATAACTGAAACATTGTATCATGATTTGTCAAAAATGTTTTGCTCCTAATTATTATCAATTATGATGAGATTACTGTGAGCATTAGCAGGGTCTTTCTTCGGGCAATACATGGAACAACCGACAAAACTCTACTTCTTCTCAGTCGCACAGAGCTTTGGTGCTTGTAGTGGTTGCATGTGAATCATCAAGTCTGTGAAGGCTTTTAAAAATAATAACAATCTAAACACTATGTGAATGTAAAACATGGCTTATGTTTGTACCGGTGCACTGAAGAAGAGGACCACTCCCACGATGCGGCTCTCTTTAATCATGATGTCTCTGGGGTTGATCTCTACAGGACCTCTACAGCCAACAATCTACAAAGAAAGACAGATAAACGAGGAGTATATAAAAGTCTACAAGTCTTAGCTACACTGGGGTACAACTGCTGCATGGAACTATAAGCTTTAAGTAACAATTTAAGAGACAAAGTGTAATATTGTTAGTTAGTAGTACAGCGCAGTGATTGGTTGTTGCACTACAGAGCAACAGAAATCTGGGGCCATATTCACACAATATTCAGAAGCTAAAAATAGCTGTTCATTGTCTGAGTTAGACTCCTAAAAAATATTCACAATGCGTTTTAGTGTTAAAGGTCATACTGACTGCAACACATCCTCCCTGAGCCAACATCTGGAGGTCTTTACTGAGGTTGACATTTGACAGCATCTCCACTATGACATCTATGCCTTTGCCCTCTGTGGCTTCCTGGAAACAAACACACAAACACACACAAACACCTTTGTAACCACATCTAAAACCATACATAAGAATGACGCAGTAAAGATGTTTAATTCTTGGTGAGTGTCATCCAGGACTTCCTCTCCACCTGCTGCTCCTGTGGCATGTGTGTGTATACCATTATTTTGTCCATGTAGTCCTCTTCTCTGTGATTAAAAGCCAGGTGAGCTCCACTTTGGAGAGCCAGCTTCATTCCCTCTGGTGTCCCTGCTGTCCCCAACACTTTGAGACCGAGCGCACGGGATAACTGGCACGCTGCCACACCAACCTAAACATACAGACGCATGAGATGCAGAATGCAGATGTAATCACAAAAAAAGACAGAAAAAGGGAGGGGGAAAAAAAGCAGCGCACCCCTCCGCTGGCTCCATGGATAAGGACGGTCTGTCCAGCCTTAACGTGGGCTCTGCAAGACACATCACATCAGTTAAAACACAATTTAGTCACAACATCTATGATTAATTGGCATGTTTCTGTAGACTTTAATGATGAAAAACATGACATTTCCAAATTACAATTTTGTGGCTTTGAAAAAGTTGGTCTGCCACCTAGAGGGAGTGATCTTGACAAACAGCTTTGCAATGTTTCCATGTGACTTTCCTGGCTTGTTCAAATCAATAATGTGCACTTTCAGATCAATGCTGAGCACCTTAAACTCCCAGTGTAGTGTTTGTAGCTGAGTCTAATGGCTGTTATCATACAAGCTCTATTAAAATGGGCCCTGAAAACTCAGCAGCTGGTATCAATCAGAATCACTCAGAAGAAGTTAAGAGGCCATGCTACAAAGAACATTTGATTCACACAACTTTCTGTAATCACCAAATTGATCGTTCAACTTACTATGTGTACAGTTGTGCTCATAAGTTTACATACCCTGGAGGTTTTGGCCTGATAACATACACACACGTTGACACACACAGGTTTAAATGGCTACTAAAGGTATTCATCGTCACCTGTGATCTGTTTGCTTGTAATCAGTGTGTGTGTATAAAAAGTCAGTGAGTTTCTGGGCTCCTGACAGACCCCTGCATGGTTCATCCAGCGCTGAACTGGCATTGCTGGAATCTGAGCCATGGGGAAAGCAAAACAATTTTCAAAGGATCTGCTGGAGAAAACATAGCTGAACTATATAAAACAGGAAAAGGATATAAAAAATATATCCAAGGAATTGAGAATGCAAATTAGCAGTGTTCAAATTCTAATTAAGTAGTGGAAAATGAGGGATTCTATTGAATCCAAGCCACGGTCAGGTAGACCAACAAACATTTCAGCCACAACTGCCAGGAAAATTGTTTGGGATGCAAAGACGGACCCTCAAATAACTTCAGCCGGCATACAGGGCTCTAGGCACGCTGACACAAAAGTCAAAAAGGAGAAGAAGAAAAAGAAAATGGGCTGCATGGTGGAGTCACCAGACGAAAGCCATTACTACACCATTGCCACAAAGCAGCCTGCTTACAATACCCCAAAAAGCACAGAATCAAGCCTAAAACTTCTGGAACAAAGTTATTTCGACAAGTTACATTTGGAGAGGAGTCAACAAGGCCTATGATACCAGTGTACACCATTCCTGCTGTGAAACACGGAGGTGGCTCGCTGATGTTTTGGGGATGTGTGAGCTACAAAGGCACAGGGAACTTGGTACAAATTGATAGCAACATGAATACAGCATGTTATCAGAAATTACTGGAGGAAAACATTTGCACTCATGAGCATGGAAGCTGCACATGGGATGTTCCAACATGACGATGATCCAGAACACAAGCCCCTGTCGACCTGTCATTGGCTATAGCAGAAGAAAGGGTCTGTAGTGGCCATCTCAGTCTCCTCACCTCAATATCATCGAGCCACTTTGGGGAGATCGTAAACGTGCAGTTCATGCAAGACAGCCCAAAACTTTACAGGAAGTGGAGGCTTTTTGGCAGGAAGAATGGGCAGCTTTACTATCTGCGAAAAAATAAAGTGCCTCATCCACTATTACCACAAAAGACTTCAAGCTGTCATTGATGTTAAAGGGGGCAGTACATGGTAATAAGAACTAGGGTATGTAAGCTTATGAGCACAACTGTACACATAGTAACTTGAACCATCAATTTGGTGATTAGCTGGAGCACAACTGTATATTTCTGAGCCAGCAGATCTAAACACATTATTAGAGGACCTTCAATAAATTCAGATTTGAACCAAATTTCATGAATGTTTTTGTGTGACAATGTTGTACGTGTTCCTCTCATTCCATCACAGAAAAATAAGAGCTGTAAAAATCATTGGAAGTGAAGACTGCAACGATATACATTTTCTTTACAAGTGAATTTGATCTTTTGATCCCTCCTGCACATTAAAAAAAGTGCGAATGCAGTCTCTGACCCAGATTCAGACCTGTGACACCTTCTCCACCACCATGGTCGCTCCCGAATCGAGTTAACCAAACTGTGGCAGTGTTGGGATCTTACTTGTGAACCAAAGCCCTGTAGGCAGTGAAGTAGGGGATCCCTAATGCTGCACCCTGGGTGTAGTCTAAGGCAGCCGGTAGTTTGTGGACACAGTCATCGTCTGCTACAGTGTACTCTGCATAACCGCCACTGACTGTGGCTGTGGTGAACACACGGTCCCCTGCCTGGAAAACACACGCAGAATTACACATTTAATTCATTACATACAGCAGTCACTGGCTTACTTAACAAGGCAGTTTCTACCATTGTTGCCTTGGGTTAGGGTTATCATATTCTTAAGTTTCTTTAGTACCAAATGGATCCAGTGATAGTTGTTGGTACATCCATGGGTACAGTGCAAACAGGAACTGATAATGCCAGATTCAACATAATTGTGCCTATTTACCAAAATGTAGAGTAAATATGGGCTTAAAAAGCCTATATTTGCAAATGCATAACTCCCTGTTAGGTCTCTCAAACAAAACATTACATCCCCAGAAGCATTACTGGAACCATAGTTTCAAAATTTAAGACCATTCATCCAATCCAAGATTAATTGGAACCATTACGATCAGCTTCTCTCATGTTGCCCTTTAAATATGTATTTGGTCTCTCAGCAGCATTAAATGCAGTGTTTATAAGTCTGACCTTTACTGCAGTGACTCCTTCTCCAGTAGTTTCCACCACTCCGGCTACGTCCGTGCCTGGTGTGTATGGCAGGGTGGGCTTACGGGCATATGTACCAGCCCGGATGTAGGTTTCAACAGGGTTCACTCCACAGGCATGGACACGTATCAACACCTGTGACAGAGAGAGACGTGGATGTAGACTCAGCTTTGAAAGCCATCATGTAAAAACTTACAGACGCATGCATATGCAAATGGGGATCTAAAATGGAGATACTCTGGATGACACTACTCTAACCTCCACAGTAAGGAATCTGAGAGTTATCTTTGATCAGGATTTATCTCCCACATAAAACAAGGTTCAAGGGGTGCCTTCTCCCACCTACGGAACATTGCAAAAATCATGAACATCCTGTCACAATAAGATGCAGAGAAATTAGTCCACGCTTTTGTTACCTTAAGGCTGGATTATCGCAATTCTGTTTTATCAGGCTGCCTCAATAAATCTGTAAAGACTCTCCAGCTGATCCAGAATGCTGCTGCATGTGTACTGAAAAAAGAACTTGTATTAGAGATCATAATATCTCCCATGTTAGCCTCTCTGCACTGGCTTCCTGTAAAATCCAGAATACAATTTAAAACCCTCCTCCTCATGTACAAAGCCCTTAATGACAGGGCTCCAGACTGCGACCAAATGGTCACATTTTGCGACCAAAATTTGAGACAGTGCGACTAAATTTGACTTTTTTTTTTCACTGGTACTTGGAAGGGGTTAATCAAAGAATCTGGAATCTGGAATCACAGGTGGCAGGCCAATGTGTGAGAGGGGCAGGGATTGGGGAATGGCACTGTAACTGGCTAATGTGTGCAGGGGGAGGGACCTAAAGTTGTTCTGAGTGTGAAAGGAGAAGGTTTCACTTTCAGCGAACAATGGCCAAACAAACTCTTGGCGCTTACCCATGATTCCACCAGATACATGTCCGCCACGCCAGCAGAGCTGTTTCACTGTAGTGAGGTCTTCGAAGGCAAGTCCTTCAGAGAGACCTTGTTAACCGTGGCAATCGTTGTTTTACACTTACATAACAATTTCTGCCACCCTGGCCCACGAAAGTGACGATCTACACCGCGAGATGTCGACATTTTCTCTTTCTTTCTTCTTTTTTGGATGCGCAAAGATCCTTGGGATATGTGAGGCCATGAGGGATAGTAGCCGTGCATCCTCCAAACTGAGGGAAAAGAAGGACGCATTTGTGGGCTGCATTTAAAGGAGCCTTCGAATTGGGACAGCCTTCGTACGGCGTTGTGACGTAATTGGCCTTCAAATACGGCCTCCAAAGGATGCAGACCCTGAATTGAGACACAGCATGTGTGTTAACTTCTACAACGCAGCAATTCAGCTGAATTTAGCACCGAGCAGACAGGAAGTCACGCACCTACAAAAATACAACATCAAGTTACTTTTAAAAAAGAAAATACTCCGTGTTGACGCCAGTACACAAATCTCAAAAGAGACAAATACAAGCTCTTCTACTAATAGGCGCGTTCAAGTTGAACTCCTGCAGCAGCAAGATCTGCGGGCGACTGCAGGGGCGGGGCTACAAACGCTGCTATGAAGTCGGACACTCTCTTCCTGTAGACGTGAGGAGACTTGGCTGAGCTTGCGGTGTTTGCCTTCTTCGTCTGCGAAGAATTGGAGGAAGCTGAAATTCCATTAATGTTTGAGGAAAATCGACAACGACGGCGATCAGTTTTCTTACCTGATGCTATGGAAAATTTTGCTGGCCTTTTTCTCATATTAGTCTCCTTCGGAAATTATTCAATCTGAGATGTTCAAAATAGTAGTCAACCAAAACATGTAGGCTGAGGATAGAGATATATATATCTATATCTATATATATCTATATATCTATATATATCCATCCTCAGCCTACATATATATATATATAGAGATAACAGAATGTGACAGCTTTCACATTAATAGTCCAACTGGTTTATCAGAGTAGATGAATAGCCTAAATGTTGTTTTACTGTAAATGCTCTTGTTCCGTTTTCCTTGTAATGTCACGATTAAATAAATTTGAACTTTGTCTATCTGGTACATTATAGTAAGTCTTCCCCAATAACAATACAATACAGTTACAACAGCTATTAATTATTATGATGAAAACTGTGCTTGGGTGCATGATTATATCACAGCTGACAGGAATTTGCTGACTACATTAAACCAATATGCATAAAGACACATAAGATGATGCATTGTCTTATAGCAACATTATTCACAATGAATGAAATACATTTGATAGTACAGATAACACTGGACACAGCAGGTAACCACTTCTCCATCATCACCACAAGTAGGGTGACAGAGCTTATGGATATGGAAATTCATCGAGACACACGTCATATACGTCAGCGTACATGAGAGCCAATTAGGGCAAAGTCCTGACGTCATGAAGGTGGGTCTAGGGTTGCGCAGTACCTGAAGAACAACTGCTCTGCAGCCGCCTTGTTCCTGCCATAACTTAAGGTCATGTGACAGCGGATGCAGAGCAGAAACCACTCCCATCCAGGTCACCGAGGACACATTTTAATCAGCATGCATCACGCTTTGTCTTGAACTCGCCTAATCACCCCCACACACACACACACAATAGAAAGAGGTGTGTTTTATTTGACCCTCTTAGGAACACAATCTGATGCTGGTTTGGAGTCACTGTGTCACATGGAAGCTATTGAGAAAAAAATCATAATTTCGGCATATTAATATAACAGAGGAAGCACTAAAGTACAATTAAAAAAACAATGTCTTATTTGTCCAGTTTAGTAATACAATGTGCTGTGGATTTGGGTCACAGGGCCACACGACATAGAAGATACTGAAAAAACTGCAGTTGTTTGTATTAATATATTTATGCCAAGTAATTTAATGACGGTCCCTAAATCAGTCTCCGGTGATTCAGCGAGGCTCTGGGAGCTGAGCTGACCGTCCTCCTGCTGCTGACACTGGGCGAACTTCAGTAAAGTCTCGGCTGGACCCGAGGGAATATCCGCCGAATATCCAACCTGAAACTAACTTCACCCCGGTTGATTGATCAAGGTTAACAAGTGACACACTGTTCGATGTATCTAAAGCATGTGATCACTGACACCAGGAAGTTCTGCAGCAAACCTGCTCAGGTTTACAGTTATGCATGATTGTACAATGTAAAGTGACAGACTTTGCTGTTCAGTGCGCGATTAACTTCATCAGACTGCGTCCCACTCTCGTACATTAGAGTGTGACGTGTGTGTCTCACCTGTCTGTGTCCGGGCTGCGGGACAGTCACATCTGAGCACAGTGCGAGTACTGACGGCCCTCCAAACTCAGCCACTCTGATGGCTCTCATCAGCCTGCTCCCCGACATGTCTGCACACACGGCCCGACAGACTGAGGACCTGTCAGCTGCAGAGCCACAGGAACCAACACTGCTGCCCTGTCGTCTTTTTCGCGCTTTAATGGCGGTTGGCAAACAATTAATTGGTACATTACCGCCACCAGCTGGGTTGGAGTTTGGATCAAAATGTCTGGTATGTGTAGGTAATATTTAAAAAACAAAACAAAACAACTATTCTCTCAATTCTGTTGGTTACTCTGTAGGATCTGATTACACTCCCTTCTTGAGTTATGCTGTAGAATATCTGAGGTTAAAGTGTGTTTTTATTTCCCTGAGGTTTTGAGTCATTTGCCTTCTTTCCTCATGTCCACCACATGCTCTCCTGTTGTTCCTCAGCCACAGTAGTCAGTATTTGTACCTTTTATTTTGCATATTGAACTGTTCAGTCCAGTGTGACCAAATGTAAGTGTGAATATGACGGGCTCATCCTTCCTGCACACCTCATTCCTCCTCCTACTACTGCCCACAGATCAGTGTTGCTAACAACATTGTGATGGCTGCAGTAGCAACCCCACACTGAATAACACACAAAGGGTGGCAACTCATCTTGTTTATTTACTTTTGTTAGATTTCTTTACATAATACTCATAAGAAAGGAATAACTGGACACAGGTTTTAAGTTTCATGTGACACTTTTTATTAGTAGTTTTGACAGAATGGTTTCCTTTTGTAGTGCACACATTTAGGTAACTTTTCTTAGTCAATTTTGCTATTTTTTTCAATAGTTTCCTTAATTGCATGGAAAGTTAATGCGATATGCTTTGAGTTACCAGTTCCTGGGAGTTGCAGTGGAGTTCCTGGCTGGCCAGCAAAAGGAGGCTAATCTGCATCAGCTGGCCTTAATTAGTGCTGGCTGCTAAGTGGACTGTACCATGGGCCTCCTGCATCATGGGGAAGGGCCCTGCTTCATGCTTTGATTGTTGTATTGTATTTCAGTGAATATTATTATTATTATATTAATAATTATTGTTTTTCATCCCTTGAAGATCAGGTAGACTAACTAGTTGTGATTTCTGTTTCTTTGTAGTCTTGCTTAAGTGGTTATGTCTTTGTCCATCCCCCAGTGTGTCTAAAATGGCCTGATCAGCCAGTATATAGGTGAACCTGTATGTCTCAGTTTAGTCTGTCCTGAGCTAGGGTGTATTTGGTTTAGGTTAAGTTCTGTTTAGTTGACCTATTTTAGAGGCCCTGAACTTTATTCAATATTTAGTTAATTAACAAAAAAATGTGTTAAGTATTTTCACTTTTTTGTTAATAAAACTCATTTTTTGAAAACTACACTGTGCCTTCTCATGCCTGCTAGCTTGTTCCCTGGCAAACATCAACAATGGTTGCCACTTTTTAAGTTTTTTTTGTAAGTTTCGTAAAGTGTGATGGAGTGAAACTATAGCTGTCTGATCAGGTTGAAATCATTATGACAATAGATTTGAACAATGTCTTTTGATATCCATGTTTATCGAGATATAACAAATGTAGGCAAGGTCACATGGAATATTCAAACCTATGTTTAGAGAAATTAATTGTGTTACACAAAACTTCAGCTGCTAACTTTGTTATTTTACAACTTGACAGTTTCCCAGCTTGCTTAGAATAATTAATTTGGACACTGGACATTCTTTGTCACTTGTGACGTTAAATGAAGAGTCTTTTAATCTGGACTGTTGTTTGGACAAAACCAGTCATCTTAAAACCAAACTTTGAGCTTTGGGTTAGTGTTAGTTACACTTCCCCCCCCTGAAATTCTATTGTCCAAACAATTGATTTATTAAATAATGATCAAATTAATAAACGCACAATTACTACAATTCCAGATATCATCTGCCCATAATCTTAATTCTGTATCTTATCCAGGTCCCAGCAGTCTGTTATTCAGGAGGGGTTTTTTGCCACCTTTCCTTCCATCTCTGTTTGATAATGCTCTTTATGTCTGTCTTGCTGAAGCTAACTGTTAAATCACTCTTGTGTCTTTGTGTAGCATTCTTTGCAATCTTATCTGCCATCTCATTTCAGTTAATTAGTCAGGAACGCGGTTTTAATTCTGTATTGTGAATCAGCGCCTGCTGGACCATCTCTGCTGGACCGATGTAAATCGATTGTGTTGCAGATCGAGTACTTTGGCCTGAACACAACCTGACGTAACATCCGCTTTATGCCTCCTCGACTTGTACCCGACAGAATGGACGTGTGTATGTCTGGAATAGCGTTGACTTCATGTGTAACGGAACAGTGAGGCCATCCACATGAGCACAGAGTCGTGTCAGCCGCTCAGGACGACCGACGAGGCGGAAGTAGGAAGAGAGGAAATGTCAGCGGAGGTTTGCCATTCAACACATTGTGTCTGTGCAGTCTGCCTCTCTGTGTCAGCCCTCTCATGTTGAATAATGGTGTCAGCACACCGCGAAACTATTAATATTAGTCTTTCTCCGTGTCAGAAGAGCTCCCATATGCTTAATTCAAACAGCGAGGGACAAGGAGAGCTCATACAGACATAAGGTTACATCAGCCCGGTGTCTCACACTGTTGAGACAAAATGGCATCGAGAAGCAGATATGTGCTGCAGAGAGTGCTGAGAGGACTCAGCGCTCACACTGTCTGCTCCCACAGCTCGGTTCTGAGCTCCTGGCGAAGACGCCTTCTGTGGAAACCTCAGGTCAGATACCTGAGCTGCTCAGGCACACTGTGCCACTCTGACCCTCCCACCACAGGTACTGTGAAGGTTACCAGCGCTGTGATTGATCATGACTGAATGTTAGGTTATATATTCAGTGATTGTGCCTCTGGACAGTGACTCCCATCAGGGTCCAGGATGTGCACAAGTAAAAATGAATGTTCGCCCAAGAAGTCCTGGAAGAGAATCATTATTCATTTGTTTTTACCTTTACCTGGTAGTGTATTCACAGTGAATTTACAACCAACAGCTCCATGTGCTCACCATTATTATACACTGCAACAAATCATCTTATTAGCAGAATGAATGTCTGTATAAAGCAGACTGCAGGTGTATTACAGTTTGATTTGCAGTAATGATAAGGGGTCATTAGGCCACTGAAGTGAACAACAGAACTGTTTCACTGTGTTACTAATCACATTAACAATGGTTGTCACAGTTTTACAAAGTGTGATGGAGTGAAACTAAAGTTGTCTGATAAGGTTGAACAAAGAAGAAGTGATCTTAAAACGTAGCTTTGAGCTCTGGGTTATTGTAATGAGCATGTTTCACTTTTCTTTCCTTTTTGTTGAGATATTCTATATACCAAACAATGAATTTATTAATTAAATAGATAGTAAAAATGATAATTAGTTGCAGCCCTAAACGCCATATAATTGTACAATTATTACAATTCCTGTTATCATCTGGTCACTCTCCTAATTCTGCATCTTTTCCAGGTCCCAGCAGTCTGTCATTCAGGAGTCACACCTGTGGTGAACTGACATTACATCATTTGGGAGAGAAAGTCACCTTGTGTGGCTGGGTCCAATACCTCAGGTATTATACTGTTACTGCTGTGTGCATACTGAGAACAATAATTACGTTTGAAATATCAAAATTAGTATCTAAAGCTATGTTACATATTGACTTCCACCACTGTTGGCTCCTGATAGCAGTGAGAGGAAACAGTTACCAGACTACAGTCTACAGCCATGCACCTGTGTTTTAGCTAAATGCTGACATCAGCATGCTAGTATTCTTCCAATAACAATGCTAACATGCTGATGTTAAGCAGGTGTAATACAGTACTTACCATGTACTTTATTATTTCAGCATGTAAGCAAGCTAACATGTATTTAGTAACAAACAAAATGCACAGCTGGGGCTGATGGGAAAGTCATTAGTTTGCAAGTATTTGGTCATAAAGTAAAGCAATTGACAAATGACACAAATGTCAACTAGTTGGTGGCACAGGAGGAGATGTCACCCATGAATGTTAAAGAAAAACATCACATCAAATGACAGTTTTCCTGATATTGTTGAGATATTTGAGTCTGGATTAAAGTGATTGACAGACGATGCTATCATCACTGCCAGATCCAGTGATGTGAGAGAACTCACTGCTTTAGGATCACATTTAACTCTACACATCATGTGAACTCTCTTATTTCTCTCTTCAACGCAACAATTCAACGAGTGCTGAGACGACAAAGTGTTGGGTTACATTTACTGTGTCTCGTTTTTTTGGCAAGCGGAGCTCCAGAACTACCACAGCTGGTTGTTTTGCTCTCACTGGGCCTCACATAGAACTGTCTCTGTCTGCAACAGGCAGGACCTGTTTGTCATCCTGCGAGATTTCAGCGGCCTGACACAAATTCTCATTCCTCAGGAAGAGGTAAGGATGAAGACATATCAAATACTATAATGTGATTACAACAGATAGTAAAGACAGTAATGATAATAGTGATTTGTCTTAATAATGATGAGAGAGAATTTACTAAATTAAACACGAGGAAGATAAAGAACTGTGCTTCTGTTCTATTTGCTAAGAGACAGAAGATGGCAGCTGTGTTCTATCTGAATTTAACAGATTTCTTTCTCTTTTAAGTCTGCCAGTCATTTGAAAGCAGTGCTGTGTAATCTCACAGTCGAGTCCGTCATCAAGGTAACAGGAACAGTCATACGACGACCAGTGGGACAGGAGAACAAGGTTAGTGTGTAATATTAGATTGTGACTGGCTGTCAAAAAGTCTTTTTATTCATATGAGGACAGTCAACACTGCTAAACCGTAAAGAAACACTTGGACACAGTGGGGAAATGCACTTGTTACAGCAGCTCAAGATGCAAAAAGTACAGGAAAAAGAATTAGACAAATATGCGCGAAGTTGAATGGAAAACAAGTAGAAAAAATAAGATATTTACAAAAACAACATGTATATACACAGGAGATACACAGAACAATGTGTATTGTTAGGTCAGTAGCTTTCTTTACTTGGTGCTTAGCTAAAGCCTTTATGCCATCGAGAGTTCTTTTTACGTGCTTCGAGTTTCTTTTTGTTATTGCACCTACTTGGTTTGTTGAAGTTGATCGTAGTCTGTCCGGTTGGTTATGGGTGGGTTGTGTGAGCGTGTGCATGTGTTGGCTCTGAGCTCTGACGTGCATCAAAATAAATCGAATTAACTAAAAGTAAAAATAAACAAAGGTACGCTAATATCCATCGATCGACTGATATCCAAAAAATAGCATTCTATATTGTTTCGATAATTGTCGAGAATCAAAACAAATCGGAGCAGAGCGGTAAAAAGACTGTGTGCTCTCCTGACATCCACTGTTGCACACATGCATGTAATTAGTGGCCTGATTATAAAGGCCTTTCATTATTACCACTGGTCAACACCAGGTGGTCACATTTCTCATATTTAAATAAGCAACAAAAAAAAAACACTAAAAATGGCTCCAACATGTATTGATTTGTTTTCATTCAGACATTGTAATTCTTCCATATGAAATGTGTCTCAAAAACAGTAACAAAACATTGCACATCTTGACAGAAAACATGTTGTTCAACCAGACAGATGTTGGAAAGTGCTGAAGAGCAAACACGATCTCATTGATTGGACTGTTTTTAACGATTCTTATATGCACAGAGTCAATTAGGTCCCCAAGCAGCCATTTAAAGGGGCTGCAGATCAAATACAACAGATCACTGATTCCTTGGAAGAAAAAGTGCTGTTCATACACCAGGAGTCAAACCTGGGCCGCCTGGATGAAAAGCAGGCATCCAAACCACTAGACCACATGGAATAAACAGAGGAGCAAATCTCAGCAACCTGAGAGCTCTGATCGTTGAACTCTTGTGATAATACCAAGGTTTCTCCAGTTTCAAATCACCATCTGCAGCAATGTAAAGCTAAAGTTAAAGGGTATTTTGAGAGACTTCCTTTGACCTTTTTTGCAGTAGTCATTTAGAGTGCTCCATGTTCTCATTCTGCTGTGTCCATACCAACAGGGGATGGCAACCGGAGAAATAGAAATCCTGGCCGAGGGTTTGGAGGTTTTCAACCTATGCCGGAAGTTGCCCTTTGAAATTAAAGACTTTGTCAGAGTAAGAAGAAACGCAATGTCACATGTATGTGCACTTTTGTACAAATGCTCAAGCAATTGAGCAATAATATTGTCTTTGATAATTCTGAATCATTTTGTTGTTTAATTGTACAGAAATCTGAAAATTTGCGGATGCAGTATCGCTACCTGGACCTGAGGTCAGCTCAGATGCAGAAGAACCTCAGACTGAGGTCTCAGCTGGTGATGAAGATGAGAGAGTACCTATGTAATGTGCACGGTATGGATGAATTCCTCTGTTCAGTCAATCTTTTGCAGGACTGTGGTGATCGTCCTGAGCTGAGAAACACTTTAACCATCATACACAGACTGTCACATTCACACTTCCATGCATACTGCCACTGTTGAGGCTTGTTGAATTTGATTGGAATTAGATGAAACTGAGAAAATCCATGCAAACAAGACACAAACAGTACAGAAAACATTTTGAATCTAGACCTGTATTGATGAAGCATGACTTAACTCACCTCTTTCTGTTTTGTTCTTACTTCTTTGCAGGTTTTGTTGATGTGGAAACTCCTACCTTGTTTAAAAGAACACCAGGGGTAAGGAGGTCCTTTATCTGTGGATGATTTCACCTTACAAAGAATGTATCTCCAAGGTGCTGAATTACCAGTTTGATGGTAATATATTGTCAAAAATACCAAATCAACCACACTAGATGTAGTCTCCATCTTACTCTGAAGGTCACACTGTAAGAGTTGATGTCATTGTTGTAAGATGGTGGTGACCTAAATTTGGCTCAATACTCCATATACAATATTATCCAAGAAAGATTCTAATGTAGTTGTCAAAAAGCATTATTTTTTATATGGATAGACACGTATAGCGCCATGACTTTGTTCATTCTTGTTTCAGGGAGCTCAAGAGTTTGTGGTTCCGTCCAGAGAGCCGGGCAGGTTTTACTCTCTACCTCAGAGCCCACAGCAATTTAAACAGCTCCTGATGGTGGCTGGTATAGACAGGTGGGGAAAGGCTGCAGCAGAGGAATAGTGGATAGTATGTGTTTATACATCAGTGGTCTGACATGACATACTCTTTTCCATCTGTGAGGGGTGCACATGCACAGAACCAAACAGGCAGCTGAATATGTTTAGACCCCACTGAAGCCACAAACAGTGATGCATTTTTTATTATCTTTAAGTTCAGTTTCTCCCTCATACTCGGCTTCGACTGTGTAATGTATTGCTTCTAAATTCAACTTTTTATTTTGAAGACAAGAGAAAAATTGTTACTACAACCGTGTAAATATACTCTTACAACTAAAAGTCCTCACTTACAGTAAGTAGAGGTACAGAGAAGTACCAAAAGTAGAAGTATTCATGATACAGAATCACTCCTTCTATACATTTTATATTGATATATTATGGTCTGTAACTAACAGTTATTTTCATTAAAGATGACTCTATAGATTATAGATTAGTGATTAATCATTCAGACTCAAAACTGAACAATGAAAGATTTTCCACCTAACAGACACAGAATTTACAGATGTTGGAACCAGAAGTTTGGTGTTGATTGTTTTCTGATGATCCATTAATCCATTATTCATTAACCATTAATGTATTATTGATGCTTGAATGTGCAAGCGGCATTTCAATGTGAGCATTTAAGTGTCATTTGCAGTGAGTACCAGACACCTGATCTGTTGTAGTGTGTGTAGCAGTGAATCATTCTGACCCTAACCAATCCACAACCCCCTCACACATGCATAGAACGGATAGGGTTTCCAATAGATATGGCACTGGCAGTCAATAACCAGGAGCTAACTGCCATCATGTATCAAAATTCGGAAGAAAGAATAGATTAAGACGACTGACAGATTAAAGTGGGGAGTTATTTTGGATATAGCCTTTATGTTTGAATATGTTCACACTGCAGCGACTGTACATAACCCCTACCTGAGACAGGTCCAGTGTTTTGTTGATTATTCACCAGCTTCAGCCAGTAGCCAAGAAGTATTTCATGGTCATCAGCCTTTGTCACTGTCACTGTTGCAGGTACTTCCAGATGGCTCGATGCTACCGAGATGAAGGCTCCAAACCAGACAGGCAGCCCGAGTTCACCCAGGTAGGAGGTTGGATAGGACAAAATGCACACACAGGTTTAGTGTTACCACTGCAGTCTGCCCTAAAGACTCTCATACTTTTCCCTATGTTATGAGTGGTGATTTAATCAAATCTGCTCAAAGAATTGAGTAGGTAAATATTTTTTCCCATATTCCCATTCACCTATGGGTGAAAATCAAAAAGTCCTAAGCACAAGATTGTATGAGAATACGCTCCAAAGAGATAGCAGAACTTGTCTGGACACAATTTTTCACTATGAAGTAATTTTATGATTTTATATCCAGTCCCTTTGGCCTAAGTGGTGATTTATTTGATTTGTCTTGCTTTGAACCAGTTCCCCTTTGTCCCGGTGTTAACATAGATTTAAGTAGTTGGTCTACAGTCCTGATCTTTGTCCTCTCTTTATCTCTTCCAGGTAGACATAGAAATGTCTTTTGTGAATGCAGCAGGTATCATGTCCCTGGTGGAGGGTTTGTTACAGTACTCCTGGCCTGCAGAGAAAGGCCCCATCACGGTTCCTTTCCAAACCATGACGTATGAAGGGGCCATGAGGGACTACGGTGTGGACAAGCCTGATACCAGGTTCAGTATGAAGGTGGGTGATTGTGGGTTACTGGAGGAAAACCCGGAGTAGCACAATGATTATGACCCAAACTGTTTGGTATTGACTGTTGACTCAAAACTACAAAATCATTACCGTTATTAAAGGCAAAACATTTTATCCTCTTGTTATCATCTCTGTCTTTGTTCTAATCTGTCTGTCTTTCCAGCTGATCGACCTCAGTGAGGTATTCCTATCCACAGAAATTGACTTCCTCAGATCAGTTCTCAGTCAACCAGAAGGCTCCATTCAAGCAATCAAAGTCACCAGTGCAGCAGTAAGAACAAAATTGTTTCCTGTTGAAAGAAATCCATCATAATAGACTGAATATACATGGCCATGTACTAATTAATTTTGATTAAAACAAAAAGCTTTTTTCATATCAAACAAAGCTAAGGTTAGTAAGTGACAGATCAGCTGATATCTACATGTGTCATTCTCAGTCTTTGTTGACCCCTCCAGAGCAGTCTGTCTCAAATAAGATTCTCTGTCTGTGTTTTACTACAGAAATTATTCACTGGGAAAGATTTGGAAAAACTGAAACAAACAGCTAAGACTTGCTTTGGCCAGGTAGGTTTATCTTTGCACTTTATCTGTATCCTTATGTTCACGTCTTGTATTGTCTTGTAATTGTAAAATGTAGTCAGCGTTTCCTGTTAGGTCAGTTTCTTGTTGTTTTTTGCTATATATTTGTATTGGAATTGGTACGTGCTGTGTTTTTTGTGTGTATAAATATATAAACCAATAGTAATGCAATCCACTGTAGTAGTCCTTCACAAATTCACAATGTGAAGCTTTCAAAGTCAAATTGCCTGATCATAAGGCTTTTAAACCATACATATTTTTCCATAATATTGAATATTCATGACATAGTAAGCATCTGTCAAAGTAACAAAACCTCTTCCGGTATCATTTATAAAGACTTCATCACCTTTTTTTCTGCCTCAGCTGGATTGTGTATGTGGAGAATTTACTGACAGTGACTAAACAAAACAACAGCTCCAAATGCAGAACACTAAATGCAATAACGGTTGTGGTAGTAGTGATGGTGGCACTAAATGAAGTCAGAGGGTCACCAAACATTGTCAGATTCATTATGGGCAGAGCAAGGGTACCTGTGCCAAATTTAATGGCAGGCCATCCAGTTGCGACATTTTGGCCCAAAATACAAATGTAAAGCTCGTGGTGGCACAAGATATTACAAGGTACATCTTCAGGGAAAAATGAACGTCTATGCAAAACTTTGTGGCCATCCATCCTGTAGTTACTGAAATATTTCTGTCTGGACTAAAGTGGACCGAACTGATATGGCAGTCCTTAGAGCCATGTGTTCATCATCAGTCATCTTGTACATGAAGGTGATGTGCAAAATACAGTTCCAATATCACTACCACAAGCTACCATGTCAAAACATCTATAGAGGGGAACCACGTCTCTCTGACACATCAGAATCAAAGACTTTTAATGCATAGCTGTGGTGACTGCAAGAGTGAATTTTGTGCAGAATTGTTTTGCAGTATTTTTATTGTGCCTGTTCTTTGTGTGAATGCTTTGACTCAAGGAGGTCAGCATGGTGTTGGTGAAAGAAGACGGGACGCTGAAGTCTCCTCTGAAGAAGCTGCTGTCTGTCTCAGCCGCAGATGAGCTGTTGCAGAGGACCGCAGCCAAACCAGGAGACCTGCTGCTGGTGGCAGCCGGGCCGCTCCACACTGTGGTGAGAGACTCACTGCACTGTAAAAAAAATTCCTAATTTTACAGTATATGACTCTATTTTTTTACAGTAGATTTCCTGTTCTTTAGAAATAGTGTACAAAACTGTAAAATTACAGACATTATCTGTAAATCAACAATCCGCCAGTTATTTTAAGCATTATGACAATAATGACAAACTACATTAATTTCTCATTTTTTTACAGAAAAATACTATATTAATTTTACGTGATATTTTCTGTTTTCTTAAAATACAATCAGATTCACGTAGAATGACAGTAATTATCTGTAATTAAATATGTAGCCTGGTTTATCAAAGTTTATGTCCATACTAACAATCTTAACGCTTTTCTCTTTAATTTTAAGGTAAATCTTATTATTTTTATAATTGCATGTAATTATACATTCAACTGTAATTAAATATGTAGCTTGTTATATAAAGGTTTAAGTCCATACTAACAATTTAACGTTTTTCTCTGTAATTTTAAGGTAAATCTGATTAGTTTTAGATTCATATGTACTTTTACATTCAAACTCTGTAATTAAATATGTAGCTTTTTATATAAAGGTTTATGTCCATACTAACAATTTAATGTTTCTCTTTGTAATTATAAGGTAAAGATTAGTTTTATATCTGTGTATTTTTACATTTAAACTCTGTTAAAAAAGATATGTACCTCATTATATAAAGGTTTATAAACAACATTTTTCTCTGAAATGTTAAGATATTTTTTCACACTCGTTCAGAAAACTCTGATTAGGTTAGACTGATTAAGGGAAAAGTTGCACAATACATCAAGCAAAGCACACATCATCTCATTGACACTTTAACCTGTGTATTTGTGTGTATAAGTGCCTATGAATGTGTATGCATTTATACATGTAACATTGTGTTTTGCTGTTTGCTCTGACTCAGTATAATGTGAATATACTGTATGTAAACTCTCTTCTTCTGTCCATCCACCCTACGCTTTTACTACACCCATGCTTTGCTCTCAGCGCCCATTGCTGGGTAATCTCCGATTACAGTGTGCAGAGCTCTTGGAGTTTCATGGCGTTTCAGTCCGCAGCCCTTCAGCATTTCACTTCCTGTGGGTTGTGGACTTCCCTCTGTTCTTGCCAAGTGAACAGGATCCAGGGCAGCTGGAGTCTGCCCATCATCCATTTACTGCTCCTCTGCCAGAGGACACACAGTTACTATACACAGAGCCACACAAGGTAGCTGCGTACATTCACTCAAAATCAGTTTTATTCTGTCCTTTATGTTTTAACATTTATTTGTTTGGATATTTAGAAATATTCATACATCATGTGAGATCCTTAAGAGCCAAGTGTTCCATCATTCCCAGGTACGTGGCCAGCACTATGACCTGGTGTTGAATGGTTGTGAGATTGGAGGAGGCTCCATCCGCATCCACAAGGCCTCAGAACAGCTTCATGTTTTAAAGAATATCCTCAAGGTCAGTCATTGTTTATTTTGCCAGTGTGCAGCCTACCTTTGGAAATGGATTGAAGCAATTACCAGTCATAACTGTTTTTGATATGTGTTCTGCAGGAGGATCCTAATCTTCTCTCTCACCTGCTGGAGGCTCTAGAGTCAGGTGCACCACCACATGGAGGCATTGCTCTCGGTGAGGTTAACTCTGCACCTGAACACAGTATGCTTTACCCAACAATGAAGCAACATACACATCAAATTTGACACATTTATATGTTTAATGGGGATGATATCCCACAATCAGCTGTGGATCATATGCGTACAGTGTAGGTCTACAAAGCTGTAACAGTTTGCAGTCAAGAACCCGACCACTTCCACTCAGTGCACATGGGCTGTCAGTCCAAACTCAGTTCGGCTCCTTATTCAAGAGAGTTTTTTTTATCCAATGATAAAAACATTTTCTTTTTAACTTATTGGAGTTGTGGGCAGCTAGATAGTTGATTCAGAGTGACTTTAACATTGTTGTCACACAAGCCAACATTTGCTAACCGGCTAAATATGGTAGCAGTTGCGGAGCTTGCTAGCTTGACATGCAGAGGACGTGTGATATCCCATATGGGTACAGTGCAACTTACAGTAGATATGGAAAATTGGAATTTGATATCAGGTTTAAAGGGGCAGTGTTGTATTAAGCAAAGCGTACAGAAAACAACGTGATATATTTAATACCCACTACTAAAACAAAAAACTCACAATCATAATCTAAAAGGTGTAAATGGTGATAAAGTAATCAAATTACTCTCTCTTTAGGTTTGGACCGGCTGGTCTCCATCATGGTTGGAGCTCCTAGCATCCGGGACGTAATTGCCTTCCCCAAGTCCTCCCGGGGCACCGACCTCATGAGCTGTGCCCCCAGCCTGGTGTCTGAGGAGGAGCTGAAGCCTTACCATATCTCTGTTAAATGGCCAGCAGGTTGTGGAGGAAATGAAGAGGGGAAGTAAAGAAGCAAAGGCAGAAGAGATTAACAGGCATCAGAGGAAGAAGTGAAGTTTTCCCAGATCTCTGTAACCCACACAACAGAGGAAAGGGTGTGAGGACAAGTAGACGGAGATGAGCAGACACTCAACGGGTTGCGTAGAGACTGAAGCCTATAAAGATGTCTGTCAACTGGCTAAAGATATGAGGAGGAGGAGAGAAAATGTGGAGGAGGCGATGTTGTGGCTGCATCTCAGAACAGGAACTTTGATTGAAAGAGAAATAGGAACACGCCTTTAGTATGGAAATCTCAAACACTGGCTGTTTGAACAAAGAAGAAAAGCTTACAACCAAGACTCTGATAACAAACAACACTTAAGGTTTATAGATACTGAATATCTGTTATGCCTTTGGTTCCTCCCTGAGCAATGCTTAGAATAATCTTATCTGCAAATGATTAACAATTCTCTCAGTTCGGAATGGAACTCATTTTACGGACTCCACTGACTCTAAAGAGCTGCTTATTTTGTACTGGTTTGTGTTATATAATGTTCTTGAAGTTGTTTTAGACTGTTGAACCTTCATAAAAATAAAACTTGAAAGAAATCCTTCAATGTGTTTGAAATGTTTTCCCATTAAAGCACGCTGGAGGGTAAAAAATCTGAAAAAAACACCTGTACACACCTGTGACAAACAAAACACCAATATATATATATATATATATGTATATGTATATATATAGATATATATAGATAGATAGATAGATAGATAGATAGATAGATAGATAGATAGATAGATATAGATATAGATATATATAATTAAAGTGACTCAATAAGTTTAGAAAACAGCTTTGTTAACAAACCAAATATTTTGCTTCTCCACTTATTTATTCAGGGGAGAATTAACTAAGTACATTTCACTACATTTCAACATCTGCCAGAATAAACTGCAGAACACACATTAATGCAGCAATAATATCCAGCTACAAGATAACATCGTAAAACACTGATAGGGACTATTTTAAAAGTAGTTGCTAATGATACTTAAATTCTTAAGTAATGCTTCTTCCACTACTGCATGTATGTAAGTTGAATGGCTACCAGTGCCACTGAAATAGCTTTCCGGTACATTGTGGGGAAAACAGGCCAGGTTAATTAACTGTAGCTCTCGTGCCTGTGTTCCGGTACAAACGTGTCATATTCTTATTTAACAGATACAAAAAGCTTAAGTTGTAGTGTGTGTGTGTGTGTGTGTGTGTGTGTGTGTGTGTCATTTCTGTATGCATTTAAAATGCGGATAATGTTAACAGAGATTGATTATGTATTCGACCGGATCTATTCAGGTCACACTGCTGGCACTACCACTGCACTTTACCCGACAATAATATTATTAGAAACAAAAATATAGCAATTAAAAAATATATATTATAAAATGTACTATATTCGTGTTTCTTTCTGGTAAGCTTTTGTTTCTAATAGCGAGGACAAACATTAGTGGATAAAACAATTACGGAGCAGAAAGTGATGACGACGCGGATAACCCGGAAGAGAAGCGACCGCCCCGTGACCTCCGCTGTGTACGTAAGGAAAGATGACTGAACAGAGGTGCGATTGTTCCGCTTTGCCTTCGACACCCGTGAACACTTGGCTCGCTTCAGCGAGTTAGCAGCGACAATAAGGAACATGGTCGAGCTGTCGGACTGACGGACTGTCGGTAGAAACAGGAGCGACGGAGGAATTCGCTGAATTTCATCAGCCAGGCGTCAGGACGATGCTAAACGTCTTGCCTGCCGCTCGAAATTAGCCATCGTGTTCCTTCTCTGGCAGCTGAAGCTTATCCTCCTTTCCGTCTGCTCTTTGCTACATGACACTTTACGTATTTATCTCAGAACTTGACACCAGGTGTGAAGCAGCCAGTCAACGCCAGCTGCTGGGACCCTTCGGTGACTGACAGCCACGTCAGCTAACGCTAGCTCACACCTCTGCTGACCAACGTCTCTCCAGAGTACTTTGTTCTCTGGGTTTGGTTTTGTATTCCAACATAACCCTAAAGCAGACCTGTCAGCGACAATGGCCCCGATGGGTATCCGGCTGTCGCCGCTCGGTGTGGCGGTGTTCTGCCTCCTTGGTGTCGGTGTCATCTACCACTTGTATGCAGGGGTCATCTCCAGCCGCCTGGCTGCTTTCAGGTGATGATGATATGATATATATGGTCACATTATCTGACAGTGCTTACAGTCAATGTATGAGCAGGTGCAGAGCTTGCCTTATAATGTTACCCTCAACAGAAGTCATCCTCAGTGTTGATGAGGCTGGTTGGAGAGTGAAGATGACGATGGTGTTAGTGGGCTGAGAGAAGGCTAGATGATTTCTGTTATCTGCCAGGAAGTGTCCAGTCTCTGAGTGATGTGAACACACTGCATGCTGGTACTGTAGTAGGTCATTATCCGTCTGCAGGTGAAGATGTTGCTACAGGCTCATATTACTATATGCTTTAGTCCAAATGTTGTCGATTATTTACTGAATATGTGTGTGGAGTGACACGTAGCTGGTTTCGAGGGCTCGGTATTGAACCTCAGTCTTTTCTTCAAATGAAGCGCTGGAGCACAAACCGAGCTGGAGAAATGATATGAACGACAATGTGAACAATGGAGACAACAAGACGAGACAAATAAGCGAACAAGCAGAAATAAATGGCACGTTCTATGTCGAGGGTGTTTTTCACGGCACTGTGTTTCATCAGGTAGTCAGTGATGTTCCGTCACTCACACGTTCTTGTTGTGTCCCGTCCTCTCTGCAGACAGAGACCAACTGTGGATCTGAGGGACCTGCTGGCTGTCTCAGTAGAGGCTGCAGCACGGGGTGGCCTTGAGGTAAAAACCTTTATTTTCACAGCTCATTGTACAAATATTGAGTAGGCTTCTAAAGTGTACACTTACACCTAAGAAACACTATCAAGTAATCCACTTTTAATAGCCTGTAATAGCTTGCTGAAAGGAAAGTACATCTTTCATGCAGCTACAGTCAGCAGTCAACATTACAGTACATGAACAGGTGACAGTGTGTTAGGGCACCGCCATGGATTGGTTCTGCAACAGGAGTAAAAATAAATCCATTTATTAATCCCAAAAGTTAAAAAGTAAGCGTCGGGTCTGGATTAGAGCAGACTGTGATGAGACTCTGGGTGTTTACTCCTCTGGAACGTCTAACTTTGCGCCCGACTCTCTCAATCTTCAAGCTAGTTTAACAATTAATCGACTGTTTAGTCCACAAATTGTGAAAAAAAAACTCTAGAAATGCTCATTACAATTTCCCAGAGCTCAAAGTGAGGTCCTCAAATTGCTTCTGTTCTCCAGCCAACAGTCAAAAATCCACAGAATCTTTATTAACTCCCATAAATGACAAAGCAGATCCTTACTTTTTAGAAGCTGGAACCAAAATTGTTTGATTATTACGTGACTGAAAAGATTAATGCAATGTCAAAACAGCTTTAAATAAATGTTCTTTTGATCGACTAATCAATTCAACGATTTAACTCCAAAATTTTAAAGTTTATAATCACAGTTGTGTTGTGGAGTTTACTTAAAGTGAACAATCCCTTAGCTTTGCTAACTGTGATTTTATAGTCTCTAAAGAAACCACACGTGTACCTCTGGAGCCCTTGAACTCTCTCAGCATGTGAGATGTGAGTTGTGTTGTTTCTCTCCGTAGGTAAAGGCAGTGCGTTATGGAAATGACCTGAAGGAGAAGTCGAAGGGCAAGACAAAGGAGGGAGCGAGTGAGCCTCTGACTATGGGCGACCTGCAGTCTCATAGGAGGATGTTTAACCTCATCAAGAACACCTTCCCTGATATCACAGTGAGTAGTAACCAGTAACTGTTGTACAAGTCTTTAATTTTTTGAACAGCACATCTTTATTGCAGCGTTCTTCCTCTTTTTCACTCAATAAGTGTTTACAGTGTAAATTCAAGACATGCAGCGGAAGAATGGAGGAACTCAGTCATGCCCAGTCCCACTGATCTCGAACAGTTAAATCACTAAATATAAAATATCACGAACTAGCAACAAAACTATAAACCACAGCACCATGGCTGGACCTTTAGAAACTGCTGTGGTCTAATTATTCCTGTATTCACTTCAGTTTGATTCAAGTCAGACAGGAAAGGCCGAAGGCAGGTTTGTAATATGCTTTCACATACCGTTGAAACTTAAAATAAACCTGAGGTACGGATCTTGCATTTCTGAGCAGCGTGTGTTGGTTTTCAGGTGCACAGCGAGGAACATGACAACATGGTCGACAAAATCACCTGGAGCCGGGACATTCCTGCTGACATACTGGATAAGATTGAGGCGGGCAAGGATGTTCCTGCAGAGAGCATCACTGTGTGGATCGATCCTCTGGATGCTACACAGGAATATACAGGTGTGCACGTTAATGGAGTTAAGTCATTTTGGGCGACATATTGGACAATAACATGTCCACTCATGGGACTCGAAGTGAAGTGTACGTTGTTAAGTCTAGCATTACGTTTTTAAAGAAGCTTAAATGGATATAAAAGGTTTGGTGGACAAACTTGTTTGCCTAAGGAAAGTTTGTGTGTTTGTTTTGCCATTACCTATGTAAAGTTCACTGAAGACAGCGGCCCTTCGCAGCTACACCCTCTTAACAGTCATCCAAATAATCCAAAATAGCCTGGACCTTCCTATTAGACGTCATGTTTACTCTGTTAGCCAATGACGGACATCCACATCAAGCCAGTTGAATTTGTATTTCCTGTTGGTCTCAGCCTTCCATCCTGAATGAAGGGCCGTACACACCAAGAACGATAACTGTAATACTGACTGTAATGGTCATGGATTTCGTTCTAACTCTAGTGAATGGCTGATTTCACTCCACATCCACAATGACGATGACAAACAGTGTCTTTGGGATCACTTTCAGAATGATTTGATGACGATAAGCAAATTAATGCCATTTAGGAAGACCTTTTTAGACAATCTGCTCTTATAACTCAGTTTTGGTTATTTAAACATCTTAGTAAACACGTATATAATGTATGTTAGCCTGCAAACCACACATAAAACAATGTCATTTTACCTGTTCAGATCATTAATATCCATATGACTACCAGTAAGCTGCAGCACATGCTTATCACCACTGTTTTGAACATTAACCTTCTTCAGTGTGGATGCTCACATTGTTATCATTACTGTCATAGTTACAGTTATCTTTCTTGGTGACCATGGTCCTTAACACCACATTTTCTTGCCAGACTCTGAGTTTTTCCTAAATGGTTGCCTGAGTTTATGAAATTTACCTTTGATGTCTATGACAGTAATGTATAAAAACTCCAGCTCGGTGTGTGTGGGGTAAACAGAGCTTTTGCCAAACATGGATTTAAGATACCCAACAAGGTTCAGGGACTGTTACCAGTAATTGTAAATGTCAGTATAGCTGAATACACAATAGAGCTTTTGTTGTCAACATGGATTTATGTTGATTTATCAGACAGCGTTGCAGTCATAAAATAACGATTTTATTCCCTAGGTTTGGCAGCAGTGCCAGTTATATTGTAGTATTCATGATCATTTCATACTTGTTCAGTTTTTTGCCAACAGAAATAGAAAAATATGTATATGAGAACAACTAAATGATGAATTCATCTGCAGTCAGGCACAGTATAGATGATCACAGAGAGCAGGAGGGGACTGAAGGTAGTAAGTAGTAACCAGCTGCATCTGTAGGAGATCTGAGATAACTTTCTGTCGTCTCCAGTTATCGAAGAAGACTATTGCCCAGCTGTTGACTTTAACCTGTGTGTGCAGATTATGTCAGACAACGTCCAGGCTATATGTTTCGGTTGGCTGGGCTGTCTGTCGCATTTCTGGCTGTGTTGTAGATATGAAGCAGTTTCTCAGTCGTTCAGGTGTTCGAGTTCACTTGGTAGAGGTCGTCACAAAAATGACTTGGAGATGACCCCAAAAAATCAGTTTCCCCCCACATACCAGGACACGACTGATGCTATTTTATAAACAGAATCATTAAAAACAGGTTTTACATGTTACTTCATTAGATTTGCTCTGAGGTGTTTCTTTAAAAAACAGGTGCTTATTAGTGGTGAATCAAGCAAGTCCACATTCCCCAATACACATATACTTCACAAAGTCAACAATAGGCAAAGCAACCAAGATTTGGTTGCTTTGAAACGACTCTCAATGTTTTTGTCTTCTACTTGTATTAAACAGCACACACTTTGTTTATAGATGACCCACTGTAGTTTAAGGTGAAGGTAATTACAGCTCAGATAGTCCATGTTAATCTATACAGTTGTGTTATTATTAGTGTCCTTTTTTGCCTGATCATGCTGGTGCTGTCCTGAAGTATTTACTGATCTCTGCATCTTCTCTTGTCTCCACTGCTCTTCTCTATTTATTCACTGTCACACCCTTTCCCACCCATATCATCTTGATCGCCTCTGTTTTTACCTTCCCTCCATCTTTATTCTCTCGCTGTCTCTTCGATCTCTTTCCATCTTCTCAACTCTTCCTTTTTTCTGTATCTGCTCATCTTTCTCTGTCCTTAGAGAATCTGGTGAAGTATGTGACGACAATGGTATGCGTGGCTGTAGATGGTAAACCAGTCATCGGGGTGATCCACCAGCCATTTACTGGGTTTACTGGTGAGTGTGTGTGCTTCCACAACTTTACTTTTGTGTTAAACAAGATGCCTCCACATTTTCTTTACAAGGTTAGACTCTTGATTGTGACTGAGTTTTGTATTTTGTTTGGAAACACTTTATGAGAAGAGATTTGAGGTTTGCAGGGATGTTGATGGGTGCATGTCCTGCATCTCTGATGCATTAAAACCAAAAAGGACACAGTAAACTCACCATCCATGCATTCAAGCGATGCTCCATATTTTTTCCCTAATAATGCGACATTGTGAACAACAACTCTGTATTGAAATAATTATAAAAGCAAACTTGCAAGACAGAAAAAAATCAGCTGGTCACCATTTCCTACCATTTTCACACTGCATATCTCAAACATCGTGACATGGTACTTTTCTGTTGCAACGAAACCAATCCATGACTCACAGATTACAACATCCAAACGACATACTTGCTATTGGTGAGTAAACTAACAGGGCTACTGTCAAGAAGAATCAGCTCTGATCAATTTAGTATTTTCTCTTGAATATGATGACGGATGATGCTTTGCCGCTCAGGAGACACGCCGCAGTGAGACGTGTATCAAGATGATGTGATTTAATCGGATTTTGCTGTTCCAAAGATTCAACTGTCCGTCCTTTTTACAGTTCAGCGTCACACTTAACTTTCTTAATCAGCTTACATAGGCATTAGTATGTTTTACCTGCAGCCTCTGACTCGTGTCATCTGTGATATGAAAACATCAGATTTCCACAAATTGAGAGAAAATGATGAACATAATAAAAAGTAATAAAATCCCAGCACAACTCAGAGTCTCTCCTGTCAAGCTCCTGACGGTGCACGCAGGGCTGGTGCTACACAATTTGCAGTTGCTTCTCTCATCAGCTAACCACCATCACATGTTGTCACTTAGATTATCTTTAACCAATGCGGCAGCGGATAAAAAAGTAGATTTATGGTTCCTAAAGAGAGAGAGAGAGAGAGGTTTAGAGAGATGTGTAGAGACGTTGAGAGACATAGAGATAGAGAAACTAGGTTGTTCCACATTATTAAGCACATCACAGGTTTCTTGCAATATGGGGAAAAGGAAAGATCTTTCTGCAGATGAAAAGCGTGCACTTGAGTAGTAGCAGGATGGTTGGCTTAACACATTCTATAGTATGGCTCTCACTGAAACCACTCAAACGTAAGGTAATAAAAGAGTGGGTAGTCAAAGAGGGATTCTTTTCTGCCACACCACCATGTATATCGCTACGTTTTCTCTTCCTCCCATGCGTCTGGTCGAAGGAGGGGCGTAGCAATTTTGATACATAGATCAATCCATTTTTGTTTAGACTCTGAATTTATGGACAAGGAAGGGACAAACATTTTGCGCTCGTTTGCTGCTCCTGCCCGGGTTAGGGTTAGGGGTGAAGCTGACCAGGCCATCCTAGCTGATGAAGCTCCTTCTCCATAAGCTCTTCCTCCGACAGTGTGGTGGTGATTCCCAGATGTTTTAGTTGTTCTGCAGCCTCCCACGCTGAGTTAATGTTTTTTCTCCATCGTCCAAGGTAACTTGCAGCTGTGCCGGATAAGATGATCTGAACTTAATGCGGCGCTCCCTCAGTTGGCGTTGTATCTCTCCATGCGCCTCCGCTGCAGGGCTGTAGAGTAGTCACGGTCGTTGCTGGTTGGGCTTGAGCTTGCTATGTTATCCTTTCAGCATATTTTTTGAGCAAGCTGTAGATTTGAGATTAGTCAGGAGAATATCTTGCACAGTATTTGTCATTGTTTTGGATTGTTGCAATAATAATAAACATGCATTTTCAGAGATCTTATCTCTTGTCCCTTTTTTTTGCAATAAAGGATGACAAGTCCTAGGGGGAAGAAACGTAACGTAAAATGTGCTTTCTTCTCTTTGTGTCTTTGTCTCCCTTTCACCTCTCCCCCAGCCTGGGCGCTTGTAGGTCAGGGGTCAAATGTGCACGGTCGCTCGTCCTACAGTATCAACCCTCCAAAGGTGATTGTATCACGTTCTCACTCTGGAAAAGTGAAAAGTTACGTACAGGATGCTTTTGGAAACAGCACAACAGTAATAGAGGCAGGAGGAGCAGGTGAGTGGAGAATTTTTTAACATATAAAAGTATAGCATGGTGCAGATGAAGTAAAAAAGAAAAAAAAAGTCTTGGTCAAAGCAAACTGTTAACTATCATAACTGTGAATTTGATAGATTGTCAGCATTTGACCCATTCATTTGTTTGCCAGATGAATGAATGTGCATACTTTCATATGATTAACTTCCCACACAGTTCTCCACTGGGGATCACCAGGGCTGGATTTCCCTGCCAAGGATTAACTGTTGAACCTGATTAAATCATGGTTTAAGTTTAAATTCTCTTCACCAAACTTTAAAACTATCTGAAAATTAAAAAAGATTATATTTAAACCTCAGTTTAGTTTTTACTCTTAACCTAGTTTACATTTAAAGTGTGATCCAGAGTTGACGTTAATCATACTCATGGGGAGGTTTAATTTTTAACATGGCAGACTTTTTTAAATAAACTGAGGAAAGTTTATACAGTTACTGAAATAAAATGAAAGGGCAGAATCAGAATCAAACCAATTGTACGGAGCCCTGGAGGTGACATGGATGGGTTTTTTTTTTTTATCTCGCACGTCACACTCGCAAGATAGTAATTCATGCGCCTTTTGACGTAATTAAACATTGCAGTCGGTTAAATACAGGCTTATCATGGATCGAGACCATCTCATAATTTTAATTGATGAATTGATTAATAAAAGTTAATAAAGTCTCTATTATTGTTATTGTGTAATGGTAAGAGGTACATGTAATAGGTATTTTGATGATCCACGATGAGTGTCCAGGTGTAGGTTTTATTAGCTTTTACGCTAGCCATGATGATGGAGGAGTTGTCAAGGTAATAGTAGTTTGGTTATAATTAATTTACGAAATAACGTTGCAGCAGTGACAACTGCCAATCAGGACAAACGATTAACGATGGATGCAGGTGCATAGGTTCATATTCATGTGAAAGCTGTGACACAAAACCTAACTTTACTAAAATACCTTCAATTTTCCACGACATTCTCACACAGGCTACATTCTCTCGGCTTTCACAGTGACACTAAACACGTTTGTTGTGTTCTGTTACAACAGATATACTATTTCTCCGTATACCACAAGGGGGCGCTGTTGTATAGGACAGATCATAGTTAACACGCTGTACGTAGGCGACTATGTACAACACGACGCTGCTACTGAGAACTATGTTACAGTATAAGTTGTTGAAGTAAACGGCACTTGTTGATGATTCCCGCGTCCCATCATTGTTGAGTTAACACCACAACGTTCACTTCATTCAATCATTTGAGCCAGAGCACCACTGCATCTTAATTACTATCTCACGAGTGCCAGTTATTATCTTGCACCCATGAGATACAGTAAGTCGCATGTGTGTAATAGTAAGCTATGCATGCAAGATAAAAAAAAAAACAACTTCCATGTCACCTCCAGGGCTCCATACAATCGAGTTTTATGTTGCCGCTGATTTTTTTTTTTTTTTTTACATTATACTGCTTCAGTTAGTTATGGAGTCAGGGGGGTGAGTCATAGTCAATTCTCTCTCTCTCTCTCTCTCTCTCTCTCTCTCTCTCTCTCTCTCTCTCTCTCTCTCTCTCTCTCTCTCTCTCTCTCTCTCTCTCTCTCTCTCTCTCTCTCTCTCTCTCTCTCTCTCTCTCTCTCTCTCTCTCTCTCTCTCAGGATATAAGGTCATGTCACTTTTGACGATGCCAAGTGAAGCAGGTTCTGTAGACCAGGCAGATGTTTACATCCACATCACCTTTATTAAGAAATGGGACATCTGTGCTGGTGCAGCAATACTGAATGCACTGGGTAATGTAACAACTATTATTCTTTTGTTTGGTTTCCTTTTCAGTTTCAAAATCTATTCAGATTTTCCTGTTCGTTAAAATTTTCTTAAGAATACCTTATTGGCAGGCAGACTCTGGTTATTTGGCTACATTTCTGTATTCTTCATCAGGACTGTGGAGGTCTGGTTTGATCATATTTTAATGACAGTGGACTGGTTACATGAGCAAACATCCTGGTAAAGCCTGATTGGTGCATGAGAATACGTGTATGTCACTAGTGCTTTTGCATCTTCAAACAAATACAGACAAATACAGAAACACTGCAAAATAACCACAATTGTTCTGAAAATAGTTAAGTCATGTAGGATGCCATCACTCACAGATTGAAGCTACTTAAGATAAATGTTGGTCCGGGCCTTGAAATCTTAATTATGCAGCTAAATACTTGTGCAGCATTAATGCGTCCTAGAAAAATAAGATATCTTGCACCTCACATTACCCACACATGAACGGATAGGCTCCATTGCAACAGGATAGCAATTATACTATACTAAGGTCTGTTTTGACATTTTTAATAAATGTGTCATCATCATCTCTGTAATGAATATTTAATGGCTGTTGTGGACTACATAAATGACATGTAATCACAATGATTGTAGGAGGCCAGATGACAACCCTGATGGGAGAGGACATAGACTACAGTGGAGAACCACTCAACAAAGGAGGTCTGGTGGCCAGCATTGGTGTCGACCATAAGGCCATTCTGGAGAGGCTACCAAACTGGGACCCCGACAAGCACTGAGGAAACACAAATACAGAGCCATTGATTTGGTCAGGTTGTGGTAAAGGCAACAGGTGGTGGCTATTTTCTATAACTTTTAGTGGGCTGCAAATATAACCAGACCTGCATGGTTTAGTCATGGTGGTCAGATGGACAGGAACCAACATAGCTGCCAACGGAATCTGCAATGGTTGACACGATGGCTCTGAACACACACTCCCTGACATGCACATATACATGCAGCTTGGAGAAACAATGCATCATGCATACACACAAACACATGCCCGCAGTGAACACTGGACAACAGTTGCCCTGCCCGAGTCCCTTCACCTTCAGAGGACAACAGGATGAGTCTAATATGAAACGTTAGACTGAGGAGCACAATGCTGAGTGGCTCGCATAAATGTCTTTTCATCCCGTTAAGTACTGTCTTCATCTCCAGCGATAACACAGCAGTAAACTGTATTCTAAACATGTACTGTACCATTCTATTCAACATCACTTAGGTGGCCGTTTCACTAACTGAGCAAATCATTACTAGAGTCTGGAGAGAAACAATGAGCCACCTAAAAAAAAAAACAGTGTAATGTGTGTCTTCTGATCACTGGAATCATCAACCAGCACCATTTTCCCACAACAGTTCACCGTCTTAGAATGATCTGCGGCTTCAAAATTGTCATTTGAGGTGACACAAAGACCGTGAATACTATCAACATGTCGCTTCAGCTCTTCTAGATCATTACAGTTAAAGAAGAACGTTTATAATCCTAGCATAGCCCTGAAGGGATCAGATTTACACATTTTACAGATGTTGCTAAACTGTGTTCTAGCCAAATACACGGAAACTAATTTTTATCAGTGAAATCAAAATTAAATGGTCATAAGTAAAAATGTGGGAATGTTAAAGGAAACCTTTTTTTCCATCTTATCTTTTGTCTGAGACAAATTTTTGACTGAATGAACCTTCAACCAGGTATGGGTCTGTTTCAAGTGGTTATATGCAAACATTGCACAATACGATAGCTGCAAGGTGTGTTGGATGAACTTAAACCTTAATGAACAGAGGTTTAAATCAGTCAGGGTTTGCAATGGCTTCAAGTTATTCTTTATCTTCTTGAACATTCTATAAATAGACAAAAATGAATTGAACTGAAGTGAAGTCACATAATTCTCTCTCCAGTACAAACTGTGTTGTTTTGACTGTTGCATTGTGAAACCAGACGTAAGACGGTGGTATGGTCTCTCTGCTGAGGACAATGTACAAAAACAAGTCCCATCTGTTGTGTGCAGTGTCATTCATGACTCTAATGCAGATCATCCTACTAAAGGGGCATAACAGAAGAACAGCATTTGTGTTTCAGTAGTTTTGTGTCACTAAGAATTATATTGAAAAATGAGGCCATGGAAGCCCACTCTGGTCTGGTACGTTTCTTCTTTTACAAACCATTCCTGCTATTGAATATTGTACTGTGCACTGTTCAAATTGACTGATGCACACCCCGGTAGTTATATTTCTTTGAAGATTTGACTGTAAATTGTGTTTGAGTACACGTTATTGCATGGTTTAGTGTTTGGAACACATTTCAGCCTACTGAAAACCTCTTTCTGCGGACTACTGTCAGTCTTTCTATACTGCCTGCCATAAGTGTGTCAGTCGGTTTATACTGACACTTTTACATTCAACATTTGTATTGTGTGTTCATCAACAAACACTGGTCTGAGTAATGTCAGACTTTTTGCTGTGAAACCATGTCAAATGGTGAAAATAAAACCCACCAGCAAAATGAGCCCTGAACACCTGAGAAATGTTGAGTTTGTTCTTTGCAGCCTTTGTGTAATTGATAACCTTGTATAGATACAAATGTGCGCAGAGTGTTTGTTCATCCAACATGTAATGGTGTTTACAGACTGAAGATGCAGTGTTAAAGCCTGATCTGGATGGTGTGGTTATGACATTAAGTCAGTGTCTTGCACCTCCTGAAGGGTAGGCCTCCATGTGGCAAGATTCAGTCGCATGATTTGAGTGCCTTCGATCTTGACAAGATAACATTCTACTAGGATGACGGTGTCAGCCACAGCACTCAGCATAACTTCTGTAGATGTTACTATGGGAATGATCGTTAATATGCAGGGGAGATGCTGAAATTTAAATGTTATAACTGTGATATGGAAATGACATGGGTACTTTTGGTTTGTTAGGATGGACATATAAATACTGTCCCCACCGCCCTTGAATTTTGCTCGTGTACACTATGACAGAACATTTAATGTGAGTTTGAGTATGAGGTAATGATTAAACTTTATTATTGATATATTTGGATGAGTTATGTTACACCAAAGTCTATTTAGAGGCATCTGGGACTTATATGGGATAGGGTTGAAAGAAGGTGTATGAAGCCTTTGTTGGCACCAGACGGAGCTTGGTGAAACCTGATATATTGACTCAACTGATGTCACTTCAGTCAGCATTGATAGGGGCTAAAGACTACAAGTTTGAAATTGAAAAAGAAATTTTTTGGCCGAATGAAAAACGTGATATCCTTAATATCATTCTTACTTAGAGTAATGGCACTTTTGCCATGTGTGTGTCTGTATGGCAAGCCTTTGTAACATTTATTAACTAAATAATGAACGAACTATTTATATATCAACAACAGAATGTTCACTTGTCATTTAATACATAGTGACTGGTCAAATGTGTAGCTATTAAATGTTAAAAGGGCTTGCCATATGGGGTTTGTCGTTGCAGATATCTACAATTAATTTGATGATGCATGCAATGTGAATTATGGCTATTGGATTTGTCTAAGCAGTTAGCCACATGATCAGTGACGATGGTCGAGCACTAACATCATGTATGGTATGGTATGGTAAACTGTCACATGATCAGTATGAGCTGGTTCTCATAATTAGGCAGTTACAATCTAAAACATTAAGTAAGCAAGATAATCTAAAAGTATACATATACAAAATCTTCTAACATCTGAATATTGCAAGACACTCTTAAAAATGGATCAATTAGTCATTTCTCAAATGCCTAAAATAACCTTTTCAGGCCTCTGAAGGGTTGTGGTAGAAAGTATATTGCAAATGTTTTGTCTCCCAACACACTTGAGGACCTGCAACAAACCAATCACTGGCTCAGGAGTAACTTTAGTTGAATATGTATGTTTTAATTCTGAGGTTCCGTTTTGACTTAGGAAAGATCAATTACAGATATCTCTGTTGTTTTGAGTAGTCAAAATGACATCTCAGGGCCTAGTAGAAAAGTCTAGTAGCTTTCAGTGTATATATCAAGAATGATTCTATTTGTATGAAGCTTTTTATTGTGTCTTCCCCTTGAGATTTCTATACACCCTATGCCGGATACATTTAGTGTACTGCAACTGCCGTGGTTATCCTCTATGTAGTAGAAAGCCATGAGGCATTAGGGGAGTTATCAGTTCTTATAGCATGTTCATGTTCAGCCCGTCTTGCTTAAGTTTACGGTTCATTCTCTCTATATGAAAACAAACACATGGACATTCAAGTCTGTAAACCACATGAGGTATTGCAAATCATAAAATACTAATGTCATATTTATGCCCTGATGTTACGTCAGTAAAGAAGCCGGTATTTGTCATAATACCACAATGTTTGCAATTTTCACACTGGCACACACGTGGACACAAGTAATACCCTTCCATTAAAGAAAGAAAAACCCACAATGTTCACTGAAATAACTTGACAAAAGTATTAATACATTATAATCATAACAAACTAATGAAGTGAAATCAATAGGGCTGTCAAAGTTAACGTGTTAATAACGCGTTAACGCAACGTCCTCTTAATGCCGTTAATTTTTTTAACGCGCGATTAACGCTCAGTATATTAAAAAAAAAAAAAACGCACATTGTATGATTTACGGTCGGCGGCGGCACCCGAAGTCTTGATACAGAGGGTGGCAGCAGAATAAGATATGGAATCAGAAGAAGAAGAAGCAGGGTTGGCGGTTCGTTAAAAACACGGCGGACTGAAAAGAAGCACTCGCTGCAAACTTCTCATCTCTGCTGTCACTCACGGTGGCGGACATTTGTTTCGCCATCGCCCTGATCATTTTGCGGGACACTCTCTCATGGCGTGCCCGTTTGCTGATAACTCATCCCAGCATGTTTATCTCAGGCCCCTCACTAGCCTTCTTCCTCCCTCCAGCAGGCAGCCTGGCCCTGCTGCTGTCCTCCTCAGACAGACGCTGAAGCTCCGTTTCTCTCACTCTTTTTGGGTCGACAGAGAAACGTCTAATGGCTGCTTCTCACGAATTTTCCTCTGAATATATCACGACAGAAGGTTTGAATTTCAAGTCGTACTTTTTATTGTTTTGCTGCACCGGAGCCATGGCGATCATCAGTGTGATACTGACTGACAGAAAGCAGCACACTGCGTGAAAAAGGCGAAGAAGAAAAACGTGCAGTCTCAGTGGACACCACTTGCAAGCCAAACACACAGCAGATACAGAGAGCCCGACACCCCCCCTCGCCAAAAGCAGACAACCCTGGATTTATTTTCCTGCATGATTTGAAGTGTTGAATAAACATTTTCATAATGCAAGCATATTTGACCTTTCTTATGTTGTTAAAAGTATTAAGAACATGAAAAAATACACTAAGGTACATTTAGAACAGAAAAAAATGTGCCAAAAAAATTGTGATTAATTTGCGATTAATCGCGAGTAAACTATGGACAAAATGCGATTAATCGCGATTAAAAAAACTGATCGTTTGACAGCCCTAGAAATCAAACATGAGAGGCATTATTTTACACCTAATGATGCATGTCACATGTAATTTCACTTCATATCAAATGTAAGTTATAGATCCACGTTATCATAACTCCCTCAGCACATTCTCTGTACAAATTCAGGCTGGCAATGCAGTTTAGCGACCAGCCTTTTGAATCCTTCATCCTCGCTCTGCTTTTACAACTAGTTATACTCCCTCAGATGCTGCTTCAAATAAATTAAGACCAGCAATTTATTTTAGTGTCAGCTTTTCAACAAACCTTGACAAATTCAACATTTTTCATAGACATTTGGTACTATTCAATCTTTGAAGCAATTTTGCCAGAATGTGCATTCTTTCATTTACAAACGAATATCCATTTCCGAACGCTGAAAACGTTCTAACATTTTCTGGACATTTATTGGAGCAATGATGTCCAGATCTTCTGCTTCAGACTCTCCTTGCTGGTTCGACAGGCATCTCAGCTGCTGCAAACACAAATACAACAGTCAATCCATTAATGACAAAAACATGCAATCACGCACTTATGTATGGGTTTAATCCTTTCCATCACTGTAATTATAATTTCAAATGGTTACTACATTGGGAGGACATATGCTAGTGTTCAGAAATGAATTCTGCTTAACAATCATATTAACAATTACATTGAGCTGACAGCTTGCTGAGAATGGGCTGAAGAGTCTCCGCCATGTCTTTCTGTTGAGCCGTGAAGTCTGAGATTGTTGGGTTTTTCACGCTCTGAATCCAGTCTGACTTGACAGAACAAACACGTGTGCAGATGTTCTGTGCAGAGACCAGAAGACACATGGTAAAGAAATGCACATTTTCAGCACCCCAAACTGTACGACCGTAAAAAAAGTTTGCTGTCCATGCGTTTATGAAAACACTCTAGAAATGTTTTGTGGTTAGTAGATAGTGATAGTTAGTAGATAATTACTGAATTCTCATTTTTGGGTGAACTGTTCCTTTAATAAATCATCTTTAACTTGTGACAAAAAATTGTAGAATCCTGATGTAAAGAAATAGGTTACCCTTTCCTCCTTTGTGAGATTCCTCTCTGGGTCGGAAATACATTCTTTAACAAAGGTAACATATGACATCAGGGACTGTTTAGCTTCTGCACAGAGACAAAACACAAATACAGGTTAAAAATGCTCGACCTTTTTACTTATCAAAGTCTGCCAAAGATAATGACGTAACACCAGACCTGCCAGGAGGAGACAATCAGCGCAGTCTGTCTTGGAGTATCTCCTGGCCAGGTCTACAGGTCTCTCTCCTCTGAAGGTCTCAGCTTTGGTGTCAGCTCCCAGTTCAAGAAGAGTCCTCACGGTCTCCAGGTGGCCCCAACAAGCAGCGAGGTGCAGTGATGAATAACCTGCTGAATAAAGAAGATTAAATGGTGGCCAGGCACACATGAAAATTGACTTTTGACTTTTTTTTTTATTTACTTTTTCTGTGGTTGTTTGTTGCTCTTATTGAACATACACAGGTTTAGACATGACAGCTGAGAGGGAAGAGTTGGAACAGGTTGTGTCTCGGGTGTGGACAGATCTGCAGACAGATCTCACTGTCTGCAGTGATATTTATCACCCGTTTCCAAATGTGTATGTCCCTTTAAAAAAGGCCAGATCGGGCTCAAGTGATTTTTTTGTGTTCTTTCTGATTGTTGTAGTTTGTTGAGTGGTTGAACCAAACCAGACAGTGACGCACATGCAGCATGTTGAACTTCCTGAGCAAGAACAAAAACACGAGTGAAACAAACAAAATAATTGCACTGAAACACTGAAACAATCCAAGAGCCTTTTACATTTGATAAGTGTCCTACATGTTTGCATTTCTTCAGTTAATCCATAATTTTACACCTTTAATTATTGTGATTTAGTGATGTATTACTCTGTACACTATTTGAACAGTATTAAAGTCAACCATATCTTTAAATGTGTTTTTTGTGAGTAAATATTAATATATATAATATATATAATATATATATATATATATATATATATATAATATATATATATATATATATATATATATATATATATATATATGTACAGGACACTCTGGAGGCTGTGGTGGAGAGGAGGACACTGAAAAAACTGTTATCCATCATGGATAATCCTCTCCACCCTCTCCAACTCACACTGGTCAGACAGCGGAGCACCTTCTCCGGAAGGCTGCTTCAGCTTCGCTGTCGTAGCAACAGATACAGGAAATCTTTCCTGCCACAAGCCATCACTTTATACAACAACTCTCTCACCTCTGCCTGACAGAGAACTCTGCACTGTATATATACACTATGTATATATTGGATTCTATTTATGTTATGTACGAAGTGTTTTATTTGTGGACCCACTACTGCTATAACAAAATAATTTCCCAGTCTGGGATCATTAAAGTATTTCTATCTATCTATCTATCTATCTATCTATCTATCTATATATCTATCTATCTATCTATCTATATAGTAAAATATTAATAATAATAGGATTAAAAATAGTAAGTATTTACTGTATACTTGGAATAGTAAATGATAAAACTCATTTATTTCAAAGATGTTTCATAGAAACCCTCAGCCAAACATGAAATAACATAGAAAATGGATAATGTTAATGTATAATGCATAATGTTTTGCATTAGAATGGAAGTGGTACAAAAAGCGTTTCCATTCAAGAAGTAAAAACGTTAAAAAGTAGTAATAATAATAATAATAATAATAATAATAATAATAATAATAATAATGTAAGAATGTATGATGATCAAGACAAGTTAATTGAGGAACATCTTGAATACTGAATGATGAAATGAATTTATTGCAAAAATACAGAAAATAAAAACTCAGCCGGGTCACTTTTGACCCCTGTTGCGCATCAAACCGTTGTGGTTTTGCAATGATTTAGGTGACTGGTCAAACGTATTTACTTGACAGTGTTAAGTAAGTAAGTCCACTGAGCCCACACAGCTCAGCAGCGTGTCTCTCACTCACCCCGGACTGTCCGCTCGTCCACCTGCGCTCCGTGTCTCACCAGTTCTCGGAGGATGTCGCTCCTCTCCAACATGCAGGCGGTTAACAGGGCATTTCTCCCTCCCTCGTCCTTCAGTCCGAACAAATCCTGTTCCTTCGTCTCCTCTGCGAAACCTTCCCGTTCAAAATGCGCCTTAATGCTATCCAAGTCCCCGCAAAGTACACAGTCAAATATTTCTTTCTGTATTGATGTCATTTTCCGCAAATATATTTAGCTAACCTGCACTGGAATTTACCGTTGCCATGGTTACAAGACTCGCCTGTGGGGAGCAAGGCAGAATGAATCGATCTATGCACTGTGAAGTCGATCAACCAATAGGCAAAAGGCTGACCCCAGGACACACTTTGAATGACAACATCAAGTAGAAATGCATGGGGTAGGTGAAAATAACATCAACATCACCATCTCACTGTCAAGCAAAGGGAGATGCACTATAGTGCTAAACACAACAGACTACCACACCAAAGTCACCAATCTGCTGCTTAATCATACTCACAGCTATGAGACTCTGAGGCGAGATCCTACCAGCAGCTATCTGCAAATACTGGAAAAGGAAAAAAGCCATTAACAGGTCATTACACTGCCGACTGTACCCCAGGGCAGCCATCCCATGAATCTATGGACTCACCAAGATCCACAAGGAATAAGCACCACTCAGACCCATCATCAGCAACAAGAAGATGAGAGAGATAACACTGGACTCAGATGAAACAATAGTTTCTCATGATGTCACGTTACTTTTTACATGCATTCCCACTCAAAAAGCAGTAAAGATGGTGAGGAAAACGCCCGCTACAGGACAGCAGAACCAACTTGACCCCAGATTGTATTCGTTCTTACTTGACCTCTTTCTGACGACTACCTACTTCCAGTACAGTGACGGTTTCTACGGACAGAAGCACAGCTGTGTCCCCAATAGTGGCCAACCCTCTACATGGAAGAGGGTGAGAGCAGAGCCTTGATTACCTTCACAGGAACTGCTCCGAGCCACTGGTTCAGGTATGTGGACGACACCTGGGCCAAAATCAGAGCAAAGGAAGAGGAAGCCTTCACAGATCATATAAATGCTGTGGACAGTAACATCAAGTTCACATAGGGAGATGTCAGAGACAGTCTGCCCATCTTGGACTGTGCAGTACACACTGAAGAAGATAGAAGCCTTAACATTGAGGTGTATAGAAAACCTACACACACGGATCAAAACTCAGAAGGAGAATGAACAGAAGCACATCAGGGGGGCACTTAAAACCTGGACCTTTGTCAAAACTGCTAAAAGATCCAGAGCAGGCAGAGAGGAGGAGAGGGAAAAAAGTGTCAACTTATTCATTGTTGTGGGAACATCTATGAAACTCAGGAGGATCTTCATTAAACATCATATCCCTTTTCACTTCAACCCTAGTAGCAACACACTGAGGCAGAAACTTGTACATCCTAAGGACAAAACACCCCGACATAAGCAGAGTAATGTAGTGTATGCCGCTCAGTGCAGCCAGGACTGCACAGATCTGTATATTGGAGAGACAAAACAACCTCTCCACAACCTCTAATTCAAACTGCGACGACCGTCTTTAAACAGAGGAGGTGGCCTACGACATTACTTATCACCCACCTATAAGTGTCCTGAGCTGCCTCACCAGACAGACAGCCATTCACACCTGAGCTCACCTAGTCCTGGCAACCCACATGAAGGCCAACGACACACAAGTGGCCCTAACGACTCTGATACTCAGAGCTCACACGCGTCCTTAACAACTGTTAGGTTTAGACCCTCTCTGCCCAGGACCTGCCACCATGCAAGACATCTTGCTGTGTGACACAAATGATCTACTGCCGTTCATGGTGCTTGCTGTTCCTGTCATTCAATGGCAAGAATATTTAAGAAATTCAGCTCTGGTTCTGGGTTCTGCTTGAGGTGGTAAAACCTTTACTTAAGTCACTGCCAGTGAGATCTCCACTCCTCACAGCCTGAACAGAACAGCCTGCAGTTCATCTCTGACTTCTGACACAGCAGCTGCCACAGCCTCAAATGAGCAAAGATGATTGGTGTACGATTTTAGATTCACTCCGACGTGACAGTGATGTGTAGTTGCTAGTAATCATGCCGCTGCTGCTTCTCCTGAAGCTCTTTCGCTCAACTCACTTCAGTTTTCTGCTGCGATCCGATATTCTGATTCACTTCATTTCTCAGTGAGACAGATCAATTCACTGAAAGTCTCCTCACTGTACCTCACACAGCATGTACCCTCTGCTGAAGCACAGTGACCTCTGGAGGCCTAACAACAGAGAGGCCTGCAGGAAAACCAAAGCCTAACATGCAGCCTCCATGCACTGACAAAGATAACTACATAATTAAAATGGACTCTTAGTATTACTCTGGGAACCAGTGTTACTTTTCATCTCCACATCCAATACAATACCCATGTTTGTGTCTGTCAGTACGTGTTCCTGACTGAACAATTTCAAAATTGTCTTTTAAAACAAAAGATTAATTTCAATCATCCTGAAATTGTATGCACAAGCTGTCCATCCTAGCTATAAATAAATGGCTCCAAATGGCCTGGTTTGCATATGAAGAGACAGAATTTAGTGAAGTTTTGAGGAGAAATGTAAGAAGCAAAGAAACGTTTGAAGAACAGGAAACGTAATTTTGAATTTTTGATTGATTAAATCAGATTGCGAATTGGCAACATCCTCCTGCAACACCAAAGCAGCTAATGTTTCATGTGGCACGGCCATTACACAAAGCTAGAGCCCTTACAGTGCGGTTACACCTGAAGGATTCTTATCCCCCAGTTACACAGGAAAATAATCTTTATTCATGTATATAAAGATCATGTATTTGTTTATTTTATTATCATTATAATTATCACAATGCACACTGACAGACATATTTACAGAAGACAGTAAAAACTAGGCTACACATTCTCGCATACACATTAGGGTACACAACGCTCATAGTTTTTAAAAAAAATAAATTAGGAAACTTATGTGGAAGTCGGCGTAAGTAGATTTTTCGAGTGTATGCACGAAGAATTAATTATTTTTGTATTATTGAATGAGAATGAGTAAATGTAAAGTAGATTCCCGAGCCACACTCCACACCACTTGGTGGCAGTAATCCTCCAAAAATGTTGTTTGCCAGCCGCCATTACACACCAAGAAGAAGAACCGAGCTCGCATGAACGGAGCTTGGACGTATGGAGAACTTTTAACGTCGCTAAATAAGGCTTTTTGCGCCCCACATCAGACACCAGCGAACCCCTCTCACGTTTAATCTCTGTTCCAGACGTCAAGATGTTTAACAGACAGACGAGCCTGTGGATGGGTGATGTAAGTTTGATGTTTCTTTCTTTCAGTATGGGAACCTTAGCTCAGCTTAGCTTAGCTTAGTTTAGCTACGCATGCTGGTTGCTAGCTCGGTTACGTAAAGTTAGCCCGGATAAGTGACCCCTATCATAAAAGGTTAGGTTGAACTCTGTTGTAAGGTACGTCGTTGGTACAACTTGGCTTAACGCTCTTTATTAACACCAATACTATTCAAACCAGTTACTAATCCTACTGGAACGGGAAATCAACATCTCCCGAGATGTTGATTTCACATCCAGGCAGGACTTGGCACCTGCCCACAATGCCAGAACTAACAGTTACTGGTAACTGGTTTACTGACCATGGTGCCAACTAGGTTGACCTGGACCCCACAGAGACTTTTATCAAGAGGGAGATGAGAGACAGTTGACTCAACAATACTGAAGAGCTGAAGGCCGCTATCTAAGCAACCCGGGCTCCAGTGTCACCTCGGTAACGGCTGCCAGCTCCCCGCCACAGCGCACTGATGCAGCAGTCATGGTACCAAAGGAGCCGAGACAAAGTCCTGCGTCATAAAGGAACATCCTTTTCAGAAGGTCGACATGTCTGTATTAGAAATCCTTTTTCTAATTGGTCTTAGCTGACATTCTACTATTTTGACATACTGGAATTTAGATTTTTTTTTAGGTGTAATCTGTTATCATAAAAATGAAAACAAAAAAAGGCTTGAAATATTTCACTTTATTTGTATTGAATATATATAAATATATATAATAATCGGACTTTTGCAATAGAATAATAAAAGTAAAAACACTGGAGCTTCTGGTGTAGCATCAACCAGTGTTGGAAAGGACCCCTAACCACGCGCGTTTTAGCCTCATTTATACATATTTGATAGTTTTTACATCATAAAGTTGTACACAATCTTCTGTGCTATTATGCAGTTTTGTTTTTGGTTCAAATTGAATCTCATACAAATTGTTTTCACGTGTGTTTAGTTGGACCCCTACATGGATGAGAACTTCATCAAGCAGGCCTTTAGTGCTATGGGAGAATCGCCGTTTGGAGTCAAGATCATCACTCACAGAATAACAGGGTGGGTACAGAGCACCTCCACCATGCCATACAACAGTCTATGTGTTAAATCCTTGAAGACAAGGACAGTAGAAGATGTGCTTGTAGTTTTCCCACATACAAATGTGTAGTAGAGTGGACAGCTTTGACAAGTTTTGACTCACCTCTACCACAAACAGCTAGAGGAAAACCAGGAAAGTAGTTACACCAAGTGTTGCTTGTAGACTAGGCTGCTGCTTGCCCTTGACCAAAATGTGACAGCAGGTTTGCTGGCTTTTATAATGTGAATGTAATTGCTGTTAGGAAGAGATTGTATTCTGTATGTGTCCCTAACATTTGTTCTCCTCTTGTGCAGCGGCTCAGCAGGATACTGCTTTGTGGAGCTGGCAGATGAAGCAAGTGTTGACCGCTGTGTCCAAAGACTCAACGGAAAACTGGTTCCTGGATCAAACCCGGTCAGTTCTCTGGAGAAAAATCAAAATACTTCCTCATATATATGTTATACAATCCTTACTGCAATACATAATTATTGTTTCTCCATGAATATATATATTTATTATTGACAATTTAATACTGCCTTCCTTTTTTTCCCAGTATTAGAGTTATGCTGTGAAGCAGTTTTTAATTGTTGATTTCACTGTGGATAGTGGAGCTCAACTAGTCTTGGTCCACTTTGTAACCAAAAGTATTGAATGTTTTATAAGTAAATATAATACAAGGTTATCCTTATATGTGCCAAATCAGTTAGATTTACTGTTTATGTTACCTTGGCTGCCACGACACTGCCATGTCAGTTTAACCAAGACGATTACAGAGAAGCAAAAACAAATAGCAGTTACAGATACTATCAAGGTACTCTATACTTTATTGTATATTGGCTGTAGTGAAAAATCCAGCCAGCTTGAACACTTCCATAGTGTGTAAAGTTGTGAGCCCAAACTGCTTACTAATTAATTTGAAAGGCTGCTGGCCATGTGAGCTGGCCAAGCTGCTGGGCTCCCCTGTCCACCAGCCTGTACCTGCTGCTGAAGGCTGCTTGTACATGAGTGTACTTTGTTTGAAGCTGTTGAATAGAGTCTCTGGTAGGAACTAACTGAGGAATGGGCTAAAGGCTGGTCTGGGTGGTGGAGGTATGTAAACCCAAATAACAACCATAATTAACTCCACTCTTTATTTCCAGCAATATCAGTGCTATACTACACGTCTTTGCTTTTTGATGTTGGCTGAGTGTGTGTGTTTTTCTCTCCCCTGTGCAGCCCCGGAAATTTAAGCTAAACTATGCCACCTACGGCAAACGGCCAGAAGCAGGGTAAGCTATGATTCACATGTCCATTTTGCATGTTACGGTTACTATTTTAAGTTGAGAACTACTACACCCACTACTACAAATCACATTTTAAAATAAATTAAATTGACCCTTACTCAAGTACTTTTCCCCTGAAATGTTGTTTCAAAGCTTTTTTGATTATTGAAAATTAAAGATCAGGTGGGATTATTTTACGGTACAGATTTAGTTTGTTTCTAACATCATTTTGATTTACTCTTTGTGTGTAAATGCTTGATTCAGCTCAGATGTGCTCCAAAACTATGTGTACGCAAATATTATCCACCCACTATTCACCTGAACAAATTATTTTCACCGATTAACAAACCTGCACCTGCATGGAAGTTCACTCTAACTCAACTTTTCCCTCTAGGCCATATTGTCTTTTAAATGATGTTGAGCAGTGCAGAGCTTTCCTGGTAAATGTCTCAAGTGTGTGTTGTATTGATGTGCGAGTGTTTTCTTTAGGAATAGAGAGGCTGCTTTCAGTAATTTCCATGCTCATAGAAATGATCCTGCACCAAATATCATGACACATTTTAGCAGCAAAACCAAAATGTGTAGTTATACAGGACAGAGGAAATGCTCTAGAGGAAACAAAATTTAACTTTAAATGCAACTTTACTAAAGCCTCAAATGGTACAAACCTGAACTATGTGTGTAAGTGAGTAACCTTTGGATGTGTAGAAGAAAACGGAACATTAATTAACTTTAACTATGAGCCACACATCACTAATGTGGAAGATAGACAACGTTTTTTTCCTCAGGCCACACCGAGCCACCGAGAAAGATGTTTTTAAAAGTCAGTGTGTTCAGCTCTGTTTCTTTGTAGCTTCTAACAGCATCTCTTTAGCTTCTGGGAGTTTCTTTAGTCAGCTGGCAGATGCAATTTGAAAATCAGCACAGTTCCTAAGTTATTTGACCAGATGTTTTACTTGTCTTAGGCCAGAGTTCTCAGTGTTTGTGGGTGACTTGGCCTCTGAGGTGGACGACTTCCAACTGCACCAAGTTTTCAAGAAGTACCTCTCCTGCAAGGGAGCCAAAGTGGTCACTGACCAGTATGGATACTCCAGGTATGTCAGTTCTCAGACGTGGACCAGACAGCCATTTGGATTCACAAATGTTAACATCAGGAGATTTCTTGAACTACATATTGTGTTAATTTTTTTTTGGTGTATAATATACTAGTTTGAATATTATTGTAAGAAATATACAATAATATAAAAATGAGCCCTTGTTTCTGTGGTGTAATGATTGTTTAGATAGCAGTACTGTGGATGTTGACCAGCAGTACAACTCGAAAAAAGAAGGCTGAAGAAATGTTTTCTTAACGTCATATGCTAAAACTATTGTTTTCCCCATATAGGCTAAGCAAGAGCAACTCACAATTCAAGTGATGCTACCTCATGTTAAAAGTAAAACAACAAGTTTCAGTTCTACCATAATAATACCCATTATATTCTGTTTTCTCATTATAAAATGGCTATTAATTACCAAGTATGGAGTGTTTGGTGGTGTGGAGAGGACGTCTAACTGCTGTTTGACTTGCAGAGGTTATGGCTTCGTCAAGTTTGGGGAGGAGAGCGAGCAGAAGAAGGCGATTGAGGAGTGCCAGGGTACGATGCTGGGAGGGAAGCCGCTCAGGCTCAGTATTGCTGTGGCAAAAAGGTAAGATGCTGACGAGGAAACGTAATGGAAAAAGTATGAAATGCTAAGCGAAAAGTACCTCAGAATTGTACTTGAAAGTAGTGTATGTAGTCATTGAAGTCTCAGATACTGTAATACTGTACGGGGGAGAAAGGGCCCCTGCTATCTTCAGTGAGACTTGGAAAACCAAAAGTCATCTGTAAATAATTCCATGTTATTCTATTGTGTTTATTTTTTAAGTTATTAGCCATCTTGTACATTTTGAATCTATTTACATTCCATTTTGGTACACAATTTAAAACTTTGAAAGTTTAAAAATGATTTGCATATTCCGATGACATGAGGTTTAGATATTTCTGTACCACCTCCATTATCTTCTAATATGACAGATCTTGAATCAACACATTTGCTAGATTATATTCAAACACTGTTGGCTTACTTGTTTTGCAGCCAGAAGATGAGCAACTACCATGGGAGCCAGGGCCAGAATTACGGCAGCTACAACCAGTCCCAGTCCAGTTACTACAGCAGCAATAGCAGCGGGGGTCAGGGGGGTTACTACTCTCAGTGGGGCGGCTATGACCAGTACAGTGGCTACAACAGCGGCTACAACAGCGGCTATAACAGTGGCTACAACAGTGGTTACAACTATAACTATGGGCCCTATGGATACCCCCCACCAGGCCATGTGATGCCACCTCCTCCCATGGGGATGCCACCCATGACTACAGACTTATCAGGAGCTGTAGAGGTAAGAGTTTTTCATACAAGAGAAACAAGTAAATTTTTCATTTAAGAAATGATTCACGTTGTTTAATGTCTTTCACCAGCAGAGCCACGAGGAGTCTGTGGGTTTGGAGGAGGACAATGCAGAAGGTAAGATCCTCCACCCCCCACTGCACCCATATATATTTTTCGTTTTGTTTTACCTTGAAAATATTCTTTTGTGTTCCATTATTATCAGGTTGTCAGGATATGCTGTTAGGCCATCATGACACATTCTTGCGTTGCCAGTTTGAATCCTTTAAACCTAATTTTTCACCTGTAAGGCTCTGACTTGGTTTGGAAATCATACATTTGCCGGTCTTTCATAAGGGAGTGGTGGGAGTAAATACCTCATAGCTGTGTACAATTTAGGGCTTTTTCATTGCCACGTCTGGCCACACCCAGTCAAACCATGCCGCGTTGAATTGCACTTCCATACTGTTGCAGTGACGTCAGATGGGCTTTGTCATCATTCAGGGACGAATAGTGGCGTCTGCTTTTTATTCTCGATCCATTTGTTTTTTTTGAAGAAATAATTAGTAGATGTTCAAAATTAACACCAGCCAAATGCTGTTAAATATGTGGCTGGTAGATTGGCGTCACTTGGCAGACAAAATAACAAAGTAATCAATTCAGTGGCAGTTAAAATGTTTATTAACTGGCCACGTTGCTGGTGGACAGTAGACTTTAATATTGCACCCCAGATGCCAATCAAGATTGTAACAGCTTGAAAATCTAGAATGAAAAATAGTCAGCTACATAGCACTGTTGTGCAGTGCCAAAGAGGGAAGAGACAAGAACCATCAGTTAAAGGGTAAACCCCACCAGTTTTATACTTTAAAGTGTGTTTACAGGTGTTGAGAGAACTACTGCATGTGTAAGGAAAGTAGTATAAAACATTTTGTAGCTCCAGAGGAAGCTGCATGTAATCTGATAAATTGCCTCCAGTGATGTCACCCAGTGGCTAAATTGTGTAGCGAGAAATGTAGGGACCATGTTTTGGAAAGGAAGAATAATGTGTGGAGAAAAAGATGTTCTCTGGTTCTACACTGTCACTTTTGTTAATTTGTTTTTAAACGGTCCTTAATGAGACATAGTTATAGGAGTGCAATGCTAGACCAGTGGACTGCTTTAGGGCTACTTGAGATTTGTCTGGTGCCACAAAAGGGTCGTGGCCATTACTTTTCTCTATAGCAAAACAGTGCCCAGTCTTATCCAGCATTTTTGATGTTAGTTACTTCAGCCCGTGGCCTCTGTTGAATTCACAGATAAATATCACATTGTGAATGTGTACATATAATTGCTTGGTGTTTTTCTATTTTTACAGAAGCCATCCCTGAATGTGACGTGGAGCAGTGGAACAAAGATTTTATGCAGCGCAGCGAGGAGCTCTATGATGCCATGATGAACTGTAGCTGGGAACCGCTGAACTCTGTTAACTCCCCCATCCCCTTCTTCCCTTGATAATTCTTACATTTTCTGCTCCCTCCCCAAAACCTTTAATATTTCATTGTGTATGATTTTGTGCCCCCCACAAATCTGCCATGATCTAACACCACATAGACACCTTCAAAGCGCCAGCTTCAGTTCACTGTCTCACTGCTTATGCAACTGAAGGCCAAGAGTACATTATGATGTGCCCCAAATTAACACAAATATTAATTTAATTTTAATGTTTACCATGTTGGTAATATTAAAAAAAAAAGTCATCAGTGATGTGTACCATTGACACACATACCATCTATAAAGTTTATGAATGAAGTGCTGAAGCAGTCTTCTCTGCTGGTGACTGGCACATAGTAGCTATAGCAAAATGAATGGCGTGGCAATATTTAGATATTAATGATGTCAATGAGTCCACTGCCATTTACATTTGTTGGTCCATATTGAAATGGTGACACCAGCCGAGCCAATGTTGTTCATTGAATATGGCCCTGACTTTTAAAGAAGAGATTTGTCTTTGGAAGACAAAAGCTGAAACTATGCCTTAACTGTTACTGGCCATGTGCTTCTTTTCAATCTTGGATGGTCATTAGAATAATTGTGTTTATACGGTCTATCAGGAAGTACTGTCCTCTGGTTCATTTTTTTTTAGAGAACGGATTTTCCTGAAGTTTTTTTTTTTTTTTTGATAGATTTAATGAACATTTTCTGATTAGATGCGAAAGCATGGATGATGGTGATGCTGAGTTGACCCAGCTGCAATCAACCACAAATGAATTGATTACTGCTTTCCAGACAAAAGCTTCATGTTTTTGTAATGATGTAAGTGATGAATGGTACAACCTCTGAATACCTTTTGAGCGCTGTGAAACTGCATGTAATAGCTGAGGTTGACGGCTGATTTGCTGTATCCGATGAGCAGACAACATTTCTCCTATCGTTTGATGGCTAATCTTTTGTAAATATTTTCTGTCTGGAGACGTTTTATCAATAAATTTAAATTTAGGACGAAGTACGGTCCTCTGTCTTGTTTCTTCACAGGTAGGTGACGAGTGAAATGTTTCTCCTGTTAGATACTGTTAGCATTTTGGAGCTTAGTCATTAAATGTTCGCTCATTTTTATTAAGACATGTTAATTTGTTATGAATACAGCATGAGTCAGACACAAATTACTATGCACAATTTGCATGCTTCGAGATGTGTCGCCTTACAAAGTCCAATTGGTTGGGATGCTAATCATGACCTGCAACACCCCTGGTTCACATCTGGCCTGTGTTACATTCCCTGTCTGTCTTTCACCTAATTGTTTTTTATCAACTGTCACCATCTTAAGAGACTAAGAACATTTCTAACATAGGCAGTCTAATCTACTGATTTTTAGTAGGTGCCAGTATGTTTACCACACTCACCATTTTAGGGTTCTCATTAGCATTAACATTAATGATAATTAGCAATTAAGTACAGCTGACAGGATTATGACTAAATACCTGCAAGTCTAATGAAATTCCTAATTATTAGTATAAAGGAAATGAACAACATCACTATCCACAGCTGTACTTTTTGCTGGTGCTAATGTGTAAGTATGCTAAGAACCTAAATTAAGATGGTAAGCTTAAATATACACAACCTTGTGTTGCCTCACAGCTGTTTGCAGGGCCGTACAGTGCTGCTGACCTTTATACTCACACAGTGTATAAGCTGGCACGAGAAACAGATTGAGAATATCGTGACCAGAAGAATAGTACAATCTACGGAATTTATTTTTAATGCAACAATGGAAGAAAATTGAGACATGCTATAAAAATACCAGGATACAATGGAAGTTAACTGAGATTGAAGCTTGCCGTTTGGGACACAAGTGACAAAGATACATCTGAACAGAGAAACTGTAACCAAATCATCGACCAATGTCTTTATATTTTCTCTGTTAATAAGTCACATACCAATCAAATCATGTCAGTTACTTGTTTTTCTCTGTACTGTAAACCCAATTGGAGCTTTAGGTTCAGTAAAGTCTCTGAAACATTTCCAGCCTGAATCTTATTGGCAATGACTGGCCCATTCCTGGCTTGTAGGAAATTCCCAGTCAGCCACTGTGACCCAGTTATGATGTCACAGAAAACTACAGCATATATTTGCTTTATGGGCACACATTAGAAAAAAAGGCATGCACAAGATTTCATGCTGTTAAGACAAACAAATGGACAGAACACAATCTTAAGCCAAACAACCACCAGCTATTGATTCAATTCATCTTTGCGTCGTTTTTGTTGTTGTTTTTTCCCCCAGTTAATTGCAGTGATCGTTGTTGAGTTTTGTATCCTCTGCTTCAGTACTGCTGTTCTTGGTGTTGAGCAGTCCCTGTCCAGGCCTCCCGGGGCAGCACCAGTTGGGCCCCACGCGGTACCAGCCCTGGTACAGTCCCCTCCAGCTCAGACACCCCAGAGCGCCCCCTAGCAGCTGCGTGGGGAACTGAGGGAAGTAAGCTAAGAGACAGAGCAGCAGAAAGATCCAGAGTCCAAGCAGGAGGACACAGAACAGGAAAAGGATCCTCAGAGGGGCGTCTGATATCCCGCCCAGGCTCAGATAAGGGCCAAACACTGCTGTTTCCTCAGCCAACAGCAAGCAGCAGAGACAAAGGAGGAAGACATCTTCTGAGACTTCATACCCCCTCCACACCATCCCAGCTTTGAGGCACACAGACTTACTCTCTCCTTCTCGCAGCACCAACATAGGCTGCCCATTAGTGACATCGGGGCCGCCGAGTAAAGGCTCGTAGCAGCTTCCTGTGGTGTTCTCCAGAAGGTACAGGAGTTTGCAGAAACCAAACCACAGCCCGCCAGCCACCCCGAGCCGTGAGAGGTGACGGACGGAGAGAGACAGGGATCGGCGGATGGAGAAGGAGAGGAGGAAGACAAAGGAGCCAGCAAAGATGCAGGTCCAGCCCCAACCAGAGCGCAAGAACATCCTGGAAGAAGGAGAGGAGACATGTAAAGTCGAGGAAGTGGTGGAAGAAAATTAGATCAATTCAGTGTTGTCATGTTGAAAACTAGGTGTGTTAATTAAACAGGAGGACACCAATTCCACATTAACGGACAAATGAATGTCAGTAAACAACGCCTCTGCCAAATACAGTAGACCAATGTTATGTTTACAACTGTGCAGTTTGTTTGATATCATCAGTGGAAGTCGTGGTGTATTCATTTCTGGTTTCTTTTACTAACTGCCAAAACAACATATTATGCAGATTAGTGTGGCCCTGGGACAGAGCTACAGCGTAAGGCACATCTGCAGTAGAACACACACGTTTCTCTACACAGTAAGTCATGTATTCAGCTTCGTAAGTAGATATTTCTTTAACCCACTAAGGGCCCTAAATCCATGTAATGTAATTATTAGCTTGATTTTAATCTTAGCTAACTAAAACATTGTGTAAAACATTCAAACGCGGCAAACGTCGTTCAAGGGAGCAAGCACTGGTTTGCCTTTGACCCGAGGCCTTTGCTGGGTCAGGAAGGGTCAGCTGTTTCACTAGGATGGAATCGCATACATTCAACAACATCAAGCGGCCGGACTAGCCACCAACACAGAGAGCAAAGAGCTTGGATTTCAACACTACACTTGCTCTTTACACAGCAAATAGTTTGCTGCTATATCCATGTTCAAAATCTCATATGAAGACCCTTTAAACTTCTTCTTAAATGTATTTAGTAGGAGGAATATGCTGCCTCAGCTTTGAACAACTCAATCAAAAAAACACTGACACATCTTCCAATTTCCAGAAGCTTTTTTCTTTTGCTCGGTGTCATTTGAGCAGTAGCACAGATGGAGTGCATTATTGCACATTGGTACAATTATACTGCTTGGTCAAAGATATCAAATGAGTGGAAAGTAAAGAGGAAGTAACTCACCTGTAGAGGAAGTGGGTTCTCTTGGCAAAGACGCTGTGCTGGGAGACCCAGAGGCTCAGTGCAGGGCCAAACATCAGCACTGCTGACAGCCACAGGTGGAAGTGCTGCCGGAACACAGTGTTACCCAGGAAGCGGGCAGCCAGGTCCGTCAGGACCACCAACAGCGTGTTGAGGAACATCTGGCCCTGCAACCAAACCTCCTGACTGGACCTTACCTTAATATATCTCTATGGAAATGGAGTACTGCTGGCTCTGAATGCAGCAGTATGTTTGTGTAGATCATGCACCTCAGACTAATGAGCTGTTCAATGTGACATGGCTGTAATCCTGTCTAGAATGCACCTAACACCCTAGCTGAATGTAGTGAATCACCTTAGAAAAAAAAACCAGCCTGTACAAACCAAACAATATTTTGGTTGTTCGGATCCTCTGGCGTACTGATGGAAGTTTAATCCAGATCCCGAAATATAAAGATGATGGTTGCGTAGTCAGAAAAGTCCACTGATGTTAGCCGCTAGCGCTGGGCATCCATTCACACTGTAGAGTGCACTCTGTGACATGAATGAAACGACAGCAGGCCACAAATATGTGCACACTGCAATCCGACGGTGAGAATCTTCAGTCTTCAGGAACTTGGTGTACATGCCAGTAGCTACAGCGTTTTTTTCACACTGAAGGCTCAAACAATGCAGCCAGACCACATAACTGTTGCTTAGCTTGTTTTTCTTGCAGCTGCAGCAGTGCAAGTTGAGCTTCAGCACTTTCTGACCTTGTAGAGCAGGTTTCCAATATGTCTTCTTCCCGTTTCCCTCCTCTGTGCAGTGATTGTCAGCTGGCTGTCTCTTGGTCACTTCTGCAGAAATGCAATTGCTGACACTGTATTCCACCCAGCGATGGCAACTGCTGTGTCATTCCGAGAGACGTCAGAGTTATAGCTTCAGAATATCTTCATTGATCGAACTATCGCCACTGTAACTGTAGCCTTTCTGCTCTTCTCTGTCACTGACACCCTCTCCAACGCACACACACACGGACCCATAAAAATACAGAGTATGTTCTCGCCCTGTCATATGCCTGCTGGGCCTTGAAGGTGTCACATTGCTCCTACTGAGATGACTGAAGGGTACAGAAAGGTTGAACCAGTGACACTGAACCCTTGGTGTTCACATGAATCATAAGTTTTCTGATTTAACCTTTATTACCAACAGAACCAGTGTCACAGAAAAGTCACAAATTAAGTCTCAACAATGACGTGAGATTAAGTGTAACATTTTGTAGTGTGTGTGTGTGTGTGTGTGTGTGTGTGTGTGTGCAGGTTTGCGTTCATGTGTATTAATAGCAGTAACCTTTGTGCTGTATCTGGGCTGAGACTCAGCTGCTGCAGCAGTCTGTGTCTGTCAATCAATACATGGTAATACACACATGCGTATGCTTGGACACACACACACACACACACACACACACACACACACACACACACACACACACACAGCCCATATCTTCTGTCCTTTCTCTTCTCGCTCACATATCACCCAGTTTTATTTAGTTCCTTGAACTGAGTTTGACTGAGGCAATCCCATAGATTAACCATGTGGTCAATAATACAAATTACCTTTCAACCCATACAGCATGCTTTGTTACTAAGAGTCAGATGAGAAGATGCTAACTAAGCTTATCATAAAGACTGGATGCCAGGCTCTTTCAAAAGGTCATAAAAAGCCACCTACCAGCACCTCTCAAGCTCACTGATTAACAATCAGTTACATTGAATTTGTACAAAAACTGTAAAAAACAAAACTTGGTGCTTCAAGTGGTGCTTTTAAATCGCTGTTTTATTCTCTTTTATGATCTACATAAATTCATTTGACATTATCTGAGCACGTCAAACCTTCACAATACAATAAAGTTTGCTTTTCAATACAATTAAGTTTATGTTGTCGGGGTTTTACACAACATTAAAAAGGATTTGGGGTTATGTTTGACTATCAATAATAACAGATGATTATCAGGGAAATGTATTAATTATAATAAATAATATGATCTAATTTACATGAGATCGCAGGGAGTACCTCCCATGAAAAGGGGAAATGGCAGCCACTTCAATAATTTGCTCTCATAAAAAGGTATTAAACTGTCAATTTGGAACACGGATTAATAATATAACTTAATCTACAACCAAAATCACTGTAACAGCTAGTGATGGTCGTAGGTTGGCAACATTCACTCAGCATGTGGGTTCATGCTGGGTGAGTGGGTGGGTAAACCCAAACTTGAAAACATACAATCTAACTGACATTAGTGTGCGTGTGCATGTGGAAGAACCCGCAAATTGGTTGGTACAAAGTGGACAAAGAGGAATTACCAACAAAATGGCTGATCAAAGAGAACTACAACATGGCTGACAAGCGGTCGAATCAGGATGATGATGATGGATGGCAGGAATGAGAGTGTGTGTGACGTGGTGCCAGGTTTAGAGAGATGGTTAGTTCCATGCAAAGACCCTGAGTCTGTGTGAAGCATAACTTCAGAGAGCCAATTAATAGCAACCTGTATGCACAGAGATGACATTAACACTCAAACAGTGAATGGATCAAAGTACATCCAACACATGTGCTTACATTAAACAATGTCTTAACAGTGATGTGCTTGGTCGTGCGATGCTACTGTCTGCTATCTGGATCCACTACAATGTTACCAGTCTTTAAAGAACAGGTGCAGGTGGCTCCTTGACTGCTGAGCCAAGCACAAGAACATTGTAAACTCGATGTTGAGCAGTGCTTTCCTTGCTGTGCAGAGTCTGATGAAAGGTGGATAGAGGAAACAGGTTGCTCCTTTCCTTTTGCAGGGGTGGCAACTCGGTCCTTACTTGCTTTTGTTCCTCTTGCTCGTGAAGTAAGCTTTCAAGCTTTGTGTCACAGCTGCTGGTGCTAACTGAGCTGGCCTATGAGCAGAACCTAGCGTCACTGCTGTGCAAAGAAGAACTGTGGGCCCAGGAGGATCCAGGAGCTGCCCAGGGGGGCTGTCACCCTGAACATTAGCATTTCAAAATTGGGTCTCTGGGCAGTTTCTGCACCATGGGGACTTCATCTGTCGATCCCAACACAGTTTGGGGACCCCTCAACTAGAAATTGTGAAAATGGTAAACCAAAGTCTATGTGTTGTATCAAAGCCATAATCAGTCTATGTCAACATTACTACACATTCATCATTGGTGTACTGTGCCCACTGACATGGCATGGCTGCATTAACCTGCGGACCTGAGACAAAAAATAGTGTATGTATCTTTAGGTGTTTAGATATATTTGTTGCTGTGGTATTATTGCTTTTTATTTACCTTACTGGATTTCCCCATTTATTTTCTGATGAAACAGTTGGACTTCCATATCATTTCTAGCAAGGAACCTCCCTGGAAAAATCAATAACTTTTTTTTTCCCCAGTATCAGGGTGTGTTGGAAGTTTTTTGTTATTTTCATGTCTGTCTTGAAAGTATTGGCATGTTAGTTTTCAAAAGAAGATTCTCGCGATCATGAGACTGATGTAGGTTTAAAAAAGTTAAATTTATCGGTTTCTAAACTTGTCACAACTGAATGAAATAGTTTGTAATTCAACATCAGGCAGGTTCCTCTCATTTGGTGCCACTATCCCTTCTTATATCTCTTATTATAACATTCTTCTTTCCCTTGATGTGCTGTATTTCTGTAATGTCTGAGCTGAGCTGCACTGTTAGTCTGTCAGTTTCTGTTTTGAACCTGCCTGTCATCCCTCCAGAAATGCAGGTTGACCTGCTCTTAAGTGTGAAGTGTCTCCCTTCTTACTTTCCAACTGCATGCAGAAAGGCTGAACTGCCTTATTAGTAGTGGTACTGCATTTGCAGACTTAAACCAACCTAAACACTGACAATTCATAATTTAATGAAAAATCTATGTAATGATATCAAGTTGAATCTAAGTTAGTTACAAACAAGTTATATCTATAACTTTTTCCACAATAAAAAATCCACTCGTTATTAAGTCATTTCAAAGCTTTTATTATGAAGCAGCAGTACAGGAAACATGTTCACCAGCAGTAACTGAAGACGCCTGAAACAGCTTAACACACTGACTTTTAAATATGTATTTCTCTCAGGTTTCCTGCACAGACAATTTGCGATTTGCAACACACTTATTTGAGGGGGAGAGGCTCGTTACACAGCCGTGAGACGTCACCACAGACTGCATGGAGATAGGCTGCCATGGTTCAGTCTGATGGTAAACAAGTTTTCTGCCATGCAGCAATTATGTCATCAACTTAATTTTTACAGATCTAAACAAAGATAAAATGAAATGGTTCTCATATTAATCAGTCTTTATTACAACAGCATCTCCAAGAGCACAACCAATGTCTTAACTAAGGTACTGTGCCACTGCCTACCACCATTACATGTGTGTGGCTGACATCTACAGGAATTAGAGAGAAGTTCGGTTGGCTATGTTGGATGGAAACAAACTACTGCTACCAACCAAGTGTAAAATGTCACCAAGTCAATATGTTTATAATAAATACACATTACAGCCTTTCAAAATACACTATATTGCCAAAGTATTCACTCACCCATCCAAATTAACGGTGTATAAAAGCAAGCACCTTGGCATGCAGACTTTTTCTACAAACATTTGCGAAAGAATGGGTCGCTCTCAGGAGCTCAGTGAATTCCAGCGTGGTGCTGTGATAGGATGTCACCTGTGCAACAACAATAATAATAATAATGCATTTTATTTGAAGGCGCCTTTCAAAGCACTCAAGGACACCACACTTAACAACAACAATACAGCAAAAACATGGGACAATTTAGTGCAAATGAAAATAAATAAGTAAGAAGATGCAATTACATGGTGCCAGGAGCTCGGCACAGAATTCAGACTCCGCAGTCCTCACCATGCAGGAAGTCAATGGGGCCGGGTTATGCAGGGTTGAGCTTCTGGGGTGAGAATAGTGCAATAGAGTGGAATAGAGAATAGGCAGGAGTGTGATTATATGATTAGTGTGATACAGAGTAAGCCACGCGGAATAAGTGTGTTTTCAGGTTAGATTTAAAAGTGGGGACAGTGTCAGAAGTGCGAATGTCTGGTGGAGACAGTTCCAGAGGCTGGGGGTAGATCGGCTGAAAGCTCTTGACCCCATGGTGGTTAGGTTGGCAGATCACAAGTCCAGTTGTGAAAGTTCCTTGCTCCTAAATATTCCACAGTCAACTGTCAGTGGTATTATAACAAAGTGGAAGCGATTGGTAACGACACCAACTCAGCCACGAAGTGGTAGGCCACGTAAAATGACGGAGCAGGATCAGCGGATGCTGAGGCACATAGTGCGCATAGGTCGCCAACTTTCTGCAGAGTCAATCGCTACAGACCTCCAAACTTCAGATTAGCTCAAGAACAGTGCGTAGAGAGCTTCATGGAATGGGTTTCCATGGCCGAGCAGCTGCATCCAAGCCATACATCAGTAAGTGCAATGCAAAGCGTTGGATGCAGTGGTGTAAAGCACGCCGCCACTGGACTCTAGAGCAGTGGAGACGCGTTATCTGGAGTGACGAATCATGCTTCTCCATCTGGCAATCTGATGGAGGAGTCTGGGTTTGGCGGTTGCCAGGAGAACATTACTTGAACATTACTTGCATTGTGCCAAGTGCTAAGTTTGCTGGAGGGGGGATTATGGTGTGGGGTTGTTTTTCAGGAGTTGGGCTTGGCCCCTTAGTTCCAGTGTAAGGGACTCTGAATGTTTCACCATACCAAGAGATGTTGGACAATTCCATGGCCACTTCCTGTTCCAACATGACTGTGCACCAGTGCACATAGGAAGGGCCATAAAGACATGGATGAGAGAGTTTGGTGTGGATGGACTGGCCTGCACAGAGTCCTGACCTCAACCCAACAGAACACCTTTGGGATGAATTAGAGTGGAAACTGAGAGCCAGGCCTTCCCGTCCAACATCAGTATGTGACCTCACAAATGTGCTTCTGGAAGAATGGTCCAAAAATCCCATAAACACTCCTAAACCTTGTGGAAAGCCTTCCCAGAGGAGTTGAAGCTGTTATAGCTGCAAAGGGTGGACCAACGTCATATTAAACCCTATGGATTAAGAATGAGATGTCACTTAAGTTCATATGCGAGTCAAGGCAGGTGAGAGAATACTTTTGGCAATATAGTGTACGATAGAAAACTCAAGAGGAGGGACAGATGCTGAGAAGATTTGGAGCCAAGATACAGACGAAGCCTTGATAAGCTTTAGGGTTCGAAAAATATTTACTAATGCTTAGTGGTGTTACCTGGGGCTAAAAGTGTTCATCATGTTTAAATGTATTCGTTGACTGTAAATCAGTCAAACATAATGTGATCACAGGTTTATTTATCATATCTACCCCCCCTTAGTTGAAACAACGAATGAACCAGATATAAGAATGGTTCTTTCTGCAAAATCCTTTCATGTATTCATGACTTAACACTGCCACTGTGTGGTTCAACTGTGACACTGAGGTTCACTCAGACACAGAGCGCAGATGACTCACAGTCAACTGAAGTTTCATGTGATGAGTAATGGCGTATATGAAGTCATTCATTCCCACCTGGAAAAATTCCTGTCCGCTTACATGGTGATTGTTGTTTTGAAGTATTTACATAAGTTGCCAGTGTGATAATCGGTGCACACACACACACACACACACACACACACACACACACACACACACGGCTAACTTTAGCATCAGTATTGCTGTCCAAACAAGCTGCCCTGACAGGTGTGTACTGTTTTTAGCTTTGCTGGTCAGTCTGGTCATTAAACACACCTTTAGTCACAAGAAAGTCTGTGTTTAGTTTTGTATTGGCTCCACATTTGGAAATTTGTGTGCTATCAAATCTGCTGGCTTTAATGTCATCACCAGCATTGCTATCAGCTAATCATGACTCACTTATGGTGGCTAGTCAGTCACCTTTCCACTCTAAACACAGACTTACAAGTTAGTTATCATGGGTACTCTTGTCTTCACAAATCTTGTAAAGCTTTCCTGCTTCACTTATTACAACCTAAAATATAATAGATCTCATGCATGTTGTGATGCATGTTGCAGTTTTTTTAATGTGTTTTTTTGGAGTGAAAGGTATTAATGAAACTAAGCAGTCAAATAATAATGTAATAATGGTGGTAATCTTGTTTTAGGTGTTTATTCATACAATACTTAAACATTTATTAAAAGAGGACGACAATAACATGGACACACCGCTTAACATTGATTCATGGAGAAACAACCATTAACTTGCAGTCAATTAATAGATAACCGATGTGTCGAGTAATCATTTACTGATGTGTTTACGTTAATTAAGGTGTTAATTCATACATGTTTCAATAGCTTTCTTTACAGTAACAACAATAATAAGGTTACATAAATTAATATTAGGTAATGTAGTAATAATTCTTTACTAGGAGAAGGTGACTTATGATACAGCACCTAGAAGTAGTTGACTTAGTTTATGAAGATTATTTTAAACTTATAAGCACAACTGTACTAGCAACCTAAGTACACCTGTTTTTCATCAAAGAGTTTGGTGGAAATCGGTTTGGTAGTTTCTGTGTAATCCTGCTGAAAACCAACAAACACACGGACATGGGAACATGGTGCGTTATATTTCTTGCTACACCAGCAGGTTCATGTAACAGTAACTTAGTTTCTGCTTTCCTAGAATGTTACTAGAACCCAATCTTTCAGGTGTTGTCGCTGCACAACCATGATATGAATTACATGAAGTGTTGGATCCATCATTTAGAACTACACCTGTAAGTGTTGTTGCTGGAGTTTTCATGGTTTGATGGACATCAACTGACATACACTTATTTTAACCTAAACCACGATGTTTTGCCAAACCTAACCAAGCTGCCAAACTGCGGGTGTACTGTACAGATCCATTAGTGTCGCTGGTACGTTCAATGCAGCCATGCCAACTGTATGTTCAGTGGCTGTCTGGCATTTTTTCTTGCACTTCTTTAAAACAAACAGCCAACAGCGGAGCTGATGCAGAGGACTGTGAGCCATAGATTCCCTAGTGAACTGGCTGTAGCAGCTGCAGTGTCTCTGGGCTTGCTAGCTAGTGCCGACAGCTGGTATGGTGGAGCAGCGGCAGGGCAGCCTGTCTGTCCCCTCTACCTAACGAGCCCGATTCCCTCAGACAGTGATGACCAACTCTGGATGCTGAGTGACCCCGACAGTAGCAGCAGAAGACAGAGAGGGAGGCCGAAGAGATCAGTGTGTTTATCTGCAAAACTATGGCTTATAAACTACCAAACACAGACATTACCAGAGCTACTGTGTGATAGAACAGTTTGAATCAAGCAATCAATCAAGTGTTCGACACAATATTTGTTTTGATTAAAGCATCCCTATGAAATTATACATGCCACTATTTCAGGTCCACTGTTTGAATTGCATCTTTGCCAGTGTCCGTCAACTTTTGTTTCTGCTTTATCATGCTTAATTTTATTTGTGATATCAGTCAAATGAAGGTGGATGTGGCGCATACTCACCCCTCCCTGTGCTACTCCTCCCAGTTTAGATCCATGAGGGGCCTGGTATCTGTGTGGCATCCAGGCAGCCAGAGATGCTGTCAGCTGTAGGAGCTAAACTTTAATCCCCCATAAAACACTGACTAAAAACACAAACAGCTGCCTGCCTGATCTGCTCCCCCCCGTCCTGTTGCAGAAAATGTTCCTAAGCAAGAAGCCAAAAAAGATGGATGCATGAGGCCTCATGTTGATTCCTTTCAAAAGTGAAAGGATTAATTACGCCCTTGAATGGAGACACTCTATGTATGTGGGTGTCTGTTATGTATATACAGCTTGCAAGAGTTAGGGTTAGCTATTACATTTGGGTAAGGCAGTTTAATCCAAAGATGACTGCCAAAGAAAAATCTGTGGTTCATGGGGAAACTTCTGTGACTATATCTTTAATAATATTCATCCAAATGTTGAGATATTCAGTAATAAAACAACATTATAAACCAGTCGGTGTTTAAAATATACGAGCCAAACTATGGCTGAGAATACTACGGCTGAGAATACACACTTATCAGTTCAAGCTCTTTGTTTAGCCTTGGTGGTTATGTTTTCCCCATGACTATGTCTTCTCTGAATGGTTCAGTTCAGTTCTGGTGAAAGTGAGGTCTTATCTCCTCGGCTGCTATCAGGCTGAAAATGCCACTGATGGCGTGACTAGTAAACTTATTTGCTGTCAGCAGCCAGAGGCGGTGGGGTCAGGCAAGGTAGCAAACAAAAGGTTTATTAATAGCCATCACACTCAGAGTATTAATAACCTGCACACATGATTGATACCAACATGGTGAAATAACAATGGTGAGGGAAGCGCTACGTGGATAGAGCACTTACTGTTTAGGAGTAGATTTCACTTTTAATTTACCCCTTACATTTCTGTAAATTTTGGTTGAACGTATGCCCCCAGCATTATTTTTCATGATGGGATATTTGAAGTAGCTACTCATGTTTCTTTGTTGCTATTTGCAATTTCCTGGAAGCACAGACGTGACCACACACAACAGGATTTGATGTTCGTTCATTTATTGTGAAATATTAGGACAAAAACTGTGAATCTATTTTGTTAAATACACTATATGTATAAGCATTAGACTTATTGACTTGATCCAGTCCCTAAGGCCAAATGTTGAAAATGTTGCTTGCAAATGTTGTTGTAAATCAGCTATTCATCAAAAACATTACAATTACACATCATGTGGATGACAATTAAAAAAACTTGCATTGTTCAACATTTGGGGTTGTACAAAAGACTATACCGTATAGAGGCATATGCTGTTACAGGCATTCTTTAAAAAAAAATGTAAATCTACAATACTATGATTATTACATTTGGTGAATAATCACTTGTTAAGGAGTTAACAGCTGGAATTTATGGGGTCAAGACTTGAAATTAACTATGACAACAGTGACAACTGAAGTCGCTTTGTGTCTTTGTTTTTTTGATCAAGGTCTTTTTATATTGTTTTTACAATTTACACTGTACAATTTAACACAGGTCCAACAAAACAAAAAACTGCACAGTAAAACCCCCCAACCCCAGCCCATCCCCCCTTTCCCCAAATACCAGACTTACAATGTCAACAGCATAAAATATAGAGTTGAAAACACAGAGTTCAAAATACAAAGTTCACATAGACATGAAAAAATTACAGAGGGTAGCACCAGGGGTTTACATTACTATATTAGCGGCCTCCATATCTTTGACAAACATTAAGAAAGGCTGCCAAATATTATAAAATGTTCTAGCAGACTCCCTGATTGTGTATCTGATCATCTCCAACTTGATATGGTACATGGTTTCCCTAATCCAATGACTGTATGTTGGAGGTGCTGGGTCTTTTCATTTTAATTCAGTCTCCTAGCTAGTAGAGAGCAGAAAGCCAACATAGTTCTTTCCCACATCTCACGAGGGGAGCCCATCTGGGCCACACCAAAAAGTGCAATGAATGGAGACGGCGTGAGCACTTTCCCAAAAATCTTAGAAACGGTCTCAAAGATGGACTGCCAGAAAGTGCCAAGCTTCGGACATGTCCAAAACATGTGCAACAGAGTGGCTGGATCCCAATCGCATCGATCACAAGTGGGATCTATATCAGCTTTGATTAGCTTAGAAAGTCTAACTTTAGACCAGTGCAGACGGTGTACAATTTTGAACTGAATAACAGCATGTCTAAGACAAATGGAAGAAGAGAAGTTTCCCTGTATTATTTTGTGCCAGGTGCCGTGATTGGTTTATTTAAATCTGTCTCCCATTTATTTTTGAGGAGGTCTAGAGGCATCAAGTTATGAGAGTACAGACAGTAGACGTCAGTGTGTAATAGAATCTGGCTCTAGAAAATTTAAAACTTTTCATCACTCACTATTAATTTCTTTGATGTCTGTCCATCTGTGTCAGCTGTATTTCACCAGCCCTAGCACTACAGACAGGAAGTCATGAAGGAGCTGTCACTGAATTGTACTCAGTGGTTGGTGACAGGATGCCAACCACATGTAGCTCGACCAGTTTTCAGTATATAAATAAGGTATAAAGCCTGGCTGTGCTAAGCATGTTGTAATGAAACAAGTTAATTTGCAGGTATCATCCAGCCACTTTATCTTGCTATCGTTATGGGAGGATTGATCTGAAAATCAGTTAGCATAAGCAAGCAGCGGGAATTAACATGGAAATAAAGATGATCTAGGCTTACAAAAAGACAATGACTACCACAGGTGAAGGTTGGGGTGGGGAGACGTTCACACAGTGAATGTAGCCATCGAAGCGTTTGAAATAGACTAATTCATTAGTCAGAGGAAATGTAATTGATGTAGTGGTTTTACCAAGCGCAAGAACTTACACGACTTCTTGTCTGAACTGATGATTTTTGTCCAGAAATGCTTTTATAATAATAAATAATTTCAACAAATAGAAATATAGACAACATAGTTTTGACTTCACAGCATTGCTCTGCTCTTGGGTACGCTCCAGGAAGCTTTAGTGTAGTATGATAGCATGGAACACACCACAGTGGACAAACTACACCACTCTATGATTTGAATCTGTATCAAGATATGTTTTATAAATAAATAATATTGAAAATATGACCTAATTACAGTACAGTACTCAAGTAAATAAACTTCATTACTGTTGGTCCCTGGGAATACACCTCACATGAATCACATGAATAAACTGTGTACAATATAAGTAACTATTTTGAACACAATACCTCCCTCAGTTCCTTCTAGATACATGGCACATACCCTCTCTAGAGGGAAGCTCATTTTGCAGTCTTGTTCTTTTGCGTCAGTTTTGCCAACAGCCTGAGCAAAGTGGAGAAACAGATGAGATGAAGAAATACAGGTTGGGTAGCATAGTTATTTAAACCTGTAAACACTGACCATCCATAACATTATAACCACAGACAGGTGAAGTGATTAACATTGATTATCTTGTCACCATATCACCTGTCAACGGCTTAGATATATTCTGCAAATGAACATTTTGTCCTCGAAGTTGCTGTGTTGGAAGCAGGAAAACAAGGCAAGCCTAAGTATCAGAGCAACTTTGGCAAGGGTGAATTTGTGATGGCTAGAGTATTTCCAAAACTACAGGTCTTATTGGGTGTCCCCGGTCTGTAGTTGTTAGTACCTGACTAAAGTTGTCTAAGGAAGGACATTCTGTGAACTGATGATGGGCGCGCCAAAGGTTCACTGATGCACGTGGGGAGTGAAGGCTAGATCATGTTGTCTGATCCCACAGAAGACCTGCTGGAGTGTAAACTGCTGAAAAGGTAATGCTGTTTCCAATAGAAATGTGTCAGAACACACAGCGCATTGCGGCTTGCTGCATATGGGCTGCTTAGCCCCAGACTGGTGCCCATACTGACCACTGTCCGCCTGCAGAAACTTACTACAATGGGCATTACAACTGGACCATGGAGCAATGGAAGAGGGTGGCCTGGTCTGATAGCTAGGTGCACGTGTGTCGCTTACCCGGAAACGAGATGAAGAATGCAATATAGGAAAAAGGCAGCATGATCCTTTAGGCAATGTTCTGCTGGGAAATCTTGGGTCCTGCTATTCATGTGGATGTTACTTTGACACATACCACCTACCTAAACATTGTTGCAGACCAAGTACACAACTTCATGGAAACTGTATTCCCTGATGACAGTGGCCTTTCAGCAGGAATACACACCGTGCCAGACTGCAAAAAATGGTTCAGGAATGGTTTGAGAAACACAACAACATATTCAAGGTGTTGACTTGGCCTCCAAATTCACCAGATCTCAATCCAATCAAGACAAACTAGTCTGATCCATGGACACCCTACCTCGCAACTTACAAGACTTAAAGAATGTGCTGCTTAAGTTTGTGCCAGATACCACCGCACACCTGAGGTGACATAGACACCTTGTGAAGATGAATTGAATCTCAGATTGGTTTAATTTATGCTCCGCCCAAAACACAACAATGATTAATAGTGTAAAGACATACTCCTCGCACTGTATGCCCTACTTTGCGCCGAGATTATTTGCTGTTTAACAAGTGAAAGGGAGTTGGACTCGCTCTACATCCACTTGTGCCATGCTAGACAAATTGCTTAAATAGCGTCCTTTGTCTCTAAAAACCAACAAGATATATGACCATTTGGAAGCTGAATTCCTTGCAGACAGAGTCCCTGTCAGATGTTCCCAGTTCACCCTCAATAGTGTAATGTGGGTGGTGAAGGGTGAGGTTATGGTCCGCTTTCAATGGCGGTAGCTCCGGTTATCTTAAAGACACGGCAGGCAACATGTGGGATTTTCCGAACGTACTTTTATTCCACTATACAGACCATACCAAGCCAGGTCTCTATGGCACTAGTTATTACATGCAAACATGCACTGACAAACACAGGCCGAGGATCCTACACCAACACATCACAAAATAAAATAAAATAAAAAGGGGTCTTCACTCCGCTGGTGGTATCTTTACGCATGGTGGAGCATGAAGTACACCTGCTCTTCTTCTAGGTACAGGTCACATTATCCACTAAACAAAACGAGGCGCCACCTAGTGCCGCTACATTCAATAACTTCGACTGTTAGAATAGGTTTGTGTCTGTTACAAAATTACCACTATCTCATGTGTGATATAACTTCAAGATGTATTTTTTCTAGGTAACATGTCATACCTTTTGTGTTAAACTCTGCTGCACTTTGTTTCTCCCCACAGGCAATAAATAGAATATGGTTTCAGGCCACAACCAGTCCTCAGTTGGAAAAAGAACTTTAAAAACTGCAGTAGAATTACAGATAGAGGGGCTATGTTTGGGTGAGTCACACATGAGCTACACTGGAGAGAATTCCTGGCATTGCTCCCAAAAAATGACATTATTTGCGAGCAGAGAGGGCGGCCAGATAACATGAGAGCCACAGAGAGCCCTGTCATAAGTGATGAAAGTGATGGCGATTACAACATTGTGTGTGTGTGTGTGTGTGTGTGTGTGTGTGTGTGTGTGTGTGTGTGTGTGTGTGTGTGTGTGTGTGTGTGTGTGGGTGTGTGTGTGTGTTAGTTAGCCAGTCAGGATAGTGCCCTTGGCCTTGTAAGGCAGGGTCATCTGGGGTTATATATTTGATCCCTGCCTTCCCAGCAGGTCTAGCAGCTGCTTCCTCTTCACCTGCCTTCTGTAAGTCTGCACAACTGGTTGTATTTTCTTAAAATTATTTTGTATTCATGCTGTATTTTCCATTAATTAGCTAAACATATAAACATTTAAATGTGATCTATTTTAACAAAGGGGGGAATGGGAAGGTTCACTTCACAAAGTAATTGTAATTTACTTTGTAATTTGATTTGATTTTTTTTAATAGCCTTGAAATATCCTACTTGCAGTTTTGTCTGCCCACTTCAGGTGGATCACTGACTGAATCTGAAGTCTGAGCTCACTTGTCATCTGAGTTGAACCTACTGGTAAATTCTTTCACTTTCTAATGCTTACATATAGGTTCATGTTATAGAAAGGGTGATATAATATGTAGAGGACAAAGATAGACTTTTCATAGATCAACTCCAAATACTCAATACTTCAATTCAGAGCGAAACTTTTATCAATCGCTGTTACCTGTATGTACATTAGTGCAGCCATGGGGGATGCAGAGATGTCTGTGTTTGGGGCGGCTGCCTCGTACCTCAGAAAGTCTGACAAAGAGCGCATGGAGGCATCCACACGTCAATTCGACATAAAGAAGGAATGCTTTGTCCCGGATCCAGTGGAAGAGTTTGTGAAGGCAACCATCACCAGTCGAGATGGAGACAAGGTCACTGTAGAAACACAAAATGGGAAGGTCAGTGGTTATATTTTACCAGTTTTAAAATGTAGCTTATATTATTGACAACACATATGCTACTCTTTATATTGCAGTGGCAACATTACTATGTATCTAAAGCCTAAGATTAAAAAAATAACATGTACAAAAATAAATGTTAGCAAATTGCTGATATACAGCAATCTGGGGATAACCGGAAAAATAGAGCAGGCTGCAGACACAGCTTTTTAAAGGTATGTCAGACTCCTGAAAATCTGTCTGAATGAAATAATTCAAACAAAGTTTTTCCTCAACCTTGTATGCCAATAGACAAGCACTGTCAAGAGACTGCTCTGCTTCTTTCTTCAGAGCAATTAAAGTCAACCTGTCCCAGCAATGTAATTTAATCCATTTAGTCATTTTGATTATGTGACCATTCCAGTCACCAGGGTCTGTTAAAGCAGCACAGGACAACTTTAGGTGTAAGTCTACGGGGGGGTGGGGGGTCCTCTAGGAGCAAGTGTTAATCTCAGTGTAAATCTGTGTGTGAATTAAAGCATCTATCCTTGAGTGAGTGTAAATACACTTCAATTGAGAGCCTGGCTACTATGTGTCTCTAGTCACGACACTGAACAGTTGAGTGATGAAACGAGGCATTGCTGCCATCTGGCAATAACAATGAAGGCATACTAAGTTACATGAGCACTGTTGGTGATAATATGGGAGCACATGCAGGTCACAGAAACAAGAAAAGAAAATGTCTGTATGTTTACACTCATAGAAAAGGTGAAATGTATGTGACCATCACGTACTAATTAAAAAAACTGCATTATTTTCCTTAGACTGCAACTGTCAAAGACTCCCAGATTCTGCAACAGAATCCTCCTAAGTTTGACAAGATCGAGGACATGGCCATGTTGACCTTCCTCCATGAACCAGCTGTGCTGTTTAACCTAAAAGAACGTTATGCAGCATGGATGATCTATGTGAGTAGCCTACAATCCAATTAACAAGATTTGTTAATAAATTGTACTGTGCACCACTTAAACTACAGTTCATTTAAGTACGAGGCCAAACACCTCATGCTGAAACCTCAAATTGCTTTCAAATACAGGAAATAGTTAGTTATGCCTGTTTTTTATTTATTTTTTTAAAAAAAGTTCTACTGGCTATATTATTTTTCTCTTTAACATGGGAAAATAAATAAATAAATAATGGATTAAAAGTCACAAGCACAGGAATCTTTATCAGAATGTGAAAAGGAGTGTTTAGAATTTGAACTCATTTGAACTTTTTAATATCTAAATGGCCAATGGTTAATGTTAAAACTGAATGATTTATCTGTAAATTTCAGACCTACTCTGGCCTGTTCTGTGTGACTGTTAACCCCTACAAGTGGCTGCCAGTCTACAACCAGGAAGTGGTTGTTGCCTATAGAGGAAAGAAGAGGAGTGAAGCTCCTCCTCATATCTTCTCCATCTCTGACAATGCCTACCAGTACATGCTGTCAGGTAAAAACTAATAACACAGATAATGTTTTGTAACATGTAATAATGCGTAATCCAAAACTAATAAAACTGTACTGTCCACAAATTTTTTTCTGTAGACCGTGAAAACCAGTCTATTCTGATCACGTATGTAACGCCTTTCTTGAAAAACATGACACTACAAACAAAATATCATTCATCATTATGCTTTTGTAAGTAGTTACATTCATCTTTACAATTTATAGTGGAGAATCTGGTGCAGGAAAGACTGTCAACACAAAGCGAGTCATCCAGTATTTTGCAAGTATTGCAGCTGGAGGCATAAAGAAAGACCCCAGTGCCAAGGACAAGGTAAGTAATAAACTCTGTCAAATGTTGAGTTCTGTAGGGATTACGGGTAATCTTTAACTGGCCAAAATATAATAGAATATCCTTACTTTTAAATTCCTAGTGTAAAGTGATTTGCTTGACAGTATTTGTAGGCGAGGAAGTTTTTCAAACTTTGAAAAACTGAAAAATGTTACTTGATGCCACCATGTCTTTGAATAGCTTTAAATATGATTTACACATTGAGTACTCCAATTTTCTCTTTGACAGGGTACCCTGGAGGATCAAATCATTCAGGCTAACCCTGCTCTGGAGGCCTTTGGTAATGCCAAGACCATCAGGAATGACAACTCCTCCAGATTTGTGAGTGTCTAATTTTTGAGTGGTTAAATTGTAAAAAAAAATGTAGTGATTTCCCATGCAAACAAGATCAGCAGCAGCAGCAGGTTTCTTCATACAGACAACCTTTATTCTTTCAGGGTAAATTCATCCGAATTCATTTTGATGCCAGGGGGAAGTTAGCCTCTGCTGATATTGAAACATGTAAGAATAAACTCTCTTATCGTACATTAAAGCACTAAAATTGGAAATATTATTAGTAGTTAACACTATTTGTGTTAACACTGTTGATTTTACACATCATATGTCACTTGTCAGACCTTCTGGAGAAGTCTCGTGTGACCTTCCAGCTCAAGGCTGAGAGAGACTACCACATTTTCTACCAGATTCTGTCAAACAAGAAGCCTGAACTCCTGGGTTAGTATATTGCTGTGGTACCATCACACATGCTGTTGACTTGCCATTGGAACTGTGTCTTATCCTGTTTCACTCTCGCTGTGCCCTCAGAGATGCTGTTGATTACTAATAATCCCTATGACTACGCCTTCATCTCTCAAGGGGAAACCCAAGTGGCATCCATTGATGATGCAGAGGAACTGATGGCAACAGATGTCAGGCTCTTACTCTTTCCTCTTTTTGAAATGTATTCATTTTTTAACAATTTAACAATACCTTACCTTTTACTAAATGGACTTGTATTTCTACAGCACTTTTTCCAGTCTACTGACCGCTCAAAGAATTATTGTCACAATTGCTCATTCACACACAAATTAATACACTAATGGCAGAGGTTGCCATGAAAGGTGCTGACCTGCTCATCAGGATCAATGCTCAAAGATACTTTGAGTAACTACCGGTTACTTGATTACCCGCTCTACCCCCTGAGCTACAGCCTAGTGCACCCAAAGTTTCACCAAAATGTTAAACTGGATCAGCTGGGCACAGCAGTGCTGTAATTGTGCTGAACTAACTCAATGGCTGAAAGAGGATTACGCCAGATTTAGACTGAAAACAGCTCTATGTAAAAGTCCAGTTGCAGTACTGTGTTGGCAACCGAAGCAATGAATCACATACACATGAACAAAATAGTGAGCAACATTGGCTTCTAATGTAGCTATGTGTGTTTGTGTTGCATTGAGCATTTAATCTATTTATTTATGTTAACATGTAGCTGCTGAAGTAAACATAAGGAACACTTTGTTTAGTTGAGTATAAATGAACTCTTTGTAATGCCAGCTTAGGTTTCATCGTTGTACAGTTTCTGTTTTTAATACTACAATGTTTGCCAAGCTGGCAAGACTGATCAGAATCAGGGTTACTGTGTGTACCTATGCTAGATGTGTGAACAATCATGAAGTTATCAAATCCTTCTCCACAGAGTGCTTTCGACGTGTTAGGCTTTACCCAAGAGGAAAAAAACTCTGTGTACAAGCTGACTGGTGCCATCATGCACTTTGGCAACATGAAGTTCAAGCAGAAACAGCGAGAGGAGCAAGCAGAGGCCGATGGCACTGAAGGTGAGAGAAGCTCTGTGTGTCAGGTTGGCTCTGAACTGACAAAGAGATTCATGGCCAAAGTAGGCAGTGTTACAGTAATCACATTCCCTCTTCAGATGCTGACAAAGCAGCATATCTGATGTGCCTTAACTCTGCTGACCTCATCAAATGTCTCTGTCACCCAAGAGTCAAAGTAGGAAATGAATGGGTCACCAAGGGTCAAAATGTTGCCCAGGTAAGAAACAAAGTCAACTTAAACAAAGAAAAAAAAATTCCTTTGTGGCTGTGAGGTTGCATACATTTTTATTTTTTTTATTTATTTATTTATTTTTTACAAAAAAGTTAATTTTCAATCATTTGTACGTTTTGAACAAAGTACTGTATAATGCCTGTTCCACAGGTGAACTATGCTGTTGGTGCTCTATCCAAGGCTGTGTATGAAAAGATGTTTCTGTGGATGGTTATAAGAATCAACCAGTCACTGGAGACCAGGCAGCCCCGCCAGTACTTCATTGGTGTACTGGATATTGCTGGATTTGAGATCTTTGATGTGAGAAGTCTTATTAAATCACAATAAAAACAATACCTTCGATATTAAATTGACAGACAATCAGACTTTTTTTCTCTTTACAGTTCAACACCTTTGAGCAGCTTTGCATCAACTTCACCAATGAAAAACTGCAACAGTTTTTCAACCACCACATGTTTGTGCTGGAGCAGGAAGAGTACAAGAAAGAGGGCATTGAATGGACATTCATTGACTTTGGTATGGACTTGCAGGCCTGTATTGACCTGATTGAGAAGGTGAGAGACTGCGCCCTTTACATGTTAAAGAATAATAATAAATAAAAAGTGCTTCCTTAAACAACTTTTATTTTTGTCCCCTTAGCCCATGGGTATCATGTCCATCCTTGAAGAGGAGTGCATGTTCCCCAAAGCCTCTGATACCACCTTTAAAGCTAAGCTCTATGACAACCACCTGGGGAAATCTGCCAACTTTCAAAAGCCCAGAATTGTCAAAGGGAAACCAGAGGCCCATTTTGCCCTGATGCACTACGCCGGAACTGTTGACTACAATATCGTCAACTGGCTGGTGAAGAACAAGGATCCTCTGAATGAGACCGTTGTAGGACTATACCAGAAGTCTACACTCAAGCTCTTATCTGTCCTTTTTGCAAATTATGCAGGAGCTGACTCAGGTACCCTGCCACAAATATCTTTTTTAATTTTACTTTAAAATGTTTTTGTTTTTTGTCTAGCTCCACAGTTACACATGTTTTTCTAAACAGTTATGGCAGAAGCTGCTGAAGGCAAAAAAGAGAAGAAGAAGAAGGGATCATCGTTTCAGACTGTGTCCGCTCTTCATAGGGTACTGTATATGATTGTGTATTGTTTTTATTCAAAAATATGGTAATTTACTGCTTTACAGTCAGTAATTATTCATCTATGCTTGACTTGCTCAGGAGAACCTGAACAAGCTGATGACCAACTTGAGGTCTACTCACCCTCACTTTGTACGCTGCATCATCCCCAATGAGACCAAGACTCCTGGGGCCATGGAGAATCCTCTGGTGATGCACCAGCTGCGCTGTAACGGTGTGCTGGAAGGCATCAGGATCTGCAGGAAGGGCTTCCCCAACAGGATCCTCTATGGAGATTTCAAACAGAGGTATTTTTTAATTAAGTCAGATACTATGTAATACTGTATAATTGTTGATAGAAGTCCAAAATAATTCTCAGAGATATATGTTTTTGTCTTCCAGATATCGCATTCTGAATCCTGCAGCCATCCCTGATGGTCAGTTCATTGACAGCAGGAAGGGAGCTGAGAAACTCCTTGGGTCTCTTGATATTGATCACAACCAGTACAAATTTGGACATACCAAGGTATAAGTTTAAGTTGTTCTGATAACGGGAAAAGTGAAACATTGTAGTGGAAAATGAAAAGATAGCAACAAAGTACAATACTCATTGGTGTTGTTAGGTATTCTTCAAGGCTGGTTTGCTGGGTCTCCTTGAGGAGATGAGAGACGAGCGTCTCTCCAAAATCATCACTGCCATTCAAGCCAGATCTCGTGGACTTTTATCTCGTATTGAGTATCAGAAAATGGTGGAGCGAAGGTATCGTTTGTGTCCATCTGATATTTGTAAAGATTATTAGTTTGTATTTGTATATTTAACCGTAGTCTTTTCTTCTCAAAAATATTTTAGAGATGCATTATTAGTGATCCAATGGAATGTCCGTTCTTTCATGGGGGTCAAGAATTGGCCCTGGATGAAGCTGTTCTTCAAGATAAAACCTCTGTTGAGATCTGCTGAGGCAGAAAAGGAGATGGCCAACATGAAGGAAGAATTCCTGAAGCTGAAAGAGGCTTATGCAAAATCTGAAGCTCGTAGAAAGGAGCTAGAGGAGAAAATGGTCACTCTTCTTCAAGAGAAGAATGATCTGCAGCTCCAAGTTCAAGCGGTGAGAATGGCACTACTTTGACATTTTACTTTGAACATGTCATCATGGTATTTGCTAATGAGAAAAAATGTTTGGCAGGAGCAAGATAATCTCTGTGATGCTGAGGAAAGATGTGAGGGGCTGATCAAAAACAAAATCCAGATGGAGGCAAAAACCAAAGAGTTAACAGAAAGACTGGAGGATGAGGAGGAGATGAATGCTGAACTCACTGCTAAGAAGAGGAAGCTGGAGGATGAGTGTTCTGAGCTGAAGAAAGACATTGATGACTTAGAGTTAACTCTGGCTAAAGTGGAGAAAGAGAAGCATGCCACTGAGAACAAGGTACGACAACAACTTAGCTATTTATATATTGCATGTTTCTAACCTTTACACTTAGATAATTTTTAACACTTATCACTCATTTCACAGGTAAAGAACATGACTGAGGAGATGGCCGCTCTTGATGAAATCATTGCCAAGTTGACCAAGGAAAAGAAGGCCTTACAAGAAGCTCATCAGCAAACACTGGATGATCTGCAGAGTGAAGAAGACAAAGTCAACTCTCTGACCAAGGCCAAAGCGAAACTGGAGCAGCAAGTGGATGATGTAAAAACCAATATCAAAATTGCACTACTTAGGTGACATTGTAAGTGTGAATAATTAAACCTTTTACAAATGACATAATTATATGTATTTGCATTAAGCTTGAAGGATCTCTTGAGCAAGAGAAGAAGGTTCGAATGGATCTTGAGAGAGCAAAGCGGAAGCTGGAGGGAGACTTAAAGTTGACCCAGGAGACAGTAATGGATTTAGAAAATGACAAGCAACAGCTGGAGGAGCGCCTGAAAAAGTACACATTTATCATGATATTATTCAGTATATCATTGTATGATCATTAAATAATATGTAAACAGTTCCAATCAGCCAACATTGATTAAACAAAATGCTGCAGGAAAGACTTTGAAATCAGCCAGCTGAATGGCAAACTTGAAGATGAGCAGGCCATAATTGCTCAACTGCAGAAGAAGCTAAAAGAGCTGCAGGTAAAAATGTGCACTGGTGGGTCTTGATTATATGCTAACATTTTCCCAAAGTATTGCTTCATTTAAACTTGTTCTTTCAAAAACTAGGCTCGTGTGGAGGAGCTGGAGGAAGAGCTGGAAGCAGAGCGAGCTGCGCGAGCCAAGGTGGAGAAGCAGAGAGCAGACTTAGCCAGAGAGCTGGAGGAGATCAGTGAGAGGCTGGAGGAGGCTGGTGGAGCAACATCTGCTCAGATCGAGATGAACAAGAAGAGGGAGGCTGAGTTCCTGAAACTCCGCAGAGACCTTGAAGAGGCCACTCTGCAACATGAAGCCACCGCTGCAACACTCAGGAAGAAACAAGCTGACAGTGTTGCTGACCTGGGAGAGCAGATTGACAACCTGCAGAGAGTTAAACAGAAACTGGAGAAGGAGAAGAGTGAGCTCAGACTGGAGCTGGATGATGTTGTCTCCAATATGGAGCAAGTAGTTAAGTCTAAGGTACGTACTTATTAAGATGCCCACGGCAAATTTCCAGGTGAGGACCTGATAGTTATTTGGATGATGACAGCTTAATACCAAGAACCTGCCCATAAACACCTCCGACTTGAATTCATTGTTCTTATTTGACAAGCTGAATGAGACAAGCTAAATCTAACATCAAATCTTCAGTCCCTCTAAAGTGGAATTATATTACATTATATTGCACTATCAATGCAAAGTAGTCAATACATGTTAAGAGATGGGGGCACACTGTGTTACTCATACTGCCCTTTAGAATAAAAGTAAATAATGCCTGTGAACTATGGAATATTTCTTATGAAGACTAACTTGGAGAAGACCTGCAGAACTTTGGAGGATCAAATGAATGAATACAGGACGAAGTGTGATGAATATCAGAGATCCCTTCATGACTTCACCACCCAGAAATCCAAGCTTCAAGCAGAGAATGGTCAGTGTTATACACCTTTTGATTCAAATAATACACTTCTTTAATGTAGAGGAATGCAACTACAACATCACCTCATTTTGCCCCTTCAGATGAGCTTTCAAGGCAGATGGAGGAGAAAGAATCACTTGTTTCTCAGCTGACCAGAGGGAAGAATTCCTACAATCAACAACTGGAAGATCTTAAAAGACAACTAGAAGAGGAAATTAAGGTATTAAGATGACAAAATGGATACATTTATCTTGACATCCAAAGAATTGCTAAATGTTCAAGAAAATACCCACGTTATGAATGTCAATCCAGGCCAAGAATGCATTAGCCCATGCAGTGCAGTCTGCTCGTCATGACTGTGACCTGCTCAGAGAGCAGTATGAGGAGGAGCAGGAGGCAAAGACTGATCTGCAGCGCAGCATGTCCAAGGCCAACTCTGAGGTGGCTCAGTGGAGAACTAAGTACGAGACTGATGCCATCCAGAGAACCGAGGAACTGGAGGAGGCAAAGTGAGTCCAATATAGAGAACATAATCTTAAATATGAGGTAAGATAAAGATTGTAAAAAATAATTAACAAAAGAAACAAATGTCATTGTTGTTCTACAGCTTATGTAATTAGCATGGTTTTAACACTAACATCTGCATGTACGAGAAGTTCTTTCTTGTACATGCAGGGAGTAGCAGCCTAGAATGGCCATACGGGTAATCTGCCAAGGGATATACAACAAGTCTATTTGGGAAATGCTGGCAGGTCATAAAAGGTAGCAGATATCTGGCAAAACTGGCAAACTGGCCAGGGGAATAGGCTGGTCTGCTGTGTACGTAAACTGAGGAATGATGAGGTGAGGCAGGTTGGGGTATTGGGAATAACAAAAAATAAGCAGGTGGATATGGGAGTCAGGTGACCAGAATTGGCAGGAAAGACAGAGGACACTTAGTGAACAGGTCGTGAAAGCTCCTCAGAAATGCAGAAATGCACGGGCCGGAGGGAAGTGATGAGTGGTTGGAAGCTGAAACAAAGAGTCAGACTGAGTGAAGACAGCTTTTGTGACAGGGAGAAGATCTACCACAGGAACACCACCAGCTTTGTGGTATAAACTGTCTTTCAAGATGATCTTGATGCTTTTCTTACTCTGCCCCATTTTGTCTTTCCTTGCCATTTGATTGAGCTCATTGTCAGCGCAGCTTCATTCAAATAAATACTGTGAATATAGCCCATCTAAGCTAATCAAGCATCTATGCTTGATAATCAGCCATTGCACTAGGCTTTTTGCATGTCATCAGAAGACAGTATAACTGCAGTGGAAGTCAGACTTCCACTATTCTTCCAACGTATTTGGAAGGCATTTGAAATGATTCATGGAAGAATCATGTTTATTTTGAAAGGGCTCAGGCAGCATAACCCAACACGCATTGTCTTATATGAATTCCAAAGTCTTTGTCACATGTTGCTCTCACCTTAATTCCCAGGCATAAAATGCCCCAGAAATAAAAGCTCCAGTGTATAAGACTTGTTTATGATTATTTTCAGAAAGAAGCTGGCTCAGCGTCTGCAGGAGGCTGAGGAGGCTGTTGAAGCTGTGAATGCTAAATGTTCCTCTCTGGAAAAGACCAAACACAGGCTGCAGAATGAGATTGAAGATCTCATGGTGGATGTGGAGAGGTCTAATGCTGCTGCTGCTGCTCTGGACAAGAAGCAAAGAAACTTTGACAAAGTATACCTGTGTTGTCTCATCATCAAACCCCCTAAACAAATCAGAATTACAGTATAGAATAACAAATCAAACAGTATTTTCATGTGCAACCTAGGGGTTCAAAGGGTTTTACATTTACATTATAGGGCATTTAGCAGACACTTTTGTCCAAAGCAACTTACAGTAACTCCTACACACATTCATACACTGATGGTGGTGGCTGCCATGCAAGGTGCCAGCCAGCACATCAGGAGCAGTTTGGGGTTCAGTATTTTGCCCAAGGACACTTCAACATGCAGATCAGGGCAGTTGAACCTGCGACCTTCTGATAGGAAGACGCTGGCTCAATGCCTGAGCCACAGCCTCCCAGAATGACAGTATAGAATAGTAAATATAGAATATAGAAAACAGTTTTGTCATGTGCAACCTAGGGTTTCAAGGGGTTCTTAAAATGCAATTATAGTTTCTTCAAATAATGCACATTTTGCAAAACTGTAAAGAGCTCTATGTTGAGATTTAAACATTGTCCCACTTTAATCTCAACGTCTAGGTCCTGTCTGAGTGGAAACAGAAATATGAGGAGTGTCAGTGTGAGTTGGAGAGTTCTCAGAAGGAAGCCAGGTCTCTGAGCACTGAGCTCTTCAAACTGAAGAACTCCTACGAAGAATCTCTGGACCAACTGGAGACCATGAAGAGAGAGAACAAGAATCTGCAGGGTAAAATATGAGTGACTACTATATGTCTTAGCAGGCAAAACACACATATTGCAAGTGCCAAACAGGTGAACTAAATACAACTACTTGTATCCACAGAGGAGATTTCTGACCTCACTGAGCAACTTGGTGAGGGAGGGAAAACTATTCACGAGTTGGAGAAGGTCCGTAAGCAGCTGGAGCAGGAAAAGAGTGAGATTCAGTCTGCCCTTGAAGAAGCAGAGGTAAAACTAAAACCTCAAATCCTCAGTTTCTCATATATTTATAGTTGCTTCTATGTGTAGATGTTATTTGTAGAAAAGTTTGAAATTCATGTAGTTTAACAAAATCCCTGATGTCTGTCTTAGGCATCTCTTGAGCATGAGGAGGGCAAGATTCTGAGAGCCCAGCTTGAGTTCACCCAGATTAAAGCAGAAATGGAGCGCAAAATAGCTGAGAAAGATGAAGAGATGGAACAGAACAAGAGGAACCTGCAGAGGATGATTGACACCCTGCAGAGCTCTCTTGAGGCGGAGTGTCGCAGCAGGAATGAGGCCCTGCGTCTGAAGAAGAAGATGGAGGGAGACCTCAATGAGATGGAGATCCAGCTCAGCCAGGCCAACAGGCAGGCAGCTGAGGCCCAGAAACAACTTAAGGCTGTTCATGCACATCTGAAGGTAAAAAGGGGACTTACTTCAATTATTTTTTTTGCTAGCATCCTTACTACGGTATCTTTGTAACTGGTGGTATTGAAAATGATGCAGGATGCTCAGCTCCAGCTTGATGACTCCATGCGAGCCAACGATGATATGAAGGAAAACATTGCCATTGTTGAAAGGCGTAACAACCTGCTTCAGGCTGAAGTGGAGGAGCTTCGGACAGCTCTGGAGCAAACTGAAAGAACTCGCAAGCTTGCTGAGCAAGAGCTGCTGGATGTTACTGAGAGGGTGCAGCTACTGCACTCACAGGTATGACAGAAGATAGACCTCAAATGTGTTTTATTCTTTTTTAAAATTTTGCTCTATAGTACACTGTATAATGCTACTGCCTTGATTGTACAATAAAAGAACACCAGCCTGATAAATCACAAGAAGAAGCTGGAAGCTGATACATCCCAGCTTCAGACTGAAGTGGAGGAAGCGGTGCAGGAATGCAGAAATGCTGAGGAAAAGGCCAAGAAGGCCATTACTGATGCTGCCATGATGGCAGAGGAGCTGAAGAAAGAGCAGGACACCAGCGCTCACCTGGAGCGTATGAAGAAGAACATGGAGCAAACCATTAAAGACCTGCAGCACCGCCTGGATGAAGCTGAACAGATCGCCATGAAGGGAGGCAAGAAGCAGCTGCAGAAGCTTGAGGCCAGGGTGAGTATTTCTTTTAAATTTGAGGTTTGTATACTTTTAGACAGCAGTGACGTTGAAGTTATTTGGAAAGTTAAAACATTGTCCTTGACCAGGTCAGGGAGCTGGAAAATGAGCTGGAAATGGAGCAGAAGAAAAGCAGTGAAGCTGTGAAGGGCATCCGTAAATATGAGAGACGTATCAAGGAACTTACCTATCAGGTTTGTGGGATGTAGCTAGTTTCATTATTTCGCATGTGTGGTTTAAGTTCCTAAGGAAATTAAGTAACCTTGTCTGTTATGTTCACAGACTGAGGAGGACCGCAAGAATATTGCAAGACTCCAAGATCTGGTAGATAAGCTGCAGCTGAAAGTTAAAGCCTACAAAAGATCTGCTGAGGAAGCTGTAAGTGTGGAAAGGTCGTACTTTGGCTTCTTGCCTCGTCACTGTGTAACTATGTTTATTTCGTTCAACCTGAACAGGAGGAACAGGCTAATGTTCATCTTGGCAAGTTCCGCAAGTTGCAGCATGAGCTGGACGAGGCTGAAGAGCGAGCTGACATAGCTGAGTCTCAGGTCAACAAGCTGCGTGTCAAGAGCCGCGAGGCCGGCCCCAAGGTCTGAAGCATGCACTCTGTAGCAGGTGCACAGCATCTGACGTTAACACATGCTGCCCACTGTTGGCTGCGTTTAACCCGTATGCTGCTCTGCTCTTCAAATATTTGCACAAATATGGGTCAATAGAAGTTCTTTAGTTGAAATTGGTCTGCTAATGAATACATTGCTTTGTGGCACTAGAGCAATACTAATTTAAAAACCTTAATGCTGTTTCTCTTTTTCTTTCTTTTCAACTTCCCCGGCTACAACAGAAAGGGTTTGATGAGGAGTGATGCTTTGGAGCCTGCAGAACTCCTTTTGCCTGCTGTCTGCCATAGATCCCCTCAACTATCACTATTCACAACCTGTAGTGCTTAATAAAATCTGATCATGCTGTTGCACGACATTGCATTATTTCATTTCTTCTTTTAAATTATATAAGTGGGTTCATGGGAAATGGAAATTTGATATAACTATAGAATGCTACATTACTCATATTTTAAATCATAATTATCTATGTAAACATAATTATGTAGGGATGTAGCGATACCAAGAAGTCATGATACAATATTTTCACAACATCAAAAAAAAAAGGAAAAGATGACTGGAAAAATGTCCTTTAATAAAAAAAACGTGATGTAAGAGCATTTATTATTTGTAAACAAGTCGTTTTACTTATTACTTGAGGTACTTCTGAAATAAATATTTTTTTGTCAATATGGCCTGTAAAGTATATAACATCACACAAAAGTGGTAAGTGGGATGTGAGGATTCAGATGAGAAGTGTAAACAGTATAAATATCAGATAACAGATGAACAATGAAACCTATTTTGTTGTATTTTTTCCTTTGTGTGTGACTTTTAATGTACTCCATTTATTAATGTAGTCTGAGAGGGACAGGTCTGCTTGGATGATTCATAAACAGCAGCAAACTGATATGAGCAGATTTTTCAGTGAGAATGGAGGTTGATCTATAAACATAAATCAGGTATCATAATTAACAACAAATGAAGACTGTGGACAGACTGATCAATGTGTCTGATCACATTTAACAGACTTGTTAACCTGAACAGACTGAAGGCTGCTGGAAAACTGTCACCCGATTGCATCTTTTCTGCTCTGCCCTCTGCTGCTGCTGCCTGGTCTCTCCTCCTGTCCGGCCGAGGAGCCGTTCCTCTGTAATGAGCCTACTGACTGTGTGAGTTTGCAACTTGAGTCAAGCATTGAGAAACAAAGCCAACCAATCAGAGGCAGAGTATTGTCGGTCTTATGAGAACAGTCTGTCTTTTGAGCAGTATGATTGCGCCCACTGCTGTTCAAATAGAACAATACAATGACAAGGACAGAGAGTAGAATGCATTCATACTGATTTCACTGAATGATCCATGAGCTTTACGAGAAAATAGGATGATAGGCATCATCACAGTCCCACTTTGGTATCGGAGCATTTTTTTTTGTGCAATATAACGAAATTTGGTGTATGGTTGCATCCCTAATATTAACTGTACATGAAATTGAAACTTAATAACTAACCATAGTTAGGTCTTAGCAGGAAAACTCTGGAGACCATAAAAGCGTGGTGGCAGAGGGTTGAGGTAAGGTGATTACTTAACTGAGAGAGATAAAACAAATCCCTTGTTCTGAAAATAGAGTCAAAAACAGCCCAAAAGTCTGGGCCTCAAGGTCATCATTAAACCAGCGCTCATACTCAGGCCTACCATAATACCATGCATAATCACATGCAGCTGCTCAGTAAATCCCTGGTCAAATCTGGGTGTTCCCACAAAGGGTTGGGCAGGATTTCAAAGAATCACACATTCATATACCAAAATAAGTCAACAAACAAAGAACAACAGCAGATTACATTGGAATGTCTGTCCTCCATTTTCATATAATATGGCATGTTAAACTGAGTTAAAGGTTTACATGTAGCTCCTTTGTATATTAAGTTGTTCAAGGCTTATCTGCATTATAAATCAAAGAGGAGCATGACGAGTCATATTTTTAAGCAGTGTGCAGTGCTGTTGAGAAATCTATGTTCTAATCTGATGTTCCTTGATAACCTGAACTAAGAGAGTGCTGGCCTTACCTGTCTGTCTAGAGCTTTGTGTTGGAGGTGGTGTCAGGTCTTGGTCATTGTTGCTACTGCTAGTGACTAAATAATGATTTGTACCAGGAGGCGGTAGTCTGGGAGGCCTCAGACTCCCTTTGTGTGAAATACAGGGAGCCCTGTGTCTTCTCTTATTACATGTCATGTCCTGAACTCCCTGGAGGAGAAGCAGGTATTTATTAGCTAATGAAAGCTCATTCACACCTCTGGTTAAAGAGATGCACCACATACAGCACAGTATGTGCTGAGTATTATCAGCATGAATAAGAGGACTGACCAAAGATGGAACAATTCACTGCCTCTATAATTAGACCACCTTTATCATAGTATATGATGCTTGTGGTCTTATCCCAAGGGTTAAAAGCAGTCACCTTCACACTGTTATGTAGTTTTAATAAACCCAATGCTTGCTACTCTTACTAACTGGTCATTTAGTTTATAGCCAGTTAGGCCAGTAAGGTTTTACCCAGGTCTCTACAGGGGGAGCAAATTCTCTGTTACACACAAAGTCATTTGCCTTTGCAGCAGCAGCAGCAGCAGCAGCAGCAAAAGTGGTTGTGTGCAAAAAGTGGTTACTTACCATGAAGAGCACTGATCACCATGAAGAAAGAAAAGGGCACGCATACACAAATTGAAACCTCATCAACAGAAAACGCAGGGCATTTGATGTGATCTATTCCTCCGCACAAAATCCCTACTAGTAAATCACAGTTGTAGTTTAAAATATTTGTAAAGACTAGTGTCATTCATAGTGAAGTACCAATCAAACAAATAATTGCATAAATGAACAAAAGGACCATTAAAACTTACTTAAAACAATCAGTTGTTGGACTAATTTGAAAAACATAAAACAAACATACTGTATCAGTAACATAGTGACTAAAACAACAACAATAGTAATAATAAAAATAATTAACTTTATATAATAAAAGAAACAAAAGATAACAATAAATGAGTATTGATATTTTGAGTAGGTCTCTATGATGGTGTCCTCCAGGACCATGGAGACATGTAGCAAGCTGCACCCTCCAGTTGTCTTTCCCAGTTTGTATTTCATTAAATGTTTATTTATTGTGACATAAACAAAGCATTTAAATCACGTTCCCTTTGATGAACAGAAGTTTGACCTGTAAGGTCAGTGTTATCTTCACTTGGTCTTTAGCGGGGGCATGGAATCTCTCACTTCCATTTGGCGCCCTGACGCCAGCTGTCAGTAACAGGGCCGGGGAAGTTATCAGAATGGAAATAATCTCAGCACTTGTCAGCAGCTGTTGACCCTCATTTTATCTCTTGACCTGTGAAGGGGTTGTGATTACTGGTGCTATTGACTGGCTTGACATTATAGTTACTTTTCACCTATATAATACATGCTATATAAGTTAACATAGTTTTATTAGTCAAGTCAATTATTAAGTGTTGTAAAATAGTGGGTGAGGTCAATAACATCTAAATAAATATGTGTTTTGGGATATAAATCAGTACCGTTGATGAGCAGTAGATGGTAGGTGTTTTTCCTTTGTAGAAAACAGATTTTTAACACATCTGTTGATGGAGTACATTTCAATGATGTTAAAAAATGAGTGGAACTTAAGCAGCTCAGTAAACTCAGACTCCAGACAAGAGTGGAGATACGTGTCACTTTCAGTATATTTATGTGAGACAGAGCCCAGTGTAAGGCCATTCCTCTGCTCCAACTGATCCTAGATCCAGGCAAAGGCAGGATCCTGAAAGCCTCTATGGCTGCTCTCCGCAATCATTGCTGGGTTCTCAGCAGGAATTTCACACAGTTATCTTTGTCCTCAAAGGCACAATGCCATATCTACAGGACTGTAACTGAGGGGACAGCTTTTGCTCGCTGCAGTCTGGTAATGGGAGAAGGCTTCTGGAGTGACCTTGGCATCACATAGGTGTATGTCATGATGGCATAGCCCTCTATAATGTGTCATCATTACTGCCTTTTAGTGAATCTCAAGCATGTCTCCTGTGGCAGATCTCTGTCTGTGCCTCTTGTGTGCCTCACACTTGTCGCCTTGTTAATCGCACAGACTAATGTTCTTTATTTAGACCAACTCGCTCAGAATCTGACGGCTGTTTATGTTACCGCAAAGTCCATTCTATGATAACTAAACACAATATGTTACCAATGAATCACTGCAACTCCACTTAAGCCCTCTGGGTAATTGAAACTCATACATGACATGCTTCTCTAAAATATCTCCCCAGATATTTTCTGCATCTTCCTTTGTGTTTAGAAAACAATACCAGTGGTTGGCATCTACACAATCCTCTGTGTCATGTTAAGAATGTAAATGATCCTTTTGTTTTTTTGTTTTATGTTGTTTGCTGCTGTTTCAGAAATGCATTGATAATGGTTTCTTATTCCTTTCTCAATCTCCAACACATTTATTGTTTAACATTACGCAAAAAATATACTAACTTAGAATGCTGGGATGTGATTATATTTGAAAATAATTAAAGGCTTGCTAGGTGGAGCGAACAGGCCAGCTGTCTGCTGATGCTGCTCCACTACCCAATGTGTCTCCATCACCTAACAGTCCAGAGACACTGCAGCTGCAGTTTTGATACATAGGCAGGTCATGGCCGGCTACTTTTATTTTGCTATAGAAAGAAAGCAAAAGTACCTCAAGTAAAAAGTTAAAAAAAAATGTCTATGAATTATAAATGCTGCACACATCACATTTATTGTTAAAGGACATTGTTCAAGCAATCTTTTTTTTTCTTTTCTTTTTTTTTAATATCGTGATAAATATCATGGACCATTTATCTTGATGATATCATACCGTGACTTTTTGGTATTGTTACATCGCATAGAGAGTGCATATAAAAAGTATTCATACCCTTCGATGTTTTCCTCGTTTACCGCTTCTATAAATGCAAACACGGTCAATATATTTGGAGTTTTTTGACAAACAATTACAAAAAAAACTTCAATGTCAGAGTGAAAACATATTTCTACAAAGTAATGTCAATTAATTTCAAATATATAATGTAAAATAAATGATTGCATAAATATGCAACCCCTTTTAGGTGACGGACTCAATTCAACAGAGGTGGAAGACAAAAGATCACTCCAAGCACCTCTGTGAAAAGGTTATTGAAAAGTATAAGTCAGGAGATGGATACAAAAACATCTCCAAGTCACTGAACATCCCCCTGAGTTAAGTTAAATCCATCATTAAGAAATGGAAAGAATATGGCAAATATGTAAATCTGCCTACAGTAGGACATCCTCACAAACTGGGTGACTGTGCAAAAAGATGACTAGTAAGGGAGGCCACCAAGAAAAATATGACTACTCTGAAAGAGCTTCAGCTTCGGCAGCTGAGATGGAAGAGACTCAGCCTACATACAACAACTGTTAAAAGCTTTATGGGAGAGTGGCAAAGAAAGGTCATTAAATCTCAAACTAGAGTTCACCCAAAAGCATGTGGGAGACTCCCAGGTCAACTGGAAGAAGGTTCTTCAGTCGGATGAGACCAAAACCAAGGCTTTTCGGCTATCAGACTAGAAGTATTGTTTGGCGGACACCAAACACTGCACATAACCACAAACACACCATCCCCATCGTAAAGCATGGTGGTGGCAGCATCATGCTGTGGGGATGCTTCTCAGCAGCAGGCCCAAAAAGGCTTGTAAAGGTAGAGGGTAAAATGAATGAAGCAAAATATATGAAAATGCTGGAGGACAAGCTGAGTCAGTCTGCAAGAGAACTATGACTTTGGAGAAATTTGTTTTCAAGCAAGACAATGACCCAAAGTATACAGCAAAGCTACAGAGAAATGGTTTAAAGACAACAAGGTGAATGTTCTGGAGTGGCCGAATCAAAGCCCAGACCTCAATCCAATAGAGGAGTTGTGGCTGGACTTGAAAAGGGCTGTTACACCTGATCCATGTGCAACAGGACAAAGTTTGAGCAGTTTTGCAAAGAAGAATGAAGTAAAACTGAAGTGTCCAGATGTGCAAGCCTGATTGAGACCTGTCCACACAGACTTGGTGCTGGGATTACGGCCAAAGGTGCATCTACTTAATACTGACTGACAGGGGGTGAATACTTTTGCAATCACTTATTCTATATCACTTATACATTTCTAACTTATTGGCATTATTTTGAGAAATCTGTTTTCCCTTTTACATTAAAGAGTTTTTTTTGTGTGTGTAAATTCTTGTGGAAGGAACTTCCTGAAGAGCTCAGGGACAGGACTGCGTCGAGGCACAGATCTGGGGAAGGCTACAAAAAATGTCTGCCTGCACTGAAAGTTCCCAAGAGCACAGTGGTGTCCATTCTTAAATGAAAGAAGTTTGGAACAACCAGGACTCTTCCTAGAGCTGGCTACCTGGCCAAACTGAGCAATTCAGGTTGAAGGGCCTTGGTAGGAGAGGTGACCAAGAACCTGATAGCTACTCTGGCTGAGCTCCAGAGATCCTGTGTGGAGATGGGAGAAACCTCCAGAAGGACAATCATCACTGAAGCACCGATCTGAGGTCTATGGCAGAGTAGCCTGATGGAAGCCTCTCCTCGGTGAAAGTTTGCAAAAAGGCACCTACAGGACACTAAGACTGTGAGAAACAAGATTCTCTGGTCTGATGAAACTAAGTTTGAACCGTTTGGCCTCAATTCTAAGTGTCATGTTTGGAGGACACCAGGCACTGCTCATCACCTTCCCAATACCATCCGAACGGTGAAGCATGGTGGTGGAAGCATCATGCTTTGGGAGTGTTTTTCAGCTGCAGGGAATGGGTGACTGGTCACGGAGGAGGGAAAGCTGAAAAGAGCAAAGTTAGAAATATTCTTAATGAAAACCTTAAAAAAAAACAGAGTGCTTAGGACCTTAGACTGGGCTGAAGGTTCAGCTCCCAAAAGGACAATGACCCTAAACACACAGCCAAGACAACACAGGAGTGGCTTAGGGACTCTGTTAATATATGTGCATACTGTATTTACTCTTTGTGTATACATACACACATATAAACACACACATTTAGCATTTAGCTAAATTTAATATTTAACATTTAGATTTAACATTCAGAATTTAGATTTAACATTTAATATTTATATTTATATTTAACATGTATATTTAAATTTAATATTTAGATCTATACCTAACATTTAGATTTAACATTTATATTTAAGATTTATATTTAACATTTAAGATTTATATTTAACATTTACATTTATATTTAACATTTATATTTATATTTAACATTTAGATTTAACATCTAGATTTAACATGTAACATTTATATTTAGATTTTTTATTCAGATTAAACATTGAAATTCTATTTTTACAAGAGAAGTAAATATCACAAAGTTCACAAATATTGCTGTAAATCTGGTCAAAAGTAACATTCACACGTGTTTTTTATACATGGTTTTTTGCTAAATGTGGCAAAAAGTTTACAATCAGCCCCCCCCAACACACACACACACACACACACACACACACACACACACACACACACACACACACACACACACACACACACACACAGCTGACATTGTCATTTTTTTCATTAAATAAATTATTGTCAATCAAAAGTTGGATTAAGTTTTGACATTCTGAAATTGACCATATAACTAGATTTACATCTGTTTAATTGATAAACCATTTCAATTACATTTCAATATATTTTCTTAATCTGTATAATTATTGTCCCTGTAACAGAAAGACACTAACTGTAAGGGATGATGAGAAAGGAATTCCTCCCTGTGTCTATTTAAAGATTGAGTTGTGGTCCCCTAGCTGCTTGAGGATACCTATGATTAATCACCACACTGCATGGAGCTCCTAATATGGCCTCGTCAGGAGACGCCATCACTGATAAGACTCTGACCCGCTGATTTCTATATTGCTCTCCACCACTCATTAAAGCCCTCCCTTCATGTAACCCCAACCCAACTCAGACACAATAACATTCCAGGACCCTGAACCCTCGTCCATATTTGGCAGAGAGGCTTTGTTTAAAAAGAGAACTCATGGTGAAACCCCCAACAGGTCACCATTCTGTCTCAAGGTAAGGTACTGGGACAAGGGCTTATAGATCAACAACTGCACTTAGATATTACAGCATTACCTGTGTTGCTATGAGCTGCAGACTTGTCTCATCCATTCGTTCTTTCCTCAGGACCATTGCACCTCAGTCTCCTCAGCAGGGATTGGTAAGGTAAGTGCATCTGTAAAATGAAAATGTGTTTGATTTAAAAACATTTTAGGCCAAGGGAAAGGAAATACAATTTATTACCAATGTAATACATTAATTAAAAAAAAACTGACTCTACACTGGCATATGCATTCTTTATCCTGCAATTACCTTAAGATGAATAGGCAACATAAGAGAATTTCAATTGAGATCCCTTTTTTGTAGGCACTGTGAAAAATGGGTGACGCCGCCATGGCAGAGTTTGGGGCAGCAGCCCCGTACCTGAGAAAGTCAGACAGGGAGCGTCTGGAAGCCCAGACCCGTCCCTTTGACATGAAGAAGGAGTGCTTTGTTCCTGACTCTGATGAGGAGTATGTGAAGGCTTCCGTTGTCAGCCGTGAGGGGGACAAAGTCACTGCTGAGACTGCAAAAGGGAAGGTCAGTAAGCTGGCAGGCACAGCTGCCCTGGATGCAACTGGTTTTCTAACTAAGACACAGTGGTAATGCAAGGGATTATTCACGTCCATTTGTCCTTTAGTCATATGTAGCAGGGAAGCAAAAAAAAAAAAAAAAAAGCCAGAGACTCAGAGGCGCGACGAGCTTGTGCTTCTTCTCACAGTGCTTTCATAGTAGTAGCTAAAATTCTGAATGATTAATAATTGTATATTAATTCTGACTATTTCCATTTTCAGACTGTCACAGTGAAGGAGTGTGATGTACATCCTCAGAACCCGCCAAAGTTTGATAAAATTGAAGACATGGCGATGTTCACCTTCCTCCATGAGCCTGCTGTGCTGTTTAACCTCAAAGAGCGTTACGCAGCATGGATGATCTATGTGAGTTGGAGGCTTAAAAAAAACAAAAAAAACATGATGAGGCAAAAAAAATATAACCTTCATCTAAAAACTGCATTCTACATTCATATATCAAAGGCTAATACAATCGTACCTTGAACAGTTAATCTTTCTCATTATCATAGACCTACTCGGGGCTGTTCTGTGTGACTGTCAACCCCTACAAGTGGCTGCCAGTCTACAACCAGGAAGTGGTTGTTGCCTATAGAGGAAAGAAGAGGAGTGAAGCTCCTCCTCATATCTTCTCCATCTCTGACAATGCCTACCAGTACATGCTAACTGGTAATTTACCTTCAATTATCGTATAATCATAGAAATGCAAAGCAGAATTTTGCTAAAGAATCCTCCAATGTCTACTTTCTTCTCTCTCACAGATAGAGAAAACCAGTCAATTCTTATCACGTAAGTTATGTTCATTTGGCTCTTTTATACTTTGACTTGGAATTATTTCATGCTGTGAGAACTTCAGAAAGTGGCATCCTACAGCCTTTCATGAAAGATGTTGTTTTTGCTAATATGATATGTTAAAGTAACATTGGACTAAAACAGTTCAACATGTACAATAACTTTGATCATGGTTTTAATGACAAAAAAACTTAACAGTTGAACAACAGTGAGTATACATTCTTTTGGGCAGTTTTAACACAATGTGATTATTTTACAAGCAGAAAATTTATGCCATCACTACTGTATTAATTTACAAATGTCTTGTAGTTTCATCAGGCCAAACACAGAACGACAAGCGTTAAAAAGGACAAGTATTACAGTGAATAGGATAATAACAGTTTTTGTGGTGGCTATGTAACTTATTTTTTGTTCATTGACCAAATGCCTGAAAAGGTGTGTGATATGATGAACTGCAGGTTGACAATTTGTCTATTTATCAAAACAATACATTTTCTGACTTCAGTGGAGAATCTGGTGCCGGAAAAACTGTCAACACCAAGAGAGTCATCCAGTACTTTGCCAGTATTGCAGCTGCTGGCGGGAAGAAGGATGTAGGCTCTGAGAAAAAGGTTAGAATGAATATCAAATAACTAAATAGACCCTTTAATGGCACATTTCTTTAGTGTGTTCAAGTTTCCATGAATGTTGCACTCCTGTATACTTTAGGGTACTCTGGAAGATCAGATCATCCAGGCTAACCCAGCTTTGGAGGCCTTTGGTAATGCCAAAACCATCAGGAATGACAACTCCTCTAGATTTGTGAGTATCTATCTGTAATGAAATAGCCGTTTGTGCCATTTCTATTCTAATTTTTTGTTGTCATACATTTTAGGGCAAATTCATCCGAATTCACTTTGCAGCCAGTGGAAAACTGGCCTCAGCTGATATCGAGACATGTAAGCAGTCTTTTCTCTAAACTTTTCATCTTCTTGATGATCACCTTCCCTCTTACATGATGCAAATTCTTTACAGATCTGCTGGAAAAGTCCCGTGTCACCTATCAGCTTAAGGCTGAGAGAGATTATCACATCTTCTATCAGATCCTTTCTCAGAAGAAACCTGAGCTGCTTGGTAAATGAAATTAATTGATCTTTGGACCACTAACAAGTAGCAGTTGTAATGTTGCGGAATCACTATCAAAACATCATTATCAAAAACATTCTGTTTTGCTTTCCAGAGATGTTGCTTATCACCAACAACCCCTATGACTACTCCTTCATCTCCCAAGGAGAGACTACAGTAGCCTCCATCAATGATGCTGAAGAGCTGATGGCCACTGATGTTAGTAGAGATGCAGAATCATGTATTCATATAATAATTTCAACAGCCACTCACATGACAACTTAAAGTAAAACGTGTTCATGTGTAGCAAATTAAAATCCATCTAAGTTAAAGATTCTAGAGTTAGACATTGTACAGTTTGCTGAAAAGTAAGTGTTATCTACTGCAGTTGTTGAAATAGCCAGATCTATTGCTACTGTTCTAGCTTTCCAAATATTATTTTGTATTCAGCTGTTGGTATAGCATTATGAAACTTAATGACATTGGTGTCCCTAGATGAGAGTGAAAACTATTTGCTTGGTCTAGAGAGCACATACTATCTTATCTCTCAGAACACCCGTCACTCTACTCTGTAGCCTGATACGATACAAAAACTTTACAACATAATATAATACCCCTCTTCTCATTCAGGACGCCTTTGATGTTCTTGGCTTCACTCAAGAGGAGAAGAATGGCATCTACAAGCTGACTGGTGCCATCATGCATCATGGTAACATGAAGTTTAAGCAGAAGCAGCGAGAAGAGCAAGCAGAGGCAGATGGCACTGAAGGTGAGAGAAACTCTCTGAAGCCTTGGAATATAATAAATTGGATAGAAAACATCAGGATGTAAGGCACTTACCATGATATTAAGCTTTTTTAAGACATTTGACATTTACATGTATTTTCTCAGATGCTGACAAAGTCGCATATCTAATGGGGCTGAACTCTGCTGACCTCATCAAAGGTCTCTGTCACCCAAGAGTCAAAGTTGGAAATGAATGGGTCACCAAGGGACAAAATGTCCAGCAGGTAAGAATAGAACTTGAGAGTTGAATTCATTGCAGGGTGTCAAAGTTCAATTAATGAAATGGCACAACAAGTGCTATTTACTATAACTTTTTCTTTTTTTATATTTTTCTTTAGGTGAACTATGCCATTGGTGCACTGTCTAAGTCAGTGTACGAGAAGATGTTTCTGTGGATGGTGGTGAGAATCAACCAATCCCTGGACACCAGGCAGCCGCGCCAGTACTTCATTGGTGTGCTGGACATTGCTGGATTTGAGATCTTTGATGTGCGTTTCTTATACTTGTGTTTATATAATCATACATTCTACAGGAAAAGATATGTATTCAGCTCCACTGGTTTCCATATGCAGGTAACAAAGTTCTGACTTTGAAAATGACTTCAACTTTTGTTAATTTGCATTACAGTTCAACACCTTTGAGCAGCTTTGCATCAACTTCACCAATGAAAAACTGCAACAGTTTTTCAACCACCACATGTTTGTGCTGGAGCAGGAAGAGTACAAGAAAGAGGGCATTGAATGGACATTCATTGACTTTGGTATGGACTTGCAGGCCTGTATTGACCTGATTGAGAAGGTGAGAGACTATGTCATGTTCAGCCATACATAAAGATTGATTGAAAATGGTATGATTCTCATTGCTTTTGTTTTTCATTTAAAATACTTTGGCCCTCAGCCCATGGGTATCATGTCCATCCTTGAAGAGGAGTGCATGTTCCCCAAAGCCTCTGATGCCACCTTTAAAGCTAAGCTCTATGACAACCACCTTGGGAAATCAAACAACTTCCAGAAGCCCAGAGTTGTGAAAGGGAAACCAGAGGCCCATTTTGCCCTGATGCACTACGCCGGAACTGTTGACTACAATATCAACAACTGGCTGGTGAAGAATAAGGATCCTCTGAATGAGACCGTTGTAGGACTATACCAGAAGTCTAATCTTAAGCTATTATCTTTCCTCTTTGTAAATTACGCTGGCGCAGAATCAGGTAAGAATATACTGAATGTACTACATTAACCTCCACTGAGAATGTCAATATTTTAGAAAATGTGTATCAGAATGATGACACAGTTATTTCTTCCTGTGTCTGTTAATTCACTAATGCCGATTAGATGGTGGAAAGGGCAAAGGAGGAGGAAGCAAGAAGAAGGGTTCTTCCTTCCAAACTGTGTCTGCTTTGCACAGGGTTAGTAAAAACACCTAACTATGTGTGAATCGCTATCTCATAGGGAAACTACAGATTGTGACGTAGACTTAATTTTACATTGATACGCATCAAAATAATCACCTTAACTGGGTGTTAAACACAGAATTGAATTATCTCCACAGGAGAACCTGAACAAGCTGATGACCAACTTGAGGTCTACTCACCCTCACTTTGTACGCTGCATCATCCCCAATGAGACGAAGACTCCTGGGGCCATGGAGAATCCTCTGGTGATGCACCAGCTGCGCTGTAACGGTGTGCTGGAAGGCATCAGGATCTGCAGGAAGGGCTTCCCCAACAGGATCCTCTATGGAGATTTCAAACAAAGGTACTGTCTCATAATAGACATACTTAATAATTACATAAGGAAAAGTAAATGCTGTTTTCTAAGATATTGTTTCTTTTTTTTATTTTCCAGATATCGAATCCTAAATCCAGCTGCCATTCCCGAGGGCACATTCATTGACAGTAAGAAAGGAGCTGAGAAACTTCTTGGCTCTCTGGATATTGACCACAACCAGTACAAGTTTGGACACACAAAGGTAAGTAATACAAGAGAAATTCTAAAGCACATGTATTATGAATTTCAAATCTATATCCAGTATAAAGTGGTAAAACAGTAGCACACGTAAAAGAATCATCAAGTCAGTAAAGCCACTGACTTAAGACCAATGCCAGTTTTAAGGCAGTACTTATCTTAGGTTTGTGAACAATAGCTAATATCAACCACTGTATAAAGTGACTTCTTAAACTACACCCCAAAAGCCAGTAGCAACAATTGCACTGAGCAAGGGTACTTTTGAGTCCAGAGGAATTCAACTTTGAATGGATTTTATCATTCCTTCCTCATTTAGAAGAAGTCTTTTCATTTAAAACTGAATTGCGAAACACTCTATAAAGTTTCAACATCAGCTTTACAGATTAATCATTGAGCATCCATTTGATATTTAATAATGATGACAGGATGTTACTGTAATAATGGTTTACAGGTATGTCTTAAATTAATGGTACTTGGACAGGTCTAAAAATGGTGGAGTAGACACGAGTTTCCATAATCAGATGTTTAAGGGTGTTTTTACATCCATTAATGTATAATTATGGGAGTAGAAATGAAGCATGTGCCCATTTGACTGTTTCCATAATGACTGAGAGAGAGTTTTATGCATCTGGCACTTGGTGGATATTTACATGCCATTCCATGCTCCTAAAGGTGTTCTTTAAGGCTGGTCTTCTTGGACAACTGGAGGAGATGCGGGATGACCGTTTGTCACTCATCATTACTGGAATCCAAGCCAGAGCAAGAGGTCTGCTGGCAAGAGTGGAATTCCAGAAGATTGTGGAAAGGAGGTCAATTTAATTTAAAATGAAAAATAATACCAAGTAACTGATAATAATTGTTTGATATGGTTTTGTGTTAAGTGTTAGTATTAACTTTGGTTAATCTCTGACAGAGATGCATTGTTGGTGATCCAGTGGAACATCCGTGCCTTCATGGGGGTCAAGAATTGGCCCTGGATGAAGCTGTTCTTCAAGATAAAACCCCTGTTGAGATCTGCTGAGGCAGAAAAGGAAATGGCCAACATGAAGGAAGAATTCCTGAAGCTGAAAGAGGCTTATGCAAAATCTGAAGCTCGTAGAAAGGAGCTAGAGGAGAAAATGGTCAGTCTTCTCCAAGAGAAGAATGATCTGCAGCTCCATGTTCAGGCTGTAAGTCCAACAACAGCATTCTTAATTTTTTGATGTAATTATTTTGCCATACAGTGTATCACATAGACATTAATCATGTATATTGCAATAGATCATACCTTATCACATTAATGACTATTTCCCTATAGGAGCAAGATAATCTTGCAGATGCTGAAGAAAGATGTGAAGGGCTGATCAAACACAAAATTCAGATGGAGGCAAAAGCCAAAGAGCTGACAGAAAGACTGGAGGATGAGGAGGAGATGAATGCTGAACTCACTGCTAAGAAGAGGAAGCTGGAGGATGAGTGTTCTGAGCTGAAGAAAGACATTGATGACTTAGAGTTAACTCTGGCTAAAGTGGAGAAAGAGAAGCATGCCACTGAGAACAAGGTACGACAACAACTTAGCTATTGATATATTGCATGTTTCTAACCTTTACACTTAGATAATTTTTAACACTTATCACTCATTTCACAGGTAAAGAACATGACTGAGGAGATGGCCGCTCTTGATGAAATCATTGCCAAGCTGACCAAGGAAAAGAAGGCCTTACAAGAAGCTCATCAGCAAACACTGGATGATCTGCAGAGTGAAGAAGACAAAGTCAACTCTCTGACCAAGGCCAAAGCCAAAGCTGGAGCAGCAAGTGGATGATGTAAGAATTCTACTACTTGTTATCTCCACACTAGTGTAATATGTCTGGTAAGATCATATGTTTCTTGCATATAGGGAAAAATAATTTGTGACTTTATGTGATGGTACTGCCCAGCTTGAAGGTTCACTGGAACAAGAGAAGAAGGTGCGTATGGATCTTGAGAGAGCAAAGAGGAAGCTGGAGGGAGACCTGAAATTAACTCAGGAGAGCGTAATGGACCTGGAGAATGACAAGCAGCAACTTGAAGAGCATCTGAAAAAGTAAAAATATTATTCTACTAAATACCAAATATGTCTAATAGATGACACATCTGTACAGATACAAGACAAACAGATGACCAGCTATTCTAATTCCAACTGCTGTTTTCATCACAGGAAAGATTTTGAACTCAGTCAGCTCAACAGCAAAATAGAGGACGAGCAGGCCATAACTATTCAGCTTCAAAAGAAACTGAAAGAGCTCCAGGTAATCACCATTTATGTTTAATATTGTTTAAGAAATTGGAAAAAAACAACAAAACAAAACCGCAAAAAATTCTATTGTAAGTGGTAACTAAATAATTCTGCCTTTAAAGGCCCGCATTGAGGAGCTTGAGGAAGAGCTGGAAGCAGAGCGAGCTGCGCGAGCCAAGGTGGAGAAGCAGAGAGCAGACTTAGCCAGAGAGCTGGAGGAGATCAGTGAGAGGCTGGAGGAGGCTGGTGGAGCAACATCTGCTCAGATCGAGATGAACAAGAAGAGGGAGGCTGAGTTCCAGAAACTCCGCAGAGACCTTGAAGAGGCCACTCTGCAACATGAAGCCACCGCTGCAACACTCAGGAAGAAACAAGCTGACAGTGTTGCTGACCTGGGAGAGCAGATTGACAACCTGCAGAGAGTTAAACAGAAACTGGAGAAGGAGAAGAGTGAGCTCAGACTGGAGCTGGATGATGTCGTCTCCAATATGGAACATATTGTCAAGATAAAGGTTGGCTAAACAGACAAGCTATTTCATTCTAAGTAGTTAGTGGTACACCGATGTTGGTATTTTAGGTAAAATAGGTGTAATTATATATTTTCTATTTTAAATCTAGACAAATCTTGAGAAGACATGCAGGACTGTGGAAGATCAGATGAATGAATACAAGACCAAATTTGAAGAGGCTCAACGCTGCATCAATGATTATAATATGCAAAAAGCAAAACTCCAAACGGAAAACGGTATATTTCTTACTTTAATACAAATGGATATCTTCTTATGTGTGTGATAGCTGAAAGTTTCAATGTATTAAATATGTATATATATATAACTGTATATATATATATATAATATATACTGTATATATATAATATATATATATATATATATATATAATATATGTGTATGTATATATATATATATATATATATATATAATATATATATATATATATAATATATATATATAAAACAACATTTTGGAAATAATAACTCCTTTGTGACACCTTTTGCCAAAATACTAGGTGAGCTCTCAAGGCAGCTGGAGGAGAAAGATTCTCTGGTTTCTCAGCTGACAAGAGGAAAAATGTCATACACTCAACAGATTGAAGACCTAAAGCGACAACTGGAAGAGGAGACCAAGGTGAAATTAATTTAAGTGACAGTACTGGATAGTAAATTTGTAACAGATGTACAGTCTGTCACAGTGTCACTTATTCATGTAATTTCTTTTTGACAGGCCAAGAATGCCTTAGCTCATGCAGTGCAGTCTGCTCGTCATGACTGTGACCTGCTCAGAGAGCAGTATGAGGAGGAGCAGGAGGCCAAGGCTGAGCTGCAGCGCAGCATGTCCAAGGCCAACTCTGAGGTGGCTCAGTGGAGAACTAAGTATGAGACTGATGCCATCCAGAGAACCGAGGAACTGGAGGAGGCAAAGTAAGACAGTTTGAGGTCCAAATTAACGATTTGCTATGTAAAGAGACGTCTTACTTCGTCTAGCAGATCAGCTTTTTGTTTGTGTTATGTTCCTACTAAAATGTAAGACGAACAAAAAGTTTGTCTGTTAGATGATCAAGCAGCCAGTCATATTAGTTGAATTTATAATAATGTATAAAGGAAGTACAACTGCAGGGAAATTAAATCATTTAAATGACTGCTTTCTAAAGGAAAAAGCTGGCTCAGCGTCTGCAGGAGGCTGAGGAGGCTGTTGAAGCTGTGAATGCTAAATGTTCCTCTCTGGAAAAGACCAAACACAGGCTGCAGAATGAGATTGAAGATCTCATGGTGGATGTGGAGAGGTCTAATGCTGCTGCTGCTGCTCTGGACAAGAAGCAAAGAAACTTTGACAAGGTGAAGTACTACAACTTAAGTAGTATTTGTTGGAAAAACAACAATTGGCACTGTAGCCTCTGAACATTTAGACAAGCAAAAATACCAAGATTCATTTTTTAGTTTGACCTCTTACCCTGATATTTTAATAATTAGGGGTTGCTGGAGGCACTATGGGTAGAATCTGAAAAAACCTAACCTTGGTGCCACCCAGTGGTAGCATTGGAAATACATTGAGATAGACTGCTGAGACAAATGGTCTACAGCGCAATACATTGCACCATTTCCACTAGCATTCAAACCTTTCCTCAAACATAAACTAATGTCAATGATAAAAGATACACATGGCACTGGCTTTTACAGGGGACTATAACTCTCCATTACACAAACTATGTCTATTTAGGACTGTTTTCAAATAATGAGAGAAATTCATATTAGGACTCCTCCAAGCCTGTAGTACTTTTTTCATTCAGCTGGCACGTGTACACTTATTGCTGGCCTTTCTTTTCACTGCAGGTCCTGTCTGAGTGGAAGCAGAAGTACGAGGAGTCTCAGTGTGAGCTGGAGAGCTCCCAGAAGGAGGCCAGGGCTCTGAGCACTGAGCTCTTCAAACTGAAGAACTCTTATGAGGAGTCTCTGGATCATCTGGAGACAATGAAGAGAGAGAATAAGAACTTACAGGGTAAGGTGTACTGCCTGTTTCCGCAGACATACTTTACAAAGAAATTGTAAACCATCTTACAGTTTTTTCCGATTGCTAAAACACAATTTTGCAAACTAGGCTGGTTTTATCAAAATACTAACACAATTCACCAAACCACACACCCAAACTGCAAAATACCTCATATATCCTGCAAAATGAAGCACTGCAACCAAAATAAAACTTTTGCACCAGATGGCACACACTTCATTCGTATTACAGATTTTTGCCTAACCAACTACACACTGCTGGGCAGAATGAAAAGCTCTCTCATCTTTAGTATGCTTTGCTATAATACTAACATAGTTCAAACTGTAGAGAATTCTTCAGATTGTTCACATGCACAGAAATATTTGCAGATACACACACGTGCTATTGAAATATTATTTTTTTTATTTTTCACCAAACAAGTCAGTGCAACATATGCACAGCAGATATATTTACATTAGAATGAACAAAAATATGCTCACAAAACAGTAAACTGAAAAAAGAAAATTGCAGAAAGAAAATCCGACAATGCGTGAGGCTTCACTCTCTGTCAGCCTCGCAGTGTCAGCTCATGGTTGATGACATGATCAACTAAGGTTGCTCTGATTTCATTTGTAAGTTGTTGTCTTCTTTGACCTCCTCTACCAGCTCTACCTCTCACTCCTCCTCCCCCTCTCATTCTCCCCCTCCCTCTTCCTCTTCCTCTCTCTGCAACGTCTTCCACTGTTGTTGGAAAAACAAGATGCTCACCTGTGGTCATTTCATGCTTACTTCCTGATTGAAGTGCTAACAAATACGGTAACAATTGTTTGGCCAGGTGGCCCATGTAGTGGCCAGTTAGCTCATGTAGTGTCATTTTAAATGGCAGTGTTTTGAAATCGGATTGTTGTGTCTTATGCAGAGAACTGCGTTCAGTGCACTTAAAAAGAGCCATTTCGAATTGCAAAATGTGTGTAAAGCAGAAAATGTGTTTAAAGTTTTGGAGACTTGAGAAGAGGTTTGGCTCTCTGTGTGTCAGTTTAAATATTTGTGCTATGCATGTCATTTTAGTGTGTGAGCAACTGGAAAAAACTGTAATCACAGTGCTTGACCTTCCACAGAGGAGATTTCTGACCTCACTGAGCAACTTGGTGAAGGTGGAAAGAGCATCCATGAACTGGAGAAATTACGGAAACAATTGGAACAGGAGAAGAATGAGATCCAATCTGCTCTTGAGGAAGCTGAGGTGCAGGCTTGCTTTGATGAATGAATATTCTTTTTTAACTAAACTGTCTGCTGTTATCTATAACTGTACCATCCTGTCCACCAGGCCTCCCTGGAGCATGAAGAAGGTAAGATTTTAAGAGCACAGCTAGAGTTTAATCAAGTTAAAGCTGAAATTGAACGCAAACTGGCTGAGAAAGATGAGGAGATGGAGCAGTGCAAGAGGAACCTGCAGAGGACAATTGACACCCTGCAGAGCTCTCTTGAGGCGGAGTGTCGCAGCAGGAATGAGGCCCTGCGTCTGAAGAAGAAGATGGAGGGAGACCTCAATGAGATGGAGATCCAGCTCAGCCAGGCCAACAGGCAGGCAGCTGAGGCCCAGAAACAACTGAAATCTGTTCATGCACATCTGAAGGTAAACTAGAAGAAAATAGTTTTTTTTGCAAGATGTTTCTAGTTCAAACTCATTATCAATATAAATGTTGTTATTGGTCATCCAATTAAGGATTGCCAAATTCAGCTGGATGAGTCTGTTCGGGCCAATGATGATATGAAGGAAAACATTGCCATTGTTGAGAGACGCAACAACCTGCTTCAGGCTGAACTGGAGGAACTGAGGTCAGCTCTTGAACAAACTGAGAGAGGTCGTAAACTTGCTGAGCAGGAGCTGCTGGATGTTAGTGAGAGGGTGCAGCTACTGCACTCACAGGTGAGACCTAGTCATGTACTGCACCCACCACAGATGACTGACTGTTTTTCTTGGACATTACAAAAAAAACTCAAAAGCATAACTATTCTTATGTGTAGAAACAGCTAAATATATTTTTTAATTTTCTTAAATCTCACGTTTCAAAAATATGTAGAACACTGGCCTGATAAACCAAAAGAAGAAGCTGGAGGCAGATGCTTCCCAGCTTCAGACTGAAGTGGAGGAAGCAGTGCAGGAATGCAGAAATGCTGAGGAAAAGGCCAAGAAGGCCATTACTGATGCTGCCATGATGGCAGAGGAGCTGAAGAAAGAGCAGGACACCAGCGCTCACCTGGAGCGTATGAAGAAGAACATGGAGCAAACCATTAAAGACCTGCAGCACCGCCTGGATGAAGCTGAACAGATCGCCATGAAGGGAGGCAAGAAGCAGCTGCAGAAGCTTGAGGCCAGGGTAAGATACATTTTCCAACATACAAATATCACGTGTAAAAATGATTATGACCAGCATTACTTTTGCATTTTTAAAGCTGCACTCCTTGTACTGCAAAACAAGCTGATAACCCTGATACATTACTGCCTTATACATTTGTTAAGGGTTACAACAGCCTTTCTGTACATCCAGCATACATCGAACAACATTATTATCCAAAGTTTTGTTTCAAAACGGCGAACAAAGACAGTATGTTCATCAATCCTTGGCTTTTTAAACCTGGCTTGGGCTCCACCAAATCCTGAGCAAACAATGATGTTTAATTAATTTGCTAGATGATCCAATTTATACACCAAGTAGTCATTGACTTTGTTTTGATTGCTATAAAACCAAAACAGTGAACAAAAAATCTCAGCAGAACTGCAGAGTGAATTGATCATTTTCTTGGAGTCTGCCCCCTTTCACATCTTACAGTTATTTCAATAAATGTTACAATATATTGAATCAATATTTGGATTGAGTGAGAGGTTTGAGCTGAGCTCATTATGGATTGGTGAATTTCCAAAAAATAATCTTTTGATGTTCTCAGGTGAGGGAGCTGGAGAATGAGGTGGAGTTGGAACAGAAGAAGAGCAGTGAAGCAATAAAAGGAATCCGTAAATATGAGAGACGCATCAAGGAGCTCACATACCAGGTTTATACCAGTAAACAGTATATACAGAAATATATAAGCATCATATATATGCAAATTGAGATCATATTTAATTAAACTTGAGAGTCTCTTTCCTATTCCTCTAATTTATTCAGACTGAGGAAGACCGCAAGAATACTGTTCGTCTGCAGGATCTGGTCGACAAGCTCCAGCTGAAAGTTAAAGCCTACAAGAGAGCTGCTGAGGAGGCTGTAAGTGTGGGCTAAAAGTTGTCTCTGGTCTGTTATGGGTGTTCAGCCTTCATTCATAATTTACTTCCCTTTGAAGAATGTTAATTGAGGCTTAAAAAAAGCAACTTTGTAATCCATGATAGTTCATAGCAGCAGTTCATATCACATAATACAACCTTACATTAGTGGATTTGAGTTTTACCCAGAAAACATGTCGGCCTCCCCTTTGACTTGTTTCAGACCTAGCTGGTAAACTACAAACCAATATAGAGTTTTAAAATAATACAAACATTGTGGTTCTACTGTAGCTGTTTCTGCACTTTCAATTGCAGACCACGTGGCCTGAAGAATTTCCTAAGAGGGTTGTCTCCTAATGTAAAGTTATATCATAATTTGGCCTGTGTTTTTGCTGAATTCTGTAGGAAGAGCAGGCCAATACTCATCTGTCCAAGTTCCGCAAACTGCAGCATGAGCTGGATGAGGCTGAAGAGCGAGCTGACATAGCTGAGTCTCAGGTCAACAAGCTGCGTGCCAAGAGCCGTGATGTGGGCTCAAAGGTAAGAGGTTACTTTAGATTTCAACACAACAGTTGATATACACTTCTGCCTTTAGAAGTACTGCACAAGTACTTTCATAAATCCTCATCATTTTCATATCATTTCAATGTAATTCATTTTTATTTTATTCATCATGCATAGCCAGTAATTACATAACTGCTCATCACTTTATTGGGAATAAATAAAACAGACCAGTTTTTTTATAGATCATTTTATTCTGATATTTTTTAAATGGATTTGGTAAGTTGTATTAAAGTCATTCAGTAGGTTAGTAGAAATGCGATCTTTATCACACAGAAGACACCTTGATAATTTAAGTAAGTTGATCTTCAAAATGATTGACCTTATATATTATCTCATATTCTATTCTATTCTATTAGAGAATTTACTTTGTGTCAGTACATGTACCTGCTTGCGGACAGCTTGTACTGTATTATTAGCCTTTACAGTGACTGGAGCACGCTGCTGTAATGTTGTGTCTGTATACGGCCTATTGTAAAAGATAAATGATTTCATATGATTTTTAAAAAATAGTAGCTACCAGTAAAAGAAAATAATGCAACATTGTTTGGATTCAACCAATCCTAGAAAAAATCTTAATTTTCAAACATTTCAAGTTATTTCTTTATAAGCTTATGTAGTATACAGTAAATTAATGCTAAAAAATTGTTTACTTGTCCCATCTTGAAGGTGAAAAAAGGAGTGATTTGTAACAAATTATGCCACTCAAACACAAAATCTAGTTCCCATGTATACCTTGTGTGACACTAGTTGAGTCTTGAAGGTTCTCTGTCACTGATTTCTCTCTCTTTGTCTTCATCATTCTTCATCACAGAAAGGACTAGAGGAGGAGTGAAACTCACGGACAGCCACCTAAGACCTTTGGGATGACCTGTGCTGTAGTTCTCATTGTCTTCAAAGCACTGTAACTGTAGAATAAAGCAAAGTGGATTCAAATTAATGTGTAAATACTTCTTTTATTTCAGGCAAAGGGGAGACCTGTCATGTAATGTTTAGGTCAATACGGTAAATTCAAAAGCTTTCACTTTATTACCATTGAAAAATATCATCCAGTTGATAGATGCATCACCAGTATATCAAATAATATCCAATGAAGTCATGAGAAGGGTGAGCTAAAAACACACACACACACACACACACACACACACACACACACACACACACACACACACACACACACACACACACACATACTTGCATTTCAATAAAATACTAACATAGTAACAATGTGTTCAGCCAATCAATACCTGACATAAAACTTATTTAACTAGCTATCTATGGGTCACAAATGGAGACATTACATGCTAGTTATTGATCATAAGTATCTTTAGTAAGTATATTTAACTATAAGTTAGTATTTTTCTTTTTTTCATTTTCAGTAACATTAACTAAATCGTTATAATTAAAATACATCTTTAATAATAGTCTACCGATTGTTTCTTGTGCAATTGTGTGAGCAAGATAACATAACCATATGCTTAATCACTGTGTGGCACATATCCATAATGACAAACTTCTCAGTTAACTAGGCATTATTCAAACATATTGACCAGTTATTTGTATTATAAAAGTAGACAGATATTCTTATGAACCACAATGGATCATAACATAACTTATTATGCAAGAGACCTGACACCACCAGAGACATTGCACATTAGCCTTTACCCTATGCATTAGTGTAGTGTGTTTAATATGTTATATTATATTATATTATATTATATTATATATAATAACATTTATATCAGTTTCATATGCATCAGAATTTTATGAATATATAGTGCCAGGGCTCCCAACATATAGCCTAAATCCCCCTAGTATATCCCAGGATAAAAAAAACAAACAGATTTTGTTCCCTGTAAAACCTCAAATAGTGGATCTAAGGTTATTATACATCAGGTTAATAATATACGGACGAACAAAGGTCCATTCCTGGAGAAACATGTATTCCTTGCTATTTTAAAGACACTGACATTGTGATGCCTTTTAATAAAAAACAGTAGATGAATACAAAACATTTTTCCTTTATGGTATTGTATTAGATACTGCCATGACCAGAAATTATATATATAGGTGTGGGGTTTATGGGGTGTCATGATAGTCTGCGCAACATCAACAGATTGTTGATATATAATTTACAAACAAATTTCAAAAAGGCTTAGAAACAACAAAGTATGACATTTCTGATAGAAAGGCCTATCTCTGTGTTATAGGTTTGAATAATAGCAACTTTTTAGATGTAGCTGTAGCTTTTTAATGAAAGTAATATACAACTAATGTGACTAAAATGTCGAAAGATACTGGGTCTGTGTCATCATCCATTCATTCAATTATTTAGTTCGATCTGGCAAATGAAAAATGAGTATGAATTTCATGTTTTTGTCTTTCTTTATCCATCAAATATTAAAAAATTCATTTTAATAATTTCAAGGACCACACTATAGTACAGGTAACACATTCTGTCTCCACCTGTGTGTTCGGTTACATATTGGAATACTAGATTAGACACATTCTTTAAAGGTGCAAAGAACAATTCTGAAGAAAGATAGTTAATTGTTTAGTCTCATTGATACTGATGCTTTTGGTTGGTAGGTTGGGCTGGCACATTGCCCTTTAAAGTGAAACTCCTGCCAAAAAGCAACCTAGGCTTTATTTGTGATTGAATATGAGTCAAACCTTTGTGTTAAAGCATAATTACGACGAAAGAGGCACTTTTAAGATTTACCGTAGTTTCGTTTTCGGGCAAACTAATTTTCAATGGAGTACGGGGGCACTGGCACGCTAGCATCAAAAACTCTACAACTCACGTTATCTGCTGTATCTTCAGATCCAGCTCCTATGTTGAGTAGTTCAAAAACCTTCTTTTTAGTAAACTTTGCATACACAAACAATGTTCTCAATGCTCGTGTTCATGTGTAGAGACCCTGGTGATACTACGAGCAAAGTTTCATGTTGTGTCGAGCCTTCTTAGTGTTTTAAAAATAGCGATTTTGATGCTAGCGTGCCAGTGCCCCCACACTCCACTGAAAATGAGCTTGCCCGAAAACGAAACTACAGTTAATTTTAAAAGTGCCTCTGTCATCGTAAATATGCTTTTACATGAAGGTTTGACTCATATTCAATCACAAATAAAGCCTTGGTTGCTTTTTGTGGCGAGAGTTTCACTTTAATGGTGATACAGTTGAGAAAAGGTTTTGATATTACTCAACACATACATGCTCACCGATACCAATGCTCCAGCCACTTCCAGCTGTTGATAATTCAATATTGTTAATGATCAAATTTCAGCAGTATTTTATCAGAATGATGTAATCTTCCCATGTTGTTGTTCTACAAAAATTATGGATTCAGAGCAAGCTGACAGTTACTTTAGTTTTAGATCACAAATATGGCCTAATGTAACGCATAACAGTGAAGAATATTTCCAGTGATTTCAACAGTAGCTTACTAGCCATTTGCCATACTGTATCCATATTGATATATCGATTACATACAATTTATTAATTATAATTCATTTCAAACCATGCTGCCCAGCTACATTATGTAACATGCAGAATAACGATAGAGCGCCGGCTCTTGGCTATTGCTTAAGCTAGCACATGCAATCTTTATACACTATAAACAGCTTTTTATAGTGGAATAGATAGAATGAATTAAAAATTTAACAAAATCCAGTTCAAAGAAATAAAAAGCTGATTTAAAATGTGGTTTTATAGAATGTAGAAAAAACATGTATTTTAATCAGCATTGTTCACACTACACATGCCTGCTAGGTGAATCTAGCTGAATTTGGCTTACCATACCTGATTCATCCGCAGCAGCAGGAGGGACTGAGGCTTCACTTGTGCTACTGGCAAAAAGGGAACCTGGTGATGGGTGGATACCAACTTGACACTCATCTCACACTGCATGCTGACCTTGATCTCACATGGTTGGTCCTTAAAGGGCTACAGTAATTTACACAGAGATTTTAAGATTATAAATACATTGCAAAGTGTTATTTTTGTTATTCACATAGTAACACTAACAAAACTATGCAACTTTTATTCTGTCCTGCTGACCCTTTGAGCCTTAAAAACCTTAGCACATTATTACATGTGTGCTATAGGCTGTGTGTCAACTACTTAAAATGAAGGACTGTGATATTTAGAAATACTTTAGGATTAACAGACACCACCAAAAATAGCATATCAAGGTGACACCATTTGTTCTTTCCATCAAAGATTTTAGCCGCCAACAATGCCGCATACAAAGGCCTCACCTTTGAGGAGTCTGGTTACAACTCTGTACCCATACACTGAAAAGGGGATGAAATCCAGGAAGGGAACTCAAGGCAGAAGATTCCTGCAATGATTTAGACAGCTGAAAATGAAAATGAGTCAAGCAATGTCAAAGCAAATTCTGATCAACTCATGCAAGGTCCATTGTAAAATTGGTCAGCACTCCTTCTCATTTCCAACAAAATTTTTACTTATGGCCTCATTTGTTGAGGGATGACAATGGATAGCTGGCTATCTTCCATGAATCCATTTTCTTTATTTTCTCCTTGAAGTGCTTATTTGTATTTTTTCGATTATGTCTCATTAATTAGATTGAGTGAAGGCTATGGTCTCCCTACCACAACCTTTTCAGATGGAAATCAATTTTTAAAACTGCATGGATTCAGACCACAAAAAATTACTATAAATTATCATATAACCCAGTGGAATAAAAATGTAAGGTGTAAAATGTAAATGTAAAAAAAAAACAAAAAACGATGTAAACTTGTCCTCTAGAAGAAAGGGGGGTTTCTTTTTGTAAATTTGCACCTGTTACCCCTCATCCATTTTGACACTGGTGACTCTGCTCTTCAGCTATACTGCTGCCCTTCTCAATCAGAGACAAAAAATCCAGGCAAGAATTTCACAGGGTTATCTTTGTCCTCAAGGCCAAAAGAAAGGGAACAATGCCATGACGACACCATGAGACAAAGGGTGTAGACCTTGCCGGGCAGAACAGTGATGAGTGATAATTTAAAGTCCCTGACCTTAGCTCTCACTCAACAACAGCTGCGACACTTTATTGTCTCAGCTGAGGATACAGAAATGCTTTCATCACCCTTCACATGACTGACCTTCTCTGAACTTTATTTATTGATTAAGAATCTTGACAAAGCCAGAGCTGTTCTCAAAGCAAGAACATATCAGTTTTATTAAGTCATTAACCTTTCTGTTCTATCACCCCCATTGGGATTTAGAACAGACACTAAGTTGACTAGAGCTGTAGAGAGAAAAAGAGTAAATAATAATGGAAAATGAAGTGGATCCTGTTGACTCTCAGTAATGCTTTAACACTGTGTTTTTTTTTTTTTTTACATGTAAATTAATTTAAATAGATTGTTCTAACCCCTTCCATGTTTTAATTTTTCCAGCTTTTAAGTAGTGGTTATCAAAAATTGCAGATGCTAGAAAACTAAAAGAGATCATTTGCAAGGATCATCCCTCTGAAGCTGAAATATACAGTTTAACATAGGAAATTTATTTGACATAGTTCATTAAATCCATCATAAACACAAGTCATTCATTTTAAGGGTATACGGTTTAAGGTAAACATATAAATGCCCTTTAAAATTCTGAAATATTAAATGTTGAAAATGTAAGTATTTATTTTGTTAAAAGTAACCAAAATATAAACAAAGCTAAATATTAAAACTATGAAATCACGCTCAACAGATCTGATTGAAAAGGGTCATTAGGTAGTAAGAAATAAACACAATATATATATATATATATATATATATATATATATATATATATATATATATATATATATATATATATACTCGAAACCTGTTATGATTTGTATAAAAATAAAATAAAAGTCACTTGATATTAAGCCTGTCCCTGATCCCCACCTCTTGCCCTCCCCTTTCTTTGTACCATGTATTGTCCTAGCCTTGTTTGTCACAAGGTGAAAGCAACAAATAGCAGCAGGATATTCTGCCCAATTAGAAGAACGCTTTTTTCATGTGCCACCTTTCTCTAAAAATTCATCCCATATTTGGTGCATAAACAACCTTTATTAATGGAGGGATGGCTGCTGTCAGCTATGGAGCTCATCACAATACTTGATTAAAGGTAAGCAAGACATTTATATCAGTGGTACGTAATAGAAATGTGACAAGACATTCGCTGCCTTGACTGTAACATGTTTTGGGTATCATATTATTTGCAATGAAATAATGTTTTGCTTTGTTATTGGGTTTTAATAGCACGACTTGACTGTCTGATAGACCCTGGTCACGTTTGGACTCCAAACCCAAGGTAAGAGCCACTTTTGACTCTATCTGAAAAGTCTTTAATCTGGACTATAGCATCTGCTACATCAGAAGGGACATACACTTAATTGTTGCTCTTTTATGTACATGGTATATATCAAGGCATCAAGGTAATTTAATACAATAGATAGTTTGCACAGATGGTATTGTGATAGTACTAGCTACCTTATTGTTATTGCAGGTGTTATCCTAATAGCTTATGTAATTCATTAAAAGTCGTAAAAAAAAATGTAATAAAAATAATTCTGATGTCATTATCTGATATCTATCACCATTTGTAAATCCATAACAGCTTGAAAAATGGGTGATGCTGCCATGGCAGAGTTTGGGACTGCTGCTTCTTTTCTGAGAAAGTCAGATAAGGAGCGTTTAGAAGCCCAAACCCGTCCCTTCGACATGAAGAAGGAGTGCTTTGTTCCTGACCCAGAGGTTGAGTACGTCAAAGCTTCCATTACCAGTCGTGATGGTGACAAAGTCACAGCTAACACTGAATTTGGAAAGGTAAATAAATTATAGGATTTGCAGGAGAGTACTAATTTACATGTTTTACAGGGGCATTTGGTTAATTTTGGTGTGACTGTAAAACGTGTATTTTTTTCCCCTAGACTGTCACAGTGAAGGAGTGTGATGTACATCCTCAGAACCCGCCAAAGTTTGATAAAATTGAAGACATGGCGATGTTCACCTTCCTCCATGAGCCTGCTGTGCTGTTTAACCTCAAAGAGCGTTACGCAGCATGGATGATCTATGTAAGGCAATTAAATGTGTATATGAAACCTTGTCTACATTGATAAAGCACTTGTTAATAAGTTAAGTTAATAAGCAACATACTTATGACTGAGTAACACATGATGTTATCATCCTATTATTTGTACTCCTCTTACCATGCAGACCTACTCGGGGCTGTTCTGTGTGACTGTCAACCCCTACAAGTGGCTGCCAGTCTACAACCAGGAAGTGGTTGTTGCCTATAGAGGAAAGAAGAGGAGTGAAGCTCCTCCTCATATCTTCTCCATCTCTGACAATGCCTACCAGTACATGCTGTCAGGTAAATAATCTATTTCAACCTTCATCTTGTTTAAATACTCAATTCTGACATCATTCCTTTTTTCTTTTTTTTTACTGATAACCTGAAAAATCACTCTCACTGACAGATAGAGAAAACCAGTCAATCCTTATCACGTAAGTCACACAGGACAACAAAAACTTCTTCAGTATCTATGTGTTATAGGTCTTGGCCTAAATATCTCTGTCTTTCTTCTGCTCAGTGGAGAATCCGGTGCTGGAAAGACTGTCAACACCAAGCGCGTCATTCAGTACTTTGCCAGTATTGCAGCTGCCCCTACTGGAAAGAAAGATCCAGCTGCTGAGAAGAAGGTCTGTATTACTGAATATATCTCTGAATATTTCACAAAGCGTAATTTCACTGCTTTACTTCTACACTATGTAGTTTTAACCTTATATACTTGGCATTGAACCTGCAGTTGTTTCTATATTTAACAAAATCAGGGTACCCTGGAGGATCAAATCATTCAGGCTAACCCTGCTCTGGAGGCCTTTGGTAATGCCAAAACCATCAGGAATGACAACTCCTCCAGATTTGTGAGTGTCTGTGGAATTGCAAATTGTAGTTTCTAAACTGAAGTGAATCATCAGAACTAACATCAACTCTCTTCCTCTAAGGGTAAATTCATCCGCATTCATTTTGATAACCGAGGAAAGCTGGCCTCTGCAGATATCGAAACTTGTAAGTAATAAGGTTTATGTAACACATTTAAAGGTATCACCTGTCAACTTATCAGTTTAAACAACAACAACCTATTTCTCTAACAGACCTTTTGGAAAAGTCTCGTGTGACTTTCCAGCTCAAAGCTGAGAGGGACTACCACATTTTCTACCAAATCTTGTCTCAGCAAAAGCCTGAACTTCTGGGTATATATCTAACTTAAATGTTTTATTTCTCAAGAGCCATTAACACTGAGAGTTATTACTGTATTTGAATACAGTGGGTTATTCTGTAACACATTTTTTCATCCCTCCTTAGAAATGTTGCTTATCACAAACAACCCCTATGACTACGCCTTCATCTCCCAAGGAGAGACCACAGTTGCCTCTATCAATGATTCTGAAGAGCTGATGGCCACTGATGTGAGAAGAATTTTCAAATCCAAGTCTTTATAAATTAATTTATATCACACAAAAAATGCATTTTGAGCTTTTTTTTCCCAGGATGCCTTTGATGTTCTTGGTTTCAATCAAGAGGAGAAAAACGGCATTTACAAGCTGACTGGTGCCATCATGCATCATGGTAACATGAAGTTTAAGCAGAAGCAGCGAGAAGAGCAAGCAGAGGCAGATGGCACGGAAGGTGAGAGATGGTTTTCAATTACAAACAAAAGAAAATACAGCTAAAGAAATCGGGGATATAGGAATGACATTGACATTCACAGGCAGTGATGACACTGATGAATAAGTACCACAATGTCAACAGATGCTGACAAAGTTGCATATCTGATGGGGCTGAACTCTGCTGACCTCATAAAAGGTCTCTGTCACCCAAGAGTCAAAGTAGGAAATGAATGGGTCACCAAGGGACAAAATGTTGCTCAGGTAAGAGAAAGAGATTTTTTGTATTGATGTTCAAGTTTTAAATAAGTCTAGTAAGATTTATCAGGATGTTTATTTGGATTTTTTTGTCAGGTGAACTATGCCATTGGTGCACTGTCTAAGTCCGTGTATGAGAAGATGTTTCTATGGATGGTGGTGAGAATTAACCAATCCCTGGACACCAAGCAGCCGCGCCAGTACTTCATTGGTGTGCTGGACATTGCTGGATTTGAAATCTTTGATGTGAGTTTAAAAATAACACACAATCAATATGAAGTAGTCTTTGTTTGAGGTGAAATTATTGAGCCTGGTCTTACTGTGCACCATTTTATTACAGTTCAACACATTTGAGCAGCTTTGCATCAACTTCACCAATGAAAAACTGCAACAGTTTTTCAACCACCACATGTTTGTGCTGGAGCAGGAAGAGTACAAGAAAGAGGGCATTGAATGGACTTTTATAGATTTTGGTATGGACTTGCAGGCCTGTATTGACCTGATTGAAAAGGTAAAGTACCTAAAACTACTGTCATTTAAGTATGTTACTGCTTTGTTTATTTCATTTTTAAAACAGTTCCATGACATTTGTCTTTATACTATGGTGATCTTACAGCCCATGGGTATCATGTCCATCCTTGAAGAGGAGTGCATGTTCCCAAAAGCCTCTGATGCCACCTTTAAAGCTAAGCTCTATGACAACCATCTTGGGAAATCAAACAACTTCCAGAAGCCCAGAGTTGTCAAAGGGAAACCAGAGGCCCATTTTGCCCTGATGCACTACGCCGGAACTGTTGATTACAATATCAACAACTGGCTGGTGAAGAACAAGGATCCTCTGAATGAGACCGTTGTTACACTGTATCAAAAATCTACTGTTAAGCTACTTGCTACACTCTTTGCAAATTATGCTGGAGCTGATTCAGGTTTGTATTTAGAAAGGGGATAGAATCTTAGTTTGAAAGGATTATCATTGTAACATGTCGAAGGGTTATAGAAAGGGTAAAGCTTGAACTGTAAAATGAAGAAACTTTTAAGGTAAAAGCAAAATTTGACATGTATCCTTGTCATTTGTTTTTCTGAGTGTAATCTGCACAGTTTAAAACATTCTTAAACATATATTCTATATATCTTTTCTTTTGAAAGTCTAATGATTCACATTGTATTTAACTCAAGAGTCTGGTGGGAAGGGCAAAGGCGGGGGCACCAAGAAGAAAGGCTCATCTTTCCAAACTGTATCAGCTTTACATAGGGTGAGATCAATTTCATACAGTGTGTGACACATTAGCAAATTGACAGGTTCTTCTCAGACTTGAGACAATGTCCTCAACCGCATATCATTATGCTATTTATACTGATAATGGTACACCTAATGACAAGGCAAATGGCAACCAATGCTGTTATCTTGGGTGCACTTACAGGAGAACCTGAACAAGCTGATGACCAACTTGAGGTCTACTCACCCTCACTTTGTACGCTGCATCATCCCCAATGAGACCAAGACTCCTGGGGCCATGGAGAATCCTCTGGTGATGCACCAGCTGCGCTGTAACGGTGTGCTGGAAGGCATCAGGATCTGCAGGAAGGGCTTCCCCAACAGGATCCTCTATGGAGATTTCAAACAGAGGTTTGCATGTGATGGAAAAAAAAACACACATTTAAAAGTAACAATGGTGGCAAACGATTAACTCTGTCAGATACAGATGGGTGTATCAAATTATAGGAAAATACATCAAGTCTCCAAGACTGGGGGTAACTATGACTGACTAAAGCAGGTTCAAGCTGACTTGTCATAGACTGACCAAGTTTCAGGCACTCTGCTGATGGGATGGACACCATTCTGCAACGAGATATGCCCTCATTTAGAGTTTGACAGTGAAGACCACTGTCTAACATGTTGTTACAAAATCTCCAAAAGGGGTTAAATTGTGTTTAGATCTGATAACTTTGAAAGCTATAGCATATGATTCACATAATTTTGATATGGACCAAACCATTCACTTAATCTTCATGCCCTGCATGCATTTGATATTTTTGCCCACTGATTTTGTTTATCTATTTTTTTCTTAAGAGTTTGCTATTTTATATAACATGAAACTAAAATCATTTCTTATCTGCATTACAAAGATACCGAATTTTGAATCCAAATGCTATCCCTGAAGGACAGTTCATCGATAACAAAAAAGCTGCGGAGAAGCTTTTGGGCTCCTTGGATATAGACCATACCCAGTACAGACTGGGGCACACCAAGGTAAGTATTGGTGAAATACATGTAATGTATATAGTATAACGCAAATATATTTCTGCCTCGATGTGATGAGGAATAGAATAGCATGAAAGTGTACTTTTGGTTGTTGTGGTTTTCTATTGACCACAATTCTATGAGTACAGAAAAATGCTAGACATCAATTTGTTCAGCTAATTCTGCTGCCATTCACAACATCTGTGGTAGGTCAGAAAAATGTGGCTGTCTTAAGTAAGGCATCAGTCTGCAGTCTTCAACATACACACTCACACCTGTCTTCACCTGTGTGTGTTGTGTTTGCATATATTGATCTAAACTGTTGTCAAAAATCAGGTATTCTTTAAAGCTGGGCTGCTTGGTCTCCTGGAGGAGATGCGAGATGACCGTTTAGCTCTAATCATAACCAGGATCCAGGCAAGGTCAAGAGGTGTTTTGGCAAGAATTGAATTCCAGAAGATTGTTGAACGCAGGTACATGCACTATCAGATGCCTGAGGCATACAGTAGGAGATAAAGATTCAACATGTGCATTATATAACAAGCAGACTACCATGAAAAATGGACTCAAAATACAGTGTCAAGGAAATACATACTTGTATTACTTCAATATCTTTATCAATCAATACTCACAGGGATGCACTTCTAGTGATCCAGTGGAACATTCGTGCCTTCATGGGGGTCAAGAATTGGCCCTGGATGAAGATGTATTTCAAGATTAAACCTCTACTGAAGTCAGCAGAAACTGAGAAGGAGATGGCCAACATGAAGGAAGAGTTTACCAAGCTAAAAGAGGCTTACGCAAAATCTGAAGCTCGCAGGAAGGAGCTTGAAGAAAAAATGGTCACTCTGCTCCAAGAGAAGAATGATCTACAGCTCCAAGTCCAGGCTGCAAGTCTAAGCATTGTTATTTTAATGTCATGATATGAAAGTACATACCGTATGATGTGTACATATATCATTTATATGTGTATAAATAACAGAAACATTAATCGTGTATATTGCTGCTGATGATATTTTATCAAATAAATGACCATTTCAATTTAGGAGCAAGATAATCTTGCAGATGCTGAGGAAAGATGTGAAGGGCTGATCAAGAGCAAGATTCAGCTGGAGGCAAAAATCAAAGAGTTAACAGAAAGACTGGAGGATGAGGAGGAGATGAATGCTGAACTCACTGCTAAGAAGAGGAAGCTGGAGGATGAGTGTTCTGAGCTGAAGAAAGACATTGATGACTTAGAGTTAACTCTGGCCAAAGTGGAGAAAGAGAAGCATGCCACAGAGAATAAGGTAACAAAAAACGAAATATGTGAAATCACTTCAATGTGTCCCAATGACCATTTGTCCTTGATTAAAAAAAAAACAAACTCTGCTGGCCATAGGTTAAAAACCTGACTGAGGAGTTGGCAGCTTTGGAAGAAATCATTGCCAAGCTGACCAAGGAAAAGAAGGCCTTACAAGAAGCTCATCAGCAAACACTGGATGATCTGCAGAGTGAAGAAGACAAAGTCAACTCTCTGACCAAGGCCAAAGCGAAACTGGAGCAGCAAGTGGATGATGTAAGAACATAGAAAATAAATTAATACATTATTTAAAAATAATTGAGAAATGTAACGTTAAATATATATTAATGTAATATATATATATATATATATATATATATATATATATATATATATATATATATATATATTTAATATTATATCTAATTTATAAAATAAATTCAACTGAAATGCTGGAAATCACACCCTACAGCTTGAAGGATCTCTTGAGCAAGAGAAGAAAGTGCGTATGGACCTTGAGAGAGCAAAGCGGAAGCTTGAGGGAGACCTTAAGCTAGCTCAAGAGAGTATCATGGACCTGGAAAATGACAAGCAGCAACTTGAAGAGAGGCTGAAAAAGTAAATTAAACCTACTCTGCACATTTGTATTCAAAGCTTTGTGTCTGTCGTTACATTTTACATCTTTCTATCCACAGAAAAGATTTTGAAATCAGCCAACTCAATGGCAGAATAGAAGATGAACAAGCAATGTGTGCCCAGCTCCAGAAAAAATTGAAGGAGTTGCAGGTAATGAAAATAAGATACAAATGTAGGGATGTTACATTTAAATAATTCAACAACCTGTAGGTATCTAACGCAAAAAATCACTTTTATTTCATAGGCCCGTATTGAGGAGCTTGAAGAAGAGCTGGAAGCAGAGCGAGCTGCGCGAGCCAAGGTGGAGAAGCAGAGAGCAGACTTAGCCAGAGAGCTGGAGGAGATCAGTGAGAGGCTGGAGGAGGCTGGTGGAGCAACATCTGCTCAGATCGAGATGAACAAGAAGAGGGAGGCTGAGTTCCAGAAACTCCGCAGAGACCTTGAAGAGGCCACTCTGCAGCATGAAGCCACCGCTGCAACACTCAGGAAGAAACAAGCTGACAGTGTTGCTGACCTGGGAGAGCAGATTGACAACCTGCAGAGAGTTAAACAGAAACTGGAGAAGGAGAAGAGTGAGCTCAGACTGGAGCTGGATGATGTCGTCTCCAATATGGAACATATTGTGAAAGCTAAGGTAAAATATGTAATGTATGAATATATTTTTCTATTCGTAAAGTAGTTTACGTACTGTTGTTAATATTACTTGTTTTCAGAACAATTTGGAGAAAATGTGCAGGTCTCTGGAAGACCACATGAATGAATATAAAACAAAGTCTGAGGAGGGCCAGCGTACCATCAATGACTTCACCATGCAGAAAGCAAAGCTTCAAACTGAGAATGGTAGGCATTTGATTGGAAAAGTATATTATGTTTGGTACATTCTAAAATACTCATTCTTTTTTCATCAAATCTAGGTGAACTTTCAAGACAGCTTGAGGAAAAGGATTCTCTGGTGTCTCAACTCACCAGAGGAAAACAATCCTACACTCAACAAATTGAAGACCTTAAGAGACAACTGGAGGAAGAAGTCAAGGTAGCACACAAATACCAATGAGATGCTCATTAAGTGTAGATGAAATATTGACACATGATAGTCACTGAGGTATGCTTCATTTCAGGCCAAGAATGCACTAGCCCATGCAGTGCAGTCTGCTCGTCATGACTGTGACCTGCTCAGAGAGCAGTTTGAGGAGGAGCAGGAGGCAAAGACTGATCTGCAGCGTAGCATGTCCAAGGCCAACTCTGAGGTGGCTCAGTGGAGAACTAAGTACGAGACTGATGCCATCCAGAGAACCGAGGAACTGGAGGAGGCAAAGTGAGTAAAAAAACGTTTTGGTTTAAACAACACTGCATTGTTTAAAAGCAATAAACCCGAAAATAATTCACCATAAATCATTACAATAAAATAACGAAAATAAAATACTTCATACTCAAAATCCAGAAAGAAGCTGGCTCAGCGTCTGCAGGATGCTGAGGAGGCTGTTGAAGCTGTGAATGCTAAATGTTCCTCTCTGGAAAAGACCAAACACAGGCTGCAGAATGAGATTGAAGATCTCATGGTGGATGTGGAGAGGTCTAATGCTGCTGCTGCTGCTCTGGACAAGAGGCAAAGAAACTTTGACAAGGTTGGATTTAAAATGCTGACTGTATGGAGATTTTCACCTCTTAGAGACAGATCAGAGACTTTATATAAAATGTGAACTGTTTCTCAGATCTTGGCAGAATGGAAACAGAAGTATGAGGAGTCTCAAACAGAGCTGGAGAGTTCTCAGAAGGAAGCTAGGTCTCTGAGCACTGAGCTCTTCAAACTGAAGAACTCCTATGAAGAATCTCTGGAACATCTGGAGACCATGAAGAGAGAGAACAAGAATCTGCAGGGTAGGAGTAACATCAGCCTAACAGTATACTGCAGAGATTGCTCTCCTGACTAAACCATTGATAAAGTTGCCTTTTTTCATTCTCAGAGGAAATTTCTGACCTCACTGAGCAAATTGGTGAGAGTGGAAAGAGTATTCATGAGCTTGAGAAGATTCGAAAACAGTTGGAGCAGGAGAAGTCTGAGATACAACAAGCCCTGGAGGAAGCAGAGGTATGGTGAATGTTCTCATGCTGGACTCAAATCGGCTTTTGTTATGTGGAAATAACTAGTTACCAATTTGATTTTCAATTTTCTTGATAGGCTTCACTGGAACATGAGGAAGGGAAGATTCTCAGAGTTCAGCTTGAGTTCAACCAGGTTAAGGCTGATATCGAGCGCAAGCTTGCTGAGAAAGATGAAGAGATGGAGCAAGCAAAGAGAAACCAACAGCGAACAGTGGACACTCTTCAGAGCTCTCTGGAGGCTGAGACTCGCAGCAGGAATGAGGCCCTGCGTCTGAAGAAGAAGATGGAGGGAGACCTCAATGAGATGGAGATCCAGCTCAGCCAGGCCAACAGGCAGGCAGCTGAGGCCCAGAAACAACTGAAATCAGTTCATGCACATCTGAAGGTATGTACTTTATCAAAAAAGGATACCTTGGACATATACTGCCGGGCCAAAAATAAAGTCTCCACCAAAAAAAAAGGTCACACTCTAATATTTTGTTGGACCGCTTGATTACGGCACGCATTTGCTGTGGCTTCTGCAATTTCACAAGATTTATTTCCGTCCAGTGTTGCATTCATTTTTCACCAAGATCTTGTACTGATGATGGGAGAGTTGGACCATTGCGCACAGCCTTCTCCAGCACATCCCAAAGATTCTCAATGAGGTTAAAGTCTGGACTCTGTGGTGGCCAATCCATGTGTGAAAATGATGTCTCATGCTCCTTGTACCACTCTCATAATTTGAGCCCGATTAATCCTGGTCATTCAGTATATTCAGGTAGACAGCTGACCTCATTCTTTGGGCACATAATGTTGCTGAACCTAGACTTGACCAACTGCAGCAACCTCAGATCATAGCACTGCCCCCACAGGCTTGTACTGTAGGCACTAGGCATGGTGGGTGCATCACTTCATCTGCATCTCTTCTTACCCTGATTCACCCATCACTCTGGAACAGGGTAAATCTGGACTCATCAGACCACATGACCTTCTTCCATTGCTCCAGAGTCCGATCTTTGTGCTCCCTAGCAAATTGAAGCCTTTTTTTTTTTATTAGTTTGCTGATTAGTGGTTTTCTTGAGGCTACACAGCTGTTCAGTCTCAATCCCTTGAGTTCCATTTGCAATGTGCGTATGGAAATGCTCTTACTTTCACTTTTCACTTTTAAACATAGCCCAGAGTTCTACTGTTGTTTTTCTACAATTTGATTTCACCAAACGTTTAAGTGATCACCAATCACGATCAATCAGGACTTTTTTCTGACCACATTTCTTCCTCGAAGACAATGGCTCCCCACTGTCCTTCCAGTTTTTAATAATGCATTGGACAGTTCTTAACCCAATTTTAGTAGTTTCTGCAATCTCCTTAGATGTTTTCTCTGCTTGATGCATGCCAATGATTTGACCCTTCTCAAACACCTTTTCCATGACCACAGGATGTGTGTTTCAGCATCAGCTGAGGTTAAATAACTTATTGCCATCTGAAAGATAATCTCCCATGCAGTAATTATCCAATAGGAGGCTCTTACCTATTTGCTTAGTTTTTGGCTAGGCAGCGTATATCATATATCAATTGATTTAACCTGATTTACCATGAATATTGCACTCTTCCTCAGGATGCTCAGCTCCAGCTTGATGACTCTATGCGAGCCAATGATGATATGAAGGAAAACATTGCCATTGTTGAAAGGCGTAACAACCTGCTTCAGGCTGAAGTGGAGGAGCTTCGGACAGCTCTGGAGCAAACTGAAAGAACTCGCAAACTTGCTGAGCAGGAGCTGCTGGATGTTACTGAGAGGGTGCAGCTACTGCACTCACAGGTAACACGCAGTAATTACTGATAAATTCTTTGTTTTAGATTCACTTTTTTACAGTTAAAATTCTTCTCTATTTATGTCAAACTAGAATACTAGCCTGTTAAACCAAAAGAAGAAGCTGGAAGCTGATACATCCCAGCTTCAGACTGAAGTGGAGGAAGCAGTGCAGGAATGCAGAAATGCTGAGGAAAAGGCCAAGAAGGCCATTACTGATGCTGCCATGATGGCAGAGGAGCTGAAGAAAGAGCAGGACACCAGCGCTCACCTGGAGCGTATGAAGAAGAACATGGAGCAAACCATTAAAGACCTGCAGCACCGCCTGGATGAAGCTGAACAGATCGCCATGAAGGGAGGCAAGAAGCAGGTGCAGAAGCTCGAGGCCAGGGTGAGTGCAAATTGACTCTTTGCATTATTTAAACAACAATAAATAGCTGTCTGATGTCAAGTTGGCTGATTTTTGTTGTGCCTACATCCTTCATCCTGCAGGTCAGGGAACTTGAAAATGAGGTGGAAGGTGAACAAAAAAAGGCCAGTGACGCTGTGAAGGGAGTAAGAAAGTATGAAAGACGTATCAAGGAGCTTACCTATCAGGTATCTACTATAATATCACAAATCTGGCAAAATAGACCAGATTCATAACAAATGTGACACTCTTTCAGGATGATCACCTCAAGCTTGTTGAGATCAAGTATCTGTAAATTACTTTTGGCTGGAGTTAAATGTCAGAATATTACATTTAGAATCAAGACACATGTGCATTTTTATTTTGTTGCTTTTACACGATTTAGACTGAAGAAGACCGTAAAAATCTGGCACGTCTTCAAGATTTGGTGGACAAGCTGCAGCTTAAGGTCAAATCCTATAAGAGGGCTGCTGAGGAGGCTGTAAGTAATGTTAAATTCAAATGCCAATTTTGTATCTCACCAGTGAAAATTCTGAGCAGATGTAATATGCAACACATATGGTGTGATTCTTCCACAGGAAGAACAGGCTAACAGCAATCTTACAAAGTTCCGCAAGCTTCAACATGAGCTTGATGAAGCTGAAGAGAGAGCTGACATTGCAGAGTCTCAGGTCAACAAGCTTCGGGCCAAGAGCCGGGATGTGGGGTCAAAGGTCAGTATACACATAGTGCACATTCATTTAAAAACAAAAGATCATCTGATTCTTTGCTGTTTCCACACACGGTAAAAAAAAACTGTTGCCTAGCAGTGAGAATCATCTTACTTATATACTGTTCAACAATGTGGCACTGGTCTTCCACTGATACCTCTGTTGTCTTCTCGCATCTTTTATTACCACATTTAAGGTACTCCTATCAAGGGGCCTAAAGGCTAACATATGACACAATGGTTGAAATAACACATATGATAAAACATTTATTATTGTATTTTCTGTCTTTTTTTGTTTCAGAAAGGACATGATGAAGAGTGACGCTCCTTCAAAAATGAGCATTTCTGAGGCACCTGTTGCCTGTGCAGTGGTGTCTCCCTAAACATGTTTTTTTGTTGTTGATTAGAATAAAAATATGCGCATCTGAAACCGTTTCTAGAATTCTTATTGAATTTCTATTCTCTGTGTTGACAATTCATTAAAATGAATAAAGTCAGTAAATGACTTTCTGAAAAAAAAAAATAAATAAAATAAATATAATACTAGTATAATGATAAGTCTAAAAGTTGTTCTTCAGGTAGGGCTGTCAAGTGATTAAAAAACTACTCTAGCTACTCAAGCTTTGTGATTGATTAATGAAAATTAATTTCATAAGCAATAAACGAAATAAATGGACATCCCTAACTTTAAAAGGAGATGATATTTTAAGTTTGTACATCTTACATGGTTAGAAAATTCTTGCTGCATAAGTTGCATGAACCGGTGCTCCTGTCAACAGTTCCCTAATTAATTCAGCTGCATTTTCTGCTTAAACTTAAACTTTGAGACTTTAATCTCATCCACCAAGCTTGGCTTATGGTGTCTTAAGAGTGAAGTAGCTTCTTTAAGAACAGGGCAGTTTGTAGAAACACTGGCTGGCTGAAGTGGGACTTTTCCATTCAGTCAGCTCATCATGTTTACAAAGCTGCTGTGGAAGTGGTTCAGTGATGTAAGGTTAAGGGGTGTCATGAAGTGTGATAAATCTGCATGACTTTTTTTGTAATTAATTAATGGAAATTAACATGTTTTTTGACAGCCCTAATTTCAAGAAATGTATTTTCCTTCAGCTGCAAAGTATTTTTCTTCCAATATGAAAAAATATAGTACTACTAATACTCGAGACAATAGAGAGGGGGGTGACACGCAGCAAAGGGCCTGGGGCCGGGACTCAAACCTGGGTCTGCTGCAGTGAGGATAAAGCCTCTGTGTATGGGATGCCCGCTCTACTCACTGAGCTAATGGGTGCCCCTTATTTTGAACAGAATTTCAAAGTCCAAGATGGGCACAGCCAGCTTTATTTGTTCTGAACGAAACTTCCTGTCAAGCATTTCTGCCCATTAACTAGCTAGTAGCCAACTGTCTTATCATCGCCGCAGTTGCTCAGAATCACATAATAACATAGTGCCTACTACATACTCAATCAGTATGTACTGCACAATGCCTACTAAATGAATGATACACATGTTATTTCCAGCAGACTGTTCACACTGAAGTATAATGAAGCATATATCTTCTCTGCATCACAGGACTGCTTTCACAAACATTAATCAACATCATGTCACTCACTCAATGTTATATTTTCCAGTATTATTTAAAGGCTAGGGTTAGAGAAAAAAAGGGGGGGCCCTTGATAATAGAGGGGTCTGTAAGCGACTAGTGAGGCAGTTAGCCGGCTGTCTAGCTAGCAGCGCCACTCCACTACAAAAATAATGGAGCATATTTTCCATATGTGCAGTAAGCGGACTCAGAAATTCTTCTTGCACACAGAAAATTCAGGTTCTTTGCAGTTGAAATACTCTACAAAATTTGACATTGTTAGTACAAATAGTACGTTAAAAAGCAATTTTCTTCTATAGGCCAACTTTTCACTTCACTAACCCATGTTCAAAAATAAGGTCAATAGGTCGCTTGGGATTCGAAATAAACAAATCAGTGTCTCGTCATCTAATGAACTGCTTACCAATGTGTTTAATAATTCTAACAATGCGTGTGGTAATTTTATGTAAAAAAACAGAAAAAAACCCCTATGAATTATAAATTCTGCTATATAATTAATCTTGACTCTAAAAAAGGGGTCTACATGTATTTAGCTAATTAATTAATTTAGTCATTCATGTATTTTTTTATTATCTATTTCCAAAAACAATATTTATGGGACTGGATAACCCATAATCTGTGAACAATCTTGTCAAATATGCCAAACTGATTCAAACACTAGGTTTCGAAAGAATACGAGATAGGGAAAGACATCTTTTTTTAAATGTATTATTTGTATGTTTGCCAGGGACTTGGCAAACATACAAATGGTGACATATTACAAGCACCTGGGAGTTCACCTGAACAACAAGCTGGACTGGACTGATCACACTGCAACGACATATAAGAAAGGTCAGCGCAGACTCCATCTGCTGAGGAAGCTCAGGTCCTTTGGAGTGCAGGGGGCACTCCTGACTACTCTCTCCAACTCTGTGGTGGCATCAGCCATTTTCTATGGAGTAGTCTGCTGGAGCAACAACATCTCAACAGCAGGAAGCAAGAGACTTGATAAACTTATCAAGAAGGCCAGCTCCATCCTGGGATGCCCTCTTGACCCAGTGCAGGTGGTGGGAGAGAGCAGGATGATGGACAAGCTGTCATCACTGCTGGTGAGGGAGTCCCGCCCCCTGCAGGAAACTATCACAGCACTGGGCAGCTCCTTCAGCAACAGACTGATACACCCTAAATGTGTGAAGGAGAGGTATCCAGGTCCTTCCTTCCTGCTGCTGTCAGACTCTACAATCGGCACTTTTTTTCTCTAAATTAGTTTAATTTTTTTTTAGGAACAGACGTTCTCACTCCCTCCCTGAAAAAGCTGTTTTAACGCAGAGTAGCACAGCAGAGTCTGCTTGCTCGTACAGCTGAGAGAAGCTCAACATTTTCAGTATTAAACCCACAAACCAAGAAACTCGAAAGTAATTTTTTTTAGTTGACTATTTACCTAATTACATAACCTTTTGGGTTTACATTGGCGCTTAAACTCAACATCTGGGATTATTTGATGAGGATCTGGGTTAGCCAGCATGAGCAACATGGCTGCTTACAGAACAGTACTGGACACACTGTTTGTGTATGAGAAGAATTATCAGAAGTTTCAGAAAAAACACAGCAAAGGGCTTGAACACATACATGAGATACATAACACAATAAAAAAAGAATCTTACCAATTATAAAATATGTAAAATAAAGCTGTAAAAAACGCTTTTGTGTGAACTGATGATGAACAAAATGTTTAATGTTGCATTACAGTTATGCAAGGAAGTTGCAACAGAAACATAACCAATTACAAATGTTTTTAATACTTATTGTGGACATATAAAACTTGACATTATCCTGGTGTGTGCAAACCTATGCATTTAATATAAATGTATCTGATAATGTTTACCTCAATTTTGATACCATTAAAGACTAAAATATCTAGACATATATACAAGTACAGTTGAAACCACTAACCTTCATATTAGTAGTGGAAGTCAGTCTTACTCTAGTAACAAGCATCTTCTTTTCAAAGCCCGGGAGAGGGAGGGCCATCTGGAACACAGAAAACAGGCTGACTTGACGAAGATGTCTTATGGACAGCAGATACTCTGTTGTATTCAGGGGTCCTTCAAAGCCCTCCAAGATAGACCAAGACATAAAGAAACACAATTTCTTATCAAAATGGGACACAAATTGAGTACTTTTGTATATTTACTGAATCATTTTTCAAAATAAGCAGACTTTTCAATAGATCTTAAGTTTTGCATCCAAAAAAGTACACAATAAAAGCCTGAAATCGTCAGCTGTACCTTTCCATCATTTTGCCATGTCCTGGTCATATCCTGATCAGAAGACAAGCTGTACTCAGTACAAGTGTCCTGATAGATGTCCACAGTCTGAATAAGAGGGGAGAAGACAATGCAGGAGAACAATCAACTCCAAGCCTCTACCATAGATCAACACCCACTTAGATGTGACCTTTCACAAAAGCAAAGAACAAATACTAACTATAGCTATGTTGGCTCGAGTGTCAAACTTAAGTGAGGCAAGGTGCCTCAAACCTTCCCTTGTGTGTTCACGTGATTGTAAAAGTCAGAGACACAAGTGCTGTGGACAGCTGGGAATGAGACCTTTGATGAACGGCTGAGTGCCCTGCTAGAGCATTGAATATACTGAGGGATAAGAAAGGGCAAGCAGGGACAAGACCCTATGAGCCGGAATTTCATGGAAAAGACAACAGTTGAATCACTGATGAGCATGTTTTGTAAGGTTTTACCATAGTATTTCACTGTACCTGGGTTAGAATTCTGTGTTACAGCAAAAATTAAAATACAAAATTATGACAGTTTCTGGTTGGTTTACCTCATTTTGGACAGAGTATGACATACCTGAGTCGTTTTAAAATGCTCTGAATACAGATTAATTTACCCTATTCCTGTATATAGATGATTGAGTATCAACATTACACTACATAGAGTACACAGAGTACATAATTGGGCTCTAGTGGGCTTTTTCACCTGTTGCTGTGGGTCAAAGAATAAATAAAAAACTGTCCTGACTACCTGCGTCACAAGCTGTCCCAAGCTGTCCTCTGAACCATCAAGCCCCCAAAGGCAGCCAGCAGGAATTTCACAAGTTATCTTTGTGCTCAAGGATAAAGAGAAGAAAACAATGCCATGCCAATAAAGGCAGGCCAAGGGCACCCGCAGCAGGCAACATTTGGGTATAAGCCAAGAGTATAGGTTACAACATCGTGAATTTGTTCCAGGGCAGAAACATGTATAAGTAGATTTTCTCTATTTTTCTAAAAAAAACAAATTATGTGCAAGTCGGCACCTGGCATGGCTGTCTCTGTCATCAGTGTATGAATGTGTATATGAATGTGTATGTATGTGACGAAAATGAATGTAATGAAAAGTGTTGCAAAGTGCTTTGACTGGTCAGTAGACTGGAAAAGCGCTATAGAAATGCAAGTCCATTTTACTATTTACACACACACACACACACACACACACACACGCACACACACACACACACACACACACGCACGCACACACACACGCACACACACACACACACAGTGTTTGTCCCAATAGCATTTACTGTTCTGGACCTCCGTGAAGTCCTATTAATTCTGTCCTTATGTGAGGTTCAGGGGCCATCATATTGTTGATTGCAATGGAACAGACCCATTAAATTTTTATAAATGACACATCATATACTGTCCAATTACAAAAGGCAATATGATTTTTCAGATTCAGATCTAACCCAACATGGATTAAGAATCAAACAGTACCTGTGTAAATAAATACACAGGTACAACAAAATCTGTGCAGTTATACTTACTTGATACTGCAAGCGGATAAATCACCCAAATGCAGAATGCTGGGAGAAATAAAATACTTCATGGCTTTTTTTTACTACTAAATAGTGGTAACAATTAGTGTCTTTTATCAGTTCTCGGGACAAAGGATTATATGTAATCCAAAAGGCCTTAACCACAACGCTACAGTCTACCTAAACAAGAAATAGAGGGTAGTTGTACTTTACTCCTTGCCACATCCAATTACCTCAGTTAGTGTGAGGGCTACAGGTACCTTGAGCCTTGCAGATGGCATCTGTATTGACATTCTAGGAGTACATTATCAGTGAAAGGTCCTACAAATGTATGGTTTTTAATTATTTGACCTGTCTCATTACCAATCTGTATTGGGTATCGAGCATTAGTGATTTTACTTTTAAAGAAAATCGTTAAAGCTATTTATTATTCAGGTGAAGAAAGATTTGGCCTATTTCCAGCTAATTAAAAGGTGAAATCTCAATGGGTACGTTTAGGTAAATATGAACATACATTAGATTGCATAGTCTCTGAACATTTTATTATTATTAAAGAAAAAACGGAAACGATGCCAGGTGACTAGGGTTAGAACAAGGTCATAGATCTGTGAAAAGTGGTGAGTGATAATAAAGGGATTTCACAGCTGTGACCTCGGCCTTGTCTTGCTTCTCTGTAGTCAACAGCTGCAGCTCTTTTTGCTCCCTCTTGAAATGTATTTCACACCCTATCACTTGACAGGCTATTGTTGAACTTTAGATGTGAGATAGTTGACGTCCCATTAATCTGGCTTGCCTTCTATCCTACTTTATTTAGTTTGAGTAGAGAGACAGTCTATGGTATAGTGTGTCCGCCTTGAGTATGACAGACATCATCATAAAGTACAGTAGATCTATCTTCTTAGTAAAAAAGGGCATTATTCATTCAGATTCGGATGTTTCTTCTTGAGATTTTCAGTGCCAAGAATATAAAGAAGACATGCCTGTTATTCATTTCAATTAATATGTGTCTTCTTTAGATTTTCAGTGCCAAGAAAATAAAGAAGACATGCCTATTAGTGTTGTTATACAGCATACAATATAGTAGGTCAATCCTAACATATGTATACATAGATTAATTTATTGAGTCAGGTTTGAATTAAGCTTATCACCAAGTGTTAGCAGTTGGAAAGAACATTCCCTTTTCTATAATCACACCCAACAACTTTTGTCCTTCATGGACTTATGTACTACACTCAACAGACAAATAAAATTAAGATAATTAGATTTCCAGCATTATGTTAGCTTATGCTACATTATTAGTTATTTTTTATCTAAAAAGTACTTCATATAACTTGGACCAAAGAGCATTACTTGATAGACTGTAGCCTGTCCCTGCTCCCCCACCTCTTGCCTTCCCCTTTCTTTGTCATGTCCTGTCTGACGTATTAGTCAAGGTGGGAGCAACAAATAGCAGCACTAGGCTCTACCTAATTTGGAGAATGCTTTTGTGATAGGCAACATGGATGCCATTTCTCTGATATTCATCCCCATATTTGGTTGACTTACAACCTTTATTAATAGAGAAGCAGCCTGGTGTTAGCCACTGGATCCATCATCTCACTTGACAAAGGTTGACAGTCAAAGGTAAGAAAAACATCTACTTTCCAAACTTTGCTTTTTAAATAATGATAATGATAATGATAATATGATATTTTGTTTACTTCTTTCCACTTAAAATAAATAGCACAGATTACAATCTCCCGTGGAGCGAAACATCTCTGGTAAATGTCTTAGCTAATTCTTAATTAAGTTAAGCTATTTATTATTAACAGCCTCTTGCTTTTTGGTTGTTACATGCATATGTGTGCTACTAATGAATGCCTTTTCTGATTCTCCCATTTTGTTTTTTTATGTTCATGCTCATGAAAATAACCTCTGCATGTCTAGGGTTAGTCTATAACTCCAGATCATAAACAATAATTTAAATAATACAGGTATGTTAATCAATCAAACAATCAAACAATCAATCGTTATTTGAATAGTGCCAATTCACAGAACAAGTCATCTCATGACACTTTCCAAATTGAGCAGGTCAAGACCATACTTGATGAATGTATTTACAGAGACTGTTTCCTTGAATGAGCAAGCACTTGGCGACAGTGTTGAGAAAAAGCTGCTTTTTAACAGGCAGAGACCTCAAGCAGAACCAGACTCAGTGGTGGCCAGTCATCTGCCCTGACCTATTGGGTTGAAAGAGAGCGTAAAAAGGAGAGGGAGAGAGAGAGAGAGAGAGAGAGAGAGAGAGAGAGAGAGAGAGAGAGAGAGAGAGAGAGGGAGGGGGAAGGAGAAAAGGAAAGAGAGAAAGGGGGACAGAGAGAGACATAGGGAGAGAGAGACTTAAGTAGAAAGAGAGAGGAAGTTAGAGGGGGGAGAGAGAGGAAGGAATGGGTGAGGGAGGGCGAGAGAAACTGTGGTTGAGACGGGGGTGGGGGTGATATAGCAGCCACATTAATAATAACAGCTTTACCAATTGATATGTGAATGAGAAACCACAGGTAACCCTGCATCCTGAGGGTGCAGCATTCTAGTAAGGGTAATAGGGTACCATTTGGTCTTCAAGACATGTTGGAGCCTCACCATTAAGGACTTTGTATGTGAGGAGGACTTTGTCTTGTGTGTGTTTTGCTTGAATCCTAACTGAATGATCAGTGGATCAAATGTATGTGTGTAAAGACAGCTACAGGCTATAACAGATGTTCTTTTTTTAAAAGGTTAAAAAATGGGTGATGCCGCCATGGCAGAGTTTGGGCCCGCTGCTCCTTATCTTAGGAAGTCAGATAAGGAGCGTCTAGAGGCACAAACTCGTACATTTGACATGAAGAAGGAGTGCTTTGTTCCTGATCCGGAGGTTGAGTACGTCAAGGCGTCTATTACTAGTCGTGACGGTGATAAAGTCACTGCTGAGACTGAATTTGGAAAGGTATGTGCATCATATCAGATAGTTCAGTTCAGTTCAAATGAATTCTAATGAAATCTAATACAAGTCTTGACCTTTTTTAAGAGTGTTATCTCTTTCTGCAGACTGTCACAGTGAAGGAGTGTGATGTACATCCTCAGAACCCGCCAAAGTTTGATAAAATTGAAGACATGGCGATGTTCACCTTCCTCCATGAGCCTGCTGTGCTGTTTAACCTCAAAGAGCGTTACGCAGCATGGATGATCTATGTAAGGCAACTTACTGATCAATGAATAAATTACCTTGAATCATAACACATTTCAGCATCTGAAGCCACTATCCTCAACTCCTCAATATGGCAGACCTACTCGGGGCTGTTCTGTGTGACTGTCAACCCCTACAAGTGGCTGCCAGTCTACAACCAGGAAGTGGTTGTTGCCTATAGAGGAAAGAAGAGGAGTGAAGCTCCTCCTCATATCTTCTCCATCTCTGACAATGCCTACCAGTACATGCTGTCAGGTAAATAATCTATTGCAGCCTTCATCTTGTTTAAATATTAAATTCTGACATCATCACATTTTTCACTGACAATTTGGAAAATCACTCTCACTGACAGATAGAGAAAACCAGTCAATCCTTATCACGTAAGTCACACAGGCAACAAAAACTTCTTCAGTATCTATGTGTTATAGGTCTTGGCCTAAATATCTCTGTCTTTCTTCTGCTCAGTGGAGAATCCGGTGCTGGAAAGACTGTCAACACCAAGCGCGTCATTCAGTACTTTGCCAGTATTGCAGCTGTCCCTGGTGGGAAAAAAGATCCATCAGCTGAGAAGAAGGTCTGTAGAACTATTTTTTCATAAGGTACAACCAAGATATCAATATAAGTCATAATTACTGTTGTTTTTTTATGTCTTAATTTGTTCATGCCTGTATTTACCAAAATCAGGGTACCCTGGAGGATCAAATCATTCAGGCTAACCCTGCTCTGGAGGCCTTTGGAAATGCCAAGACCATCAGGAATGACAACTCCTCCAGATTTGTGAGTGTCTCTGGCTGCAGTGAGGCAACTTGATTTGTATTTATTGAGAGGTTCCCTTTTTTTATACATTACACGTACAAATTAATCCTACTTTTTCTTTTAGGGGAAATTCATCAGAATTCATTTTGACAACAGAGGAAAGCTAGCCTCTGCTGACATTGAGACTTGTAAGTAAAGCTAAATCCATCTATACATCGAGTGATAATAAAAGAGTGATAATCTATCAATCATTTTAGCTAAACCTACATTGACATCAAATTATTTAATATTTTTACATTATAACATCACATACGTTATATACCTCCAACAGACCTTTTGGAAAAGTCTCGTGTGACCTATCAGCTCAAAGCTGAGAGGGACTACCACATTTTCTACCAGATCTTGTCTCAGCAAAAGCCTGAACTTCTGGGTAGGTGTATGATATACATGTGGTATATGTTTGTTAATGTACTGTATCATGCATTGTAACATAAAATAAATATTTTCTATGTCTATGTTTTTAGAAATGTTGCTTATCACCAACAACCCCTATGACTACGCCTTCATCTCCCAAGGAGAGACCACAGTAGCCTCTATCAATGATTCTGAAGAGCTGATGGCCACTGATGTGAGATGAATCTTGTCTTAAAACAGAAAACAATGTTTTGTCAAAGTCAATTTATAACAAAATAAGAAATACTAGCATAACATATTATAATTGTATTCAGGATGCCTTTGATGTGCTGGGCTTCACTCAAGAAGAGAAGAACAGCATTTACAAGCTTACTGGTGCCATCATGCACTATGGTAACATGAAGTTTAAGCAGAAGCAGCGAGAAGAGCAAGCAGAGGCCGATGGCACTGAAGGTAATGGAGGCTGGTATATATATACTTTTTTAGAATAGACATTTTTATTGTCATGGTATAAAAAGAACACAACAAAACTGTGTTTGTAGCAATATTGTTCGGCAGCATCCTAAAATATTGGTATTCTATAATACTCAAAAGTGAATGTATATCCACAATAAGAATACAACTATATCCATGGACAAGCCAATAGACATACCTAAATAAAAAGTTGTTGTTGAATCAGTGAATAAGCAAATGGTTAAAGTGCAATGACTGTCTACCTAATAGACAGAATAAATTCATACCTAATAAACAGATACCTGTTCAAACAGTTATAGTGGGGTGAATGAGTGAATAAATAAATCAATAGTTGTTATACAGTGAATAAATAAGAGCATAAGAGGTGTCAAACATTTAGCAGCAGTAAAGTCCATATTGCACATGTATTCTTGTCTGGCGGGGAGAGGAGATTTTGAAAGTTACATTGTCGTTAACATATTTACTTTTTTCAGATGCTGATAAAGTTGCATATCTGATGGGCCTTAACTCTGCTGACCTCATCAAAGGTCTCTGTCACCCAAGAGTCAAAGTAGGAAATGAATGGGTCACCAAGGGTCAAAATGTTGCCCAGGTAATGAGTTAAAGGTAACCTTCTCAGAAAAGTTTGATTTAGATTAATGTTCAATTTCAAAGATATTATAAACAATTTTCTTTCTAGGTGAACTATGCTATTGGTGCACTGTCTAAATCAGTGTATGAGAAGATGTTTCTGTGGATGGTGGTGAGAATCAACCAATCCCTGGACACCAAGCAGCCCCGCCAGTACTTCATTGGTGTGCTGGACATTGCTGGATTTGAGATTTTCGATGTGAGTTTGGAATGGAATGACAGAATCATGAACAAGAGTAACATTTCTGCTTAACATCTGAATGAATGCATGAAGTAATATCTGCTTACAATTAACATTTGTTTTTCTCCAGTTTAACACCTTCGAGCAGCTTTGCATCAACTTCACCAATGAAAAACTGCAACAGTTTTTCAACCACCACATGTTTGTGCTGGAGCAGGAAGAGTACAAGAAAGAGGGCATTGAATGGACATTCATTGACTTTGGTATGGACTTGCAGGCCTGTATTGACCTGATTGAAAAGGTGAGTTTTTGAGTTATGAAATCTAAATGCCAAAAATGAAAAAAAGAAGCTTTATTTTATATAATTTATATTTTATTTTTATTTCACTTAGCCCATGGGTATCATGTCCATCCTTGAAGAGGAGTGCATGTTCCCCAAAGCCTCTGATACCACCTTTAAAGCTAAGCTCTATGACAACCACCTGGGGAAATCAAACAACTTCCAGAAGCCCAGAGTTGTGAAAGGGAAACCAGAGGCACATTTCTCCCTGGTTCACTACGCTGGAACTGTTGACTACAATATCAACAACTGGCTGGTGAAAAATAAGGATCCTCTGAATGAGACCGTTGTAGGACTATACCAGAAGTCTAATCTTAAGCTATTATCTTTCCTCTTTGCAAATTATGCTGGGGCTGATTCAGGTAAGAAAAAATTGAATGCACTACATTAACCTCAACTGAGAATGTCAACTTTCAAGAAAATTTGTCCTAGAATGATGACACTGAGATTTTTCTTCCTGTGTCTGTTTTTGGAATCTAATAAATGATACACTGGTGTATTAGCTGATGGTGGAAAGGGCAAAGGAGGAAGCAAGAAGAAGGGTTCTTCCTTCCAAACCGTGTCTGCTTTGCACAGGGTTAGTAAAAACACCTAACTATGTGAATTGCTATCTCATAGGGAAACTACAGATTGTGACGTAGACTTAATTTTATATTGATATGCATCATAATAATCACCTTAACTGGGTGTTAAACACAGAATTGAATTACCTCCACAGGAGAACCTGAACAAGCTGATGACCAACTTGAGGTCTACTCACCCTCACTTTGTACGCTGCATCATCCCCAATGAGACCAAGACTCCTGGGGCCATGGAGAATCCTCTGGTGATGCACCAGCTGCGCTGTAACGGTGTGCTGGAAGGCATCAGGATCTGCAGGAAGGGCTTCCCCAACAGGATCCTCTATGGAGATTTCAAACAGAGGTTTGCATGTGATGAAAAACACACACAATCAAAAACTAGCAATGGGATCGATTGACTTGAGAATTTGTTGTTCTCACAGCAACTAAAACATTTTATCTTTTGTATCTGTTCCAAAGATACCGTATTTTGAACCCTAATGCAATTCCTGAGGGACAGTTCATTGACAACAAGAAGGCTGCTGAGAAACTGCTGGGTTCTCTGGATATTGACCATAACCAGTACAAACTGGGGCACACCAAGGTCAGTAAATCCATGTTAATTAAGAAAAAGGATTTAAAAATAATAAATATACTATAACTGACTATCCAATCTATCCCAAGGTGTTCTTCAAAGCTGGACTTCTAGGTCAGCTCGAGGAGATGCGAGATGACCGACTAGCCCTAATTATCACTGGCATTCAAGCCCGGTCACGAGGCCTTCTGGCACGAATTGAATTCCAGAAAATTGTTGAACGCAGGTACCTGCTCACAACACTTTACAGTACAAATGCCATTTCAATAAATATAAAGCACACAAGAGCATTGGAAGGGGTTGGAATTTAATCAGGGCAAACTGAAAAGAACATCTTCCCAAGCAGATTACAGGTGGATTTCCCCTGTAAGAGCAGGATTTAACGACAATGATAATCTGTTGGTTGCAGGGATGCATTACTTGTGATCCAGTGGAACATTCGTGCCTTCATGGGAGTCAAGAATTGGCCCTGGATGAAAATGTATTTTAAGATTAAACCTCTGTTAAAATCAGCAGAGACTGAGAAGGAGATGGCCAACATGAAGGAAGAGTTTACCAAGTTAAAAGAGGCTTACGCAAAATCTGAAGCCCGCAGGAAGGAACTAGAAGAAAAAATGGTCACTCTGCTCCAAGAGAAGAATGATCTGCAGCTTCAAGTTCAATCTGTATGTTTAAGAAATGTTAGCATTACAAAAAATGTAAAAATCAAACAGTGTCTGACACTAAGTAAAAATGTGCTTTTTCAATAACAACAGGAGCAAGATAATCTTTGTGATGCTGAGGAAAGATGTGAAGGGCTGATCAAGAGCAAGATTCAGCTGGAGGCAAAAATCAAAGAGCTAACAGAAAGACTGGAGGATGAGGAGGAGATGAATGCTGAACTCACTGCTAAGAAGAGGAAGCTGGAGGATGAGTGTTCTGAGCTGAAGAAAGACATTGATGACTTAGAGTTAACTCTGGCTAAAGTGGAGAAAGAGAAGCATGCCACTGAGAACAAGGTAACAAAAAACTAAATATTGTGTAATCACTGTGTGGTTCCTAAATAAGATCTGTGCCTGAGTCCTTGATAGCATTTTCTTCTGATAATAGGTAAAAAACCTGACAGAGGAAATGGCTGCCATGGATGAAATCATTGCCAAGTTGACCAAGGAAAAGAAGGCCTTACAAGAAGCTCATCAGCAAACACTGGATGATCTGCAGAGTGAAGAAGACAAAGTCAACTCTCTGACCAAGGCCAAAGCCAAACTGGAGCAGCAAGTGGATGATGTAAGAACAAAGTATCAAAGTGTTTTAGAAAAAGAAATAAAGTAAAATATTTCACCACTGAATGCAAATGTGAATAAATTCAACTGAAATGCTGGAAATCACACCCACTACAGCTTGAAGGATCTCTTGAGCAAGAGAAGAAAGTGCGTATGGACCTTGAGAGAGCAAAGCGGAAGCTTGAGGGAGACCTTAAGTTAGCTCAAGAGAGTATCATGGACCTGGAAAATGACAAGCAGCAACTTGAAGAGAGGCTGAAAAAGTAAATTAAACCTACTCTGCACATTTGTATTCAAAGCTTTGTGTCTGTCGTTACATTTTACATCTTTCTATCCACAGAAAAGATTTTGAAATCAGCCAACTCAATGGCAGAATAGAAGATGAACAAGCAATGTGTGCCCAGCTCCAGAAAAAATTGAAGGAGTTGCAGGTAATGAAAATAAGATACAAATGTAGGGATGTTACATTTAAATAATTCAACAACCTGTAGGTATTTAACGCAAAAAATCACTTTTATTTCATAGGCCCGTATTGAGGAGCTGGAGGAAGAGCTGGAAGCAGAGCGAGCTGCGCGAGCCAAGGTGGAGAAGCAGAGAGCAGACTTAGCCAGAGAGCTGGAGGAGATCAGTGAGAGGCTGGAGGAGGCTGGTGGAGCAACATCTGCTCAGATCGAGATGAACAAGAAGAGGGAGGCTGAGTTCCAGAAACTCCGCAGAGACCTTGAAGAGGCCACTCTGCAACATGAAGCCACCGCTGCAACACTCAGGAAGAAACAAGCTGACAGTGTTGCTGACCTGGGAGAGCAGATTGACAACCTGCAGAGAGTTAAACAGAAACTGGAGAAGGAGAAGAGTGAGCTCAGACTGGAGCTGGATGATGTCGTCTCCAATATGGAACAAATTGTGAAAGCTAAGGTAAAAAATTTAATGCATGATATTTATGTATCATATAAATATTTCATTCATTCTGAAGTAGTTTATGTGCCATTCTTAATGCTTTTTGTTTTCAGAACAATTTGGAGAAAATGTGCAGGTCTCTAGAAGATCAGATGAACGAACATAAAACAAAATCTGAGGAGGGACAGCGTTCTATCAATGACTTCACCATGCAGAAAGCAAAGCTTCAAACTGAGAATGGTAGGCATTTGATCAGAAAAGTATATTTTGTTTGGTACATTCTAAAATACTCATTTTTTTTCATCAAATCTAGGTGAACTTGCAAGACAGCTTGAGGAAAAGGATTCTCTGGTGTCTCAACTCACCAGAGGAAAACAATCCTACACTCAACAAATTGAAGACCTTAAGAGACAACTGGAGGAAGAAGTCAAGGTAGCACACAAATTCCAATGAGATGCTCATTAAGTGTAGATGAAATGTTGACACATGATAGGCATTGAGGTATGCTTCATTTCAGGCCAAGAATGCATTAGCCCATGCAGTGCAGTCTGCTCGTCATGACTGTGACCTGCTCAGAGAGCAGTATGAGGAGGAGCAGGAGGCAAAGACTGATCTGCAGCGCAGCATGTCCAAGGCCAACTCTGAGGTGGCTCAGTGGAGAACTAAGTACGAGACTGATGCCATCCAGAGAACCGAGGAACTGGAGGAGACAAAGTGAGTAAAAAAAAAGGTTTTGGTTCAAACAACACTGCATTGTTTAAAAGCAATAAACCTGAAAATAATTCACCATAAATCATTACAATAAAATAACGAAAATAAAATACTTCATACTCAAAATCCAGAAAGAAGCTGGCTCAGCGTTTGCAGGAGGCTGAGGAGGCTGTTGAAGCTGTGAATGCTAAATGTTCCTCTCTGGAAAAGACCAAACACAGGCTGCAGAATGAGATTGAAGATCTCATGGTGGATGTGGAGAGGTCTAATGCTGCTGCTGCTGCTCTGGACAAGAAGCAAAGAAACTTTGACAAGGTTGAATACAAAATACAGTCTATACAGTAATTTTGCTCTTTATGATGAAGAATTAAAGTATAATGACCTTTAAGCAGACATACTTTCCTTAATGTAAAATCCGAACAATTTTGCAGATCTTGGCAGAATGGAAACAGAAGTATGAGGAGTCTCAAACAGAGCTGGAGAGTTCTCAGAAAGAAGCCAGGTCCCTGAGCACTGAGCTCTTCAAACTGAAGAATTCCTATGAAGAATCTCTGGAACATCTGGAGACCATGAAGAGAGAGAACAAGAATCTGCAGGGTAGGAGTAACATCAGCCTAACAGTATACTGCAGAGATTGCTCTCCTGACTAAACCATTGATAAAGTTGCCTTTTTTCATTCTCAGAGGAAATTTCTGACCTCACTGAGCAAATTGGTGAGAGTGGAAAGAGTATTCATGAGCTTGAGAAGATTCGAAAACAATTGGAGCAGGAGAAGTCTGAGATACAACAAGCCCTGGAGGAAGCAGAGGTATGGTGAATGTTCTCATGCTGGACTCAAATTGGCTTTTGTTATGTGGAAATAACTAGTTACCAATTTGATTTTCAATTTTCATGATAGGCTTCACTGGAACATGAGGAAGGGAAGATTCTCAGAGTTCAGCTTGAGTTCAACCAGGTTAAGGCTGATATCGAGCGCAAGCTGGCTGAGAAAGATGAAGAGATGGAGCAAGCAAAGAGAAACCAACAGCGAACAGTGGACACTCTTCAGAGCTCTCTGGAGGCTGAGACTCGCAGCAGGAATGAGGCCCTGCGTCTGAAGAAGAAGATGGAGGGAGACCTCAATGAGATGGAGATCCAGCTCAGCCAGGCCAACAGGCAGGCAGCTGAGGCCCAGAAACAACTGAAATCAGTTCATGCACATCTGAAGGTAAAAAGGGGACTTACTTCAATTATTTTTTGCTAGCATCCTTTACTACGGTATCTTTGTAACTGGTGGTATTGAAAATGATGCAGGATGCTCAGCTCCAGCTTGATGACTCCATGCGAGCCAATGATGATATGAAGGAAAACATTGCCATTGTTGAAAGGCGCAACAACCTGCTTCAGGCTGAAGTGGAGGAGCTTCGGACAGCTCTGGAGCAAACTGAAAGAACTCGCAAACTTGCTGAGCAAGAGCTGCTGGATGTTACTGAGAGGGTGCAGCTACTGCACTCACAGGTAAGATGCGGCAATTGTACCTGGCACTGTCCTTTTATATAATTGGGAATTTACTAAGAATAGCTATAATGAAATTTTTTATTAAATGCATCAACCAGAACACCAGTTTGCTAAACCAAAAGAAGAAGCTGGAAGCTGATACATCCCAGCTTCAGACTGAAGTGGAGGAAGCAGTGCAGGAATGCAGAAATGCTGAGGAAAAGGCCAAGAAGGCCATTACTGATGCTGCCATGATGGCAGAGGAGCTGAAGAAAGAGCAGGACACCAGCGCTCACCTGGAGCGTATGAAGAAGAACATGGAGCAAACCATTAAAGACCTGCAGCACCGCCTGGATGAAGCTGAACAGATCGCCATGAAGGGAGGCAAGAAGCAGCTGCAGAAGCTCGAGGCCAGGGTGAGTGCAAATAATTTGAGAAATCAAATGAAGAATCTAATGAAATCACTCACGATCAATTTTAAATATATTAAAAATCTATACCCATAAAGGTTGCTTACAACCTAAAGCCTATAGAAAATATAAACATAAAAATAAAAATCTATATTTACTCTCTCAACAGATCAGAGAACTGGAAAGTGAAGTAGAAGCTGAACAAAGAAGGTCCAGTGAGTCTGTCAAGGGAATACGGAAATATGAAAGACGAATCAAAGAGCTGACCTACCAGGCAAATTTCAATTCATTTTACAAAATTACAGTACACAGAGTGTAATTTTTACTAAAGATTACAATAATCTTGTCCTTTGTTTTCAGACAGAGGAGGATCGTAAAAATCTTGCCCGTCTGCAAGATCTGGCAGACAAACTGCAGCTAAAGGTCAAATCCTACAAGAAAGCTGCAGAAGAGGCAGTAAGTACTCTAAGTATTTTAGAGAAACTAATATTACAAAAACGTATAAAACCTGTCCAAGACCACGGCACATGTGTCCACATTCAATACCATGGCTCTTCTCAACGCAGGAAAGCTCTGCAGTAGAGCAGGGAAACATGGGCAAAGGTTACATCATGCCTTAATGACATAATAACAACCTGGATGACTGAGAACCTTCATCAGCACCTTAATGACATTACTTTACAACCAGATTTCTCTTCAGCACAAAAATATGGAGTCAACCAACAAGCCATGGAGAAGTTGTATTTGATTTGCAGCCCAGTGGTGGTATTGAATCAGTTAACATTATTGAGACATTTTCTACCAAAATGTAAAACTTCAGATTGAATGTAATTGAAAAATATATTACCAGTCCTGTCAGCTGGGCCCATGCTTTTAAATACATGTTTTATTACATAAGCTGCTATATAAATATAAAACTACAAGTCAGCCACCGATGAGGATATTGTGTTTCTATTCTACAGGAAGAACAGGCCAACAGTAATCTTACCAAGTTCCGTAAGCTTCAACATGAGCTTGATGAGGCGGAAGAGAGAGCTGACATCGCTGAATCACAGGTCAACAAGCTACGAGCCAAGAGTCGTGATGTGGGTTCAAAAGTCATTTATTAAATGTTTTCCCTTTTTTGTGTGTGTAGGGCATACTACACGCACCTGTTTTCAGGCAATTTGTATCATAGTAAACATAATGCTGCTGCAACGCAGATTATGTTTCATGGTTAAAATATTACACATTTAACAAAAATTGCAGTATATAATGCTCCTTTCTCTTGTCTGATCAGTAGAATACAATAACAGAGAAAACACTAAAGAACTGTTTATGAGCATGTTGGTATATTGCAACCAGAACCCATTAATGCCACCACTTAGTGCACAGAACTTTTATAGCTAATATGTAGGACAGTAAAACTACAGAATACAACAGTTTTGATCACAAATGATAATGCATTTTAAAACAATATTTAAAAAGAAGAAACTTGTTTGATTACTTGCTTTTCTCATTTCAGAAAGGTCACAACGAAGAGTGAAGCTCAAGGAATGAATTATGTTTGTCTGAGGCACTTCAATAGTGTCTCCCTAAGCATGTCAGTTCAGTAGAATAAAATTAATCTGCATCTCAAATTGTGTCTTGGTGTTCCTTTGTCACATCCCCAAATATTAGTAATGAAATAGAATAAATCTCAGGATATTGATGACACTTAAGTTAACCATTACTATGTCATAATTAAAATGCATTTCCCAATTCAAATTGTAGGTTTAATACCACGATAAAAAGCTTTAGATAAAACATTAGAATGTAGCCACATACACCTGTATCATCACACATTTCAAGCACTTTTCAAGACTAACCTGATTTTTGAGGAGACCATAGGTCAGTTTGTTAATGGTTGCCACACCCAACATGCCATATCATTAAGAATACATTGTTTTGCTAAATTAATTAAAATATCATTTAATTCAAATCCTACCTTTTTGTCCTGTAATGCGCAATGTTCAGTCCTCATCAACAGAGCCTAGCCTAATTCATAGGAGTCTTCCAGTTCTCAGGGAAAACACACCAACCACTAACTTCACTGTCTGAATGGAGACCAGGAGAAAGGGCAAGACAAGAGAAGTACAAATGGAGGAGGGTCTAATACTTAACACCTCCTCAAGTGACCCTCAGAAAATAACAAGCATTCTATCAATAGCAGCCTCATCTCAAACTGCTGTTGGATCGGATTTCAAACTTAAAAGACACAAGGTGCTTCACACCTACCCTTGCGTGTACATGTGATTGCAGAAGTCAGAGGTACAAGGACTGTGGACAGCTGGGAATGGGACCTCTGATGGAGGAATGACTGCTCCTCTAATGCCAGGAATAGATGAGGGCTAAGTAAGGGAGTTCAGAATTGTGGCAGGAAGGCAAACACCTTGCTGACATTATGTAGGTTCCCTGTATAGAGGACAAACTCTTACCCAGGTTAAACATGGTTCGCTGATAAGCTAGATTATGATGTCCCTCTGAACATCCATGATTTACCAAGGAAAATGTTTAATGGAAAGTACCAGTAATACTCAAAGAGGCCATATTGTGCCTTCTGGGTTTTTGCCTTTCCTTTATTTTGTTATGTAGCATTTTCTGTGCATGTAGTGTCTGCAAACTGAAAAAGCCCAAAGCACAAACCAAAGGTGTTACTCTCTCCCACAGAAAACACTGCTCCTGCACTGCCAGAAATGCCTGGCAGTGCCTTTACTTTACTTTTGTAAATTATGGGCATAACAGGCATTTTATAAATATATATATATTTTTATATATATTCTAGAATACATACGGCTGTACCAAAGCAATGGTTACCAGCTGCAGCAGCGTAATTTTAGATCACCCTTCTAAGTGCTGTATTGTAGGCAACTGATCTGTTTCAGTTTCTTGAAGACATTTCACCTCTCTTCCAAGCGGCTTCTTCAGTTCTAAGTAACTGGAGGGGAGAAGCTTTTAAACTGTGTGGGAGTGTCCTTACAGAGTCGTTAAGGACAGGTGTTAGCCTTGAGATCAGAGTCTATAGGGCCACTCGTGGGTCTCTGACCCAACCGGCCTTTATGTGGGTTGTTAGGGCTAGGTGAGCACAGGTGTGAATGGTTGTTAAGCTGTCTACAGAGGGAACTCAGTAACGCATCATAGGTGGGTGATAAATAATGTTGTAGACTACCTCTTGTTTAAAGGCGGTCATTCCAGTTTGACATATGTGACAAGTGGGGCACTAGGACCTGGGAGCCCTGAGTGCGCAGCGCAGCAGAGCAGAAGGTGTCCATATAGGGGAACTCTCGTGAGACTCGCCAGAGTCACGTTTGTTCTCGTTTGTCGAGTCGGGTGGTGTTGCGTGGTGGTGGTGTTTGCGGCCAGCACCGTTCATCTAGACTTACTGGGAGCATCTTCTCTGGTACCGTTGGTGCAGAGAGACAGCGTGTGATCCAGAACCCACACACATGTATGCTCTAACAGTTTGAGAACCCGGGGCAGCCCATATTTTTACCTGTTGGGTGCACAGGTGTCTCGGGCCTAGGAGGCTGAACTGGTGACACACAGGACGGTGGTCAGCAGGGCAGCCATTGCTCTTTTCCCTGATTTTTGTTAAAAAACTCAAGTGCCTCACTGTTGTCCAGCCTTTTAAAAGATGTATTAGGCGAGTCTTCACTTAGAGTACCCTTGTTGATGACCGTACTTACACCTTCTCTTTGTTAGTGTGCAGTGATTTTATAAGAGTATCATATTTCTATTGAGTGTGTGCAATATATAAGTTGCAGTGTTTTAACAGTTTGCAGTGTTACTTTTGTGGAAGGTTGTTATTGTACTTCCGGTCTATGAAAATTGGTACTGGCACACAGTGCTATTTGTTGACTCGCCATTGATGATGATTAAATAAAATTGTGGTTGATCTGTACGTCAAAAGAAAGCCTCTGTCTGTCTCTACTACCCTGTGTGGGGATATTTATCTGGCCACAATAATAGAGTAAGCATATAAGGAGTCGGGTCTCCCACCCTATATTTGGGAGTGGCGTTGTCCCTTTATTTGTTCATTCGAAAGTACTATAAGTGTCGTACGGGTCACACATAGATGGATTATTTTGTTCTTCTTTCAGACCATTGGCCATCCTGTGTTTCAATTTTGAAGAGGTTGTTTTGTTTCCCCAATGTAAAAATCTGGGCAGTCCTGGTTTCATTGAACAGCATACACTACATTACTCTGTTTATGCCTGGGTGTTTTGTCATTAGAATGCACAAGTTTCTGCCTCAGCGTGTTGGTAGGTCTGAAATGAACAGGGATATGATGTTTATTGAAGAGCCTCCTGAGTTTCTGAGTTGATCCTACAACAATTACGATGTTGTTCCCTTTTTTTCCGTCTCCTCCTCTTTATCTGCTCTGGATCCTTAAAAGGTTTTGACAAAGGTCCAGTTTGGGTAGTCACAGGTTTTAAGTGCTCCCCTGATGTGCCTCTGTTCCTTCTCCTTGAGTTCCCTCCTCAGACAGCTTAAAAAGCATTCACACCTAGGCTCACCTAGCTCTAACAACCCGCATGAAGGCTGGTTGGGGCACAACCCACAAGTGGTCCTAATGACTCTGAAAGTCAGATCTCATCCTTATCTTTAACAACTTTATACGGACACTCCCACACATAAAGTACATAAAGAGTACAAGAGCCTGCAACATCCCAGTTAGTTAGAACAGAAGAAGACTTTGGATGAGAGGTAAAACGTCTTCAAGAACTTAAACACGTCCAGTTGCCTATAATACAACACTTAAAGTCTTCCAATTATGCAACCCTTAAAATTAATATCTATCGAGGTTCCTGTTTCAACTTATGATATGCACATCTTACCACCGCTTTAACCAAAACTGTAGCTGAGGAGAATGAGCAATTGAAGAGGGGTAGCCTTCCTGGCTGGCTTACATTAAAACTGTGTTGTATCCTATAATAGTGGGTCACTGAAAATATAGCAACAGTAAGAACAACAACAGACCCATGCATAATAAAGCAGCTCAGCTTGTAGTAACAGTATAGTTTATAGAACTGAAAGCGCACACAATTTAAAGAGAAATATAAACTCGAACAGTGGCACTGCTGAAAAATCAGCATGAGCATGCCTACGTATTGCGGTGAGATCATAGGACAGAGGCCAAAGCAAGAGACGAGGAGAGAGTTTTCAGGTAGCCTGTACAAGTGTTTAGCATGCAAGTTTAATTCATGTGTTTGGGGGTTGGAATGCACTGTATGGGATGTGAATTTCTACAACATTTTGTACATGGTTCAACTTATAGCGATGTTGTTATAAAAGAATGTTGTGCAATTCAATGAAGAAAACATAATGGACACATTATAGTTACAGAGGATGGGTTGGTATACTTCAGTTGCGTCTCTCTTTGGCAGAGGTGGGAAAGTTCACTGTACATGGTGCGAACCTTCCTTCCTGCCTGTGTGCCCTTCTTCTATTGACTGGCTCCACAGTTGATGCAGATAAATCACAAGCTTTACAAATACAATACAGGCTACAGGGTTTTACCTTACCTAAAAAAAAGGATGGGTCTATTTTAATCTAGTGTCATTAGCCCTAAGAAAAACTGAACCAGAGATAATTAAACTCTAAACAAGATGTTATTGAGAAAATATGTCAATCTTCACAAGATAAAAACTGGCATAAAAGATGAAGTAACCAAAATCAAAATAAAAAAAACAGAATAGTTTTGCTGAGGAAGATGTATTATCTTTCAAGAATGCCAAATAAAGTTTTATAACAATAATATTTACATAAAAGTGTTCTCAATAATGCTTAACTTTTGAGTCTTTCTCTTGCAGTTGTTTATATTACATTCAATTATATTGTTGTTCCCTGTTTAAGACAGTTATACTGTCAATGACTGTCTGTCTGTTGCTTAATCACCTGTTGCTGCTTCTCTATGTAAAAACACTTCACTCCTCTGCCCTGCGTCATACGCTCTCCACTCAATCATCTCTGCTGTGAAGGCAGCCAGCAGGAATTTCACAGGTTATCTTTGTACTCAAGGATACAACACCATGCCAGAAGGCAAGGACAAAGAGAGAAGCAAGGATACAATTAGCTTCTGCAACTTTATTAATCCAACATGCGTTGGTGTAAGCCTGATATCACATCTGCTCCTCAGTGATTTAAACATAGATAGAAACATAGATATGTTTCCCAAATGATGCTGCCTTCTTGTTTCCATTCCCATAGCCACATTTATTTAATGTGTATGGTGAACAAAGGAGATATATTTTTTATACCTTGCTTTCACAGTAAACACACAACCGATCCAGGAACGCTCTTCCTTTTTTAGTTTGTTTTGGAGAATAATGGTGAAATTTGACTAGATCCTACCGTAGTCATTCCTTACTGAAGAATGACTTCCACTGTATGCAGGGCACTCTGAGAGTGGTGTGGAGCTCCCTTAGTGACAGGCTGCTTCTCCCTACATGTGTGAAGGAGGTCACAGGCCCCTCCTTCCCACTGTTGTCAGACTGAACAACTAGCACTGCTCCCAGTAGACCCCATTCACACAACAAAATGGAATTTTAACTGCTAGCTCAATATGCCAACGGCATACTGCTTACTGCTTTTTCTACTTACATTTAAAAACACATTTTCTACTTATTGTTGTGACTGGTTTTAATTGATATACTCTATTTTTGCTATCTCCTTTGCTGCTGTAATAATGTAGAGATTTCCCCATTGTGGGACTAAAAGAGGATTATCTCTTATGCCTTTAATGAAAATTACAGGGAATAAGGAACTGGGTAGAGAATGTAGCATGTGACTATATGGTGTTAGAAAGCTTGAATCAAATCAAACACAGAGGGTAATATTGTCCACCAAATTACATCTTAAAGCTCCAGTCTGGAGTTTTGAGAAAAAAGTGGATTTTGCCAGAAATCTTGAATGAACACAACTCCCAGGTCCCTCCTTCTTCCTCTCTGCAGCTCTGCCTTCAAAGCCCCTCCCCACAGAGCAGCCTGCTGTGCACGAGCAGGCTCGTAACCACGGTAAGATTGCACATTCAAAAAAGCAACAACAAAATAAGCCCATTTCTGATCAATACAACTACATTACAATGACAAGTGTCTCATGCCGATCACTGTAGATATCTCGAGTAACAAACAATATTCCTCACATTGCGGTAGACGAAGTAATCATTTACCCGGTGCAAAGTCATGCTGCCTTTCTGAAGTAGGCCTGCACGATATGAGGAAAATCTGCGATGTGCGATAACACTATTCAGTATTGCGATGACGATATAAGTTGCGATAAATAAACAAATATTGAAGTCTGTATATCATTAACTGTACAGTTAATGATGGCTAACGTTAGTTTTGAGTTGTTCGTGTAGGTCTTTATGGTTGTATTGCAGGTGGTATCTGTGTTTGTAACACGTCGTCTCTCCTGAATCCAAAATAAGTCCATATAGCAGTGTGACGGTGCAGCTCCATCACTAATTGTGGGCAGCGCATATGCACACACACGGCATATTTGTCTGTGGTGTCGCAGGCTGCAAGCAGCACACACAGGTGCACAGCTCTCTGACCCGTTCACCTGTAAAAACATCCCGTTATTCAGTCTCTTAACTGTTAAGTAGGGTGCACACTTGTTCGTCTTACTATTTCCTGAATACATACATACTCACTAGGGCTGTAACGACACACGTATCAAAACCGAAATCGCGACACTCAGATCCACGAACCTGTCTCGCGGTGTGAGAAGGCAGAATCGCGACACAAGTTCCTGTCCAGATCAGCCCTATGAGTAACAAGCCCCTTTCACACAGAGACGCCGCATTAACACCACAGGTGGTTCATCAATTCTCCGCCGATGGTCATTCACTCAGAGCGAAGCACCGCTGAGTGAAGACGAACCAGGGGAAGACGCATAAAAGCTGCAGCCGCGGTTCGCCAATTCTCCGCCGATGGTGATTCACACAGAGCGAAAAGTCTCCACCGTAACGGCGTGAATTCACACAGAGAGCCGGCGCTGCGGCTCCCAAAGAGGCGTGACGGTAACGTGTACCCCCCTGTCAATCTCGTGGGACAGAGGCTGTTTTCCGAAAGTTTACTGAAGTCTTGGTCCAGAGGGCTGACGGTCACGGAGATTCTTTTTCATCACAAACACCCGGTGAGTTAAAGCTTTTTGCCGGTGACAGACGCTGTTTTTCGGGCAGAAATGCCGCAAGGAGTCGGTAGGACAGGCGGGAGGACGGACGCTTCTCCACTACATCTGTGGTATCTTTTTCCTCATAAAAGTTGCCAAAGACAGTTACAGTTACTACGTTACTTTTGTTTGGTTCTGTAACGTTGCTTTGTGGGACATTTCTGTTTATTAAGTTGAGTGAGGGACCTGTGCAGTCATCAGACTGTACGATACGTCCTCCATACGCGCAGCTGGCTCATCCATTCACACTGGTTCAGTTTCCCAGTACTGCTTGCTGATACTATCAGACGAGTGTCATATACAGAAGTTATTGAAAAGTTACATAAATAAAATTTTTAATTTTATTCTAAAAAAATCGAGGTTTGTATTGAACCATGGGTCAAAAATCGTGATACAAACCAAATCGTGAGTTTGGTGTATCATTACAGCCCTAATACTCACACAATCAGGACACACTCGGTGCTGTTTCTTTTCACCCCGAGGTCTTCTTTGACCATCGCTTCTCTCTCCTCCCTCAGCCATCATAATCTGTCAATCACCACCAAACTGATGCCGATTAATTTTGTCAGGGTAGCTAACAGCTAGCTGGGGCTTCATCTGATTGGCCCTTGTATCCAGGGCTCCATCTGAGGCTAAATGTTGGCATGCTCACGGTGCATGCATGGCGCATGTAAACAAAATGATTTTTTTTATTCATCGCGTGTCAGGCATAGAGGTGGATTTCTTCATTTGATGTCGAGATTCAGTTGTTGTTCAGTAGTGAATCATGTAACGCACAGTTCTCAGCTCCTCGTTGTGAAACGATCGTGCTAACGGTCAACATAACACTGTAGTTCATGGGAAATACATAGCTGCAACTTCATGATTATGTGTACTTTCAGACAACACGACAGTTAGCAGCTAACAGCTAAAGCTGGCTTGTTAAGAACGAGTGACTGACTGAACGAGAACGGCAGGAGAGGAACAAGAACGAGCGGTGAATCATGTAACGCACAGTTCTCAGCCCCCGTTCTCAAATGAGCATGCTAACGGTCAACATAACACTGTAGTTCATGGCAAATACATAGCTGCAACTTCCTCATTATGTGTACTTTCTGCCAACACAACAGTTGGCAGCTAACAGCTAAAGCCGGCTCGCCAAGAACGAGTGACTGACTGAACGAGAACGACAGGAGAAGAATCAGTGAATGAACGAGAATGATGAGCTACGAACAAAATGAAATGTTTTTTTTTTCATGGAAACGCTTGCTATGCATTATAGGGCGCCGATTGTAAAGTTGAGCATGCTAAAATAAACAGCAACTTTTTGCCACATTTAGCAAAAAACATGTATAAAAAACACGTGAAGTTTTCAGTGTTACTTTTGACCAGATTTACTATGGGGCTGACTGAATGTGAAATCTGTGGTGTTAAATCTGTAGGTGGAGTTGGTTAAACTACGAGTCAGGGAAATTTCAATGAAGAATCAAAATGGCAGACTCTCTGTTGGTTTGAGGGTTCCTAGAGGGTTTTTTGTGGGTCTGGTAATGATACATATGCATACCAAATTTCATGCATGTATGTACATGACATTTGGTGACATTTGTGATCCAACATCCAATCATGTTGAATCATGAATATGTTCACCAGATGTGACGTGTGTGCAGAGTTTGGTGAGTTTTGGGTTATGTTTAGGCCGCCAAACATGCGCGTCTTGTCAGAGATGAACACTTTTAACTTAAAGAAACAATAGGGTCCTGGCACTGGTAGTAATAAGTAATAATGATATATTGTAGTACACTGTATAACATAAGACTGTAGGAACATGTCCTCTCGTCTCCTCATCACAAGAGAAAGGACGGATGGTCAATGGATCGTGTAGTTTCACCTTTGATGTGACAGTTGCCCCTCAAGAGAAAACAGTACTCTGGATTCAACGTCTGGTGTGTTCTCTCTGCTTGTCAAGGTGTAAATTACAACATGTTGTTCTTAAAAGTTGTTTGCATTCCAAACTACAGCAGAAGTCAGGACAACCCTGATTTCAGTTTAATCCTGGATGAGTATTAAACTAGAAATTCATCTTTTCAAAATTGGCATATTCTCAACCAGCATAAGAAGGTCACAAATTTGATGTTTTTCACGTCTCGCTGGCACCAAATTTACTCAAGATAAGGATTTTGTGTTCAATATGTCTTCAATATGTAAGAACCACCGCTCTAAGAAATCTTGATTAAGACATTGATCATCATTCAGAAAGCAGTAGTTTACTGTTCAAGAAGCCGTGCCAAAGTTTCCAGCTGAACAGCGACATTATTATCCAGCCACGAACGGTTGACCCCAGTGCACTCAAGCGAAAACCCCGCTGGGCCTGTGGACCGAGAGTTTCGTCATCAGAGACGAGAGCAACTTCCCTCCAGCTGTTGGACCGGGCAGCACACCCGCAGCCAAGCTCAGAGGACCAGAGGAAACTAAAGCCATGGACCTCATCCATCTACAAACAAAGTAGGCTGAACCTCCTGTACACAGCTGGATTCACACACGATAATGAGCTGGTGTCTGTAAACTTCGATCCCCATTTTATAAGCTTGAATATAATTTTGGTTAGGGCTTCGTTAATGTTAAAGATTACTCCCGCAATATTTTTAATTAACTATCCGTCCCACAAATTCACCATTGTTCAGAAATCACCTAATCTTAATATTTTACCCTTCACAGTCTCCACATTATCTGTTACCTGTTGTCCTTTGTTGAATTATCATTTCATTTTATTTACTCTGCATTATTTTAGTTAATAAACATATATAACCGTATGTCCTTGTCTGTGCAAGTTTAATTTGATGTGGAAAACCGATGGATCCGTGTAAAGAAATCACTACTTCAGAATATGAGATTGAATATAGATTTTGAAATTGAATACATTGATTTGAAATTGACTTTAACTGTTCAAGCCAAACTTATGCAGTTAGAGTTTTGGAATAATTCCATCCGGATCATTCCTATAGTTAAACAATGGAGGTGGTGCCCCATCTACGAGTGTATTATTAATCACCAGTGATTAATTACCTTTATTATCAAGTAGTGTATCTCCTACAAGACCTAATTGATCCCCTGGGAGATATTGGCAAACTATCCAGCAGTTGGCTATATAAAGTAATTCGGTCTGTTAAGTGATTTAAAAAATAAATAAATAAAATATATATATATTAAACTCATTACAAGCTTTTTGATTCATAATTGAAATTAATATGCAAATATTTGTCATAAGCGTTTAAAATATTTCAGTGCAAATGGATTTTGGTATATGAGTGAATCAATGAATAAATGGACATTCTAAATTTGATTGGTAAATGATATTTCTCTATATTTCACAGTTAGAAAATTCCTTGCTGCATAGGCTGCACAAACCAGTGTTCCTATATAAAAATAAAACGTTATGTCATCCATCAAGCTTGACTTCTGGTGTCTTAAGAGGTGTGTGGGTTTGCAGTGAGTGAATGGACAGCAACAATCGGTGCAGACTTTTCTGGGACTTTTCCATTCAGTCTGCTCAGCAGCGTTGAGTTATCAATGTTATTGAAATCAACACGTTATTTTGAAAGCCCTAAAGTTAATTAAAGTTAGCCCCACCTTAACTAGCTCCAACATTACTGATTTACAAATTAATGCATTGATAATTAAAATACAATAATACTGTTACCATACCATACTATACAATACAATACTATACTACACTGAAATACACATTCCTGAGTACTTTCATGTTTGGTACTTTCAGCACATATTGATGCTATTACTTTTCACAACCATGTCTACCATCATGAATGTTGCTCACTATGTTGCACTGAATGCTTGAGCGCTGATCTCAGTGATTAACACAGCACAAATACAATTCATTGAATAATCTATATTAATTCATGCCTTAAAACCACTTAACAGCATGTACCTCAAAGGTTTGGACAGTCTGCATAGAAAATATACAAATTAGACACTGATAGCTCATGACTGAACATAAAAAGAAAAGCTGCAAATTCCTGATCAGATTTATCATATTTATACATATAGAGGTGCAATTTGAAAACAATGATGGAAGGATGTTGAGATCTACTTTTTGGGGCCATGAGTGATTAATCAAAAGTGCATGCATCATCATCACTGGGGCACAAAATCCATTGAGCACGTAGCAAAACAATTTGGATTGAGTCAGAATTATAAATCAGGACTTTGTCGTTAAATGCACACATCAATCCAAGTGATGGCCTTAGACCTTCTAGTCATTAAGAACCACACTACAGGAAAATAGAGATCATCACTGCTGGCAGTACCATAGATGTCATGTAAAATGATTTTCAAACATGTTTATATTAAAGATTGTATAGTTCAGGTTAACTGTTGTTTATGTCTGTCTTGTTAACAGAAAAGGTCAACAAAAATACACTACACTTGTACATAAAAAACACATAAAATGAAAATACAAGCAGAGGAAATGACACACCTGTGACACTGTACTTTGCTCATCTTTTTATTGAATGATTATTATTCACATCACTGGTTAACAATTAATCACAATGAACATCTCTTTCATACCAAATATTCAGAGTTGGAGGGGGAGATGAGCTCTATCTAACAGGACTGATGCCTCTAACAACCAGGAGTTAGTTTATTGTCTTCTGCATGCTCTTGCAATGGTGTTGTGCCCTAAAGAATAATACAGCACACACTACAGTGGATCAACTCCACAGTACTGGAGAGTAGATTATTTTGCTTGTTTCCTTTCAATTTGTAATGACAGAATTGCACATTACAGAAGGTACGACCACATAATTGATTCATATAAACAGAAACTCTCTAATAAATTGAACTAATACAATATTTCATGTGTACAAAACAGCACTGAGTCATTATGTTGTGCTTTCTTTGAATAATTAACACGGTTAATGGTTTTACTAGACAAGCATCTGGTAGTTGCTGTTTATATGTGGTTAAGGAGAACTCGCTACTTTCAAGTGCTGCGGTGCTGAAGAGCCTCTGTAGGTGGGAGACACAGCTAGGGGCTCCAGGTGCATATCTACCAACACTCCCTTTTATCCTGGATTTACTTTTTTTCCCAGTTACATTTCAGGCAATTAGCCACCTCTCTTTCAGGAAAAGTTTAAATTCAAACTTAATTAATGTTTGAACTTAACGTTCATCAATGTATCCTATGCTTTTTTATAGTGCAATTTAGGCCAAATGTTTCCGCTATTCTCAGCCATTGTTATTGACACTGAGAAGATAATTTGTTCCAAGACTTTCATAAATTCAGCCCAGTGTTGGTAGGTATGTCAAGGTGTCTATATAGGAGCTGTCTAATACAGAACATTACTTTCTACCACATGCCAAAAGACTAAGTCTGGTTAATCGAAGAGGGGGGTGGTGGAAGGCAGGAGAAAAGGCCGACCAGTGTGTGTCAGATGTCACATGCACTGTAGTGCATTTCAAACCAAGGTGGAAACCAATCAGATTGTTTCTTTCTGTTTAAATAAACTCAGCTTTGCCAAAACATTCAGAGGGATGTCACCATGTTTTCTGATTTCAGGTTTTCCTTCTGTAATGCCTCTGTACGGTCATATACTGTCTTGGACCATACCAAACCCGACACACACTGCCTCCCTTCCTGCCTGTCACTTTGAATGCGGTAAACAGTGTTTCCATATATGATCTATCTTCCCAAATGGAACAGAAACAAACCTCATACATGTACTCATAATCTTGCATCTTTAATACATTTTAAAAACATTCTTGAAACTTCAGCAGCCCTTTTCTTGGAAGAAAAAAGGCAGACACTGAGAAGGAAAAGTACACCTTTCCTTTCTTATGCTTTCAATCTTAAAATTATAATACCATTATTAACCTTTATGGTAAGAGGTTTATGAACATGAGAGCTCATCTGTCAACACCCTGCTATGAAGTAAGATTTTTTTGGTCTTTTTTTGTTTAGATTCTTATTTATTTGAGTTACTTCTGGAGTGATAAAAACATGGTGGAAACTATATACAAGGGACAGTGTGAGATACTAGTGGAAGGGTGGTATTCAAGCACAATAACTGGGGAATCAAACGGTTGTGAATGGGCATCCGAGTAAATCTGGTTATTACCATTTGTCCAAGCTGCAGAGCTACAACTTTAACTACGAGTACTAAAAGCATGAATATAGTCAGAAACCTAGACATGCCCTCTGTGGTTAAATTGCATTTTAACTTTAAGAAGTCAGTGGTCCTTACTGAATATTCTAAGGGTATACTGGAAACATAATTACCTTTACTAGAAAGCTCCCTGTGCTGTTGCTTTAGCATACACTGTATGCTAATTCACACTACTTGGCATACTGTATGCTATAAAGTATGCTAAGTAGGCTTTAGAATTGGGCATCCAATTTATAAAGCCGATACAAATATTGACTTTTGAAAACGTGATAACATGTCAATTTGGCCAATATTAATTTGATTTTTTTTTCAAAATGAACCTTTAATTTTGGTTATTCAAGACTTTATAAAAGATATCAGTTAAAATGTTTTGTTTTTATTTTTTTTTCATTATGATGTGTCTTAAATCACACATATTGTATATAGTTATACAAATGTAACTGTAACTGTGTTGCCTGTAAATTCATAAATCATAATCATCAAAAGTATCCTTTTCATAAACATGCTAGCTTTTCTGGCTAACGTCATTCAGGTGCTGTCTAAATAAAAGCCATGCTTTTAATCTTTCAGAATTGTTGCATGCAAAGTGCATCGTCTTCTCTATTTTACAGGTTGCATAATAAACTTCACAGGTTTGGATACTTCCCACTGAAATGAATTAACGACGCAGAACTTCAAGTTCCCATTGTTTTAGGATAATGAAAATCATTTATAATTATTTAAAATACTGTATGCAAAAGGGGTGAAAGTCAACTTGACAAAACAGTCTACAGAAGCAGTTTTGATACTGGTCCTCTTAAAAAGTGCCAAATAAGGCTCCTCAAAGCTCAGAATGGTCTTTGCCCACTAGGGAAATGTGACTTTGTAGCTTGATCAGACAGTAATAACCAGTGAATGTTGACAGGTACAACATGAAGGCAAATTGGAGAGTTGAGTGTTAAACCATCACAGCCAACAGTACAACACTGATGACCACTAAAATCCACTCCAATCCTCGAATCTGACTAAGATTAATGGGTACCGCTGTGTCATCTAAGATACACAACATCAGGTCATCCTGTCATATGGTAACATACAAATTAAGACTACAACTTGTTCCTATTTTATATATACAAACCACTGTCTACACCTATCAAAGTGCTTTCATCCCTTCATTCTTCTATTCTTGAAGAAAGATTCACATTATTGTCTTCACATATGACCCGCACATATGTCATGTATCGTGTTTCGCTTTGAGGCAACTCATGTGGATGATTTGGAGGGAACAGTACAATATTAAATATGTTTACATGTTACTTTGAGTTGGCTAGACTTTATTGTTGATCACTTGCTCTTTGATTATCATTACTATCTAACTACCAAGACTGTTTTGCTCCCAAAGCACACATGTACAGTACACAGTTGACAATGTTTCACCAATATACAGTAAAGCAACTTTAATATCACTTCAGTGCATCAATGAATGAACAAGACTGTGTTCAAAGTGCACAAGACTTTTGCGTTTTATGGGGAACTACACATCATTAATATGATTTTAAATGTATTAAGTATTCCAGAGACAATAATATAGTGTGGCCAACGAAGCTGGTTTAAATGTGAACTGTATGTAAATCTACTGAAGCTTCTGGTGATGTAAGGTTTCTCAGTAAGCCTTTGTTAAATCTCAGAGCCAGACTCTCAGTGTTCCAGAGGCTAAGCAGCACTCTCTACAGGATGGATACAGTAGCAACACTTCACACATCTGACAACCACGGCAAAAACCCACAAACACGTTAGTAATCCTTCATAGTTTCAGCAGAGACCAACCAAGCATTCTTAAATGCACAATGCATAGAATTACAGTGAGCAGACAGAGCTACCTATGATAAGATGGTGGCTTCTACTAATTTTACTGGTGTGACACATAACAATGCGTTTGGTCTGTAAATCAAAGTCACATCACAGTGTTGTTTTAATAAAATAAGTGCCAAAACTGAATTTAGGTGATTTCCTAAAATAATACGCACTGGTTTTTCACTCGTCAACTACTGATTTAGAATTTTTGAGTGAACTACAGTGTTTAACAAAATAAAACAAAATAGTTTCTATCGCTTAAAATGAGGATCTCTATTTTACAAAAACAGATTTGTTCACTAGAAATACAACCTCTAGCCCCAGAAGATGATCCTGACCAGAGTATCTGCCGGCCCTTCTTGGTTCTGCTTTGCTAAAATACTGCTGCATTCATGGTATTTTGGAAATGGGCAGTTCCTGCTGTCCAGTAGTAAAATGATGCTTAAAATTTTTTTTGTTTTTTGATATAGCCAGTGCTAACCTCGATAAAACAAAAACAACAAGAAAAATGCTGAACAAAAATGTGAAAAAAGCATTAAAAAGCAATTTACTTCCATCGATTTACATTACAGATGATGAGTAAATATATGCCAGAGATATAGATAGCTCGAACAGACCATCTGCTACTCTGCACTTGTCAACTGAAGCAGCTTGCTACGTAGCTCAAAATCACTATTAAGTTACAAAGAATTTGCCTACTTCAGACTTGCCATGAATGTAACATTATTCTCTTTGATTGAAAATTGTTTCAGCAAGCAAACTTGTTCCTCTCTTAACTACCTGTTAACCATTGGTTGCTCCCTGTCTCTGTCCATCCCTCACTGTCTGTACGTCATGTGCATGCATGGGTAACAGGAAGTATACCCAGCTAAGATCACTGTATTGCTGCCAGAGAGTTGGGGTGACACACAAGTCGAGGAAACAAGACAAGACAGAGGCAGGATGAGGTCAGCCTATGGTGAAAATGTCCGACAATGACTATGATAGGAACAACACACCAACACAGCTCATCATTGTTTTTAGAAACATCAGCATAGACCACCAAAACACAGCAAAGAGTTGATTTCATTCTAGAACAGAGAAATGCGGCTATGAACAGCATTTAGTTTTTATTTTAGGGTGCTCATTTGTTTATGTGTGTGTTTGTCTGTGTGTGTATGTATTAATGCACACCAACAAGCATGTGTGTGCGTTCCTGTAAATATCTGTGCTTCTGTGCAAGTGTGTTTGTGTGTGAAGAAAGTTGACAGGTCTCACAGCGAGGATTCCAAGAGGAGGAAGGTGCTTTGTGTCTATCTGTCTCTAATAGCCACATGTGAACTGTATATGCTAGACACGGCTCAAGATGACTGCTCAGGTCAAAAGTCTATGACGTTTGAGTGGCACTGTGGGATTCGTGGGAGGTTTGGGATTAAGCCATTAGACAGTGTAGCAACCAAGGAATTATGGTGCAAGAGAACCAGGTTGAATGTTTTGCGACATAAATAGTCTTACTGAAAAAGGCTAAAGGGTCCACTGCCCCCAAACTTCATGCAATACTGAGATATGAGTATGTAAGTTTATTCAGAGACAAAGGTCAAGGGTTTGTAAGCGTCACACTGAAATAGCTTGGTTGTTTAGAAGCTTTTTTTGGTCATTTTTCTTTTAAATACTTTCATCAACTCAACCTGAATGGGGCTGCGTCCATAGTGGTTTGTGAACTTGCTAAGACCATGTGATCCACACCAGGTTACAGGTTCAACAAGTAACGTTAAACAGTGCTGTTGCAGTCAATATCTCCAGTGGTGGGTAATATATTCTACAGACTTGTGTGCATACCCTGATGTACTGAGAAAGATTCAAGCTATCGTGTTGCAGAACGTACCGACTACTTGTTCGAAGCTAATGGGGATCCAAATGAAGGATGAAGAATATTGTATTGTAGTGAATTAAGGCCCACTCACACCAGAAAGTGGCATGATGAATTTCATTTGTGCGTCTTCCAGAACTATGCTACTCTCTATATAGCTTGGTGACATAAGGACTAATAGCAGAGCTCACTGGTAAACTACTGTAGCTAACTGCTAAGACCCTAAAAAGCTCTGAGGATTTTTCCATATTGTCTTCACTATGCTGTTCACTTCGCCTGGCATTTTTCTCTAAGGATTGTACATTATTTTATTCACTTAATAAAGAGGTTTCCTACTGCTTTAAGATAGCCTGCTATTTGACAGTTTGCAACATTGCTAGCACAGTTGCTAATTGGAGAATATGTTCACACAATTCCTGTCTCATAACTTCCTGCAACCATTCCTTTTTTGTTCCAACAAGGGTGGGTAAATAGGAATAAATTATGTATTGCAGATAATTAGCTCCGACAACTTCAGAGATTCTGGACTCATGCTTTCCGATTCGTCAAAGGACAGCACAGTTAAGACGCTGGGCTAGCGGTCAAGGTTCACTGACTAGAACTTAACGAAAAAAATTGGCACATTTTGACTTTTGCCTCTATGAGTGAAACCAACAGAATTGTCTGACATCCTAAATATCTGAACTGACCTCCTCCAATGATTTTGAACTCTATCTTTAGTTGTCTTTACTGATCTCTCCAAATGTTTCCTCTTATCTGTACATGAGCCTTCACTGCTAATTGTGAGCATCATGACATTAACAGTCCATGATAAAGAAGATTTATTTTAATATTAGGGGGAGACGAGGTGGTGCATTGATACCAAGAGATGTAGTCGGAGATATTGTTTAATGAGTGAGCTGTAGGATTACCTATATAATGAGAGAACATGCAGTGTTGTAGATACTGCAGATTTGAAAGGAATTGCTGGCAACTGGGAGGCTGGGCCTCAGCTGGCTAGTGTGGACTGAGGCTTGGAGTGGACATGGACCAGGGATGGATCAGAAGCAAATAGTAGTCTTACCAAAGGTCTGTTAATAAGGTTGGAAGATCTATGTGGTTTTGAATTGTAGGGATGTGAGAGGGGATTTTGGGACAGGATCTTTGCGCTATAAGGACATATGTTAGAAACAGTAATTAGACTCAACTGTGGAAATATTCTATTGTGCATATTCTAAAAACTGGCTATGCTCAGTATACTTGTCTTCTCTGTGGTAGGCAGGGCCGAAGGTCAACCCAAGGGCATTGACAGGTCAAAGGTCAGGGTTGGTAGCAGGAAGCTGGCTGGCGGACCCCAGAGAAACACTGAGAGGCAATTGGTCAGTCCGGTGCTGCGGTGGGCAGGATGATGGGCGGGGCCAGAGGGAGGTGACTGCGCCGTGGTAGGTCGGTTGGTTGGTTGATTGGCGGGTCGGCAGGTGCCACATGTCTCCCACCACAATCTACAGGTCATTGGGACTCAATCTGTGGAGGGGAATAAACTGGATTAAATAAAGTAAAACTAACCACCAGAAAAAAGAGAAAGGAAGGTGAAAAGGAGATAAAAGTGATGCTGAGACGAGGATGGAAGGTTTCAGAGTTAAAATTTTGTCAGGTGGTGTCAACCTGATACTGTCTGGGTTTGGTTCATTGGAATTATGGGACAAATTATAAAACATCCTTGTCTTTTATTGTATTAGCACCACAAGCATCCATCAATTAGGCTGAGTTTGGCAGCAGCATCAGGTGGCAGTAGTCTGTTGTCCCTCTTAAGTGCGGAGGCCAGCTGCAGCACCAGAGATTAAATTATCTACTAAGACTGGCTAATCTTTACTCTGTAGATCTCTGTTTAATTTCATTTTGAAGCAAAGAGTCTACTATTTTTACCACTCTACTCCATCAGACGCCTGAACAGACATCCCAGAGATCTCCACTTATTTATTTGTCTCAGTAATTGACCTGAAATACATTTTTACCATGTTGGTAACCTTCCATTGATGCTAACGTTAACTTTCACAACTGACTACCTGACCTATCTGGGTATGTTTTCAGATGCCTGATAAAGTTTGGCATGGTTGATCAAACATCCTTTATTTTGATTATGTAGATGTTGCATTTGGCAAATCGAACAGCAATGCGGCTGCTGACAAGCTCGCCATTGTGTTGCTTTGAGCTGTGCTGTTGCTGCAGCATATATCATCAATTGTGGCTGCCTGCTTGTGAAATGGGAGGGAAGGAAAGAGGGAAGGATTGTTCACAGGTCCCAAATTGAAAGTCCAAGTCAAGTCTCAAGTCCCTTTCATCCAAAGATTATGTTAGAACAAATAACATTTCAAGTACATTTATATTATCACTACACGATAAATACAAGAACAATGCTTCTCTTTAATTTACATTTATTTCACACTGGCCTCGATCAGCAGGTGGTGAGAATGCTGACTCTTAGACATGTAGACACTGCTTTCCATCTTTGAGCTTAATATAATTTGTGTATCACTGTGCCAATCTTTGAGAACCTTTTACAGCCTTGTTGTTTCTTGGCAAGTTGGCTGGAAACATTAAAAAGTCAGCTGGAGACAGTTTTAAATCAGCTCATGGAGTTTTAGTGTTACCATTACCTAGCACTAGCTAGGTATAGCTGATACTGCTGCCAGAACCAGTTGTCATCTCAGCCGACAAAATCCATCGCTGTCAGCCTGCTTGAGCTCCAGCTAAATATCATTTTTACAAGTGATTATGGTGGTAAATTTGCCACCATTGTCAATCTGATCTGCAAATGTACCAAATGTAAGCTTTGGAAGTATAGTTAATGTAAATAAAGAAATAATGGGAGCAATGGGGCATAGCTAATGGTCAGTTGATGGCAATAACAGACATGCACTTCAATGCTTTAAATCTGATAGATTTGTGTTGTGTTTACCCACTTGTCTCAGTGATGCGTTTGTCTATGCTCAGGGGCTCCCTGAGTCCGTCTCCTCCAAAAGGAGTAGTTGTGGGCTCCTTCACCCCATTCTCCTTAGCAACACCTCCTGGTGCTGTTGTTCCGCCTGGGAGTAAAGACACCTTCTCCTCTGTTTTCTCCTCCTGTAGCCAGATATAGACACAGAGAGCAGGCAGACACACAGACACACACACGTGCGCACACACACACACACACACACACACACACACACACACATACTTTTTGGTAGTGTACATCATGCTACCACACCATCTAGTGGTGCCAGCCAGTAAAGCACAATGACTAAGCAGAACCAGTTAACTGTCTGTTTACTGATAATATCAATGTCTGTTTTTAATTTTAACCTTGTGTCCATTGGCTTGTCCGTTGCCTTGCCCAACATTGTCCATGGAACCAACCTTAGACTTTGCTTTAATGTTCGGTTTATTGGAGTCAATCTTCACATCACCCCCACCTAAAAAGAAAAACAAGGAAGTATGGGACCAGATTGGACTTAAGATAGGAAAAAATAGGTGGATAGAAGTTTTGAAACGTACCTGGCTTATATTTGATGTTGTCCTTGGAGCCACATTTGGACGTCACCTTGCTAACATCGACCTTCTTATTCAGGATCTGCACCTGAGGACGAGGAGATAAATATAATGTTGCCTCCTTATATACTAGCTAAGAAAGATGCCACATCCAGCACAATGCACATTTTTTTCGGTATCCATTCTGTCCACTTTAGAAAATGAATGTCATCCATCATGATGCCCCTGCTGCATTTACAGAGAGGATGAGATTTGGAACAGTAAAAGAGGTATGTGAGAGAATAGAAAGATCACAGCAAATGCTGGGCTCCATACCCATACTTCACTACGGACTTTGACCTGTTTTATTGTAACTGAAAGTGCCTTCTTATTTTGTTAGACTGGTAAATGATGCTCCATTTATGCAGATAAATCGGAAAAGGCTGTAATTGGAGGATGGTGGAAGGCAGTAATTGGATCGTTTGGAGTCATGAGTGTGTGTTTAATGAGTAATCCTGATTAGTCTGACAGCAGCTGGCACTGATGGCTTTTAGGACCCAGAGAACGGCCTGACAGTGTGTGATAAGATCAATCATACTTACAAATTTGATGACCGACAGTGACCCTCAGTAGTGTTAAACTTGTATTATTGCCTTATTTATATTACAGTTCAGCCTCAGGGTAACATATTAGTGACCTAATAGTATAATAAAAACAACATGCCAACTGAAATACTCATTCGCCATTTTAAACCGATGAACACCAATATTTTCAGTTCAATTCTTTTTATATTAATGTACAGTACATTCACATGAGATTTATAAGCTTGTACTATAGTCCTCATGCCTTATAGGACTATTTTAGTTGGTATTTGCTTACTTTATGTGAACCATGCTTTGAAACATTTTTACACTTGTACCATATGTTGTAACAGCCAGTTCTCACTCTCAACTTGTCAGTACAGCAGCCTGGTCAGTGGTCAGAAAAGTCCAGGTCTGGGGGATGGTAGGTAAGCTAATGTATGTAAATGACATAACTTACATGACATGTATATGACTTACGAGACTAAACATAGTTATTTAACACAAAGAATGGTCTTTTCCAAAACCTTACCAAGTAGTTTTGGAGCATAAACCTCAACTGTTTGGCATTGTTAACGACAGACTAAAAGTCATAATATATGCAAACTTCATTTTGAAAGTCTAACTGGACATTACATATTATTGCTAACTCCGCTGCAGAGCCCTTCAAGCTTTAAACCTCCAACCAAACTGCTTTAATTTCAATGAGTTAGGAATGAGAATATGTTGCTTGTACATGTGTTGTTTTACATTTAGTCTTAGGTGTAAAACAACAATACATAAAAATATTGTGCCTAATGTAATTAAGGCAGGCATAAAGTGGATAAGACTAAGACAAGATTGAAATTATTAGCTTAATAACAATAGTAGAATGGTGCAGAAGTATTGGTGTGACTTTTTGTACTGTAGCATGACTGGACACAATTACATGATGATATTAGATTTACAGAGAAATGCCTTTCATAAGATCATTCCATATTATATTATGTAATTTTTTTGTGTGAAAGGTTTTTGCAATGATTAAGATTTCTGTGCTCAAAATGTTATGTCCTGACTATAGTTTAAACTGATGGGAGAGACCCAGAGGGGCTTATTTCAGGGTCCACAAAGCTGATTGGTTGCTGATATTGTGAAATCTGTGATCAGTCCAGGTTTGACTTTATTTGATGCCAATACTTGGACATCAGCCATTTCCATGATACCTTTTACACTTCAATTATTTGATCTGAAACAGCAGAGTGGTGATTGTGTGAGCAGCCCAGAGATGGAATATAATCGTGCAACTGGTGTTTGGAGCAGATGGGAGCAACATCTGGAAGGGTGGGCTGGAGAACCTGTGGTCTCTTCACTTAAGTGATAGCAATCCGAAAAGCAAATAGAGGGAGACATGAATGTGCTCGTCACTTTCATTCACATTTATTTGATAATCCGTTCATGTAAATGTTTGATATTAAGAAAATGTTGCTGTAGTTGAACAACCGATTGCTTCCAGCAAAACAAAAAAGAAGAAAACACTCAAATCTGAATCTAAATTTGACACAGTATAGTGATTCACAAGTCAGACTGATTTAATTTCTTTCCAATAAGTATCAGATCTCACATGATTACTTAAATAGGAGTAAAGAATAAAGAATTGTGGGTTGATTAAGAGTATTATAACAGTCCAGTAATATCAAGTGATAAAGGCTTAAGAACTGTCTGTTTCTGTGTAGAGCCCAGTCAGATGTAAGATATAATATGCATCCAAATTCCTCTCTAATCCCTTCGTGACAAATCAGATCGTTTTGTGGCTGGGTTCCAAATGCAATCTCCAATTGATCATGATTTTGAGCAAGACAGCCAGAAAGAGGCTAAATTATCTAAACAATGATATGCATCCACTCTGACCAGAGTCTGCCTCCAGCTCCAGCAGTACTTACATTGCCACCTCCAGGGACATGTTTGATATTGTCCTTGGAGCCACAGCGAGACGTGACATGGCTGAAGTCCAGCTTTTTGTGCACTATCTGAACCTAAAGACAGGCAGGCAGACACACAGACAAGCGAGGGAGTGAGGAGATAGAGAGGGAAAAGAAAGAAAGAAAAAAAGAAAGGCATGACAGACAAACAAAAGCAACAGAGAAGAGCAGATCAGCTGGCGGCTTTAGTTAACAAGAAACAGAGTACCCTTGCTCTGTAAGTATGGAAGAGATTCTGTCATTCAAATCAAATGGCTCCTCCTATACATTACATTTGTTAAGTCTGCATTATGTAATAACCTAGTCAGAGCATGGCACTGTAAAACTAGTTTTGGGAAATTAATCAACAAAATCACTGTGATTTATACTGAGGGTGTCACTAATCGGACACATTTCTTATTGAAAAAAAATAAATGCCAAAGTACCAAAAGATGAGGATACTGACTGAATAACAACATAGCGCTTCCATAAACTGCATTAACCAAAACTGATCTAGCACAGGACAAACACTGGAATAGGTGACAGAGCACATGCAACACAATATCAAACAAGACAGGGATTTTGTGTTAACACATGCTGTTCTAAGCAAAGAAGCAACTGCAAGCGACTAAAAAAGAAGTATGGAAGACAAAAGATGCTTCTTTTGGGTTTTATCAGCCGGTTGTTTTACCCTGCAGACAGTCCGACGGTTTCATGAAAAATGTCTGAAGCACAACCTCTGAGTAAATGTTGCATGGTTTGGTTGGCCAGGACACCTGAATTTTCTTAAAGCAATACCCAGAGATCAGAGTTTTGCCAAGTGGTCAAACTTAGTGTTCAATGATGATGACCAAAATCATTTGTGCCATTTCTTGAATTGATCCCTTTGATATTTTAACTTTCAATGTTGTCTATGAGCAGGGAAAATGATTTTGTAGCAAAGGCTTCTACCGCAAAGACACCAAAAGCATAAACACTTCACAACAAAAGAAAAATGACTGGATTAAAAAATTACATCAAATTAGGTCTAAAAGGGGCACCAAAAATACAATAAATACAAAAAGTAGAAATTAATTGAGATCAAGTAGGATTTAAATGACTTGCAGTTCAGCAGTGCAACTAGACTGGACATACATGTGAATTTGTGTAGTTTTGTTTTAACAGCAAGAGAGCAAGGACTATGTACTAAATAAATCCAATCCAACAGACTCATCCAACCCTGATGCCTAAAGGAACGGCACAGGAAATAATTCCTACCTGGTTCATCAGACTTTATAATGCTCACTCAAAAACACACAAATAATTTACTGTGCTTTAATTTATTATCACTGTAAATAAAACTGCACCTTATTCTCTTGCACCTTAAGTTCCACTTAAGCTCAGAATTTTATTTTACCTCAGTATTTTATCCTATTTTGCGATTGCTTAAGCATTATTGTATATAGTACGATATTGTTTTTTGCATATCGTATATAATACGTCATTGTTTCTTACTGTTTCTATATTTGCCCTTATATTTGTATATTGTATTTGTACTTGAATGTCTGTCTGTCTGTCTGTCTGTCTGTCTGCCTGTCTATCTATCTATCTATCTATCTATCTATCTATCTATCTATCTATCTATCTATCTATCTATCTATCTATCTATCATCAAAACACTCAATCCATGGAGAAATGTACAAAGCCTATATTCACAAAATGTGCCGTCAGTAAGGTTTTGATGTCACAACTATAATGACCGCCATGAGGCACGCCTGCCTCTGAAGCACTAAAGCGAGCATCCAGACAGAAGGTCAACGGATGTGCTTGCAATAGCAATAGATACTACGATATTACTAATGTGAAAAATAATGTGTTTTTCTTTTTTTCACATTAAAGTATGTAAACGTTCTTTAGTACACACCCAACATTGAAGTATGAAACTATGCACAATATGGGCCCATTAAGCTTGAACCTGGAAGTAACCTGTATTCAGCTTCAAGTCCACCCTATTTTCCCCTATTCTTTTTCTTTTTAATTTGATAATAACAAGATTTTGAGCCTGACAGCATTACTGTGTCCTATCAGTCTGAAGTTTACTTCCTACACCCCTCCTATACTTTCTTTATTAAGAAGTTACTATGCAACTAACTTAAAACAATTTTAGCTTATTGTAATGCATGATGAAAAGTCAGCATGCAGCATTGAACCGATCCACGCACGCACGCACGCACGCACGCACGCACACACACACACACACACACACACACACACGATGTAAATCCACCTCCTCCACCTCACTGTGTTGTGATGTCAGTGTCATGGCCACTCTGGTTGTATTGTAAAAAGCCCTGCGGCAGACATAAGACGCCTTCCCATTCCCTCTGCCTCTTTGTCCACGATGAAAATGGCATGATGACGCAGGTGGCACCAGCAGAGGATGACTCACTGAGCAGTTAGCACACGCTTAATGTGCAAGCACACACACACACACACACACACACACACACACACACACACACAGACAAGAGAGAGCAGTAGCTCGAGTTTTCCTGTCTAGTTCCTCTTTGGAAACATCCTAATTGATTTGAGGACACCTGTAGTAGCTGCTAGCTTGTGCTTATTATTGCTCTTTAAATTCTGTGAGGAATGGTCCTCATGCTATCAGGCTGAAGGGACACTGCAGGATAATAAAACAATAAAAAATGCCCCTATATTATTCCAAGTGAAGAAGTAAGTGACACACTAACTATTATTATTAGTTCATAGTTCATTTCACTGGTTAGCTCTTCCGAGGATTCTTTTTTCATCTATGTGCCTCGTCCATTCCTCTTCTGTGCATGCACCCTGCAGCTGCCTGCACACTGTTGCCAACCATTTCTGTGTACATACAGCAGCACTGTCACCCTACTGTCATGGGTGCTGCGGACAAACCTGCAACTAGCAAACAACAAGTGAACAAAACCAAGAAAGGCTGCTCTTTTGTTTCAACCAATGGCATTTTGCACTTGCTTCCAATTTCTACAGTATGCCAGCTTCCTTTTTTTTGGAAGGAGTAGAAAAAATGTGCGTGACACCAGTCGTAACAGGACGGTGGGGGTTTACAGTGGTGGTGCAAGAGAACATACTGTAGACCAATGCAAAATGTAGAGGCCATTTATGTGTTATACAATGACATAACTGGGTGTAGTTTTTAGTTGCACTAAAATCAATGTTAATGGGTCAAACCAAGGAGAACATAGGTTCAAATAGCAGCCCTCTAAATTGTATTTTGTACAAGGACAAAAAGGTTGTAGTTTGGTTGATGTGTTGACCAGTATATATAGCTCAGTGCATATAAATATTATATTATAAATTATTGAAATGAAATGGGAATAAAATGCTACCATAAGCTACGAGTTCACAAATACTATGCTAACAGAACTGTATAAAAAAAAGTAATATGGCTGGAATACATTTACATAATCAGAAACTGTGTGTGTGGCACTCGTCTGAGCAGCTGACTTTATTTGTCATGGTCAATCATTTTGATATTCTGAAACTCTAAATATGCTTCAAAATCTGTTAATTAGAGGATACCACACTGCTAGCTTATGAGTTTTGGTAATAACTTTTAAATCAGTGATATAAGAAAATGTCAGTCCCACATGAGTGTCTGGTTTGAAAAGTGACGGACTTTAAAGTAATGATTTACCTCGTTTACAGTTTGAGACATCCTGTTGACATTTTAATAGTCATCACATTTATGATAGGTGTCTATGAGTCAGTCTGTTTGTTGCAGTACTGTAGTCGCCCGCTGAGACAGCTACCTTACAGCTTCCTCTAAAGCCGGCTTCCAACCCGACTCGGAACCTCTTACTGCTGTAGTTGAACACCACTTAGTGCTGGAATTTTTACCTGTAAACTCGTGGCAAAGTCATCTACCCTGACTTCACGAGGGAGCAGTTGCATTTCATCCCACAACAATGGCAGCACCCATGGGGAGGGAGCAGGGTGTATTTACAGACGATAACATTTGTATTAAGCTAGTGAAAGGAATATTTTGAAATATGAAGTATAAAAGTGCCAGAAAATAAAACGTATGATGGAGTCCGTTACCGCCTCCATTTCATTTATACATGCAATGAGGATGCACTGGTTCACCTTTGTTTACGAGTGGCAAAGAAATCTGATTTTTTTTTTTTTACATTTGGAGTTCAGTTCAGTTTGTGTTTATAGATTATATAGACACTGAAATAAAGTGGCTACTGCAGTGTATACCGATATTTTATTTTATATTACTTATTTCTAAATGTAGTGTCAACAGGTATGAACAACAAGGGTGAGGTGTGTGCTGGGTGGATGTATATTAGGCAGTGTGTGTGGTGAATGCAGAGAAAAGGTGGGAGGATGTACTTGTGTGTGAGGGTGTAGATGGTAGGGACTCACTCTGGCCTTGGCAGCATGGGTGGAGGGGTCTGATGCCTTGTTGTTCGGGGTGGAGGAGACCTGTGAGAGACAAGCATCCCCTGGTCAATACAACCTCGAACTAAGCACACACCACAACACAACGGGCTGGGAGAGCAGGTGGAAGGGTGGGGACATGAGAACAGTTTAAGTGGAGGGCAGGCTGAATGTGTGGGTTAGCAACTTGAACAATTTGATGAGCGTAAGTGTCAGTGCAGCCAATTGAATGCATGTGTGAAAAATAAGAGCATGAATTAAACGGGACCATATTTATTGAACCATACGAAATAAATGTGTGGGTGTATAAATAATTCTAAATAATTGATAGCAGTAGTATAAATTAGATGCAAGATCAAATTATGGGCCAGTCAAATGGAAGGGTGATAATTATGTGTACATATATTCATATGTCAATCAGATGTACTATATCAGCTGGATAATGGCAAACCATTCATTCCAGTAAGCTGGAGAAGATGAAGCATTTTTCAAAACATGACAAGGAATTACAGAAGATTTGCACCAATACAGTTGTATAAAGTACAGTTTGTCCTGTGTTCCTGAAAGCCAATCAAATATCACAAAAACGACAAGAATTAAAATAACAACCAGAAAACAACAGATTTATTGTCATAGTACTGGAGCGTATACATATGTTCAGAAAAAATATCTCCAGTCCCATTTCCTAAATCCGCAGATGGAAATGTTATTAGACCAATAGGTTCCTGTTGAATGAAAGACATTACACAATAGACAAACCAAATATGCATACCACTGTGGACCGAATGAGTCAGTGCTACTTATTGTGATGCAGGGCAGGGATATGTTTTTGTGTGTAAAGTGGCTTTACACTGATTGACAAAAAGCGCAAGATGGCACCGCAGGAACAGACCTACTGCTGCAAAATACAGTGCGTCTGCCTGAAAGAGTGAATAGTGGCCATATGCTACAGGTTGATGTTGACAACCAGAGACTCAACTGCAACATTTAGCCTCTTTTGTTATGTACAGGAAATATGAGGTTAGGCCAATTTCACAAAACCATTTGGAGAGGTAACCACAGCTCCTTCTCTACACTGATCTAACATAATTGGCTATGTGATCATGTCTAAATGATACAGGTTGAGGAAGTGAGGAAGCACTGTGAATATGAATCAGGGTGTTGCTGAAAAAGGAGCATGCATGCTGTTTCCCTGGATAAATAGAGGGGGAGATGCGCTGGGTATGACGTATCTAAAATGTTTTGCCTACCCTGTTCACCCAACCAGCTACTGATTTATGCTATATGTCTGCTCTACAGTATGACCAGCAGAGGGTTGATGGGATATGGACAGATATGGCAGAAAGATATTAAAGTAAAGGAGATGAAATGCACCTGAGAGCACTGAAATGTATATCTTACATCAGCACCTCTAGCAAATGTTTACATCAGCATTGGAATGTATCACTAAAATGAGGCAGTTCCAGACTTGACCAATTTAAAAAAACGTAGTAAAGTCTGAAGTTAATGTAACTTGAAGTATGAAATGCGAAAACATACATGTTATGCATGTAATGCATGTTAATGTATGGCAAGACAGGATAATTCACCCCAAAAACAGTAAAAGGAATGCAAAAATTATTTTGGAAAATGCTCTTTCTTGCCAAGATGTGAATGTTAAATATGAAGTTAGAAGAGATGGTTGGCTTAGAATAACATAAAGACATAAAACATAGGCCTAAGTAACCTGAAGCAACCACATATATTATATATTGCTAGTTTCATTTGTGTGATTCATTCCTGTGATTATTGATATGATTTTTAGATGACAAGATAAATAGTGCTCACATTTGCACATTAAATGTTACGCTAGAGCTGGGCAATGATTACCTATGCCTCGCATTAAGACTGATAACCGGGGAAACTCCTTCAACATTCTAACGTTGGCTAAAAACACATCCTGGCACTCTAAAGTGTACTAATACATTGCATCTTGTGACATTGTTTTTATTTTTATTTTTTACATATATTGCATTTGTTTAAAAAAGGTTTTGTGTTCTTTATTCATGTTGTCCTAAATACTAGAAAACTCCAACACACAAAACTCCAACATTTAAATGTCAATAAACAAAACACATACCGTACTTTCCGGACTATAAGCCGCTACTTTTTCCCCATGCTTTGAACCCTGCGGCCTATACAACGGTGCGGCTAATTTATGGATTTTTACAGCTAACGGCCACTAGGGGACCTCCTCAATCTATGGATTGTACAGGTTACGTCCCTCACCTTTAACGCCTGGTTTATTATTATGCTTCTGCGTCGCGGCGACAGCGTAGCTACGTCGTCGACCCTACACCGTCATTGAGCATTCGGAGTTCTGCGTCGAGGGAACGCGTTGTTCTGTCGGTGGACGTCATCAACGTCAGTGATTCAGGTTTGTTATGCTAACAACACATAGTCAGACAGGTGGCGGTGCTAACGGAGCTAACAGCTGTCTGTCAGTCTGACCGAGAAGTTTCTCACTTTACTTCGCTGTTAGTTGAATTAAATGACATTCATGTTGTCTTTAACTGTCCGTGTGAACCAGTCCGCAGCTTTGTGCGTCTGTTTGTGCGTCTCTGACTCTTGCGTGTTGACGTTTGCGTGGTCATAGGTTATGCAAATATGCAACTTGTTTGTTGAAATGTTAATAAAATGGAAGCTTCCCCAAACAGCAGTCTCTTTCCTGACAATCTCCTCTGTGCACGAGCCTTTACATATGGTAATTAAACGCTAAAACACCTGTGGCTTATAATCGGGTGCGGCTTGTATATGTACACATTTGTGTTTTTCCCTAAAATTGGCTGGTGCGGCTTATATTCAGGTGCGCCTTATAGTCCGGAAATTACGGTAATTGCTTTTTAGTCAAAAGTTTTATGTAATTTATTTGTGTCTTTCTTGATATGAATTTTTAGATGTTAAGATGGACAACAAGCCTGTAATTGCATGAAGACTAGAAGCTTGGGGAAACCTTGTCACCAGGGTTCAAGTTATGCGTTAGCCAATGGGAGCTTAGCTCTCATAAGGTAGGGTCTAATCTCCCATGAAGCAGATAAATCATACATCCGTGGGGGTTCACTAATACATAACCAATAACAATTGTTTTAATCACAAATAATACATTTTCAATGTAATTGAGTGTTCTTTATATTAATTATATAAATAGGATAAAAGAAACATGTTTTCCAGGGGACCTATGCACTATATCCTCTCTGAATGACAGTGAAAATGACCATGCAAGTCTCTCTCTCTTGGGTGTGTGCTGTCATACCTTTTCATATTCAATTAAATAACTAATGTTTTGATCTAATTTACACAATTGTTGTGCGAATCGGGTATGAAATGTGACAAATCCAGTAAATTGTTACTAACATAGGTTACTTTGGAGAACAAAAGAGGAGAAAGTCACCAGACTCCCTTAAAGAATGCTCAATTTTGATACTGTATCAGAAACACTGCATACAACATATTCTTCACTATTAGGCCTTCTTGTTCATTTGGCAAATGTTATTCATGATGATAATTTTTTTTTTTTGTTATGTAAAAATATTTGTATGAAGCCAGAAATGATATACATTTACTCTAGACACATTTATTGCCAGGTGTAGTATAAGTATAAGTATAAGTATATAAGTATAAGTATAAGTATAAGTATAAGTGTAACAGAATCCAGTGCATTCAGTACAAACTACATGACAGAGCACAGAGCACGTCCACAATGCTTCATGAGATCTACTTTTACATCAGTCAGTACTGCATCGAGAAAATAATCTCCTTCGAAGTAAAATTCACTTTATTTTTAAAAGGATCTACCAGGACATAATATATTGTTAGATTTAAAGGTAAAACAAATGACACAATTGAAATACATTTTGAGAAAGCATCTTGTGCTTGCGAATCCTGGCAAGACTGGCAGAATTATCTGTTGTGGGATCAAGACCACATTGTTGTGTAATGAAAACATGTTTTGGAAAGCGATGGAGCATTAAATTCATAAGACCATGACATACAAAATAAAATTAAATGCATTGCACATTCTTATTTATTTCCTTGTCATGTATGTATTTAAAGTCATAATAAAGTGAAAAACTTACTTAAAAGGACATTAATAAACATTTAAACAATTGTCCCTTTAATGTGTTTGCTGTACACAGTGAGGGAATTCATTATGTTGTACTTCATTATTTTCCTTTGACTTCATAGAGACCTCCATAGAAAGGCTGGGTCAAGTGTGGCAGTTGAGACATCTTTCTGACAGCTGTGTCATTGTTAGTAATCATTACTTTTTTATGTCATTTTAGCCAACCTCATAGTAGAGCTGGGGTCATAACCCTGTATTTATGATTATTCTGTTAAATAATCAAATCTAATAATTGTATTATTATGATACGAAAAGATTGGTTAACTTAACAGTGTAGTCACAACAGGCACACAAAAATAAAACTAGCAGGCTAAGCTCAGGTTCAAAGCAGGGTTAACTCTCAAAGACAGATTGATTGGCATTTATTCTGACAGCCAGTCTGGTCCCAACGTAGAGTACCCCTTAACGCAAAGCATGTTATTATGTACAGCAGGACAGGATTACAAACCAACCAGTGCCAATTCAGGTAATGCTACAGAATGATTTTCCTATATCAGCAAATGAAGAAAAAAAAGAAAATCATTCTGTAGCATTTCCTGAACCTTGACATCACTGTTTTGAATTTTTCATAGGCCTTTCTTTTTTTCTTTATAATTGTTTTGGCCTTTATATTGCTTTACTGACAGGACAGATTGAGATATGACAGGAAAAAAGATGAGAGAGAGGGGGAGTGACATGCAGCACAGTACATGGGACGCCTGCTCTACCAACTGAGCTAAACGGCGCCCCTCATAGACTTTTCTTGTACTGTCTGGTATTTCCTACCTTTCCTCCACCAGGCTGGTACTTGATGTTGTCAATGGATCCAATCTTGGAGCGGATGTTCTTAAGGTCAGGTGTTGGAGCATTGATGGGCCGGGGGGTTCGAGGAGCACGGGGCACCGGCGGCTTCTTCTCCATTGGGGTTTGCTTGGGCACTGGGGGTTTGGTGATGACCCGGCGGCGGTGACTGGAGGTGGCTTCACCGTTGGTGGATGCAGTTGGAGTAGCAGGAATGATAGTAGAGGCTGGGCGAGGGCGGGCTGCAGAAAACGAAACATTAATTAATTCATCATTTGTGTGACATCTGAAAGCTGAGAGCACAACAGCTTATGTTTTGCTTGTGAAGTGAGTACTGAGAGGGGCGAGTGATGAGTTCATGACCTAAGATGGAGTCCTTCAGACTCTTTCAGATTCCTTCAGACTCCCCCTTAGGTTCAGAACACCTAGCAGATTAATTTTTCCACATGTGGTCATGACGCATACGGTTCATGTGTATCCGTGTGTTGGACACGGTCATATGATAATGTCATAAACTGTAAAAAATGTAAAATGATGACCACTGAGCTCCATCTTCATCTTGAGGTAGAGTGAGACATCTGAGAATTTTGCTTCCTTGGGAGCCAGATGGTCTGGTGTTTCCCTCTTGGTATGTGTGTGGAAAAGTCCATGTGCATGTCCATGACCGAAACTACAGTGCAACAATATATACTTTTGTCTTTGTTCTTGACCAAATGAGCTGAATTACAGATGTAAATACACCCCTAGAATTCCAGGAGAACAATACTGATATATTGCCGACTCTTCTGTTCCCTCAGTGAGTTACCTGTAGTCTTGGGTTTTTTGGGCTCTCCTGTCTTGTTCTCAGTCTTGTCATTCTTAGTCGCTGAAAGCAAGAAACATAGCACACAAGCAGTGTTATGTGTTGCAAAAGTTTGTTTAGCAGTCTGAAATTCAGCGCAGCAATATGTTTACACTGTAAACAAAGTGGTTGATGGGTCACCGTCAGATTTTTTAGATCAGATGTATCTAACTGCTACAGCATTGCTTGATTAAACTTTGCTAGCATTTAGACCTAACATGCTAAAGCTACACTGATCAGTAATGCTGTACTTTGTAACGTGGCGAGTGAAGGGGAAGGTTATGGTCGGCTTTAGTGCTGGTAGCTCCGGTTAGCTCAAAGACACTTTTATTCCACTATACAGACCATACCATGCCAGGTCTCTACGGCACTAGGTATTATATGCATACATGCACGGACGAATGCAGGCCGAGGATCCTACACCAGCACATTACAAAATAAAATAAAATAAAATAAAATGAAATAAGGGGGAGTCTTCACTCCACTTTACTCATTGTGGAGCAGAAGTACACCTGCTCTTCTTCTGGGTAAAGGCTACAATACCCACTAAACAAAAGGAGGCGCCACCTAATGGCGCTACATTCAATAACTTTGTTTGTTTCAACTTACATTATGATACAGGTTTTAGTATCTTTTTGGCTATTTTATCCTAGCGTTCATTTTACAGCACAATACTTTTTGGTTATTTCTCAGCACTCTCATCCATCTTGTTTCTTGGGGCAGCACACTAAAACCAAACCCACTGTCCACTACTTGCACAGGACAAACTAGCAGACAAACACAGACAGACACAATCAACAGTCGAAGTTAACAACTAGCTGGTGAAGAAACATATTTAGCAGCGCTGGGCATTTTTTCCTAAAGAACTGGTAGAGATCAAAGCAGTAGCAGAACTAACACGTGAGCCATAACAACTTTAATGTCACAATACATTATAACTTTTTTAGCTTGTTGTGCATTTCTTGTGCCCCATGTGACCATGCATGAATGCAAATACTTGGAAAACTTGAAGATGTTTAAAGGAAACTGTGGAAAACTGAAAATCATTGAACAGCTGGTCATCTATCTTCCATAGCAATCCAAAGGAAAGAAAAAGGCGAATGGCTATCAATAATCGCAAAGTCACATTTAAGATTTCCTATCCAACAAAATCCTGCCGCTGGCAGCAAGTGTTCTTGATTGGTCAACTATACAGCAGAGGCTTCCAGTGCCGTGAGTCATTTCAATGTTTGTGGAGGTGTGACAGCATGTCCATCATGTTGATGACGCTTAGCTCTATGCACTGGTGCCATCAAGAGGCAGAAGTATACTGGAATCCGACTAAACTGCTGCCAATAGTGCAACAGTCACAAAAGTGATGAAGTTCAGTCATGCAACTAAAATGAAATATGCACCTTGCACTACATAACACCTATCACTGTTAACTGGATGAATGAATCATATCCTCTGAGGGTGCTGAGCTGAAATGCACAAAGAGCCTATTTGACTATCATGGCTCAGGCTGAGTCACAGCTCCCTCGCTTAGAGAGGTGAGATACTGTTTGTGATGAGCAGATAAAAATACCAGTCTGCTGTCTTCAAAAGTCAGCACTTGAATCCGATTAAGTGTAACATATGGTAGAAATTCAGTTAGCCTGTTGCCTGGAGAGGTGCCAGTGAGTCATTTTTCCTGCTACTGTAGCGAGTTCAGGCCCTGTTGTAGAGGTCATGTCGCACTGGCAACACAATGAACTAGCCAAAGCAGCTTGGAGACACTTTCTCAGACAATAGTGTTGATATCACACAGTCAGGCACAGAGAGCAGAAATACACTGTAGATATAACAGAATGATGTACAAGCTTTGTGTGTGCGTGTGTGTGTGTGCACAAATACCTGCAGTTTTGTTTGCAGCAGTCACAGAGGAGCCATTCTTATTGGCAGGGGCACGGGGTGTGGATGTGGCCTTTGGCACAGGGCGTTTCTCAGCCGTCCCATTTTCTGGAGTCTGGAAATCACACCCGAGCAGACAGAAGGTGTGGGTGTGTCTTTTTTGACAGTTTTCTGAGCATGGATGTGTATGGCCATGTCTGCGGGATGCCATAGGCTTGTCTACTGTTGATGCTGTGTGTATAAAGGCTATGTTATCCTGTTTTCTTGTCTTCTGAGAGGCCAAATGATGCAACCATGACATAAGCAGAAAATGAAAGCAGAGTGGACAGAAGGTGAAGGCAGACTTCTGAAAAAACAGGAGTGAAGGAGGGAAGGAGGACTAAAGTCTATGGTCAGATTAAAATAAATACCAAGTAAAGATACAGTCATCGCAGTGAGGACATCTGGGTCACTGATATCAGAGGCCATACAGAACCACGCACTTATAAAAGCTTCTAAAACCACAGCAGGAAAAATGTGCGATTAAAATATAAGCCTTTCATGGGTCAAACCAGTGTGTGTGTGTGTGTGTGTGTGTGTGTGTGTGTATCATCATGTCGTCATGGCTATTGAAGCAGGAACTACACAGGCATACTTGCCAACATTAGGCTGTGCAAAATAGGGAGATGTTTGGAGTACTGGCAACTGGAGGTGCCGTTGTCATGAGAAGGTATACTTGGTTCACAACGGTGTTTGGATGGGTTATGTGTGTCAAGTGTCACCTCCCATTATGCTAGGACCTGAGGTTGCCCAGTAGAAAGTTGCATTATAATGAGATGACTTATGCTATTCATATCACTTGGCAGTGTCTTTAATGTTGTGGCTGATCGGTGTATTAAATGTTATATTCAAAGGGATGTCACTGGTAAATTACCAAAAGGGCTGTTAAAGGGATGACAAGGTAGCCCAAACAGTTGGGCGTCACATCTCCATAAACACCATAGCAATTATTTAAGTAAGCATTGCTTGACAACATATTTAAAATACGGCAATATTATTTGGTTATAGACAAACAACACACAGTTGATGGGATACAAAAAAATAATAAATAAATAACAACACCTCTTAGCTTGGCTCATGACATTCAGCATTGCCTTGGGTTGATTTGAAACCAGAAATACATGCAGGGATACAGATGCACACACACTCACAGCTCACAGAGTATTCTTGATTAAACAGATGTAGTATGAAGAGTTTCAGGGAACTTAATTGGACTCAGATACATGTAGACATTGAATTGGATGTGACTGATGACGTCTCCAGTCTATGAGAGCACATGCATGAGTAATGTATCTACCCATGTGGATTATACTCACCCTGGCAGCCTTGGCTGAGCCAGTTGCCATTGGGGGCCGCTTGGCGGCAGTGGGTGTGGTCGCCTTGGGTACAGGGCTTTTTTTATTGGCTGTAGTGGGGGAGGGGCGTTTGGCTGAGGTGGCCTCACCATTGGTGGAGAGGGTGGATGGGCGGGATTTGGCTGAGTTTGCTTTAGTTGAACTCATATCAGGCTGGTGTTAATGGAAATAAAAAAAGCCACAATAACAGTAAAAAGAGAGAGGGGGGATGAAAGAAAGGAGAAAGGGAGACAGATAGAGATAGAAATCACTGATTGCAATGACAGTGTGATATGGCAGCACAGCCAGCAACCATATGGCAATAATAAAATAAATTCTAAAACTTAAGAAGCCACTTTAGAGAGCTCATGAGCAGTAAATCATAAAATCAGCCTAAAATCTGATGAAATGAGCAGCAGTCAAAAAGTAGCACATGATATGGAAATCAGGTCTCAGATATTGCGCACATTCATACAAAAACACTGAGAATCAGCACACACAAAATACACACCCACAGTGACACATTGATGGTCATACTATTCGCACTTGTTAACAGATACTGCAGGTCCATAAAGCACAGCAAAATGTATCTGTGCTCCTTCCTCAAACGGATGGTGCTGAAGGTTTGCTGATGTAGATTAGGCTACATTCAAATTAAATTTAACTCACAAATACTTTTTTATACTCATCTGTATGACCACTGTTGGAGGGAGTCCATGAGTTCCAATGCAAACGACTGCTTTGCTATAATTGTTTTACATTTACAACATAAAGAACTCAAGCGAAAACTCAGGTTTAGTTAGTGAGCTCCTGTAGCTGACAAGCTACCTGCTAAAGGGCTTATTGAGAACTTAGTGCCAGTTACTCACAATCGATTTCTCAGTACTGTTCTGTTCTGAGGATTGTACATGATTTAATTCAATCAAGGGATATTGAAGTGGGGAAAAATGTTCTGCCAGCAGGCTAGCTTGCTAACCAAATCTAACTGTCAATTAGCAAGCCTGTTAGCTTGGTCACAAACAGGACGATAACTTAATAAAGTTTATTCAGAGACGTTTACCCTCTAACCCCCAACTGTAACTCAATCAAAATAAAAAAACCTGAAATAATTTTGATAAGCGTTAAATCGTTCAAATCTACATTGCAAAAGCAGCGCACTGACTGAGGTGTAGGATCTCAGTGTAATTTCTGCAATAAGCATAACCATCTGTGTGTGTGTGTGTGTGTGTGTGTGTGTCAGCAGGCAGGGGTTTGCATGTCTTGCTCAAGGACACTTTCGCAGGCTGTTTCTTGGAAACAGTTCAAAGCTGTGACTTCTTGGTGACAGGGCTGTTTCTGGACACTCTGCCACTTTAGGTATGTTAATCTGTATGCAGAAAATGTGTGCAGACAGCAGTGTCTGTGTGTGTGTGTGTGTGTGTCTGTGTGTGTGTGTGTGTGTGTCGAGGGGGGGGAGTTTTGAGACCCACCTTGCTCTTGCTGTCAGGGCTTGGCAGAGTCTTGTTGCCATTGCCTGTTGGAGACTTGGCTGTCCCTTTCCCTCCCTTCTCCTCCTTCTTCTCAGCTGGCTTCTTCTCCTCTTCCTTCTTCTCATCTTTGTTGGTCTTCTCCGGCTTGTCCACCTTTTCTGCCTTCTCGTTGGCCTTGTTGTTTTTCTCTGCGTTCATCTTCTCAATCTTTTCATCGTCTTTGACAATCTTCTCAGACTTCTGGTTCTTGTCCTGGCCGTTGTCCTTCTTCTGCTGCTCTTCTTTCTCTTTCTTGTCAAAGGTGTTGCTCTTATCCACCTTCATGGACATGCCATCTGTCTTCTCCTGCTTGTCCTTGTTGTCAGATTTCACTGTGAGAGAGAAAGAATGTCTTTGTCAGCATCAAAGCATATCTGAACAAACATTTTCAAATAAAAATTTGTCATAAAAGTTTTTGTAAGACTGGATGCTGTCGTGCAATGAACGTATTTCTTTTTTTCGTGCTCAAATCTGACAATGTGGTATAAGTGGAAAACATAGTTATAGCAGAAAACAACAATATATATTAAATCATAGGTAAATATAGAGGGCAGTATATAACCGGGGTAACCCCCAACTGCTGCTCACTATACTCTTTACTGTAACTATCTTTTGGCTGTTAGCTTGTTAGCACAGTTAGCTGTGGAGGTAATGGCCCTACTCGCTGATTGGAGTCTGAAGCTAGCAGGTTAACGTGCTACGAACTCACACTTGTTGATAATTTTGGAATATCTTACAAATTGCACCATTTGAATTGCAAATTCAGTGAAATAATGTGTTTATAGTTTTAATAAGGGAAAAATAAGTTATTTCAAGCAAATAAGTCACAATTAAACAGGTCAGATCTTTATAAGAACCAGGTTTTTTACTTTATGACTAAGTATTACTGTTACTGTCAATGATTTGACTTCAGTCGAGATCTGAAACCAGTCGAGGCTTTGTTTTAGGTTTAGTTTGCGGCACGAATGTTACATTGATGAGGCTCAGGAAAGATGTGGTCATGGTTCAGAGAAACAAGCTTTGAATGTTGGCGGGAGACGGGATGCCAAAAGCTTAATTGACAACTGCATGGACAACCCAAACAACAAACCCTGGGTAACCAGCGAGCAAAAGGCCCTACTCAATGAGAAAGGTCAGTGGACAGAGCAGAGCTCAAGCATGTTCAGAAAGAACTAAAACACAGCATCAGGGAGGGTAAGGACAACTACAGGAGGACACTGGAGTACCAACTGGAGAATAAGAACACCAGGGACGTATGAGTGGGATGAGAGAGATCACCTGCTTCCACAGAAAAGGTGGAGGAAAAGCTGAGGGAAATGAACAACGAGCAAATGAGTTCAACCCGTTTTTCAACAGGTTTGACTCGAGCTCCCCCACCCCCAGCTGCCCCCCTGCTGCTCCTCTGAGCATCCATTAGAATTCATTCAACTTCTAGCTAACACATTTTTCTTTGAAAAACAACATCTTTATTTGAATGGTCAAAAAATGTCCTTTCCAGGTAAACATATCATTGTTAGTATTTGAACAAATGCCATTTGTTGAACATTTGAATTTCTTACATGCTGTTAAAGATTAGATTGTCAGCACTGTGCAAGGTTACATAATGGTGACATAAGACAAAGCTTTAGAAAACCTGACAAATGTATGCACAGTGGGGCATTTTAGTTATGAGACACTGTCTGGCACATGTGTGGACACTGTGGAGCTCTAATGGGTAACAATGTTTTCAAAGACACGATCAATCAAGTCAAATAATTTGCCAATTGCAACTGCCCTTCAGTTATTTTTAGATATCCATGTAGGTTAGTCAATGTAGGTCACACCAGCTGACGATGGGTCTGATGGACCTGACTGGTAAACAAGTCCAGTGACTTTATTGCTCTGCATTTTGCAAGCATCGTCGTTTCTTTGTTAGTGAGGTCACATGTCAGCCTGATAGAGAAGATGAATAGACAGTTTTATTAGGTTGCCTGAGTATATCTAAGTGCTAATGATAATGCTGATGTGTCACTTATGTCAATTCTATTTCCTATACTTAGTGGACTGTTTGTAATTTCAGACTTTCAACTGCACATTGTATATCCATCAGCCACGACATTAGTACCACCTGCTATACATTCCTAAGTACCTCTTGTGCTACCAGAGCATCTCTGATCCATCGTGGCAAGGACACAAAACCTATGGGGGTGTCCTGTGGTGACTGACACTGGGATGTTGGACTTGGACACCTGATACAGTCCGACAGATCCCGACACAGTCCAATAGATTGTATCAGGTGCAACAACTCAGTTTATCCATCCATCCATCCATCCATCCATCCATCCATCCATCCATCCATCCATCCATCCAATGTCTGTAACCGCTTATCCTTTTTTCAGGGTCACAGGGGGGATGGAGATGGAGCTGAGGATCCAGCTCACATTGAGCGATCAGTGGGTTACAACCTGGATAAGTTGCCAGTTCATCATATATGGACAAACAACCATTCATGCTCACATTCACACCCACAGACAATTTAGAGTAACTGATCAACCTAACCTTTGCATTTCTTTGGACAACTCAAGTTACTTCAACAGAAAGAATGAATTAGCCTGAAAAAAGGCCTCACAGTTTGTTCTACACACGACACTCCTTAAACGCTTGAGAACAGCGGTGGTTAGAATGTCTTTGTACACATTTGTCATTGTGTTTGTGTATATGATATCATATAACTTTAGCCTAATAATGAAACTGAAGTGCCAGCTTGTTTCAAACTATTCCATTCAACATTTTACTCTTGTTAGCTGTTTTCAGTTTAGTTTGTCCTAATCATCCCCTGGAGTTTTAGAGGGCACCATCCTGACTGTATTTAAAGTCTACTTTTTCATGAATTGAAAAACTACATAAATGTTGTCCTTTCCAATCTTCCAAAGAATGTTCTTGCTGTGGAACAGAAAGATAGCATAACTTTTCTTAATGGTAGCTGTAAATAATTGAGATGTGGGGCCGTTGATCCAGAGGTCTGGAACATGGCTGACTTGTCTTTGAGTGACATTATCAGAGAATGCTGGCGTTCAATCAATGTCAGGCCAACATTTGAGTTACTTTACTCTCATACTTATTAAAGAGGTACCCAGATGACTTAATACTACGCAATCAAAATGTTGGTGAACTTGTGAGACAATGATTAAGTAAAAAACAATAATAGAAACAAAAGAGCTGTCAGAATGGTTAAGGTTGCAGAGGCTGAGATACCCCCGCATTTAGTCCCTTAAATGGGTCAAAAATCCGAAAAGGCTGTGTCCTACAACTCCCATTTTGTATTTAATTAACATCTTTACTTAGACTCTGTGCCTTTCCCCGAATTTCATACTCCATACCTTCTGTTCGTATATGGGCTCTTTCAAATTTGTACACAAGCCTAATCCTGACTAACCTCAATGTCTTCTAACTTGTCTTCAGCTACAAAAGACATCATGCAACTGGTTCGACAGGCTGAGTAAAGAGTGCTCTTTGTGATGAGTAAACTTAACTTGTGCAAAATTAGTAAGGTGTCCCATTATATTTATAGTAATTCCCATTATAGATATGTTAAGTTGTATTTAATTTACATATGCAGGTTATATAAGAATAAAGGACATGATTACAAAACATCATCATTTTAGTACAACTTAAGTTTTTTTAAAATGATATTTCAGCTCAGAATCTGAAAGGTGCGTGTCATTTCAGTGTTCAGTATAGTTCATCTATGTGCCAGGATTACGAAAGCAACATTCAGTGACATCCATCCTCCTCAGACAAAAGGCTAGGTCAAACTGGGTTACAGCACAAACGTTGCCAGCAGCTGATTCATTGGATGAGCGCAGAATGAGGATAAAGTGAAAGCAAGAGAAAGTATGATAAGGAAATGTAAGCAGACGGAGACAGAGATAGGAGGGGTTCTGTGGGTTGATAGGTTTAAGGGCAGATGGCCTATTAGTTCTAAGGTGTGTGCGTGTGTGTGTGTGTGTGTGTTGATCGGATTGCCACAAAGACATCTCTTACATAATAGTGACAGTGGACAGGCCTGGTTTGCCCCTCGTTCCCCTCTGTGTTCACGTTTGCAGCGTGATAACTCTGTGCTCTCTCTTCTTTGAAACAGTGCAAATTTGTTTTCTCCAGCAATCAAGCTGAACTATAGCTGCCATCAAACAACACAATGTGTCTGCAAACTAGCTCAGCCTGGAGCCAGACGCAGGCTGTGAGCTTGAACATAGAGGATTCTCACACATACGACTCAAGTGCTGTCACGGAGGCTGCAGGTAAAGCTACAGTTCATTCAGAGTCCCTCATTTTGAGTTAGGTTATCCTCCTGTGTTTGTCTAACACTACTGTTTGGTCATTCCTTATCAAGCTATAAGAAGTCAAAGAAGGCAGCTGGACCAGACAACATCCCTGGGCAGGATCTCAGATCTCATTTGCCAACAAGCTGGCTGATGTTCTCACCTCCATCTTCAACCATTCCCTCAGCCACAGCACCGTTCCCCCACAGCCATCGTCCCCCTCCCCAAGAAGTATGACCAGTAACACTCAGTCCAATCATTATGAAGTGTTTTTTGAGAGTGGTGCTGACCCACATTCAGAGCAGCATACCGGACACCCTGGACCCTGGGCACTCTGCAATACGCCTACCGGCCCAACAGGTCCAACTCAGACGCTATCGCTGCTGTTTTCCACTGTTCCCTCTGCCACCTGAGGAAACAAAGACTCCTTCATCAGGACGCTCTTTGTGGACTACAGCTCCGCCTTCAAGACGGTCATCCCCCACACACTCACCGACAAACTATCTACACTTGGTCTGCACCCCACCCTCTGTGACATGTTTCTTTACTGTCCATATGACAATAAACACTTTGAATCTTCCTTGTAACGTTAAGCTGATGTTAGTGCAAAGTTATCACTTGCTGCAACTGCTTCACAAAGCCTCTCAGTATCACCCATATGTTTCATGAATGTTAATGTCCATTTCAAGATTCCTTGCAGAGTTTTAGTCCTGGTGTGTAACAAAAGACAATAGGTATCAATACAAGCCATTTAAAGCTACAGGGTTGGTAAGTTTTCCTAGAAGCATGTGTTGTTATATTCGTAGAAAATCTCTGAACATTCCATCAAATGATCAGACAAATTTAAGAAAAAATCCAGTATCTGTGGCTGTTGCAGGCCGATTCAATTGTCCAATTGGTCAGCATGAACATTTTCTCTGCTGTACACATCAGATCAGGACACTGTTGAAGTGATCTTTTTTTTTTTTTTTTGTTATTACCGTGATAAATATCCTATTTATAGACTATTTATAGGATGATTTCTTACCGTGAGGTTTTGGTATCGTTACATCAAGTGGATGTGGATGTGGGACTTTACTATTACCCAACTCTATTACTGCAGCTTCAGCACACGCTGGTGGATTTATTTGCTCATGCAACACTGGTTTTCAACACTGTATCACTTCACACTGCAACACCAGCAATATGACTCATTCAACATGAAACTGCTGGCTGAGAACACAGAGGATCCATCTAGCTGTGCCACAATACACAGCTGCTGGGGAACAGCTGTGTGTGTGCTGGTGTGCATGTGACAGAGAGAGAGAAACCGAGCGAGACAGAGAGAAGAGAGAGAGAGTGAGAGAGAGAGAGATGAGTACTGTGCCGTGTAAATCAGGGCATGACTGAAATACACAGACATGGAGCTGGTGCAAGTATATTTTAGTGGAGGTAGTCTTCTCAACACATGTGTGCACACATTCAATCTCTCCCTGACTGTTGCACATGCACATATAAACCCAGTTTGAGTATTGACCGCTATAGCTCCCACATGCTAGCATGATAGCTAGCCAGCTACCGCACTGACAGACCAGACAATCAATAGACACACTGATAGACAGACAGACAGACAGACAGACAGATAGACACACACACACACACACACACACACACACAAACACACACACATTGTTTTTTCACTTTTTATTAGGGGTGTGCATCTCTCTCTTATAATACAATCGGATACACATCTAGATACAGGGGCTCCAATTACTATTCAAGGATGACCCATTTTTAATACAGCATGATTAAGCAAAATTTTGTGCTATCTGATGTGACGCGATGCAATCTAATACAGTTATATTACATTTGTGTCATGTAGTCATTCATTTTACATTTTAAATTATAATAAGCCATTTCTATAAAAGTGGCAGTGTCTTCAACTGACTGGCTGCTGTCAATCAAGATTGTGATTGCGATTTTTGCAATAGACGCAGACAAAATTATGAATATAAACTGTCAGGCCAATGTGTCTAACTACGGCAGTAAGGGGGGAGAAATATGAAATGATTTCCTGATGATTACTTTAGACCTTGCAGAGTTTTAGCAGGAGAAACTGTCTGATATCTGTGTCTTTGTCTTGTCTGTTCTTGCATCCATATCATTACACTTCATTGCCCGCATACAAATTATTTGCTGTTCTACAGACCTCATGAACAGCCACACTTTTTGTTTTTTCTTTCTTTTAGAATCCAAATACCTTCCAAAGTCTAGACTTGATGGTGCACTGTAAACCATGTCAGTGTTGTCGTTTATGTCTCTGTTTATCCCTTGCACACATGGATCCAATAGAGAAGTGTAGGGATGAAGAGTTTTTGTAGGCCAACATCGAAACAACAATCGCCCTGGTTCCCTTGACAAGAGCCTATGGGATTACTGAGTTGGATTGTGGATTATTATTCACATATGAATGCCACTTTCAAAGCATAAATTAAATCTATTTATGCTATCTATAGAAATGAAAAGCTAATGTTAGGCTATAAACAGACTACATTGGAGTCGCATGACTTCAACACAACTAAGCATCTAACTACATAACAACTATATATGTTTTCTATAAATTGACTTTGTAACGTAAGAGTTTGAACAGTCTGCAACTAATGTTCGTCTGTTAAGACACACAAGTGCGTAGATGAGTCCCCATGCTTTGGCATGATGGTGTTTAATGTTGTTGCAATTGTGAGACATTTAATGATCTATTTTATATCATAGAAAAAAATATCTTAAGCCTGTTGTAACTTAGTAACTAACTGAGCTCTTGTTTTAGGACTCATTAGTACACCACTCTATACAGCAAGCCCATAGCGAAAAGCACCATATGAATGACATGAGTCTAACACTGGTAGAGAAGAGTGTTAAATGAGGACTGCAGATAGCTGAACCTATCTGTTAAATGAACTGGATGTTTATCATCACTGTTTGAGTATCCCTTAGCTCAAGCTTCAAGACTCACTTGCCTTCCTCTCCCTTGCAGTTGTGTGCTTCGTTGTGCGTGTGTGTGTGTGTTGATGTGCAGCGGTGATCTATTTTTGTGCTAAATGGAAAAAAAACACCTGATGTTCTGACGCTGTCAGATGTTAGTGTGTCTGTGGGGGCGTGTGCCTTTAAAATCTGTAAGATTCTTGTCAGTGGACGCTTGTCACACACGCACACACACACACATACACACACACACACACACACACACACACACATGCACACATACAGAAAAAAGCTAGAAATAGCTGCTCTATATTTGAATGAGTACAGTCAGAGTCAATGTCTAATCAATGTCCCAGCTTTCCTCTGTCGACTGCAGTCTGAAAAATAGAACACATGGCCGGGTGAATAAATAACATAGACAGAGAAACACTACACACTGAATATTAAAGGATGGCAGTCGGAAATACATCCATGGCTCCTCTTTCATTAACTCTGTTATATGGAGCCATATAAAAGACGTCAATATTCCAAATCAGTAGATATTTGAAATTCTAAGCTTAGGGTTGGTCCTCTCTTAATCCCCTGCCAGCTCCCCTCACACATTTTTCCCTGTTTCTTCTCTGTTACATCACCATCAAACTCAGCTTGTCTGAATGTCCTCTGAATTTGTCCTCGAAATCATCAAACGGTCACCTCAAAGAATGTAATAAAATACAAAGATGTGATAATGTCTGCGTGACATTAATACAATTAAATGAGATACTGTGATGATGTGGAATCTCACAAAACCCATTTTCTCACATTTATTTTTCTTCTTAAAACCCCTGTTAGAGGAAGAGATGATGATTAAAAGAGCATTATCCTTCGAGAGTACTTGCTCAGAGCACAGCATTCACCATATCCTAATAAAACCATCTGAACTTTCTGGAACTCATCTGTCTGACACAGCAACGCTTACTCAGCCTAAAAATAAACAAAAGCCAGAAAAAGCTGTTGTTGGTTTGTGGGCAGCAGTTGAGGCTCATTAAGAGGTGCCATACTTACTGATGTTTTAAAGAAGAATTTTGCAGATATAAAGATTGCCCTTGGGCATAAAACTGGACTGTCTATGCAGCAGAAAGACGGAAATATTTTTTTTTGGTCCTACATGACCAGTGTAATTGGGGAAAGGGGTTGATATATTCCATGTTGCTCAAAAGGTAGAAAACCTGAAGAATGCACTGCGCCACACCAAACCGATTAACAAACAAGCACTGCAAGCTGGGTGGAAAACAGAAAGTAGACCAGGAGTAGATCAGTACTGCCTTGTTTTACAGTTTAATCAGAGTTTGTTTTAGCCTCTGTTTTCATAACAGAAACAATATCCCATCCACTTCTGGTTCAAAATCTATATTGCAGCTAAATAGTATGCTAAACTTTGTTTTATAGGTGAGAAATAGGCAGTATAACAGAATCTTAATTTGTTTTTTCATCAACACTGCCTAGTTTAGACAGTCTGATCGACCCTATCTAGACTAAGCTCTTTGTGTCTGTGGATGTGCGGCTACAAAAGTGGGACAACAGTCTGTCTTGTTACAACAGTCCTAGAGCCATTTGGAGGATTTTTGTTTACAAAAGTAGGGGCTCCGTTTGTTGTTCAGTTGCATAGACCACCAACACTGGAATTTTCAGCTGGCTTTGTATCACTACAAAGTTTCAGTTTAAATCTCAATTTACTAATTATTGATTGGATTGGATTGGGTTCTTAACTATTTAAACAGTTGAAATGGAAACATTGATTTCTTGAAAGGTGATAGCAAATGAATACCAGGCCAAAGTTTTACAAAAAGAATAACTATATTCATTAGTCAAAGCTCATGCAAATTCACACTCAGTAGAGCATCTAACAGCTCTGCTGATTTATGTACTCAATCAAATAAACTTCAGTCAAATTTACAGGGCTGCAGATGGTGGCATTGATTTCAAGGTGAGATGCACCTTATATACCTTTATTACACTGAGCAATACTCCATGTATTGTCATGTGCAACACACCCATATACTCCTTTCTAACTTGATTAACCACTATCTTAAATTAGCATGACATGTCAACCAGTTGACGTATCTACTACACTGACATGTGTATATCTACTACAAATGATATGTGTATATCTTTAAATGGACCATAAGATCTCCCTGTAAATTAAATGTGAAGCCAACGTAACTGAGGGCTGGGAGAATAAATCTGACCCTGCCAAACAGAAACACAAAGAAACAGACCGACATCCACAGGTTGATCATGATGGTGAGCAGCAGCAGAAGTAGTTTGAGGATGCACAAAAAGCCTAATCAGTACTCAGCCACAGCATGTTGCAAGCATAATGGCAACAGGCCTATCGTCTATATCAAAAACAATTGAGCCGTAATGCTATTGATTGCAACATGTGCTCAGGTGAGGCAAAGTGATAGTAAGAACAATGAAAGAACTGAAAGGGACTCATGATCCTGGCTGTACAATGATGCCATTCACATGCTAAACAACCCCTTATGAAGATAAAGACAGATACGCATAACGCTGCAACAGTCTTTATAGTCCAATCTGTTGGAGATGTGATATTTCTGTATTATGACAGCTCTGTATGAATAACAAAAAAACAAGTCAGTGCAGGCACTTTAAATTCTTTGGTTGAGTTGTAAGCAAGTGGCTGGAATTTACAGCTTGATTTAAAGTTACAAGTTAATTGATAGTACTTTAGGTTACAATGGCAATGCAAAGGTCAACACATTCTCAAAAATACACTGGGGTTACATTGGCTTTATAAATACGACTTATAGAGAAAACAATAACTGTGATTGGCTGCTCTGACGCTGGTGGAGACACTCATGATAGTGAAGACAAGCACGCTGAAATAAAATGTTGACTTACATCTATTTTTTCATATTTTGCTCTATCCATTAATTGGTTGTGTCACAAATCACAAACTTGATGGCAATATTTCTGTGTCAGTTGGTTGACACTTTGCATTCTTCTGCATGGCATGGATGAAAGTGGGAAATTTGCATGGAGGCAATACAAATAAGCAAGGAGGTGAGTGAACATAACAGAACAGTGTAATTCCGAACAGGAAAAGGACTCTGACCAGCCAAGACAAAACAAGAAGCTTGGGCCTAAAAGAGGGTCTACATCTATCACATGGATGTGGTTTGGGTATGAAAAGTCTGAGATGGACCATAAAACCGTACCTCACAAATTATGCCACAGACCAATCCCCTCAACAGACTCAGACACCAATCAATCCATCTGGAACCAAGCTAAGACACTTAGCATGTAACAGACACATAAGCACACACGAAGGGGCTCTCACCTGTTGTGTTCACTTTATTATCTTGGGTACTCTTATTGGACGCTCCTGCATGGGGTGGAACCGCAAGTAAAAAATTGGTCTCGCAAGTCCCATGATGCCTCTTCGGAGGTGGGGAAGATGGCATTACAGGTGAAGTCATTAACGGGGAGGACATAAATGTTGCCATTGCAGCTGCAGCTCCTGTGCCGTCTGATACAGTGAGTGAGCGTCGGACAGCTGCATGCGGGTAGGGCACTCTAGGTGGGCATGCTGTTCCCATCATGGTAAAATTTGGTATGTTGGGTACCATCATTGGCAAGCCTCCCATGCCAGTGGGGTATGTTGCGTCCATCACCATGGGAACAGACAGATGTGAACAGTCAGACATGGCCCGTCTCACTGCAGTCCGCTGTGGTAATTCACTTCTTTGGCTGTTTTTCGTCTCTCTGTTTATGGTAGCACACGATCCCACTCTCTCATCCTCAACTTGACATAAATCTTGTGACACGCCATGAATTGCAAACTCGTCTCTGCCAACTGGAGTACGTGGACCCATCTTCCCCTTTTCGGTATGGCTTAAGTTATCTCTTTCCACCCTAGTCTCCGCTACTTCACTTACAGCAACACTAGTGTTAGCTCTGTTTGCTGGGGCTGAAGGTAGGCTTGCTGTAGGCCCTTCACTTAAACCAGCTTTACCGCCTGTAAGGTCAGCAGAAGGAGGAGCAATACTAGCCTGCTTTGCTAAAGGTGGCTTGAGAGTTTGATTTCCAGTTGGAACTGTAACTGAATTTTCTTTCAGACTTCCAAGTAGATCTCCAGGTGTAGGTGATGAGACAGAATTCTTCTTGTCTTCTTTATTTACTGGACTTGATCTGCTACTTCCATTGAAGCAAGGGTTCAATGTGTTTCTCTCCCGACCCTGCAACACTGGGCCAGAAACTTGAGATCCCTGGATATAAAATCCATCTTTGTTGCCCATATAATTTTGTTGCAAATTGTTTTGTCTGAAGTTAGGGTTTGATGTAGGCATACAGTCTGGAACAGATGTCGGGAAGGATCTCCCAGGTGAGATAGAAGGGGAAGGTACTGAAGAGGAAGGAGAAGAGTTGGGAGACATAGGGCTGTTTGGGCTTTGTCCTTCACTCCCTAATAACCTACCTGCACTTCCCATCCTTGACCCCTCATCCTCTATCTTTAGCATTGGCATCCTAAAGCTCTGGGATCCCAGTGCCTCAGCCGATGAGCCAGACAATGTCCCCTCGGTCCTGCCTCGCCCCAATTTCACAGCCTCTTCCGTCAAAGTTATTTTGGATCCCCCCTGTGTGGCACCAACAACCTGCCCCCCTGGTGCCATCTGGCCTTGGCAGTCCCTGTGCTGGTCAGAGGCCGGGCTGTAGGGTAATGGTGGAGAGGAGGCCAGGGCCACAGGGATGCTGGAACCAGAGAGGGTAGTTGAAGGTTTGTGTTGCTGTTGATGCTGCTGCTGTTGTTGATGGCTACTGGAAGGTTGTCCATACCCGCTGCCACCACTAATAATGCCAGGCTGCTGCCAGGGCGAGCCAGACAGGAAAGACATTGTCCCGGTCTGTTGTCAGGTCTTCTTGTCTTGCTCTTTTTCTCTCTGTTTTTCTCTGTCCTTTGCACCTTCTTTGTCTCTTGTTTTAGTTGTTGATCTTCCTCTCTGTCTGCTGTTTGTCCTCCTGCCTCCTGCTCTTTTTCTGTCTCCAGGTAGTGTCGTTTTACTCTTGTCCAGGAAGCAGCAACGTCCTCAGTGTCCAAGGTGTTATGAGCTTAGAAAGTAAAGGAAACAATGCATCCTTTCTTTTTGTAAAGTGATGCCTCAGAGTTGTGCGTGTGTGTAACTGAGCTGATGTGTGTGAAGCATGTGTGTTTACAGGCAAGGCAAAAAGAGTGTGAGAGTGAGAGTGAGCGTGTGTGTGTCTGGTCGTCTCGGCTTCTCTCTGAGCACTGCACAGATCAGCTGTGGGGCTAAATTGCACCTTGCTCTCTCTCTCTCTCTCTCTCTCTCCCTCTATCTGTATATCTGTTTTCTCTCTCTCTCTCTTTCTCTCTCTCTCTCTCTCTCTCTCTTTCTCTCTCTCTCTCTCTCTCGCTCTCTCTCTCTCTCTGTGACATCACAAAGTCACATGACAGCCCGGAATATTCCCTCATTCGTTGGAGCAAAATTTCAGCATCCAGCCCTAGCGACAAGCGTGCGTAAGAGTACACACATGAAGACACGGGATCGCACAAACACATGTGTTGTGGCAAACATGCAAAGACACAGACAAACAGAGCGATGGCTGTCACAGGAACTCAGCTGCCATATGACAGCCACTGTTCACATGTTGATACAGAGTGAGAGACACAAGGATGGATTAGTGAGACATTACTGAGGACTGTAATTATCCTGACTAGATTCTCATTGGACTCCTCATATCAGTCACATAAATAAAGAAAAAAAAAGGTTGAGGCTATAATTTACCACTATGACGTCAAGAGGTGATTTTGTGTGCGTATCAGGGAACTGTGCGCCCTTCACCCTGTGCTCTTGTCTTCATTAATTTGTGCCTTCACTGAAATTATTTTGTGTGGTTCACATTCTCACATCACATCTTTTGGTGAAAAAAATCTGGAATGAGGTGAAACTTAACCTGTTAAACAGCTGCAGAGACTTGTAGTTCAAAGCATCAATTGACAAAGACACAGAGAACCGCTGGGCTCAGTGATCTTAAACTCAAATTTTCGTGATGCTAAGTGCTAAATCTTATAAAAAATTACATTGACTAGAGCTACTCAAAACCAGACATTGACCAAACAACCCAATATTTTAAAAAATACAACATGTTTTAGGGTCTAATTACCTATTGCTGGATGTGATGTACCACATGGAAGATGGTTTTACCTTGCAGTAAGAAAATCACAATAAAACTGAAGACTCACTTATGACTTACAAAGGTGAATAATGTTAGCTTGCTTTGTAAGGGTAGCAGGCTGTCTTATAATGCTCTTATAATTAGGAGTTTGATATGTGGGCTTTCAAAGCAACACCATGCAGACGGACATTTGTCACATAAAATATAAACAGTCTCATTGTGCAAAATCTGTTATATTGACATTTATTAAGAACAGTTTCAAACTGTCAATTTTAATGGCTATCAGTGACAGCCTGTAAAAAAATATAATTCTTATTTTAAGCTAATTGGTTTTGTAATGTGGACTTTAGGAGATTTCTTGCGATTAAACAGTGGAAACAACTGCAGATTGTGAGACTTTTAGCTAACTATACACATGCAGCACAAAGTGCGGAGGTTCTACGGCTGAGAAAATGTAGTGCCAAAAGAAAGGCCGGTCTGACGGCGATGTAAAGCGGTGTGAATTTTCCCTTTACAACGTACACTTGAACTGTTACAGATTTTTTTTAGGTGAGCCTTGTTTTAGGTGGTTAATTTCACTTTTTCTCTGGACCCCGTTCACTGCAGTACAAAACTGAGCGTCTGGCAGGAGCGGCTCTCTACTTCTCCAAACTGAGGCTGCGCTGATCGGTGATTACGGTAGGAAACAGATCGACTATAGATATGTACTTTATATGACCCCACATCAAAAAACCTGAACTATCCCTTTAAGTCCAACAGCTGCTTTCTGTAAGATCTGTTAGCTAAGTAATTCAGACATGCAGCAGCAGAAAATGCACAGGTGCAGTTAATAACATTAATTATGGCTGCAGTCCAGTTGCGTGTACAAGTGGTATTGTCTGTGTCGAGGCATAGCTTTTGGGACACTTACATGGAACTAGGCCACAGGTGTGCTATCAATTACACTGTGCTTTTACTGGTGTGAAAAAGGCCTGCTGCTGTTGTTTATTCCACTATTTACAACTTGAAAAATCAGGGGTCTCATTCATAAAACTCTTTGGAGAATCCACATGAAATGATTGCGTACGTTCAAATAAGGAAATGTACTTACGCCAAATAATATTCTGATGTATGTGGTTCCGCCCTATATACCGGTGTCTCCATTCCCACGTCCAACCATAAATGGTCAGAGCAAAGTGCCTCGTGAATGTTAATGCATGCAAATGAGCCGCTGATCAATGGTTCTTAAAGTGAATCATGGCACAACAAGAGAACGATGAAGAAAATACATATTTCCTGCACAAAGAACGAGGTGTTTGTTGATGAGGTGGAGATTACAAAGCACATATTGTATACGTTCATTCTCGTTGTTCTCTAGTAGTGCAGTCCGTGCAGCATTATGCACGAGTGGCGCGATATTTATATGTTTATAGCAATCAGACTGACTGTCCTACTTGATCGCACAATCAGTGTTATCCCCCACCTGGTGGGGAAGGAAGGTGTGTATATCAGTCTCTGTCGGGTAACTGGGAAATGTTTCTGATTAAAGAACGATATAACTCTGAATGTTAACAAAGCAGCACAGAAAAGAGTATTTTAATTGCTTTACAGCAACGAACTTGAATGGGAATAAGAAGAAGAGGTAGAAAGGTTTCGAGCGACATAATGCACGTGGCAGAGACTAGCAGCAAGCACAACAATGGTGCGGGCATGCAACCTTCAAATATACAAGTACGCGGCAAGAGTTGATCGACTTCAAAACAGACTGAGAAGCAACGTATCTTGACAGTCCGGCAGCTTACTCCAGATGTTAATCAACCAAAACAAACTTGATAATAAATAATACTTATAAGAATAAATAACCCTAACCCCTAACCCTACAAGCAGAAAATATAACTCTGAAGGCAGGCACTGTATCGCTGAATGTCATTGCAGTAGCAGGTGGTCCTTCAAGATTCATAGCGTAAGAGAGGAAGATGGAGAAAACATCTTGAGCAGATTGATTGACGATTGATATCTGCATTGAAAGAGACAGTTTGAAGTCAAGTCGACATCATCTATTGCATCTGGCAACGACATTGTGACACTGTCAGAGAGGAGACTAAAGGCTAAAAGTTCCATCTTGACAACCATCTAAGGATCACCAAAGCACTCCAAAGTCTTCAGAGGACAAAGCCACAAAAGAGAAGCTTTGGCCCATAGTGAAGAAATCAAGAGAAGAGGGGCTTTCTTCTGTGGCCCGTTTGTCTTCATAAATGGGAAAACAGTAATGCTTGGCACTGAAGGCTCTGCTCCTAAGATGCTACCTGGATTGACTAAGCAGCATCCTAAATCAAAACAGGGAGTGCAATGTAGAAAAAAACCCATGATATATAAGAGTGAGCCCAAAGCCAATGAATGTAGGTTTTTAACCTTGAACCCTGATAGGACTTTACTGAAAAGTGGAGGCTGGGGTGCTGGTGGCAAGCCTGCAAGCAGCAGCAGTATGTGGCGGCATTTGAGAATGCGAATATTATTTAGATCCAATTTTTGAACTTGTGCTATTCCAAATGGAATGAGTCACAAAAACACATTTAAAAACTGTACAGGTTGTACAGTGTCTGTGTCTATAATGGTCTATATATATATATATTTACCCATCTGTCTGTCTCCTTAATTTTTCTCTACCTTATCTTATCATTTGGACGTATATTTATTTGTACTGTCTGTGTTTGATGTACTTTATGTACCCTTATTTTGACCTGCATTTGATCTGCATGTGCTACTCCCTGGTTTACTGAAATTCTCAACATGTTTGCCTGGCACAAACTCTCTTGACCTAATGAGAAATTGTGTGTAGGAGCTAACTATGAGCATTACATTGCGTACCTAAAATTGGAGGCTCAAGAAATACAAGATGAAATTCACAGTTGCATTCTAGGTATCAAACTGATGATAATTTCTAGAATGACCTCACGACATGCTGAGCAGCAGCCATATCATCAGCTCCATGTGCGCTGCAGGAAGCATAAATTGACCTCAAGGAGTGCAACCATCTGGAATTCAGTATTCTCTTTTGACAGAATCGCTACAGGTATTGATAATTCTTCTGGCTGCATAAAGCACTGAGCGATCTTTCTCAAAGACCAAGGTCATGTTCAGAGGGGGATACAAGAGATAAAAATCAAAGGTTGGCAAACTTTACCTCAGCAACTCTAGTATCAGTCGTATGATGGTGATATGCCCATGATGGAAAGAGAAGGTTTATCAGGTTAACGAGATAATGGGAAAACAATCCTTGATTTAGCAAAAAGTGAGTGAAATACTGGGGCTGTGTGTAGGCCTGCATTTAACTAGTGTTTAGTATGGTAGTATTCTGTTGTTTAAAGGAGCAGTTCACCCAAAACCGAAAATTCAGTCATTATCCACTCAACCCCCTGACAATGGGTTTGTAGTTGTGTAGACCTTCACAGCAAAACAGCGCTGCAGCACTCTCCAAAAAAACTGACATGGCTGGGGAAGGGCATTTAATATACAATCTGCTCTATACAGTTTGTCCAGTGTAATCCAAGTCTCTGGAAGGCCAGATATCTCAAAATCATTGGAAAAGACGCTACTGTCAATGCTTGTGTCGAGCTAATCAGACGCGATTTTAACTTAGCAGCTACAGCGAAGATTTCAGCTACAAAAAGGTATAAATAATACATTTTCAAATCAACTTGGAATGAAATGGTTTCCAGAGACATTTATTAGTCGGATGAGCTGTGGGAAGACACTTCTTAATTTGTTTTAGGTTGTTTTGTTTTTACTCTTTTTTAATGTTCAGTTGTTTAGGAGAATGCCGCAACACTGTTTTGCTGTGAAGCTCCAGAAATGTTTCGCACCTGACTTTCCACGAGGGTGAGCAGATAATGAAGGGACTTTCATTATCCTTTTGCTTTGAGTCCTTTGCCAACAAAAGCGTTGCAGCTAAAGAGCACTGCTGTTAAAAGTGACGAGATGAGAAATTAAGTGCTCTCAGAAGACAAAAGGAGCCAAACAGATGTAGAAAGCACCGATAGTTAGTACATCTGTAGACAGTGTTGAATATCTCTAGATATCTGGGAATAAACTGTCAGTTAGCCATGTCAGGGTCTCTGCCCCTCTGAAACAGTATTTTATGCCCCATGAGTTTTTCACTGCACATGACAGCTGACTGTCTCCCACCAACCAACCCCTCACCCCACTCACCCAAGGCCTGAGCCAAATACAAAAGCATCCTCTCAGGCATGACTGAAGATGAATGAGTATTATTACATAATCCTTCATAAACAATCTGTCTACTGTAACAAGACAGGGAGAGGCAGAAAGAGAGAGGAACAGGAAGAGATTAGAGTGTTGTTCATACATTCAATAGACTTGGAAAGGGTGGGCATTATGCAAGAAATCCAGCTTCTGTTTAACTTTGGGTGAGCCTCAGAGGTGTTATGTGCTAATATTCATGTGTGCTCTCTAGCTAAAACAGAGACATTCGTGGCTTTGACAGCTGAAGTTCTGGCATTCTCAAGACAAGACAAGTCTGAAACTTGGAGGAAACAGTGGACTGACCCCACTGCCTTCAAGTCTCTCCTACTAAAATGTCACTTTTCTGTGAGAAACAGGTGTATGTATGTTCATTAGGTCTTTATTGGACTGTCATGTCAGAAAGCCTGTGACAGTGACCTTTGGCTTATACTCCCGCTGAGTTCTACTGCTCTGCTCTAGTTCACACTGCTGTGGAGATGTTTGCTCAGTTCGCATAAGTTTAACTATTTTTCCCCAGAGATATCCCAGAAAACCATGTACAACCATAAATCAGTTTGAAGTGAGATTCATATTGCTTGTGGAATATGTACGTTAATCATCTTGAGGTCAAGGACTCAAATGACTTAAATGAAAGTTCTACCAAGATCACACTCAATTACAATTTTGTTTAATTTACACTGTGGTCATGTTAGCCATTTTCTGTTAGGGGGAGGGAAGTTATTTTACTCTGACCAGGTACCACTTATGTATCTGTCCTGCCTATGTCCCTTACTTTCAACATTGATGTACACATTCTGCAGCTAGCATTTTTCATACCTTGGTCAAAGAAATATGCAGTTCTAACAAATAATTTATTCTCAAAGTCAACTGAGAAAATAGGTTAACATAGTCTGTTACAGTGGGCCCCCAAGACAGAGCCCCCCTGCCAAGTAAATGGGACATCCACAGCCCCTGTAATGTCATTTAAAGTGTTTCATAGAACACATTTAAATGAATAGATTTTTACATGCTAAAAATGTATCTTAAGTTGCATTGTGGGCTACAATTTTAGCCTCATATCTTAGCCTGTTGGTTTACATTCAGGCAACAACATTTGGTACCCATTGAAGCATGCTTAATTAACTATTAGAATATCCTGTTCTTAACAAATCCATCAATATACAGACAGTTATCACTCATTACTTTTTTACTCTGAGAAGGAGTACTATTTTGAGCCCAGGGTTGTGAGGTACTATGAGCTGTTAGTAACAGCCACCAATGCAGCAGCTGATCGAGTTGATGAGTTGCCAAATGAACGACCAATTTACAATAACTACCTTCCCATTATTCTAAGAACAATGGCATGCACTTCTCTCTCTTCTCCACTTTGAGAAACACATCCCCCCTGATTATGAACAGCCTATACAGCTGTGTCAATCTCACTCATGCTCGTGGCCATTTTCCTCTCATTTTCGTTCTGTCCCTTCTGGACTACAAGTAGATGATGTTATCTTTCTCTGTTAGACTCTGATTAGAGTTCTGGAGCCAGGTTAGTACAGTCCCAAATCAACCTGGATACCACTAAATGAATTCAAAATTAGGGAACTACACCAAGTTTATTGTTGAACACTCCTTATTTGGGAGAGATCCCATCACAAGATGGTCCCTAGTTGTTTGTGAAAGCTAGACAAGACAAGTATGATATCAGGAATGTTGAATACTTCAGCTTTCTCAACAAAATGACTAATGCTGAGCAACCCAATCTGTTAGTTGTAAACTTACATGTAACAAATATGAACATATCAACAACATCATTGAGTGGAGGATAGTAGGGGTGGTACTGGGTCGTTGGCTATACTGTTGAGCCCCCAAAGACGTCATGGGCCTTGATCAATGAGATATTAGCCCTTTCTGCTGCAAAGGCTCACGTTTCTACACCCTTGTTTGTCCACACTGCGTCAAGCCGCACCAGCGTTCAGACAACACGCTGGCGCTGAGAATCCAAAAGAGGTGTGATGGTACACATCATGACGTTGACTTGTGTTTTTTTTTTTTTTTAACGTGTTTCACGTGTTAATCTAAACATGTATCAGCCGATTGATTATAATCATATTGTTGCTGTTATAATGTATAGTGATTGTTGCGAGGGGTGAAATTTCGCTCCGGCGCTGATCCACCTTTGGAGATAGTATCAGGGCCACATTATTGGTGAACCGAATCAGTGTGGACGGATAAGCCGGCGGCGCACAGCGGGGGTGTGTCGGTCTGACGGTTGGTTAACTACACAGGTCCTTCGCTCAACTTAATACAGAGAAATGTTGCACAAAGCAACGTTACATTACCAAACAAAAGTAACGTAGTAACTGTAACTGTCTTTGGCAACTTCTATGAGGAAAAAATACCACAGCTGCCCGTCCTACCAACTCTTCCTCACATTTCTGCCCGAAAAACAGTGTCTGTCACTGGCAAAAAACTTTACCTCACCGAGTGTTTGTGTAGAAAATAAATCACCGTGACAATCAGGCCTCCGGACCGAGACTTCAGACTACAGAAAACAGCCTCCGTCCCCACGATGAGTCAGACAGCTTCCAGTGTACTGATGGTGATTATGTAGCCTAATTATGTAATTTAGCACGAAAACCGTAACTTCGTCACTTTCCAGGATGTTTGGTGGGTCAGGATCTCAATCACTACACATTATAACAGCATCCATATGATTATAAACTGTCCGCGGGTTTAGATTGACAGGGGGTACACCTGGGAAACACCTTGAAAACACACAGATGTCGTCATCATCATGACGTGTACAGTCACGCCTTTTTAGGAGCCGTGGCGCCGGCTTTCTGTGTGAATTACACATGGAAAGGCGGAGATGCTTCGCTCTGTGTGAATCACCATCGGTGACTGACAAACCACCGCCATGAAGTTAATGCGGCATCACCGTGTAAAAATGGCTACTACCTCCAGTACATCACAGGCACAGTGAAACTGTCCCCCCTCTTTTATCTAACTTTCCCACAGATGGCGATGCAGAGCTCCATTCACACTGACAGGGCAGTGTGAATTGGGCTACTTTGGGAGGGGGTTGGCATCCAACACAGCCCCAGTTTAGAGGGAGGTACCTTAAGGGTTAGTGTCATATTTTGCATACATATATATTCATCTTTCATAGCCAAAAACAGATACATACCTCATAGCTATGCATTCTGCAAACAGGTGTGTTTACAAAGGGAAAACAGTATTCACGAAATTAATATTAAACATATAGTCACTGTTTTGTCAGGGTTCATTCACTATTATTAGAACGTTTGCCCAAGTTCTCAGATACATACAGATAACATGATGGGTGTGGTCTAACCAATGATTATTGAATAGTCATGTAATGATGTTATAATGACTATTGAGTACTCAACATGTCAACATGTTAATGGGTATGATTGGTGTTTTCCTATTGCAAGATGCTCTCTAGTTTCCTTCTCACAGTGTAACAGAATTCACCATTACCTCTTCACCTTAACAATTAATGATGTAATCTATGGTTTTATTGTAATCCTTGACCATCAAAACATAGGGATAGATAACACCTCTTATGTGCTCTCATGTTCAGTTCAAGACACATGATGCAACATACACAATTCAGTTATGGCGGAATGTTAAATAGCTGCCACATGACATTTTTACAATTGCTCCATATCGGAAAATGTTCAGGGCCCCAAACTAAACAACCTCACAAAGCTCAATGCTTCTAAGAAAAAGATTTTTTAACATATCACCTGAACTATCTAGTTTTGTTATCATGTTTTTTTTTTCTCTATATCATCTCGACTACTGTAAATAGTTTGATCAGTGGTCTTGTTTAGAGATCCTTGTAACTTTTCATTTTGTTTTGAACTTATTTCTTTCAACCATTATAAAATAAATATAATTATGTATTTCCTCAACATTTTAATGATGATTTTACTATGCAACTAATAACTAACAACTATAGATGACAATAAAGTGAAGAAACATCCTTCCGATCGGTGATCGGTATCAGCCGATGCCGCTCCCAGGTATAGATGATTGTCCCCCAAAAAATCCTGATTTAAGCACCCTTAATATATAGGTTAAATCACTGAAAACACCTGTTGATGAACACGCACACTGTAGCCTTTTTTTTTTTTTTACTCTATCGCACATACACCGTCCTGCTGCCAGAAGTAGTCACTAGAGCACCAAATGTGGATTATCCACAGATGAAAACACTATTGCACAACCTGCAGGGAAACAGACCATTTAAAAAAATCTATTCCTTTAAAAAATATTCGCACATTATTAACACATACAGTACATGTACGTATGTATTGTAGCTTTACCTCTTGCTCTGATATGGGTTCCGTCACTTGCTCTTAACAGTGTATGTTTGTCTTCCAATATGACTGTTGATTTAATCTCTTTGTATGTTTTATGTGACTGGTTATATATGAGCTGTTTTGTTGTATTTGTCAATATCTATAGTTGATAAGTTAGATAAGAAGATTAAAAAAAAATCAGATTTATACATGCCACATATTTGTCTCCTTGGTCCAGCTTTTATTCCTTCTTTTCATTAGTATGCAAACGATACAAGTCTAATACAAGTCATGTTGGTAAAGTTTAATGATCATGAATTTGAGGTTGGAAAATATGGCTCGCCAAGTGACACAAAAAAGTTTGGCAACTAACAAGCTACCACAGACACATTTCTATCACAAATCATATATTTAGAACAAGCAGCTGAAGGTTCAAATTAAATCTGACACTCTTGCAGCTTTCTGCACAGGCAACAATCACAGAGGTCACTGTCAGTCCTCCTTATGAAGGGCACAGATTGCTGAACATCAGCTGGAGATGGAGGAAACAGAGAGTGGGGAGGCTTCAGCTGGTTGCCCATGGCACTGGGCAGAGAGTGAGAGAGAGAGAGAGAGCGGTGAGGGGGATTGAGGGTTGGAAGTGTAGGGAGGGGAGGAATAGAAGGAGGGGTGGAGGATCTTGTCAGAGCGTTTCTATTTTTACACTTCGACCTCACTGACTGTCACACCCAGTCCACCCCTTCTCTATCTTTCCATCCCTCAGTCACAGAGTCTCTTTGTTTCCACGGCAACCACCTCCTATGTCTCCCTGACAACGCCCCCCCCACACACACACAACCAACACCCGACAGCCCCCCACACCCTGCACCCCCAATCGCCAATGCAGTGATAATGACGGTGCCGCAGCCATACAGGGAGTCTGGGCAGGAGGAAGGGAAGACGTGACGTGGATGGAGGAGAAAGAAAGGGCAAAGAGACAGAGGATGGAGGGAGAAAGATGGGAGGGATGGAAGGGGAGAAGGAAAGGGCAAAGGCAAAGAGAGGTATAAGGGGGTATACAATGGGACTGAGGAAGACAGAGGAACCCAGGAATAGATAAAGAGAGATCAGCGAAGAGATGAGGAAGGGCAACAGATGAAGGTAATATTAACGGAGGAAGGAAGAAAGGAGAAAGGAAAAAACAGGGTGGGGGGGGCAAAGGGAGATTAAATCAAGTAAATACAGAGAGTCAGAGTCATCCAGACAGACAAGCAGAAGTAGAGATAAAGATAGAGACTGGGGGCATAGGAGCAAGAAAAGGAGGACATGAAGAAAAATAAATTTCCAGAGACTCTCTATGAGCCCACTAACATTGAATCTGGTCTGTCTGTCACTCTGTGGACTAAAAAAAATGAGGTGAAGTTGACCTAATGTTGCCAAAATCAAAGAAAACGTCAATTCTTACAATTACTTCAATCTTAAAGAGAAGATTGGCAGCTCCTCTGATAGCATATACATCGCAATATATGTTGTGAGTGAGTCAGATGAGTCAGATTTGGCAGGAAGACTGAGGAAGGAAGAAGACCTTTCAGGCGTTCTGGCAACAGCAGATGTGAAGGAGTTTAAGGCAAAAATTCACTACAAATATGCATTACCGAAAACAGACAGACCTGCAAGATTGGGTGGTGAAAATAAAAGATAAGAAAAGGCCATTAAGGTGTTCTAAATGAGATTCTTTAGTGTAGAGTGTTATTGTTGGGCTCACTCAAGAGAAACAAATTGTAAAATATGATGCACTGATGGGTACTTCTATACAAATCTGCCATGTCAGATGTCCTGATTGCACCTCAGAGGAACAAATTATCCAAAATAAAACATTATTTATTCTACCTATATCAGTTAAAACTCAGCTACCACCAACAAAAGGTGTTTGCAAAGATCCATCTCTACAGCTGGCTATAAAACAGTGTTGTTTTTAGTGCAAGACTACCTTGTGACTGACTGATGTCGTCTCATGTCTTCTGGGTTTGTTTTTCTGACATTACAGCTAAAGAATCCAACACTGCTTGGTAGCAGTCATCATATTTGACACTCCCAAACCTCTGACAGCACATTACCACACAGCACATTACCACACACAGCATTACAACTCAATGGTAAGGTACAGTTGCTTCGACAAAAATAACACTGGAAGACATTACCTCAGGTGCTAGGAAATTGTGAATCTCACTATAGAACACAAAGCCTCACTGGAACAAACCCAAAAAGATATAAAATGATCTATCATATCATTATATAATGCATTATTATGCTTTATATCATAATATAATACTAATATTTATTTGTACCTTGGTCTCAGAATACTGGACTTATGGTAAAATTCCTAACACAGTAGCCAGTCGGTGATGTGTCACTGCCACCAGAGGCCATTTGTCTGTGATGAGCTTCAGCTGCAGCAGTTTGCAGTCAGAGCTGCAGTCCTCCCAGCACACACCTGGTGGCGTTGGCGAGCAGGGCTTAAAGTCAACAACGCCCCAGTGCTTTACAACACACTGCAACATGATGATCCATCTGTATTGTGAGACTGCCAACCAAAACACACACAGATCTCCAGTGACTATGTCAATTTATAGTATTCACCTTGATTCAGTCTCGCTGGCTTTCTGTCAAGGACAAAAGCAGGTCACTGCATCTGTGTGTGTGTGTGTGTGTGTTTAGATTTCAAATTTCACCTGCTAGCAAAAGGGGGTAACTGCTTTTCGTCGCCTTTCTTTGTCTCCCTCTCACTCTCACCACTCACATGAAATGCTACAAAGACTAACATTTTCAAAATAAAACATCAAGCTGGTTTGGTAAGAGTGTAGAAACCAGTAAGAGCAAGCAACATTTTGGCAACTGAGCTGAACCAGCCCTCAGTTTTTGGTTAATAAATACGTAATCAAAAAGCTGATATGGCAAAATAACCGTCACCAACGTAACTCAGTTCAAAAATTGGTTATTGGTAGTACTCACTCCAGCCAGCAGGTCAGTGTTAGGACATTTTTTGAACTTTCTCTTCAATTCCAGTGGGACTAGCGGGCTAATAGTTTTAGAGCCTTAGGGGAGGACTCCAGTTATGCACAATGAGTGCATGGGCAGACTGCATGCAGGCAGGCAGGTACGTAAGTAGACAGGATTGTTAGAGGCCTGAGACAACAAATACTGGATAATTAATTTTATTTGTCAGAGCATTCGATTTGTGTATTGCTGTCAGAGATTTTCTACAAATATAACAAAATGCTTCTAGAATAATTAACCAACTGAAGCTATAAATCTCTATGTTAACATCTCAAAAGTGATGAAATGTGCCACACATCTGCGACAGATTCAAAATGTCATACAAAAACTGAATGATGTGTTCGATGTTTGTGGCATACTTGCGATGAACAGAAGAACAGAGTTGATATCATTGACATCAACAGATTTAATGATATCTCTCATCTATACTGGAGGAGTGCCTCTTTTCAAGAAATAAAACACAGTAATGATCAGCCTTGTCTTAATATCCAACATTTTTCAACTCCCATGAAACTTGTTGACTGGATAAACACAGTAAACAACCTGGATGAAGCTTCACTCTGCAGCAGAGCCTTTCGACAAACACAAAGGCATTTGCTTAAAGCTAAGAGATGAATGAAGAGTGGCAAATGTTATCTAAGGATTCACAGTGATTCCTTCATACTGAGACGGATGAGATAGAATGTCCTTTTTGACAGCTGTGCCATTTGGAGGGTGTGCTCATTTGTTGAGTATACAATCTCTCACATGAACTGAACAAAACTGACAACAGTCTAACATGGTAAAAACAACTCAGTAACACCACTGCAGTGATTCCATTCATTTGTAATTTCATTCAGGTGCAGCTTTCACTGGCTGGTAGGTAACAAGGTGATAAAATGGCAACAGGCTACTTGACTACTACTTACTGATTGAGCAGACATTTCACATCTGCCAAAGCAGGTGTAAAATATAAGACATTTAAATAATTCCAACACAGTAATAATGATGGCTCCAATCTATTAAATGTCCCAAGTACCAATGACACATGAACTGGGTTACTTAAAAAGAAGGGAGCAACCATTAATGTTATTAATTCCACCTGTACTTTTCCTGCCTTGACAAAACTGAGAAAGCATGAAAAGCATCTCACAACCCTAGAAATGTTCAAGATTTATGATAACAACGTGTGTACAAATCCACAACAGATGCCACTGTAATGCATTTGTTTCCTATCGTCCTTAGTTTGTTCAAATGACATCAAATTTGGAGTATCCAGTTTGTCCTTCTCTATAAATGTTTTGTCATCTTACTTTAGTGTGTTTGGCATGTGTTGTTCTTGTCTCCTAACACAGTGTAATTACATGGCGTGATATTCTAAAAGGCAGCATGGGCCAATAAATTGCTCCAAAATGACAAATGTGTATTGGCCCCTGATCACCACATATCAGTACACCTGAAGTTGCAGCCTCAAGCCCAGGATACAGCTCTAATGTAAGCAGATTTGCCCTACTGAGACAGGTTAGAGATAAACCTTCAGTTAGGATGCAGTTTATATCAAAATTTAAAGTTTTCTTTGCTTTCTTTGTATTGTAGTCCATTTTACTCTATTTCTATAAGCAAATCCTTCACTTGCTTATTTTTCCAAACCGACCATGACTGTGCAGATAAATTAAGTAACTGTTCACCACACAGCCACAGTAAAACCACTGTGAGTCAGGGGTGTACAAACTTCATTCACTCCCTAACAAAGTGAAAAATGCAAACTGGATAAAGAGAAAGCTGTCTTACCTTTTGTTCAAGGTCACAAGATTGTGGCGTTATGAATCATAAAAAAAAGGGAAGGGGAGAGAAAGAAGAGATGTTCAGTCAGTCACCATCAACTTCAATGTAATTATCAAAGTTCTCCAACATCAACCCAAACATATGTCAGCGTTAGAACTTTTATCATATTAATCAATCATGAACATGCTTCAAAACTCCAGTCAAGAACTTGTAGAAGTTACAGGACATTTTAAAGATTTGTCATTATTACAGCTAAAAGGTCAGCGTGATCGAAAATACTGTATTAATGAATGAGATTACGTCAGAAGTACGACCTACAGTATCAGAATTTTTGAGGCTAGAGCTACAGAGTCAGATTCAATTAATTGATCAAGAGCTGTTAACACACATTTCACACATAATGTTAAGTACTGGGTCAGACTTCAGTAGTGGAAAGGTGCTGAGGAGAAGCATAGAGAGAATCACACTGGAAAATAAAGCTTCATTCAGCAGACTGTGGGATGCAGCCAGAGACAAAGTGCTCAGGAAACCCAGCGTTATCAGGAGGAGGAAGCATTAGACTGAGGTCATATCAGGGTTTCCCCAGTGTATAAGAGGTCAGGCAGGCCAAAAGGGCAGCTGTCTTTGGCACTACACAGTTGTCACGCTCATGGGGGTGGTCAAATCTATCTTATCTTCTTGTATCTTACGTCAGATACATCGCTTTTTTTAGACTTGCTCAATGTCGATAGTCTGTAGCTCTGTCATTCTGTTGTGGTGACTGGGGAAACCATGATATCTGAAGGTGATCTTATTTACCATTTAGGATAACATACCAGACAAACAGATTTTAACCTGGACTTGAATTCTAATGGGAACAAGAATAGACTTTTAAACCTATAAACTGCAGTGGGTCTTTGAATTGCAAAAAGTGACAAATGGCTAAGAATAAATCTGTGACTCTTTGAGCTTGATGGTTTATTCTGGACCTTGACAAAAACACCCTCTGACAGCTTAAGGTGCTCCTGTACAATCTATTGCATCAAATACAACTGTTTTGCAGATTTGCCAGGTCATAGTTAGTGATGGTGCATTAAAGAGACAAACATAAAGTAGAACCTATAGCAAAGCTGTTGTATTGAATTGCAAACGGTTGCACAAGTGTACATAATAAAGCAGCCACAGAGTGCAGTAGTTTAACAAGTAGTAGTTGTAGTGGGTTCAATTAATGTATATTTAATATAGCATTGATCATCTTGTTACAATGCAATGATCTGCTGGGAAACCTTTAGTCCTGGCATTCATATGGATGCCAGTTGACACACACCACCCACCCCAACAACACTGCAGACCCCCTGATGGCAACAGCAAACCCCTACAGCAGTGGTCCCCCCCAAACGGGACAATGCTCCTTGCCACGCTGCATAAACTGCTTAGGAATGTTCTGAGGAACGTGACAAACTTCCAATATTTGGGTAGGTCAAGTGTCATCCACCTGAGTACCGGGAGCCAAGGCCTCCCAACTGCACATGGCCTTGTAACAAGATCATCAATGTTATTCGCTTCATCTGTTAGTCTTTTAAATTTTGTGGCAGATCAGTGTAATTTATATGACTAGAGTGTTTTGGACACGAGTTAAATACATTGACAGCTCTAAGAGGATTGACATTAAAAATCTAAATGGCATGCAAGGACCCAGGTTATGTTCTTGTTACTACAGACAAAAAGGAGATAGTGGAAGATAACACAGGAAGCTGACGATCAGATGAAAGATTAGACATTTGAGCAAGCATAGATAGTAGCTATCAGCAGCAAGTAATACAACTGTTATGATCATGGTTACAAGTACACACAGGCAGGCAGAGGGAAATCAAATCAGGCAACATCACGGTACCTTTGCAGTTTGGTAATGCCTGACCAGCACTGTACATTTGTCTCTCATACTCATCCCAATAGTTGGGTAGAGTTTTATATCTGGACACAAATATCAGTTTTTTTTTCTTAAGATTAAACTATTTCTTGAGAATGTCTCAAATGGTAATGAAGAGCTGATTTGTGTGTTGATGTATTGTAGATATAAATATCTTAAAAGCTGACTAGCCAAAAGCTCTTCTATGTCTATCTGTGGGGCCCTGGTTAACACAAAAACAGAAAGAAAAGGATCAAGAAGACCTGGTGCTCAATCGACAGACAAGAGCCATGCACACAGGGCTACAAATAGTAGTTACTTCCTGCTATCTTAACCTACAATCAATGTGTTGAAATTAGCCCCATATTATTCATAATCTACCCTGTAGTTCACCAACCTTCCAGTGGGGAGAGCTGTGACGACGAGGACTCCTGGTGCTCTGAGTGTGCAGGGAGAGAGGGTAGGGCTGCGGGGGTGACGGAGGGAAGGGGGTTGGCTGTAGTTTGGCTAACAGGCGGGGCTACACTTTTAGGGGGAGTGACTTGTGGTGATGTGGGACTGGCTTCATTCTTACAGGGAGGAGCTGAGGAACTAAGGGGCATGGCTGAGGGGATAGTGGGCACAGCAGCAGTGGTTCCTGGGGAGGCTAAAGAGGACATGAGTGTAGCTGAGGGGAAAAAAGGCTTGGCATCAACATTGAGGGCTGATCCAACTGCCAACGTTGGAGGGTGAGTGACTGTGGCAGCTAAGGGTGATGTGTTGGTGGACAAAGCAGAATTAGGAGGAAGGTCTGGAGTGCTCTTGAAGGGGTTGTAAACAGAATTCGCTTGTGAGACAGGGATGGTGGTTTCTGTAGGGGTGGACTTTGTCAGGGCAGAGGTAGCAAGGGAGGGGGTGTTGGTGATAGGGGTGGTGGTCTGTGAGTCAGGAGTGGAGCCTGGAGGGGTCTGGAGGACTGAATCCAGGAAAGAGAAGGTCTGGGAGACTGGGCTCAGATTGTCCCCTGTCATTAATGCTAGGCTACCGCTAACATCCCCTACGACACTAGTCTTGCAGGCAGAGCTGGTTGCTGAACTAGAGTTAGGTTCAGGTTTGGATGTTGAAACTTTCTCTACATTTGCTTTTGGGCCATCTTTAGCAGACATAGGGAATTCATCTACACACATCGGTTCATAGGAGCGTGGAGATGAATCTGTTACAAGACTGGCATGGGAATGGTTGGTGAAACTTGTGGGTATTTGTTCAGGGGCAGAGGGCAAAACAGGGTTAGGGCTGGAATATGGAGCTTTGGAGTCAGAGGGGCCAGATTTGGTCACTGTAATGCCGGTAAGAGCGACTGTAGAGATGGGCAGTTGGGGCGCTCCCCACTCCTCCGGAAGTCTTGCCCTACTCTTAGTCTTCTTGCCTTTCACTCTACCCCCTCCTCCACTCTCTCTGATCTCCCACTCCCAGTTCTCCTCCTCATCCTCGTCCTCCTCCGCCTCCTGTCCGCCCTTATCCAGCACCCCATGCTTGTCTGATTGGCCGATGTTACACTCCTGGCTATCCAAGAAGTTGTAGACCTCCTCGCGGCCCTTCCTCTTCTTCCTCTTGCGTCTCTGCTGCTGCTTTCCAGCCTCGCCCCCCAGCCCCACTCTCTCAGGGCTGAGAGATTCGGAGTTGGAGGAAGTGGGACTGCTGTCATCCATTGAGCCGCTGGGAGAGAGGATGGCAGCTGCCGAGGGGGGGGAGGGTTTTATAAGAGGAGGAACCAATCACATACTGTGTCAGAGAATCACCTGCCAAAAAGCCATCAGATTGTGGTTACCATAGGGGGTTCTCAAAGCTTTATGTCTACATTGTTTACTGTTTTAAGATAGAAATTGATTATAATGACTGGTCTCATCAAAACTGTATGGTCCATACCAGTTGAAGTGATGTTTTGAATGGGGAGCTGTAGTAGCTATCACAGAATTAGTGTCTTCTTAGACAGAGTCAGACAAACTAATGGATACCATTTTTTAAAATTATTTTGCATGTGGTTTGATGGTTTGTTGAATAGATTAATGTTAGGACAATAGTTAGGATAAGAATAGCTGTGACTAAACCACTCCAGTGAACATGCTAGTATATTTGTAAAGAGTCAAGGTGTACTTACTCAGAGGCTGTTTGCACATATAAATAGTAGCTAAATAGTTGAGATTACCCTATTTTCAAAGGGGAACTTTAGAAAGAATTAACACACCAATGTCTGTTCACAGGTTTTGTGTAGTTTTATTGCATGTTTATAGAAGAAAAGTTGCACAACTTTGCTCAACAGAGGTGAGCCTGCGCACATCCCATCCCTGCTAAGGCCTCTGGCTCAAGAGCACATTAGTAAGTACAGAAAGTACAGAAAGAAGGTTTCAGTCTTTTTACGTTGGTCATGTCATGCTGTTATATGTTTTTCAAATGTTTATTTTTCTGAATTTTAATTAGTTATTTGATCCTTTATATCTAATACATATTTGATCCTATAAAAAGCATCATTTTAGATATGCTTGACAGCTGAGCTATGCTCATCAGTGTTGTGGTAACACACTACTTTTGCAATGAGTTACAGTAATACATATATTTGAGCGGTAACAGAATAATATAACTCGTGACTAATATTATTTCAGTAATGAATTACTACAGTTATGTCATGTTACGCATTACAATTGGTGTTACTGATTGAAATGAAGCGTTTATTGTTGTTTTTTATAGAACCCATCAACACTGCACATGATCATATTAATACAGACTATGTGTGTGTTTAATATATATGAGCCTGTAAGTTTTGTTGTTAAGTGTCTGTGTGACTGTAATGAGACATATTTCCTAGCCTAATGACAAAGCCTAATCCTCCAAGAAGTTATTGGTCTATTTTGTTTCATATGAAAAAGCCTCCAATAAAAAAAAATACTCCTATCTCAAAAAATATCCGACTTTAATCCTTTGTCTGCCTGCTCATCCCTGTGTCCAAGGCTATTCATTTATTTAAAAAGATCTAGGCTATTTAATTGTTCTATAGAGGTTATTTGGATTAATGCAAAGACAAGCCCATTATTTGACCACCTAGAGCCCTTACATAAAATATACTACAGAATGTCGCTTATCCTCAAGAATGAAAGATAATCTTTGTTAGTGTCAATGTGGAACTTGGAGGAAGAGAGGCATTTCCATTACTTTCATTGTAGTGTACACTGAGACCCGATGAGATAAGGTGGCGTCACCAGTCGAATCGGGTGCTATGGTAGTAAACATTGGATGATGAATTTAAAGGTGCATCTCCAAAAATTGGAGAAAAATTAACCTTTCCATGATATTCTAATCTTTTGTGATGCACCTGTAAATTAACACATAAGCAATGGCCCATGCATACACTGCTGATTCCAGCCATAGTAACCATAGTCTGACTGCTTTTAAGCTCCTTTGACACAACCTTTTGAACTTTTTTAAAAATATGTTGTATGTGATGGTACCTGCTTTTATAAATACATTCAACTGTACTTACCTGTTACAGATTTTCTATGGTTCTATAAAGCCTTCATTTGATGAGTGGGCATGATCAATTTATATTAAGACAGATATTTACAGGTGCTGTTTAATAGCAAAAAATGGTTTAGCACTGGGCATTGGGTGATAAAACTTTGCTCTGATGGATTTGCATGGCTGTGTCTCATCTCTGCCAGGATGAGTTACGTTTACATGTGATGTAAAACAGTGGTTTTATTCTAATTTCCTAAATTGTTGGACAAAGCTGACTGATGCTGGAGGTCTACTGTACATCTATATTTTTGTATCTTTAAAAGAGGCCTAACACTGTTTTAAGACCCTGGCTTGTGGTCATTACAAGGTCAATCTATATTAATTCCAATGAATATGGTAAAGTTGAAATCTGGTCATATCATGTAAATGTTCAGCTGCACGGAGTCTCAAATGGACATTAAAAAAGCTCTTTTCAGTTAAAGAAAAAAACTTGTGTGATTCTCTCTTTCTTTTACACATCATCATCATCATCATCATCATCAACATCATCAACATCATCATCATCATCATCATCCACGGAGCAAACCAGGTCTTGTATAGGAAGCAGGCACTCACAACAGAGAAAAAAACAAACACTGGTAACAAAGTAAATGAATCAGGTTCATGATTAAAACTAAATGTATGCATGTCTGAACAATGGTGATGATAAATGGGTCATTGTCACACATGCAGAAACACTTAAATGAGCATAGGGCACATCAAACAATACGGATGTGGCATGTGTTGCAATATCACAAAACAATAAACTGTGCACATGCAAGCTTTGACAAACAACAAAATAAATTCTGTTTGCAGTGAAATTATCCCCTCATTTGTCTGTTCCCACTATGTTGTCTTGTTTGGGGTTGAAGACATCACAGTTGGGCGTGGCTTTTTCCTGTGAAGCCATATTTCTCAATTATTTCTGATAAGCTCAGAGCAAACAAGGCACAGAAAGATTAACAGATAAATACAAACAGACAGAGGGAAAAAGCGTATAAATAAAACTGTCTGACCAACACACCCCTTTCATTCTGCTCATCATGTCCTGTTCCGGTTTAAATTATCATTCCTCCCATCTCCTCTTTTCCTCTCAATCTGTCTTACATCCCTGGACATAATGTGAAACCAGTAAAAGGGGCATTCCTCTCTAAATCTGGCACTTTCCCTGTATTTCTAAATTAATTGCAGTTGCTTTTTCCCCCTTCACCTCAGATGCATCCCCAGCTATAAATAGTGTGAAGAGGAGATGAGGCAAGGGCTTTATCATCTATATTTAATGTGATAAGGTATTTAATGGGAGTAAGTACATCTTAATCTCGAGTCTGGCAAATGGCCAAGAGAAATGTTAATGTTAGAGCGCTGGCTGCCTCAAACACATTGCTTATGCAAAAGTGTGGTGTGGGAATCTGAAATTTTGTGCTAAGGGGTTCAATCTCACTGAAACTCACTGGTACCTGTACAGACAGATGAATGGGTGTGAAAAGGACTTCCAGAACAGGCAACGCAGACAGTGCAGCAGGGTAGTTGGGTGATGTACTGACAGTGTCCTGCACAAGTCATGTAGCTCTAGAAAACCTTGTTTTTTGTTTGTTTTAACCACTCTGTCACCAGAGGCAGTTTATCAGATTACACGCAGCTCCCTCTGGAGCCACAAAAGACTTTATACTAGTACTCCTCAAAATTGGAAAATTGGTGGAGATACCCTTTATTGTCATTAGTACTTCCTGATTCTGGATACTATAATATAGTTATAACATCTTCACCACGTTCTGTGAAAAATAATTGTCCAGTACTTTGCACCATATAAAATCAGGGGCTCTATCACATATGTGGACCTAATAACTATGCAGGGCTAAATAGGAGGAAGCCTTCAAACCATGCTAATTTCACATGCTTTGCTTTTGTGAGTTGTGCAGTTTAAGGCACGAGAACAACATTCCATGCTGATCTACGCAAGATCTCAGTCATTTTGGTTTGTTTTCTACCTCTCTTGCGAGTAAGCAGAAGCCCATCTTTACATGAAAGAATTCACTACTATAGACAGCTTGTAGTGGTATCAGGCCACAGGTTGCGTATTTTACAAGAAAATATAACAAATAAGTAAGATTTGCAATAACAAAATCAAAGATTTGGTTTTGATTTTTGAAAGCTTACATTTTAGCTTACATTAAATGATTCATTGTTTTCATCTAAACTATGTAACAGGATTGGCTCTTTCACATACTGTCCACAGATATTTTGCATGTCAAAATGGTTGGCCTGAGACAGACTTTCAAAATAGCAGCACATGGTTACATCACTACAGCAATGGTGGTTATTTTTATGGTCATATGGTCAAATACAACTACAATTTTCATTCTAAAGACTAAGTGAAATGTGTGACAGCCATCATAAGACCCATTCATTCTATTGTTGCGTAGCAAATCATTTCTGGTAACAGACAATCTTTTCTCAATTCATCCCTGATTTCTACCGGAAGTGCACTGTCATCTGTGTCACTAATGCATCATATCTCTTTTTAATAGCCTAAACTAGACTAGTAACTGTTGCATAACAACCAGCCTGTACTGCTAGCTGGCTTTAAGCTAAGCTTTAGTACATCAATAAAACAGAAAAGAGATGAGAAAAACCCTAACCTACCTAACCTAACCCTGAATACGAGTGGTGGCTGTTTAAAGCTAACTCAGATGCTGAGTCATTTTTAAAGTTCAGTCGAGGGCTTTGGTGTACTGTTGTTAAAATCTTTAGTTGTTGACCGTTTCATTCACATGAAGCTTTTCTGTTTGGAGGACTGACGGTCTGACTGAACCTAAAAAGATGTTCACATGATAAAATATTTTTTGTGGCACTGTCCTTATGACAGAATCTGAAATGCAGCGTTTTGTCACAATTACACATGAAAACAGCAAAAGGCATGTGCTGTGAGCAACCTACACACTGTTTTCTTCTCATCAGACTCCAGTGACTCCTTAAGACACAAAACTATGGGTTGTCCTGTGTTTGTTATTGAAAAGGGTCATTGCAATGTCCCATCCGTCTGTTGATCCAGTTTATCAGTAGATAAAGAGAGCAGCATGCTCAGAGCATAGAGCCATGAGGCAGCCAGCGAGCTGGAGCTCCTCCATCTATAGTGAAAACAACTAGAAAAGGCTGCCCTCTGCTGCTGAAAGCTGTCCTGTGGGATCAGGTTGTGTACCTCAGTCACCACCTGCTCCAGCTGGCGTACTACAGAAGCCTGTACCAACTGTTTGGTGGGCTAGTACTGTGGGCTATAAATAAGATAAATAAAAAAATAATAATAAATAGATTTGAATACATTTAAAATACGACCAGGATTTAGATTTTTCAGCATTTTAGTGTTCTAACTGCCGGCTGAACTAAATCATCCAGATATCCTCTGAAAAGGGTTATGAAACCTAAAACCGCACTATATATATCCTTACTTCCTCCTCTTTCCTCATTCTCCTGGCTGACTCCACCCTCCCCCACTACCCGCAGCATACAGTAAAACATGCAACCAACCCTATTTCTAATACCTGTAGAATGATCCAAAGAGTGGATTCCTTGGCCACCAGAAGAGAACATATCACTGGTTTTAAATGGACTGCTTCCACTGGTGTCACTGGTGGTTTTTTTTTCCATGCCAAACAAGCCTGAACTCTTCTGAGTGTCCATAGCTGACACAATCCCAGTCTGGCCCAGAGTGGAGCCCATACTGGTCTGGAATGGCGGCATGCTGGACCCCATGGTCCCTCCCGTCCCAGACTGAGAGAAGCCTGATGGAGACACAGAAGATAGAGATACATCACCAACATTTATAAGTATATGCAATATATTGAACATGAATAATTACAATTGATACATTTGAGCAAAAGTTCAGCAGATTAAAATGCTACAAATGGTGGCTTCACAGTCTGTTGATAATGTCACTAGGGATGTCCCGATCAGGTTTTTTTTACCCTGATCCCGATCCGAGTACTTTAGTATTTAGTATCTGCCGATTCCGAGTCCCAATCCGATACTTAGCCTTAACTAATATTGTCCTGGATAATACAGCTGAATTAAGAAAAAGCTGTTCCTTAATAGTTTTTTTTATTTTGTTGAAACAAAGTAAATACTTTCATATGGCTCTTCCTTATTCTGCATATGCTATGCAACACTGGCCTCCACCTTCCTTGTGTTAGCAGGTGAGTCTGTGGCGTTGCACTGTGACAGCAGCTCGTGTACAGCCAGCTGAAGTGTGTGAGAGCACACGCTTGATACCTCCATATCATCCACTGCTTTTTACATATTCCTAACGTTGTCACATAAAATGATGTGGACGCGTTGCTTGTCTATTTCAGTGTTCAGCATCTCCTCGATTATCTGTTTTACATGCTCTGCTGGATGACACCCACGAAACTAGTGCGAATACCGGCACGCTGTAACACGAAAGTAGAGTCAATGCAATGTAATACTGAGATGGTAGGGCTCACTGGGGATTCAAAAACTCCAGATGACGAAGAAAAACCTGATCCTCTACCACGGGGATGAGCTGGTTATCACGTGATTAATTTACCTTCTCTGTAATATTTGTGGCCATGTCGCTGTCTCGAGGATATTTCGCTTTCCTTTTGAAAGTATCCGCGAGTGTTTGTTGCTTCGGTGTACTTGCCTGAACTGCTCGAGTGAACACGTTGTATTCTTTGAGTGTTAGTTTTTTATATGTCGTATCAAATGAGTAGTATTAAGTGCCGCTCCGCGAAACGGACATATTGCAGATGTTACATGTCGCCGTTGGACTGTACGGAAGCGTATTGCATTCACTTGGAAAAAAAAAAACTCTTCTGACTAATTCTTTTCCTGTTTTCAGAGTAATTTTTTTTCTGAATTATCGAGATACTTCAAACTCCCGCTAGAACTTCCAACCTGCAAGTGACTCCCATTGACTTATAGTGACTCCTGCTCCCGATTTCAAATGCATCATATTGTATCCGTGGAGCCATATCTGTCCAACTGATCCTGGAGAAACATTGCTATGTCTAGCAGATCTGAATGGGCTTTCCTTCTGAACAACCGCAAAGTCCTCAGGTGCCTGTCGACAAACTAATGGTAATACCATCTATATGACTTAAAGACAGGACTATCTCCCAGTGTGTTTAACCCAGATTAAACCCAAAGTAAAACTTGATTAAACTAAACAAGCCAGTCATGTTTGTTTCCATTAAATCGAAGAATGAATGTGTCTCTTGCTTCAAATGCTCTCTAAACTCAGAAAAAAAAAATATTCAGAAAATCAGAAAAAAATTACTCAAAAAAACCAACCATAAAAATAAATTACTCTGAAAAACAGAAAAAGAATTACTCCGAAAAACAGACCAGAAAATAAATTACTCAGAAAAACAAACCTTTTTTTTTTTCAAGTGAATGCAATACGCTTCCGTAGGACTGCTTTCACTTTCTAATTTAAGTTATTTCCACACTGCAGACATTTTATCCACAAGTTTGCCAGAGTATGCTAAACACGCATCTGAGTTCTGCCACAAATTCTGCTCCGACATAAAAAAAAAAAAAAAAATCGGGCTTGAGTCCACGTTCAAAAACACGATTCCGATCAGCAGAAAAAAGCCCAGATCGGCCCTGATCCCGATCCTACAGATCGGATCGGGATATCCCTAAATGTTACTTCATTTTTTAATGTTTTAAACTAAAATTCTGGCCATATCCTACAAAACTGTGCCTCAGCAATTTGTTGCATCTCAGGATATATATTTCTTTTTCTTTCTTTCTTTTCAGCTATTTGCTGGGAACAAGTCAAAACACTCATAAATAGTACCTTTTAATGTGTTGTGGTTTGGTTTCTTCTCTCTCTCTACCTTCATCATTTACCATATCCTGCGTCTTAAATTGCAAAGTATGTTTACATTTTCCATAGATTTCCCATATTGTTATATATATTGATGTCAAAAAATCCCTCTTTATCACAGGCTTGTATATGTATGTATACAGCTTGTCACTAGATAATGAACTGTTATCTAATGAACTGCCAAGAAAACAAAACATCTACAGCTAAATAATTATAAAAATATTTCATAAAGCCAGAGCCAAATTCATATCATGACCACATAATTTCAAATTAATCTTTGAGACAAATTTGAATGACCAATTTCAGCCAAATTAAGTCTTAGTTCCTACACATTCAGTATCTCCAGATATAAATGAAGAGGAGGGATAATATAACTCCCTTCAAAGTTTGTAGTTAGAGGTTAAAAGGACATGGTAGGTGAAAAAGTAAAGTGGACCTAGAAATGAGTCAGGCATGCTGCTGTCCTTTGTCTTGTTCAGGCTCCACTGATCTGCTCTTCCACCCATGATAGGACCTGAGAGAGAGAGAGAGAGAAAGAGAGAAAAAGACAGACAGACAGACAGACAGACAGAGGGAAGAAATAATTGAGAATCAGAGAGGATAGAGAGGGCAGAGAGCCGGACAGGGAAAGAGTTAAATGAGAGGAAGGAGAGAGAAAAAGATATGAGGAGCAGAATGAAATGAACCTGAGGGAATGTTAGACTTTGTAAACATTCAACAGGACCTTAATGTTTACGTAAAGTATAGAAATACCAAAAACAGATAGAAATCTAACAACAATTGTTTTTTATAATACAACATGTTACAGTTGGGATACCACAGGTGTACATAACAAAATGGATGATGCTGTTGAGTTTCAGACTCATGTGATACATGCTATTCATGCTATTATTGTGCATATTGAGCCATCATTAATGTTTGCTTGGTAACGCCTGTGTTTCCCTACTATAACTATAACAAGTCAAAAGACAACAAGGCTAGCGAGCAGATTTGCGCATAGCAGCAAAGAGAAAACACAATGAAGTCTAATAGAAAAACAACTTTTGAGTTAACGTTGATGGTAACATGCATTTGAGGAGTATGTTAAAGAACAGCGCTTGATTTACCATTCACATGATAAATGTGATATCCTTATGGTGTGGGTTCTCTATTTTTTTGTACCCAGATGTAAATGTAGACCACTTTAATAGTTTCACAAAGGTGTGTGGCCAGTATGAAAAAAAAAAAACATTTCAAGCTTTTAATATTCATTAAAGCCATGGAAGGTTTTGCCCAAAAGTGTCATGAAATGTAGGTATAGTAACACTTTATCATTATCCATAAATGGTAAATTTATAGTAAATTCAACTTTTGTTAAGTTATGCTTCATAAATAATTTATTAAGCAGTTGTAAAGGATTATAAATATCAGTTGTAACTTTATAATAGCTTAAAATTGCTTAATCAATGGCTTATAACATGTTTTTTCTTTTGTTACCAGTCAGCTGTATCCTTGTTATTGTCATTATTGATAAATTATGAAATAATGTATTAATTAACAACTTAACATGAACACAATAGTTATTATGACACATTAGTCAACCATTAACTGACAATTAGTTACTGATTATTACTAAATTAATACTAATTAATGTACCCTTTTTGCATAATGTTACCAGTTTCATTAACTATATACTTTCCATTTATTAACAATGTATATGTATATGTATATGTTATTATATAGCATTACCATGAGTATTATTTAAGGATTGATCTACAGGGGCCCCACAGCCCCCTCAAAATAGCAAAAAGAGAAAGAAAAGATGAGTCAAACGTCTGTGCAAACTATACTAGAGGGGGAAACCATCTGATATGAATGACTGGATCTCCCTCCATCCTCACCGGACATGTAGTCGGAGCTGAAGGCAGGCTGTCCTGGTGGGTCTTGGCGTCCCCCTGATGACATCATTGATGACATCATCCCTGGACCTAGAGAAGATTAAGGGCATTATCACCATTATATATTATATTATATCGCTAGTCAACAAACAGAAACATCACTTGCCAAGATTACTCACAATAACACATTTTCAGTTGTGACATATATTATATATTCAAATATTTATAATATTAACTATTTAAGATCGTCACATGCCTCCGGCAGGTTTCCTTTTAAAACTCTCCAAGTAGTGAGACAGACCTAAAGCTGTGTGTCACTCTGCTCTGTCAGCTGTTTAACCACCAAACAGGTCACGCTTCCCAAAACCAGCCTCTAGAGCCTGCAACTGTGTGTGTGTGTGTGTGTGTGTGTGTGTGTGTGTGTGTGTGTGTGTGTGCGCGTGTGCATGCATGTGTGTGTGTGTGTGTTGTGCAGTGCATATCTTTTGACAGTGAAGGGGCATGTCAGCCACACATTGCCGAAGTGACTATCACCATGGTTATGCAAGATGATGACAGCATGTGCGGTACCCAAGGCAACGCTCGGTGTTGTCAGATGTGTCTTAAAGGATCGATGCACCACCAGCTGAGGCACACATACCAAGACAAGCATAACAACACTCACAAACTTACATACACTATTGATACACACTATGAATAAAATGTTATTGAACATTACTATCAGTGGCAGGGCAGAGCAGTAGGAGGAGTGAAGTTAAGTGCTACTGTACAAAAGAAATCAAAAGGACACACAAAGAGAAGACTTACACTGCTGATTCCATTCAAATAAAAATACATAGATATGTTGTACAAATCCATCTTTATGTAAAAAACATCATAGAATTCAACATCACTTGTCAACAAAGGTAACAAAGTTAAACACTATGACCTTCACAAATGTGCTGTTAATTGCAAGTGGTGTTTTAGTGTGCACCTCCTGCGATGGAAAATCCAAACCGAGTATACTTTTAATGTTGTTAATATCTCTGTTTTGTTTTTTGTTTTTTTTTACCAATTATCAATTATTATATATCTGTTATTATTGTTGTTGCATCTGTATGTTCAAAACATTTGATCGGCTAGACTTTTACAACACAAAGTTTATAGAGCTATCTAACTGTTTGTGTTCTTTTGTTGTTGTCCTGCTTGGCCTCATTTGTAAAGTGAAACTCTAGCCAAAATACAACCTAGGCTTTTTTTGTGAATGTATATGAGTCAAACCTTCATGTAAAAGCATAATTACGACGAAAGAGGCACTTAGAAGACTCGACACAACATGAAACTTTGCTCGTAGTATCACCAGGGTCTCTACACATGAACACGAGCACTGAGAACATTGTTTGTGTACACAGTTTACTAAAAAGAACGTTTTTGAACAACTCACGTTAGCAGTAGCTTGTTCCGCTTGCTGCCGTCATGGCAGCCGAGAAGTATCGATCTCCGAATGCGACGTAACATAGAGGACAGTTAAGGTGGACCGCTACTGTCTTCCCGGCAACAACTATCCAGCAATATCTCACGTGACTTTTCCGGCTTTTGATTTTAGTATAGTTTCTTATAGGAGGCTCCTTTTTCAACTTTAAGGTCAATATTGTTTTTGGCTGATGACAAAACAATGAATTATCTGTGCAGTTATATGGAACTAAGCTTTAGGAGCGGTCCACCTTAACTCTCGTCCAGGTTACGTTGCATTCTGAGATCGACACTTCTCACTGGCAGGACGGCAGCGAGCGGAGGAAACATCTGCTAAGGTGAGTTGTTCAAAAACCTTCTTTTTAGTAAACTCTGTGTACACAAACAATGTTCTCAATGCTCGTGTTCATGTGTAGAGACCCTGGTGATACTACGAGCAAAGTTTCATGTTGTGTCGAGCCTTCTTAGTGTTTTAAAAATAGAGATTTTGATGCTATTGCTGAAGTGCCCCAAGCACTCCCATTGAAAATGAGTTTGACACAAAAACGAAAATACGGTAAATCTTAAAAGTGCCTCTTTCGTTATAATTATGCTTTAAAACAAAGGTTTGACTCGTATACGTTCACAAAAAAAGCCTAGTACCATTTTGGCGAGAGTTTAACTTTAACCTTCCCTTTCCACTAGACACAAATATTTGTTGCCAATTCTCAGATGTGTCCTGTTGAAATTCTTATGAGTATTATCTTGATCTGTGTAACTCATGTCGTATAAAAACAGCTGGATCGAGTTCAAATGGACTCGCATTTCTATAAGGCTTCTCCAGTCTGCTGACTGCTCAAAGCAGTTGCCATGCAAGGTGCCAATTGTTCATTTAATCATTAGAAGCAATTCAGGGTCCAGTATCTTGCTCAAGGACACTTTGACATGCAGCTGGGGGAGCAAGGGATTTCAACCAATGACCTTGCCATTACAAGATGACATGCTCTACCTCCTGAGCTACAGCCGCCCAATGTGATCCCTGTTTCTTTCACATGCATTAACCTCCCGCGGCATGGCACCTTAAATAAAGTGTGTATCTGAAACACAGACATATCAGGTGATTCCTACAAACACGTCTCTGTTATAAAGAGATGCTGTTCGTTACACCCAAACTGAAAGCCTGTTTTCTATCAAAAGCATTCAGGGGATACGAGGACTCATATTTTTGGCAGAAGGCCAATATCAGTATAAGGGCGGCGATCATGAATAATAGAGTCTACACTCACTGGATCAAGAGTGAATGGTCTGTGAGCGCAAGTGTTTCTTCATGGACATATCTATTTTTAGTCTGTAAAGGTAAGACATCCATGTATTGCTGAGTTTACATTCAGCTGACACACACACACACACACACACACACACACACACACACACACACACACACACACACACACACACACACACGCACGGATAACTGCGGAGTCATTGTAGACAAATGGCACAGGATTCTTTTCTCTGTCTAATTTTCCTCCTTGTGGATCTCTCTCTGTGTCATGCCTGTTTTCCCAAAACAGTGCCACTCTTCACATAAATCACTTTGGATTCCTTGTTTTGCTTTCTCTACTTAAGCATGCAAGATGGTACAGTATCCAAAAGAGCTGTAATAGAACATAACAGTTTTTATTTAAAGTGTCAATCTTGAAGATTTCTGGACAATTGCAGGTGTATTTTTGGGCCTCGCTGCTTTCAGGAGATCCAGTGTCGCCTTTGTGACATCAGTCAGCTGTCAGTGCAAGCAATTTGCACTTTTGCATGGTTTCATCGTCAGCTGTTATCAGTCTTTTCTTTGTTAGGGTTAGGGTTAGGGGATTCCTTTTTGAGGGACAGGGGTCAGATTGTCCTTGTTTAAAGGATAGTGACTTTGTGTACGTTGTCCAGTGCCTCTTCACTGTGCCTGTCCCCGCTCTGCTAACAGAAGGCTACATTAGCTGACATTTAGAAACTAACCGAAACTAACGACAGGCCAAAGCACAACACAGAAGTTCCACAGTGCCCCTTAAATGTCTTACCAGACTGTTTAATGTTACTGTTATGACCCTAGAGTTGTGGCCGTGTGCGTTGTGTTTGTTCTCCTTCAGGTGCCCCCCTCTTCCCTTCTTCCTCCTGTGAAGGTGCACACCTGATTCTATTCACAGTTAGGCCGGGTGGTTTTAAATGCTCTGTGTGGCTTGCAGCAGGTGCCAGTGGGCCAGAGCGGCTGTGATGTTCCGTATGAGCTAGTGTACGATTGGTAAGGTGCTAACATAAGGTGTTAGTGATTCAACCGTTAACGGCAGAGTTGCCTAGTGTTCTTGAAAAAGCCTCTGGTGACATTGCTTATCTTTTCCTTTTTTGTAGGACGATGACATCTTCCATTGAAAGTGCTTGTTTTTCGTTGAATCAACTTAGTTTTCATATAATATTTGTGAATAAATCATTTTTGTGCTGAAACTCCTGCATCTTGTGTTCAAACAGTGTAACAACAAAGTTTGCTTTAGACAGATTTTAGACACACACTAGTGTGTCTGTCTGCTGTGTCCTCTTTAAAAAGTGACAGTCTGGTTCTTGGTGAGAGGGGAGAGTCTTTCACTGTTGAGTCAGGGCTAGCTGTTAGGCTAACTGTCTTGATGAGTGAAAGTCAGACATCTGATATTGATACTGTAGCTTCCTGTCCTATCCTTATGACTAGATAACGAGCTGCAAAAAGGGGCTCTTAACAATACATGTAAGGGCAATCTGAATGTCAAAACTATTTCTGAAAGCTATGACTATCACTAATAGTATGGAACATTTTTTATTTTTTTCATATTTTAACTTGCTTGGAGTCTCTACTTTGCTCACTCTGATAGTTGTCTTTTCTCTAAATGGCTGCGTGGTTGCTCACTTCCTTCTCCTATTTCTTACTTAGAAATGACCATGATGGGTTCAAACTTTCTTGTTGGATACTTTGCAATCAGGAAAAAAAGGCCTTGAATTTCTTCAATCTAATCAAAACTAATCAACATTTTAGTCACAATCACAATTTTAGACAGTAACTAAGAAACTACATACAAACATACACATTAAATGCACAGTGCTAACACACACACACACACACACACACATATATGTGATATATATGTATATATATATATATATATATATATATGTGTGTGTGTGTGTGTGTGTGTGTGTTAGCACTGTGCATTTAATGTGTATGTTTGTATGTAGTTTCTTAGTTACTGTCTAAAATTGTGATTGTGACTAAAATGTTGATTAGTTTTGATTAGATTGAAGAAATTCAAGGCCTGTATGTATACAATAGCAAATAATGGCTGTTTAACTACCAGGCTATTTTACTTTACCTTTACTTTACCATTTTTCTGTGTTGATAGAGAGAGAGAGAGAGATCCCAAGCAGCAGAAGATGACATATTGTTAGATGAAGTTTGTCCTGAAGTTGTCTTTGACAGTTTCTTGTAGAGAGCAGCAGGATATTGCTGTTCAAGACTACATGAACTGCATGGTGTTCAGGGATGAATAGTCTCTCCTATTGCTATTGTACTATTTTTTCAGATATAGTTACATTAATCGTTAGTAATGTAGCAGCCTAGTTTTGAATGACAGGGTCCCTGCTATCACATGTTGTTAAAATATAACATTTACATAATAAAACAAAAAAAAACAACTACAAGCTTCCCAAATGTAAAGTAAAGTAAGTAAATTAAGCATGATGAGTTGAGCATATGTCAGCATGTGGCCCCACTTTTAACTCTCTCTCTTTTTTTCAAACCCTTATTGCAGATGGATAGTCTAAAAGTGCAGTATGGAAGTATAACACTCAACCAACAGCTTATCAGATTTGCAACATGTTAAATTAACATGTTGCAAATCTGACAAGCTGTTTAATAAAGATATGCTTAAAGGCATTTAAAAGAAGTTAAGTGTTTGAGTTTGTATTCAAAAATTTGACGCCAATATTTTCCCTTTAACTGCAAATGAATATCGGCTCCAAATATCGGTTATCGGCCTCCTTGACTACTAATAATCGGTATCGGCCCTGAAAAAAACATATCGGTCTATCTCTAATATATATAGCTCTTGTAGTTTAGTTGTAGTTTTTTCTCTCAGACATCAACATTACAGAAACACATACACATACAGCATGTGCGTGCAAGAACAGTCTGAATCTAGACAGTACTTTGAGGACAGCAGCCAGTATCAAGCCTCAAGGTCAAACACCTTTTTTTCAAAGGTGCTTTTTATGGAGTTTCTGCATCACTTGACTGGAAGCTCTTAGAAACACAGCTAAGAGATACAAGTGGGGAACCGCCACAAAAATAGCTCTCATTGCGTAGTTTGAACAAATACATTTTGACAGGCGCATCCCTGTGCTGGACACGGACTGGTTATACCATCTGACAAGTATTAACTTGATTGTATATATTTAAACATCACATCACACTGTTGCGCTAGGTGACAGGTTAATTCATTACCATGAACACACACACTCACACACACACACACACACACACACACACACACACACACACACACACACACACACACACACACCTACACACACACACACACAGTCATTTAGTTTTCCTCAATCTCACATTCATTGTCCTGGCCTAAATATTCATTAGAGCATGAAATGTGGATTAATCTCTAAATGAAAATAGTCCCTAACAAATACATCACTTTTATTTACTGAGCTTTTTTCAAAGCCATATATTTGTGAGCCAAGTATTGAAAGACAGACTAACATTGTATGTTTTGGTTTTGTGGCATTTATTGATGATAACAGGAATATAGAATATTATTGCCCAAACTGATATAATGGCAACTATTGGGAATGAGTATAGAGGAAAGAATTTCAGTACAGGAACTTGAGAAGTAAATGTAAGCAAGTTTACAAGGGAACCGATAAAGGCTCATTTATGCCCGCTGTATGTATGAAAATACGCCCATATCAAATGATGTGACCATGACTGCCCAAACACTTCCATGTGTTCATTACATTGCTATGGATGTTAAGCAACACATCCAGTAGAGGGCATCTCAGGGTTCAACGTGAAGGACAACAAACATGGTGACAGTGGAGGAGGCTGTGATAATGTACTGTTTATCAGAGGCTAAAGGGGAGGCGGCGTTAAACTATGTCCTGATATGTGGTCCTCTGCTTCCTCATTTTGTCATATCTGTCTCTAAAATGTGCTCCGAATGAAATGGAAATACTAAATTGTTGCAGTATACCTTTAAGGAAGCTTCCATGGCCTACATCTCAACTATTTCCTCAAAGAGGTCAGAATGCAGGACTGTCTGCTGTGCAGGGCCTCTAAAGGGATTGGAGGCTGATGTGCACTTGGCGATGATGGCCCATACACTATAGGGGTACCCTGACTGAACCCAGCTGCACTTAAGCTCACAGCAAGAGTACAGATGCCAGCTGAAGGAAGTCAGCCTCTGGACAAACCTGCTGACTCTATATTTAGAGAAACATCTTATGGGTCAGTTACAGTTGGGCAACAAGGTCAATATGAAATACTAATTTCAATGTTGTGCCATGGTCTGAATTTGAGGTTCATGCTTTATGTTTTGCAATAAATCGTATAATATTTTTATCGTTTTATTCATGGCTTAGGGTTAGGGTTAGGGTTACCATTATTAGAAATTTGTTGTCATCTGTGGATGCCTGTTTTTTTGACCTCTTCTTTCTTTGTTTCCTGGATGTTTAGACATTGTCCCTTAACATACGTTAAAAAGACACAATGCTCCTATCTTTCTCCTTGACCTGTCCCTGTCCCCTCCTCCCACTTTCATCCGGCTAATATTTGCGTGTGTAAATTGCAAACGCTTAGGTTTCTCTCTGTCTTCTCTCTAAGTCAAGGACAGGGGAGGTTAGTGTCAAACTACAGCATTCTATCCTTAGTCACAGCTGTCACTATCTCTGGAGAGAGACAAGCACTTAGAGAGAAGGAAACAGGGGAAGGGTGAGAAGTGCGGGACAGATAAGGAGAAAGTGGATTCGGATGGAGGAGGACAGACGGAGAGACAAAATATAAGCAATATATTTTTACAATTAAAGGACCTTCCTTATGCAACATTTTCTAGAACTAGTGTAAATAAATACAATTACAGTGGAGATGACTGTTAGCCTCATTATACTGAAGATGCACATCTTCAAAAAAAGGGTCACAAACATAGTTTCAGTTGTATTACAGTTTCATTATTTTAAATGTGGAACAGTTGATCACTGTAGATTCAACAAATGTCACTTAAACAGGAAGACATTTTGAGAATTTTTCGACGTGCATTTTAAAGGAAATTATTTTCAGCGGCGGATTAATCCATACTTTCTGCCCCAGTAGTATTTGGGGCAGCAGGGGGGTGTATGTGGAAGTCATGTATTAGTCAAAATAAACTCCATTGTATTAGGGCATGCTGAAGAATGGGACAAGTCACTCAGGGAAACAGTGTTGCTCACTGATGTGTATTTAGATTTGTACAGGAAAGGGGAAATAATATACTACAAATGAGGCTTTGATACATAGAATCAAATCTTTGTTTGGTCTTCTAATCCAGTGTCGGATGACACTGAAAGAAAAACAAAGAATATCGGCAGTATCGTTCGGTCATGCCAACATTTAGAATGGCTACAGGTACACAGATATACTGTGTCATAAGGTGTCAGTTTTTAATATTACCAGGCCTTTATCATTTAAGGTGCTCAGTCAAAGCTAGAAATTAATACTGGTGTCTGTCTCTACCAGTGGAGTAATACAGCGTTTTTCGGCCTAAATCATATGGTGACAGTGAAATCAGTCATAATACACATGGGCGTAAGGGATGATGTAGATACAAAGATGGAAGATACATTTCATTTTTGTTTCGATGATGGATGGCGGGATTCCCCTGAAGGTGAGAACTTTCTACTTAAACTAAAGTGAATAATACAGAGCAGACTAACGATCACCTCCAGCAAGAGAAAGAAAGAGAGAAACAGATGCATCAGGCCATAAGTAAATGAAAGGAAAGTAAAAACAGGGAACTCAGTTACAAAGTGAGACAAAGAAACCAGAAGATGTTCAGGTAAACCACTCCTTCCCCTGGGTGCTTTGGATGGTGCTGTGCTCTTGACAACCATTAACAGCATTACAACACACTCCAGATTCTCTCGAGTCCAACCCCATGACTATTGAACACATGATGTAAATCTTGTTACTGTGACTGACAGACTGAGGAACTGGTGGTACCTCCGGGGGCTTCTCCACCAGACTGTCAAATACAGGCTCCGTTTGTGATTCTTATTACTACGACATCTTGTGTTTTCACCACTCTCTTCTCCAGCACATTCAAGAACACCTTTAAAGGGACAGACTGAATTTAGCTCATCCAAACTTTCAAGCCCAAGCAGAGAGAATCACATTTTATTCATTGTATTAACATGATAACAAGAGGGACCTAAAATATATAGCCCTTACACGCGGAACTTGGGGTGTCAGGGGTGTCAAACTCAATTTCATCCTGTTCCACATCAGCTTTATGGTAGCTCTCAATAGTTGAAAGCAGATGTTAGACTGTATCATTATAGCAGAAGTCTAGAAAAAAATAATGGTATGCAGACCTTAAAGCAACATTATGTCTGATGAAAAGCTGAACTACGCGCATGTGCATATATGTGCATGTATGGGTGGCTGTGGCTCAGGGGTAGAGCCAACGTCTTGTTATGGGAAGGTCGGTGGTTCAGTTCCCCTGGTCTGCATGTCAAAGTGTCCTTGGGCAAGATACTGAGCCCCAAACGGCTGGTCGACTTCTTGCATGGCAGCCACCGCCATCAGTGGTTAATGTATGTATGAACAACTGTATGTCGCTTTGGAGAAAAAAAGAAAAAGTGAAATGCTGTATATGTAAATATGTAATGTATCTTGAACCTTGATAAAGCTTTGAGTTTGACACGTTTGTCTATATGCACACTTACAGTTTTGTATCATTTTTTAAGATTTGCTCATCATTCCTCGGTCATCAATAATGATTACATTGTTCCTACCAAGTTACTTGCTGCCACCTAAGAATTTGGCGAGATCACCAGGAAAGCCAACGGGGCAAGAAACACAAGTAATCTGTCAATTAGACAGTCTCATAAAACAGACTTTGCAAACTCAGTTTGCTGTGTAGAGAATCATTACAGATTACAGATGACTTGTGTTTTTAGCTCAGTCAGACTTTGCTGTAGAGATATTCCTTACCAAACTCCAATTTTACTCTGATGAAATGACACGTTGTAATGAACAGCATTTCCCTTTCTTAATCTTTTCATTCTTATTTATTACCCTTAAACTGTCACATTACTGAAAATGATACTACAAGTGAGAAGTTTAAAGCTTACACGATGGAGGCTTAAATGTTACACAGCTCAGATCATCTGTCTGTCTGTCTGCCTGTCTGTCTGTCAGTCAGTTTGTCCTTCAGTCAGTCAGTCAGTCAGTGTTGGACTCGAGAAGTGCTGAAAAGGTTCACTTATGTCACACTCACAACATATCCGCTGAACTCTGCACACTCTCTCACACGTCCTTATTATTGGCAGTGACAGCCAATAGGTGCGTGTGTGATGACCTCACCAGAACTGCATCTGTGTGAAGCTGCTGGTATTGATGCTCCAGCGTACTGCAGTCACATGTCATGTGTAGTGTACTGTGTGTACTGTAACACACGCCGCAATACAACACTTGATAATGCAGACGTCTCTCCTGCTACTCACCTCTCACAGCTCCTTCCTAGCTCAGTAAGAACACTAGCAGACTATAGTGTAACTTTACCTTTATGGTGCTGCTACATAAACCCAGAGTCAACTGATGTCTCTCGGGCTCCACATAACATAACATCGACGAAGTTTAAAAATGATTTCAATATGTTAAACTAGGGACCATCTTGTGATAGGTTCGGCCTTCATTTTGATCTCAGCTTACACACATGTGAAGTTTCATGACACCCTGGATTTTGCACCCCTTGCTTGGATCACGCCCACTTCAAACTTGGCCGTCATTTTCATCTCAACTACACCATGTCAAAGTTTCACGACTGTATCTTGCACAGTTGTAATGCTATCGTCCTGACAAACATCTGGCATCTGGTAAGTGTCTGGCCTGAGTGCAACTATTAGGAACCCTGAATTTTTGAAGAAATTTAGTTTTTCTAATCTAAAATTAAAAGGTTGGCAATCAGCGCCTGCTTATAAGCCCTGATCCAGCACCTGCTGAAATCTTGTTTAAACCCAATAAATTGCCATCCTAATCCAACCTTTTGTCCGCTTTTGGGTTCTACAAGTTTCCGTGCAGAGTAACAATGACAACCTTATCAGTCTTTTTAGTTTTTCATTCTGTGCTGTACGTTCCAAAAAAGAAATCACATTTGAGGGCTTTTGTAAAAGCTATCCTTTTAAATGTTGGCTACAAATGAACTTGTAACAGACCAAATGCTTAGTCCAGTGGTGGTGGCATCATGTTTGTGCCAATCTTACTGTACTGAGGGCCCATTTAAAGTACACTTCTCATTTGAATTGTATCATATCTGTAGACCTGCCAACTTGTATGCATTTTGAATAGCAGGTAAGAATTTTAACATCAGTAGCCTGGTCGGCAGTCTTATAAACTTGTTTTTAAAGATTAATTGTAGAGATGTTCAGATACCTTTTTTTCCCTTCCTTCCCATTCTGATACCTTTGGGATTTGATTATATGCAGATTATTAATGACCATAACATTAGCGTTAGCAGTTAGCTTCAATGTTAGCAGCTCTTTTATCAGACTTTTTTTTCGTTTTGTGGCTGGTTGTCTATGACACAGACTCCTCTCCCAGGCCTTCTACTATCAGCAACAAAACATAACCGCTGCTACTCTAGAAATACCGTTTACTTATATTTTTAATATATAAAAATTCTAATGATGTTCCAATCTATTCTTTTTTTAAATAATGCATTTAAGCTATTTTTTTTTTTTTTACAAACTGATAAGATATGGTTTCTGGCACATATACATGAGCTAAAAAAATATTTATCGGCAGAGGGTGGTACTCAAAACTTTCTTTAAGGTTGGCAGGTCTGAGTCTGGATAAAATCAAGATGCAATTTAAAAAACTTGAATTTAATCACTCTTAGTCACTCACTTTAATCACTAGGATAAATCTGACTGTGTTCCTCTTTTCTGGGATAGATGTAAAGCCCCGCTCTATGCCAGAAGCAGGTGTTATTGCAATTGAAGCTCTTCAGGAACTATCAAAGACACCAGAAGAAGAAGAACCTGTGCACTTTAGAGGTTAACTCACAACAAAAACAGTATTGTTTCAGAAACACTGTAGGTGCTTCAAAGAATCAGGTCATGGAAGAAAAATTAAGCAGAACTAAAGGTTTGCTTTTACCAACAATAAGGTCAGATGAGTGTTTGGTTTTCTGTTCAGCTCACACAGCAGGAGTCAAGTTTATTACAGCTGAGTCCTGAGTTCAGACATGTACTCTGACCATCCAAATAGATTTGCCAATATGCCATTCTGCCAAGCTACTATCTCACAAATATCCATATTAGCACAGAATATAAGTGTGACAATAGGCTGTGGTTAACACATCCTTAAGTTTGCCAATTAGATGTCTCATCTGGATTGTTTCTGATCATGACAGAGTTAGATTAGGCAGCTGTCCCTACTCAGTGAATGTGAGTAAATATCATTTTATTTAAAAAATAAATAAATAAATCATATTATTTGTGACTTGCCATCTTAACTGCTAAGAGACCACCCACTTCAGGGCTTTGAATTAAATGCCAATCGAAATTCACATGTCTACGATCAAAGTGTGGTAGAATTAAATGTTTAAATATGTAAACGAAACAATCTTATTTCATAATTTACCTTCATTTGGCAGGAAAAACTCTGGCACTCAAGACCAACAACTACAAGGAATGGTTGATAACAATCCTGCTGTGACTTATTAGACTGCTCAACGGATTTAGCATTGCACTCCCTTAATACTGTCAAACTTATGATGGGCAATTTTCAACAATGATCAAAACTGTTGATACTGAGATATTGACTTTATTCTCCCCATGCATTATTCTTTCTTGTCAAAAATTGGCACCTTCATCACCCACAATGCAACAAATGTAGCCTACAGCTGCTAGCATCAATCAGAGATTAGTAGCAGGAGTACGGAGGTCTGGTCAGCTCGCTTCTTTGTAACTCTAAATGATTTTATTCTTTTTCAAACGTGTCATCTTCTGCCCTAACTGAGTCTGACTCACTAGACACTGGACACTAGAAGAAAAGTCCATACTGCATCAAACCAGAGACCATCTGTAAAGCGAGACAAAGGTTACCATCTGGTAAAAAGGTTACCTGTTATCATGTCACAAAAGCTCATAAGTCGTATGAATCAAAGAGGACTGTGGGATGCCATTGAAGGTACTGAAATGCCGTTACTGGTAGAAGCTAAGTGAACCTTGGATTATTGTGTCACACAATAAAACATTTTCTATTTCTCGTTATGTCATTATGAAGTTTAGTTAAAATGTAAACTTGCTTTGTGGTAAGTTAGCAATAAATAAAGCAGTCTCCATAAAAAAAAAAGTGGGTGAGAATTGATCTTTGAGGTGTCCCACATTGATCCTTGAATTAAAAATCGTATCAAATGGGAGTCGTGAGTATAGAATGCAGTTTGATTGTAGAACTATGAAAACATCCTCCTCTATATTATGCACAAACACCCATATGGAACATACAGAATGCAGCCTACAGGCCTACAAAGTCACCAGTGTTTTAAATAGTCTACCACACACACACACACACACACACACACACACACACACACACACACACACACACAGTCTCACTCACTCACAGCCGGAGGACGTGTGCCTCCTTTTGGCATCATGATCACACCAGATTTGCATGGACATGTCAAAGACTCAGTGAGACGATACGACAGACTGACGGTTTATCATAAAGAATTAAACACACATACAAGCAGTTATGTTTAAATATGCCATCCGTGTTTAGCATCATAAATATCAAACCAATCAACAAGATCTCATCTATTTCAGGATCTATGTCGTTATCTATTCTCAGTGCATAACCTTCATGCCATCCCACTGGAATGAAGACTGTGGAGTTGGTTATGAGGCTGGATTACAGAATGTATATAAAGACAATGATAAAATGTTGGGTGTGGCAGGATTTTTGGGTCATATCATCGTAATTTGAACGATAATATTCCCATAAACTTCACCTCAACTTGATCATTACAGTGAAGCATGACACTGCACTCAAATCTATTCATAATTCTTAAATACTGCACTTACTGCATTACAAAAGATTTTGCAAAGACAGTATGCTGCTTTATTGCTACCTCCCCTCTAAACTTGAATGAAAAATGCTGCAAAGTACTAGAAATAAGAAGTGCATAATTTTCAATGTAACATACTGTATGTCAACACAGAGATCAGGCTGAAACACAGTCACATGAACAGTTCATCTTCCATCCGGATGTCAATAAGTGTTGCTGAGCTATCTTAGACATCAGGGAGACTGATGTTTCCATAAGCCCTTAGTTCCATTAACGGCTTTGCCTATTGTGTTGAAAAATGGCTTCAAAAAACTACATTCATATACTGTTAGTAGTTAGATCAAGTCCCATGCAATCTAGGTTAGCAGTTAAAATAATTTCTGATGTTAGTGTGCCATAAAAATGGATGCTTTTCTAATGTATTGCCAGCTATACCTTGTTTACAAATTAAACAATACTGTTGTACATTAGAAGATGAGATATATAACTCAGTGTTTACTGGGTCCAATGAAAGTTATATTGAAGAAAACTACAGACTAGGTCATTACTAACCCACTTTTACTTATTCAGCTTACTCATGGTGAGGAGAGTACCGTACTTTCCGGACTATAAGCCGCTACTTTTTCCCCATGCTTTGAACCCTGCGGCCTATACAACGGTGCGGCTAATTTATGGATTTTTACAGCTAACGGCCACTAGGGGACCTCCTCAATCTATGGATTGTACAGGTTACGTCCCTCACCTTTAACGCCTGGTTTATTGTTATGCTTCTGCGTCGCGGCAACAGCGTAGCTACGTCGTCGACCCTACACCGTCATTGAGCATTCGGAGTTCTGCGTCGAGGGAACGCGTTGTTCTGTCGGTGGACGTCATCAACGTCAGTGATTCAGGTTTGTTATGCTAACAACACATAGTCAGACAGGTGGCGGTGCTAACGGAGCTAACAGCTGTCTGTCAGTCTGACCGAGACGTTTCTCACTTTACTTCGCTGTTAGTTGAATTAAATGACATTCATGTTGTCTTTAACTGTCCGTGCGAACCAGTCCGCAGCTTTGTGCGTCTGTTTGTGCGTCTCTGACTCTTGCTGTTGACGTTTGCGTGGTCATAGGTTATGCAAATATGCAACTTGTTTGTTGAAATGTTAATAAAATGGAAGCTTCCCCAAACAGCAGTCTCTTTCCCGACAATCTCCTCTGTGCACGAGCCTTTACATATGGTAATTAAACTCTAAAACACCTGCGGCTTATAATCGGGTGCGGCTTGTATATGTACACATTTGTGTTTTTCCCTAAAATTGGCTGGTGCGGCTTATATTCAGGTGCGCCTTATAGTCCGGAAATTACGGTATACCCTTTTCATGCCAGCCATTTTGACTTCTCAAAACAAGAAAAGCACAGTTGGAGTTATAACATTAATGATGGCTGTGTTCTATTTAGGTGAGCTAGATGCAGCTTTCTGGTATTGTGCATGGTCACTCACTGACAAGGCTTGAACTCTTATGAGAATGGAGTCATTGTTAACAAAATAGGTCACACCAGTGCTTGTCTTGCTTTGACAAGTCAAAATGACTGCCCTGAAAAGGGTCTGTTACTCAATGTGTACATTTTTGAAAATATTTTATAAAAACCGACAACATTTCTGTCATGCTATCAAGTTGCATTATGGGAAATGTAGGATACAGCTTGGATTTTGACCTTAGGCACTAAAAGTAAGGATATCTCAGCATCGGTTGATTTGATTTCTTTTTTATTCTGTCTCTTGTGAGTCCCATGAGCCAACCATGGTTGGCTGACAAACTCTGGTTCCCCACAGCCACTGTTACGTGTCACACACTGACAGCTAGACAGGTTAATATTCAATTCATTGGACCAGACTGTGCCACTGGCTGGCTGCTAATTCTGTGTGTGCGTGTGAGTGTGTGTATGGTGATGGTAATGATGCTAATACAGCACTGTCTCCAGGCTGACACAGCAGAACAATGACAGGAGGAGAGAAGGACCGAGAGGATGGGTGTACCAGAGACTGAAAGTAAATCAAATGTAGTATATATGATGTAATATGGGACAGAAAAACGGCTAGAATGAAAGAAGGTGATTAGAGTAATATCAACAGCAAGCCTGAAAGATAAAGGTGGTTTTACAGCTAATTTAAGTCTAGACAGGGCTGGCCGAAGTGTCGAAGCCATTACACTTAATGTTCAAAGCATACACACATACACACACTCCTAGGGGATCCCTGATGGCCCTGAAACACAGAAGGGAATCTGAGGAGCTAGTGTGCGTATTTTGTGAGATACTAACAAACGAAGACATCCAGGATCATGATTGGACTGCTGTAGAAATTGAAATCACATGACCTCTTTAATTTCAACTATTTTCATTCTTAGCCAAAGGACCTACAAGAATGCAAAACATCTTTCAGTATGCTGTTCCCCATACTGTTGAAAACAACATTTAATATTAACACACCATGTCACTGTAACAGCCAGAGAAAGAGCCTCATTAAAGCAGTTCATATTAAATTTTCCAGGAATAAATTATCACTGCATTATAATTGTTTGTAATGTAGTGATTATATAAATAGCTTCAGTGAGAAAGTGGCATTCTTGGATAGTTGAGCTGATTATTTTACCTTATATCAAATCATGATTTGAAAAAGCAACATTTAAGTTTAAGCTAACAAAAAGCTGTGATACAATGAGCTCCAAAAGGAAACAGCACTTAGTAGTGCTTTCTCTCCAGCTCTCTAGATACATTTATCGCTTTAGGCTATATCATTTTCAAAAGGAGCTGGTAGTTAGCTCATTAGAGTTTAGGTGTACATAACTTAAACTGGTAGACAGTGAAACATTGTGGGAATCCTAAAGTTTAACTTCAAAGCATGTTATATCATCTTTTAATCTTATAGACTTTAAAGTCTGACATTAGGACCTGCTTTTGTCCTGTCAGTCTGCGAAGTTAAGCTAGCTAAACCAGCTACAGTTGACAGTCACATATCACTAACCACTTACATGTTTATATGTGACTAACCAGAGAAAGAAAAAAAAAGTAAAAGCGAATAAACAAAAATGTCAATGTGTGTAATATCCATTCAGCAGCAAATAATAATTTCTTGGAAATAAAATTATAGAAAAAAAGACATCTGTAATTACATTTGGTACAAATGTATCTCCTTGAAAACTGTGTACATCACCAAAACAGCAACCACAATTTCATTTAAATTCACAATTTCAGCATTGATCTGAAAAGTAACACATTTCTAAGTTATTCAGCCCTAAAATAAAGTAGTGAGAGCCATTTTAGCAATCCAACATGACTGGATTTACTGGAAATTAGCACCAGTTCTAACATTACCACAGGTATACGCTACAGATAAGTCCTCATATCAGTCAATTTCATATAAGTTCCAAACTACTTAAACAATTTTGCTCTCCAGCATTTTCAAATGCTATTTATGTTTAGTCAGTTATGATAACTGGCATTGGCTGCATCATGGACATCAACATACTGCTGGTCTTTCCTCAATTGTAACGGTCAACAGAGGAATAAAGCACCAACATGCGGACATTGTCTCATCAGAATAGAAACTGCAACAGTCCCTTGCTCACAAAAACTATTCATCTCCCCTAGAGTATTGAACAAACGCCGTCCATATAATAATCCACATCTCAGTGTGTCTACAGGGCTTTTGTGTGTGCTCTATTTAACTCTTCTGTCTGGACTTCTACTTCCTTCACTCTCTTCTTCAGACCCTCCAGTTTGCTCTATATCTATATTACATCTCGCTTAATCTTGTCTCTTGCAGGTCTGCCAACTTTATATGTTGATAAACCACTAATCTATGGTGTACCCCTTTAAGTGCATTATCCAACCAATGCCATATATGTGCGCATACAAACATCTACCCAAAATGTGACATTTATTATTCATTTTTTCTAGTATATTTCTGATGAAAGCTGCAGGAGTTCTGTTATATAATTCAGTGAGACTTATGCAACATAAGTAGGTGGCAAATGCTATCAAAATGACTAAATCATTAAAGTTCTGTATACTATTCCAGCAGAGTGCCGCAGGAATGAGTCCTAAAACATGGAAGTAAGTTACCATTTTTGCACTTCCAGTTCACTTTTCTCAAAGTCAAAGGGGTTTTTAATGGGCTTTCAGTAAGATGTCTGAAGGTCTTTGGTTAAGAAATGTTGATGTTTTGTTGAACAACAAAAAAAAATGTAGGTTAATGCCAGAAACGTGAATTATAATTATCTAAGTGTCTGAAATTAGGTGGTTGCTAAAAACGGAGACTACAGACGTTGTTTTTGACATTAAGCATCTTTGCACTCAACAAGGAGACTCACCTACTCACTTGTCTCTCTTTAAAGGCCAGCTTTAGTTGCAAACTATTCTAACCTTAAATTTGCAACTTACAGATTGATTAAGTTATGGTAATGTGTGTATCGGTTAGCTTTCAACTGTTGGTGATTTCCTTTAAGAGGTGGTCATTTGTGAAGATTATCTTGGTGAACAAGACTTATCATAAGCATTCTGTTAGTCACAGAGATTATTTTCTACAATGATCCAAAATCTAATGGAAAAATCCCTCAGGCTTTTTGTTGAGGGAATCAGAGCGAGAATACAAGAATCACTCTTTCATCACCCAAAGGGATGCAGCACTCTATTGGGACTTGGGACTGGTTGTAGGTTTTGTGACTTTACAGTGACCTTAATATCCTTCACAACCAATACAGTATGTCATCAGCTTTATATTCATACCTGCTACAGCAAAGTTTAACTTTAGAATTTATGATATTTGCATATGAGGGTTGAATATTCACAACAAATCAGTTTTGTGAACACGCGGACCAGTGTAAAGGGGTTATTCCATTTAAGGACCTGCATTTTTGCACAGTAAACACTGTGTGCTTACAAGTTGCTTAACTGACATTTCCCCACTGATAAAATTGGTGCTTTAATTTTTCAAATGTATTTTTAGCTCCCTTCCATGAGCCCCATTTGTTTCACTTCATTTAAGTACACTTACTTGAACTTGAACTTGCTCAAAACATTAAATAAACACATCCGTATTGTTTTTTGTTAAAGTTACTTAATCTTAGAAGTTGCATAGGGTTAGAATGATGGAGTGATCTGTGAATTTTTTCTGATGGTGCACTCTTGTGATGAGGCGAAGATCCAACAACAGAGCTTCCCCATTCTGCTGCCACATAACATATGTGTTATTGCTTTGAATATTAAGGTGGGGTTATCAGCTAACATTTCTGATTTTTTTTTTAAATCAAGCTAAAATATTGCAAAAGCTAAAGATATGGCTGAATGCTTTGGGAAATGACCAGCACTGATGGTAGATTTAAGCGAAGTGTATTTATTTTTCATAAGCACTATTAAACATAGTAAAACACTGGTATGGTCCTTCAAGAGTGCGGTGAACACACACGCTGCAGTCAAATAGTCAGTTTTAGTCACTTTACACCCCTGAAACTAGAGGTCAGTTACTACTCCAATTCAAGCCAAGTGATAATTTAAATTATCCACAGCTGATTTCTCTAAATGCCTACCAGCCAACTGAACTCTGGCATCCTCTAGTAAAGAGAACTTCCTCATAGGGATCGACAGAACATTGGAAAAACAAACTCCCCCCTCACATTTTCGCATAAACACTCACCACTCTTGGTGTCCTTTCCATCCAGTAAAGGTCGGTAGTCGCTCTTGGAGACAGATTCTCCCACTTTGTCATCATAGCTCTCTTTCTCCAGCGTGGCTACAAAGTCTCTTTTGAGCAGGGCTTCAGCAGGGGCCCCACCTGGGACCCCACCTCCACCCCCACCCAGTGCATCGCGTAGGCTCAGGTCCATAGTCCTGTTACTGGAGAGAAAAGCAAAGGTTTATTTTATTATCCTTTGATTGTTGTTGTTTTTTTCCTTTACCCACCATGACAGTTTCCTGTGTGTCATAAATAAAACTTCACATCACTTCTTGCTTCCAGTGACCATCACACTTATTATTTGTACACAACTGACCATCTCAAACCTTTTACAAGCCCGTCGAATCAGGTGAGCAGAGCATACTGTATGTATACTGTATATGCTGCCCTCTCCTGGTTCGTAACGTCTCCACCTGATTGAGAAAGTTGAGTTTTGGCCCTTCGGCTTCCTATAGCTGGTCAGTGTTGAAGTTCAACAGAAGCAGATTGACTTAATAATGTAAAGTCAGCCGGTAGAGGACTGTTTCCACAGCATATTAAATACTGTATATGACTGTTAATATAAGCACATATATTGTTTTATTGTATGTTGAGTATGCGATATAAAACAGATCGTGTTAAGGGGAATTCTTATTATATGCTAGCATCGAGCTAGCAGGCTAAGAGTTTGTTACATAAAATTGATTTGTGAATCAAAGAATGCAGAATCTAAAGGTTTCAGACATGATAAAATCATACTGTTTTTGTAAACTAAATAGCAAGTTAGTGAAGAATTTCAGACACAATCAATGACTATGTTTTGCTTTCTTTCTCTCTCTTTCCCTCTATAACGTTACTCTAAAGATGCACTCTCAGGTACGGAAATTTGGCACTGGTTTATTTAACATGAACTGGTACCGGTAGTACCGACGCAATTCAGCTGGTGCCCTTCAAGTACCTAGTCAGGTACTTGAAAGCACAGCAGAGGGGGAATACAATGCTGCTACACTGGACAATATGAGAAAACACATGTTTTTTGAGCATTAAAGCATGTAAACCTATTCAAGTAGTGACCGAAAATAAAATGATGAACTTGAAAATTAGCATAACATGACTCCTTTAAAATTAAACGAAAACTCAAAGTGTGTGAATGTGTAGAAATCTGTGGAGGATATGGATTAATTTGGATAAACACAACTCAGTCACGTAACACTTATATATCTTTTGTACAGTATATAGCAACATCACGGCTGAAAAAACAAAAAAATGAAAAGACTTGACTTTTTCTTTCTCTACTGTCTTTTCACTCCACCTGATGTTAAAGCAGCTCTTTATCGTGAATCAGGTACTTCTACTGATGCAGCAGTAAATACAGAGGTGAATAAACAGTGACCTCTAAATAAGTAATGCAATGAAGCAAACATAAATCCCCTCAGGATCTAAAAACATTTCCCTACGATAATATTCATAACCTGTCATGGAAATAAGTGAATTCTGATTTCAAAATAATCCACCAAAACATGAAAGTCCGACTCTTGCCAGTATGTGTTGATCAAGGTAGTCAATTATATTGAATTGCTGCATTTCTGGAGTGCTGACGCTGATGCAGATTGGATGAGTTGCAAGTGTTTAAATTGACTACCTGCTGTGAGAATGTCAATCATTTCTCTATCTGTTACTGACTGCAACACAACAGTGAAAAAAAAACTTCACAAAGTTACACAGTGTATGACATTTATTGTTCTAAAGACACAGTATCTGTAAGGAGTGTTTTACTTTGTGTTTCCAAGATGGAAATAAACATAGGAAGAGCTGGATAGCCATATCAGCATCAACTTAACAATATCTACAATGAATTAAATAAAAGACATCACAGTATCTTTCACACATTTGTGAAAATTATAATAAAGACTGACACAGAATACAAACTTTAAAAACAAACTTCTATACTGAACTCAAATAATTTGCGCTCAAGTATTTCAAAATAAAACTGAAACTCAACCTTGAAGACTGAGTTTGGGTTGGATGTACTCTTCACTCCACCTGCTAAAAGTCACAAACATAAATCATAAATGGTGACAGCATAGCCACTGAACAAACTCTTCTTTCTTTTTGCCCTCTGTTTCTGTTTATCCCTCCGTCCAGCCCCCCAGTAAACAAGCTGTCATTGTCTTGCAACTGTACCCGAACACATACACACACACGCACGCACGCACGCACGCACGCACGCACGCACGCACGCACGCACGCACGCACGCACGCACGCACGCACGCACGCACACACACACACACACACACACACACACACACACACACACACACACACACACACTATATGGCTAGTAGCCAGTATGAGGACATACAGTAGAGTGTTAGCAGGCCGTGAGTGGAACTGTAGGCCATTGTTTCAGAAGGACACAGAACAGCAGATACCGCACACACAACACACACACTTTCACTTTTCTACCTCTTCAACAGTCTTGTTCTCTGTTTTCACTCTTCATTTCTTGCTTCAATTCCATTGCACAAATTGATACATTTATTTTTCTAATATTGCCCCTGAGTTTGTCTCATGTTTCTGTTAAAAACACACAGTTCCCTATGAAGTCTTGTTACTAAAGTGCTTTAACAAACACATTTTGGCTTATAATCACACAGCACTCTCTCTCTCATAAACACACTCACGATGCACTTGATAATACCATCACTCCAATACAAAAATTAACCAATCCCAAATAGAGGTTTGCTAACCTCTATTCCCCTTTCAGCTTATTGTTCTGCCATTTTTATCGCTCCATTGGAGTGATTTCATAAGCCAGAATTTTCAGTGGACTGGAGTTGCTCTTCTGTTTTCTTTTGCTCATTCTGCCCCTCATTCCTCACTACAGCTGATTATTTTGTTTTAAATATTAATGTACATGTTTTACTTATCAAGGCAAGTTAAAGTGAAACTCTCTATGAGTCAAAACTTTGTGTAAAAGCATAATTACGACGAAAGAGGCACTTTCAAGATTGACAGTATTTTTGTTTTCGGCTCAAACTAATTTTCAATGGGAGTGTATGGGGCACTTTTATGCGAGCATCAAAATCTCTATTTCTAAAACACTAAGAAGGCTCAACACAACATGAAACTTTGCTCATGGTATCACCAGGGTCTCTACACATGAACATGAGCATTGAGAACATTGTTTGTGTACACAGAGTTTACTAAAAAGAAGGATTTTGGATAAATCACGTTAGCAGTAGCTTCTTCCTCTAGCCGGCGTCATGGCAGCCCAGACGTACTTGGGGATCGATACATCTGGGTAGAGTGTATGTGGTTCAGTTAAGCTATGAGTAGAGACCCTGGTCAATCTTAAAAGTGCCTCTTTAGTTGTAATTATGCTTTTACACGAAGGTTTGACTCATATACATTCACAAACAAAGCCTAGGTTGCATTTTGGCAAGAGTTTCACTTTAAGTGTAGAAACTTGTTTAAACTTAACTAATCAGATATTTTCACTTTCAGTCCTTTCAGACAGCCTGATAACCTTCAGTCATACAAAAAAGGAATAAAGAATTCAGCAAGCCTTAGAAGGACCCATTTCCCTCCTCTGGGACACCGGAATAGTATTCCATTCATAGGCTATAGCTTTGTATTATCTTAGAGCTGCACCAATCAATATCTTTATGGATTCTGTGACCATTAGCAACATCTGACTTGTCGGTTGGACGACAGTCTAAAGGTTTTTTGGTTTTTTTTTTTTTTTTTTTAAATCATGTTATTCTAGTCTGTCATCAAGGATTACGCCCAGGTTTCTCGCAGTCAATGAAGGCGATACTGTGACGTCCTTGACAGAGGCGTTCAGTTTCATAAAGGTTGAGCTGGAGGTGATGCGCAGTTCTCCAAGTGGAGACGTCTGCCAGACATTCCGAGATGCATGTTGCAACGTGGGTGTTGGAAGAGGGGCAAAAGAGAGGAACGGGGGGGGGGGGGGGGTGTCGTCTACATAACAGTGGTGAGACAATCCATGTGATGTGATTGCAGAGCCTAGTGATCTAGTGTATAGTGAAAACAGAAGTGGTCATAGTACAGAGCCTTGAGGGACACCAGTTTCCAGAAAGCAGGGTTTGGACAAGGAGTCATTCCATAGGACCTGAAAGGTGCGATTTGTCAGATATGATGTGAACCAGGTTAGAGCAGAGTCAATGATGCTAAGCTCAGCCAGAGTGAAGAGGAGGATGTGGTGTTTGACTGTGTCCTGAAGCCTGACAGATTGGGGTAAAGGAGTTTGTTTTGTGAAAGATAGGAGGACATCTGGTTCAGGGTTTTAGACAGGAATAAAAAAAGAGATACAGGTCTGTAGTTTCAGATGTCAGTTGAGTCTAGGGTTGGTTTCTTTAGAAGTGGCTTTACTGTAGCTGTCTTGAAGGCAGCCGTAATAAGGCCTGAAGTGAGGGAGGAGTTGGATGATCACGCTGGTCAGCAGGTGAGGGCACAGAAAGCGTCTAAAGAGGAGGAGAGGAAAGATAACAGAGTGGAGGAGGCTTCCTCTGTGAATATTAGACACTGGACTTCACTGGGTGGATGTTGGAAGTCACCCAGGACAACAAATGGTGCGCCATCATCAGGGGAGCATCTTAGTAGGGCGTCCATCTCGTCAAAGAAGTCACAGAGGGGACCGGGAGGGTGACAGATCAACACAATGTTGAGCGTGAAAGGAAGGGTGACAGAGACAGCGTGGAATTCAAAAGTAGATACTGGTAGGTGGTCCAGGGGAAGGACCTGGTAGGAACACATGGGTGAGATAAGGAGTCCAGTTCCTCCCCCTCAACCTGTTTTTTTCTTGGGGGAGTGTGAGAATGAGTAGGCAGTTGAGAGGGCAGCTGTAGTGGAGGTGTTTTTTGGGGTGATTTACCTCATGCAGGGTTAGCACCTCCCTGCAATCAAGCCTATTCACAGCTGAGTTGGCCGAAACTGGCTAATGGCCACTCAGCACTTACAGTTCCACAATAGTTTACACAAAAGGTATCTAGACAATATTAAGTATTTCAACTAATCCTACTCACAGATGCCTAAACACTGGATCTACAATTACTTTCTGACTTACCAACAACGATATAACATGCAGCATTTTCTCCTAGTCAAATTGTAACATAAGTATGCGCCTATGGAGATTTATAGGCTGCTCAGCCACAACACTAACAACACATACCTAGTATTGTGCATGTTCCCGTTGTGTAACCAAAACAGCTCTAACCTCCAACACATAAGACTTATGGGGGTGTCCTGTGGTGTCTGGCACCGGGACGTTAGTCGATGTATGTTGGGGGGCGGGGGTGGATAGGACTTGTTCTAGCAGGTCCGAAAGATGCTCGATCAGATTGAGATCTTGGGAATCTGGAGGCTCTTCATGTCTTTCGCTTCCTGAGCAGTTTTTGTGGTAAGTCAGGGTGCACTGCCGGGCTGGGGGGACCACTGCCATCAAGGAGAACTGTTGCACTGGGGGTGAATTTCGTCTGCTATGATGTTTAGCTGGGTGTCGTGTATCAAGGGTTTTGGGTGAATGCAAGGACCCAGGAGAACATTGCATTGTAAAGAGATGATCAATGTTACTCATATCACCTGTCCACCAGTGGGTTAAATGTTGTGGCTGGTTTTGAGTCCAGCACAGTGCAGCACTGCAGATAGCTGGAGTTGCGAGACCGAGGAATTCCCGCGATAATTACAAAATCGCACGCCATTGCAGTTATAGGTATGTGTAATAAACACAACAACATGAAGTGTTCCTAACCCAAGGATTTGAACGAGTGCTTATATTTGTCTCTTTTTTGAGATTTTTGAGCTGGTGCCAACATGGAGTGTTTTATTTTGAAAATTAACAGGATGTCATGTTGCTGTTTTAGTGCATGACTTCCTGTCTGCTCTTTGTTGAATTCAGCTGAATTGCTGCATCGTGCTCTGGTCGGCTGGGATGGAGCAGATACGCAGCACAGCAGACCCGGTAGAAGTTAACACATAGACTAGAGTGAAACCTATCATCACCACCTGCTGTGGTGGAGCCGTGATGGACCGGAGCCGGACTGGACACGTATCTGGTGGAATCGAGGGGTAAGATTTACATATGAGACTACATTACAAGATAAATTACTAATATCCACACCATGACATAGTTAGCTGTAACCATAAGAATCTGTCAGTACAACTAACTGACTTCATATGTGCACCAGAATGAAACTTGTAAAATATATATATATTTAAAAGAATATTTGTAAAAACAAACTGGTTGCTGTTGCTTTAGTTGGTGTTTCAGGGGGCAGGGCGGCTGTAGCTCGTGTAGAGCAGGTTGTCAAGTGATCGGAAGGTCGCTGGTTCGAATCCTGAGCTGCATGTCGAAGTGTCCTTGAGCAAGATACTGAACCCCAAATTGCTCCTGATGTGCAGTTGGCACCTTGCATGGCAGCCTCCACCATCAGTGTATGAATGTGTGTGAATGGGTGAATGTGGCAAATGTTGTAAAGCGCTTTGAGTGGTCAGTAGACTGGAAAAGCGCTATATAAATGCAAGGCCATTTACAAGTCCATTTCAGTTAGGGGTGTCATCGATAACTGTTATTACACGATGATCATGATATTTTAAAAAAGGCAATATTGACATATATATAAATAACGTGTGTACACAAATAATTGTGTTGCTTTCTGTTTTTTTTTTTCACTTTCTCATAGTAGGTGGCAGTGAACATATCGAAATGACATTTATGTTTACAGAGACTCTCACTCCACCTCCCTCCACTCATATAACAAATGTCTTGTCAAAAAAACAGATATAACACACAATAAACAAAGCTGAGATGAAATTGACTAAGAGCATTTTTATTTTCAGAATTTCTATATATGTCAAATTACTTTTTTAGGTCATGATAATCATACAATAAAATAGGTCTGACCAAGACAGCCAAGCATATGCTGTTAAGCATTGGTACAGTACGTTCACATATGTTTGGTCAACTTTGACAGGATAAATGTATAATATCAGCATAACACAGGTCTTATGATGTAACAGTACAAAGCTCTTAGTGTGTGTGTGTGTGTGAGAGAGATAGAGATGATGATGATGACGATGATGATGATGAGGGGTTGGGCGAGACAGCTGTTGCACTCTGAGAGATTAAAAACTATCCCTGTACCCACAATCCCCCGCTCCAGCATCCTGCACCTCTCCCTCACTGAACCCAACCGTCTGCTACATAATCATCTGATCCTCCAGAACACTGACATCTCCCATGCAAGCATACACACACATGCACTCACACAAATTACACACAAATATAAAAACACGCAACTACAGACTGGCAGGAAATCAAACACATTACTGTACCATCAAATCTAGGGATGTCAAGATATCAAAGACTCACGGCACAATATCATCATGATAAACAGTCCTCAATATGATTCAAGATTCAAGATTCAAAGTGTTTATTGTCATAGGCACAGTAAAGAAACATGTTCTCAGTTATGCAATGAAATTCTTCCTTTGCTGTCTACAGACTGCGAACAGTGTAATAAAGAAATATACACAACCAAAATACACAATATACAAAGTAAAGCACTTTTAAAACAACAAACAACAGGGCACATGTGATGAATACCATGTCTATCACGATATTACGCAGAAAAAAGATGACTTAAACAGTGCCCTTAAATAATAATGATAAAAAGAGAAGGCCTCGAGGGTCTTATGAGAAGTCTGGTGGGACCCATACTAACACAAGTCATCTTAAACAGTATATTTGCACCCTCTGCTTTTCAAACAGAACAAAACCATGAATGAAATGTTGGTAGATGTTGTCCCATGACGGTAGGATGTATATCATTACATCCCTAGTGGTGACTGATACAAACATTACATTAGCAACTAAGTCTGATTATGCTGAAAACTTGCTGTTGAGTTGGTTCTGTCACTTCCATACTCAGCACAGTGACAAAGAGCTCGTCCTCGTAGAAATAAAACCAATTTCATAACCTGTTACTAGCCAACAGTGTCGCTGCTAAAAAGGAGTAAACATAGTTGGCCAAAGCAAAATAACGTAGCAGGAATTTAACTATACAATTTAACTATACATGTTTTTTTAGTATTTCAAAATATTATGAAACAACAAATACAATATGTGAAAATGTATGCTTCACGCATCAAACTCATTAATCACATTTGCTTTTTTAAAAAACAGATGAATGAAACACCCAGGCAGCTGAGGCAAGAAATATCATGGAATGTAGTAATCAATCACACTGGCTGTTATTAGGTGCTTTTTCCAAATGTCCAACTTTTCCCATTTAATGTGATTCTACATTATTGTGATTGAAAAAGCATTCAAATGCATTTTGCAAAAAATACGTGCAATCAATAGGGATGCGCATCGTTAACTGGTTTCGTTTGGGAACCGGTTCTGAGTCAAACGATTCTTTGTAATCGCTAACAAAAACCCTTTACGATTCCGCTATCGATTCTTCCCGGGCTGCACCGCCACTGTAAACAAACGTACCCCACTCGCAAATTTGCAATGACGTCACGCACACAAGCTGCTGCAGAGCAGAGGTAAGCTGAGCTGCTACATGCGATGCACTGTGAAGAAATGTCGTCCCGGCAAAAACGATCTAAAGTCTGGCTGCATTTCACAAAGAAGGACGACACCTCGGGGATCGTCACCTGTAATACCTGTAAGAGGGATCTGTGCGCCAAAGGCGGTAATACAACTAATATGTCCAAGCATTTGGCCACACAACACGGCATCATACTCCAGCAATGCCTTGTGTTTCACGCACTTAGCAGCACCAGTGCTAGCACTAGCACAGCAGGTAAAATTAAACAACTGGCTAACGTCGTGTGATAATGATCAAAAATGAATGGTTAAGAATGGTAAATCAGCCCAGCCCTGCCCGTTCCTTGTTTGTTGTTCCTCTTGTTCCTCTATGGGATTATCCATAGCCATTAGTCACTTGACTTGTGGACTCATTTTACTCATTTGAGTATTGTTTATTTGTTTACTGAGGACTCATTTGAGTGTTGTTTATTCTCAGCAGTGAATAATTGAGATTTATATGAATAAACCTGAGATTTATTTTAATAAACCAGGTTGTATTCTTTTCTGTACTCATATACTACTTGTTTTTCAGCCTATTTGGGAATCGATAAAAAAACGGATCGATAAGCAGGAATCGATAAAACGACGGAATCGCTAAATTCTTATCAATATACATCCCTAGCAATCAACATTCAAAAGAAACTTTCTTTGAATTGGCAGCTTGATGATGACAAGTTTTGTTGTTTTTTTTCATGATTCTGTGCATAAATTAATTAATTAACCTGCTGACCTGTGGAATGTTCCAAACAGGCCTTTTTGAAACATTCCACAACTTTCCCAGTCTTTGGTTTCTCCTGTCCCTACTTGTTTAAATAAAAATCAATAAAGTCGATCGGGTAAGACATTAAATATACTGTCTTTGTACAGTTTATAGTGAGTAAATGTTAGAGAGGATTACCAACTCATCCCATTCTGTTTTATTTTTTATGTTTTACAACTTCGAGTTTGTATTCGTTTATTTTTGTTAATTTTGATATCAATCATGAACTCAGATGAAGGCCCTATGAAAATTTGATCCACAAGTGTTTTCGCACTGTAGAGAGAGAAAGACTATCTGTACCTGACTGGTACGACACGTCTGGACCGTTCGGGAATTTAGCTGGTACTCCTCTGTTAAAATCACTCCCACAGTATGCACCACATAAGAATTAATCTGTTGGTATGGGTGCTTCTTGCATGAGGACCAATGTGATGCTGGGATTATTGTCTGCTCAACACTGCCTTGTGAATTATCGAAGAAGTGGATGCTCACAGTTTGGAGGAATGGGCTTGAGACCAGTCTTTCATACCACTATCAATTACTGTCAAAACAACAGCAATCTCAACTTGCAATAGCCCGACTGATCGGTTTGAAGATAGACATCAATGATTAAATGAAGCCAGAAACACACACTAAAAGAAAAATATGGCACAAGTCATTATCATCCCACCCCACAGCAGAGCACAGCTGCTTATACACAACAGTAAGAGTTAGCTTTACAGCCTTGGCACAGGTCAGTCCAGCTCAGTGATACATCACAGTACAATCTGCTAATGATGTCACAACAGTGAATGAAGAAGTGAGTTGCCCCGGGGAGCTGTTTCTTCCTGCATTCAAGAGCTTTTTGCCCATTGAAAGCGCAATAAAGAATCATCTCCATCGCTCTGAACCGTAAAAAAACATGTACCCACAACATAAGATTTTTATTGTCAATTCATGTTTATATCAACAATATCTTTCGCTCTTCATACGCTCGTGTCAGTTGTTTATCGATACATTGCATGAGGATTGCATTATGTAAAGTGTCTCTGACCTTTTTTTAGCTCAGTGTACATGATAAGTTAATACGAAAACAGTGAAGACAGGAGCACCCAGTCTCTCAGCATTTTCAACTTTGTTGTCCAGCCTGCTGCAGGGTTCACACACAGGTGAGGAGACAGAGACACACCGAAACGAGAGAACATAATGTGTGTGTGTGTGTGTGTGTGTGTGAGTGTGTGTGAGAGAGAGAGAGAGAGAGAGAGAGAGAGAGAGAGAGAGAGGGAGAGGGTGGGAGAGAATAACAGGGGCTGTTTGTGCTTTTGTCATCCAAAAATAAATCGGGACTTCAAGCAGCAACAGTTGAAGGGATGGGTACAGCAATTAAGGAAAAATGGTGCACAGTGCACATGCACGATTCTGTCTCAAAACTGAAGAACGATAAGTTTGCCGTAACAACAAATGCTGGACCTCAGTGTGTGTGACCTGAAACGATAACCTAGTGGGTTTTCAGCTGTAAGACACATTATAAGAAAGAAAACCACCCATTCACTGCTAAAACTAGCTGAACTTCAAATTTAAAGAGCGCAAGTTATTTCATGTAAAACTTCATATTCTGGACTATTCTGGTCAAAATTGTTGTCAAAATGGATTAAAAACACAAGGAAATCTACCAAGAGGTGTGATTACTTAATTTGAATAGTCCTTATTACAAGTATTACATGATGAAAGCTACGTCTCTTGGGCCCTATCGGTTCCTTGATCACTAGAGGATGTATCATTTCATCCTAAGAAATCACATACAGTGATGAACTCACAGAGAAATATCACCTGTCACTGCAGTTCCCCTCAGCTTTCTATAGTGTCTGACCACCTTTCAGCACTTGTATTGGTTTTGTATCCCACAACTTTGCTGTTTGGTTTACTCTCACTGCTCTCATCAAACTTGTGAGTGAGAATAGTTATGATAAACTCTTCCTGTACAGAAATAAGACCAACAAATGTACAGATGAGCTGGTGAACAAAGTGGAGCATTAAGCAGCTTCAGAGAATGCTGCCTTTTTTAGTAGCATTAAAAAACGTAAAAACGAAATGCAACATTGTTGATTCTGTGGTGCACCGCCACAAATAAGTCAATATGTGGGAAACCCTGCCGATACAGCAGCTGGGTCAGTGGCCTTCAGCTTCCAATGGCCACAGTTTGGTTAGGTTTAGAAAAAGATCATACTTTGAGCTCTAAGTAGAGCTGCACGATACATCATTCAGACTCTGCATGCACAGCGGTCCACCAATCATTCTTATTCAGTATTCAGTAAGCAGACCCTTGCACATGGAATGAGTAGCTGGTAACAACATTGCAAAATGAGCAACAACAAGCGAAAATCATCAAAAAAAGAAGACTTGGTGCCAAAAAGAAAAGCAACGTCAGCTATCTGGAATTATTTCAGCTACAAGAAGGATGATATTGACCAAACACGTGTTCTGTGTCGACAGTGCCTTGCATCTGTTGCCACAACGTGAGGTAACACAACTAATTTGTTTGACCATTTATGTCGGTACCACACAGATCAGTACGACAAAAAGAGGTAAGATCAGTGCAGGTTAATTGTCCACAAGATAGCAGCAGTGCAGCATAACATAAAGTGCTATTCAGGTCATTTGCTGAAAATTGTATTTTTTCATATCGCAATATATATCGCAGGGTTAAAAAAAAAAATCGCAATGTCAGTTTTTTCCAAGATCATGCAGCCCTAGTTCTAATAATTATGTTAAATCACAGCACTGACATAACATAACTAAACTAGAATTAAAACATAAAAACATGTCAATCTTGACTCATGGTCACACACAGGATGCAAAACCCAGTCTCCTGGGAGTAGTGATACGAGAGGTACCTATAGTGTTAATAGGGTTGTGTACCGTTCACACCTGATACCAGCCCCAACACGAGAAAGGTACCCAACAGTAAGGGAACCATGGGAAAAAGTAAATTCACACACTATATACATGACATATCATAGTCATCCAATAATAATGCACACTCATATGTGAGTCAGTCTTTCTGAGTTTCATCTCAGCTGCATCGCTGCTTTACTGCATAGAAAACTGGTACATACGTTTTTTTTTAAAGAAATCTGCTACATTTAGCAGCTCAGTATGGACTGGTATTGGATTATCGAGGCGTGAATTAAATCGCTAGAAGTAAAAAGCTAATATTAGGTGATAAACAAGCACCTCTAAGCCTTCTACTACAGAATAACTATACATGTTTTCTTTAAATTGATAAATCTACAAGTTAGAGCTAGGTGTGTGGTCCTCTCCTGCTGGACCCTCTGCATCTGCTGTTTTACAATCAACAACTCAATTTGACTGATTATGAGAAAATAAGCTGATATTTAAATGGGGAGGAGGAGGAGTGCTGCTGAGCGTCCCTCTGTGTGTGCGTGGCTCTTAGTCCATTGATCAGGTGGGTGTAGTACATGTTAAATGAGGAAAATATGATTGACATTACCTGCAGTGATCCCCCATTAGCAGAAATCATATGTTTATCTCTACAGGTACAGAATATGTATATTTGCGCACGAGGAACAGCTGATAAATATTTTTGACTCTTTGAAACTCCTGAAATGATCAGTTAGTATTTAAGTTTAATTTATGTTCTCTGTTCTTCTACACATCAAAAGGTCACTCACACAGTCCAGATTCATAGTAAAATGGTTTGTCATGAAGCAGCTGTCTTCGTGATAAATCCTTAGATTTTCATTTTGAGTTAAGCTTCAGCTTTTGCCACTTAAATGTGTCACAATATTTGTAACAGTGACATGACCAGTGGCGGCTGGTCTATAGAGGGCGCTCGGGCGCCGCCCCACCCCTCCCCCATGAGAAGAATCACATAAATGATCTTTGAAAAAAATATGAAAAGTATAAAAAATATATTAATGAGCACGGAAATATTATATAGTTATTGAGTAAAATGTATAATCTGCAATAAAATATTAGATTAAAAATGTTCTACGTTGTCTGAAGTTACTGACTGGTGACGTATTTCCGGTTTGGGGCGCAAAGATTTGCGCTCCGTTTGCCCATTGACGCTCGTTATAAGTTACACATGCGCATTCACTCCTCCTCAATACAACAGATAAGAGCATGTTCGGGCGCAATTAAATGCGCCCCAAAGCATTACCGACCACCACGCCATAGGGGGCAGTGGAGTGACACGCCCCATCAATTGACAGGCAGGAGCGCGCCGTGCACTCACTCAGGTCGTGACACCAGCGTGCATCGAATGACTGCTCATGGAAACATCTGTACGTGTGGTGTGAACCTCCCCACGTCAGAGCGTCTTACTATCTGAATAATGCATCCTATAAATAGTGGGAAGTGCACCTGACCACACCTAACTTTAAGACCAACACTCCCAGGGGTGCACAAGAACATTTACTATTTACACAACTTGGGCACCGGGCGTGAAAATGTAAACAGTGTCAGTCTAAAACCAGCAATGACACCTATACTTCGCTGTGTGCCACTTTGCGCACAGCATAAGAGAGAACCCTAAAGCCTGACACACCGGGCAAACCGTTGGTCATCTGAAGCGTTTGGGGAGACTCGGACGAGTTCTGGAACAAATCTGTTTGGTGTGTTCACCTGTGTTGGAAGCTTTTGGGACCGCGTGGACAGCATCTGCTCCGATTTAACATGCAAAATCTGAGAAGGTTGGCTATTGGCTGTCTGAGCCATTGGATAATCTGATTGGTTGTGTGCTAGCTGTATGACCATTCTGATTGGCGGTGTGCTAGCGAATCAGCGCGGTGTGTGGGAGGGGCGGAATAGTGCGTGCGCTTCGTTTTTCCATGCACTCCGTTCCGTCATTTCCTGTTTTCATGTTTTGGAGTACTGGCGCGAGACTAGCGCCACCGCTGTTAAGGTGGCTTATTGCATCTCGCAGTGCAGAACGTACACACTGTTGCAGTTGCCGAGGTATGTTTCAATGCAACTTTTCTGCTGAACGGGTCAGACGAGAGGCAACAGAGTGGTCGGATAAAGGCAGTTGGCCGTTGGTTTGAGTCTGGGCAGTGTGCGGGGGCCTTAACACTCCCCTGGTTACTGAGTTCCCATTCCAAACTGCTGCACACATAACTGTAGTAGTAGCCAATTTTTGCATAATGCACCTTTGATTAACTCAACTTAAAAGATTTCTGAATAATTAAGACCTTCCATTAGTTAATTGACTAATGAAACTTTAAGGGAATCCAAGAGTGTGGGAACTATTCTTCATTATTGTTTTAGCTACATTCAATTGTTAGGATGGATATTAACTTCATCTGTATGGGTAGATGTCACCCAAGAGGAATACTAAGATGAGGGGCGGCTCCTGTGTTAGCTGATGTTTAAGATGACAGGCCTAGCAAACACAGGGGATAAATGAGTATCCTAATTTAGTTGCGAGTTTACAATCTAGACAGCTGAAATGTGTCTGGGAGTCTATTAGCTAGCTCAGAAATGTCGACTGTGAAACTTATGATCATGTCAGTCATGCTGGAAGACTTCCCTCTGGGCTTTTTTCATGCTGCTAATAAAACCTGCAACAACAAATGGATGGTGACAAGAGAATCAATCCTTTTTTGTGATTAAACATTAAGGACAAAGTGAAAATAAAAGGAAATGCATCACTAAGGCTATAATTTAGACATTAAGAGCATTTTTTCAGACTCACAGCATGCAACATGTTAATAAAATCCTGTCATGGCTGCCCAGCCAGTTGCCATGGTGACTCAGCAGCTCCTCTCTGTCTTGTTCTTGACAGACACAAGATCTGACACACAAACACAATCTCACGCAAACACACACACATGTACAGTGCGTCTGTGATGAGCAGCAGTTTAGATTACTGCTGACGACACACTGTGCCAACCGATCCGGATGCACACACACACAGCTCACACACATACACACATACATACACATAGCATCAGTATATGACAGAAAGGTGCAGGTAGTCAGCTTATTCCACCGGCCTGATGATTCACAGCAAAAATATTTTGTGTGTTTTGTTTTCAAAGTGAGCAATAATAATAAAGATAATTAAGACAGCACAGAGGAGAAGAGTCAGTTAAGGAGGGGATGCAAAAGAAGTGTCAACAGTTTAGTACGATGAATGAGATTGCATCTTTTCATATTTCATCTCTCTGCTTCCTCTGACTTGTTATACTACAGCTCCAAGAGTCCCACTGTGATCTCTTCTTTGCAGTGTGGGAGGAAAGCAACAGTTTTTATTTCTGAGTTTGCTAACACAGTCATATGTGGTTCTGCCTCTGCTGTACATTCAGCGACCATCATCCACACTCGTCCTGACATAATGCAGCCCAAGAGACCTTGAATAATGTGACTGGACGGGAGCAAACACATAAACATTTGCAGACGTGTCTTTTTTTTAGTTACTACATCTGCTAGCTCTTTTAGCTCTGTTAGCTGTTCTCTCTGTTGTCACTTTTAGCTCCCTTATCTGTAGGCTATAAGGTTCTGTAGCTGTCAGCTTCAGTAGCCAATCACATCGGAGGACTCATCTGCTGTCCACCTGCTGCTAACAGTTAACCAGCCTTCCTGCTGGTTTTCAACACAGATTTGTTGTTTCACAATGTAACACTTTTGAAAGAGAGTTTACTGCTTCCTTGCCAATTTGAATGGGTCATATTTTTCATAGCTCTTGTGCTGATTAACATGTCAGTGATAGCAATTAGCATTGACAAAGCAGTGTGAAGATACGTCTGGCTATGCGATATTATAACCATAGTAACTTCTTGAGAAGACAGTTGTAGTCAGCGCTGAGTTCAGTTGTCATTTGCTTGGAGATAGTTGTACATATTTATACATACAGATCAATTTGTCCAAGAGGGCTCATGTGGATGATCTCTGTTTGCCCCAAATACATATTCTTTTGCCCCTGGGTCAACGGGACTTCATTGCTCTTGAGCCCTGATAAAACTATGTAATCTATATCGTTTAAATTAAATAATTTCTTTAAAAAGCCTAGAACAAAAAAAATCTATCAAAATAAACAGAAGATATGGAAGTATCAATCAAAATTAAATGTGATTTTAAGCAACGTTAGTGTACTTATAACAGAAAATTACACAGGACTTATTTGATATAGACATGTAAATGTCAGAAATAGCATACCATTCACATTGTTTGATTATTTTTTGACGACCATGTGGCTTTTTCAAGTGAAACTCTCGCCAAAATGCAACCTAGGCTTTTTTTGTGAATGTACCCAAGTCAAACCTTCGTGTAAACCAGGCATGTCCAAATTATTCCACAAAGGGCCGTGTGGCTGCAGGTTTTTGTTCCAACCAGTCAAGAGCACACAGTTTGACCAATCAACTTTCTGAAGACTGAGATCAGTTGATTAAATGAGTCAGGTCTGGTGTGCTGCTGCTTGGTTGAAAAGAAAACCTGCAGCCACATTGGCCCTTTGTGGAATGGTTTGGACATGACTGTAAAGCATAATTACAACGAAAGAGGCACTTTTAAGATTTACCATATTTTCGTTTTCAGGTCAAACTCATTTTAAATGGGAGTGCTAGGGGCAAATTAGCGATAGCATCAAAGTCACTATTTTTAAAACACTAAGAAGGCTCGACATAACATGGAACTTTGCTCGTAGTATCACCAGAGTCTCTACACATGAACACGAGCATTGAGAACATAGTTTACTAAAAAGAACGTTTTTGGACAACTCAGGTTAGTAGATGTTCCTTCCGCTCGCTGCCGTCCTGCCAGTGAATAGTGTAGATTTCCGAATGCGACTGGACGAGAGTTAAGGTGGACCGCTCCTAAAGCTTAGTTCCATATAAATGCATGGACAATTCGTTGTTTTGTCGTTAGCGAAAAACAATATTGACCTTGAAGTTGAAAAAGGACCCTCACATAAGAAACAATACTAAAATCAAAAGCCGGAAAAGTCACGTAAGATATCGCGTGGATAGTTGTTGCCGGAAGACAGTAGTTCCACCTTAACTGTCCTCCAGGTTACATCGCATTCTGAGATCGATACTTCTTGGCTGCCATGACGGCAGCTAGCAGAACAAGCTACTGCTAAGGTGAGTTGCTAAAAAACGTTCTTTTTAGTAACTCTGTGTACACAAACAATGTCTCAATGCTCGTGTTCATGTGTAGAGACCCTGGCGATACTACGAGCAAAGTTTCATGTTGTGTTGAGCCTTTTTAGTGTTTTATAAATAGCAATTTTGATGCTATCACTAATTTGCCCGTAGCACTCCCATTGAAAATGAGTTTGACCCAAAAACGAAAATACGGTAAATCTTAAAAGCGCCTCTTTCCTTGTAATTATGCTTTTACACAAAGGTTTGACTCATACACATTCACAAAAAAAAGCCTAGGTAGCATTTTGGCGAGAGTTTCACTTTAAAGAAAATAAGGTGAACTCTGATTTGTAACTTCTTATTCTGAATTCTGATCTTAAATCATGAACTCCATCTATTGTCCTGTGCAAACGGTCTATCATTTAGTGTCTTTTAGACAATTGATAGTAGGGGACATTTTGTACATTGTGTCCTTTACTCTATTTTACGTCAGGTCTGATCTGAATGTCAGCCACTGTGATCAGCAGGACAGAAAAGACCTTTGCTTGATTCAAATCACAAACACATACTGATAGAAGGTCGCTGGGAGAGGATGATGAGAATGAAAAAAGCACACACTCATCCCATCCTCTATGGCTCTACTGTACCGTATGATGTCAGGTCTGATCTGAATCGCTGCCTCTTCCCTCAGCAGGAGAGAACGACCTTTGTTGTTTCCTCTGAACTCTCTGATCTGTTTGCTGCATCTCTAACATACATTCAGGTCAGTCAGGGGGACAGTCATAGTAGTGCACTTTAGTTGTTTGGTATTTATTGGTTAAACTGCCTCTGAAAAGAGCAAGCATATCAGTAATAGATGCCATTATTAGTTTACAGTTACATGCTTCTCATTCCAATAGGGCAAGATGCATAAAAAGCTGAGTAAACAAGATTTTGTATAATATGTATAGAATATTAAAGATCCACTTACTAGCTTTATGAACTCTCAACTGCTTCTTACAGTCTTGATCAGAGAATGATTTTTGATAGCGTGACGTGGTTAAAAGAAACAAAACAGTGGAAAGTATGTGGCTCTTGGAGTCAACTGTTTTTTCAGACTGCTCCTGAGGTTTAGAGGAAACTCAAATGCTCAAATAAATTGTTGTACAACTTTATCAAAACCACAAAAGGTTCACATTTTTATAACAAGTCTGCTGATACATCCTGATTCAAGGTGGTTCCCAACCAGGTCGCTGCATCGCAAGATGGACTGCGAGACAGGAACCTATTTTTATTGTTATGCACATGGAGAAACTGCTACTTAATAATTCAAAATGTCAAAATAACTGGGGAAATCCTGTGGTCCCTGATCAAGTTTATTCTTTCCCTATTTTGTTCCGGTTCACACCAAAACCTGATGGTTGAAATGTAAAATCTAAATAACATAATAAAACACTAAAGACTATACACTAATTTCTAACCTAGTTTTAGCCAGTAATGGTTGCACTAAATGATTTCTATTGTATCTGGCCCATCCAACACCAACCTCTGAAATCCCAAGTGTGTGTCTGGTTAATGTTCCTAACTGGATCACTGCTTTGTCATTTGGCTTCAGTCACTGAGGTTCCTGTTAATGCCAGGGCCTGTGTCACAAAGCAACATTAGTGTGTAGTGAGTGAACTTGAATCAACTTTCAAGCTTTTCATTTTCACAAAGGTGATTTAATGTTAACTAGGCAAGATTACCATGGGAACCCCAGCTAAAGTAGGTTCAAACTGCGTGAGAAACATAGTTACCTCCTCACCAACTCTAGAGTTGATAACATGAATTCAGAATTCAGATTCAGATTCAGAATACTTTATTAATCCCCGGGGGGAAATTGTTTTGTTCCAATGCTCCGTGCAAAGTAGAAATAGAAATACAGCATGAATGGAAACAAGCGATAAAGATGAAGATGTAAGTAAAGTAAAATATTAAAGTAGACATTAAATAAAACAAAATATCAACGCAGGCAATAAAATACAAATTAATAATAAATAAAATAATAAAATAAAAAATAAAATAAAATAAAATAAATAAAATAAATAAAATATACAAACTGAAGTATGTACAATATACATGGAATGGTTGTAATGTAACGTTATAAGTTAAATCAGAATAGAAAGTTATATTGTTTGTTTTGTTTTATAAATAGCCGATAAAGTCCGATCCTCAGAGGGAGGAGTTGTATAACTTGATGGCCACAGGCAGGAATGACTTCCTGTGGCGCTCAGTGGTGCATTTAGGAGCGATCAGTCTCTGGCTGAAGGTGCTCCTCTGTTCGACCAGAGCGTTGTGGAGAGGGTGAGAGAAATGCTGCAGTATCACCCGCACCTTCGACAGCATCCTCCTGTCTAACACTACTGACAAAGTGTCCAGCTCCACCCCCACAACGTCACTGGCCTTCCTGATCAGTTTATTGACTCTATTGGCATCGGCTACTCTCAGTCTGCTGCCCCAGCACACCACAGCAAACAGAACAGCACTGGCCACCACAGACTCATAAAACATCTTCAGCATTGTCCGGCAGATGTTAAAGGAGCGGAGCCTCCTCAGAAAATAGAGGCGGCTCTGAGAAGGATCTGTTTGCACAATGATGCTCTGACAAATCAATTTTTGCAGGGGTTTCCACTGTGGCAATAGAAATGGCTCTCAACAGAATGTAATTTTCTGAGGTCATCAATAATAAATCAAAATGACTGTTGCAAATTAAGTGTACTGAAAGTCTTTCGACACATTGTCAACAGTAACTGACGCACCAGATTGCACCCATATTCTCATCAACACAGCATTAGGGCAACTTTACAGTGTTCACAGACACAAAGGGAAAATATTTTACCAATGAAAAGGTTTCCCAGTGTGTCTTCACTAGCAAGTATGGGTGAGACTGTTACCTTGGCACTGGTTATCTGCAGTTTGCCTCAGTTTATCTTCTCTGTCCTTGGCACCAACATTGCTACTATCCAACAGTCACTAACGTATTGAGTATATGTCACAACATTCGCTAAAAATCTCATACTATCCTTTCCAATGCATCAAGGTCATGATATGATTATTTATATTGGTAATAAAAGTGGTTTAAGGGTGATGGACCTGCTAATTGAACAATAACGGGCTGTCAAGTGAAGATACTTGTGTTTAATGTTTATGTAATGTATATTGTAGTGCAGTCATAAGGCAATCATTAATCCAAATCAAAGCAGTCGAAATGAATGTTCAAATACTACACATAAGGGTTTAATGCTCTCTGTTACCATTGGGCCCTCACATTCACTGCCTCAGTTCAGACTGTCAGTCATACTATTGCGCTTTGGTAATGCCTTAGTAGGATGTTTATAAAGTGCTTTATCATTTTACATCATTACATACATACAACACTATTTGAATCTACACATTCATCATCTTTTCATTCCATACCTCCTTTTCACTATCTCAGGAAGACTTCCATATGGTTGGAGGATTCTATCAGAGGCATGTAGCTCATTCATACAGCCCTGGGTGGATATAAAGCAGAAACCTGAAGAGATAACTTCATGTTTTGACCCCAGTGTTACATAATCTTACAAACTACTATCAGGATGTAGATTGCCTGAGGGGGCTACACCACTATTAGATCATATATCTACTGTACTGCCTCTGCCTGGCTGACTTGTTGACTGAAGAGCCAACACATTTCCTCTTTAAGTAGTTCATTGTGACATAAATCGTTATAATGCAAATTTACTTAATCCGGTAATTGTTCACCAGCCAGATGACTAATTTCCTTTCTGTTTCAACTGAAACCAATGTGACTCTGAGGGCCTGACCGCATAGAGAATTGAGTGAAAATGTGGGGTATACCTGGATAGATCTGCTCGCCTGAGTTCTTGCTTGCCTGACTGTTAATCTGGGAGGGATTGCTTGTAATCCCACCAATCCCCAAAAGTGAAATCATGGCATCAGCATCACAACAGCTATGCATTAGAACATCTCTGATAATCCATCTGACTTCCTGCTTGTAGTCTTAGGCAGGATAGGAGGAGTAGTTTTAAAAGCTTGAGTTCAAGGCCTTGGATATTGGAAGAGAGGCCAAATCCCAATACAACTCTAGTGCGGAGTGTTAGGGCTACACAGCCCTCCAAATGGAGAATTTGCAGAGGCACACTTCAAACTGACGGTTATGTATCTTTTCATAACAAGCATTAAAAAAAAGTCGAAAAAACTGCCGAAAATGCAGGTATCGAAATCGGTGTACATGAGTCTATGCACTGTTCAGATACCAAGTAATTTAGAAACGGTACCCTGCTACTTCCAAGTTAGCACTGTTAGCTGTGCTTAACAATACAAACTGGAATTCAATTCCGTGGCAACTACAAGTGGAGCTAGTTCTTACTCTTAAATGTCTTATTGAAACCTTGCACTGAACTAACAAATGACATGTACATTTGTACTTCGGTACTTCTTGCCAGCACATATTTTCTTCATATTATACAAGAAAAATGCTAACTGAATCAAACATCTTTATGCACATTAGTTTTTAACATTGCAAACCTTTTTCTTTTTAAATAATTCACTTATTTAAACCTTGCACTAGACTTGGCATGTTAGTTAACCCGGTGACTGACAAGATGATGGCAGATGATTTGTTTTCAAAGCGAAAAGCAAACGCGCCTCTTTGGCAATATGTTGGATTTCAGCTCATAACAGGTAACCTGATAATGAGGGAAAAGGAGTTGTTACCTCTCTGATAAGTTGGAGGTATGCATCCTGTTGCCTGTAGCGCTTCATCAAACAGCTCCTTCTTGTCCATTAATCCCACAGACTGAATAAAACTACTCCCAGACATAGAAAATCAATCTGCTGTCCACAAATTCTGAAAAATGATTGATGATTTGCTCTGTAGATGCAGTGTAAGTGGTGATAACTGCAGACACTGCATTTCCTGTGACTAGTCTACTTCAAAATTAAAGTCAACTTGTGTTGTTTTTTTTCCTATATAATTGTGTTTTTATTCCATTTGCATATGAAAGTGTGGTTTAAATTAGTGTGAAAAAACGATTTTTTTTTTTTTTTGCAGCCAGATTATGTTATATTTTTGACATTAGGTCACCAGTCGGGTGGAGGGGAGGAAGGCTCAGGTACTGGCAGCTTGAGACCCCTGCTCTAATGGATGTCATTGCAAATACTGAAATACTGCAATACTATGAAAAACATCTCTTCAGCAGCATGGTTACCATTCTTAAGATAGCATCTGCTGTCCATTAGTAACTAGGTACTTATTATCTCTACCAAAAGTCCTGAGTCATGACAAGCTTAAAAACTTGTGTTTTAAATATGTTTGAATTGAATTTTAATGATCATTACACGTGCTTTGTTAAAAAAATGTTGAAAAAATAGCATTTTTTTTTCTATTTTCTGATGTTTAATTGATTGATAATGAAAATAATAGCCATGGCAGGAAGCAACTGTCGTTTGTTAATGTATGTCATTCATCCACAAATAGCAAACTGAATTTGGTTCTTTTGGTTTCAGAACCATGATCGGGACAATAGATTCTTACCTCAGTAAGGAGGAGGTGTGAGGAGGATCAATGAATCAGGCACACTAAACAAACATATTCAATTAAACAACCCTCCGTCCCTGCACTCTTTCTTCAGCTAATGGAGAGGGTTAACATGGGAGATGCGTTTTGGCCATTTTTCAGCAGGGATGGTATCCCCCTCAAATCGCCTAATGGTCACAGCCTCCACTTTCAATTTGTCCAAAGATTACATTCATTTTTTGGTTTGGATTGAAATATAATCATAATTGGCAAATCATTGTCTTTCATTCAATCAATCAATCAATCAATCAATCAATCAATCAATCAATCAATCAATCAATCAATCAATCAACTGATCATTCCAGCCCTACGGGAAATTTGGACATATAAAGATAATAATAAAACATAACACAATATTAAAATATGAATTGCTCTCTATCATAATGTTTATCTACACATGAAAATAATGTGTTGGTCTATCACATATTGAGACATTTTAATTATGCCTAGTAGTTATGTCACAAAAATATATAATCCAAACTCAAGAGGATGTATAAAGTAAATACAGAGTGACAGATAAGTGACAGAGACAGGGTCAGACTGTAACAAGGTAACACGTAGGCAGAGCTGGACAGACAAAAACTCCTACACAAACACAGTGTCAGAAAAATGATCTCTTCAACCCTGCAGGAGTCAGCAGCAAGTCCATTAGCACAAAGCATTGTCCCCTGACCCACAGACATGATTTTAAATTCTTGTCTAGACCCTAAATCTTCCAAAGATAATACGTCAGGTTGAATTATTGCATAAGATGAAGACTCCAGAATAGGGTTGCAACTAGCAATCACTTTCAATGTCCATAAATCTGTTGATTATTTCCTCGACTAATCATCTGGTCTATGAAATACAGATCAGTGATTCCCAAAGCCCAAGATGATATCCTCAAATGTTTTTGTTTGTCCACAAACCAAAGACATTCATATATTCAAAGGACAAACCAGGTCATTTTCATATGTAAGAAGCTGGGACAAGAGAATTTAGATATGTTGTCCCAAAAAAAAAAGATTCAGTGATTGTCAAAATAGTTGATTAATCTAATAGTTGGCAACTTATCGGTAAAAGGGTAACTCCACCAATTTTCCACATTAAAGTGTGTTTCCAGGTCTTCACGAGTAAACTGCTTATGTGAACCAAAAAAGTAATAAAAAGGCTCCCCCAGAAGCATAAACACACTTTAATCTGTAAAACTGGTGCAGTTACCCTTCAATGGAAGCCAAATGACAACAGGTCCATCCATCCATCCATCCATCCATCCTCTTTGGAGGGTCATGACCAAATCACATAACATAGTAATAAAAAGAAAAATACAATTTGAAAACCCATGTGACGCCCTGCACCCATGTGTGTTGGATTTTATAAGCAGATACAGAACAGACACTGTGACGTTCACTCCAACTTCCGAGCCACTTCTTTAAAGGGACGATGAAGCTGTTACCACTCTGAGAGTAATCCTGCAGTTTGTGCACGGGTATTAATGAGTTTACAATGCAATTATCATCCTCAAACGACACATGTTCCATTTCTAATGACAAATGGACCGAAGATCAAAGTGAAGAAGCAGCCAGAGAGAGACATACATGAGCAGAGATGGAACAATGTGCACTAATCCACATAGAGACACAGGATACAGCATGTGTGGATATGTGTCTTGCAGGGGGTGGGGGGTTTATTGTATAACGACAGGCTTAGTCCCTATAGAACATCGCGGACTCTTACCAAAACTGGCGTATAGGCTCAGTAACATCAGAAAAAAAGCCTTTATATAACAAGGCCTGTGGAGCTGCACCTGACTGCTGTGGGGGAAAATATGCTCCTGTCCTAAATATCATAGAGACAAACAGCAGTCCCTTATTGGCATATTAAGTTAAAGAGATACAGTCTGAAATACATGATATGGAATGAGCAAACTGCACACTCATTAATAAATATTGAGGAGCACTGAGCTCACGCAGGATGATAACGGGAGTATCTTTGGAGTAGTACTACAGTCTGGTGGTTTTTCAGCAGGAGGGGTGTACCATCCCGACTGCGGCACCACCATAACAAAGAGACACGAATCCACAGAGCCCCGCATGAGACACAGTGATCCCCTTCACACGCCCACTCCCTTCTGCCATTGTGATGGGGAGCACCGTGCACCACAATGACAGTCTGCCGGTCCGCCATATAAAAAGCTAAATATAGGCCCATATCCATGCCACTGCAGCGCGAGACCTAAATAACGCTATAAATATGACATGAATTTCATCATTCATTCAATGAGGCACGAGAGGATGGCGTAGCGCGAGGACACAGTAAACAACGCTAATCACGCGATGACACCTCGTACCTCGGATGTAAATGTTCAAATAGGTTCGTCTACTCACCGTCTCGATGTGTCCCGGGTCTGAAGCTGCGTGCGTGTGTGCGCGTGTGACAGTCACAGTGTGTGATGGTGAAAATCTCTCCACCTTTCACTGCTTACAGAGCAGACTGGTGCCAGGACTCATACACAAGCCCCGCCCCCTTCTCCAGCTAGCTCAGCCAATCAGGAGCCAAGAGCACAAAAAAAGAGCCTTTTCTCCCTGAATCTGCAGGCAGCAGGGCTGCAGCTGCCTTCAAATGCTGTCGGAAATATGAAACGTTATCTTGGCTTATTCATCGGATTTGTAAAGCATATTACAGTAAATCCACGGAACGACATGTTGTGATAACAGGTATCCTTCCATCCATCCATCCATCCATCCATCCATCCATCCATCCTCTTTAGAGGGTCATGACCAAATCACATAACATGTAATAAAAAGAAGAAAAAAAACATTTTGAAAACCCATGTCACCTCAGCACAATCTAAAACATAAATGGGCATCCTTTTCAAATTTGAAAGATGTAATTGATATATAAATTAAACAATCATCCTTAACTTGACACCCAGCACCATGAATAAGCCATGTCCTGACTCCACTTCATCAGACAGCAGTAAAGAGCCACATCAACAGCTGCATTTTTCACTGGCATTTTACTCAAATTCACTTGGGCCCTGTTTTTTAGCCAAGCTGAACATGGACCACAGTTACCTGTGAACCTGATTATTCTTCAGCATAAAGATTTAGCGTTTGGGTAAATTGTCTCCAATTTCCATGCAACTATGTTACCACAAAAATCTCGTGATCACAGCCTACTAATTTTGATAGTTTAGGTAAACTTTATTGTCATTAAGCACGGTACGAATCAGTACATTGGAGTGTAATATACAGTATAGTGTGATTAGTAGCAAGGTGCATATACAATAGTCAGAAATACAGACAAGTATAAAGCATTTACTACATTCCACAGAATGTATAGCCTGAGCTGAATGGCTAAATGGTAAGAGGAGCTTAATATTGGACATTCTATGGATACTATTTCTTTACTTACAGATCTGATAGTTGTACCTCTCTCAGTAGTTGGTTTGTTGCTCCATAGTGTATTAAGGACACAAAGTGCAGGATAGCCCGGCTGGTTGGTTGACTGACTGACTGTATGGCTGTCAGAGCTGCAGGCTGATGAAGCTAGCTAGCCAGATGACTGACTGGTTTTTGGAGAGGCAGAGGTTTCTATAGGATTATCTGGGATTATGGCTCCCATTTGATTTGGTGAGTTTGTTTGTAATCCCCCAAATATCACATACAACTGTCCATAGTACACAAGCACGAAAAACACACATCAAAACGACAAATATTAATTTGTTCACACGTACGGAAAATGCTTTATCTCCAAGCATGCAGCAGCTGATATATTTTCAATTATTATACTATTAAATCAGTCCTTACAGTATTAACTGACTCCAATCTTATTTGATCAGTCGTGATTTCAACATTCACATTAAGAGTTCTGATCCTCTTGCCAGGATTTCTTAGCACTCAGTTGATGTCTCTGTTCTCTATGAATAGGTCCATCACAGTGGTACACCCTCAATCTGACGGTTCTCCTCTCTCTCTACCTTATCTGTAGTCTCCCCCCATCTTCAAGCCTCAACTGAATTTAATTCTACACATCAGTTAAATTGATCACTTTCCAGTGCTTATAGAGCTCAGGTGCACAGACAAGAGCAGGACTCCAAGGCAGTTGGCTACTTTGTTAGAAACTTTGTTACATTTTTCATTAACTTAGTATTGTAACAATGACCAGCAAGTTTAACCTGTCTGTGCTAATGGATTCTCTTTTCCTGAGGTTGGGTTATGGCGTCCACTGCTCAAAGCTAGATGTAGCAGTCACCAACACCCCAGACCTGTGGATGTAAATTCCATAATGTATTACTGATGTGTTCTGTGGTTGTTCTAAGTCAATTCAATTCATAGAATAAGATGTTAACTGTTAACACAGTTTATCACATCTCAACATTAATGGAGAGAAGGTCAGGGAGCCAGCATTCATGCTATTGACGTGTTGGAAAGGATCCCACCATTTTTCTTGCAGGACCTACCGAACTTCAAATCTAATTGGTCGTCTTCATTGGTTCATTGTTATAACTGTAAGTCAAAGGTTGAGTCAAGCCCAGTGTAGAGGCTGTTATGTGTGAAGCTTCACTTGTGTCTGCTTTTTGCCATGATGTTGGTTAATGAGTTGTAGTTTCCCTGGTAAACACACTAACCTCTTTCTCCGGCCTGGTCGGCTGCCATTCTTCTAGGGATCACTCATTCTGCAGAACATGTTCTTCACTGCCAGACTGAGTGGCGGGAAAACCCTGCACCAGTAGCCCGTTATGGTATTTATTTTGATAGGCAGAAGGAGCTTTTGAATTGAACTTCACAACTTTTCTAGTCTCCTATAAGTAAGGGTGGGTTTGCAAGAAAAACAGTTCCCTTAAATATGCACTGTTGTGTATTTAGTAAGTTAGCCTTTGAGCCAGACTGAGGTAGTGGGCCTGTTCCTAGTGTGTGAAAGGTAATACCCTACACTCTTTATTTGAAAGGTCCTAGTCCCCATCAGAAAACATGGTGCAGATTGTAAACTGTAGATCTAGCCTTGAAATAGGCTCCAGTGCAAACCACTGAATGACATCACATTTGTGTATTTCCTTGTTAATACAGCATGTCTCCACTAATTTGACCAGCTAGGGACCACTTGGGGCATCCCATTTCTATTAGTCACTTTATCCATTGCTGGACACTAATGTGTGCCCACGTTTGTCAATGTAAATATTTAGTTTTATTGTGTTTCATAATTAGATATTATGCCTGTATTGTCTCTTATTGTCTCTCTCTGAAAATAATTATTTTTGTTGATGAAAAAACATGTCTCAGCCTTACCAACAGCTGCATTTGTTGAGTAAGCTGTCCCTGTTTTACTTGTAATGGATGAAGAGTAAAGACTGTGCCATAAAGAAACCATGACCCTAATCCACAAGCATGATGATGTCCACAGAGAGCTCAAGCCATTGCCAGTGAACACTAGCGTAACTGATGAGGCAATCCTAAACCAGATAAAGAGAATAATGAAAGTGAAAGACAATGGCATCTAGGTCCAGCCAGCCGCCAAAGACTCACAAATGTGTACAGTGCTCAGCTCGAAATGTGTGCAGCTCAATCCCCCAGTGTCAAGGAGGAAAACTTGGTGAAGCATCCACTGTGTTGAAAAAGTGATCCCCACAGACTCACCTCAAACACCCAAACCCACAGTGACCGTGAACAGTGCTGTTTCAACATCTGCCAACACCAGTCCATGTCCATGGCAACCCCCCATCGACCTCAGTCACTTTGATGATGAAAAAAGGGAAAAGGTTAACAAATGCTTTGTAAAGAAGCTGGAGCTTTCACACATGGCAGCAATGACATTGGACGCATACCACGCCTGCAAATGTTGACCACCCTCCAGGACGAGATCCCTGTGCAGAGAACTTACTCGTCAGTCCCAAAGCCACTGTTTAAGGGGGTGAAAGAGTACACACAAGAACTGTTGTTGAGAGGATGGATAATTAAATCCAAGTCCCCATTTGCAGCTCCAGTTGTGTGCGTCAGGAAGAAAGATAGCAGCCCAGGATACAAGACCTGACAGACAGTCTTGGTGGTTATGCCTGGTTTAGTATCCTGGATCAAGGGCAAGCCTACCATCAGGGCTTTGTCGCCGAGGGTTTGAGACACTTCACCGCCTTCATTTCTCCATGGGCTCTAAATGAATGCGTTTGCATCCAATTTGAACATGTCGAGGTCATCCGCAAAGTCCTCCAGGCTCTGTAGCACCATGGAGTGAAACTAAGGCCTGAGAAATGCGAGCTTTTCAGAGAAGAAGTCAGGTATGTGAGTTGCCTTGTGTCAGCTGAAGGAGTTAAAATAGACCCACAAGACCTTGAAGCTGTACAAACCTTGAGGAAACTGACTGGGTTTCTGGGCTATTACTGCTCATACATTCAGGATTTTTCCAGGATTGCAAAAACCCATCTATGAGTTGCTCCAATCGAAGCCAAGGTTAGCCCAGATTTCAGCATGAGTCAGAAATGGCAAACGCCCACAATTGTCTCCTGTAGAGCCTGTGGACTAGACTACTGAGCATCAGGAAGCCCCTGAATGACTGGTCACCCTACCGACAAATCCAGCTATCTTGGCGTATCCTGACTTTAATTTGCCTTTCACACTACACACTGACGCATCAGACCAAGGTCTTGGACAGTGTTGTGCCTGAACGCGTTCAATGAACGATCGTTCATGAACTCGTTCATATTTTGGGCGAACGTGAACTGAACGTACTGTATTCTGCCTGATGAACGTTATTGTGAACGCGTTCATTCTGGCGTTTGTGAACGGCGCGTTCTCTCAGTTTAACGTCGTTCAACACAGTGCCAGATTCCCATCGAGCCTTCCAGGCAAAAACCGGCTAAAACACACCGTGAACAGGCCTTAATATGTAGCAGAAAAACACCCAATCTGGCTGTTGTGTATAAAAAGGACGCTGGACGAGAGGTTCGTGCAACTCGCTTCACTTTCGGTCAACACGAAACTTAACTATTTCAGACAGAAACAGCTGCATACCAAACATGCACTGGGGCATTACCAAATGAACACAGATTAATTCGTCCTGAACAGACATAACAGTTTTAAAACCAAGAAACAGCTGATCACTACAGTCAGTCCATCACTTCATCCGCGGACATTAAGATGAACAACTGAACAGCCGCTGAGATCCAGAAGATGCAGCGTCTCCTCGGTCTCTGTAGCTGTTTGATTGTGTTAGCTTGATGTTGTGTCGGCAGGCTAAGGACGGTCGCTACTTTCAAATTAAAAGCCCCCCAGCTAAGAACCCAGTTCTAAACTCCAATGGGGTGCAATGTAAAGCTCTTATTTTGAAGTCAAATTCGCTGTCAACTGCTCACAGCCAAACTCGAGCTCACGTCACGTCACATGTTTACGCCTACCTCAGAGGCGGCTTTTGGAAAAGGAGGAATATTACACCTTGGTTTTAGAAAGACAGGCCGGCACATTGCCGCACTTACCTTGGAGCAAATGTGCCGCCTTTTCTATCTACAAAGGGTTACTGGCAACACCAGCCACCACAAAGTCGCACCGCTGCTTGCGTCATCAATGTGCTCAGCATGGAGACAAAAACAAATGAAGGCTTCACCATCTGTTTTTTTATTGTGATGTATCTAAAAAGTTTTGGAGTGTTGTTGAATCTCATTTTTTGATGCTGCCAACTCTGTCCATTCTCTTACCCGGAATCCTATGCAAAATGTTCTATTCTCAAACAAAAATTTGCAAAATCACTACCTAAATTTACTCCTTTTCTCCTGGAACTGAGCTCTTTGCTTAAATATCTGATTTTGTTAAATAACAAAAAAAGTAATACCTTACTGAGTCATTATGTTTGTCATTATGTATGTTTTCCCTGAAGCCACTGTATGAACTATCTATTCATTTATTATTTTATTTTTCCCTTTCTTCTTCTTTTTTTTAAAATTACTTATTATTTATTTACTTATTTATGTTTTTTTATTTTTTTTATTTTTAATTTGTACTCTATCCTGTGCCACAAACCTGAAATGGCACATTGAACTAAAGCACCCGGCGAGCATTTCAAGGTCTGTGCAAGTGAATAAAAAATCAAAAGACATGGCAACAGCGAGCCAAAACAGATCCTCTAACACCCAGATCACATTAACAGTGTACAGTAGCGTCTCCACTGTCTTCATCTCCCAGCCGCAGCTGGACAACCTGGTTTTGCAGTATATTGTGGGAGAGCTGCAGCTTCAGTGTTAAAACTGATAAAATAACTGCTGTCTGTGGTTCTATATGGGCTGTGACAATCATTTTGAAAAATAATAGCTCGCATCAACATATTGGAAAAAAAAAGAACTATGAACTAGTTCATTTTTGGAACTGTGAACTTAGTTCAAATTTTTGAATTCATGAACTATGAACTGAACTAGTTCATTTTAAAATTTGTGAACTGAACTTTGAACTAGTTCATGTAGAAAGTGAACTTTCCCAACACTGGTCTAGGAGCTGTCCTATATCAGCCCTAGAATAGAATATTGAGAGTTGTTGGATGTCATGAGTAGAGCAAAGTTAAATACTCTAGGTCATCGGTGGGTTGGAGAACTACGGGCCTGGAAAAGTTAAACATTGACACAGACACATTGTCCCGCCTCCCCTTAGACATGGAGACATATGAGATGGCTTGTACGGAAGGGCTCTCAGATGAGGCAAGTGTGTGCGAGTTGGGATGGAAGTCAGGCAGCGGAACAGAAAGATGTGGCCTTGGTTGCAGCATTCAACATCTCTTCCTCAGACCTTCAACCACAACCTCGTTCTCACCTGCCAACTATCAGTCATGATTATCTTGTGAGGGCTCAGAGAGAGGATCAAGCCACAAGCCCAATATTGAGTTTAAGAAGTCAAGTGACAGATGAAATATGCAAAAATGTAAATGGAGCCACCCAAAAGCAGCTTCATGAGTTGAGTAGGTTATGCCTTGAAGATGACCTCCTTTACCCAAAACCCAACAAACACAAGCAGTTAGTTCTCCTTGTTAAACACAGGGCACTAGCCCTAAAAGATCTGCACGATGAGGTAGGCCATGTGGGTACAGAAAGAGCACTCCACTTGGTTGGGGAGATATTCAACTGGCCCTTTATGGCAAAAGAAATTGAGGACTATGTCACACAAAAATGTCCATGCATTAAATCCAAGAAGCCTGCATCATATGTCCGTGCTCCCATGGGTAGCATCATATCCAGCTCCCCTTTAGAGCTTGTTAGCATTGACTATTTGCATCTGGAAGTCTGTTGTCGAGGTTGTGAATATACCCTGGTGGTGGTTGATCATTTCTCAAGATTTGCTCAGGCATGTCCCACAAATAATAAAGGTGGAAAAACAGTTGGAGTTCATTTTCAGTGACTTCATTCCCTGATTAGGATATCCATCAAAACTATATCACGACAAAGGCTGTGAATTTGAGAAAAAAAACTGTTTCAAACATTGCAACAACTGTCTGGAGTAGTATATAGTATGTAGATAAACAGTAAATACTGGTTAAGTAAAAAATGGACAATGTTGACAGTAAACTGAAAAGATAAATTAATTAATTAAAATGACTACGGAAGTCTCAGACAGTCTCCCTGTGTCTTCTTTTTTTCTGTATTTCAGGACATACTGTATTTATATAGCTGAGTATGGGTGCTGCAGACCGGTACCTGTTACATTAGCATGATTCATGTTAAATGCAAATAATTGATTTAGACTTTTGATCTGCTAAGTTTCATTCCTAAAGTTGAAATTAATGAAGAATATTTCTTGTAATTAAGTATTGATTGATTTTTCAATATTGAATAGACCTCATCATTTCCCTTTTAAAGTTCTAATTTTATTCAAGAAACTTCCAGGTAATTAAAAGCTCAATCAAAATTAAATTCTAGTCTCTGGACTGAGGAACAGTATAAACTGAGTTGTGTCTGATTTCTTTTTCAACATCATCATCTGCAGCAGCAGCAGCAGCTCGCAATGACTAAAACTGGAGGGCGTGGCTGTTAGTCAGTCATCTTCGTAGGTTCATGCAGAGGAGGAGTCAGGGGTGGTTTCTCTTCATTCACAGACTGCGTCACTTCCTGTCCCTCCCTTCTCCTCTTCAGGTTATGCAATATTGTGCCTGCCTGTCTGTCTGTCTGCATGATCTCTCTCACTTTCTCTATCATCAGCATCCTTGCTCTGTCTCAGCTCAGTCTGTTACACCATCCACCATCTCTCCTCTTTCTAACTCCTTTTCTGCTGTATCACTCCTACTCCTCAATCTTATCTTTTCCTCTAATCATTGCAGCCAGAGATCCTCCCTCCTTCATGAAAGTGTGAATGTGCACGTTGGTCACATGCTGTGTTTGCATTAAGGTAAACAGTCCATGGGGAGTGCAAAAGAGGCCAAATGCATCGACCAAAATGTAATATTAGAACCTATCATATGACTATGATTTATCTTTTTATAAGGTTAAAAAAATATCTGCATTCATGTGAGGATAACTGATTTTAGAGATTAGCCACAATGTCATCTGGACCTAAAAACTATCTTTCATGTTGCTATTCAAACTGCAAACAATGACTGCTGCACGGAAGACAAAGGCTTTGTCTGGCTGTATTTTGTATGGATATATGCTGTTGTTTTAAGGAGATCTCGGCATACATCCAACCATGTTTGTGGCGACAAAACAGGTATTGTAAGCCAAACTATGATGTTCCTAACCCTAACTAAGTACTTTTGTGCTTAACTTCACCAGTTCATCAGTACAGTTTTATGATAAAAGAAAAACAGAAATTGAACCTAAAGAAACAAAGTAAAAAACTGTTTTAGATTTACATTGATAGAATGCTACAGAACTTTAGAAAAATTAATAAGAAGAAATACAATTAATAATGACTATGAAATATTCCAATCAAACTCATTTTAAAGAGATAGTTGCAGGTTGCTGTATTTTGATGGCCCATATCAGAATGAATATTATTTCATAAATCAGCTGTATGATATTGTTTTAAGTCCAATAGTTTATGATGTTTAACAGCTGTTTTAAATAGATACAGCACACCTGTCAGCAAAACGGCTGCTCATAAGCACATCTGGCAGTTAAAAATAATCCATTACAAGATAATATCCTGCACTAATACTCATTATGCATAGGCCCCTGTGACTGGTGAATTATTATTATTATTATTATGATCATTATTGCTAATATTATTATTGATAACATTATTATAACAGTATAAGCTGTTAAAGGCATACTGTGCAAGATTCATCATACTCTGTTGGTCCTCACATCATTCAAAGTTGGCCGCTCCTCCCTGGTTCAACAGGCAAGACAGAGAGAGTCAGCAGTGGTGCTCGAGTGTACTAGAGAGTGAATACAGAGAGGGAGGAGCATTAGTGAAAGGTTCTGATTGTTTTACATGGTTACATTTTGAAGCACTAATGAAAACGCCCACACCTATGGACAACCCTCAAGCCTCTCTGCTCTGCGTGTGTATGTAGCTCGACCCCGCCTTTGGTCAACGGTACACAGAAAGAGATTTTTTGTTTTTGCAGGGGCTGTTGTTATTGGCTGGGGCCTACACAGCACAGGCTACAGGTCGACACCCAGAAATGTCCAGAACACAGAAAACATAGCATACTAAGGAAATAGCAGCAGGGAGCAGGGTATCTTAGATAAAGACATGCCACACATGTCTTGTGGGTCAAACATATTGATTGTGAGGAATTGTTTACTGTGTACTGTAAAGTTTGTTGTGATTTTAGGACAATTCTGCATAGTACAACATACCTTTGAGGAACATTATTTACTGTTGTAGCAGCTTGGGGCGGAGCTAGTTTGATTTTTTTTTTTTTTAAATACAGTTGAATAGTTCAGCCCACTCATTACCAGCTTGTGAGTTGGGCCACTCCAAATCATCAGAAGATAAATCTGAGGGGCCATCAAATGATTAACAGGAGATGAAAGGCGGAAATGCAAAGTCCTGTCACACAAGCTTAAGTTAATATTTGTATTTTTCTCTAATATTACTCTTATGGTGAAGCCAGCTGAGAAGTTTAGAGGAGAATTCACTCTTTGGTGGAGAGACCTGAAACACGACAAAAGGCTAAACTGGACACTGTGTGTGAACCACTGCATCAATGTAATTTAACAGAAAATGTAATCTGAAAGGTAACAAGTAACTAAAGTTGTTACATTATGTCGGGTAAAAAGTACAATGTTTTTCTCTGAAATGTAGTAGAGTAGATGCATCAAGTAAGCCAAAATTCTGTTGTATTTGAGTAGATGTATTTTGTTTACTCTTCATAGCTGGTTTGGGTTCATATCCATCTCAGAGGATGTCACAGTGATGCTGCTGATCAGATATCTACAAAGGCAATAATGTGTCTCTCTGCGCTATTCCTTCATTTTTAGCCACACGAGAAATGTCACTCCAAATTCTCCAATTATGTTATTATTTATGCTGTGCTGTCCTCAGGGGCGCCACCAGGGATTTTGGGCCCCATGAAAAAAAAATCTAGTTGGGCCCTTGTATAGGTTGCCCATGTCTCAAAGGGCCCCCTGTCAGTGCCGGGCCCTTGGAATCGTCCTAACCTTTCCCCCCTGGCGGCACCCCTGGCTGTCCTAACCCTCCTTACAAAACATAGTGTCTGTGATGATCACCACCTCTGTATGCAAGTGTCGGGATTTGGGCCACACAGAGCAGCTGTTGGAGTTGAAACTATACTTTTTTCGCACGCACCAATCCAGACGAGTTTAACTCTTCAACCATCTGATGACCTACATAAGGAGTGAACCCCTGCAGAGCCGGGGCTTAACTGAGGGATTGACACACTGATACACTGGATATAGCATGTTAATACTGGTCAGCAACTCTCTGTCACACATACAGACACATTAACACACATACTTGCACTCATTCACAATAGAAATATGTGAGCAAGCAGTGGCAAAAACACACAAATATTCACCATCACCTCTACTGAACACTAATTAAAATCATATTAGAATATTAATGAGGCCGTCTTTCTGAGCCAATGCCAACAGCTATAGTATAAGTCAACATATCTAGTTGGGTTGTTGAGGAGCAGCATGAAAGGGTTTTGGGGGTGGGGAGAAACAGGGCCGGGAGAGGGGAGATTTAGAAGAGAGAGTTTTAAGGCTGTAAGGGGATTTGGGCCGAGGCTGCACAGGGGGTTTCTGGGTTAGACGGGTAGGAAGTGGGGAGAGAGGAGATGAAGATAACAGGGCATGGGTGAGGAAGGGATAAGGCAGGTGGTGGGAATTTCACTATGGTGATGTAGAGTGGAGTTAGAGCAAAGTAGACCATGCAGTCGATCTTAAACACAAAATATGATGCATCAGGGTGCCTGTATAGCTGAGCTGGTAGAGTGCATGGGATGCATGCTCTACCAGCTCAGCTATACAGGCACAGGTATGGAGGCTGAGCCCACAGCAGCGGCCAGGATTACATTCTGGCCTGTGGCCATTTGCTGCATGTCTCTGTACAAACAGCCTAGTCAGCAGGATATGATGTTAGCAGTTAGTGTTTCTGCACACCACAGATACGTCCCAGGATGACATTTGTACTAGAACTGTGAAGTAATTAAACATTTTTACCTAATTGATTATAAGCTTTGTGGTTAATTGAAATTAATGACATATGTGAGTATTTGCTGTAAGCATTCAAAAATATTTCAGTGCAAATTGATTTAGCTAGATGAGTGAGTGAATGAATACATGAATGAATGAATGAATGAATGAATGAATGAATGAAGATTCTAAACTTTAAAAGGAGCTGATATTTTAACCCACTCCAGTGTATTTTGGTATTTTTTTATGATCTTTCCTGACAATGTTTTATAATTTTTCAACAAATAACTTCATTTTGTGCTTATAATTAAATAACCAGTAAGCTGTCTCTAAAATACAGTAGAATTGGGACTTTTATGTCACCCACCAAGCTTGGCCTCTGGTGTCTTCAGAGTGACGAAGCTCCTTTAAGAACAGGGTGGTTTGTGGTGACTGAGAGGAGAACGGTCGGTGTCTGAGCAGTAGATATACAGTACAGGTTACAGATTGACCATGATTAAACTATTCACCTCTTTACTACACAAGTAACTGATATATACATTCTTTTTGTATCTATGCTAATATCCATGCTATTGCTATCCATGCTAGTGATGTTAATCATGCTGCAGCAATGGTATATCATCTGACTATTCATCACAGCCCATTCTCAGTTTGAGAAAGAATGGTTTCACAGGTAGAGACACTGGCTGGCTGATGTGGGACTTTTCCATTCAGTCAACTCTGCAGCGTTGAGTTATCTGCCTCCATCATATTTACAAAGCTGCTGCGGAACAGGTTCAGTGATGTAAGGTAAAGGGGTGTCATAAAGCGCAATAAATCTGCATTATCTTTTTTTTATGCATTATTTTTTCTGTAATTAATCACAATTAACAAGTTATTCTAAAGCTGTGACAAAAAGAAACTGAAAGTTTGAACATATCTGTGGTTTTGCAGAAAGGTAACTTGCTAATATTTATTGTGGCAATTGAGTTGGTATGAACCCAGACCCTCAGCATTACCATCTTAATAAAGCATGGAAAGGATAAGAAAGGATGACAAGATGAGAAAGGAAGAATGAAACAGGAGGGAGCTGGAAGATGACGAGGCAGCATGATTGTACCTGTTTATGCAGGCAACCAGCCATGCAATAGTAAATACAAACTGGTGGTATCAACATTTATTTAAATATTGAATTATTAATTAATTCATTTTCAACTGATGCCTTACACACTTTGATACAAACCACGGCTTTCAACACGATCACTTTCAAACCTCAATTTAATGCCAGCCTGAAAAGATGGTAAGCTATTGCCGTTCTTTAGGCAGATAACTAGTGTATTGATTTTAAATCTAACTTCCCCAATTTGTGAGTGAGCACAGATGAAACAAGAAAGTGTGCTTCATGCTGCTCCTGTGAAAACCAAAGACTGTCGCTGTGTCTCAGGGTCTGCATCCTTCGAAGGACCCGTTCTTTACAGTCTTTGAAGGCGAGTCCTTTGGAGAGACCTTGTTAACTGCGTCAACCATTGTCAAATGGCACAGTCTAGCCTTTGGAGCATTTCCTGGTTGCATCACATCATGTTTTATCCTTACGTCGAGATTTCTGCCACCCAGGCACACGAAAGTGACAATCGACCCCACACGATGTCGCCATTTCTCTCTTTCTTTCTTCTTTTTCGGGCACGCAAAGAAACTTGGGAAATGTGAGGCCACAAAGGATAGTAGCTGTGCATCCTCCAAAAAGAGGGAAAAGGAGGCTGCATTTGTGGGCTGCATTTGGAGGAGCCTTTGAATTGGGACAGCCTTTGCGCAGCGTTGTGACGTAATTGGCCTTCAAATGCTCCTCCGAAGGATGCAGACCCTGAATTGAGACGAAGCATGTGTGTGGGACAGCAGTATGGATCCTAACAGTGCAGATATAGTATAGATGCACAGCACCTCCTAGTGGACTAAAGGCTTTTCTGCAACTTTAGTATGATTTAAATCTTCTGATTTCCTCTGCTTTTTAAATGGTGTATCATGCTGACATTGCAACTGGCTAGAATGCTGCACAGTCACTCCACATAACGTCAAGTGATCAAGTTCAAGTATGATCACTGATACAAAGTTTTTTAAAAAAAAGTTTTGATCAGTACCAGATTGCATTGTCTTTGGGAATATAAAGAAATGAAATTAATTTGGAAGGTGATATGTCAACAAATAAGTACGGTGGTATTCAGCTGCTCCTTAACCCACTTTTATGCCTATAAGTATGCTGGATTATTTGAAGGCACTCAAAGAGTTCATATTCTTTTAATGTTGGCTACAAAGGCAATATAGAAGTCATAGAAAGTCTCAGTTTGATCTAAAGATGGTAAAATACCATTTAGTTTTGTGCAAAACTGTGAACTACATAGCCTTATCCAATACATGCCACCAACACCAACTGTCACCTTGGCACAGAAATATTATTAAAAAAGATGAAAATCAAACAACTGTTACAAGAAAGGAGTTTAAAAAAAAAGAGTTAGTTTGTTCTTTGAGCTCGCTAATATACGTGAAAGTTATGAGGTCTGGTGAGCATTAAACAAGACAACAACACATAGCGACTGTTGGGTGTGTAGCCTAGTTCTTCTGATTATGTACTTTCAAAGTCTTTTATTACTATGACAAACTGCAGCAAACCGCGTTGAAAAGAATGTGTGACTTTGCCTCCCTGTTATGATTTAGTGGCTTGGGAGTGATTCTTCCTCTGTTCAGTTGCAGAAATCTCTGCCATCTGATACTTCTACTTTAGAATAGCTGAGATACTGCATTTGTGGGCATCTGTTTGTAAGAAACTGGGAGGAAATACTGTTTCTCCCTGATTAATATATGTGTGCTCTGATGATTAGTTGAATGCTGTATATTCTCTGGATCAACAATGTCAATGCTTTGTATATAACACCGAGTTGTATCATCTACTTGACAATTACCAAATAGCCAATTAAAGAAATGTTCATAAAACGACTTAGGGCAAACTGGAGACAAGTTGCAAATGGTAAAACCCTTGATTTAATGCTACACACATTTAGCCTGTCTGTTTTAGCTGACCACTTCTGATTTACAACACTGATCAACTCATCAAGATATGTCCTCTTTGCTGTGATTAATATAGCTCTCTGTCACTGGAACAGAGCACTTCATCAATCAGGTACAGTCATGAAGTCAATTACTCAGATATTGTATAAGTACCACTACAACTACAGTATTTTAAAAAATACTACTTTGAGTACAGAAGACGTAACAGGAGGATGTAAAGGTATCAAGAAGTCTGGAAAAGAAAAAAAAAATCACCCCTGTGACTGATGTTATTATAGCTAATACAATTAACACCGGTGCATCTCTGCATTAGCAGCCTTTTAGTCTTGTAGCTGGTCGAGGTGTAGCTAGTTTGAACTGCTCAGTGAACAATTATGTGGTTAGGTCCAGTGGGTCCTGACGTAGGGCCTGGTCCTCTCCTAAGGGTCACAAGACAAATCTGAAAGGGAAAGTATAAAAAGAAGAAAAAAATAATGTTGTGCATTTTGCTGTCATCTGTGAAATACTGGTTTATCAAAACCACTTTGGGCCTGTTATTGAAAGTGGAAAATGACAACCCTTGCACCGGACTGCATCACCACTGAGCCTTCATTTTCAACTGAGATTTTATTCCCAGTGGCTGGAATGAAATAGCATAGTGGAGGCAAATGTAATAGGAATCAAGTCTAAATCCGACTGTGTCTAAATTCTACAGTCATTACATTTTGAAATCAACATTTGTGTCATAATCACACTTTATAGCACAGAACTTGTTTATTACCAGTTTCAATGACAGCATCTGAGAAGTTTAAAAGGGAAGTGTCTCTCATAGAGATCTAAAGGTTTTTGTGAGGGGCCACAACTCAAAAAAAGCTGTGGACCATTGTTTTAATATCTTTACCAAAGTGACTCATGTTGTTTTTAAAATCTGCATCTGCAAAGTAAGTATTAAATTTAGTGATTTTTCTCTTAATTGTAATAAGGTATAAAGTAGCAGAAAATGGATATATTTGAGTAAAGTCAAACACCTCAAAACTAGACCTACTGTTAACAACACAGTGCTTGAGTAAAAGTACTTTTGCAGATACATTCCACCAGGGTGAAAAGGTTTCTCTTAATAATTCATCTTGATGCTGCTGAGTCATGCAAGCACGGCTGCACAATAACACATCATCTCTGCCCTGTCTGGTGTTTGAAAAGGACATTCACTCAAATATGAGGAGTCCTACAACCAAGAAATGCTCTCTCAATGTTGGCCTGAACGAGACACATTTAAAATAACTTCCATATTTTAGAGACAATAATCAAAGATGTTCAAATAATGCAATAAAACATGTTCTGTTCAGACGGGAGTCCAACTAAAGACTGGCTGATGAGGGAGGACTGTAGCTGCTACTTGTTTATCACAGATTAATATTGATGAATAGAACCAGATACTACAATACACCAACGTTTTACAGGCTGCATGTGTTACTTACTTTACAACTCAAAAATGATTTATAAATGGAAAATAATCCTTTTTCTTCATTGTCATGCCTTCAGAGGCTCTGAGACACACAGGTCTGTGTTACTCACACATTCCCTTCCTCACAGCCTGGTACTTTCTCTTTCTTTCATCGCTCCATTCATTCTGGTTTCCTCTTTCACCTCCATGTTTGTATGAGCAAGTCTTCGGGTGATGCATGTTTCATTGTTGAATGTTGCTCTCTGCTTTTCAGCACCTTTCTACCAGTTACAGTAGAAATGTAACTTAGTAGATGAAGCCAATGACACACACACTCACACACACACACACACACACACACACACACACACACACACACACACACACACACACACACACACACACACACACACATACACACACACACACATGCACTCACACAGATGGACATGAGTTTGACAAATTTCAAATTTCCTCTGGGAGAAGGAAGCTGATGAGTGTGTGTCATTATGTGACCAACAAACATGACTAGCTTCAAAGGGGCTCACCGACTAAATGAAAGAAAAACAACGATGCAGGAAATCATGCTTTTGTTTTTCTGTATGTGAAGGTTGATGAGGAAGACACATTCAGCCTATTACACAACCTGCAACACTTTCGAGTTGTGTGCTCATCTGGTCCTGTGTATAAAGGCACACAATTATTACACCAGACTCCTATATGTCTGCAATAGTAACCTGTCAGTTATAAAATAGCAGTTTAGCAATTTATAACAACCTACTTTTGGTTCATAATATGTTAATTTAAGATTTAACTTTCATAAAAATCTAAAACTTGTGTTTGATTGCCAATGCACCACAATTAGCTAAATCTTAATTTACAAGCAGAAAAACAGAAAAAAATGAGAATTATTAACCATAATATTGTTAAAATGTAATTGTCAAGAGTTACATAATAAGATTGATATCATTTTGGTCTCTTTACAGTAAATATGGTAGCAGTTAATCAGCTTAGCCCAAGGACTGGAAACAATGGGAATGGTCTTTGTTTGCTTTGGACAGAGCCAGGTTGGCTGTTTCCTACGCCTAAATGCTATGCTAAGGTAACTACTGCCAGCTCCAGATATAGAGGCAGAAATTTGTGAACATATGTGAGGGGAGTAAAAGACGGGATGGCATGAGGAATAAACTACTTTCACCAGAGCTCCAGTTCATTAATACGCATGTGTAACTTTCCAGGTAATTTTATTGACAGCATTTCCTCATTATGCTAATACAAAAAATACTTTGGTCAGAATGTTGTTTCCCTCAAAATGTTTACAATTAGCTGTATATTAACATTTTAAAATTTCTTGGTGACAGGGCTGAATGTTAAATTATTCCCCCAAACATACATTTAAAAAGTCTGTGGTCCACATCAAAGCTTTACCCCACTTGACCAGTGGTGTACCTTTCCACTAAATTTCAAAACATATTTCAAATTTCTTTCAACAGTGGTTAAATGTTCTAGTCTGCAGTTGGTTTTGACTGTAACATCCAACCTATGATAATAATAGGATGAAGATGATAATGATATATCTTTCACTTCAACTCTTGTTGCTCATCTAGCACATCCTGATTCTCCATCGTTGACTTTCCCTCATGGTCATCTGAATCTTGATCAGGGATTATAGGCTCCCATATGTTTCTACAACATCGTATCTAATACTCTACTCCACTACACACACACACGCACACACACACACACACACACACACACACACACACACACACACACACACACAGGGCTTTGTTTCACCACACAGACAGGCAGACATACATAAATGCACACACGGTCCACACATTTATATGTGTAAAATCTATTAGTGCAGCCACATGAACTACTGCCATTTCCTGTGTTTCACATCTGATTTTATTCACTTATTACAGGATTTGAAGATTTTTACCACATTTAATTTGAAGTGTTGTTTGTGTGGAGTCCAAAACTGCCAAAAGAAAATGACATTTATCCATTAAGAAAAAAAATGATTTCCCTCTATTTAGCTCATCACCTCATTTTCAACACTGTAGTCTTCTTGTCTTCTCGCCTTAGCACACAGTTAATCTACATATCAGAAAAAAAGTCTATTTATCTTCAATTATCTTTATTTTTATCCTTCCTTTTAATTTTTTATTTGTGAATACACTGATTGGATGTAATTGGGAAAAACATGAAATTAATTAATAAAAAAAAAAGGTTATTTTGATTTCTTTTTTAACCAACTGATTAGAGGTTAAGAATAAAGCCTGACAATTCTTTTCACACACCATTTTAATGTTTAATTAACTGTATTACTTGAATGCAAGCCCAAATCAGTTAATATAGAATAGAGTGAGTAGAACAATATTCTGAACTGCTGAAAAGCTTAATTTACCTAAACAATGGCGTTACCTCCTTTTTCTGTTAGATAGATAGATGAGTGTTGTACAGTCTGATGGCACCAGGAAGGAATGGTTTCCTGTGTCGTTCCTTTAGGCAGCTGGGTTGAAGTAGTCTGTTGCTGAAACTGCTCTTAAGCTTGTCCAGAGTTTTGTGGGGGGCGAGAGACACGGTCCATGATCTCCAGCAGTTTTGCCAGCATCCTCCGCCACCTCCTCCAGGGTGACAAGCTCAGAGCCAACAACAGACTCTGCCTTCTTTATGAAGTTGTTCAGTGTGTTGGCGTCCTTCACTTTGATGCCCGCACCCCAGGATCTGTGCTTTGTGTCTCTATTAACTTTTAATCAAATCTTTTTTAAGCATCAAGTTGCAACGAAAACGTGATGATTCCTTTGTCAAAAGCCATCTCTGTCAACAACATTCAGACACATTGTTAGAGCACAGAACCTCTTTCAAAAATCAGTTTTTATTCAGATAAATCAAAAGGTGGATGGTTTACAATCAGTTACAATTATTTGACCCTGTGACTGTCCAATGATTTTCTTTAGTTGGTGCGTTAGCAAGCTTTCTAGCTATTTAGCCAGGCAATTAACTGAATGCTGCAGTGCTAATTGTGATGACTCATAAACATATGCATTGGTTTGTACTAGACTTAAAACTGAGTTCAGACTGAAAAAAAAAAAAAATCTTAATTTGGAGGAGGCATGATAAGATAATTAAAACATAGGAGTGGATATGGCACACACACACATGTGCATGTGTTTAGCATCTATCATCTAAATGTTTGTTCAGTTTTTGTAGCCAAAAACACATTGTGTAACATTTAATCAAGTCGCAGGGGCGTCACTAGGTTTTAAGGACAGGGAAGGCTTAGCCCCCAAGAGATGCACAGGATGTGAGCGAACGTACCGCACGAGCACATTTCAGCTAACAAAGACTGAGAAATGACTTATCATTATTATTTTAGTCTGTTTTTTTAATACAGAACAAGAACAAACACAGGTTTGCACAGTAACAGTATGTTTACAGCATAATTGTCTGCTCCCAAATATTTTGAAGTCACACAGATTACATTTTGGGCACATATGTGACTAAAATGGTTGTAATTTCAAGCCCTGAAAAATATTAATTACTTGAATTAAAGTAATATAAAGATACTCTTGAAAATATTTGGGTCAGGCTAATTTGGCTTTTATATAAATATATCTTAGCTTTCTCCACTTTCTAATCGTTACTCTCCTCAATAAAAGCTCAAGTTAAATAAGTCTTATATGGTGCACCTTGACTGAAATGTTTCATATTTCATATTCATATTGAGTTCCATAAAATTCCAAGACTGTCTGCATCACAAATGACTCTATCCTGTGAAATCCTTTAGACTCACCTTTCCAGTAGAGGTCTCTCCCCTCTCACTCCCTGTGCTCCTCTGCCCTGACTCCTACAGGTCAGTAGGGGTGGTGGAGTGATTATTATTAGTGTGTTATTATTATTATCCACTGATGATAATCATATGTGAATGAGCTCAGCTCCTGTTTCACCGTGTGCATCCATGCGTAAAGTCAGAAACACAACACTGATGCTCTGGAAGGAAGTCACCCAAAGATAGTAAAAGAGTAAAAGTAAAAAGAGTGCACACGTAGCTCTATAAACAACCAGGGCCTTCACAATGCAGTTCAGACTAACTAGCTAGCTAAGTAGCAGCGTTCTTTTTGAGCTGGAATGTAACTTTTGACCGCGAAACAACAAAAGTGAGACGTGCACAGAGATTGTATAGTGTGCAAGCTAGGTTTTTATTTGTCCAACTAGGAGCACTTGGTTTATTAATTACATGGGAATTCTGCTGTTAGCTGTTAGCTGGAGCTAACTGATTGTTACTACCAGCAGTGATGAATACTTACTTTCTTGATAAACTTTCTTATATCCATTCTTCTTCATTCACATTCTTCTCCTCGTGCTGTTCTAGTTGCTCTGTGGCTTCAAGGTACACAAGCTGCAGGTACCGAGTGCAAGCAAGGTCGCAGGGAAAACGCGGACTGGATTTTCAGTGATGTGCTCTATATGAACAAGTGGAATGGATTGGATAACGACACACTGAAGGGGCTCTCTCTACCTAACACTATGAAGTGAAGGGAAGCTGACAGATTTATCATCATATTCAAGTGAATGATGACAGGTTATATGATTATTTATTTAAACTCATATTCTGGCCACTTTATATTGAATTTGATGGCACTTTTTTGTAAAAAAATAAAAATAAAAATAATAATAAAAACACTAAATTATTTAGGGGGGCTTAAGAATGGGGACTTCAGCCCCCCTAAAATAGGTGTAATGACGGCAAGTGGATATTTGGTTCACATCAGAATAAAAATCTTAACCCTTTAGTTGTTTTGTCATCAAGATCTCTACAGAACAGTCTGCGGCTCAGTCTATTGATACAACAAAGGGTTCCGACCCTTGGCATGATCACTCAACACACACACACACACACACACACACACACACACACACACACACACACACACACACACACACACACACACACACACACAAGACTCTGCAGGTCTGTTATAATTTCATCATGTAGCAGGATATCCTACCATCACAATATAAACACTCACAGAGGGTGCAGGGGTCTCTCCTTACTTCCTTCTTCCCAGTATCATGTTCTCCTTGGTTCAGTCTCCGCTTGTCTCCTTTACACTCTGGACACAGGTTAGGTTTGGATTAAGACATGACAGCAGCAGTCTGACAACCCTACAAGTCACTTTACCTGTAATGTACTGTAACCAGTACAACTGGAACTTCCTCACCACAACTTTAATGTTACTCTCCTGTATGGTATTTTTACATGCTGTGAGTAAAGTGGCCTTCAAGGTAATTTCTTGTACTTACCAGGGCCGGTCATACTCTCACTCTAAACTGTAGCAACATTATTAAAGTAAATATCTATTTCTCTGCAAACACTTTATGAATCATGATCATTCACAGATTTGGGGTTGAAGATATTCAAAAATTAACAAGTGTGTGTGTGTGTGTGTGTGTGTGTGGGGGGGGGGGGGGGATCTCACAGACTTGTTGTATGTCTATACATCAGACAGTGTAATTTTAGGAGTTGGTTTGTCTTGGCCAACAATGTGAATAAATTACAATAAATTACTGAGAGGTCTCATTCCATCCAGAGAATAGTATTCCACTCTGCCAGACAGGCAGGGCCTCACACACTTCCTCTCTCTCTCTCTCTTCAGTCAGTTTCATTTTTGAAGGGGACTGACTGAAGGCATCTATTTTTACTCTATATTTGTGTCTGTGTTTTGTGACAGTTTAAATAATACAAATCTGGAAAAAAAATATTTGTCTCGTCAGTTAACCAGATACAACAATGCCCTTTCTTCGAATGTCCATTGGATTTGTGCATTAATTGTGCACGGTAATGGAAATTCACATGATTTTTCAAGTCTCCCTAGCAATCACATTAAAAGTAGGTGATTCTGTAATGTTCATTGAATCAGGGGGGTTAGTGTGAACTTTTATTTTGCCATCTGTGAACGATAAACAAGGTATGATTTATTTGCCAGGCAAGAAGTCTGACTCTTAATTTGTTTCTTGATCAGTCTGCTTTTTGTCATGCCATTGGCTTCCATTCAGACCAATACCTAATATAATATCCTCTGCTGTGGTCTGGATATAGTGTGTTGTAGTAATGAGTCCTAGAACCCGGAAATCAGTCTGTCACCTTAACTGTCCTCCAGGTTACGTCACATTCGGAAATCAACACTTCTCAACTGGCAGGACGGCGGCAAGCGGAACAAGCAACTGCAGGTGTCTGCAGTTTATAATCAGTTGAGACATGTACCTGATTCAACAGTTCATATAGTTTGAATTTACACTTGGAAATTAGACTGAGATGAACTTGATTCACAGAGGGCTTAAAATAAAGATCAAATTTATTTTGCAGTTAGTGCTCTGCATTATTTCAGCTGCTTCCTGTGTCCTACATTAAGCAAAATATCTTTGAAACGGATTTCAAACCGTTTTGCTGGATGATCATTTTATCTTTTTCAAAGGCCGATCTCTGGAGACACTGTTTCATTCCCAGTTTTATCACTAGTTGGACATGTCGGGATGTGATGCTCCTGCTGATATCCTGATGATTAATTCTCTGCAAACATAGCTTCAAACTAAACTTCTTCTGGGTTTTTTTGTGAAACGACAACCTTAAAGTTCAAACTGCGCCTGAGTTCACAGTATGAATACACTGTGTACTGTGTATTCATACTGTGTACTTTGTATTCATACTGTGTACTGTGTACTTATGCTGTGTACTGTGTATTCATACTGTGTACTAGTATAGTATCGACGCGCACAAGCCATCTGACCATCAGCACAATTTACTGGCTTTAATGGCTTTAAATACCACCCCAATAACCTGGTTTGCATATAAATAGCAAGAATTTAGTTTAGTTTTGTCAGCGGAAAAAAAGAAACATATTTTTATGGACTGTGAAATTAGAGTGATAATACAGTGAAATAATCTTACTTTATATAAAGAGCATTATGATTATGATTATGATAATGCATATTGACACAAACATATTAACAGAAGACCGTAAAAACAAGGCTATCAACTCACACATCATTATCTATTATTTGGATTTTGTTTTATTATTGATGTAATCCCAACACAATTTAGTGGGAAAAAACCCAGCTCTAAATAAAATTCACCCAAATTCACACTTTTTAAATCCCTTTTTGCCAACTCACATGCATGGTATGCATGGTGTTAAAGATGTTTACCTCTCTCTGGATTTTTATACATTTAAAATCTGCGTGCAAAGTGGCGATGTATAAAAAATGCATACCTATACACAAAGTCTCACGGCCCGTAGATTGTTATATGTTTGTGTATGTGCATGGTTTATAAATTTAGCCACACAAACCAAGTAGGAAGTCGCCCCTAGAAACTGGCAAAAAACTATTAAAAATAAATACATATATTTGACAGGGGATTGGTTTGGAAAGTGCTACTAGTTACCTTGTGAGCTACAGGTGGAACTGCTCAATCATGTGATGCTACCAGCAGAGAATGTTGGTAAATCAAACTTTTTCTGAAGCCAGGTGGGTGAAGAGTGAAAACATGTTGCAACCAGCTTCCTGGCAAGGTAAACTGAGCTGTTCAAATGACAAAATGTCCCCAATACGCTGCTAGAAAAGATATTTTGGAGAGCATTATGTTTCCATCAAGATTTGTTTTGGGAAATTGGTAGAGATGTTGGGTAAAATGGAAGTGGATCTTTGCCAAACAAGAAAAAAAATATATACTTTTATATCACTTCATCTAATGCACCAATAAGAGGGCAGCACCCAATTCAAGATTTGTCCATGTGCATAGCTGCAAAAAAATCCAGAAAGTCAAATACATGGTAAGCTACGTTTTGATAGATGCAATGATGATAATAATAAAAGAAGAAGAAGAAGAGGAGAAAAGCTTCATGTGATAATTTGGTTTGGTTTTCTGACTGCCCAGTCGGAACCTACTTGCCTATTGTTTGTGTACCACCCGGCCAAGTGACCGGACGTTTACCTCCATTACCTCGCTGTGTTTACCTCCACAGTCAGCCCAGAATAACCTGTCACTCAGCAGTCACTATTCATCCATTTCCTCCAATAGCGTGACTCTGTTGGACAAGGGGGCGGGAACTGGATTTAAACAGGATAGAATGAGGAAAACAAGATGTGACGGAGAGAAGGGTTTCACAAAGGACAGGAAACACAGAGACATGTCAAACAGAACAGGAGGGAGAGATGGAGGGAGGAAGGCGAGGAAGAAAGAGTACGAGAGAGGAGGAAGAAAGCTGGAACAACAGAACAGACGGAGTAATGAAGCCAGAAATGAAACAAAATAAAGAAATAATATCCCGACTTTAGCTTTGAAGTCCACTTTTAGATAGAAGGTGGTTTGTTGTGATTATGACATGACTTGAGAAACAGTGGTAGCTTGCTGAGAGTGCCCTGACAGACCAAGTGATGAAAGTTTTCTAATAACACAAGTGAGTCAAAGCTTTTGGTTTTGAACAGCATGAGTCAGCAGACTGACAGACACAGCTTTGATCTCCAAATTTGAATCTCAGCGTATGAAGAATATTACATTCATCTAATTATTGAAAAATAAAAACAAAAACATTGTGCAATTCCCTTTGCAATAGTTTACAAGATCTGAAGTATTCAAATACCAAAATAAAGTACACTTTGACCTACAGTCTCAGGATCACAATAAAGTACAAATAAATAAACACCTGACCGGTGAAGCTTGTTGGTCCAGACAGCTCCAGAAAAATGACAATTAGTTACAAGTAGAACCTCGTCATTGTGATCCTACATTACTTTGATAAGCAAAATGTTATCAATGCTGTCAGAAATGGCGAAAATAAGTTATAATTAAATGATATCTATCACCTATACATGAGTGGTGTTAAGTATTGAAATTAGGTTGTATAAGAGGTCAGAATTGATATTTCTCCATTCTAGAGCAAATCAGCCACCACACAGTTGACAGACACTGTCAGAGACTAACTGGTGAGCATTGTGGAGCATTTAGCAGCTAGAGTCGGATATTTCTCTCAGGTAGAGACCCAAACAGAGCTAAAAGTGGGTGACTATTGGGCTAACATTCATCAGGAGGAAGCAAACATGACTTCACGAGAATATTTGACATGTCAACTTAAAGCAACATTATATGCAATATTTTCTTTAAATATTTACCTTCAAATAACAGCTTCAGAATTATTTTGATGTGTACAGTGTCTTGTTGTCAGGTGAATGATGTTTCTATCTCAGCCACTCTGGCCCCCTATTGCTTGATACTGCACTATGTACAGTTGCTTCACTGAGAGGGTAGGATGCCAGTGTTACATACGTGTTTAAACATATAACATTGTTATTACTAAATGAGTGTTGTTTGTAGTAGCACCTACATTAAATCTGACAAATTGTTACAGACTTGAGATTTGTATTTACGAAAGTGGTGTCGCACTCAGAAACTGGGGAACAACAACAACAACAACAAAAAATAAGACAAAGAAAGACACCATGAAACAAACAACAAGCTCTATTGTTGGAAAAATTACTTTTTTTCATGGTTTCAGAAACTAATTTAATGGCAGACAATGCAAAAGGAAAATGTGCTTTTACGGGCTCAAACATTTCAGACTCACAGATGTAGAGGGCATGAATGAGAATGTGACCATGCAGATGTAACCTTTAGCAAAAAAAGAGAATGTTTTCCAACAACTATAATTGCGTATTTAAGGTTGACTTAGCTTTACTGTATATCTCCAGACAATTAAAAGCCTCAGTATTGCATGCCAACATACTGAAGTTCAAATACTCTCTATGGCTTGTTTGAAGTGGGCTCTGTGTTTTGTAACACAGAGTGACAGAGGTAGGAAGTATCTTGATGAGTATCAAACATGCAAGCTAATACACACAGACATTTAGTGTACTTTTTGCTCTTAGCTCTCAGATGTATTGTAACATATCTGCGTGTGCCAGTAGAGGGATACAGAAAGGGGATGAAAGTGTCTGTCGACACCTACAACAAGCTTTCAGTGAGCTTGGAGTCTGATTTTTAGCTGTGTTAGCCGACCAGCTGACAGACAGAGCTTTGAAGCTGTGACTTAAGCACCAGGCACCACAGTGAGGCGTCCAGACCTACTTGGAAAGAGATTTTACAAAAACTGTGGTTGCTTGGATTTTCACTTGAACAAAAAGAGTGTTTTTTTAAAAAAAAATCATATAACAAAACACATAAGTAACATAAAAACTCTTCCTATCTGCACATGTAATCCATATTTGGATGTCATATGTCATTAACGTCAACATATGAGTCTATGCAAAATAGTAAAAGTAAGGGTAGCTTTGTGATAAAATTGCAACTTTTCTTGAGAGTTTATGCATGCTGAGGCTACGAAGTGAGATGGATAGTGTACCCTGATACCACCAGTGGTGTGACTTCAACAAATTCTTATCCCAGGTTGTCAAATATCAACCCTTATGCCTCATGGTGTCTAATACAGATGCACAAGGCACCCTCAAGCATCTGTGTGACACACAAAATCTTTCTACTAAAAAAACTACTTGGTTAGGTTTAAGAAAAGAAAGTTCAGTCTAGGTCTAGATCTTTAGGTTTAGGAAAAGATAGTTATGTTTGGCTTAGGAAGAGATTGTTTTCAGGGAAAGATTGTTTGGTTAGGTTTAGGAAAAGATTGATTATGTTGGTTCACATGGGGACAAGCATCCAATCTCCTGGCTGAAAGTCTTGTGGACCTTGTCACTCCACACACTGCCTCAGGTAGAGCATTTTTTCACGTCCCCAAAGAACCAGGCTGTGGGCTTCCATAAAAAAAAACAGTGAGTGTATTCGACCCACATCATCTGCTCGTGTGAGTTGCGCTACAAAAGTGGTCATTTACTGGCTGACGCCGATATTGTCTGTGTCTCACTTTCAGTGTGAAACATATATTACCCTGTGGATGTTGTGACTGCAAAAAACCTTTAGCTTGCAGGTCCAATGGCTAATATGTGAATAATGTAAATACAAAAAATCTCAGTTTTTGAGCTTCACCCGACAAATGACAGCTCTATCCATAATTCATAATGTGAGTATTTGAGTGCCTACATCAAAGGGACTCAACAGGCCATTTGTTTTGCAATAAAACCACTGAAATCCATAGGCGCTGACCGGCCACAGCAATCTCAGTGGAGCACTAGCACGCTAGCTAGCCTCTGAGGAGAAAACACTGTTTCCTTTGGAGCAGTGAGGGAACCAGAAAAACCCACCGACTGAAATAGAGATCCAGTGAGTTTTGACTGCTGATGGAGGGTAAAGGAAAGCAGTCAAAAAAGTGTCAAAAAAGAGAAGTAAAAAAGGGATTTATAATCTGGGGGGGAGGCTCCTCCTCATTTTTTGTTGATTCTGGCAGCTCATGTGGACAAAGGTAGAGCTCTTACATCTTGTTTCTTGATCTAGCTGGCACTTGTTGAGTAAATAAAAGGGGGCAGCACATTTTTAATACTATTTTATTTTTGAAATACAGCTGTATATGATCTTCAAAATGTAATTCATGGCAATTGTAAAATATTTATTGTTTAAAACTTGCTTTTAGTACATGGTTGTTGTGGAATACCTGACGCTACTCAGGCAGAAATACGTTTCACAGACAGGTAATGTATTAAAGTTTTGTGTTGTGTTCAGTCATGTCACCTAGCTGATATTATTACTGACATTTTTACAATCTCACTCTCACAAGAAACTGTTTCAACCTTCTTCAAGACAGTTAACGTTGACCCTGTACCTGAAAAGTCTGCATTAATGACTAGCACACTGTTTTCACTGTACTATTATCGTGGTCAAAATAATTAAAGATAACAATATTATCCACATGTATATAGAAAATTAGAAAAAAAAGCTCCATTTCACCTAAACTTTTTTTGTTGTTTTTTTGTGTGTTTTGTCTGTTTAAAAAACATTCGTTATACAAGGGTACCAAGAATGTTTTTCAGCTTTGACGTGATTTTGCACAGCAGTAGTAGATCAATGAATAGCAGCCACACACCAAATCAATGCCACACACCAGCTTGTGTAGTACCAGGAACAGAAAATATCTGTACGTAATGTAACGCCACTTTCTGCTAAGAGGCAGAAGGAATGCTAAAACCCGTAGTAGATACAGTAATCTATCTTGTGAGCAAACGTTTTTTGGCAATATAGTATATATATATACATACTAGTGCATTGCCCATAGGAAGTATGTATTCCTATACAAAAGTGGGAGGTTATGGGTTAGGTTGTGTTTAAAGGTGGGACATCAGGGATATAATTGGCCGTTTTTGACTACTTTTGATTTTACCGTTATATTTCACCGTAAAAACTATTTACCTTGCCTTGTTTGGTGTCATTATTTTCAGCACAACCTCACATGTGTGACTGTACAGGTATGTTTTCATTTTGACACACTGTATTAACACAATGGACCTAAAATCACAAAAAACATAAAATCCGAGTAGGAAAAAGCTAGATTTTTTACTGTGAAAACCACAAATATGTTTAACGAACCATTTTTATTACTTATAATGCAAATATAAATTGTTGTTTACTAAATGCGTGCATACGTTTTTGAAATTTACAAAGTTATATGTAACTATTTACATTTAAATGCAGGCAATGCCTCAGGCTCAGGCATGAAGAGCTGCACTGCCTGCTCCACATTCAGCAGTCTCCTCATTGTTTTGACTCACAACACAAAAAAACGACTCCACTACACACTAAACACACTACCCCAAACACTACATAACACACTAACTTTACACTCCAAACACGCTAAATGTCACAAATCTCTCAACTCTCAAAACTCGCAATCTCTATCGCTGTCTGTATCTCCTTTACTGCTGCTGTCACTCTTCCGCCGCCTTCCCTCCCACAGCTTCCCCCTGTTCCTCAGCAACCAAATCACATGTTTTGCCATTTAATTTTGTGATTGGTTGGTGTGGTGCCTTTTTCCACTAATAGGAACGTGTTTTCTTGCTTGCAAACACTTGCTGCTTGTGGACACTTTCCTGACAAAAGCCCGTTTTTACCGTTTCTTCCTGCAACAAACACGAAGCATATGTGACAGCAATGTTCACGAAAAAGCGTGGCAGACGTTTTTTATCGTAAATACGGTTTTGGACGCGCCAGCGCATCCGTCGACTCAGGAGGTGGGGCGTGGGGGTGGGCTAGCAGCTAGCTACACACGAACATCCACAGATTCCGATTCCAGTTTGTTGTCCGATGGTTTAGGGCTCTGATGACCCCAAGCTTGTGCTCCAGTGGGTGATGAGAATCGAACAAGGAGTTGAATATGGAAGGAAAGTTGCTTTTAGAAACAGCTAGTGTTTCCCAATAGATCAATTTTGCTCTTACTAGTCTATCTCCCTTCTTCAATCTATGATTCAGAGTAAAGGCAGGAACACACCGGCCCAACCGTTGGACGTCTGAAGCGTTTGGAGAGACTCGGACGAGGTCAGGAACATTTCTGTTCAGTGTGTTCAGCTGCGTCGGAAGCTTTCGGAGCCGTTCGGACGCTGTCTGCTCCGACTCAGTATGCGAAGTCTGAGGAGGTGGGCTGTCGGACGTCTGAGCCATTGGATTCTCTGATTGGTTGTGTGCCAGCTGAATGGCCATTCTGCTTGGCGGTGTGCTAGCGAATCAGCGCGGTGTGTGGGAGGGCGGAATACTGTGTGTGCTTTGTTTTTCTATGCACTCTGTTCCGCAGTGTTGTGGGTAACCGTTACAAAGTAACGCGTTAGAGTACTCTAATTACTTTTTTTGTGTAACGTAACGCGTTATTTTCGTGCGTCAAGGAATCAGTAACTTCGTTATTTTTTTTAAAAAGTAATCCGTTATTTTAAGAATTTCTCCGGATAAGGAAAGGAAAATCCCGACTGCAGCCTGCTTTTTGTCAGACAGTACTGTGCCACATGAGTACTCTAACGCGTATTCATAGGTAACGCTGTAACGTAACTGACTACTTTTAATTGATGGTAACGTTGTAACCTAATTAACTACTTTCCAAAGTAACTATACCCAACACTGCTGTTCCGTCATTCCTCGTTTTCATGCTTTGCAGTACTGGCACGTGACTGGCTGTTATTATGTCCGTTCAGGATGAATTAATTTGTGTTCATTTGGTAATGCCTCGCTGCATGTTTAGTATGCAGCTGTCTTTATCTGAAATAATTAAGTTTCGTTTTGATCGAAAGTAAAGAGAGTTGCATGCATAAGCCTCGCATTTACAACTCACAACACAAGCGCCAGCTGATTATTGCATCTCGCGCAAGCGCAGAACGTACACGCTACTGTGGAGTAGGCAGCACGTCGGCGCGGTGTGTTTCAGTGCAACTTTTGTGCCGAACGGGTCAGACGAGAGGCAACAGAGTGGTCGGAGAGTGGTCGGATAAGGCAGTTGGTCTTCAGGGTGGTGTGTGGGGGCCTTCAGTCGTACCTGAACTGGCTGCAGCATTCTGAGCATGCACCACAGTCTCTGTGCTGGGCAGTGATCCAGAAGTCATCGATGGCATAAATCCGTAGCAGGAAGCTAGGACAAAAAAAGAAGATGATTATCAAGGTATCAACATGGCGAGTGCTAGAGCAAAGAAATAAAATATTTTGGACCAAAGAGGAGATAAAGTTTATGTTGTCTCAGCTGAATGAAAGTCATCCATGTTTTCACCGTTCACTGTGCAGCCCACTTGCCACTTCTTAACTTGTTTGGTATGTGACATAATAGGTCAACTGGAATAAGGTCTGGTAGCAACTAGCTGAAATGATGTTTATCACCAACTGCCGTGGTGGAGTACAATAAATTGATTCACTCCAAAGTAGTGATTATAAAGCAAGAGAATACATTTTTCAAAACGTGTGCTGACAGTTGCTTCCTCTGGGGGGTAAGGACAAGACTTCCAAGGCTAAAAAGCCTCTCCACGAGCACACTGGAGGGCAGCATTTTGTTTTTACCAGTAACTGATTACTTTTATGAAAGTTAGCTCAATAGAGAAGACTTACTTCAGAGATCTCCAATAACGGACTACTTAAATTGCAGGACTAATGTGTTACGTTACTCTTGCAACATAAAAGCAATCCAAGTACTCTAACAGATTACTTTGTCATGAGTTACCCCAAATACTGGCAACTAGATATTCGACTTCCTCACAAACAGACCCCAGACAGTTTGGATCGTTTCCTGAAGAAATTTAATAAGGCTAAATTTATAGCCAAATTCTCGTCAACTTTTACAGAGGAGCAATAGAAAGCGATGTGCCGGCAAACACAGGCTCTACAGTGGGTGATCATAACCACTGAGAACACCAGCCACAGTCTGTTCACCTGCTAAGATCTTGCAAAAGACACAGAGGTATCTGCTGCCAGTACTCCAGACTATGGAGCAACTTTTCCTTTCAGACTGTGAGAGTCCTCAATTCATCCTCCACACTCGCACCCTTTGAGACATTGTTTAGATATTACATTTATTTAATATATATATTTTCTATGAAACCAGCAATGCTAAATATTCAATGTGTGGCAATAGCTGGAGATGATGAGGATGAAACTGGCAAAGAAAAAGAAGACAGGGATAGACAAAACAATTTATACCCTATTCATATGACAACTAACACTGAGTGAACGATTGATACACACACAAACACACACTTCAATTTAATGACCTCACCAAGATCATTCTGGAATACAGGACAGAATGGCACCAGAGTCCCAGGAAACATCAATGTCCGTGATTGGTGTAATTTACCTCTCTTTCGGAGTAGGCCACCGATCAGCTGAATGCTGTACAGAATTCAATTCATCTGTCATTGGCCTGTGATTCTAATGAAACCCAGATGTGGCACTCCTCTGGTACCACTGGGCCAAGCCTCCTTATCCTAAATTCAATACAGTACCCAGAGTCCAGCTGTTTATTTTGGCTATCCTGGTGATGGGGTACTGTTACTGAGATGAAAGAGGAGGTGGAGATGTTGGGGAAGACAGAAACACATATACTCGTGTATACACACACTATTTACCTTATTGGCTGATTGGTAGCCATTGAGTAACAGACCAGCAGTTGGAGTACATATCAGAGTTTTCGTGTGATTAGTAAACCAAAATGGCTAGTTCCTTATGATTCTCCTCAGTTTATATAAAAGACAAAGTGAGGCTTTTATGTGACCAAAACAGGTGAAAGTGTGACAATCATAATAAGAGCAAGCACAAGTACTACAGATGCAGTTTTGCCAATATTTTCCTCCTATCCGTTCATTGAAGCACGGTTGAATTCAGCCCTGTGAAAGGGGACTCTATTGAGCCCGGCAAACTTTTTATGACTTCTTGTCAACTGGCTGCTGATCATGTGACCATGTCATGTGACTATCCATTTACACTTATGACCTAGATTCCCACGCTAGCTAACAGTTAACTATTACTACAGCTTTTTCTTCTTTTTCCATCGTGTGGTGGTTGGTAACAATGCCATCTACAATAATAAAGCAAGAACTGAAAAAAACAGAAACGATGTCAGAGGCGCTGACACAATATTATCATATATCTATTATTAACACAATATCAATCTTTCATTTTTTGAATATCAAGGTTATTGTCAGTACCAGTTATGGTACTGACAACCCCCAATACACCCCTACATCAAAACCAACAGATCCACAGAGGATGCCATATCTACTGCTTTCCACTCAGTCTACATACACCTTGAAAACAAGAATTTAGCATTCAATGCAATCTCACCCTTGAAGCCGTTTTGAGTACCATACCCTGCAATTAGCAGGGTTATGTAAGGTTACTTTTAAAAGTAACCCCTGACATAGATTACTGCCATTAAAAAGTAACTTGTTACATTACTGCATTATCTACTGAGAAAAGTAACACACACAATCTTATTGGCTGGTTGGTTGCTTGTCCAGGATGTACCCCGCTGCCTGCTCAATGTTAGCTGGGATAGCCTCCAACCCCCCTGCAACCCTGCAAAGGATAAGCAGTTACAGATAATAGATTTATGGATGGATGTACGTTGTCACTTTTGGTTGCAAACTGATTCTATTTGACTTTGTGTCCTGTTGAATTTGACTGTGACAATTTGGAATCGTGAGGCTCTCCGATGTCCTGTCAGTTTCAGAGAGGAGTTGGATTCACCTCTAATACAGTCAGAGATTGTTTACATCCTAGTTTATATAACTGCATGCTGAAATAATACAAGCAGAACAGTAAAGTTTTTAATTAGCTTAAATGTTGCTGTTTTGCTGCTTTCATTTGAGCAGTCAGAGTCCATTTATTTACCGAATGCAGAAGAAAACCGCATTGGAATTGAGGTGCAAAAGCTCAAATAACATTGCACAGACACCATATGAGATGGCTGAAGTTCAACAAAAAACAGACACCCAAGCATTCCCAAGGATAGGTTCATCAATCTCCTATGGCCGGGATCACTCTGAAGAAGTTTCGGGACAACCTGACTTGCCATGGTGTTTTTCCACGAGCACATTTGGTCTCGCCGAGTCAAACTGAGCACTTGCTCCCCAGACAGTTAAGCTGTCTGGGGAGCAAACTCAGTACAGTCTGCCAACTCTGCTTCAGTTAGTTAGAAGTGAAGAAGCCTCTTGGATGAGAGAGGTGAAATGTCTTAAAGAAAATGAAGCAAGTCCAGTTGCCTACGATACTGCACTTAGATTTACTCCTGCATAACAAACCAGCTGTTGTCATTGCTCTTCTTCCCCCCTCAGCCCGTCACTTTTGGTTGCCGCCCCAAGATATTCAGGGACCCAGGGATCCACTGAAAACAACCGAAAACGCTGTAGTTCATATTCCAAGCCTATAGGTGGCGCTTGAAATTCACCAAAAACGGAGAAGAAGACAAGGAGCATGCGCATGAAGCTTGCACACTGTAAACAAACAGACAGTAGACGGAGAAAACCGAACACAACAAGGAGATGAAAATAGCTAGTGCAAGGAAATCGGAATCGTTTGTGTGGACCAGTAATGAGGTCGAACTGCTGCTGCGACTCACACTCAACTACAAGGCAAGTAAGCTGCAAGAAAGGCTCAATATCTTCTGCGGCACAAACACGAGCATGTAGTCCGCCATTGCTGTTGGTGTTATGAGAAGTCGTAGGGTTCAGGGGTTTGGAGGCAAGAGCTTGAGGGGTTGGGGCGATGGCGTCACCGTTTCGAAAAGTATGCGGATTCGCTGTCCACACGAAAACGCAAGGGCAGCATTTTCGGATTTCGCCACCCTGACACCCGGTTTCAAAAAAGTGCGTTTTCAGGCACTGCGTTAACAGAATCCGTGTGGACGATCGGCCAAAACAATGCAAAAAATGTGCGTTTACACTAAAGAGTGTTTCCGTATGGACGGGGCCTCATAGGTCCTTATGCCTTCAGCCAGGTGGGTCAGTATCTACTGTGGCATGTGATCAGTTTCAGTACTGGAAAATCATTAAAAATGTATGTATTTGTCAAGAAAACATACACACACTCTGCACACACACACACACACCGCACACACACACACACACACACACACACACACACACACACACGCACACACAGACACACACACAGACACACACACACACACACACAGACACACAGTGAGATAAGCCTAGCATGTCATTGCCAGACCAAAAGCAACTGCTGCTTTGAACCAAAAACAACTGTGTGTTTGTAGGATGCTGGGATGTTTTTGGCTGAGGAGGGAAACCAAGCCCACTGACAAACACTGCCACTGCTCACGAACCCTGACATCATGACGATACACGTGTCACGGTGCAATTCACAGGGTAAAAAAGGGCAATGACCTTTTGTTATTAGATATCGCCTGATCTGAATTTTTACAACAGCATTGCTCTTTAGATTGATGTTAGACACCAAAATTAGAAAATGTCCAAGCCCTGTGCAGGTGCTGATTCTGTAACACACACACACACACACACACACACACAGACACACACAGACACACACACACACACACACACACACACACACACACAAACACACACACACACACACACAGACACACACACACACAGAGAGACACACACCAAGAAAGAAGACTCCACAGGTCTGTAATAATTTCATCATATAGCAGGATATCCTACCATCACAATATAAACACTCACACTCTCTCCTTACTCCCTTCTTCCTTGTATCATGTTCTCCTTGATTCAGTCTCTCCTTGTCTCCTTTACACTCTGAATCCAGTTATGTTTGGTTTCAAACAGGAGCAGCAGTCTGACAACCCTACAAGTTATTTTACCCTAGATCCACTGTTACCAAGAAGCACTATTGGTCCGTTATTTTCTGCATGATCAAACTAACTAAACACAAAATTTTATATACAGTATGATATATTCTCAATCGACTTCTTCACCCTAAGATTGGCAGATTTTATTTCCTGTTGAGGAGCAGGTGTCTGCTGTGTGTGTGTGTGTATGTGTGCGTGTGTGTGTGAGTGTCGTTCAGAGCTCTTAGACCTTCTTAACTCCCTCAATACATTTTTGAACAAAGGGTAATGAAAGCAGCCACCTAATATCATTAAACATATACAATTAGTAAGGTAAATAATGCATGTTTGCAGGTTGCCAGGCAGGTTAATTGATTTAACAGCCTTTTTTTTTTTAATTGCTAAAATCAAATGACAATTAACTTGAGTTGGTTACCTGTCAAAGTCTCCAGCAGCACTGACAGGTTAATAATCCACATTGTATGAGACAATCATGTGAAAGTGGTCTCAACAAAAGGCCAAGAGTCCTTTCAACATGAAGTCGACCATCAGAGCTAATGCCCCCGCCCCAACAAACACCCCTCTGCTTTTTGTTTAATAAATCAGCAGATGCTGTGTACAAGTGTTGTCCTAAATCCTCCACCCCTGTGAAGAGTGCTGGATAAGGGAGCAGTGGAGTGGACGAGTTGGCCACAATAGGGAAAGATTACATTTCCAGTCTGAGGCCTAATCCACATACACACTAACATGTGGTCCAGACGAGCGATTTAGCACTGTTTCAGGAGTAACCTCTATCAATACTAACAAAAATACAACAAACTATTTTTTACTTTTATTCACTTTTACCTACTTACTTTGACTTGTATTGTCTACAGGTACTAAGGCTGGTACCAGGGCATTTTTCCTGAAAACGGGATTAAATGATCAGGATATGAAATGTGACCACACTTCATATTTCCATTAAAATATTGTCAGCAGTTGTTTTTCTCTTTTTCCCTTATTGTATTATCAGTGCTTGTTTGTATCTCTCTAAGTATAGATAACAGAACACCCATTCCCTCAATGTACAAACTCCAACATGCCACAATATCATAACAAATCCTCCGAGTTTACATTCGCCGATAATGTGTACATACATACATACACAGGAATTGATTAGGAAGAAAATGTGTGTCTGTGTCACTGATCACAAAAATCTCTGTTTCTGCCTGTCTGGAAGCAAACACTGATAACAGAGGTTTGAACGTCTTCGCCTTCAGTCTGGAAGCAGTTGAATGGGTCTTGCTGTGAGGGGACACCCTCAGTGTAGAAAGACTGCACGTGCTCATGTCAAAATGTTTAAATTAGAGAAAGTCGTCACATTTTGCTTTTTTATCTTCTATTTTCCTAAATTTAAACATCCAACTTTTAACTGGTTATGAAACAGTCTCAATGTAATACTGATGCGTCTGTTTGACCTACATGAGCAAGAAGATTGACTATTTCTGTATAATCTTTCTAGTTATTATTAATGTCTTTAACCAGTGTGAGTTATCCAGGTCAGATAGGTTAAACATTTTACAGTAGTTTTTATTGCATAGTGCTGATGATCAATTGAGCCTGTGTAAGTGTGCACTCTGCTACCACTGTATGTCTATCTCGGTTTTTGCACATTGCAAAGGTTAATGCACACAGATCCACTGAGTGTATATAGCATGTCTAATGAACAATGCCATAAAGTATATAATTCCATTATGAAAAACGTTATCCACAAAACCTACTTTTTCACACTTTGAAAGGGGGAAAATATACCATCTTAATTCCGGACTGTTTTTGTCATGCTAAGACAAAAACAAAGGTGTTACTGTATTCTGAATATCATCATACAGAAGCCAGGGGAATGTGGATTTTTTAAAATGCTCTTAAGTCCCAAAACTAAAAGGCACATTTTGTAAGCCAAAAATGCTGATAACTGAGACACACTTGAATTTTACAAATATAATGCTCTGTCTTGTGAAGACTATCAAAGATTTGACATCCATATTTTATTTGAAATTATCAGTTAATATTAAACATATAAAAAATGCAACTATAATTGCAAAATAAGATCTCTATTTTTGGTGGTGCTGATTATTTCGGTTTTCAGACTAGTGAGTGGTCAGCACTTTTCTGTCAGGGGTTAAATCCAGTCTATGTTACACCATTAAATCATGTCCTAAACACCCAGTTCAGAAGGCTGGGGGACTGAGCTATCAGGTTGCAGACATATGCAGATAATACTAGCAGGATTCTAGATTTGCCATTCACTTAAGTGCCCCCTGAGAATGTTTTCATTCTTGCCTTTTTGACCCCAATGTTTGGTTAGCCGTCAGCTTCACTTAAAGTCTGACAAGGTAATCATGGATGAGGAGGTGAGCTGTAGAATCAAGAGCATTTTCTCTTTTCTAAAAGGAGGGGTGCACTTGTTAATGCCAGACCTCCACTGCTTTATTGTTTATGAAACAGTCCCTTAAAGCTGAAGAAGCTGCAAAAAACTATTTCTAAATAGATAGAAATGCTCCAAATCATGAGGCTGATAGACATTTTATGACAATGAGTGTATTTATTTATGCGTATGAAGGTAAAGATACTTCAGTGTAAGATGAAAAAAACAGAATTTCCCATTCAGGTTACTATCTATATATATGTTTGAGGAGTTAAATCAACAAGTATTTCAGTGTTGGTGTGCTGCCGGAGTGTGCTGCTTTTAGACAGTGTGGATGTCTAAATAAATATAAATCAATCCCCAAGACTGACCTGTGCTGTGTTCATAATGTCCCTGGTGGCAAGAGAGGAAAAGATGAGGATACTGATAATGTCAGACTGGGCTAACACGATCTGCATGCCTCTCACAGGAATGGATGTTTAAAAGTGGAATTCTTAAGTAGATTAGGTTTTCTTAAAGCCTTGCAGAATTAGTGGGCTGTGGAGAATTTCATTAAAAAATAAAAATTAGGGATTAATAAATCTTGTTGGGTAGCCTTTAGAAAAATTATTTGCTGAGTGACTTCATCTTTATTTGCCTTAATTGAAGTTTTCACCTTGATAGCAGTGAAAACAGTTTGCTGTTTTATATCATCAATTTTTTTTGTACTTCTTTAGATCTGGATAACATCTATCTGGAAAGAAAGAAAGAAAGAAAGAAAGAAAGAAAGAAAGAAAGAAAGAAAGAAAGAAAGAAAGAAAAGCCAGAGTCAGAATCATCGTCCCTTCCAATTAAAGTTTCGGTGACACGCAGGGCGGGTCCGGGCCGTCAGTAGGAGGTCCACTGCGCTGCTTCAAATGACCAGAACAAAGATATAAGTGTGTGCTGGCGGGACACGGTCTTCAGAAGAGCTTGAACAGAAGCTGAAGCGAGCGGATTGACTAAGCTGGAGCAAGCAGACACATAGCGGGGTGAGACGCTCGGCTCCCGGCTGCTGCTGCTGCTGCTGTGGAGTACAAACATCTGGCTGGAGTGAAGGGCGTGGACGGGACCCGGCTGATGTTCAACTGAACATGTTCCAGTCGCTCTCCAACAGCGTGGTGAGCATTGTGTTGATTAATAGTTCGACTTTAGCAAGCCAGAGCTTCAAATGTACTTTTACAAGAATATGTAGGTTTCCTCAAGTGTAGGCCTAATATAATACTTCTCCAATTTATCTAAACTGATGCATGATTTGCCGAACTTGATTATTTGACAGTTCGGGAGCAAATCAAACATTTTCTCATGTCACTGTTACAGACTGGCAGAATTAACAACACTATAGCTGTTTGCGTCTAGATTAAAACAACATGACATTTTAGCATATTGAGTTATTTTAGAGGAGACGAAGTGTCGGCCTGTACCTGTGCAAATAGCAGCTTTGATACGATGAGAAACAGTGTTTGCGCTAACAGAGAAGTGGAAATCTAAGTTACTATTATCTTAATCTGTTATTGTGTCATATAGTCTAAACGAAACCATACCTGAAAGTGGCATTAGCCCTGTATAAATGACTATATTTATCAGGTTATAATCTGACATAGTCTGCATTTACATTCAGTATCACAGAGGTCAAAACGAAAGTAATATCAGGTAATTAAGGGAAAATGTTTTTAGGATTTATTATTTGATAATAACTAATAATAAGAAGTATTTGGATTTGGCATGTAATTCCCTTGCCTCTCAGTGACAGGCTAATTAGCCGAAATGGTCTACATCGTGGCCGTGCTCATTAAAGGGATATGTTCATTACCTACCCAACAAGTTTTTAAAAAGCAGCCAAGGCTGAGCATCGTAGTAAAACTCCGTTATTTCGAAAAATAGGGTAAACAATGATACAGTATAAATAAAGGAATTGTCTTTAAATATGTGCATTTTGGTCATTTTAATTCGATTTTAGTGTCCTGCCCTCACAAAAAGAGCATAACATCAAGATGTGTGCGGCTCCAAACAGACTCAGGGCCTGCAGAGATGTGAGGAGCAGACTCAGGGTCTGCAGAGGAGCAGACTCAGGGCCTGCAGAGATGTGAGGAGCAGACTCTGGGTCTGCAGAGGAGCAGACTCAGGGCCTGCAGAGATGTGAGGAGCAGACTCTGGGTCTGCAGAGGAGCAGACTCAGGGCCTGCAGATATGTGAGGAGCAGACTCTGGGTCTGCAGAGGAGCAGACTCAGGGCCTGCAGAGATGTGAGGAGCAGACTCAGGGTCTGCAGAGGAGCAGACTCAGGGCCTGCAGAGATGTGAGGAGCAGACTCAGGGTCTGCAGGGGAGCAGACTCAGGGTCTGCAGAGGAGAAGACTCAGGGCCTGCAGATATGTGAGGAGCAGACTCTGGGTCTGCAGAGGAGAAGACTCAAGGCCTGCAGATATGTGAGGAGCAGACTCTGGGTCTGCAGAGGAGAAGACTCAAGGCCTGCAGATATGTGAGGAGCAGACTCTGGGTCTGCAGAGGAGAAGACTCAAGGCCTGCAGATATGTGAGGAGCAGACTCTGGGTCTGCAGAGGAGCAGACTCGGGGCCTGTCAGGTCAACTCATGGGCGTTGCTGGCGGCTCCTCATCATGTGCACGTGCGGGGATCAGATCAATCAGTGAGAATGCGGCCCAGCTGTGAAGAGGCTGAGGTCTGATGAGCTCATTGTAGGCTACTCACACAGGGTTCTCTGTGACAGCAGGCGCAAGTCAAACTGCGTGTCTACGTCTGTCAAATGAGACCGTGGACCACTGCAGTCGGAAACTGAATTATTACCACACAAAAATAAAATAAGGCGCCACAATTAAAAAAAAAAGGTTTGAGCGGATATTTAACTTTGGCTTGAGTTTCATTAATCTTACTGACCGTGGTCAGTGAATTATGTACGGGACATCACTGAGCCATCAGTGTGAGCTGCGCATCAGGCCGGACTCGTCGCTCGCACCATGTCGGAGGGACAAATAGGACCAACGGAGGCTGTTTTCACTCCGCTGCAGCAAGGACATTTTTCTGTCGACACAGTAGGTGTTTCCAGTGTAGAATGAACCACGTTTCTCCTAGCTTAAAGTCGTGGGGTGAATAGTTAGGGCAGACTGTGAACATTTAGGACAAGGTGTAATTCATGTGTCTGTATGCGAGCTTCACAGAACTGCTTAATGAATCCAAACATTTACAGTGACATTCAACACTCACAGATATTAGCCTGTGCTAGCAACACGGCCTCGTCTCGTCCCAGTGTTTGTTTTGTCACCCGCTTCGTTTTCGTTGACGGGACATCGGTCCCTACATTTTGTAAAATATGTTTTATGAAAAGTTATTTAATGAGCTGCTGTTACACTATCTTCTGTCAGGGTTCTTCTGGGCCTGAAGATTTTTTCGAGGAGGATTGCTACTCTCCGTCCTCCATCTCTTCATCCTCGTCTGTCCCGCCTGTGGCCTCCTTGGCGGGGACGTCTGTGTGCACCTCCTGCGGCCTGGAGATAGTGGACAGATACCTGCTCAAGGTCAGTGGGCTGTATGGCAATATGTTATTCAAACAGCTGCAGAATTAGAACTATGTAGAGCAAAACGGACAGAATTTTCCTTCCCATGGCTTGAGGCAATTTCTATCAAGTGCCACTTGTCTTTATTTCCCTCTGTATTTAGGCAGCCTGTGAACAGACTCCTTTCAGCCAAGTTCCTACTGCACTTTATCACTAATGTGGTTTGTGGCCCCTGCTAAAATGTGCCAAATTAAAATCCTGTTAGATTGCTTAGCAAATGCAACGCATTTGTTCTAAAAAAAATTAATTTTGTAAATAAGTTTGCTGTGTATTTATTTTTTTTAATGACTGTCACAGCCTGTAATTGAGGACACTGGCTACTTGGATTTCTCCACTGCACACTAATCCATCGGAGTGCTCAGAATCTGCACTAAATTTATGTTTGTTACTATTGGTCTACAGTATACTCAATTACATTTCGTGACTGTAGATTTTTTTTTTCTTTTCCTGATGGTAAATGTGTATAAGGGCATAGGTAGCCCATAGGAACTCATGGTGAATAACCCATGGGATATTCCAAATTTGAACTACTACTTGGTAATTCCAGTATAATGAATGTCTCGCCAAAAATGTGGGTAATCTCTATTGCCTTTTAGGCTATTATTAAATATACAATTAAAGGATTTTTTTTTTTTCAATGACAGTTGCAAGCCATATTTAGTTAAAATCTCCCTCCCATGTCAGGTGAATGACTTGTGCTGGCACGTGCGCTGCCTCTCATGCAGTGTGTGTAATACATCACTGGGACGACATGTGAGCTGCTACATCAAGGAGAGGGAAGTTTTCTGCAAACTCGACTACTTCAGGTAAATGGGGGATGGGGATTCTGTGTTGGCCAGCAATTATCATGTTCATACTACATATAAGCAACAACAACCAATTTTATTTTGAACCAAAATACTCACCACAACGACAATATATTAAATTTTTATATTTCAGCTTTCTAGCATTGTACAAAACTAAACAATAAAGTCCAAAAATATAGCCTTCTTTGGTGCTGAATGATATGATCCCATGTTAACTTGTAATGTGTTGCACACATTGGCCAGCATCCAGTTGCTAATTGTCAAAATACTTGTTACATTAGAGCTGCAAAGAAAATAATTAATAACAAATAATCAAAATAACTTTCAAGTGGAAGCTGGCATTCTGATTCCAGCCTGTCAACTGTAAACCCATGAGGATAGCAGTTTGGGGAATGCCCATTCACTGGACCTTTTCAAGGGCCCAGCATTTCTGTGGGTGGGGCTGTCTCCTGTTTGAAAAGGGGGGAGAAAACAGGGGGAAAACTTGGTAATGTGGATGTTGGTATCAGTGGACAAGAAAATATGTTTTATAACAGGTGTTCAGTTAATAAGGGGACATGAGAACTGTGAGAACTTGCTGCATGCGTGCTTTCTGTTCATGATTACTGAATGACAGAATGTAAACATTAACTGTAATGACTGTCATAAGCAATGCTTTTAATGGATTCTTGGGGTTGATAAACCAACTTGATTTTAAATGTTGGATCAAGCAAGCCTCTGCACATTTAGTAAAATGTTACATTCTAAAATGGTGTCAGCCGGGGGTGCCTTTTTTCCCTTTCAATTTGCTGAAGTTGTGAAGAATTTTAATTTTTAATTTTTTTTTTATTTTGAATAACAAACAATTCCAAAAGTGGATCAAGCACACATCTGTCTGTGAGAAGGGGGTAAGGGCTATAGTGCTGCTTTGTCCTAAGGCTAAATGAATGTTATTACTCCAAAATAGATCACAAATTGTCTGTCTTATCTGCCTTCAGGTACAACCCTATTACATGGCTTAATTTGAGACACATTTTAATGATTCTACTACATGTAAGAAACCTTGTCCTGTTCTAGACCAGTCCAGGCTAAGTGTTTGTGCAATGATAGTTTCACATGGGACACATTCTGACACATGTAGGCTCGTATTGGCAGCTTACACTTATATGCTGATTGCTTAAACTGGCAATAAAAAAGTTTCAACATATCAGTAAATGTTGATTACAAAATGTAATGGATATAATAATGAAACCATCGGCATTTACTTTGGCTGCATATAAACCTCACTATTTACTGCCCTGGACACGTGGTTGCCAGGGAAGAGGATGATTAACTGGCGATCCCTTTCTATTATAGGATGAAAGATTGAATAAACTTGTGTTTTTCCCTGTGTTACTTGTGACTATAAGGAAATACCACTTGGAAACGCTAGGGGAAGAAATTGTTTATTGCCACTTGACTGATAACGAATGCTGATCATCAATCACCTAATCACTACTCATCTAACCTCAAACTAAACTTGACTATTTCTCCTCATACTCACCTCACCTCCATTTCCTGTCTTTCTTCAGGCGATATGGGACCCGTTGTGCTCGCTGTGGTCGTAACATCCACTCCACTGACTGGGTGCGTCGGGCCAGAGGAAGCACCTTCCACCTGGCATGTTTCTCCTGCACCTCTTGTAGGCGCCAGCTGTCCACTGGAGAGGAATGTGGGCTACTAGAGAATAGAGTCTTCTGCCGGCCACATTATGACATCATGATGGAGAATATCAAACGTGCTAAGGAAAATGGTGAGTACATGGATAGGATGGGTGACAATGATCAGGCTGAATGATGCCAAGCAACAGTAAGTAAATTGATTATAAAAATAATACAACACAAGATGAATTGGTAAGGTGAGTAACATTTGCTTCTGGTAACTCTTGGATGATTAAAAAGTGTCAACTCGAATGAATCATTAAGAAAACTGCTTTCCCACATACCTCTAGTATCTATTATTGATGAAAATCTTTGCATTGATTGTTATAACCCTTTGCCAGTAGACACTGTTTTGTTAAGCTGTGTACAGTACAAGTGGTCATGAGTCTGGCAAGTATGTCATAGTGTGTGTGCATGGTGCGTCATGTAGCCCCTCAGGTGCTAGGGCCATTGCACATCATTGCACTGTGGTGGGTTGGACAATGATGTTCACTTCAACTGTGTATGTCTATTACTGACAGACAGATTAATGGCAGGACTCTCAGGAAGATGATTTGACAGGATAAATGCATGTCTGTATATACGCTTTTAAGTCTGTTTTTAAAGGTGCTCTATAAATAAAGCTGATATGATGATGCGGCCTGTCTTAAAGAGGAACCAAAAGAAGATGAAGAGGGGGCAGACAAAGAAGACTCCAGCCCTGTGCCCAGACCTGCTAAGAGGGCCAGAACCAGCTTCACTGTGGACCAGTTACAGGTACTGCGTGTGTGTGTGATGCGTTCTGCTTCTGTGATTACTGGGCCTTCTTTCTCACTATATATCGACTTTCCCAGTGTGAGCTGCTGGCACCTGATTGGCTGTTAATAATGTAAACAGAACAACTGATACATTACCAATTCATATACTCAACAGTGCAAGTAAAGTCTTATAAGATTAAATTTCATTACATTTCAACAAGCTAAAGACGAGAGTTATTGGAATCCAAAACCGAGTTTAAAGGATATGTAATGTCTGACATACATTTGTCAGCAGGGTTCTGAATTAACACCCGCCAAATGCGGGTTAAAAATCATTTTGGCGGGTGTTAATAAAAACTTACTAGCCAGTTTGGCCGGTGACGTTCTCGCTCTCTGGGCAGTACTGACTACATTTCCCATGAACACTGTCGTGATGCTACCTAATGACGTATAAGACGCCCATTGGCTGCGCGTAGGCAGTGCAACCAACCAGCGCGAGCTCCCCCGTCAAAACATTGTAAGCATGGCGAAGCGGCTGCCCACGGCTCCGTCTTTGTCGGCGAAAAAACTGAGAAACTTGACATTAACCCCTCAGTACAGAGCCGAGCAGTTCCCGCACGACTTTTATGTGTCAGGTGAACTGTTGTTTTGCAAAGAAGCAGACCTGAGAAATCATAATTTAAGGTGTAATGCGTGAGAGTTAGCCACCTCTCCGATTCATATTATTGGCATATAATACCAGAGTGACTGCTAACATTAGCTGCTGTTGGCTAGTTAGCCCCGTTAGCCACAGCCCTCTTAGCTGACTCTGCCTGGGCTGGGAGCTCAGAGGACAGAGGGAGGGTTGGTGTTTTCACTGCTGGCTGGTTAGTGTGCTAAGTTGACATAACGTTATGAGTATAATTTCTCATTTTGTTGGTCATCTTTGCTAATTTTTTTTTATATTTACAACTTAAATTTTCAAAACAATTTTGGTATGCAAACATGTCCTGGATCTGCCTGAGAGCTGACCATGTTTTCTTCAATGAAACCCATAAAAACACAAAATATACTACTGTATGAAGACATGATGAAGTCAAAATGTTTTTGATGCACTTTACTGTACTGTACGGTACAGTATTGAGGAAATATGTTTGTCACCTCAATTAATTTAAGGTAATTTCTATTTATTTTGTGTACATTTTAGTCATTTACATTAAAAGCACACTGTTCTTGGTAGTATACTAAGGATAAAAGGTAAAAAAAAATCGCGATTCCCAAAAATTATAATGGAAAAAACGGAATTCCCAAAAATTAAAACTGAAAAAACGGAATTTGGGAAAAAATAAAACAGATTTTATAGGGCCCTAGAGAAGAGGAAGGAGGCAGGGGATGAGATTGAGAATATCAACAACAATGCGTGTGAAACGAAATAAAGAAAGTTCAATGCCAAATGGCTGACGGGTCGTGAATGGCTTGTGTTTGACCACGAAAATATCGTCATGATTTTCACTGGAAAAATTTGGCTAGTGGAAATTCTGATTGGCTGGTAACTTTAGAAAGTTACCAGCCAAATTGGCTGGTAATCAAAAAAGTTAATTTAGAACCCTGTTTGTCAGGTGGTCAGAAACACGACGTGTGAATGCTAATGCTGCTGTGTATCTGCTCAATGTGTAAATGAGCTAATTTACATGTACAGTACAGGCCATAGACATTTGGTCTTTTTGTTTTCTGCCCTCTAGTGGCACTGGTAAGTACTACACTGTATTTGAACATAGCCTGCTTGCACTCAGTGAATTTTCTGCTGACTCCTCTATATACTGGTGATTTGAGAATAACATTACCGAATTTCAAACATTATCAACTTTTAACCATAATCATATCCCCTTCTATTATCTCTAAAAATACAGGTGATGCAAACTCAGTTTGCTAAAGATAACAACCCAGATGCTCAGACTCTCCAGAAACTGGCAGAGAGGACTGGTCTCAGCCGCAGGGTCATTCAGGTAAAGCAAATGCTACTGCCTCTAGAGGAGCTGCTCTACTGAACACACATTTTTGTTAAAGAATCTGACTTCAGCAGTTGAGTTGGGATAAACTGTTCCAATAGATGGTTGGCTCTGTACAGTGAAGCTGTAGGTCTTAAGTGAAGTCCTGTAGTTTGGCAACTCATATTTTATCCATTGGTGCAGAAACAAATCAAATATACATGCTTGGCCAATTTAGACCCACCAGTTGTTGGACAAATGCCTAGAAAAATGTTCAAATGGTAATGTCATCAGGGTACTTAAATTCAGTGTGTATTAAGTGTTCACGTTCGCCAGAATGAAATAAGCTCTGACTTCCCTTTTATGTCTGTTAATTCCCTGAAGGTTTCATTGTCAACAATGTTTCACGCACAAATAAAGGCTGTGAAAAGGGCGATTCCCTCTTGTCCTCTGAAAGAATGATTGGTTTCATATTTGTCTGAGAAGGGAAGTGTTGTGGAACCAGTAGACGCCACTTCAGCACCTGGAAAAATGGTGAAAAATATGACTTCAAATTAGTTATGAATCCATTCTCCCTTCATCCAGGTTTGGTTTCAGAACTGTCGAGCTCGTCAAAAGAAATATATCAGCCCAAATCCTGCTTCCTCAACTATGATTACATCTCTTGCTCCTGGTCAGCTGACTCCACCATTAATGGAGGATCTGCAATACACCTATATTTCCTCAGATGCTCCCCTCCTCACTACACTGACTTATATGGATGGTAAGACGCATGAAAACACACCAGTGCACTTCTGATACAGAAAATATCAGAATATCAGTCACCTACACTGACTAAACAAAGCTAAGTCAATGATAACATTAATAGGAATCATCAATAGTAAAAGCTTTAGCTGCCGGGAAAATCATTGCCTTGCCCATACCTGCAGGAATCATATTTTACCACAGTATATAAAGTATAGGGTTTGTTAAATCCAAAATCTGACTTTTTAAAGTAAACATGTAGTTATTGTCATTGTTACAGTAATTGTTGGACATAAATATTTTTTGAATAAATGATTTCCTTGTGGTTTATTCACTGTTTTCTTCCCCCCAGTTCACACTCCAGACCCACTTTTGCTGCAGCCGCTCATTTCCCATTCATTGACACCACTGCCAGTCAGCCGTGCCTGAGATATAGCCTGCTTCCTGAGAGACTATAGTCAGTGATTAACTGATGGGGAAATTGAAGAGCAAAACCATTACTCTTGAATGTAAAATCCTAAGAGGATGGATGACTGTAATTCATAAAATGTCCAAATAACCGCAATTAATTAATTGTTTCACTGCCTTATGTGAGTGGAGACTTGATGTCTTGATGTGGGGTTGTATGAGGTTCTTATCCCATGTCAGTGTGTTACCTGCAGCAGATGACTGTCAGCTTGGCCCCTGGGTTGGAAAAGCGGCGCAGAGCACCAGCAGGAAGCAGAGCATTGCACTGCTGTAAATGGTACCAGCAGCAATACATAATATAGCCACCTAAAAGAAGGCCTACCAAAAAAATGTAGAAATGTTTATGTATACGCTATATTTTGGGAACTTTACTTTGCTGTCAGACTTTTCCTTTGGCACTACATTCCTATAACACTACATCTGTATTCCTGCACACAAGCGCAGTTGTTGCTGCACACTGTATTGTGCTACAGATCAGCTGTTTGAGTTGGACTTTCATCAGCTGTCTGACAAAATTGTTTTTAAAATATAGTGTACACTTAAATGCATTTATTTATTTATTTTATTTTGAGGTGGCTTAATGTCTTGCTGCTGGTAAAGTTTACAGAAGTACAACAGTCCTGTTCCCAGCCAGAGCTACTTGCTGCTTTTCCACACTGCGGGCAGTACACTAACTAGGGATAATCACTTCATACAATCCCACATCAGAAGATTGTAAATATCACGTTAAAGTCGGGCTATGGTCAGTCACTGAATTAATTTAATTCAATCATTCACAGGTGAGAATGTCAGGTAAAATATGGGTGTATGTGAGATGAAACTTTTGTTAATATGTATGTGTAATGAATTTCTTTGTTTAATTTATTTGGAGAATATAATGAGATATGGCACTTTGTTGGAAAATGTTGATAAAGTGGAGTAAAGATCTGGTTTTCAGTTGGATTTTAGAGTTTATTTAAGATGTGTTGGAGGATAAGAGAAATGTCAGATTGAGCATTTACAAAAGTATCTACTTAAAATTCAGGAGTTTATACAGCAAATTAAACCCACTTATCCATAAATTATGTTCCTTGCCATTTTTTGACAACAAATGTGTAGAAACACTTTTTTCCAGTAAGTGCCCACATCTGTTAAATGTTTACTTTTGCAAAAAACATTTAAGATGCTTTTTCAGTTGCACACATGTTAAATGCAGACAAAAAGCAATACAATGTGTAAATTGTGCCTTATATTGTAAGTGTAAGATGACAATAGAAGCCATGTATGAACTGCATGCTGGGAAAATATGTACTTTCACATTACATGTTTGAGATACTGGGAATTAAAGTTCATGGCAGCACCACGAAGCTTTAGTTATTTCTTGATGTCAAATCTTAATTTCCTGGAATCAACTGTGGTCTTCTAAGTATTTGAACACAATTTAGGGGTACTTTTTCTGTTCCTCATACACACATACATTTCAGTAGGAACGTGCAGTTTCATTAAATGCCATCCATCCATCCATCCATTTTCGTCCGCTTATCCGGGGCCGGGTCGCGGGGGCAGCTGCCTGAACAGGGACACCCAGACTTCCCTCTCCCCGGACACTGCCTCCAGCTCTTCCGGGAGGATCCCAAGGCGTTCCCAGGCCAGCTGAGCAATATAGTCACACCAGCGTGTCCTGGGTCTTCCTCGGGGTCTCCTACCGGCAGGACATGCCAGGAACACCTCCCGAGGGAGGCGTCCCGGGGGCATCCGAAACAGATGCCCGAGCCACCTCAGCTGGCTCCTCTCGATGTGGAGGAGCAGCGGCTCTACTCCGAGCTCTTCCCGGGTGACAGAGCTCTTCACCCTATCTCTAAGGGAGCGCCCTGCCACCCTGCGGAGGAAACTCATTTCGGCCGCTTGTATCTGGGATCTTATTCTTTCGGTCATGACCCATAGTTCATGGCCATAGGTGAGGGTCGGAACGTAGATTGACTGGTAAATCGAGAGCTTCGCCTTTCGGCTCAGCTCTCTCTTCACCACGACAGACCGATACAACGACCGCATTACTGCGGCCGCTGCACTGATCCGCCTGTCAATCTCCCGCTCCATCCTTCCCTCACTCGTGAACAAGACCCCAAGATACTTAAACTCCTCCACTTGAGGCAGGAACTCTCCTCCCACCTGGAGGGAGCAAGCCACCTTTTTCCGGTCGAGAACCATGGCCTCGGATTTGGAGGTGCTGATTCTCATCCCAGCCGCTTCACACTCGGCTGCAAACTGCCCCAGGACATGCCGGAGGTTCTGGCTCGAAGGAGCCAACAAGACCACATCATCCGCGAAAAGCAGAGATGAGATCCAGTGGCTCCCGAACCAGATCCCCTCCGGCCCGAGGCTGCGCCTAGAAATTCTGTCCATAAAAATAATGAACAGAACCGGTGACAAAGGGCAGCCCTGCCGGAGTCCAACATGCACTGGGAACAGGTCTGACTTACTGCCGGCAGTGCGAACCAAGCTCCTGCTCTGGTCGTACAGGGACCGTAAAGCCCTTAACAGAGGGCCTCTGACCCCGTACTCCCGGAGCACCTCCCACAGAATGCCACGAGGGACACGGTCGAATGCCTTCTCCAAGTCCACAAAACACATGTGGACTGGTTGGGCAAACTCCCATGAACCCTTGAGCACCCTGCGGAGGGTATAAAGCTGGTCCAGTGTTCCACTGCCAGGGCGAAAACCGCATTGTTCCTCCTGAATCCGAGGTTCGACTATCGGCCGAATTCTCCTCTCCAGTACCCTGGAATAGACTTTCCCAGGGAGGCTGAGGAGTGTGATCCCCCGATAGTTGGAACACACCCTCCGGTCCCCCTTTCTAAATAGGGGGACCACCACCCCGGTCTGCCAGTCCAGAGGCACTGTCCCCGACTGCGACGCGATGCTGCAGAGACGTGTCAGCCAAGACAGCCCCACAACATCCAGAGACTTGAGGTACTCAGGGCGGATCTCATCCACCCCCGGTGCTTTGCCACCGAGGAGCTTCCGGACTACCTCAGTGACTTCGGCTTGGGTGATGGATGGGTCAACCTCTGAGTCCCCAGCCTCTGCTTCCTCTAAGGAAGGCGTGTCAGTGGGATTGAGGAGATCCTCGAAGTATTCCTTGCACCGCCCGACGATGTCCCCAGTCGAGGTCAACAGCTCCCCACCTCCACTGTAAACAGTGTTGGTGGAGGACTGCTTCCCCCTCCTGAGGCGCCGGATGGTTTGCCAGAATTTCTTCGAGGCCAACCGGTAGTCCTCCTCCATGGCCTCCCCGAACTCTTCCCAGACCCGAGTTTTTGCTTCCGAGACTGCCCGTGCTGCCGCACGCTTGGCCTGCCGGTACCCGTCAGCTGCCTCAGGAGTCCCCCGGGCCAGCCAGGCTCGGTAGGACTCCTTCTTCAGCTTGACAGCAACCCTTACTTCCTGGGTCCACCACCGGGTTCGGGGATTGCCGCCGCGACAGGCACCGGAGACCTTACGGCCACAGCTCAGTTTCATTAAATGGTACCTACAAAACACCAGTCTCAACGTAAACAATGAAGAGCGAATCCAGGAAGCTGGTCTCCAGAGTAGCAAAGGTCTATAAAGGATAAAGATGGGCAAAATAACACACATTGTACAGAGGGTGACTGGGAAAAAAGGTGTTATGAATAGATGAATCTAAGTTTGGGGTGTTTGGTTCACATAGAATAACTTTAGTGAGAAGCAGAACAAAATCCCAACAACTTACAAACACTAACCTCAAGTTACTATTCCATTCTATTCTGTTTACAACTTTGTTCACTCATTTTCTATTTGATAGAGTAATTACTCAGCGGAGATAGACACAAACTTCAAGAGAATGAAGTCAGTCTTTAGCTCTTTAATCATTCTGTATTTTTGACATGTAGTTGGTATTAATGCAACCTGAGTGCTTTATTAATTAAACAGTCAAGATACTCTGTTTGAGAATTTCTTCTCCCAGGATCCTGATCGTCGTGTAGAGATCTTAAGGATCACGTACAGCAGGTAGGCCAATGAAAGTCCAGCAATCCAGCTGTCTAAAATGAAACTACAGAGTAGTTTAGTCATGGACAAAACTTATTATAAAACAAGATTAACATAATCAAAATAGTTACAGATCAGCGGCTCGGACTTAAAAGTATATTGAATGTGATTTGGCACACTGGCAGAGGCGATTTCCATAGTGGACACAACAATACAACACCAATACCATATATGTTACAGTAGTCCTAAACTGAACTGAGCTGAATGTCTTTTTGAAGCTCAGTGGTCATTTCGAACTTGTCTGTGTGTGACTGTGTCATTTGCGTCACTTCTGTACAGCAATTAACCTTAAAAACTTTTGTAAAACATTATTCTCCAAGAGAGCGCGTTATGTTTCCATAAAGCAAGGTAGTAACAAACACCTTGGAATACCTGCATACAGCCTGCAGCACTCTCTGGTGGAAAGGAGGTGCTACTTTTATGTGGTAGCAAACATGATTGCATTCTTGGTGTTACAGTAAATTGTGCAAATTTCCTTTGTTTTAATTAAACTATTTCATAAATTGTGGCTCTGTACAAAATGTATAATGTTGCCGACTTGTTAAAATGCAACACAATGACGTAATCTCATACTTTATTTTGAAAAGACTGTCCGGAAGTGGCGCTTAATATTTGGCATGCGCATAAGAATACCAAGGAAGAGCAGCAGAAGCGTTTCACCGTCGGCAAAAAATTGTAAACATTAAGAACCTAGGCAAGTTGTCCGTGTTGCTGGGATGGAAATATAAGGTAAAGACTGTCCTAAACTTGTCTTCTTTTTATCCGATGGTTGTCAATGTTAACAATGTCAACGCATGCAGTTTCGGAAGCGTTGTCTGTAACTTAGTAATCGTTAGCATTCGAGTTAATAACATCCTTTCCGTGGATTCTGACCTGATACTGAGACAGACTCTCAAGCGGCCACAGATGTCGTACATATTGGCTAACAAGGAAATGTCTTCATTTTCATTACATTTTCTTCGGTGGTACCTATGAACTCAATTGTGCTACGTTTGTTAAGTTACTGTCTTGTGAATCGCCTGTGGATTCTGCTCCCAGGAGCTAGCGATAGCACATAGCGTTTCCAAACGTATCCAAAGGATCCAACTCGTTAGCTAGCTCATTGATTTTGTAGTTCAGCGCAATTAATTATAGTTCTCGCTGGCTCTTTTGTTTTCGCCCCAAACATTGATCAACATCACTGAAACGTTGTTGTTACCACACAATTGGAAATTGTGATTAGCTAACTAGCTAGCTAATGTGAGTTGACTTCGCATTCGGATCAGTCTATCTACTGAAAACTGCGAACAACAAACAGTTAGCCCAAGTCTTAACTACTTGTTAGTTATGTGAAGAATATAGTCGGAAACAAATAACTCACATGAGGCGACCGTGCTTATATGTTATATGTTATATGAACTGATATGACTGACTTTATGGATATTTTGACACAAAGTTAATGTTAATATTGTGTAGCGTTAATCATAGGCGCCGCTGTGATGCTGATTCCATACTGTTGGCCTGCAGTTTTCCGTTTCAATGACACTGAGCTGTGATTTGGTTTGTAAAATGAGCTTATGCAATGTTATCTGAAAACTGTGGTTGTGGCCTCCTGTGACAGCTGAAGCCACCCAACAGGCTTCACTGTTCGATTGTTAATTATTTAAACAACACATGAAGGGGTTAATGTTGTTATCGTTAAACAGGAAAAATTCTAATGAACACATTTACACACCCACAGTGGAGCTAACCTGCTGGATACTCAATATGACAGCTATAGATCGCTTGTATGCAAATACTGCAATGTTTAAAACTCAATATAACTTATCACAGCAAATTCAACACCTGAGTGTAATTAAGAAACTTGTCTATGCAATAGTTGGATCATTAAAGACTATTGCAGCTCAATACAAGCACTTTGCAATGAGGAGTGTAGCAGTACAAAACATAGAAAACAACATTTTCATCAGTTATTTTGAACAGTCAACAACGACGCAATTCTTACTGTAACAGTTGAGGCACTTAAATATTGTCCAATTGTTGGTGTGAAAATATAAATAACACAGGTGTAACACCAAAGTAACCGACCATTGTAACTGACTTGCTGATAACAAGTGCAGCCTGTGCACATTTAGGGCAGACACAACAGACTAACATGCACACTGCAATGTGGCTCAAGCACCTTGACCATATAAACATAGCACAACAAGTAAGGAAGTTTGTGTTTGGTTAATTATTTCTTTGTTGCAACAATGCTTCTTGGCAATAAATCTTATACGGTTGGGAAGCCTGTTTATGCCATGCATTTGTGGGTTGAGCAGCAGAGCTGAGTATGTGGGTTGGGCCCATGAAAAGTTTAAGAAATCTTCTCTGCCAATGCCAAACAGCTTATTCTGCTGTTGGTATTGACTCTTGGTTTGAGCCTCTGGTACCCCCAGGACCTGACAGTCAGGTCATCAATGGATGCAATCTCAATGCAGAGAGATATTGAGATGAGATCTGTGGTGGAGATGAGTCCGCCTACAGATGGGAGATTGACCATCTGGTGACTTGGTGCAGCCAGAACAACCTGGAGCTAAACGCTCTATAAACAGTGGAGATGGTTGTGGACTTTAGAAAGAACCCAGCCCCAAACGCCCCCATCATCCTGTGTGACTTCCCAATTGACTCTGTGGAGTCCTTCTGCTTCCTGGGTACCATCATCACCCAACATCAGCTCCCTCACCAAGAAAGCCCAGCAGAGGATGTCCTGCGGCAGCTGGGGAAGTTCAACCTGCCAAAGACGATGAAGGTGCACTTCTACACCGCCATCATCGAGTCCATCCTAACCTCATCCATCACCATCCGGTACGCTGCTGCCACGGCCAAGGACAAGGGCAGACTGCAGCGTATCATTCGTTCCGCTGAGAAGGTGATCGGCTGCAACCTGCCATCCCTCCAGGATCTGTACGTCTCTAGGACCCTGAGGCGTGCAGGCAAGATTGTGGCTGACCCCTCCCACCCCGGCCACAAACTCTTTGAACCACTCCCCTCTGGCAGGAGGCTACGGTCCATCAGGACTAAAACCTCTTGTCACAAAAACAGTTTCTTCCCATCTGCACCTGGCCTCATTAAAGGGATAGTTCTGGTTTTTTGAAGTGGGGTTATATAAAGTACATATCTATAGTCGGTCTGTTCCCTACCGTAATCACCGATCAGTGCAGCCTCAGTTTGGAGAAGTAGAGAGCCGCTCCAGCCAGACGCTCAGCTTTGTACTGCAGTGAACGGGGTCCAGAGAAAAAGCGAGATTTGTGTGATTTATATATTTATCTTTTTATTTTTTTGTGCGATTGTATATTTTAAGCACCATCGCACCAAGACAAATTCCTCGTTTGTGTCAAAATCCACCTGGCAATAAATCTTTCTGGTTCTGATTCTGAGATTCTGCAGCTAGTGGCAATCCCATATCTCCGCTGTCTTGGACCCAACTCTATCCTCCAAGATGACAACACTCGCCCCCACAGAGTGGGGTTTTCTCAGAGAATACCTCCTAGAATTTGGGAGTGAAGAGGATGGAATGGCCTGCCAGCAGTCCTAACCTCAGCCCCATTGAACACTTGTGGGATGAGCTTGGACCTGCTGTTCATGCCAGACCAACACAACCACATTGGCCGACTTGCGTCAAATGCTGGTTGAAGAATGAGATGCAATCCCACAGCAGTGTGTGACCAGGCTGGTGACTAGCATGAGGAGGAGGTGCCAGGCTGTAGTGGCTGTGTATGGTTCTTCCACATGCTACTGAAGCTCCTGTTTGTTAAATGAATGAATTGTTAAATTGCCTATATGTCTGGTTTCTTCAGACTTCAATCATTCAAACAACCAAACAACACCAAACAAGAGTCAATGGCAGAATAAACTGATTAGCAGAGAAGATTTGGCAAATCTTTCATGCGTGCAACCCACATACTCAGCTCTGCTGCTCATCCCACAAATGCATGTTCCTTACAAATGTGGCAACATTTAAAAGGGAAATAAACAGGCTTTCCAATGGTATAAGATTGCCAAGAAGCATTTTTACAACAAAGAAATAATTAACAAATTTCCTTATTTTTGTGCTGTCAACTTACATCCTGTGTTCTCTGGGACTGAGTATAGTCTCACGTCCACGGCAATGAACACGCCTATAGCATTAATTATTACTTTGTCAGTGTCTGAATCTGCAGTAAGCCGTGGCTGGAACACTGTGGGGGAAGTTGTCGTAAATCACTCAAGATGTATGCAGTGTTTCCATAGACACGTTTGACTTCATATGGCATCAAAACAATAGTTTGTATAAGATAATGTGATTTTTAAATAAACTGATTCCAATGATGTAATCACACAAAGGCTAACATAAGACAAAAGGTAACATTCATTCATTTAGCTGCTGAGATCCGGGAGATGCTAGCGTCTCCTTGGTCTCTGGAGCTGTCTTCGCTGTTCGCTTGTTGTTGTAGCGACAAGCTAGGAAGGGTCGCTACTTTCAAATTAAAAGCCCCCCGCTAAGAACCCAGTTCTAAACTCCAATGGGGTGCAATGTAAAGCTCTTATTTTGAAGACAGATTCGTTGTCTTTCTGACAGAGAATGCAACGTTTTGATTAGAATCACGATTCTTATGTGAATCGATTTTTTTTACCCCACCCCTAGCTTTTACACAAAGGTTTGACTTGTATACATTCACAAAAAAAGCCTAGGTTGCATTTTGGCGAGAGTTTCACTTTAACATTGATCATCTTTGCAATTCATTGTTCTCCTGGGCAACCTTGGGTACTGGCATTAATGTGGATACTACTTGACAGCTCAGGAATGACACAAGGAATGTGACAATGAGCCTTGGTGTCACAAGGGGAAGCTAACACAAAGCAGGTGGTCTTAATGTTGTGGCTGATTGATGTAAATGCATTATTTTGATGGCAACTGTTTGACTCACAGGGCATACGGAAGTTGTATACTATCTGAGTATTCTGACCTGTAGCAAACCGTTCAGGAGGAATACACATACTGTTACACCCTCAGTTGTAGAGGTGGTGAAAAATATCGACTCATCGATGCATTGCAATATAATTTTCCCAATTCATTATCGATTTAGAAAATCCTCTGAATCGATTCAAGCAAGCAGCGGCCCCCGACCAGCTGCTGTCCTTCGCTGGACGCCTCTCAGCCCCCGCCTCCAGCAGCTGGAAGTGCCTCACCCGCGACCTCGCTTGAGGGTCGGAGGGTGATGCGCCGTGGAAACACCGTTGGAGCTGCGGAGGCGGGTAGCCGATGTCTGAAGCACCGCTCTTTCGGAGACTGTAAACTCCCAGCGCAGCCGGTCTCACCCTGGCCGCTGCACCGTGTGCCCGCGGGTAGCACTCTCCTCCGGGGTGAGAGGGGGGCTCAGTGTCAACGTTTACCCTCTCGCGTCTAGCTGGAGGGCAGAGGGATCGCGGTTCTGTCTATGTTTATGTTCTGACAAAAATGTACCAAGCAGTCCCAGAAACAATGGCACTTTCTCAGCTTAACTATGGTTGCACTATTTTATAACTAAACACATTGTGTGCCTTTGTTTACAATTCAATTCGAACTAGAACCTCCTAGAGGAAAGACTTAGAATTTAAGATTACTTTTTTGAATTTAAAAATTATCAACAACTCTAATAAATTTGTTTATTACTACTTAATACTGAATTGGTATCGAATCATTTAAATTGATATTGAATCGAATCGATATTGAATCGAATTGCGAGCTAAAGAATCAAAATCGAATCGAATCGTGAGGTTCTTAACAGTACCCAGCCCTACTCAATAAATAAATACTAGCTCAATGGAGCATGTAGTGTGAATTGATGTTGTAAATACTGTGTCAGAGAAGTGTACTGAATTGTATGATGATGTTTATGACTGTTAGTGGTAGTGTTGTATGGTATTACATTATATTAAACTTCTCCAAATGACCACAGAGTTGTTTAATCACCTCTGTCAATTTAAATAAGCTGTACATCATAAACTTTGCAAAGGCTAATTGATTGCAATGCAGCAGGTGTACAAAGTTATTGCACATATGTGTCTTTATAAACTGGTGCTTCAGGGTAAGCAAGCGATCAATCTGATGTCAGTCTGGCTTCGAGAAATGGCTGCAGACCAAATTAGGAAGGTGAAAGCTCTGTGTGTGCCCTCACAGAGGAGGTCGTCGCCTTTTTGGCATTAACCTGAGGATATAGTTTTTCCCAAAAAGGCAATGTAAAACAACTAGAGATGTCAAGCGACTAAATAAATTAGTCACATTAATATTAAGCTTTGTGATTAATTAATTGAAATGAATCGTATGTGCCAGTATTTGTTGCAAGCTTTTAAAAATATTTAATTTGGTAGATGAGTAAATCAGTGTATAAATGGACATTCTGAACTTTAAAAGGAAGTTATATTTCAGGTTTGAAGTGTGCCGATAGCACGAAAATTCCTTGCTGGATAAATCAAGCAAAACTGTGCTCCTGTCAACAGTTCCATCTGGGTTGGTTGTGAAACCCCACCAAGTTCGTATTTGCCTGACATTGTTTTATAATTTTTGTAAAGTAGCCTAACTCAATTTTGTGTATAAACTTTAATAACAAATTAAGCTGATGCTACTTTTGAATGGACTACAGAAGACTCTGGGACTCTTATTTCAACAGATAGCTGTAAGCCACCGGAGCAGACAAAGAGTTAAGCAATGAAGTTGTCTAGTGGCAATAAATGAACAGCACAGGGTACAGTTTGACCATGATAAAAATCTGTAGCTCCCTACTACACAAGAAGTCCTTATGCTTGAGTGACAGCTATCACCATCACTGCAAATCCGTTCTATTTGTATCCATGCTAATATCTATGCTTTTGCTATCCATGCAAACAATGTTAATCATACTGAAATGTCAGTCTGTATTATGTCTGACTAGTAACCACAGCCCATTCTCAGTTTGAGAAAAAATGTTGACCAGTGGAGTGGGGCTTTTCCATTCAGAAGTCCTGTTACATTTCTGTTGAGACTACATTAACAAACAAGTGTGATTTGTTTTGCTGTCTTTGTAGGTTAACCTCAAGGTGTGGGACCAAACATTGTTTTTCCAGTGCATGGACGCAAAGCCAATGCGCAGGTAGGTGTGGTACCAAAGTGAGATGATCCTTTGAAAATAATACCCACAGACTTTTTATTCTGCCAAACTCTTTCTAGACAGACATGAATAAGTTTAATCATATCTTGATACCCAAGGCAAATGTTGAATGTCCATGTTGCTGAGTGTTTTAACTACTACTGTAAAATAAATAAGGGAAACAAACTCTTCACTAAAGTAATAAAAATGCTTTGGAAATGGGTCCTATTTAGAGAACTTGTGTGAACCCCAATGACTCAGTGTCACCCATTCTGTTATGTCACCACATAAGCTTGTCAAGGCAGACAAATCCCTGCTCTTGATCAACGGCTTATCATTTTAGACCTCACACAGACAGTTTTGTATCGAATAAATGGGGATGAGACTCCCTTCAGCTTGTATATTTAACTTTTCCTTGACTTTTAGTTAGCTGGGGCCAAGCAGGCTCCATACTATGAAATTAATTTGTAAACAACTGCCTTCTTGAAAAATAACAATGCAAGCCCTCCACGCACTTTGTCATTTGAACACTCAGTCACTCTGAGCAGCCGGAGACGAGGTTCTACCAGCATCTGGTTTAAAATTAATTTACAGCCAGTCAGCACCAAGCTGAGAACGTCAGAGCAGCCAGCAGACAGTCATACTGTTCCTTGTTTCAATTTCTCCTCTCGTCTTCCTTCCATTGTAGTTAGTATTGTGGTTCAGGGATTTTGGGGCAAGACACATTTTACAAAGTTTAAATCCTGCCCTGCTTTTGCTCCTGCATTGCTCTGTGAACAAAGACAAAGCTAGAAAAAATGGGCAGTGATTCAGTGACCACATGCAAGCTGACTTTTAGGGGCTGCCATAATGTAAATACATTGTGCTAACTCAAGAAGAAAACTCTTTAATTTAGTGTTGCACTTTCGCATAAATGGAGGACTCAATAGAAATGAATTACAATAAATGGTCAAAGTTAAAATCAGCAGAGGCTGACTTTATCTGATTTCTTTTTTTTATCCAATAGTATGAATTAAACCTGGCTAGATCTTACAATTTGTATCGTGTAAATAGATAACATCTTTCAGTCGATACTCTGCCTGGTAAATACACACTTATTTAAAACCCTCCACCTACAAGTGTCAAACCCAAGTCAAGATAACCCTCTTGGTTATTTTTTTTTATTTCAAAAAGCTCTCTCCATAGCTACGGAACACATTATACAACATTTTTCGCAGGCTGAATAGTTCTCCTTGAGATAAGTAAACTGATTCTCTTGTGTAAAATAGGTGGAGTGCATCTTTAATATCACCACAGAGTTGCTTTACAACCAGTTACATGCAAGTGTTGATTTACAGAAGGTCTGCTGTACATGATAACATTATACTGTATAGTGGTCTCTAATTATTTGGCCACTGAATTGAGATTTATTTAAGTACTAAAGGCTTCTCAGAGAATTGTAAACAATAAAGATCTGTGTTAATAGTTTAAGTATTAAGAAACTTTAACAAAGTAAAGAGCAAATATTCACTTAAAAAATAACCCCTACATGTTTATAACATGATTATAGTTTGTGTAAATGTGTTGGTTGTAGCTTTTCGTATTATGGGTACATTATTATGGGTGAGCAACATTTGTCCCACTCATGATGATTAGGCCATGTGTTTTATGGCATGTGTCCAATTGACAGGGGTTTTTTGGCTGGTACTGAGAACATGATCTGAAGTGAAGCCCTGTCCCAGAACCAAAATGGTCCTGTGCCCACGGCTACAAACATGTAGGGCAAAGCTGATTGAATTGGCTGCTGTCGATAAGTTTACAGTGGCTATCGAGTGGCCCATGACCCAAATATATTTGGTTCAGCTGTTACCCACAGACTTAGACAGTAGATCAGGTGTATGTGATGGTGAGGGGGCTTTGAATTCATAGGTAAACTGCATATATCAACATATGTATTGTATTTACATGAACCCAAACATGTTCTAGGTGCTGTATCATAGGCAATTGCTTGAGGACACACCCATGCAGAGTTAAAAAGCCCTGCAACTCCCCGCCAGTTAGTCAGATCACAAGAAGCCTCTTGGGTGAGAGGTGAAACGTCAAAAAACTGAAAAGTATCTAGTTGCCTACGATACAACACCTAGAATAACCAACCTAAACATGTCTAAACTACCTGTCTGGTTGACGTTTAGGGCCACCAGCGCACGCCAAGACGCCACTGGAATGGACATCACCAGCCGCTGTACTCTGGGGGACCCCAACAAGCTCCCTGAAGGGGTCCCCCAGCCTGCACGCATGCCCTATGTTTCAGACAAACACCCACGGCAGACCCTGGAGGTGATCAACCTGTTGAGAAAACACCGTGAGCTCTGTGATGTGGTCTTAGTGGTCGGTGCCAAGAAGATCTATGCTCACCGTGTGATCCTGTCTGCATGTAGCCCCTACTTCAGGTACAAAGACACGAATATATTCGGCTCACATCTAAAGGATACAAATCCACTGACTAATGAGTAAACACAATATAGGTGGAGGTCTTTGAGTAATAGCTTTTGATTTCCATGTTCTCTTCAGGGCAATGTTCACTGGAGAGCTGGCAGAGAGCAGACAGACTGAAGTGGTTATCCGTGACATCGATGAGCGAGCCATGGAGCTACTCATTGACTTCGCCTACACCTCACAGGTAACAACAGGAGCAGGAAGATGTTTTTCATTGATAATTGGCTTTAGGGATTGGTGGGTGCTGCTGAGACTGCATAACCATATTCAGGAATGGCATGACAATTACATTATTAACTTAATGTACATATCCTATCTATTCACTTTATTGATCTATAAACATGACCTTATTCACTTTTACTGATCTCAAATGCCTGTTGCGCTAACATGCAGTTTTTCTTAGAGAGTCCATTTCAGTTATTGTTTTGGTTGTCTGGTTTTATTTTACTTGGGTTTTATATATTTAGGTTATTTTAATATTTGTTTCACTATCCAAAGCCAATGTCTGAATATTCTCCATGTTAATTGCTCTTGGAAAGGGTATAATTGCATTTTTAAGAGATTAGATTAGATTAGTGGCATAAAATGGTCTAAATGATTTATGTTTATGGCAACGAAGTAGTTATTAGGATGCAAATCATTGATTAAGCATTGCGAAAAATCTGGTAAACACTACAAAATAAAAGTGGTGCTAGCAGCCAGATGTGTGGAAAGATTGACTGTTTGCACTTGAACACATACTAGCAAGAAAAGTAAGTTAGTGACAGAAAATTCAAAAGTTTACCTTTATTCAATCAAACTGCATTCATGAGCCTCAGCGCTAAACAGGGCTTTCAGAAAAATGTGCTCTTTGACTTTTCTGTAATTTGTTTTACACAACTGAATTACAGTGGATGCAATCAGGAATATTTAACAATGTTCCAATAGAATGTCAGATTAAACACAAATCTCAACAAATTGATCTAAATGCAGTACATGTAAAATACATATAATAACTGCAAGCAGTAAGTCTAAGCATTTTTTATAAAGCACCTACATAATCATGGGTATAGCCGGCTGTTTTTAGATGCAAATGTTGAGATTGTCCTAATCAAGGTAGGTTTGATGAGTGATTTAGGCTGATTTAGGCAAAACCTCTTGAACACAAATATAACTTTAGGTTATTTGCATAACCCCGATTCTCTACATAGCATGAGTGAGTGTTTCGATAGATGAGTACATTAAGCCAGCCCATAGGCTGGCCCTGATGATGTGAATGTCGTAGGGCCACTCGCCCTTCCCTACTTAAAGGGCAGACATGCTGTCATTCATCAGTTAGTTTTTTTTTTAGCCCACCTCCTCCTAGCTTCACACCAGCAAGGAGGTTGGTCTGGTGAGAAACTCACTCATGCTACTTAGAGAAGCTCTCTTTCATAGCATTCGTTTTGTGTCTCATTATGGGATATACTAACTCCCTTACTGCCCCCCATCACATGAAATATATCCTTATAGTCTTCCTTGATTGTTGATGATTAATCTGTGTAAAATAAAGTGGTGTCGCAATAACATATTTTTGTTTGCTAACCCGGAAATTAGCATCCCACGGTTCCCTCATTAAAAAGCTTTTAGGATGTTTTCATTGGATTTTGGAGTACTGCTGAAAATAAGCTCTGTGGCAAACACAAGTTCGGGATACTTGCATGTTTTGTTCAGCAAGATAGATCTTTACAGATGAACGCCACTTTTGTGATTTTTGAAGGCTAAACCAATCATTCGAAATTAAAAGCTGTTGTTAGGCTATAAACAGACCACACTGCAGGTGCATGATTTAAACATGACCACCACTCTTCACAATTACTATACACATTTTCTGTAAATTGATCAACCTTCAAGTTTGCAAATAAAGTCTGCTTTAAATCTACTGAGTAGAGAGTGTCCTTGTTAGCCATGATGACATTTGATGTCCATGACAACATGTGTAGTCTCATTTAGCCACTCTTTAGCAATTTAAAAGCAATGAAAACATTGAATAAATGTTTAGAAAATCTGAGGGGTAGATACAATGTTCACCTCTTCTTGATTCGCAACCCCCCCCCCAGGCTTACCCGTTTTTCAAAAGTATTGCCTCAAATATTACCCTACACTCTCCTTACTCTTCCCGGGGATGGTACCACCCCATCAAGGCCTGAGGAGACTGAAAAAATGAGAGAACCACAATTGAAATGAAAGAAACTCTGGTTCAGGGGCTTCAACACTCGCAGCTTCATGGCTATACGGTATCCTCTCCTCCCTGCTCCTAGGTGACTGTAGAGGAGGGAAACGTGCAGACACTGCTCCCTGCCGCCTGCCTTCTCCAGCTGGCGGAGATCCAGGAGGCCTGCTGTGAGTTCCTCAAGAGACAGCTGGATCCGTCCAACTGTCTGGGCATCAGGGCCTTCGCAGACACACACTCCTGTCGCGAGCTGCTCCGCATTGCCGACAAGTTTACCCAACACAATTTTCAAGAGGTAAGAAATCACATATTCTATATTTTACAAAAACGATACAGGTACACTTAGACTGAAGGTGCAGGGAAATGCTCAGTAACAAGAGTACTTATTCTTTACCACTCACACATCTGTGTTTTAAACTTAATGTATTTTTAAGCTTGGCAAACTGTGTCTGTAGTCTTATTGTGCGCACGTGTGCGTATAAAAACCTAGTTAAAAACTCTGGAATTTGGTTATTGCATAAAAATTAGCAATAACGTGGATCCTGTGCATGTAAACAACTACCGTAATTTCCGGACTATTGAGCGCACCTGAATATAAGCTGCACCAACTAATTTTAAAAAGAAAAAAAAATGTGTACATATATAGGCCGCAATTGTCTATAAGCCGTAGGTGTCCACGTTGTAACATGAGATATTTACACAGAAAGATTTTCCAAACAGTGCCTGTAATACGGCAGTAACACAGCAGTAAAACGTCTCAGCATCGATTCATTGATGCCAAGCTTACGTGCAGCAGCTCTATTTCCTTCTTCGACAGCCAGATCAATTGCCTTTAACTCAAAAGGTGCATCACATGCATTTCTTAGTGTGTTTTCCATGATGAGGGTGTGTGCATGATGCGCAAAATGACTGTTCAAAACACAATCAAGGCATCTTCCTCGGCGCATTATCTCTTCGATCTCTCCTTCTCGCTCTTGCGCTTCCTGGTGGAGCGCCCGCTGGAGCGCCCCCTGGAGGCCGTTAGCCCGTAAAAATCTATAGATTAGCCGCAATCATTATATAGGCCGCAGGGTTCAAAGCGTGTGTAAAAAGGAGCGGCTTATAGTACGGAGATTACGGTAACTGCTTCTAATGGAAAGCGTGTGGAGCCAAGCGCATGTCTGTGTTTACATGCTACATAGTGTTATCAGCAGGAACCCTTGTCACATGCACACAGCTCAGTTGTTTTCTTTGTCAGGTTGTGTGCCTTTGTGTCTGTTGTGCTCCTTGTCCTGCATCTGACTCTTGTGTTTGCTGCCTCGGGTAATAATTGAGATTTTTATGACATCACTGACACACTAACGATTTTGTGACTGGGCAGACATTTAGTAAAATGGTGACCTAATCAATGTAGCTTAATACGACCTCCTCAGCCCTGTTGTGTCCACACAGGCGTTTTTACTCATATTGTCTGATTATACCTCTCAGGCTGGTGCTTCAGTTTATTGTTCAGATGGTTTATATATGGGTGGTGGGTGAATATGAACACTGATTGATTTTAGTCGTAACTCAGTTACAGATGCAGCAGTGGTAGCCTGAATGTTCCTGTTCATACAGGCTTGGTAGAGACATGTTAGTCTGCAGCAACATTCTGCGTTCATTGTAGGTTCAGTGAGAATGCAGCATTTGTCAGACTGCCTGGAACATGTGAAACTATACTGCAATAATATAACTATAGTTTAATTTCTGTAAAGGCGTGTGCAGTACAAATACTCATACAACAGATCATTTTGATTGTTGACCTTGTGATAGACTTGTTTCCAGAGAGACATTCCAACACTTTCTACAGAATGAGTAGAACTTTTAACGTTACAAATGGGTTCTGTTTGAGGGTTCCAGTCCAGCCAGTAGGCTGAGTTCAAGTGCGCATGTGTCTAGGACCTAGACTGCCTGTTATGTGTGCTCCTGCTTAATTTTCTACTCAGTTTCCCTACGGGGGAGTAATAAACTATTCCTGATTGATTCTGATTCTGTATTATTAATCGTATTAATTACACCTCTGCTTTTCTTGCTACTCCTTTTCAAGATGTCTGACTTTCACTTAACAACTCATGGGTTTTATTGAAGATTTTTTTCAGGTCACTGTGTTGTTAAAATGTTAAAATTAAAATTCTGAAAGCAGTTATACTTCTAGTAATGTAATGATGGAGTGGTTTTGAAAATCGATAGATTGGATTGAGGAGAATTTAAGTGTTGCTTGCCATTTCACCTCTCATCCAAGAGGCTTACAGCTTACACAGTTCTTACCAACTGGAGTGGAGTTGGCAGGCTTTTAAACTCAGTATGAGAGTGTCCTTACAGAGTCGTTAGGGCCACTTGTTGGCTCAACCGGTCTTCATGTGGGTTGCTAAGGCCCAGGTCACTCATTCACTGTTCACTCTCTCAGGTAATGGAAAGTGAAGAGTTTATGCTACTGCCTGCCAACCAGCTGATAGACATAATTTCCAGTGATGAGCTGAATGTGCGGAGTGAGGAGCAGGTTTTCAACGCTGTGATGGCCTGGGTGAAGTACAGCATCCAGGAACGCAGACCACAACTACCGCAGGTTTGAGGCTGAACATACCACAACAGTTTCTGCTTCTGTTGCCTTTTCTGCTCCTGTTGTACGATCCAGTCATATTAAACACATGTGACTGCCGTTTTAGCAGAAAAATACTTTGGGACTGTTGTGGGTTTCATGTGTTCTGTAGGTCCTGCAGCACGTCCGTCTGCCACTACTCAGCCCCAAGTTCCTGGTGGGCACCGTTGGGTCAGACCCTCTCATTAAGAGTGATGAGGAGTGCAGGTTGGTGCTGTTTGTTCATCAACCATTTCAATGATTCTGGTGGGAAAATGCTGTTGGTGCTGATCTCAATCCTTGTTTTTGAATGACAAATGCTGACAGGAGCAACATTTATTATTTACTATAGGCAAAACTATATATCGTATAGGGCTGAACGATATGGACAAAATTTCATATCTCGATATTAATGCCAGATATCAAGATAGCGATATGATACGATATGACTACGGCTTCGGTGAAAACCAAGCATTTTTCAGGAAAATAAAGAGATTATTTTAAGCCATATACAAATGGTTGATAGAGAAATCTTTACCAAATAATCACAAACTCACTACAGAGACAAATATATTTTAAATAACAACAGTAAAGGGAGGGAGAATATCAAACAAACTATGTGCATTTTTACAAGATGAACGATGACATCCTAATCTGGAGAGAGAGTGAGAGTGAAGATGGAGACTCAGCAGCTTCAGGTTATCGCTGGTAAAGTACCAGTGGAATCTAGAAAGACTAAGAAGTCAGAGAATTAACGGAAAAACAGAGAAAACGGCAGCTATCCAGGCTCAAATCCACAGAGCGAGAGGCCGCGGCGTCCGCTCCTGCTGCCCCGGCCTGCCCCCACACACAGCGACCTGCCGCCTGCACAGCTGCGTGAGAGGGGAGAGAGCCCGGCGCTGCTGCCGAGGAGCCGCGGACAGCGATGACTCTGAGCAGCATGAAAATGACGATATAATATATTTCTCGCCTTTCCCCTGATGATCTGAATAAGTCCCTTCATTTTGTCGCGAGTCGCTTTTTAGAAATAAAGTTGCTAAAAGGGTCTGAAAAGTCGCTAAATCTAGCGAGAAAGTCGCCAAGTTGGCAACCCTGTCGTGTGTGTGTGTGTGTCTCAGTCTCCGTCTCCCTCACTCCCGCCCTCGTATGTTTGTCATTGATTGACTTAAGCTGTCGATCCACAGCAAGCATGAAATAAGGTTTGCGGTTGGCTTGCCTTAGCGGTGCATTCAAGGGCAATCGTAAAAATGATGTTTGTTGTGACTGCCAGAGCTGTACATGCAAGGCTGGGGGGGGGGAATCTATATCGTTTATATCGTTGCTTTTTCTATATGAATATCTTGTATGTTCATATCTGGATATAGATACGATAACGATATATCGTTCAGCCCTAATATCGTATACTGTTTCAGAGACCTGGTTGATGAAGCGAAGAATTATCTGCTGCTGCCGCAGGAGAGGCCGCTAATGCAGGGCCCTAGAACTCGGCCAAGGAAACCTATTCGCTGTGGAGAGGTGCTCTTTGCAGGTCAGTACCTTTAGGCAATAGAATAAAACTCTAGCAAAAATGTATGTGTGTAGACACCACTGCCACTGTGGAAGAACGTTGAAGTATATTTCACTGACCTCATCTGTGTCATTGTCCTTAACTCTCCTTTATCTGTAGTTGGTGGCTGGTGCAGCGGTGACGCCATCTCCAGTGTGGAGCGATATGACCCCCAGACCAACGAGTGGCGGATGGTAGCGTCGATGAGTAAACGACGATGTGGAGTCGGTGTCAGTGTTCTGGATGACTTGCTGTATGCAGTGGGAGGTCATGACGGCTCATCGTACCTCAATTCTGTAGAGAGGTAATCCGTCAAGCTCCGTCTCCGTCTACTTGTTTTTTATGGTTCATTCTCTTGTCTTTTCCATGAAAAGTTCTGGAAATACAATTATGGATGATCTTTGTTCCCTCTCTCCTGTCCAGATATGATCCAAAGACCAATCAGTGGAGCAGTGATGTGGCCCCCACTAGCACTTGTCGTACCAGTGTGGGAGTGGCTGTCCTTGGTGGTTATCTGTATGCTGTAGGGGGGCAGGATGGGGTTTCCTGTCTCAACATTGTAGAAAGGTATCTGTCAAAACCACCTGATATTTTAGGGCCCGAGCAGGTCTCGATGAATGATCTCAAATGATCGCATTTTTCGCTGCCTGAAGATGCCCCAAAACTCACCAAACTTGGAATGTACGTCACACCTGCCGAAAAATGTCATAATCTATTGTCGTCCTTGATTTTCACCTCTAGTCGGCGCTATAATCAAGGAAAGTGCGTTTTGGCTTATAACTCACATATACTTTGTTGCACATTCAAAAACCTCGTCATATAGGTCATTTCCGCCTACAGTTTTTTTTTTTTTTGCAAATTCGCGAAATGTCGCAAACCTACTTTTTCGAACTCCTCCCAGGCGATTTCACCAATTTCCACGAAACATTGCACACAGCATCTATGGACTCTCCTGACAAAATAATTTTGATATTCCAAACAATACCCAAGTTATTAAATAACAACTTCCTGTACATTTTGCTCAAAATATGAAGTATTGCATATCTCCACATTGGACTGTCCGAATGACATGAAACTCAGGTGACTACTTTCCCATGAGCCACTAAGGCTCTGAAAAAATGATAAAGTTACTTTTTCGAACTCCTCCTAGGCCATTTGACTGATTTGCAACAAATTTGCAAGAAGCATCTGCGGACAAAACTTATGAAAAGCCGTCACCTACGCCACACCTGGTGGCACAGTCCATTTTGATGCTTCGCCATAAAACCATAAACTCATTATAACTTCCACATACAATTTGCCATCTACTCCAAACATGTAGAGGGTCTTGCCCTGAATACATCTACGCGGCACACCATGACGGCAGCATGCCCTGATGCGCGTGGACTGCAAGGGCCCATTCATCGCTGCTTGCAGCTTTAATGTTATGTTTGTTGTTTTAGATCTGAAACTTAATTGACAAATTTAAACCTTCAGCCTTTAGCTAGTTCAGTATATTATGTCTTACCTCCATCCATCTCCTTCATTTACTTTAGGTATGATCCTAAGGAGAACAAATGGACTCGTGTGGCCTCAATGAGCACCAGACGACTGGGTGTAGCTGTGGCTGTGCTGGGGGGGTTCCTGTATGCTGTAGGAGGGTCTGATGGGACATCACCATTGAATACAGGTATTGTTCTCAGTCATGTGATAAGTACAATCCTAAATTCACCACAAGGATCGTGGATCAGCTATGTTCCATTGCACTAGTAGTTAATAGAAAGTAAAAGTAACCATAATTCTGTCTCAGCTGTGTGTCCAACAACCAGTTAGTTCATTGTCAAAATGCTCACTGTAATAATTTTTTTCTGTCCCTTAATTTGTCTCCTCCTTTCCCTTGTTTCTTTGAATCACTCTGTCCTTTAAAGTGGAGCGCTACAACCCTCAAGAGAACCGCTGGCACACAGTGTCTCCCATGGGCACCAGGAGGAAGCACCTAGGTTGTGCGGTCTACCAGGACATGATTTACTCTGTCGGAGGAAGAGACGACACCACAGAGCTGAGCAGTGCAGAGCGATACAACCCCAGGACAAACCAGTGGTCCCCTGTTGTGGCCATGACATCCAGACGGAGCGGGGTGTGTGTTTGTGTGTGTGCGTCTGTGTGTCTGCCCCTGCTCCTCAGAACTTGGTTACAAGAAATATAGCGGTTGAAATCTCCCCCTATGAAATGGGACAACCATTCTACCCTCCCACGTCATCAGTTGATGTTGATGGTGTTTACGTTACGACTGGACTTTCCAGTGTGACGTCTTCCACGGCAGTGATTTCTCTTGTGTTAATCCTGTTTTATCACAGTACCTTCTGCCATTTATCGGATGGAGAAAAGAAAGCGTGGTTGCTAACGCTTGCAATTCATCTACAACTTCACGCTATCAGTCAAGTCATCTGATAAAAGGATGCTGCTTCGTTACTGGCTGCTAATGTTAGGGGTACTTATAGGCTAATATAAGCAACCCGTGCTCCAACCCGGCCAGTCTCCACTGATATAGATATAGACGAGTGGTTCCAATTGTAGCAACGTTGTTGACAAAGACTCATATAAAGGAAAGGATCATAATATAATTAAACATATATAATAATATAATATAATATAATATAATATAATATAATATAATATAGTATAAGTCTCGGTTTGAAGTTAGCATCTGAAAAATCTCAGTTTGGAGGGCCATGTTGCCCTAACCCCTAAAGTCGTCCAGATCCTTGTTCGGTCCTTCTCCGATCTGCCACAGCAGCAGAGCTGATTTGGTCTCACTCTAGTTTAGCTGTGTACTTCCACTGGCTCTGCTGCATTGCAGCATCTACTCCATTGCAGAGACAGGAAATCAGACACTGAAACAACATTAAAACATCCAGTTAATTTTCAGGATAAAACACTCTGGTGCAGTTTTATCCAAGCAAGTCCATCCTTCTTCTAATTCTTTGGTTTGGAACACTAACCTTTTGTCTGTTTGTTGTTGTTTTTATAACGTATAACGTTTTTATTACGCAACGTAATTCTGTCAGTGACGTTGGAACTCTTTGGTCCCGCCACTCCTGCTGTCCAGCAGTGCTGCACCGTACTACACTAAAAACACAGGTGGTAGGTGGTGGGTGTTGACTGACAAGGGAGGAAAACATGCAACCAGTGGAATTCTTGAGTAACTGTTTGCCCTACCCCTCTGTCCCAACAAGAACGACATTGGAGTGGTGGGGCCAAGGGGGGGAATTAGCACTGGGCATTAATCTGTGTACATGACTAAAGTATACTTGTGTCTGTCTGTAGGTGGGCTTGGCTGTGGTGAATGGTCAACTGATGGCAGTAGGAGGCTTTGATGGCACGACATATCTCAAAACTATAGAAGTCTATGACCCGGATGCCAACACATGGAGGTAAAGATGATGTCTCAAAATACAGTTACTAAGTACAGTCGTAAAACAAAAAAAAATTAGGATTTGAATAATAAAGTCAATGAGACATAGGGCAACATAATATTGCTGTACTTTGTATGATCATTACCTATTCAACATGATTTAGACCTTTCTACCTACAAATATTAGAAACAGCCAGATTTTAGTTTTACTGTGTTGGTGAGTTTTGTCTCTCCTAGAGTAAATCACTTTATCCAAATTGGCAACAAAGAAAATCTGTGGTTATGACTAACATGTCTGAAAGCATTAAGGGACATGAATCTCTTGAGATTTCTGCCCCTACATTGATACATTTAAAGTGAATCCAATTATTTTATTTGCAGCGCGCCAAGCATTCAACAGCAACATCACTCTGATAACCTCAGTAACAACACTTGTTTCAGAAGAAGTACTTTCTTTAGAAACTCATAGTTCACACTGAGATCTTCGGTCATCCAAAACAACAAAGGCACTGTTTCTAGAAAGAGATGTACAGATTTGAGTTGTTGTACCAGAACATTGAATCATATTATTTCTACTGCACAAAAGAACATTTGAGTGTTTCCTTCTTCATAATTTGACTCTCACTCACTATTTCCAGGTTGTATGGAGGAATGAACTACCGCCGGCTAGGTGGAGGGGTGGGCGTCATTAAAATGACTCACTGTGAATCCCACATATGGTAACATTAACCCCCCCTCACACACATATACAGTGGATGCCTCTTTTCACCAACTCTCGTGCCTCCAAAAGAGACGCTCTGATTCACACGAGGATGATGACATGTGGGGGGAGACGAGACGAAAAGAGCAACCAACCTAAAACTCTAGCTCATCCCCAACCTCACTCTGAGCTGTTTAACTTTGGAATAACCTAGTTGTCTTCATTGATGAAATGCACTGAGAACAGAAGTCTACCATGAAGCTTCCAGTTTGAAGAGGACACTCCTCCTATGACCTCTCCAAGGTTTCATCCTCCGAGCCTCTCAGTTTGAGACGTTTGATTGGATGTGTGTGACGACTGGAACTCAACTTGGGGAGATTAGCATACATTTCTGAGGTTTAAGAAGTCCTTCAAAACACAGCCCCCAAACTTTGTCTGCTGGCCACCACCCACAATTGCAAGCAACGAGCGGAGAAGCAAACCTTCTGTTCATTGTGTGAGAATGATTATTTCATGGAGATGCAGCATTGCATTCTGACTGTCAGAGGTAAATCTCTCCTTCCTTTTCTACTTTGCTTTAGGCTTTGAAGCATACACCTCAGCTGTAGCTGCTATGTCTCTGGGCCTGGGTGTAGCAACAGTAGACAGGTGTCAGGCAGTTCTCTTCTGAAAGAATCTGTATGTTTAGGCTGGATACACAGAAACATTATTTCACCAGGGATGGTGGGCAGCATTAGATGTGGATGAGTATGAGGAAATGACTGCTACTTAAAATTGAATTCCAGACTTATCGTTGTTGAATGGAGCTCTGCTGCTGCGCTTTACAGGAGGCTGCGGTGGCTGTGTGTTGCCTCTTGTGTTTAAAGGGTTTTGCTTTAAATCACAGCAGTGTAGTTAAAGGAATACACTACATGGCCTGTTAGTCAGCTGAACCCCACAGTGGAACGGTGTCTCTGCTTTATTTTTGGCTCCAGTGCTTAATCTTTAAGTTCTCAGTATGCTCCAAACTAACTTCACATTAATGTATGTAATTATCATTTGTTGAAATGATCGAAACAATAACTCTTATTCTTCTTGGTTATTTGCCAATGACATGTCCTGCATTCCCTGTTATACTACTTGCAAATGGCAACTCACAAGTGCTCCGTCAATTCTGCTCTGTGTCTTATCTCTGTAGTATGGCTGTCAGCTTTTCCAAAAATCAAGACTGATTTAATTTGAAATGACACACAATTCCTCAAAATAAATTTGATAGGCCAAGCTGATTTTACAGCGCCCTCCGCTGCAGTTAAAGGCAAAATACAACAAATGGACATTACAGGCTGTACATTTTGAACAGGGTATTACAGCTCCAATACGAACATGTAACCCAATGTTTAAACAGATGTTCGGAGTAAAGGCCTGAAACTACAAAGTCTCGACATGATTAAGTCAATGCACAAATGTGTATAATGGTGTGCATCTTAGGACATTCTGTCTCCTCAAAGGCATTCATGATGTTGCACTCAATTGTACATTCTCACATTGGTGTGTGAAGAAAGAAACAAAAGGGAGCTTGAAATTTCAAAACCTGCCTACTCTTTATATCCACACAGTTGATCAATCCTCATCTCAGAAGGGAGTGATGGTCTTATTATCTGTTCTAACTGTTCTGGATACTGTTTTAGGTCCTGTTAGTTGATTCGAGAAGCACTTTTGAAACATACTGAGACCTTCAGACTGACATATAATGCATTACCTCAATAGGGAATGATATAGGAATGATATTCTGTTTTTGCTATCGTCAACAAATGTCACGAAAGGTAAAAAAAAAAAAAAAAAAACACTAAACAATGTAGGTCAGTCTTTCAAGACTTCAAGTCTGTAAATTAAAAAGTGTGTGTGTGTGTAATCTGTATGGCTCACTGATGGATTTGTAATGGTTTTTGGACAAAAATTGGAGCTGTATGCACAAGAATAAGATACGTCAGGCTGTATGCTAACACAATACTTTTGCTCATTCATTGTTGGTTTGGCTCTGCACGTGACATTTGTTGACAATAATAAAAATACAGACAGCATATTACCCTTTAAAGTCCACTGTAATAATTGAAAGCAGTCCTAAATGCAATCCATGTTATTCTGGAGATTGGAAGATGACACAATATGCAAATATACTAATTTAAAATACTACATTACTTTCCATTTTTTCCACAAAAAGTGGTTGTGTGTTCATAAAACCAGTTACACTTGTTAATGTTTTGGCACTGAACAGTGGAGCCAGTGATCTACTGTGGACACTGATGATTTGAGTACATGAGTTTCAGAATGTATTGTGTTAACTAGGTTCATTTACCCACGTCAGTCTTGAGAAATCTGGTTTGTTTTTTGTTCTTAATGCAGCTGTTGGACGCACAGCCTGGAAAGGTCCCATAATGGAAGACATGAGTCTAGTGTCACATAAAACATTTCGTAAACATTGTAAATATTTATGTGAGAAGTGACGCAGTTTTTCAGCTGTTCATTTCAGATTCTGATCTTTTTCAGGTGATTTATCACAGACCAGGCAGCGCCATGGCCCAATTTAGCTCAGAGTATTTCATGGAGTTTTTAAAAACCTGGGGATCTTTTGCTTTTTAATGAGTACCTGATAAGATGGAGCCATTGTCTCATTTAGAAAGCAGAAATAAACCCAGTTTCTCTAATTGGATTTCTGTTACACGCTTTAGAAAGTCGGACCTCTGTCCTGCAACAAAATCAAAATGGTTTCCATGACAGTGGAATATGACAAATGCAGTACATTCTATGTATCCCAGTTCATTATTGAAAAAATGAACCACATTAATATAAATTTAAACTGTATATGCACTCAAAAAGGAAAACCTCCCTCTGTAGTAGTTGGTCATTGATATGTTTTATTTTTTCAACACAATCATGAAGTTTTGAGACACAGGCCCTTCATGTTCTGTTTCAGAGCGCCTTCATTCGTTTCTGTTTGTCATCATATGCAGCGCAGTGTAATGGCACCACCTGCTGGAGGACAGCTCTAGTGTGGTACTGATATGGATGGTAAAAAGACACACTGCATTATTTTTAAGTGGTCCCTGGTCATATAACTGATCTCAACTCAGTGTGAAACAGTAGTGAGGATGGACACAGATTAGGTAGATGGTGAAATTGTCTTTGATGAATCTTCTCAGAATTTATTGCACTGTGATTATCTTTTAAAATCAAATTTTATATGGATGTTGAACTTTCCAGACATGGGGGGAAACATGTAAAATCAGCATAGGCCAACGGGAAATCGGTCATTTCAGGCGGGTTACTTGATTTACCTCACACACAGTGCATCAGGTGTGTGAGACATGCTTCATAAAGTTGTGCTAGTGATGGCTCATACAAGGCTGTTATGCATTATATTAACTGCATTTTCTTGAGCAAGCAGGTCCTCACCTGAATATTGGTGTTCATGTTCAATAATATGGCAATTCTAGATTTGTGTTGACTCGAGGTTTCTTTGCTAGTGGGAGAGTTCGAGCAGCAGGAGCACCGTTTGTCTGATCGTGCACAGTCATGTTAAATTCATGTTTTGTAGTCACACATGCTGATGCTCAATAGAAATCTGACCATTTCATGCAGTTCTAAAATGCTGACATTAGCTCTTTAATACATCTCCTATATAGACTGTGGTCAATGCCAAGTTTTCATCCGAGAGATATATAATTACTGTTTGTCGAACAAAGAAACAATGCAGTTTGTCCAGCTGTGTACACCTGCTTCTTGAAATGATCCCGTAATATGTTGCTACTTTTCACTGCCACCAGGAAATCCCACTCACTTTAAGAGTCCATACATGTCGTTACTTTGATTCGAGACAAGCCCTCTCATGGTTAAATAGCATCATGTTTTTTTAAAGGTTTACTAAAAGGCCCACGACACATATTTATTGGGTTGTCTTGAAGTGGTAATGTTATATCTGGTTTCCAAACTGAGTGGGTTATCCCTTTAATTGTGTAAGCTATTAATGATGCATTGTGATAGTAATGAATTGAAGTCCAGCTCAGTCAGTAACCTACATTCAAATATCTGGTTTTGAGTTGCCTCTTTGCAGTGTGTCCAATATGTGACCCAAACAGGGCTGTGATCTCTGGTGTTAGTCTTCATGTGTCACAGCTCTGGACTCACCATGTTCACTATGAAAAGGATTAAACTTTTCCCCTGAAAAACAGAACAAATGTGTCAAATTCTTTTCAAGTCACACACACACACACACACACACACACACACACAACACACACACACACGGGAAAAACAAATCCATTCAAAGTTTTCACATGAAAGACTGAAAATTTGAATGGGAATATTTTATTTTACCGTCTTAATTGTGAGTGTCATTGCAGGTTGCAGACTGTGAAGAAAAAAGTTTTACAGTATCTATGGGAAAAATAACAATGGTCTGGAAAACTGTAAATACTATGATAATAATAAAACAAAGTTCTATTGCGAGACTTACAGCGTTTAATCTACAAGCTGCAGAATGCCGATGCAAGAGCTGGTTCATTTGCAATTGGTGTAGCGCTGAGAGTGCAACTCTCCTGTAATCTCTTCAGGCTTTTTTAGTTTTGGTGTATAGATACTTTTTTTTTCTCACAAAATTGATTCTCTGTAACATTGAGCAGAGCGATATTTGGGGACTTTGATTTGGTTACAGATCAGTAGTTTGCTTTTTCTTCCCAAACTGCTGAAAGGATTTTTGTCCAAATGTCAGAGGATCAACAAGATGGCTGTTCAGTCACAGTCAGTCGGCTAACTTACTAAGGTTTTCTTCACGACAACTGGAGCCAGAGCTTTCTAAAAGTGATGCTCTTGAGGAAAACTGCTTTTGTTCTGCGAGGACAGGGGAAGGAAGTTTGTTTTCTGTTGTCAGTCATCATAACTCCTCACACAAGTGGCAGATTTGCCATCTCTTTGCTACACAAACGCCATGTTCGCTCCTGTCTCGGGATCTTATTTGTTGGCTCTGTCAGTTTCTGATGTATTCAGAGCCTGCATGTATAAATCAACAGGAGATGACACTTTGTTCACCATGTAGCTCCTGTGGTAAATTATTTTAAACTAAAATTTAAAGACAAAATCATGTCATCTTGTGTTTTAAACCTTTTAACCTGTCACATTCTACTGGTAACAATAATGCTTCCAAAGGTTTACATCCTATTCAATCAGACAATGAACAAAACTGTTGAAATGATGGTTGGGCCTGACAGTGTAGGTCTCTACTGTGTGGAGTTGTTTATGTTCAAACAAGAATGATACTAATCCCATTTCAAACTGGCAACAGACAACTTTTTGGCTTTAACTTATCATTCTGCAGTAAATACTGATTATAGTTTAATAGCTATAGAAAAATGACACCATCTGCGTATAGATTGGTTCCAAATCTGCTGATGGGGGAGGCTAAGAAGGGGAATAGGAAGAGTGATAGAAACAGAGATCAAACACTTAGCGGTTGCCATGTTGCTAATGCTGTCTTTGCCACAGTCACAAGGGGGAAAGATAGAAAGTTGTCTGTTTCTGCTTTAAGTAATCTACCAGTAGTGAGTATTAATCATCTAGTAATGAAATTAAATACTCCAAACAATAATTCCATAAAATTAGCATTTTTGATCTTACTTTAAGACTGAGGATAACTGGGTACACACAACACTGTCAACATAGAGCAGATCATTTTTACTGCTAGGAGAAAATCAGTCATGGCTACACTTATAGCTTCAGTGTGTACAATTTACTGGCTTCTAGCTATGAGGTTGCTGATTGCAAACAACTGAACACCCCTCACCTCAGCCTCGCCTGCTCCTCCTCTGCTAAAAACAATGATAGACCCTCTCTACAGTCAGAGTTTGATTTGTTCACTCTGGGTTCCTGTAGAAACACGGCAGTGCAACAGGGTGGACTCTGAAAAGCTGTGTTCATTACTAGTATTATATTCCACTTCTACAAATAGATTAGATACCATACGATTACTTTATTGTTCCCTTAGGGAAATTTGTCTTTGACTCAAATGCTGCCCACAAAATGCCTCCAAGTTACAGTAAAATAAACTACATATAACAAAACAGCACCCACTGATGTCAGTCACAGCAATAAATTGAACATAACAAAGATTGCAACCACCCCATAGTAAAACACATTGCACATAAGCTCCAGCCTATATATGGCTGCCAGATGTTAGCAAATTTAGGGGATGCAGACAAAACTAGGTTTGGACAGAAAATCAGCTCCACTTAGCTGCAGAACCTGGCAATTATAACCATGTGGACTAGTCTACCATGAGTTTGGGAAGCAGACATCCTGGATTTGGGTCACTGGTACGCCAAAGTAGTTTGGCTTCCCGGCTAGCAGCACCACAAAACCTAAGAAAAGCATCAACAATGAGGTAACATGAGATGAAATGGGGAAAAATGTTTTGTTGTGACAGGAAGGAGGGAATAGCGTTCTTGTGCTGATGACAGGAAGTTGATAACCATGGTGACAAAGGCTAAAAAATCACTTCCCCTGAATTGCAAACACTCATCTTTAATATTTAATGCTGATATAAAAGTTATGTTTCAAAGGGTATTCTTCTTGGAAGAACATTGCTCCATAGCACCAGTGTTCAAAAACTCCACAGGGTACCTTCATTTTACTGTGAGGAAATATATCAGCATCCATCCCAGACCCATAAAAAGCATCCCGAATAAGGAAGAGTAGTGTAAAAAAACAAATGCACGGATATTACTTGGGAGCTGTTGTGTCCCAGTGTCTGTGTCTGTTGACTGGTAGGTAGACTGACAGGGACATTTTGAGAGGATCCTTCACACAAATGTACTTTTAGTGCCAAAATCCGTTTTCCTTTAAAAGAACAAATTTCCCCTGAGTGAGTCTTTATTTCTGTTTCACAACAGGTAACAATATACTTTCAAGGTCTGTTTTCTTACTGCTGGCCTCCAAGCAGTAATTAATTTTTTTTTAGAGATCGCAAAGAACTTTAAAATGTCCCCCAAAGGAAGTCCACCCGGAGGCAGCCTTACATTTTGCAGTGATATACCCATATGTCGGTTGGACTTAGGGATACTATTGGTAGCTTAAAGCACCTATCCACTGCTGAAGACATTCAGATGAATCACAGGGAGCATGTCCTTGTAGTCTACTTTTAAGCATGAAAAAGCTGCTACAGCCTGTCAAACAAGGGGAGGGAGACACATTCAATTTCAGTCTTAAATAATTTATGGCTTCAAACATGTGGATGCTGGTGAGGCTTACAGTACATAGCATGTCAAAATACTTCTATTTTGCATTTGTATTGAATGTAATTATTTTGTAATCAGTTAACTCTGAAACATTTTCAGAAACTCAATCAGCTGATACCTGTACAATAATTATGTACACTGCTCAAAAACATTAAGGGAACACAAATCAAACATCAGACCTTAATGAAAGAATTATTTAAAGCTGGGGTCGGTAAGTTGGAAAAACCGTCAAGCCCAGACTATATTTTAGAAGTACCCAGCCAGTAAACCTGTAGGCCGCCCCTGCACTCAGGCCTCTCTCCAAACCATGAACGCGCAACCGTCCGACTACTACTGAATCCCGCCGTTGGAGTCTGAGTCCTCTCGAGCAGTGGGAAGAAGAGTGCATTGTTTAAATCACAAAATCTACCTGTCTGAGCTGTAGCTCCATGGGATGCTGTTGCAGTAGTCAATTCTGGAAGTGATGAAGGCGTGGATCAGGGTTTCTGCAGCAGAGGAGGAGAGTGATGGGCGGAGATGGGCTATGTTTTTTTGAGGTGGAAAAAGGCAGTTCTGGTGATTTGATTTAAGTGTTGTTGAAAAGTGTGGTTGTTGTCAAAGATAACTCTGTGACTCTCTTGTGATTATGTGGGGTGGGAGAGAGGGTGGAGCTCTATATGGTGAGGCTGAAGTTGTTGGTGGTTTTGAGGAGGGATTTGGGGCCGATGATGACTTTGGCTGTGTCCGAAATCACTCACTGATTTGCTACTCCCCAGTCATTACATAAGGAGTCCAACATAATGGACCATATAGGGAGCTCATCCGCAGAAATAAAAAAGCACTTTTGGACACTACTCAGGCGCTGTTAATTACGTCACTGTTGTCGCACAGTTGAAACGTCATACAGTATATCAATGCAGGTTGTGGACTATCCATAATAAATATTTAATCATATAATAAAATAAGTATTTAAAAGGTTTACCGTTAATATCGAGTAAAAGCACAGGCATTTTAATGTACATCCCAATATATAAAATATATATATTATATACATATACATGTATACACACCATTTTGGCGGCACATCTTTTGTCTCTTTGATCTTTTTCTTGTACCATGTCATCACAGAGCTATAGTTAGAGCCCATTTACCTCGCATTTGCAAAGATCTCCCCAAAATGCCACCAAAATATATCTATATTCTCACTTACCGTTGTTAAAATAATTCTGGTTTTAATAATTGTACAAGAGGAGCATTCAATGAGCAACACGCAGGTCTGTTACAAAGTGAAGACTCAATGTCTGAGGAGAAAAGCATGGTAATTATCTGTCTCTGTGAGTGTGTTTTCACTCTAATAATTTCTGTCTTGCACTTAAAGGAATAATTCACAGAGAAGGAAGTGATAACCTTCAGTTCTCACTCAATACCTTACATAGGTCATATAACAACACAAAGGGTCATAAAAACAACATAAACAAGGTCACAAGTTACAGGTCATGTTAAACAGTTGCATTGAATGTTCCTGTGTAAGACCTAAGCTCACATCTCTCTTCATGAAGTACAACATTTCCACCACAACCATCATCCAGATGATTCTGATTGGAAGAGGATTAAGAATAGAACTAACAAGAAGAAGAAGAGTGAGATTTGCAGCTCTTGCTTATTTAGCAAGACGTTGTCAGATTATAAATATAAAGATGAAGGATTTTACATTGATGCAAGACATCTAAATCATTAATGTTTTGTCAGTGTCTATAATTCAGTCGTATTGTCAGACTACGCTCCCTCCTGTGGAAATTAATTCAGATTAGATGGATGGATAAATAGACAGATAGGAAATTCAGGTGTTCAGTAGCTCAAAAAAACATACATGACAGCGGTGGTCCTCAATAGGCGGCCCCTGGGCCTCCTATTTGTGGCCCCCGAGCTGTTATTTCTTCACCATGTGTTTTGGTTGGGTCAGCACGTGTATACCAGGACTTGTCTCCATGCCAACGATACACAGACAACGTGTTACTGGGTCACTCACTACATGCGCGATTTTTAACTTTCACTTTCTTTTTTGGAGCAGTTCACATGTTGACAGTTTGCCGGCTGTAGGAGCTTAGTTGTCATGAAAATGGCGTGTTCCAAGTTCACTGCTAAGAAAAATGTGGACAGTGAAAATCAGCAATTTGAAGAAGAATGTACTGAAGAATTTGCATTGATTCTCCCTCCAACCAGCATAAGACCCATGTGCTTAATATGCCAGGAGACTATCGTATGGAGCCAGAACGGTGACTTTAAAATTTGGCATCCAAAAAAAAATTTGGCATTGGAAACAAAACCAATACTGAAAAAGGAAACATTGGCACTGAAACATTTGTATTGAAAACAGTTGAATTGGCTTTGAAACAAGTATTGGCACTGAAAAAAGTAACTAATTAAAATAATTAAAATCTGAAAATCTTATCATTTTATTTTATTGGGATTTTTTAATGTCAGTTTTTTTTCAGTGTCACTGATTTTCAGTTTCAACTTTCTGTCACTGTTTTGGCGTCGAGAGGGAGGGGTCTGAGGGGAGGGGCAAGTAGAGCGTGGTTTGCATATAATTTGAGAAGGTAATGGCTGCAGCAGAGTTCTCAACGGGTCGCAAACACGCAAATGAGCCGGGTCGGGTCGGGCCTCGGGCTTCCTTTTTTATAAAACACATTTCATAAAACACATTTCTTGCAGGTTGTAAATTATATTATATTATATATTTGCTGTGAATCATCGCTGTTCACGTGTGGTGAAGAGTGAGTCTGGCTGCTGCTTCATGCGGACGGGCAGACGCAGAACTGACGCCGCTGCGTGACGTATACTCGCGCCTATAGCCTGGCTGGAGAAGATGGAATTGGCTAAAAGTAAACTTGCCACAGGCGAATTCACCCTTGCTTTTCAAGGAGTGGGAAAATCGTCTGTTTCTGTCTCTCCGAATATATTTTCCCACTGGTCGAAGCGCGGTGTGCTGCTGACGTTGACGCAGCACCTGTCTCCCTGCTCGCGTCACCTTTCCGTCTGCTGTCTGTCTTTCATGATAACAAGTGTATGAGGAAAACAATGCAGGCACGCGAGGGGTCGGGTTCAGGCCGGGTTAGGGCAGAAAATTCATGCTGGTGTGTCGGGCTGCGTCGGGTTCGGGCTTAAAAACCCGCAGGCCGGGTTGGGTCGGGTTGTAATTTTCAGGCCCGTTGAGAACTCTAGGCTGCAGCCTGCGGGAAGGCGGGGCTGGACGGTCCAGTCGTGCCTTGAAGGTCCAGCCACAATATCATTTTAGGATCCATTTTAGGTTTTGTTTTCAATGCCAATTTTTTTTGTAGATGCCAAATTTTAAAGTCACCGTTCTGGCTCCATACTATAGCTGTGATGAAAATTTCCAATTTGAAACGGCATTATGAGACGAAGCATAGCAATTTTTAAGTGACATTTCTTCAAAATTCAGAGGTAAGAACAACAAAAATAAATGCACTGAAATTGTCATATCAAGCAGCAAGCAGGATTCTTGTCACATCAATGACACAACAATAAAAAGCAACAGAGTGCTCACTTAGAGACTTAGAAACTTTGTTTTATTCAACTATTTTAATTTGTCAAAATGGCATGACATTTTATTTTAGTTTGTATTTTTGTTGTTGTTTTGAATGAAAAGGACATTTTGTTTTGAAACATATATATATATATATATATATATATATATACATACACACACACATATATATATATATATATATATATATATATATATATATATATATATATATATATATATATAAATAATGTTATACAGTGTTATTGCATGTGGCCTGACCGACCTCAATACATGGACCTTTGAGTCATTGAAAAAAATCTTTGTGGCCCTTTAATTTTTGTATTTGAGTACCCCTGGTCTACAGTATATGGTGTAATTCACAGGGTTGCTGACAAAATAATAAAAATAAAGAACAGAGTCATCCGCTTTCTGCACCCTGATAACCTGCAACAAATTGGTGCTGGCTTTGCATGCTTGGCCGGATCACCAGCATTCGCCAGGGTTGTGCGCAACATCGATGGCTGCCATGTTCACATAAAGCCACCCAGCGCAGATGCTCAGTGTTACTACAATCGCAAATTGTTCTGTTCCATCCAATTGCAAGCTGTGTGTGACCACCAGTGCCAATTTTTGGACATATTTGTCAGCTATCCAGGCTCAGTGCATGACTCTAGAGTCCTGAAAAATAGCCCTCTTTATGTCCAGAGCCTGTATCCACCGGAGGGCTACTGCAGTCTATCAGGCTGTGAGAGGTGTGGTCGCTGGACGGTTTAACTGGCACCATGCAACGACCCGTTCAGTCATAGAATGGGCATTTGGCATCATGGCAATGGCAACTGGTCTTCTTCAAGGCTCTGGAGGTGCACCCAGCGTTCGTCCGCCATTCTTGGTAAATGGTAAATGGTGATGGTAAATATTGTTTGGTTAGTGACAATCGGTTGTACACTACTTTTTGTGATGCGTTGTGGGATACTTTAAGTCCACTATATAGGGTATAATAATTCCCACTAGACATTCGGACCGCACTACAAAATGGCATACTCCCTATGTAGTGCACTATATAGGGAGTAGTGGGTGAATTTGGACACAGTCTATGTCCGATTTTTTTGCATCCAGGTTTTGATTTTGGTAAGGCAGTTGGTGAGTGTGGAGTGAGTGGCAGTGTAGATGGATTTGGTGGAGATGTGGATTTGGATGTCATCAGCGTAGCAGTGGAAGAGAAGACCATGGCGGCGTATGATGTTGCCAAGAGGAAAACCTGAATGTCACACATCTCAACCACACTATACCATTGAAACATCAGATGGGGACCTGCACTATGCAGATGGAAAACATGGCTCTGAGCCCCTGTCTAAAGTTGTTTTGACTGCTTTGAGGAGTTTCACTGCTGTGGAGTTGAAAAGACACACAGTGCCATTATCTGCAGGTACTTCTAGCCAGGAATGTTGGAAGACATGCGCAAATGGATGAGTTGGTATCCTCAAACTTTCATGTTGATACATGTGCTGTTCACACACAATTCATTATTGACAACCTGTGGTTCATCCACCTACCACAGTCCTGTCCTGGTGCACTGGGGAGTGTAATGTGTATTCTTGCAAATGTAGGAGGGGCTGTCTGTGGATGTAACACTGACATACTTTGTCTGTTCATCATCAATTTAACTATTTGGCCGCCTCTAAGTTGCTCAGTGTCCCCAGTGCCAATCAAAGAGGGTAAATGTACAATAAAGGAGGCAATACAACCCAATAGAGGTAGAGACAATGATGGCAGACAGACAGTTTTCAAACACATCACTGATCACATCCTCATGACCTATTGTCTTTTCCCTCAGGTAACTGAGCCTCTTGAACTGGTCGGGATGGACTTGTTGGCTAAACTCACACTGACAGGGGGTGGCAACCAGTTTATATGTGTCATGGTTGATTATTTCACTAAATGGGCAGAGGCCTACCCACTGAAGTGGTCAGTTGCCTGGAAAAGCACTATATGAATGCAAGTCCATTAACCATTTAAGGTGAAGGAACCATGTGATGGTCTTCAGAGGCAGGACGATGTGTACAAGAAGTTATGGGAAAAATCAGGAAAAGTCAGGACAAGTTCCACAAACAAAAGAGGACCGAGGCCAGGAGGGTTGGGGTTAGGGTTAAGAGTAACTCAGAAATACAATAACATGAGGTGTGAGAGTCAGTTAGATCAGTGTTGTAGGACGTGCATGCATGGTAAGTATGGTGTGTGTGGATGTTGTATAGAGCATAAAAGAACAGGCGTCTGTCTGCAAGGAAAAAAGGGGGAGACAATGACATCCGGGCCCAGGTGTCTTCAGTTACCAGATTGCCAGGCTGGCCCAACCCACTGCCAACCAGCAACCCACTCCAGACCCCACTGGCAAACACCAGCAGGGGTCGCCACAGAGAGCTTGTCCTCCGAAAACATGTAAGGCAGCAGCAGACGAAAGGGGGCAAGCTGGAGGCTAATTTGCTTGGCCCCCGGAAAATGTGAGAATTGAGTGGAGAAGTGCAGACCTGGGGCAGGAGGGGAGGAACTGACCCCCTTTGATCAGAGAGTGGCGGCTATTGTGGGTGACACAGCTCTAACCGGAGTTGTGGGAGCCCATGAAGGCGACACAGATCATCCCCAAGGTAAATGTGTTGCGTCGTACAATAAGCTGCTCACATTACACATGCTCGTGCGTAAAGTTACCAGGATATAAACACTGACTCATGTTTAATTACTTTTTTTTTATTATCATTTCTGAATAGACGATGAGCCAGGAGCGGGCTCCTCCACCAGCACTGCGCGCCCTGGCGTCTCCACCGGCTCCTCCACCAGCACCTCGCACCCTGGCGTCTCCACTGGCTCCTCCAGCACCACACGCCCAGGCAACCCCACGCCAACTGCTGATGTCTGCCCGACTGGCCGTGTCCTCACTCAAGCTGTGCTGGAATCACAGGAGGAAATAGTTAAAGCAATCCGTGGCGTCAGTGATCATCTAGATCAAATTGTTAATGTTCTGGGTGATATTTGCAACGCAATAAATGCACTCAAAAAGTAAATTCTGTCCTTGCCTCTTTACATCGTTGAAATCAGATGCTTCCTGGCCCGTATCGCTTCCCGGGGTGGGTTGAGGTTGACGGGTCCAGCATCCGGTTCCTCTGGTGGGGGGATGTGATCTAGCAGTGGTATGCCATGGCGGTGTGCCACGTTGTGCAGGACACCACAGGCCAGCACAATCCGGCACAGCTTCTCAGGTGTGTACAGCAGCACCCACCCCCGACCTGTCTAGACAGCGCCAGCGCCCCTTTAATAGGCCAATTGCCCTCTCCACCACTGCCCGAGTTCGGGAATGGCGGTCGTTGTACCTCCTCTCTTGGTCGGTGCGGGGGTTGGTGAGAGGGGTCAACAGCCACGTTCTCAGGGGGTAACCACTGTCCCCTGGAGTCAAATGAAGGAAGAATACAACATGTGAACTGAATTTAGTTTCCTTTGTTCATGCACCACTTGATTGAATCACACACATACATATGTATATCTTATATGACTGTAACAAACAGAAGGACAAAACAACTAACAGGATTGACAGGACTGATCACTTATATTAATGACTGCAGAAGTGCGCCGTGGCTACTGCAATGCGACATTTCCAACTTTACGCACGCATTTATTGACACAAATACTGAACACAAGGAGACAATAAAGGGCTTGTTAGATAGCTCTGCCGCTCTATTTTCACCAGGGAAAAACAAATACACATATTTGAATGCACGTGCCCAAATTGGCATTGTGCTGGTTTAAATTCGGGGCGCAATTAAACGGATAAATTATTTAATCAACCAGAAGCCACCCATCGCGCACCGTGCCAGCCTCCAGCCTATTACCAACCATGCTATTTGTGAGAATGAACGAGTCATGCGTTGAACCAGGCCACCTTGCCACGATGTTGGTTAGCTGTATTTGCGCATCACATATTATTTGAACATTGATTGAATGAAAATGTTTCCTGTTCACAAAAACAAATTCATCCTGTGATGGCGCTTTTATGGCAACATGTGTGCAGTCAATAGCTCCGATTACATTAGGGAAACCGGCTCTTGCTGCAAATTGCGCTTTAATGTTGGCCTGTTCAACAGCATTGTATGGGAATTTGATGTACCTGGATGACATTCTTATGATCCCGTCCCACACAGCTGGCATGGCTCGGCTCAGACTGGACTGGCACACTCCTGACCGGTCGGCCAGTTCCCTCTGGAAGGCTCCTGTTGCCAGAAACCCCAGAGTGGTCAGCACCTGTGTGGGCACGGACAACCCCTGGCTCCTGGCTGTATTTCGTTCTAGGGCCGGCTGCAGCTCTGCGCACAGCTCCAGCAACACTGGCCTCGGCAACCTAAAACGACTCATGTGCCAGTTGTCGTCATTTGCCAGCAGATCTTCCCGTTCTCTGAACACCCTCTCACGTCTGATATGACCATTTGCGATGTCTTCTAACAAGGCCAAGGCTGCCATTGTTAATGCCATTTTTTCATGACTTTGCGCATGCTTTTATATCCATCCATATGATTGCAAACAAGGGTTTATTAATTGTCCATTAATGTGTCTCTGATGTGCACATTACTCTGAGGACTAATTGTTTTCACATAATTAACAGTTTCCCAGCATCACCTCTACGTGTCGCCAAAGGAACAATAGCTGTAGAAACGTGCGTACGCCAGCCATGAAGCTGGCGTGGCGCACCGCACGTTTCCACGGTTATTTCACTGTTGATACATCTGAACGTTGGCGTGGAAAATGACGTACGCCACGTTTTTGTGCGTACGCAACATTGATACATGAGGCCCCTGGTGTCCCAGATAGGAAAGACATTGACCAGCTGACACATTATGTCCAGCCAGAGGAGAGGTTCCCTGCCAAACTGAGAAAGGTGTTGGTTTCCTCTCCTCTGGACTCGCTGGTCCATCACTGACCACTGCACTACACATACACACACACACACACACACACACACACATACATTCACAGCCATTCACAGGGACAGCAGCCTGCCAAAAAGCCCAAGGACCTGCAAAGGATGCAGAAGATTGTGAGTAAAGATTCATTGAAGTACACCGTAAATCACGCATTTCACAAATAACAGTCACTGATCTACATCCTTGCAGTAATCAGGGACTTATGGGCAGGTGGCCGAAGGAAGACCCTATGGTCCAAGGTTGGGCCTTACAAGGTCTATTTCCACACTCTTACCCCTAGATTCCACCACATATGTCTCCACCAAGCCAAGCGGAGCTGATAGGTTTTACTTTTACATTAAAATGTGTTAACTTCCACCAGGTCCAGTGGACTGCATATCTGTCCCGTCCCAGCTACGGCAGTCCGAAGCCCTCCGGAACTGATACGCAGGACCTCTAGTTCTGGTGGATGCCGGAGCACGACGCAGCAATTCCGCAGAATTTAGCACCGCACAAACAGGAAGTCACGCATCGAAACAATACAACATACGGTTACTTTTCAAGATAATAACACTCCGTGTTGACACCAGCACACAAATCTCAGTGATTGTGATTGTCGAGGAAACTCCTCGGTCTCGTGAAGCAAGCATGTCAACTGAATATGCCTAGAATAAAATAGAATATGTTTCTCTTAGGTAGCTAAGTGTATCGTCACTCTTGTACTCACAGATTGTTAATGCATATCTGACAATAATTAAGAAACGTACAACCACAGAAGTTGTCGACTCATACACAGTAGCTGTGTCCCAATTCAGGGGCAGCATCCTTCGGAGTGCGCATTTGAAGTGCAATTACGTCACTAAGCCACGCGAAGCCTGTCCCAATTCAAAGTGTCCTCTGAATGCACCCCACAAATGCTGCCTGCTTTTGCCTCTTCCTGGAGGACACACCGCTACTATCCTTCGCGGCTCTAAATTGCCCAAGATTCATTGCTCGCTCAAAGAGAAGAAAGAAAGAAAGAAATAATGGCGACCTCAAGTGGTGCAGATCTTGCATTTAAATGTAAGTATTGGGTCTACACTCGTTTTTTACTCATTTGAGCGTTGAACGGCAGATATGTTAAACTTCAAAGGACCTTAAAACCTTAAAATATCAGTTAAAAAATGTTGGTAATGCTCATCTTGGTGCCTTTGGAAGTAAAGCCTTAAAAGCTTTTACTTTAAAATGTTACACGTCAGAGGTTGACATATCTTATATCTTGTTGTGACTGTGGAGATGTTATAGACTCGTTTTACTTCGTATACATAAATGGACCAAGATGAACAGATTTAGATCAGGCTGTGATCCCTGTAAAGTCTAGTTAAACATTTGAATAAAGAGCTAAGTTTATGATTATCCTTGTGATGATCATATTTTTTTGCTGTATTAGAACTCTTTTTTCTATTAACGTTACACAAAACATCTTGTACATTTCATTGTGTTTTAGGGAGCAACAGAGAGCTTCATCACTGTCCGAGGTCAGAACAACATTTATTCACAGGGCGAAACATTCCGCCGGCTGGATGGAAGTAAGGCAATAATAAATGATAAATAATAAATAATACATAATAAATAATAAATAGCTGTTTTTTCAGTCCTGATGTCACTTTTTGTAAATCTTTAAAACAGATCTGGAAACAATGGGCCTGCAGGGGAAGGTCGAGCCCAGCAGGCCAGAAACAAGTGGCCATTTAAAGACAAGTACAAAGTAGCTGCAGGTTTGAATGATGATGTGGAAACTAAATTTTATTTTTTTTACCCATGCAAGTTAATACATAATTTGCTGAAAATTGCTGACATGATTGATTTCCACTGCCTTAGGATTGCTATTATCCAGGGACAGGAGAGGGTCAGCGGCAGGCCCAGCACTGCTACTGGGTCCTGGTTTTTCCTCATGGATGAGGTAAGACCTCAAGGCTGCCGCGTCACCCGGGGAGGCAGGCATCCGTCTGCAAGGAAAAAAGGGGGAGACAATGACATCCGGGCCAGGTGTCTTCAGTTACCAGATTGCCAGGCTGGCCCAACCCACTGCCAACCAGCAACCCACTCCTTTCTGGCTTCAGCTTAGTTTTTCCTTTTTGTTGTGGGTCAGCTGAATTTTACTTCCAATTCACTGAATCTTAACATTTCATATTGAGGCCTTTTAGAAAATATTTGTAACAAAGTACTTTTGATCACTTAACTGATTTTAAGAGTTTGTTATTTGCTCATTAACCCATTTTCCCTTAACCCCTGTCAGTTTATATTTATGTTGATTATTGTTTAAAATCAGAATCAGAATCAGATATCCTTTAATGTCCCGCAGACGGGGAAATGTGTTTGTCCCAGCAGCAGAATATTACAAGAACAGAGCAATATCAGAATAGACAATATAAAATAGACAATATAATTAAAAAAGAAAGAAAATAGAATCGAATCGACGTATATAGATATTTACATCCTACAGTGCAAGAATGGACAGTAATTTTTATATACAGATTTTATATATGTATAATAAATATGGGTGATGAAATGAGTTTGTACAGGCTTATTGCACAGTGCAGAGTACAGGGTGAGGTCTATAGGGAGCAGTGCTGGTTGTACAGTCTGACAGCAGCAGGAAGGAAGGACCTGCGATACCTCTTCTTTACACACTTAAGCCTGGTTTATGCTTCTGCGTCGCGGAGACGGCGTAGCTACGTCATCGACCCTACGCCGTCATTGAGCATTCTGCGTCGAGGGAACGCGTTGTTCTGCAATTCACCGCCAATTCACCGTTTGGTTCACCTTTGTTTGGTTTAGGGGGGTTCATATCTGATTCCTTTTTCTCCCGGTCAGACAGTAAACAATGGCAACTGAGATGGAGCGGGTGTTTTAGGAGATGGAGCTTGTGGATATTGAACAACAAATGCTGTTATTACAAATGTTGAAGCGCAGGCGACGCAGAGGACATTTGCGGAGGTGGTCTGTCTGACCAATCACAGACCTTGCCGTTCGCGTCTCGACGCGTCGACGTGACGCGTAGTCAGGATTTTTTGGAGGCACACATCAGGCAACGGCGTAGGGTCCGCGTAGGGTTCTGCGTCGACGATGTAGCCACGCTGTCGCCGCCACGCAGAAGCATAAATCAGGCTTTAGGGTGTATCAGTCTGTTTTTGAAGGAGCTGCCCAGTGCTGTGAGAGTGACCTGCAGGGGGCGGGACTTCTGCTCCAGCAGTGATGACAGCTTGTCCATCATCCTGCTCTCTCCCACCACCTGCACTGAGTCAAGAGGGCATCCCAGGATGGAGCTGGCCTTCTTGATAAGTTTATCAAGTCTCCTCCTGTCTGCTGCCGAGATGCTGCTGCTCCAGCAGACTACTCCATAGAACATGGCTGATGCCACCACAGAGTCATTGAAAGTAATAAAACCTTTAATTTACTTTAATACTCACATCTCTGCCTATCAGTAACGCGCCTGTGTGTCCTGTTTCCCAACTGTCTATCATTTTCTATGTAGTGACATTTTATACATTAAGATGTTTGTGTGTTTTGTTTTTTTTTGGGGGGGGAGGGTGAGCTTGATCTTGTAAACCATGATGTGGCAGCTTGAGCTGTATGCCAGCAGGGACACTGGACTCTTATTGAGAGTAATTGTTAACTTAGTAGATATCGTGTGACTCTCTTGTGTACATGAGTTTGACTGTAATCATCAAATGCATTTCCATAGATCATGCATCTGAAGGAGAACAGGGCTCTGTATGTTGACCCAGTTGGAGCCACAAAAGAGCAGCTTGACCACTACTGGGATGTCACAAGGTGAGTGAAGTGTCAGCTGTAATGATGTATTCCTGCACCTTAGATGATAGTGTGGTAGCAACACAACACATTACATCATTCTCTGTGACCACTGTTTAACCATGAGCTTGTCCTTGTAACATCAGTAAACTGACACTGAGTTGGTAAAGATCTTAAATGGACTGAGGTTAGAAATAATGAGCTGTGATCAATGTCTTGTCTGTGTAGAGCATTGGTCTATTATGGGTCACCGATCGTAAAGTTCACAAGCTAAAATAAACAACAACTTTTCGCCACATTTAGCAGCAAACCATGTTTAAAAAAACGTGAATTTATAATATACACTTTAAGTGTAATGAATATGGAATATATGAAGGTTCCACTGTTTTAATCAAGTTATAGGAAAACATTTACCTGAAATAGTTAAGTATCACAGGACGAGAGCAGCTTGACCTATTTTAAGTTAAATAGTCTTTTGTTTTTTGTGCATGGTGGAGGTTGTGTTTGGTAGGGGTGGAGGTAGTGGACTGTGAAATGCCTGTAGTCTCTCTATAAGCTCTGCTGTGCTGTTTCCTCGACACGCCTAAGGCTGGACAGACACCAGACACACTAACAAACACACACTCAGGGAGAAATGAATTATTGTACATGCATCTCTGCCTTTCTCTTCTTTTGTTTCAGCAGAACTTTTTCTCTCTTTCTCATCTGTCTCTCTTTTTAGTGTCTCATAAATGTACACTGAGCTGATTGCTGCAGGCTGTTCTTCACTGAACAATCTACTGCTCGCTGTGTCTGTCCCAGATGACACACCTTACTCTAAAATATACACTAAACCATGACGACTTAGCTCTGCAGGCAAGGGTCGAAACAAGTTGAAATGCACTTATATTGGTTTGTGGCTCAGCCAGAGTTGGCTTCTGCTCCAGTATGTGTACTGTATGTGTGTGTGTGTGTGTGTGTGTGTGTGTGTGTGTGTGTGTTTCAGTGGGGTTTTTACTGCATCTCTTTGGCAGCTATCACCAAAATATCGAGTTAGAAATACAACCATCTGCCCACCCTGTCTTGTTATTGAGCAGCGCCTCCACAGAGAACGCATTAGATCACAAGGTTTGCTGTTAGAGGGTGAGGTTGTGTTTATTAATCTGCCTTGTCAGATAGTACGCATTTCATAAAGATGCAACTTTAAGGCTTCAACACATCTCTTCTGACTTGCTGAATCCAAAGTCTTAAAGTTAATTTCACTTTGTGATAAGGAGAACATTTATGTAGAAATGTATTTATGTAGGATGTGAGTATTGGAAGGATTCTCGGTATGCAGGGAAGTTTTTAATATGCCGTTAGCAGTCAGTGTTTGTTGGATATGTATTCAACAAGCTGAGGTGCAGAAAAAGACCTGTCATTGAATGCAACTTGCATAAGGAAAAATAAGCAAGGAAGTTAATGTTAAGTTTAGTGAAACAAATCCATACCTATTTTACCACCAGTAATGACCCCATATAAATTCTGATAACTGAACACATCCTGCTTAAATTTTAACCAATACCTAACCAGTGTTTGTTCTGGTATAGCTGGTATTTGCAACTGAAATATCATGACATGTTTGCATGTTGGATAAAACTCACATAACATGAAAGGCTACATGTGTAGGCAATATTAAAAGTTCCATTTGATGAACAAAAAGTATATAACTGGAGAGTGAATATTCATGGAAAATTTTATCCATGCTATTGCTACCTATGCAAATCATGCTGAAATGGCAGTCTGTATAATGTCTGACTATTAAACACACCCCATTCTCAGTTTGAGAAAGATTGTTACTAGGACTAGGACTAGTGGGACTTTTCCATTCAGTAGGCCTATGGTCAGCAGTGTTGGACGCCATCTGCGTCCATGTTTACAAAGCTACTGTGGAGCATGAAGGGAACGTGTTCAGTGACATAAGGTCAAGGGGTGTCATAGAGGGTGATTATTCTGCCTTTTCTTTTTTAAATGCCTCATTTTTTTCTAGAATTTATTGAAATAAACACACTATATAGACAGCCACAGAAAAATTATATCAGAAACTAAATGTAAAACAGCAAAGTTGTGAAAGGGCTATCTGGTGAACACTGCTGCATTGACATGCTTTTTATGAAGTCCTTGTAGGTTAACCTCCAGGTGTGGGACCAAACATTGTTTGTATATAGGTACCAAGCATGGGCTGCGTCTCACACACTTCAGCTGGCTGTACACGAGGGTCTGCTGTCACAGTGCAGCATCACAGACTCACCTGCTAACACAAGGAAGGTGGAGGCCAATGTTGGAATAGCATACGCAGAATAAGAAAGAGCCATATGCAAGTATATACTTTGTTTCAACAAAATAAAAATAAAAAACTATTAAGGAATGCAGGTATTTTTTTTCTAAATGCAGCTGTATTATCCAGGAAAAAAATAATTAAGGCTAAGTATCGGATCGGGACTTGGTATCGGCAGATACTGAATATTAAAAGACTCAGATCGGGATCGGGGTAAAAAAAACCTGATCGGGACATCCCTGGTTAGATCCACCTCAGGGATGGAGCACAAAAACTTGATGGACTCACCATCTATCATTGGGGTGGATGAGAGGCTGGAACAAATAGTACACAAATAGGATAACTAACTCCATGGTTGGTCGAATCATACTGTCACGATGAAGCTGAGAAGGTGGATAAAAATGCAGGAGACTGCTGGCAGGGTTAGGATTAGGCAGATCACTTGCAGAACTCTCTGCTGGAAAAACTAGCATAGACCGGCACCAAAACACAGCATATGTCTATGCTGGTTTTTCCTCCTGAATCCTCACCGACATCCTCCTGAAATAAAGCCCTGCTGGAAAAACCGGCACCAAAACACAACATATGTTGCCAGCATATGTTGTGTTTTGGTGCCGGTCTATGCTGGTTTTTCCAGCAGGGCTTTATTTCAGGAGGATGTCGGGGACAGACATAACAGGAACACACAACAGCAGGATTGCGAAATCAACAGATGGCTTGACAAAGACTGAACTAACTCAAATATAAACTAAACTTATGAGTGGAAAAGGTGCAGATGGAGTGAGGCAGAGAGGCACACTAGGTTAACGAATGGATAACCACCAGAAACAAGGAAAGGGCTGACAGGCTGGAAAAACACAGAGAAGAGGGTAGGCTAATGAAGGACATGCAGTGCAGGTGTGAATCGGAAGAACTCAGGTAATAGGACTGGGCTAATTAAACAGATACAGGACAGGTGTGTAAGGAACATCAGGTTGATCAGGAGCCCAAGAAAACAGGATGCAAAACGAAGCAACTGAAAAAAAGGGTAAAAATGTAGAAAACATACAGAACACACATAAAACAAAACTGAAATTACATAATCGTGAAAGACATCGGTGATGTGCTCTGTCTGCACAGAGCCCAAAGAATAATTAAAGATGACACCCACCCCAGCCGCAGTATTTTCACCCTGCTGCCAGAAGTATCCACTGCAATACTACAGACTACAGAGCAGCTTCATTCCCCAGACTGAGACCCCATAATTCATCAACAACACTCCGTTTTCTCAAATAGATGTAGCACAAAGGACTCAAATATAGTTTTGTTTTTAAACCATTGTGTGTTATAAAGAGATGGCAATACATTTACCTTGTAACTTTGTAAAATGAGATGCTGATTATGGGCTCTCCTGCTGCAAAAATGGTCTGAGTTAACATTGAAGTGTCTGGGACCGCAGGAAACACAGACAGTGAACATGGTTAACAAGGTTTTAGAAACCTGCATATTTTGTTAATTTCACTGCATTGAAAATGGTCTCTGACTAAATCCTTTTTTAATTAATTTCCAGAATTAAATAATACGATCAATCAATCAATCAATCCAGATTGTAATACATCCCTTTGCTTGGAATTATCTATATAGTTATAAAAGTGTGTATATAGTATAGTTATATTCACTGTAAAAACATGCAAGTAACCAATCAGAAAAGATAAGAACACATTGACAGAAACTTGTTGACTCACCCCTTCAGACACGACACTCTGAGGTTTATTATTGAGTGACCAAAAGCTACAATATGCAACACTTCACCTTAAGGCACTCTGCCAACAATCTTTCATCCTGATGAACTGTCTGCCCCGAAATTATATCTAGTTTGAGGTAACTGGCAGAAATAAAGCCAACACAGATTTTAAAGTCACAATTAGTAGCATTCTGCTGGAAAATAAAAATTGGTAATGGTTGTGAACAGTCCTTGCTGCAGGTGTATATTGACGTTAAGCTAATTGTGTATCCTATTTTGGCAGATTTCTAAAAGCCAAACCAAACTAAAAAGTGCCCTCTTGGGAGCCAAAACACACGCTAAAGTGCCCTCTTCAGTGGCGAGAATGTGCTGTATGTGCCCTTTCTTTCTTTTCGCCCCTGCCCTTCAAAAAGTCTGTGCACACCACTGGTGTTGTGCGTACACAGGCTTCTCAATACACAGTGATTACCGGAACTACTTAATCATGTCTTTTTAAAAAGGACTGACTCTTCTCTACCACTTATTTTCCATTATGGCAAATCATATGTGAACCCATTCCCTATTAGTACTGCAATCATAGACCCTGGCCCTGATGATAAGGCTCATAAATGAGTGAGACACCCAGCCACCCACCCACCCACACACACACACACACACAATGTGAATGTATTAGAGACTTTAATCAACTGCCTCTCAGTAGGGTTCCTGCTTTGTGGTTAGTAAAGCCACTGAAATTCACTCTCTGGTTGAATTATACATCATATTTGACGTTCATACGATATGATGCGATCTTTAACACTAGCAATTAAACTACAATATATCACTGAAGTAAATTGAAATGTCTCACATCTGCAATGAGCTCAAAGAAAAGACATCATATTTGATCTGAATCTTTCTGTCAGGATAAGTGATCATTCTTTATAATTGGCCGGGTCCCTCTGCTCTCTGTCTGGAAAGGAAGGATCATAAGGACATGACATTCAACAATTACATTTTCACAAAAAACACCTTCAGCTGCAGAACATAAAAGTGGAAAGCTTGTGATATATACAAGTTTATACCTGCTCATGTGCATCAGAAAAGGTGTGTCAGAGGGGTCTCATGTCACATACTGTCTCAGCTATAATTACTAGTCGCCATAGTTACGGTCATTATCCTGTTATAGACTTAGCTCTTCAACCGGAAAACCACCTGCACTTTCTCCTTAAATACTGTCATAAAACTGTGTCGATGCACCAAGAGTGGTAGAGTAGAACCCCAGCTACAAGTCAGATCTTATGATTTCCATATGATATTGCAAACAATGACACTGTAGACTGACTGTGGACTACAGAAATGATGCTTGCAAACAGCCACTGGTCATCCATTCTATTCTGATAGAGTATGAGAATGCAATTAATTCTGCTTTCATGAAACTTACAATGTTTCTCATATAGACAAGTCAAGGAGCAACACATAAAAATAAAAAATAATGTACATTGTCAGTTTATTTAGCTGTAGCAGTCGAGTATGGTCTCAAGACAATTTTCTAAAAGTGCGTGTCCATCCACCTGTTTTTTTTTTGTTTTCAGTGGTGCTCATCTCAACCCTTCTCTCCTACTGTGATTGCCACAACCACGTTACAGCGTGATGACAAATGTACAAGAGGTACATTGCCTGTTCTGGCCAGAGCAATGTGAGTGCAGGGCAGCAGGGGACTGAGGAGGAGGAACAATCATGCTTCTGTTTGGAGCAACTGGGCCAAGTATGACTGTGCCATAAAAGTCCAGGTTGGGGGTGTTTGGATGGTTCATACACTGGACTTTCCCCTTTGAAAAAGGGTTTGGCATCCCCAAAGTGTGACTGGAATCAAGATTGTTTTTTTTTTCATATATTGTCATATAAATTAAATTTTCTCCTTTCCAACTAATTTTTGTGCCTAAACCTAACCAATCATTTTTGGTGGTCACACCTAACCAAATTACAAGGTTTTGGCAATGTTAGTCCAAAGTCATTCTATGTCATAAAATGTGACCTTTTTTTTCAGCAAACTTTTTTTGAAAGTCTATCTGGAAGTAATATTTATTATTGCTAGCTTGAACGAGGAACTCTTCACATGCAAAACTGACACCAAAGGGTTAGAGTGTCAAAGTTTAAAACTTAAGACCACTGACCAAGATGCCATATTTGACGAATTGGAGTGAGAATGTGTTGGATATTTCTACAAGAGTAGTTTAGAATTACAGCAGTTTAAAGCATGGTTTTGAGAGAGGAGTTTTTTTATGGAAATGTGCTAAAATTACAGACTTGCGCTTAAATAATTATAATTATATATTGACCTAGTTACTGTCATATGGCCCATTTGACCAAAACTTTAAATCCGTAAAAAATCTTGAGAATACTTTTTGAGCTACATGGGGATCTCTGGCTAAGTCTTGCATTTTCCAAGTGTGGAACATTGCAAAAATCAACCATCTTGGTTCTCAGCTTGATGATTTGGAAAAAGTCAACCGTTCTGACGTTATACCTGCAACGCCAAGCTCATTTGCCATAACAAATCTTCTGTGCTTCGACTCCAGCTGGTCCAGAACTCTGCACTGAAGCTTTTATTTACAAAAAAACAAACAAATCACTCATAATGCCAGTTTTAACTTTTCTCCACTGACTTCTGCAGCTTTATTACTCAAGCTAACCTTGACTTGCCAGTACCGAAAACGCGAACACTTTTGGTCCACCCCTTACAGGGCTCCTTGAACGGAGAGTTAGCATTGACAGCTAGCAACATGGGGTCACGACTTTACACTGTGTTTTAAGCATCTTAACATGCTCCAAATATCACCCCAAAAGCAATGCAACATCAGCAGACACCTTACAACACACAGCAATATATGTGCGTTTCCACAAAAGAGCGTTTCGTCTGGACGGCCTCTCAGTGCAGAGCAAGTAGACTCATTACAGGCTATTGTAAGGCTCATGGCTCATGACAGGCTGTAACATGGACATGTACGTTATGAACAGAAAAACGAAAATGCTGGAATATGTTTCCATCTCTGCCAGTGAGGGAGTAAGCGCACGCTCGACAGATCGACTAGTTAGGACCACGGGAAGACGGGATGTCAACAAACGGGAAGTAGCTGCTTGCACAAACACACTGTTTAACCACTTCTTTATTCATTTTGAGCCATACATGCTACAGTGCTGTGTTGTAATGTGTCTGATGATGTTGCATAGCTTTTGGGATGATATTTGGAGCATGTTAAGATGCTTAAATCACAGTGTAAAATCGTGACCCCATGTTGTTAGCTGTCAATGCTAACTCTCCGTTCAAGGAGCCCTGTAAGGGGTGGACCAAAAGTGTTCGCGTTTTCGGTACTGGCAAGTCAAGGGTAGCTTGAGCAATAAAGCTGCATGTTGAAATCGACCGAAGTTCTCCTTTAAGAGAACATTTTTTATACAGTTCAGTTCCAAAACCAACTGGGTCAGCGGCCTTGCCAATGGGAAATGATTTTATAGCATCCAGAATCTCTTGCGTGGTGTCAGAATTCAAAGCTTCTTGAGCAGCCTCACTTAATTTAGGGAGTCTTAGATGCCCCAGCCAATCAGAAACGTTCCCTTTTGCTTTCGACATGTATAACTCTGCATAATATTCCCTAAAACGATTGTTTATACTTTTAGGATCAATAACTAATTCTCCAGTCTTTGATTTAATCTTGTGAATGGCTCTACTAGCTTGCAAGCCTCTTAACTGTTGGGCCAGTATTTATTTATTTATTTTATTAATTTATTTGCACTATACAACAAACACGTAAAATTAACAACTTCCAGAAGAAGCAGATTGTGCAGGTGAGATCAGAAAACCCGGTGGGGCTTATAGAGTGAATCTCACCTCCTTTCTTCAATACAAAATTAATGAAAAATAATAATCCACAACATATAATAATAATAATAATGATAATAATAACAATAACAAACCAACAACAATAATAATAACAATAACAATAATAATAATAATAATACACAAAATAACCAGTAGCCCTAAAATAATTTATAGCATAAAATCAATAAACAGAAAAGATAGAAATAAAATGTGTGTATGTGTATGAGAACATGTTAACTTAAGCATAAGTATAGTATATCAAGTCAGGTTCATCAAGAATATCCTAAGCTTATGTTTGAATTGATTTACAGAAGTAGACTGGGATGCAATATGAAAGTAATTTATGGGGCGTGTCCCCTAACTCGAAATGTTTCTGCCTGATCTTAAACAATTGATCACATGCCCGACTGGATAGGATAGTGTTATATTCATATTTAAGTTTAAGAATATTTTGTAAGGTGGAAGGGCTGGAGGAAGTCCTGTAGGCAAGTTCCAACTGTGATCCCATAAAGTGGAGTCTGTGAATTCTGAATTGTCATTACTCTCCAGGAATCACGAGATCTTAGTAGATATATATTGACAGAATGATGCATCGGAAAACAATGATGGGCGGAGACACCAGGTAAACTGCTGTTTTTTATGATCAAGATCAAGGACCAATGAAGTTGGAGAGTGGTCAGAAATTAAAATAGCAGACTTAGACTTAGACTTCTCTTTATTGATCCTTTTGGGATGACTCCCACAAGGAAATTGGATTTCCTGCAGCTTACAAGTAGAAATAGAGGTATAAAGCTAAATATAGAAAGTAAACAATAAACAGCAAACAATAAACTCTTAGCTAAATATAGAAAGTAGACAATAAATAAACAGTAAACAATAAACTCTTAGCTAAATATAGAAAGTAGACAATAAATAAACAGTAAACAATAAACTCTTAGCTATATATATAATATATAAATAGAGATAAAAATAAGAGTAAGATAAAATAAAATTCACAGAAATTAAAATCAAATAAGATGAATGTAAAGAACTGTATAGAGGATGAATATAGATAAATAAAGATACATATATAGGACTGTATATGGCATTGTATTTTTATACAGTGGATAAATGACAGAAATTAGCAGTTAAAAAGCAGTTTATCCAGTCTGGAGGCCTCCTTCTTGGATATGCTGCCCCCCCAGCACACCACAGTGTAGAAGAGGACGCTGGTAACCACAGACTGGTAAAACATCCACAGCAGTTTGCTGCAGATGTTGAAAGACTACAATCTCCTCAGGAAGTATAACCTGCTTTGTGTCGTCCTACAGGTGGCTGGTGTGTGTTGTCCAGTCCAGTTTATTATCCAGCCACAGCCCAAGCTATTTGTATGATTGTACAGCCTCCACCTCAGCTCCCTCTAGCAGGACTGGTCACAGTCTTGGTCTGGACCTCCCAAAGTCAATGACCATCTCCTTCGTCTTAGTGGTGTTGAGCTGTAGGCAGTTAGTGTGACACCAGAGAACAAATTCCCCCACCAGACTCCGATACTCCTCCTCTCTATCACCCCTGATACATCCAACAATGGCTGTGTCATCGGCGTACTTCTGAATGTGACACAGCTTCGAGTTGTAACAGAAGTCTGAGGTGTACAGGTCGAAGAGAAGAGGGGCCAGCACTGTGCCCCGGGGTGCTCCAGTGCTGCTCACCACAGTGTTAGACGTGTTGTTCTTCAGCCTGACTTACTGTGGCCTGTCAGTGACAGTGTCAGTGTCTTTGATCCGGTCCACCAGATAAGGGTCCACTCCCATCCTGTTCAGTTTGTCCTGAAGTATAGGGGGCTGGATGGTATTTTCCTGGGCTGGAGCTTCCTCAGCTGTCCTCTGACCTGGTCTGTGGTGATGTGAGGCAGGAGCCCCATTAACACAGCCGTTTGCATGCGGGGATCTTGCGCCAATTCTCCGCACCCTCCACTGTGTGAAAGTTTCAGATGCGGAGAGGGGGGAAATTTCAGTGTGAACAAATAAGCCGGAGGCGCAGAGCGGGGGCGTGTCGGTCTGACTAGTCTGATAACTGAACAGGTCCTTCACTCAGTTTAATACAGAGAAATGTCCCACAAAGCAACGTTACAGGACCAAACAAAAGTAATGTAGTAACTCTGTCTTTGGCAAATTATATAATGAAAACAAATACCACAGCTGTACGTGGAGAAGCGTCCTGTCTGTCCTCCCGCCCGTCCTACTGACTCTTCGTCACATTTCTGCCTGAAAAACAGCGTCTGTCACCGGCAAAAAACTTTAACTCACTGAGTGTTTGTGATGAAAATAAATCACCGTGACCGTCAGCCCTCCCGACCGAGACTTCAGGGAACTTTCCCCCAGAAAACGGCCTCTGTTTCTGCGAATGAGAGAGTCAGACAGCATCCAGTTTACTTTACGCCGGCAAAGTGCTTCATTCTCCGAGTGCATTCTCGTACATTTCTGCTCAATGAGCGAGAGGTGTCGATCATACTCCGAGCTAGCATTTTCCACCTCCTGTATTTGGTTACCGAGGCTCGCCAGTGTTGCCTGGGTGGATGCCAAAGATGCCTCCAAGTCATTAAAAGGTCAGTCATCGTCTTGCTCATACATCGTATTGCTGCGAGGATGCTTGATTCAGACTCCAGATTAGACTCATTAGCTAACTCCGGGGGTAGAAGCAGGTAGGTCTGCTAGCTCCGGACATGGCTGGCCACCGGCCCTGTTTAAGGCCTTCTCTTGCTGCTTCCCTCTTTCAGTTTTTGGTTTTGTCATCCTAAGGCACTTAGATGAAAGTATCTATGAGGCGAAACTGGGGAATTAGGTGAAATATTAAGTGAAATGATTGAAAGAGTCTCTGATATGAACAGTGACATCTATTTGCTTGGAGATAAAAATACAGACTAAAATGATGTCCACTGCCCAATTAGAAAAAAAAGTAACATTTATTTGTGTTTGTTATATATCATCATATATGTCACGTTTCCTTGCCAACGATATTTCTCACTAACTGGGCTGGTCATATGTCCTTTTCACATATTTATCAAATATACATTAATGTAACCGAGTGATGTTCAAATACTATCTCTGGACCAGTAAGGGAAGGATTTGTGAACATTCACTTTGTGGATGATGTTGGAAGATGTCACATGATGTGGATGTTAACTGGTATATATGGTATATATGGTATATGCTGTGGAAGACCGAAAGGTATCCTTTCATGAACATGTCTATGAATATCATAAGTTGACATGCACCTATGAAAAAGTTCACAGCGAAGAACAATACTGTAATGTTCTGTCAGATTCTGTTGGTGATATTTTCTGCTTGATGTTTCTCTTTCTGTTGTGCTTGCAGAGATGCATTGAGAGGCTGCAAGCACAACAAAGGCACATTGGTGGCAGTAATACCAGGGTTATTAGCAGAGTAAAAAACAAGACACTAAATAAAGACTAATCAAGAGGAAGAATATTATAGGCAATGAATTGATTGCATTAAACACGATGGTAAACTATGGGATACATGGGAAGGAAAAAATGCTTGTGCCTCTTTTGTTGCAATATGCAGAGGTATATATTATCATGAAGACTAATCCCCTTGCTTTATCTCTTTCCATTTTTTCTTCCATTAAGGATTTTGATATCTAGGTTTAAATGCTGTGGAAGACTATGTGGTTTCAAATATAACACTATCTTTTGAGAGGTGTAAACATTTTACGACAAGGTTATAATAAAAAAAGACGAATACATAGTATCCGATTAGATTGACTGCACTTGTAAACTGCACATATAAATCCAAGGACTGTATGATTGAAGTTATGTTATGTTTCTATGTACAGTCCTAACGTGGTTTCAATCCTATTTTAGATACTGTCTTAACTTGATCTCATATTTTTTTTCCAATGCTTTGTTAAGGGCAAAAATAAGGGAAGAAAGAAAAGCATCACAATTATTAACTTTAAAAACATATTCTAATACTGTTATTACAAAAACTTGCCAAAAAAAGCCCACAACAACATAACCTATTAAATAGACCCTATTTTCTAAGTTTCCTGCAGCATCAACTGGCACATCACCCCCTTTCTTAATAAGACTTACCCAGTACTGTCAATCCCTGGAGTTAGCGAGAGCGACCCTGTCAAAAAGACCACATCCCTTTGGTGCCTAAGGAAGAAGAGAAAAGGAGGAAAAATTAGAAAGAGAGCGGTAATGTGATAAAATGGATAGTAGTTGAGTGTCACTAGGTTTATTGGAAGATAGTCAACATTAGCTAATTTTAATAAACAGCTAGAGTTAATATGGGTTAACGACGATGATTCTTCTCTGAAAGACAGGCTCAGCAACTTCTTTGCACACTTTGAAGCAAACACGACAACCAGAGGGAGGGCTGGTCCCTCTCCACCATCTATCGGGCCAGCCCTCACCATCACTGCAGCAGACACACGCAGGACCTTAACCTGGGTCAACCCACGGAAAGCGGGGGGCCCAGATAACATCACGGGACAAGTGCTCAGAACTAGTGATGGGAATTCCGGCTTTTTCAAGAGAGCTGGTTCTTATGGCTGGGCTCACTAAAAAGAGCCGGCTCTTTCGGCTCCCAAGTGGCTCCTCAGATTTTTTTGTTGCTTAAACTAATTTATTACCATGATAATGAAAAATGATGTGTAAAATGAATTACTAATGTACAAAACATACATTATATCAAATGTTTATTATTTATATGGCTTATTATACTCAACATGGAACAGAGTGCTACAAAAAATACATTTTAAAGTACATAGCCTTTTACACAAACTGTGTCATAGAGCTCTGGGTTGTAGGTCCAGGTGGTTGTGGTGGTGTTGTAGACACTGTAGACGCTGCTGCAGCAGCAACAGTTACAGTAGACAAACTGGCACCTTCATTAGCAGCAGGTTCAACTTGCTTGTGTTTTTCTTCCAAATGCACTGATGGATGTACAGTTCTAATGTTCCATATAAGATTTTAACCTTGCATACTCTACACTCAATTTTACTGCGGTTCCTGCCGTCACTCATTTTCTCACCTTTCCAGCGTGTTGTCACTGTAGCGTCTCTCTCTCTCTCTCTCTCTCTCTCTCTCTCTCTCTCTCTCTCTCTCTCTCTCTCTCTCTCTCTCTCTCTGTAAGCCCCACCCCTCCTGCTCAGTGCGACACACAGACACCACCACTCATCATGTAGTTGACCAATCATGAGCGGCTTGAGTAGCTTTAGCAATTCATCCATTTAACCTTGTGAAATACTGTGGTCATACGAAATGAGTGCAAAGGGCGTGCACAGGCAGACAGGTACGTATAACATCAAACCTATGCTTTGTGGATAACTGCAATTATTTGCAGAACCTGTTTTTCCATCACAACCTCAAGCATTCACACTGTTCTGAAGGTATTTAGCAATTACATGACGCTTTCAGCCACACTGAATCAGCAGCTCCTTGTGTTTACCAAAGAAAACAGACACATTTTCAGCAAAACAAGCTGGAACATTTCTATTTTAAGATCACTGTCATTAAAAATTCCACTCATGTGTGTCGCTATAGCCTCACTTGTCTGGTTGTCATTTTCATAAAAGTGCAACACGCCTATTTAGTTCTCTGAGCTGGTGAGCAACAAAGGTAGCTGGACCACATTTTCATTTCCTTTGTTGCATGTGTCAGATGCAATAGAAAATAACGAGATACTTTGTAAAGGTTTTAGTAGCACTTCATGGTCAGCCTTCAGGTCTAATACACACTGTGATGCTGCTGACTTCAGTCCTGCCACATCTTTTTTGCTGCAGTGAAGTTGGTAAGGATGTTTGGTAACATCTTGTCAGCACAGTTGCATATTGTGTGCGATAGTGTGTAATGAACTGGATAATTTGTCCTTCAAAGCTATGTGTTCATTTTATTGTAACTTTAATCACATTGGAAATCAAATTCTGATCATCCATATTTAAAGCTGCAGTCTGGAGTTTTGAGAAAAAAGTGGACGTGAAAGGAATTTGAATGATACAGCTCCCAGGTCCCTCCTTCTTCCTCTCTGCTGCTGCAGCTCTGCCTTCAAAGCCCCTCCCACAGAGGAGCCTGCTGTGCATGAGCAGGCTTGTAACCATGGTAACAGAGGACGCCAGATAACTAAGATGACGCATTCAAAATAAAAACAACAACATAAGCCCTGATTGTTCTATTTCTGACCAATACAACTAAATTACAATGACGAGTGCCTCATGCAGATCACTGTAGATATCCCGTGTAACAAACAATATTCCTCACATCACGGTAGATGGAGAAATCATTACCCGGTTCAAAGTCATGCTGCCTTTCTGAAGCATGAGTAACGTTATTTCCCTAAACCAATTCAACCACTTCAGAGCGTACTGAACACAAACTAACGTTATAATAACTGCCTGGTCACTTAAAGACACTTTTGCTAACCAGTAGCCATAAAGACAGAGCTAAACATCAGAGTTAGCATACAAGCTAACAAGCTAGATTTAGGAACACAAGCCCTTCTCCGCATTTAACAGAGGTCCTGTTTCGGCCATGGTTACCCTGACCCAAATTGACTCCTTCTTCCAGCATATGGGCCTGTTTGTCTCACCAAGTAAGAAGAGACAATATTTTCCTTGCTATAAACACGTCACTGGAGACTTCTTGCTTGCACCCCCCCCGATACATTTTCCTCAGGTCAAACGAGGTCAAGCACGATAGAGTCTTCTCTCTCCACATCAGAAGGAAGGAGAACTGTTTTCTAACACAGATATTATGATTTAATGTGTCTTTAACAATTGTAAATTAGGCAATGACATCTGATGTCTACGTCTCTCTCTCTTTGAAACAGCATATGTTGTCCAGTGGGGGAGACTCATTCTGAGTTTTCCTCCTCCCCTGTCAAACCGGTATTTATGACGGTTGATCCTGTGTGTGACATTCCCACTGCAGTCTCTATACTCATCCGAGTTCCAATAGGTTCTGAATAATTAATAAACTGCAGTCTCACCTTCTTAATTCGAATTTATCATGAAACTGTAGGATATCTTCATAAAACTGATGCTTTCCACGTTTCTGTATGTTATTGTTAAGCCAAGATGAAGTTTTATTGCTTAATGAGTTTGAGGTCTGGGAGAAACCAGTCCCTGCTTCTGGTGAGGGGGACAGACTTTCAGATCATTCCTCTCTGTGTTTAATACTTCTGTTATTTACCAGTAAAATGTCTCTGACATATTTTGTTAAGATAGAACAACAAAGAATATGTTTAAGTCCTTGGTTCTACTGTATATTGTATGTTGAAGTGTGTTTTATGTTTAATCATGTTTTAATTCTTTTTGAGTGATCTTTTCACGTCGACAAAATTCAACATTTAAGCCATGGTGAAGTTCTTGGAAAAGTTAAACACCATTTCGAAACATTCAAAATGATAATTTCGAATGAAGTTTCAGGAGTTTAGACTCATAATGTCACAGAAGGAGTGACACTGTCAGTCCCCCCCTCCCCTTTGGTCTGCCTGCTCAGGGACATGCACATGATTATAGAGGGGCAGGGCCTCAAAGTCAGTAAAGGGCATCATGTGTGCGCGCTTATTTTTCGGGCCTTAACCCTTTAGGCGCCGGGTTTTATTTTGAAAAATACTAGATTTTGACATCTAAATTTCAGAAGGCTATGGCTTGAAAGTGGTTTGAGATAGAGACAAAGTGTAAATGAGACAAATATTGAGAATGACCTAAAGTTTATCTAGGGAGTAAATGTTCCCATCTAATTTGCATATTATGACGTCATATGGCGGTGGCCATATTGGATTATATAATTTCCATGAAATACCTGATATTTTGAAAGAGAGTTGAACTTATTTCATCAGATTCATCCCCTCCATCCATTTGTTATGTTGTCCACACATCAAATGAACAGGGAAAAAGTAAATTGTAAGCCAACAGTTGTAAACTAGAACTATTACTACACCACAAAACTCATGTAAACAGTATGCGTTTGTTTTGTTTTTTACCCACCACCTCCCCTCACTTTTTCTTGTTTTTTTTTCTTCCCTTTTTCTTGTTTTCTCTTCTCTTCTCTATTATTATTATTATTATTATTATCACTATCATTATTATTATTATATGATGATAATAATAATAACAGCAGGCGTCTTTTAGCTGCAGAGGCCTTATCTGTGTCCATCTATCCAGATAAAGTTTGTAGTATTTGTAGAGTGTGGAGCCTCTCATTGCAAGGCATAGAGACAATAAGAACAATATTGAGACACCCCTGTAAACTAGAACTATTACTACACCACAAAACTCATGTAAACAGTAAACGTTTTTTATGATTTTTTTTCTTCCAATTTGCTCATCAAAGGGCTTTATCAATTCCTGATATCATCTTCCTCATCTCTCAAGTAAGCCCAGCCACCATTACCATCATCATCATCATTTCCAGCCCTATTCTGCATTCCCCTGTTGCCTCTACCACGTCCGCCTCTTCTATGGACACTGCGACCTCGTGTATCAGCCCTTCTACGAACATTTCACCCACGTCTCCCCCTGTTATCCCTACTAGCGTAGGGAGAAGAGTTGGATTCGTGTGTGCTTCGTGAACACTGCTGCGGCGCTTAGCTGCACCACTGCCGCGCATGGCGGCTACGTGACCGTCGCGGTAGAAAGAGTGAACACTAACGCCGGTCTCAGCGCTGTTCTCACCACCCCCACTACTTCTACCACATCCATTCGCCCCCCTACTGATACTACGAGTTCGTGTATCATTTCCATTCCCACCTATGTTGGGCAAAGGGTTGTGTGTTTGTGCTTGTGCGTCCACCTCGCTCTGCGCGGCACCGCCATTGCTATGCAAAGACGCACCGCGACTAGCAAGCTCACTAATCAACCGACCGTCATCTTCCAAACTTAGATTTTCCCCTCTAGAATCAGAATCAGCGAACAGGAGCTCAATCAATCCCCTACGTGTCAACGTTTTGCTTGCCATTGTCGTTTATTTCGTGCTCAAATCCAGCAACACCGCTTCCGCGAACTGGCTCCGTGGCGCACTGTCTCCGGTCTCTCACCCCACAGTTTGCACGGGACTTCCTCGAACATTTTGCATTGAAGCATGACGTTTTTCTGAGCTAAGGTCTTCATACAGGATGTCTGCCAACTAGTGGTGGAGAGTATGAACGACATGTAACACTCTATTGTAGTATTGTAGATTGATTAATGCAAAATTTATAAACAAAGTACTTATAGAAAGCTAACTACTTAGCTGTGTAGCCTGTGTAGCTGTGAGTGATATGCAACTGCCATTTCTTTTGTGTCAACAAATTATTGTCAACATGAGGAATTCTGGTGAACCAGCGGCTTCTTTCTCTCTTTGTCTTCAAAATAAGAGCTTTACTTTGCACCCCATTGGAGCTTAGAACTGGGTTCTTAGCGGGGGGGCTTTTAATATGAAAGTAGCGACCATTCATAGAGAGAGACAGAGCGACAGAGAGACTGTGCAAAGAAATCACTGCTTCAGAATATGAGATTGAATATAGATTTTGAAATTGAATAAATTGATTTGAAATTGATTTGAACTGTTTAAATTAAACTTGACCAGTTGGACTTGACAAATTTCCTCCGGATTAGCCAAATAGATAAAGCAACGGAGGTGGTGCCCCATACAAGTGTATAATTAATCACCAGTGATTAATTACCTTTATTATGAAGTAGTGTATCTCCTACACAAGCTACGTAGCTCGACTGCAACATCGTACGGCCATATGCGCTGTTGCGAATATTACTGTAACCGCCGCCACCATAGCCTTGTGGTTAAAACATAGAATGAAACATATATCAAGCAGCGATCCTTACTTGTCCAGCAGAAAAGCCGCTAACTCTGTCGCACTTCAGTCCTTACAAATCCTGCAGCTCCCTCCACCTCTGAAATGACTCCGATATTTATCCTTGTTTTCTCTCTGGCTCGGTCCAATTCTTTGTTTTTACACTGTTTTTCTTCACCAGTCTTCTTATTTCCTCTCTTTGACGTGGGCAATGGTGGGGCATTTTTCAGCTCTGTTGTTCTCTGTTCTCTGCCATTGTTTACAGTTTGGGCTTGAAAGTATCTGACCAGGTAAGAGCAGGCACTGCGCGGGGAGGGGCACTGCCCAGTACGTGCTGTGCGAGGGAGGGGGGCTGCCAGCAGCGTATGCACGAGAGTGATTGACACTTTTCAGACACTCACCTTGGCTCTGCTTGGTTGTGTTGAGCCGGGAGAATCACCTTTGCGACACGTCACTTTTGTTCATGTCTTACTTATCATATTGACATTTATGCATTTCAATGTTCTTGAATGTTGAGGTGTGAAACCACTGCATATTTTTAACAAGGCCTTGGGACAAATTTCAGCTGTGTTTGTCGCAAAAAAATGCAGACTTTTGATGAGAATTGTGGACATCTTCAGCCGAATTTGTGCTGACAAAAACAGGTATTTTAAGACAAAACATGATCTTTTCCAAATCCTAACCAAGGGGTTTTTGTGCCGTACTTAACCAGTCTAGGCTACATTAGACTAGATGTCGAGAGTTGTCACAACATGAAATAGAAAATTAGACCTTTATCAGTGTCATCTGTTATCAATCTTCATCCAGCAGACACCCCTACCCAAAGATTTGCCAGTTTCAATTACATAAAACATAAATCAGATTAATGAAAATCAATCAATCAATCAATCAATCACTTAAATAGTTGATTACGTTCAGTTGATTTTTTCAGGATACAGCCAAATGCTCCTGATTATTTAAGTCTTTGTACTTTTTTAGTTGTTGTCTTTTTTTTTAGTCTCATCACACATTTCTGGTCCAAATTGTGATCCACATTCTGTAAAGATAAAAAGAAAAATGGCAAATGTGTCAATCATTATGGGACTGGTAATGAAAGCAGGATGCAGAGGAGGAAGCAAGTATTTTACAATGACAACTTGATAAGCAGAAGAAAACAGGAAAGGAAACATTTAGAAAATATCCCTCGAGAGGAAAGGGGAGAAAAATATTTGAAATTGAAAATGTGATAAAATTGTTTTTATGTGTTTGGTACAATGGGAACATTCTTCATCTGAGACTATTTAAAATGAAATAATGGCTTTCACATTTCCTTGCTAGCATCCTCACCAATCATTTGAAACATCTGTAGATACAGTTTAGTAGAAAACCATTTCCCAAGATATAGCTGGATAAATACACTGCCAAGTAAAACCAACACAGCGGAGCTTATGACCCTGTACAGAGAAAACTGAAAATGGAGTAAAGGAAAGAATTTATACATTCTTTCGTTAACACTTTATTTTATAAGTCCCGAAATTTCATGGCAAGTGGTATCTACCAAACAACATATTTTTTTTACATTTCTTTAAAATTACCCCCAAATTATCACTAGTTGCAAAGGTATTTAAGATTAACTCATGATTATTAAATAATAACACTTACAACTGGTTTCTGCTTAACAATCATAACTTAAAAATGCTTAACTTCTGCAGATCATGCCCTTTCAACTTGCATCCATTTCATGGCCACTAAATTTAAGTGAGATTTTGCAGCTTAATTTACAATTGGTTTCTTTCTAAAATTAAGTGAGGAATCAGTAACTTTATTATTGATTGTTGACAATTATGGTGACTAACTCAGATATTTGAGTAAGATGACTTGAGTGTGAATCTGAGAAATGTACCCAATTTCTAAAATCTTGTGTTGCTGATAAAAGAAGTTTGGTCAGGTTGCATTATAACTATCAGATTGATGTGTCTGCTTTGGCGTTACACCTGGCATTCTGGCAAAAGATCAGCCTGCATCCAGGCTACAATTCCACAGTCACTTCTATTGAACAAGGCTGTGATACTAATAGGGCTCCAACTGAAAGCGGCAATAGGCTCTCTGCGCGGAGGTGAAGTGGCTGCAAGTCCCTGTCACTGTAAATCATATCTGCTCCTTGAGAGTGTTTCTGTTAAGTGACTGTTAACCTTGGTGCGAAATAAGCTGCAGAATTTGAGATATCTCATTGTGCAGTGACAAAAGGCCAACATATGCACACAGCCTATAATAAGTTTGATTTGAGAAATGCTCTATTCTCACGTGTTATCGCTGATTGCCATTAGCATATGCTAGCAGCCAAGAGCAATTTAATGCAGAAGCAGGTAAGAGGACAGGATGGATTGATTGACATATTGTGTCATGTGCAAAGAAAAAATTATATATGAACACAGGTCATACTTATAAGTTCAGGATACGAAAGCTATTGATTTGTGAGTTAATACAGGCAATGCTCTGCAGACTGTGTTCTCCTGCTCCCATTTCTAATTCTTTCCAAGGGGGGCGTCAGCAAATATGATAAAACACTGCAACGCTGTCAAAGCTTCCGATTCCATTTTCATATATAATACGCAGTGGGATTTTACATTGTTTCTATCAGAACCTTGGGCATTTTAAACTAATTCCCTGTTTAATTGGGAAAAAATACATAAGAACCATAATGAATATTTTTTTTATATACCTGAGTCACAGGTGGGTTTTTAAAAAGATGGTTTTATTGAGACAAACAACAATTTATGAAATATGCAACAAACAGTTCATGAAAGAGGCCAACTAAACAGAACTACACTCTGTGACAGCTTCTGGTAGACTAAATAGATCTGAACTGACCAGGCCTCTGCTTCAACTGGATTTCTGGCAGGCTCTCTAGTGCTGCTTATATATTTCAGAGAGAAGCCAGTGGTGTAACTTTTTCTTCTAGTAATTTTCACAGAGTACAGCTTTTGCACAGCCTAAGATTGACAGCTGCCTAATAAGTCTAAGTACTGAAACGTTTTTGTCACGAAACAATTAATTGTCAGTGAAGTGGACAGTGTGAGGGAGTTTTTTCCCCCCTCTTTCAATACGTTTGAAATTCTTTTCAGAAAACACAGTCTTAAAATGAAAGATGGTCCCAAACAACTAAAGACAAATGTGAACAGAAAATATAAGGGCACAGGCATGAAATCCAAATAATTTCCCAATAATTAAACCAATCACAAATGTTTTGGCTGGCGCTCAAACCGGGATGTAGCAACAGAGCCTCTGCAAAGTGCTAACACATAGATCGAGGAAAGGGAGGAGAAATAGGAATTAGGATTGAAATGGTCAACAAGTGGCTGGTTTATACCCACAGTCCCTGTGCACTGTAAATAAGAAAGTACTTTTTAAATAAATAAATAAAGATTTTTCTGTGTTTTTCACAATGACAGAATGTAACCATAAATCACATTTTTCAATACATTTACTGTGAAAGAACAGTCTTATTACTGATCTTGTATTGGATGCCATAATAGTGTTCCTATTATTAAAATCTTTGTGTGGCTGCAGCATAGGCTTGAGATAATGTTAATGTTAGTGCACTTAATTTTACTTAAATCTGTACTTTAACATCTGCATGTTGTTGATTGATTGACTAATTCAACAACATGAGTAGGATGTTTCTTATAATTAAGAAATCTTTAAAAAGAATATGGATACCGGGAAAAATACAAATTATAATGTAATTAAAATTTGAAAATACAATAATTACAGTGTTCTATTTACTTATTTATTTATCTATTTGATACCTCAAGTAAAGCTGTTGCAGTAAAAACCTTATTGTACTGAATTGAGGAAAGCTTTTCTTATTATTTCCATCCCAAGGAGGTTATATTTTAATCTTTGTTTGTTTGTTTTTTGGTTGGTTGGTTGGTTTGTTTGTCACCAGAATTACACAAAAGCTACTGAACAGATTTCCTCGAAACCTGAATGGAGGGTGGGTTTTAACCCAGAGTAGATCACATTAACTTTTGATGTGGATTCAGAAATAGTAAAATCCAGAAATGATTTCGCATGTTCTTCAACAAAAGCGTTTTTCCCGCCATTTTTTATGGCCCTTTCATTGTTTGGTTTCACTTTCCTACTAAGGCCTCCTAATTTATATGAAACTTAACACAGTGGTTCCAAAGAGTTGGGCCCATTCCTTAGAGGAGAGAGTTTATTTTCTTATAGTTTATTACTTTGTCCTGAGAATACCTGAGAATTGATAACTAGGATTATCTAGGATGATTGTTTTGCTTTTTTGTCATATCATTTTTCACTTCCTTAAACAAACCAAAGCATCATTACAAGACCAATCAAAACATTTGTCCTCAGTATCACCAAATGGGGGCAGCATAGGTCCACAGTATGTCGTTTTGGCCGTGATCAGGGAGAGGGTGACATTAAGGGAAGCAGTTAAAGGTTAAATACTTTTCTCAAGGGTGCTCCACACAGTCCCTCGCAATACGGTACAAGCCTCACACAAGAAGCTGCAACCTGCAGCACACAGATCTTCATTTTACAATGCCATCATGGCGGGACTGCTGCAATTGGCTGCATGCCAATCACCTGGCTGAGACTCATCTCTAATTATTTTGCCAGTGATTTTGAATGTGGAAAGATGTTTTTTTTTGGTTACAGGGGTTGGAGGTGGGGATTAAGGAACTTTAAGGCTGAGAAGCCCAGCATGGCTGTTCATTTCTCAGCATGCTTCCCCCGGTGCACTGCCACCTCAACAATCTTCCTTAATTTCCTGTGCATTAAATGCACAGGATCTCAGTCTACACATCTACAGACAATACGAAAGAGTCTGGCAGTCAAATCTGAAGCAGGCTTGGGTTAGTCATTTCTCATCAATTGGCACAAACATTGATGCTCTAAGCTACTGAGAGCACATGTTTAATCAGACAGAACATGTTGAACTGCAGCTCAAAAGTTTTTATAGATTCTTCAGGCATATCATTTCTGTCAATCTTAACATGTAGTACATATCGCTTTTTTTCTATTTGAGACCCTTCAACACCTAAAGCCAGCCACAAAAAATCAGAATCTTGAACTTGACACTGTATTTCTATGCCAACAACCGTCAGTTAAGAATATGGGTTAGTGTTTATAAAGGGGTAGATATTATTAGTGTTGTGACATCATATTAAGAGTACTGGGTTGCCGTGGGTAGCATATCAGACATTCCATTAAAAGTTCTTCTTTCCTAGGGAACAAGAACCATTTGAGAGACTTTAGAAGTTACCTGAGTTTTGAGCAGGAGAACCAAAGACTTTTGATAGTTCTAGTTACTTCTACTCTGTGGTAATTACTTTCTGAGGGTTAAGGAACTTTAGAGGTGGAGTTTGCAGAACTGACCGTCCCTGATTTTCCAACACAGATCCTGCAGCTTCAGCAACCTGTGTACACATTTATTTACTAAATGAAGAAAAACTGGATAACTCTAGTATTATTAATAGAATATTAACCCTAACCCTAACGTCTAACAACTTCAAAAACAATGTTAAGTTATTTGCAACGAGCAAACCAAAATAGAACTTGATTTGCAAATAGTGTCAAACTAAAGCAGAAATAGGTTTTCATTCTCCTTTTCAAGGCAAGTTGAACCTCATTTGCAGTTAAATAGTTCCTCTTAACTTTTAATAAATAATCCCTGATGTCTTAATGACTTAGGTACTGCTAATTCTGTTGCGAGCCTGGCAGGAGTTTAGATCACAACTCTGAGTCCTCCGGTTATCAGTAGGTGTTGCTAGTGCAATGAACAACAATGTGATCGTTTATCTGAAATTTTTATTGTAAGGGGTGTCAGCCAGCCAGAGTTGGGCAGGATATATACTTGAATTGAAAAACAAAATGCATGGAGTGCTGCTTGGGTGTGGGAAAAAAAGGTGTCCTTCTGGTGCTCTTCAGTTTAGGGATCCAAGTAGAACTTATAGGAGAAGATCTGAGGCACTCTAGAGGCACTCTAAAGCCTTTATTAGTACATGGCTAGTGTAGTGTAAAATAACCATAGTAAGTAGATAGTGGTCAGTATAAAATAACCACAGTTAGTAAATAATGACTAATGATAACTGATAATAACTGTTATAATGATAAATGTAAGAGACAAGTAACAAGTGTGAAAGAGTTGCTGAAACATACTACTGGGCACCAGCTGACTGAAAAGTGCATCTACTGATTAAAGCTGCTATAGTCAGATGATGTAAAGTGTGAAAATGTAACCACAAATCTAAGAATTACACCACATAATCAAATATATAACACTTTCATTAAGTTCGAAAATACAGTGCAAAGAGTGATCAGATATAGGGAGTTATCAGAAAACTGAAGGCCTGAAGGCCAGAGTTTCTAAGAGCCAGTGATAAGGACACAGGGAGAGCACCTTCTTACAAAAACCAAAGTGAGATGAAGAGCAACTGGTCGACATGCAGTTCTGCACGTACGGTAGTCTTCGCAAAAGCGCAGAGGGTAATACAGGCTTTTTCCACAAGCGGCAGAGGGATTTTCCTTAAGAAATGTGGGGTTTTTCCGTAGAGAAATAGCAGTGTCAGCAGAAATTAAGCAGAACAGTGATTGGTTGAGGCCATGTTGTGCCCCCTTTTCTGTATTTAAAAGAGGATGCTCGGGGCTTTGAAGCTCGGGTCAGTTTGGTTTTTTCAAGGATTTTGTCTGTGTCTGATCCCGTTCTTTTTTGCTGGTAAATAAAGTCCTACTGCACTCAGCCTTGAAGACTCCTAATGACTTTTTTGATCTTTGAAATCTTTTGGACCAACCGAAAAAAGAGAAATCGTTTTACAACACTAGTCTAATAAAAGTGCGTTTCAGCCTAAAAGGCCTTCGTCAGGGCAAAGTGTTTGTCAGTCAGCTCTGCTCATTGTTAAATAGGTGATCAGAGACAGCTGCTCAGTGTGAGCAGGTAGGCAGTCACAGGATATATACTTGCTTTAAATACATGTGACGATGGTGTCCTTGCTTATGTTGCTTTGGTTTTGCACGTCCTCAGAAATCACTATTAGATGCAATACGCATATGAAGTGCATGGCCAGTATGAGGATATGGATGAGGATGCAGCGATTGGTAGTTGGTAGGTTGTACAGTTGCTATATTAGCTTTGTAAACATAGACAATCCAATAGTGAAATTTGTGTGTGACATGAGCAGAAATTCTATTTTGCCATCTGTCTGAAAACTTTTGCAATTGTATTGGATTGATCTCTGTCTTTCCCCACCAACTACAACCTGTTGAAATACCGACAGCAAAAACCCATCATTGTACCAGCTGATTGTTAATATAAGATCAAATATTCAAGTCTATTGTAAAAACTCATGGGTATGAATAGTTCAGTTTATGAGAAAGACAAAGTATAGACTTTGTGAATAGCAAGTATTTACCGAGAATGAATTAAAGACGACTGCTGTGGGACTTCTATATTTCCTAGGGCTGTTGGAACAAGAGTGTTAAGTTTCACACTTTGAGAGAATTGGGTGTTAGAGGTGGAGTAGCTCGTTATTCCAGTCTTGTTACTGAGGTAGCACCAATGCTGCCAGGGTAACTGAGCTGCCATACTTGGTAAGAGCAGCTGTTGGGCCGACAAGCCTGCACCGATGCTTCCTCTCTCTGCCTCTCCGTCAGATGTTCTCATTAAGGAGCAGAAAAAGCTCTGGCAGCAGGAGCAGGCAAGCTTTCTTCTGCTTTGAACCACAGGTGTCAATTGGTTGAGGCACTTACTTTACTTAACCCTACCCTGAGCAAGTTGGAAATGTGAACCTGAACTTTTGATTGTTATAATGGGGAGAGCCCAAGCCAAGCCAAAGTGGAAGAGTTCTAGTGAGATGCCACATGTGGTTTTAAATGACATGGTGAGTCTAATAATGTATCATGCTGACCAAATTTAATATCCTGTCAGACATCACTCATCCACTGACATCCAGAGTTGTAATTCATATGTGCTGTTGGGAAATTTGAAAAGAAAAGGATAGAAGGAGCCAGGTCTGAAACTGCTGCTAAGCCTAACGAAAAAAATTGGTATTAAACATTCAAGCTGATTATCATGCTAATTAAGCCTATAAAATTATAATTTATTAACTAGAGTAGAAACTCTCTAATGCTAGTTTGCTTTTTGTTATCGTGTGTATTTGCATTGACTTAATATGAATATAGTACTTGCATACAGTACTTTGAAGCTTCTTTCTGAATCTCTTTGGTTTCTCTCATCCTGTTTGCACTTTCAGACATCTGCTGTGTTTTATTGTTTCGTCGTGTTCACTTTCACCTGTTTCAGGACTCATGTTTAGCTACTGCTGGTGAAAACCAGCATAAGCAATAAATAAATAACGGGAAGTTTTAGTAAATTAAACATGTTTATAACTGAATTAATGGAGCCACTTTGTTAGCAGTGACTCTTGACTCTCTGATTGTATTGTAGGATTGAGAGAAGTGTGTAATTGGTTTAAGACACACCATCAAGCAGGTAGCCCAGCTATGATGGAAAAGCAAAATCCCAGCTACGCCAGGATCTCCGCACCAGGTCAAACCTAGTAGAGCCAGGCAGGCAGATGTAATGGAAAAATGGCATTCATTGTTTTGGCTTAAAGTTTGGCCATTTGAATAGATGATGTATAGACTCTGGTTCAGAGAACCTGATGACACACATACAAATCTTCCTTCGCTGACTCTTGTCCAATTATCTTAGGAATAACTTAGCCTTGCTGTTCTTCGGTTCAGTTGAAGAGGCATTCTTGAAACAGGAATGTCTGATTATGAAGTTAAATGATAAGGGGGAGCACAATTACAATTACAACAAAAAAAGGCAAACAAAGAAAATTTAAAAAGAAGAGCAAAACAGAGACAGGACAGAAGTGATCACACAAATGGAGAGAAAGACAATGAACAAAAAAAGGGCTGAAAAGAGTGAGAGCAAGCAAGAGAAATTGGAGGAATCGTCCTCCAAATCGCAACCAGAGACAGGTGGCAGAATGAAAGAAAAGACGGTTAAAAAGGGAGACAGTCCACACATGCTGGTGATGAATTGTGAGAATGAAGCCATGCTCTGTCTTTCTATCTCTGCTCTGAGGGATAGTCAGTATGTGTGTGGTTCTTGTCTCCTTGTACATATATATCTGTATTATGTGTGTGTGTGTGTGTGTGTGTGTGTGTGTGTGTGTGTGTGTGTGTGTGTGTGTGTGTGCAATAGAAGTGTGATTCTTGCTGCTGACTGCAGGCACAGCTCCCTTCATTTGCACATTTCAAGAGCCACCCCCTCCCTGCTCTGGTGCCCTGGGGTCGCTGGTTATTATATAAAATGCAGAGTCCCTTCCAGGCACCAGCAGAGGAGGAATTTGTCTACAAAAAATTACACTGCAAACAAGAAAAGGTGTTGGCGAAGACAAAAGCTTGCTTAGCCAGGGCTGAGACTGAAGGCATTCAAATGACTTGGAGGCTGAAATGGAAGATGGCAATAACTGTGGGTGGACACAGCATCATCAAGACCAGTGTAAATCATAGACAGGTTGGTATACACTCGTATACTAAGTGTTAATTCAGCCCTTGAAGCCCAGTGTGTGTTGTTGTTTTTGTATTGGACGTCATTATATGCTATACCTAGTATTTTCATCTTCTTGTTCTGGTGGTTTACATTTGTGAATGTAATTTATATATTATCTCCATGTGTAAACTTTTTCTGTACAGAACATATCCTAGAGAAACAGTTCACTAGTTCATATTTACAGTCAGGCCCAGACATGCCTTATTGAAACTTTAATTGGAGGTGAAAGCAGCAGTGGAGGAGACAAGAACCTGCAAGGCAGGGGTTATGAGGCAACAGAGTTTAGACAAGATAGGAGAATGCGGTTGAGAGGAAATGAGGAAAGCTGAGCCTCACCGCATCAAATTTCTCATCCAGGCAGTGTATGATGTGCTTCCAAGCCTGTCAAATCTGCACATATAAGGCATTGCAGAGTCACCAGCATGCCCACTATGTTCCAAGCGAGGAACCCTGGAGCACATCCTCAGCTGCTGTAGAAAGGCACTTAGAGAGGGATTGGTACTGATGGAGGCATGATCAGGCTGTGAAGACCAACGCTGAAGCCATCAGCAGAGGACTTGAATGGGCGAAGCGGAGCCAGCCATCCAATAAGGCCATTGCCTTTGTCAGAGCCGGAGAGCAGCTAAATCCCAGCACGAGAACGTCTGCAGGCCTGACCCCAGCAAGGGACTGGCAGCTGTTGGTGGAGTCCACTGGGCAAGCCATGCTGCTGGAGCTGACAGTCCCATGGAAAGATCACTTGTAACAAGCCATTGAAAGGAAGCACTCCAAGTACATGACTTTCCATCAGCACGGGGATGAGTAGATAATGACGGGATTTTCATTTTTTGGTGAACTGTTCCTTTATTAAACCAAAGCAACTAAAGTTTCAACAAAGCATGTTGTGGTGTTAACTCAAAGACGAGACTCCATAATCATGAACAAGTTTTGTTTACTTCAACAACTTATAATGTACCATAATTCTCAGTAGCAGCATGTGTTATCGTATGATTAGATGTCGTCGTCTTGTTCCACTCTGACCTATCTACGTATAGCATGTTAACTACAACCTGCACAACAGCCCCCTTGTGGTAATGGCAGCTGGGGCTCAGGGGCAGAGCCAGTGTCTTGTTATCAGAAGGTTGCTGGTTTGATTCCCTTGGTCTGTATGTAGGAGTGTTCTTTGGCAAGATACTGTACCTGAGACTCCTTCAACTTCACCCATGTGTCTTGGCAAGATTCTTTGCTGTGAAGAGAGAGACAGGTTTGTTGACATTGTCTGTTGAGTAGATATACAACCCAACCACCCACACAAATACAGACATTTAATTTTCTATGATCTCTTTTTAGAGAAAGGATTGAGGTATTCAGAATCAGAATCAGAATTTCCTTTATTTTTCCTGCATACTGGGAAATTTCTTCATCACAGCAGCCAGAGGACAGTGTTATTGTAATAAACAATAATAATAGTAAATGAATAAACAATACAATAAAAAAGTAGGAACTAGACTCATGTACATTTTATATAAATAATGTTTTACACAGTTCAGTTTAATTGTAAGCAGTATGGCAGTGTGTTGTTGAATAATAATAAATATGGGTATGTGAAATTGTCCAGTTAGTGCAAAAAACAGAGAAATGGGTTCTTGTATGACATAGTGCACATGCTAGGTCTATTGGGAGCAGTAGCCCCTTTTAGATAGAAAGAGTTTAGAACTGGGTTCTTAGTAGGGGGCTTTTAATTTGAAAGTAGCGACCATAAGTAGCTTGCCGCTACAACAACAGGCGGACAATGAAGACAGCTACAAAGACCGAGGAGACACTAGCATCTACTGGAACTCAACGGCTTTCCAGTTGCTCATCTTGATGTCCGCGGATGAATTGATGGACTGACTGCTGTGATCAGCTGTTTCCTGGTTTTAAAAGTCCCCGGCTGTGGGTCGCACAACAGTGCAGGTCATTGACACCTCTGCCCATCTCATGCAATTGCCGGCACATCGACGGCTCGGATTTACATAGCAATGGAGCTCGAAAAAAGTGTACCCTCCGAGGTGTCAAATTGGTGGACCAAAACAGACCCCCAATATACTGCCTTCTGTCTAAATCCACGGACCTAGACGCAAAAAAGACAGCCACATTGGCGGCTTGCTGCCCAGTATAAAAACGGCTAGTGCTGGTTGTACAGTCTGACAGCAGCAAGGACCTGCGATACCTCTTGTTCACACACTTGGGGTGTATTAGACTATCGCTGAAGGAGCAGCCCAGTGCTGAGATAGTGGCCTGCAGGAGGTGGGACTCCTTCACCGGCAGCGATGACAGCTTGTTCATCATCCTGCTCTCTCCTCCCAGGATGGAGCTGGCCATCTTTATAAGTTTATCTAGTCTCTTCCTTCCTGCTGTTGAGATGCTGTTGCTCCAGCAGACTACTCCATAGAAAATGGCGGAGTCTGCTCTGACCTTTCTTATATGTCGCTGCAGTGTGATCAGTCCAGTCCAGCTTGTTGTTCAGGTGAACTCCCAGGTACTTCTAAGATGTCACCATCTCAGTGTTTGTTCCCAGGACTTTTATGCAAGATGTTACTCAAGTCAATAATAATTTACTCTGCTTTACTGCTTTGTCGCTCAATGACACCCACCCAAACCTGTTATTTTTTCTCGTGAAACTTAACTTCCCTGATCTGCGGGTCAACCTGCGCATCACTAAAGTGCATTTAGGAGTGGTTTGAGAAGTTTCTCAATGTGACTTTTGAAATTGTAAATCAGTTGCCACAGCTGTGTATCCATAAGAAAAGTATACAGTATTCCTTAAACACTAATATGATACAATGGTACAACGTGTGAAGGGAAGGGTGGAGGGTGAAGAATCACAGAAAAGGCTCTACTTCCTAAAGAAATTTGAGTAGGCTCAAATCTGAAGCTCTTCTCAACTTTTACAGAGGGGCAATAAACAACGTTCTGACTGTAAACATTATCACCGAGCATCAGTGATATCAGTGAAGTGAGATGTTTGCAAGGAGCCCAAAGGATCATGAAATACAACACCACCCCACCTCAGTCTGCTCACCCTACTGCCATCCGGCAAAAGATACAGTAGTATCTGCTGCCATACCAACAGACTACAGAGCAGCTGAACACAACTCTGGTATTTTAAACTGACCAATAAATGATGCGTTAATGTTTATAAAAATGTCTCACATGTCTCTGACATGCTTTAAATGCAACCATTCAACTTTTCATCAACTTTCTATATGTCAATCTGATCCTGCAGTCGGCAACCACTCTGAACACGAACAGAATACTATGAACTAAGTCAGTTCATTAAGCACAACCAGTTCGAGGTCTAACAATGGGTTGTTTTATGTTTTATGATCACTTGTGATCTAATCACATTGTGTCAAAATAATCTGCGTTGTGCCAGACTCAATACTAATACATACGACAAGATCAGACTGTTTTTTTTCTAGCAGCAACGAAAAGGTACTAACAAGGACTCATTTATGTTTAATGCAGAAAAAAACATAATTTCAGGAAAATTGGAGTGTCTAAATATGGAGTGTCATAAATACCTAATCCAGACAAACTATTTTTAGAATCTATTTTTTAACAGTCATTATAGCATGACAGCTTTGTGTCTGTCATTGAGATTCTTGATTGACATGATTTGTTTTCTGTCTGGTGCATCAGTATTTCATCAGCTTGTATAACAATAAGTATGAGAGGCAGGCCATGATGAGACACAAGCACACGTGTACAAATGGAACAGTAACCAAAATAACCTCACAGTAATGTATTCTGTCTTCGTTGACAAATGTGCCATTCATTATAACTGTCACTATATCGACTACACCAGCAAAAAGCAAACTTGTTTGGGTTTGATGGGGTAAAATTTGAAGGCCCACTACAGCTCCACTCTCTTCAGCCTCATTTTTGGACGTGTGAGTTTATCATACATGTTGTGAATATTGGTTTTGATTTTGTATGATTCATTCCCCATGTTTTGAGCTTAACAATATAACTTAGCTTTCTACATTTTGAGAAGTTTTGAACACACATACTGTGTTCCAAGGGAGCTGAAGCCAATTAAGCTCAGCAATCCTCATCTAATAGACCCTATATAGAGAATATCACACTAATACACAGGATTACAAGGAAAGATTAGGTTGTTCAGACATTAAACATTAAACTCAGATTTGTTCAGGTGCTCTGATGGGGTGAGTTGATGGCATAACTTCCCATTGCTTTGTATTGAGCTGTTAAAGAAGTTGGTGCTATGAAACTATGAGCATGCACAGTAGAATTATAACCTGTGGGGTAAGGTAGCCCAACTTCTAAAGCGATTATTTATTTCTATACATGTAGTTTTTTGTCTCAGTGACCTAAATGGGAGAAGTTCTGGCTCTCTCCTGTTAATTTGGATAAGAGCATAAGCTCTTTAGCCCCAGAATAATGGCATTTCTAAGATGGCACTTTCATAATAGCATCGCAAAAATGATCCCACATTTTAAGATATTAAGAAGTATAGAAATTAATTCATTGATTAATTCAGAGCCAACTTTTAAAAATAACCACTCATTGTTTCAATAGATTGAGGAACTCTTCAGGCTTGCATGCAATTGCAATTTTTTTGCAATTATTTTTTAAAATTCAAAATCAATGAGTAAAATGGAGAGGAAAACTGCAGTCAAAGTCCCCCTGTGCATTCTCTTATAAACTAGATAAATATTCCAATCATTTCTTCTACTATGAAGAATCACCAGTCAGTGTGTGTGCAATTCAATCAAGTTAGCAACAAGTTAGATAACATTCTAATAGCTTTGCGGCAAAGACATTTTGTTAAATGCCAAGTTTTAATTTATGGTAAGTAAAACATTTCTTGAATGTTTTGTGATGACCCATCTTGGCTCAGCCACCTGGCTTCTGACATGCACGTGTGTATGTGTGCGCATGCTATAAGAGAATCTGTCTGGGTGCGATGTGGCAGTGAAAATGTAGCATGGAATTCCGTGTACCGATGCCTATCCACGTGGTAAAATGTGTGGAGTCTTTCCAACCTGCATAATATTGTTGTGAGGCCCTCGCAAAAGATAAAGCCCACTTGAATACAAAGCTTCGATAAAGTACAGGCCTCTTTCATGAGCTTTCTGTGATTATTATGCTCAGAACTAAGCAACCATTGACAATCCTTATTTGCACAGATATATAAAAGTGTTGTTTCAGAAAGCTGAGTGGCAGCAAATTGCAGAATATTTCTCCCAGAAGTGACATTTTCCCCACAGTATAGTGCCATTAATGGGAAAAACAATGGCCAAATGGACCATGATCAGAGAGTAGTTTACAGACTCTACGAGACTGCACAATGTCTCACAAACACTTCTAAACCTTGTGGAAAGCCTTCCCAGAAGAGTTGAAGCTGTTATAGCTGCAAAGGGTGGACCGACGTCATATTAAACCCTATGGATTAAGAATGGGATTTCGCTTGTTCGTGTTCTTATGCGATTCAAGGCAGGTGAGCGAATACTTTTGGCAATATAGTGTATATATAATATTCAAAAGCATACCATTCATCATAATCTTTATATTTTGTTATTATTAGTAGTATTTGTTATATTTTCCCCAACTTACATAATAAATTCAGTGTCATCCTGTCAGCGTCTTCAATTGCCTACAGGCAACGAACCCAAAAAACTTCCAAAAAATAAATAAAATGAAAAAAATTCTTTAGATTATGTTTATTTTACGGAGCCCCCCTGGTGACATTGAATAAAAAAAAATAATAATGCGTGGCCACGAGTTACTATCTCGTGGCCACACATTAACTATCTCGTGGCCACGAGATAGTAATGCGTGGCCACGCATTATTTTTTTTTTATTCAATGTCACCAGGGGGGCTCCGTATTATTTAGTCTATTTTAAGACATAAAAACACTCCAAAAATTATTTAAAGTTAGTTTAAAGAGACAAGACTGAGCCCACTCTCCAACTCTCCTCGTTAAAAAAAAAAAAGAAATAAATAAATTAAAAAAATTCAGCAGTGGCGGTCATATTTTAGCAATGGAGGTGCGCCGCTGCTAGGTGCATATAGGGGAAAGACTGCTGTGGAGAATATTCCACATCACAATAATGATCAATGCTCACAAGAGAGATCAAAACAAAAGGGAAGGCATTGCACTTATTAATGAGGACTGGACCATATGAACTTCATCATACTGTATATTAAAAAACAACAACAAAAAAGCCAAAAATTTGTTATTAATAAGAACCGCAATGATACCTTTAGCCTGTTGCTACCATTACCTTTGGTGTACAAAATGCAAAACTGTTCTTATGCAAATTTATATTTATTTTCATTAATTCACTTCATTCCTACATACATTTTTGATTACATGGACATGTGTTTAGGTTTGTCCAGGCAGGAAATTTCCTGTGTGGAGTTTGCATGTCTTATGTGTCTGCATGGGTGTCCTCTGGGTGTTGAGGTCAGTTGATGGCTTTAAATTGCCCTATGTTAAGGTATGGCTTTAGTAAGGAGGGGACCCAAATGCAGACAAACACACACACACAGGGGGCAGGAAATGGGGGGAAAAAAGCCAGCTTTATTATACAAAAGCTGCATTAATTAACAACATTTACAAAAACCAAGGGAGGCCGAATTAATAAAAAAACCAAGGGATCCTAGACACAAAAGCTAGTCAAAAAGACGAAATACAAAATAGCAACTAAAAAGCTCAAAAAACTAATTGCAAAGAAAAAAAAAAGTTCAGATCTAAAATGGGAAGCAAAAAATTCCAAACCGGAGACACGAGGAGGCACTGGAGGAACGACGGACCAAGACGGGGTAAGATGGAACAAGACAGACAGACGGACTAACGGGGAACATCACGGAACAAACACATGAGGGAGAACAAAGACTATATACACAGACACACTAACGAAGGAATCAGGAACAAGTGAGGTGAGTGAGGAGGAAAATGGACAGGTGAGGTAATGAACAGAAAAACACTGAGAGGGAAAAACACACAGGAGAAACTGTAAAGCAAGAAGAGAAAAAATAAAACAAAGCGCAACAAGAAGACACTGAATTAAAACACCTTTGGTATCATTGGCTGTAGCTGGGTGTTGTTAGCTTACTGGCTCAGTAGCTGTGAAGCTAGTGGCCTTATTAACTGACTGTAAGGCTTCTGTTTTTGGAAGACTATAAACTAAATCTAAATCAATCTGAAATTTAGAATAGGATGGGTGTGACTACATCATGTGCTGGTGCAACTACCTGAGAAAGGCGGTAGCACTAGTGCTAACAGTGGGAGAATTGGTCAGCCCTAGTGTTTACTTCCATTGACTCAAATTGGAGAAAGTTTATTTTTGATAGCTTTTTCTCAATTGCAATTGCTTCCCGAAAACTACAACATGTTTCTAATTTTCTATATCTGTAGAACAATGCAGAAGAGCCCAGAAACACTACAAACTACATTAACTCTAAAGTAATTCTGAAAAAACACTCGCTGCGTTTACATGACTCTCAAGAAAACCGAATTACTGGGTTAGTCGGACTATGATCAGATTTTTAAGATGCATGTATACACTTTAGTCTGACTAAAATCGGACCAGATCGGATTTCTCATAGTCGGATTAAAACACCTAGATTATTCGATTGATAGTCGCAGTACTCGTGCAGGTATACGTTCCATCAGATTGGATTCAGATTTTACGTTCTGCGCAGGCCCGAGTTTTTTTCTCCGGGGCTGTGAGCCGGAAGTAGAAGGACGGCGGCGTCTTTCCTCCAACATAACCGAGGCAGAGTTTGTTGTTGCTGGTGACGTAAAGAAGTCAGCCGGAGGTGGCTCTATTACCACTAGTTGAAATTGGTACAGCGCCACCTATCGTACCGGGGTATGACATGCTTCAGCCAATAATTCGATTTTCTCACCGGCATGTATACTCGGACAATTGCAGTTGTGCGATTGAGTAGCATAGTCGAACTATGGCTGTAATCCGATTAAGCTGTGCATGTAAACGTACTGACTGAGACTGATGCCTTGGAACCTTTCTGGATGTAAGGTCAAAACAACTTTGGATCTCTCAGCTGCTCTGGCCATCACTGACAAATAATATGGCAATGGAAATATGTTCATGTTCAATACCACGCCTCTCTATCATCCCATCTACTTGATAGCATTGTGCAGCATATGAAACAAAGATTTCAAGACATAAATAAGCTGTTTCCTTTCGTGCCCTGTATAATACCTTGCTTAACGAGTACTCCCAACTTGATGAACACAAACTAAGACACCAACTGTCGTTCATCTATGCAGATGTCATCTTCCACAAGACAGCAGCAGAACTGCTGAAGATGCTCATAAAAGATTGACTGACAACTGCCTTATCTGGAGTTCACAAGCTGCTGCGGTTGATTCTTACCATACCTGTTACAAGCAAATCTGCAGAGAGGTCAGAAAAAAATTAAAACCTACTTAAGAAACACCTGTGGACAGGAGAGACTTCATCTCCCACTCGAGCACAAGCTAGGGGTCATCAAAACACTAAACCATCGGGCCGTGACCGTGCCCACTACATCAGAGGAAAAGGAGAAGGAACAGAAGCACGTCAGGGGAGCACTTACAACCTGTGGCTACCCAAACTGCACCTTTGTCAAAACCACTACAAGATCCAGAGCAGACAGAGAGGAGGAGACGAGAAAACCTAACAAGAATGTCATTCACCATGTAGCAGGAACATCTGAGAAACTCAGGAGGATCTTCAATAAACAACATATCCCTGTTCCTCTCAAATCTATCAACATGCTTAGGCAAAAACGTGTCACCTGAGGACAAACACCCAGGCATAAAGAGTTTATGCTGTAGTAAATGCAGTTTATGCTGTTCAATGCAGCCAGGACTGCACATATTTTGTACATTGGAGAGACAAAAAAACACTTCCATAAACAAGTGGCACAACACAGGGCCAACTCCTCAGGTCAAGACTCTGCTGTCCACTTACATCTGTAAAACATCATGACCAGAGAAGACAAATGGTTTGAAAGAGGAGTAAAGGAAGCCATCGATGTCAAACTGGAATGGCCGTCTTTGAACAGAGGAGGTGGCCTACGACGTTACCTATCACCCACCTACAATGCAGCACTGAGTTCCCTCTGCAGCTTAACAACCTTTCACACCTGGCCCTAACGATAATAACGATAATCTCCATGCTGAACTGACTGCCACCTCTGTGATATTTGTCACGTACCGCCACTGTGAGAAGTTGTGGAAATCCTGTATTATCAGCAATGGTTGTGCATCCGGAGCAATGCACTGGGGAAGTGCCTCTGTTATTTTTGCTGCCGATGTATCTTCTCTGGAAGTTTTCTCTGGCTTCTCTAGCATTTGCTGCAAAAGTAGTTGTTGCAGTTTCCCTCTGCTAAACTCCTTGGACTCAGTGTTCTGTTGGTTCTTCAGAAGTTTTATGAAATTGCTCGTGTTGAAGGACCTAGTCTGTTTCCCTGGGCATGTTTGAATTTGATGGAAATTTTGTGTGGAAATATCTGCAGAAATTAACTTTCACACTGGAAACTCCAGATAATGTTTGTTAAGCCTCCCTTTTCTGTCTTCCCCTTTGGCTTCCCACAATATAAAGTGTACTTATTTGTTACATGATGTATTGGCTGCATTCTGCTGTGCGCACACTCTGCATCACTCCAGAGTGCAACCTTGGTTGCATATTTCAGAGGGCAATTAATTTTGGATTAACAAGAGCTCAATTTCTCACCCTGCGGCCTGTCCTGGACAGACATTGTGTGTGTTTAAAAGGGTTTATGCTTCCCTGTGCCACAGTGACCACATTCCTTTTGAAACAGAGGGAGGGATGATGTTGAATGATGAAACAAACTGTGTTCATTGTGGTTACCTGGCAAGCATTGGTGGGTAGTAACAAGAAACACAAGTTAAAAGCAGGTTTTTTAAGGAAACAGTACTTCCATCACAGATGGCAAAATTTGCCAGCTGCTTGGAAGAAAAAGAAGCACCAAGTGTCTTTTGACAATGATACAGTGATTGCACATTGAAGTAAGTTGCATAGCCTACTGTAGGTGAAAAGTAGTTAGCTAGCAAACATTAGCTATGTTAATTTTTCATATGTAAGTTTAATCTTTGATGTTATGATAATGACATCTGCTCTTGAAGCTTTCGTGGTCAGTTGGGTTTTTAAATTATTTTTGTAATTGCAATCAAAGATTTGTCAATGTTTAATGGGGGATGCCAGATTCCCAGACATAACTGCAGAGAAGAAAATGTAAACTCAAAGAGGACAAATAAGGGTCCAGAACATCGTAATTTTGATTATGATTCAGTGCCAAAACATTTCCTTTCCTGTGTGACTCAGTTCAGATGTAAGTAGGTATGTTTGCTCAAAACATGCACTTATTTATCAATTGTCATTAATGCTTCCTTCTTTGAAATATACATGGCTCTTTAACAGCCAAATGCTCCACTATGTCCACCAGCTAGCTGCACATTGTACATGTACTGTCTTCAGTTTTAATGCAGAGCACGTATAGAGTACAGTGGGTTTGTTGGAGATTTTTTAGCATAGTATACAGTAGCTGGCTGTTGTGGCTGGAGACAGGGTTGATGAGCACCGCAAGAGTGTCACTTGAGGAAAGTGAAACATGTCACTTGTAGTAATGAATTATCACCTAACTCAGCAGTTCCCCTCAGCTCTTCAAGTATTTAATACAATGTTCATATACAAATATTGTAGCAGGATGTACTGTGTTATTCCTATTCATATACACCATACTTTACTTTGACAATCAAGTGGGCAATTCAGAAAATGTGTGTCGATTTTTCATTATAATCTACCATACAGTAATGTTTTTCATTCTATAATGTGGAGGAATAATTCCACTGGATGAATGGTAATTGTTATCTCTGAATCTGCATTTGTTAAAAAGACACTACACAGTGAAAACTTTGATCAATACCAATTGCTGCTCTGGCACATAGACTGATACTGTCGTTAATATTTAATCAGCACTGGGAGACTTGCCTTTACATCCTTTATCTCTTTTATGTCTATTCTGCAAAATAGGTATGTATTCAGGGTTATGGCTCCTCTATATCAATGGCTGTCCATTTGGGATGATTGGTTAAGAAATAAAAGTCACTACATTTACCATTGTCCTGTTCTCGGTGTCAACTGCAATAATGCTATGGGCCAGAAAGGTGGAAAACTCATTGCTCATCTCTATCTCCCAAATGCCTCAACCTCCAGCTTCTCTGTTCTTAGAGTTATCAGAGAGGTTTCAAGTATTTGGACTCTATATAATAGCAGATAGGGATGAGCTCAGGCAGTGTGCAAATGTTAAGGCATGCCTGTGAAGTAATGGAAAGCATAAGGTGAAGTGGTTCGTATGATCATTTCTTACCTAGAGGGCCTGGGGTTGATGCCTTCTACCAGACATGAACCCTCTACCAAACAAAAAATGGCTGGTGGCCGCCCACCATTGAGTCCACTTTGACTCAAGGTTTTTGCCTGTTATGCTCATGTGGCAAATGATGGGTATCTAAGTAAAATAGCCAGAGAGTATTTAGTTAACACTAAATATCCTTATTTTGAGAAGATATAGACCTGAGCAAAATGGAAAATGTCATGAGATAATTTTAGTTGTGAATGGCTTTATACAAATAAAGATTAACTGACTGATTTATTGGATTTTTTAAAAATACACCAAGAATATCTAAAGTTCTGGTCAACATTTTTGGTACCCCTAGATTTAAGTACTTCATGTACAATATCTCCTGAAATAATAGTGCGTAGATGCGGCCTTTCTCAGTAGTCAGTTTATAGTGGCCCCCTGTAGGGGAGATTGAGACAAGGAGTGTTCAGTTCGTTGCAATCTACCACCTTACCTCTATAGGCCACTTTCTATGAGTTAGGGCTGTATATGTCTGCACAAAATTGTATGGCAATCCAAGTAATTGCTGAAATATTTTAGTCCTGACTAAAATGATGGACATACTGACCAAAACCATTGCTGTCATTTGTACAGCCCCACCACTAGCATGACTTAAGTCACTGCACCCATAAAGTTGCACTGAGCTTTACACATACTGTTACAGCTATGGCCTTCAGATATACAGCAGTACTGCTTGAGAGTTTAAAAGGTTTTTCCTGGTAGCTTAGGGAACTCTCTCACAGCCCTTAAATTATTAGTTACAGGCAATAATTTATATGGTTTGTTGCAATGCAGGGTTGGATTGATTGTTGATGAAGGGGTAGAGGGAAGAGAGTCTGGGGATACCTTCAACAAAGGGCACCTGTGCTCAATTAACAGCTTTTCTTATTAACAGTTTCTTTAGACCAGTGGTCTCAAAATGATTCAGTAAAGGGCTGCTGTGGCTGCAAGTTTTCATTCCAACCAAGCAAGAACACACCTGATCCAACAAATCAACTGTGTGAAGACAATTCAGTTGATTGAAAAAGTCGAGTCAGATGTATTCTTGCTTGGTTGGAATGAAAACCTGCAGCCACAGTGGCCCTTCACTGGATCAGTTTGAGACCACTGCTGTAGACACTGTTAACGGAGCTGCTGAACTGAGGCCATGTGCCAGAAACACTACATAGTGTCTGTAATCTAGTGTGAGTGTCTGAAAGACAGTTTGTTCACTGGTGGTATTCCAGAAAGGCAAGCAGCAAGTCCATTGCCTGTCTAGCCGGCAAGATATAACTCAATTTCAAATATTGCCCCGTGTCTCTAATTACATTCAATTAGAATGAATACACATGTAGCCCCTTTTTCCCTTAGTGTTTAAAATCTACACTGAGTTCACACCCAAATAAAAATAAAACAGGTCCTAGGTTCTCAGCTAAAGATGATGAATTCGCTGCGGTTCTTAATTAAGCAAGGGACTTTATCACGAGTGAGAAAAAAGGTAAATAACTAGCGCGGTGCCTCCACTGAAAACTTACTATGCTATGTGCTAGCAAAATTATGTAAGCCCTCAGAACTCAAATAAATACAGTTTTTAGTCTTAAAGAATATCAAACAACAATATTTTAAGATACGACACAAATATTTATTTTGTTCAACCTTTTAGATTTTTGGAATAATACCTTTTAGATTTGAGAAATGCTTCAGAAATATATATATATGAAAGTAGAAAACAAAAACAAAACACTTCCTGTACTTGAAATCACACCAGTAATACCTGAAGCATCAAAATGGTTTTCTTTCTACCCTTTTAAATCAATAAAGCACAGTTGTTTCCTTCAACCAACCAAATGAAATGTCAAGAGTACTTTTAACCCTTTTTGTTCTCTCACATTAATGAAATGAATTGGTTTTTAACTTGAGCTCAAACTCAAGCTTTTTAATGAAAATACCCTACGAAATTAGATTTTTAGCTTATTTATAAACTTAATCAAATTATGGTTCTTTTAATAAACCACTCACTTGAGAAATAATGAGATGTGTTCCTGATATTTTAACTGTATTCACACCTATTAAATGTTCAAAATTATGCTTTCAATGACACAAATGCATAGAAATATCAAACCAGAGTCAGTGCTTTGGTGTACTCAAAACACAATAACAGTACCCACACCTGTACCAAGGTATTTTTTTTTACAGTTCACATAGAAATTAAGACAAATGATAATGACCATGAAAAGTCTAACCCAAGCCCTTGGACAATTTCCCTAACCGTTGGGGCCCATTTGTAGCGTTGGTGCACATGAAGTTTTATCCAGGTAGAAGAAGTTAAAGTTTGAACCCAGGACAATCCACGCAGTCTGCTTTATCACAGTCCCGTGTCTCTATCCTGCACTCGGTTCAGTTCCAATGTCAAGTACTCACGCAACCTTTCGTTGCAGATTAGTGATGGGAACGGCAGTTCTTTTTACTGTACTGAATCTCTAGAATCAGTTCATTAAAATGATTCGTTCAAAAGATTTGTTCACCGAATCGTTCAGTGCTCTCCAACTCCCTGAACTGATAAACAGCCAAACAATCCGTCATTCAGTTCATGATTCAGCCCTGAGGTTCATGTTCACTTACTGAGGGACGGTGCGTTCACTGACTATAGTACACAATCATTCGCGGGAGACGCAGCGCTGCTTTGAGTGGTATACATGCACTAACATTATTACACGGTGAAAGTGTCCTCTGTGCACAGTAAAATCACTTAACGTGATGCTACACGGATATTAGCAACACAGCGCTAATTTTAGCAGTACAGTTACTGAACGAGAATCACCTCCTCTGCCCTGAGTGAGTGAGTGAGTGACACAGCGCCTCTTCCAGCACAGTACGTGAACGAGTTTCATGTCCTCAGCAAGGCGAATCATGAGTGAATCAGTCGTTCGCGAACGACATGCTGAGGACGTGAATCACGTTCGCGAACGACCTGCTGAGGACGTGAATCACGTTCGCGAACGACCTGCTGAGGACGTGAATCACGTTCGCAAACGTCAGTGAATGTTACTGTGCAGTAAAATCACTTAACATGATGCTACACTGATGTTAGCAACACAGTGCTAGTTTTAGCAGTACTGTTACTGAATGAGAATCACCTCCTCTGACCTGAGTGAGTGAGTGAGTGACACAGCGCCACTTTCAGCACAGTACGTGAACGAGATTCACGTCCTCGGCGACGCGAATCATGAGTGAATCAGTCGTTCGCGAACGACATGCGGAGGACGTCAATCACGTTCGCGAACGACATGCTGAGGACGCAGCGTGAGTAACTTTTACTGTTTTACTGTGTAAAATCACTTAACATGATGCTACTGATGTTAGCAACACATCGCTAGTTTTAGCAGTACGGTTACTGAAGGTGAATCTCTCTCCTCTCCTACTCCTCTGACCTGAGTGAGTGAGTGAGTGACACAGCGCCTCTTTCAGCACAGTAGGTGAATGAGATTCACTAAAACCATCATATGAATAGACATTTATAAGAACCAGTTGAACACTGATGTGCTCAATGTAAAACACTATGATGAATGGAAAACACTCCTTCTCCATTCATCATAAGGACATAGGCCTTTTATTGTTCAGTGTTACACCTACTACAGACAGTACGTACATAAGTGTGTTGTAAAATATTTGAGAATGTTGTTTTTATACTCAGAACACACATATGGTAACAAATATATTTTATTTTCCCCACAAAAAACAATGTACAGTGTACATCCCAACTAACACAAAGTTGCACATACACTGGTCTACATACAAAACAACAGAAGATTTTACTATATACAGTAAAAAAAAGAAAAAACTATGTTGCATCCTCTCTTCTGTTTTGCTAAAGCTCTGACAGCTAATTGTAAAACTGTGTGACAGGTGTTTGCCCATGTGATGAGTCAGTGCGCATAGCAGGGCAATTCAATTTAGAATTTTGAATGACAGCGTGTTCCTTGTGAAAACAAGAGATTTTCTTCATGAAAATTGTGCCAAATGCAGAGAATTATGTGTAGTGTTTTTAAAAAAGCGTGTTTTAGAACTGCAATTTGAGTGTAAAGCAGGAATTGTGCTTGTAGTTTAGCAGAATTGGTTCAGGGGGTTGGTGCATGAGTTACATGTTGTGGTCATTGTGTCTCATGTACCAGTTTTTGTGTGTAAACAATTGAGAAAAACTGTAACATACCCTTGAATCCAGAAAGAGCAAAATGTTGTCACATGACTTCTACCTTCACAACATAATGCCTAACATGAGAAAAAGACAGGCTTAAATGTGTATCCCTGGAGAAGATAGGATGGCAGGCAACAGCCCTCACACACAGAATTAACACGTTTGGCTATCACTCTCAAAACTCTCAAAACTCACTTTACAATCAAAACATACAACTGAAAAATAGACAGTTTATCTGCCCTAATGATATTAAGAATAGCTAAACCGCTATATGCACTTAAATAAGCATTAGAACTTTGTAATTAAATTAATGGACGAGCTGCCTGAAATACATAGTTCTCGCAGTTGAGCTCAGTGCAGAGTGATGAGAGACCGGAAAACACACAGAAATGATCATTGGGGGGCACCATAATGCAACTAATAAATATAGCACTCTCAATGCTAAGAATGGTGAACTTGAAAACCACAGAACAAATGAGGGATCTTGGTGAAATTACAACATATTACATTGAAACAAAAACTGGAGCATTGTCTGTTATTTCTTCTGTCTGTTACACCTGCAGCATGTGCTTTTACTGCCACAAAGTTTTTTTTTCTTTTTGCATCAGTGCAAGATAAAACAACAATAACCAGTGTGGCTAGGGGCTCTAACCCCTTTGTCTGGAATCATCCACAATGATATGTGGGTTGGTGCCTCTATGGAACGAGGGTTTCACCTCTTTGTCTGAGCAGTTCCCAGATCAAGGAAGGAATGATGTTGCCACAGACCAAAGTGCTCTCACCCCTTCGTCTGGCCTCCTTCATGATGGTAGATGATCTGGTGTTGCCACAGAGCAAAGGGCTCTCATCCCTTCGATCAGGCTCCTTAAAGGTGGTTGAAGGACTGTTGTCACCACGGAACAAAGTGCTTTTACCCTTTTCGTCTGCGCTCATCTCCACGGGAAGAAGGTCTGTCAAGTCTTCATCCGTGTTTCTTGCAGATCATGAAAGGTATGATGTTTCCAACAAAGGAAGGTCTCTCTCCCCTTTGTCTGGACTCATCCACGATGATACTGTATGTGAGTCGGTGCCTCCACGGAACAAAGATCTCTCACCTCTTCATCCAAGCGCCTGCCAGATAATGGAAGGAATGGGGTTCTTCTCAACTGTCCACTGCAGCCAACACATTTGAAAACGTCTAACTTTTAGGGCAATCTGTCTTTGATTCCGGCCCTCGACTTCTTTGTTGAATATTCATCGTACAAGTCATATAGTGGAACAAAGCCTAAACAGTGTTTAGGCAGCATTAGCTACTGAAGAACAAGCTCACGTGCTGCTACGTGCATTAGCAAAAGTAGGACAATTAAACTGGGAATTATCCCATAAACTGGCATTTTGCAATTTACAACATCAACAAGTGCAAATTAATTATTCTTTAGTTTAGTTTACAACCGGTGATGTTGGAGTTGCAACATATTGCAACATTGCCATTTGATGGAATGGTTCATTATGTGTAGGAATGCAAGTGACAATTGTTTTCAATGACAACTACCGTGTCAATATTTTTTCAATTTTTCAATAAGTTGTCTGGGCTTTTTAATTTCTGACCATTTTCTGAAGTATCATACACAAAGGCGAAAAATATCCCTTTTGTCCCGACCAACAGTCCATACCCTAAAGATATTCAGTTTACTCTCAAGTAGGCTAAAGAAACCAGGCAATGTTCATATTAACGAAATTGTAACCAAGTAATTTTAACTTTTTATTTTGTATTTAAAATAAGTTAAAATAATTGAGTCATAATATTAGCTGTTGATTAATTGTATGTCAATCAACTAACTGATTTATGGACTAATTGTTGCACCTCTAATTATATGTAATAACCTGTCAAAAATGTAAATGCTGTATTGTGGTTTTTTGTTCCAGTGCACCAAATTGTTAGTTGCAAAACTATGCTGAGCGTACCAAATGAATTTGTTCGAAACCTGTTGACAGACTTTAATTATGTCAAACTTAATCAAAACACAAGATGAAAACCTAAAGTTTTAATTAGTTGAACTTAAAAAAGTATATATATTTTACTATTACAAATGTAATATATGTTGACAAATTTTTTTTTTGTTATTTATTAGTTTGCTCAATTCAAAGTCATTGCCACTTTTAACTTACCAAATACAAAACAGACTCGTAATTTTTTGAGTTAACATGAAGATCTATTGTCATGTATACAAAGTGCATGCCACCTATACAAAGAGAATGAGGAAGTCTTTGGAGGTCGACTCCATCGTAAGTAATATTTAGGGAAGTGATGAAGCTGTGCGTAGAATAGGAAAGAGCATGGAGAGAAGCGAATGAAAAGATAGTCTTCTTGATTGAACTTACTTCCATTTCATGGAACCTGTTTTTTGAGTGAGTAACAAGGCTACATAGGGAGGAGATTGAGGATGGATGGCCTGGTCACTTATAACACATATGTTACTTAACTTTAGTTATGCATGTAATGTCTCAGCACTGCTCCCAGTAAACCGTGCACAAACACACACACTAGGGATGGGCATATCGATCCTGTGGTATCGATATATCGATACTCACACACTACTCATTTGGCTTCGATCTCCTTAAACAAATATCGAAATCAACTAACAAATAAGAATTGGGGGTGCATGCATCAATTTCAACTGCTTTGGATAGCTTACTTCAATTACTATGTGCAGGGTCACCCCCGTACCTGACGGTGTATTGAGCTGGCCTGTGTCACGTGACAAGGAAACTACATGAGCGTCAAACATGCGACTTAGCCGGCCCGGCCAACACACGCACTCAATGTGTTTACATGACACTCAAGAAAACCGAATTACTGGGTTAGTCCGACTATGATCAGATTTTTAAGATGCATGTATACACATTAGTCTGACTAAAATCGGACCAGATCAGATTTCTCATAGTCAAATTAAAACACCTAGATTATTCAATTGATAGTTGCATCTTTCTCGAATGCTGTTTGTTGCTGCTGGTGACGTGAAGAGGTCAGCCGGAGGTGGCTCTATTACCACTAGTTGAAATGGATGCAGCGCCACCTATCTTACCGGGGGTATGACATGCTCCGTACTATGGCTGTAATCCGACCAAGCTGTGCATGTAAACGTACTGACTGTCACATAGCCATCAGCCAGCACAAATACGGGACTCGGGGGAACAAAGAGAGAAGCGTCGGCTGTGACAGACAGAAAATGAAGCGTGGTGTGGTGTTATTTTTCACCAGTTGACAAAGTTATGGCAAGGTGTGACAAAAAAGTTGCATACAGCAGCAACGCAAGTAACTTATTCAAACATTTGAAGACCACACATCCTGAGAGCCACAGTGAGCTTGAGAAAAGACAAGCTGCAGAGAAAGTCCAGTCTCTTGCACCACCCGCTCTTTGGCAAAAGACCCTGTGAGAGAGTTTGCAAAAAGGCAAAGTGTATCCAGGTATATACAGCACTGTTACCTTTGCCAGTGTGGTGATAAAGACAATGCTTGTGTTGTCTGTTCCTGAATCCTTAAATATTATGATATATACACAATCTAATTTTAACACGACACACTTCAGGTGAAGAGGATAATTATAGTATATACAGTAAACAGTTGTTGATTAAGTAATTATGCAAAATTCTTATATATAAACATGCAAATATTTTCAGAAGTCTGAACACTTGATTAAGCCAGGTATAAAATCCTTATTTTATTATGTTTGTGGTTATATATTATTATTGATTATTTGACAGTTAATTGTAAATCCCTAATATCTAATCAAATCCTTAATATTTTATAGAGCAAATACATTAAATCTTCCCTATTGTGATGTGAAAACTTCATCCTTTTCAGATGAGTCTCAAAGAGCCAGAGAGCCTAGCCCAAATGATTGTGAAAGACTTGCAACCCATTTCAATGGTAGAGGATCAAGGTTTCCATCATTTTATGAAGGTGGTGGATCCTCAATACCAGATCCCTAGTCAGGAATCCATGATCACAGGTGAAATTCCAAAACTGTATGAGAAAACACAAAAAACAGTGAAAGACTCCATACAATCAGCAAGCAGTCTGGTTTTAACAAACAATATGTGGACTGCAAGAACCACTGAAGCTTAGTTGACTCTGTCAGGACATTTTATTGACAAGGACTGGCAGATGCAGTCTTGCAATCTTGCAACAATCCATGTAGCTGTGCAGCACACAGCAGACAATATATCTGAACTTCTCACAAAAGTATCTAATGAGTGGGGCATCACCAGTAAGGTTCATGCAGTTATTACTGACAATGGAGCCAATATGGTCTCTGCTGTGCGTAAAACTTGCTGGAAACATATTCCTTGTTTTTCTCACACACTAAACCTCATTGTGAAGGACTCCATTAAGGCAGACACAGGTCTTGAGTCCATCCCGGAGAAATGCAGTGCTATTGTTCGGTTCTTCCACCACAGCAACTGACAAGCTAAAAGAAGTACAAAGCCAGCTGCACTTGCCACAGCACAGACTAATGTTCACCTTGTACACCACTGACCTTCAGTACAACACCGGGTCGTGTCACCTGCAGAAGTTTTCTGACGACTTGGCTGTTGTTGGGTGTATAAGTGAGGGACAGGAGGAGTACACTAGTAGACAACTTTGTGGAGTGGACTGGACAGAATCACCTGCGGCTAAACATCAGCAAGACCAGAGAGATGGTGATAGATTTTAGGAGGAAGAGGAGGACGGCTCCCCAACCACTGTGCATTCTGGGAAAGGATGTGGAGGCGGTGGAGGATTATAAGTACCTTGGTGTTACCATCAACCACAGACTGGACTGGAGATCTAACACTGAAGCTGTTTACAAGAAGGGGATGAGCAGACTTTAATTACTACCTTTTTGGACATTAGGTAAAAAAACATTGTCTTCTGTGATCCTGGAATCACGGATCATCACTGAGATGCAAGCCCTGGCCTCCTCTGAAAGACAGGCAACCAGCCGTGAAGCCTCTGCTACTGCATCAACTGACTCTATGAGAACAGCCTTGTCAGTGACACAAGGGCCACCTGCTGCAAACACTGAGAGGAGTGACACACAGGGCTCTATCTTAACGATCTGAAACACAAGTATCAAACGCAAAACACAAGTAGCTTTGTGGGCAGATCTCAGGCGCTGTTGCTATTATGCCGGCGGGATAAACGACTCTTGCACCCGGCGCGAATCTAAAATGGGTTGGTCTGAAGTAGCTACATTAGTCATAGGTGTGGTTGGGCGTAACGTGCAATAAACCAATCAGAGCGTCATCTCACATTCCCTTTAGAAGCGGCGCGCTTGTTCCATGGCGGATTGCTATTATAATGGCGAATTTACCGGGCGCACGCCAGGAGCGCTTCACAGCAGAGGAGACCGACGCTCTCGTAAGGGCCGTAAAAGACCGAGAAGTGGCCTTGTATGGGGATGGGAGAAACCCATCCAAATTAGCCTTGGTTAAACAGGCGTGGGAGGAAATTGCCACAATTGTTTCTGCAACTCGCATCCCCAGGACATCGCAACAGTGCCACAAGCGCTACAACGACGTGAGAAGACGGGGGAAGTCCAAGCTTGCTGACAACAATCGGACACGCCGTATAACTGGAGGTGGATCTTCCTCTACTCAGGACCTGACGGCAGCAGAGGACATCGCTGTGTCCACCCTTACCGCTGAAAGCGTTGAGGGATTTGGGGGCTTGGAAATCTTTGGAGGGAGCAGCGCAAACAGCAAGCTGAGCAGAGGATCTAGACCGACTACACGCAGTGGCAGCATTGTCAGACCGTAGGACCACCCGCTCCTGCAGCTCCAGCAAACCGGGTTTGACATGCTGGAGCGGGAGCTGTCCGGGATGAGGCGAGGTATTAATGCCCGTCTTGACCGTGTGGCGATGTTGCTGCGGCCTCTCAGGGGCATCGCCTCAAGCCTGGAGAGGATTGCTGCAGCCATGGAGCGTGGGCCTCCAAACGCACCACCTGCACCTGTTCTTCCTCCTCCCCCGACTCCATCTCCGTCCACCCGCTCCACAAGGAGCACATCACGCACTGCCACTCCCGGACCCTCACGGCTACGGCGGGCGCGTCGCCAGCCTATCAGAGGGAAAAAGAATTAGTTCTTCTGTTTAAATCGTTTCAACTTTTCATTTTCCGTTTGTATTTTTTATTTTTTGTTCATTTACGAACAGCTTGATTTTTCGGTTTGACAAAATGTAAATAAAGAAATGCAACAAAGACATCCTTTCTGATGTTTTGGGCTCACTCTCACTGAATCACGAGATCCTGAATGCGTGGTGATATTTTTGCAATGTAGCCTAGCATTAGACCGAGATTGTTTTGCTTACCTCACTATAGATGATGCAGCTCTTCTGTCAAATAAGCTCTCCTCTCCTGTGCTGCTGCTGGGGTATTTGGGTTAAATGGCATCAGCACATGCAGTTCAACATCACGTCTCCTGAAGTCCTGTAATATTTCCTCATTTATGTCATCAACACATCCACGATTCATGGAAATGTTGTGTAAAACACAACATGCCACAAAGAATGCTGCGACTTTTTGAGGACTGTACTGTAAAGTGCCTCCTGACTAATCAAAACACCTGAAGCACATTTTCAGTATGCCGAATGTCCGTTCAATTGCACTGCGTGTTTCTGTGTGTTTTCGATTATATAGCATTTCACGCACTGTTGCTGGCATAATAAACGGTGTCATCAGCCATGTCTTTAACGGATAGCCGTTGTCCCCTAACAGCCACCCATCCAAAGGGGGATTCCCCTCGAAGATGGCAGGAATGGCAGAGTTTGCCAGTATGAATGAGTCATGGCTTGAGCCAGGGTAATTCGCAAAGACATGGGTGATTTTACAATTAGCTTCGCAAATTACCTGTATATTGATCGAATGGGTTCCCTTGCGGTTGATATATATCAGTGCGTTTTCTGATGGGGCACGTAGCAGCACATGGGTACAGTCTATCGCACCAAGGACACCAGGGAACCCACACTTTGCCCAAAATGCCTGCTTCGTCCGTTCCTGGCTGTCAGGTGTGACGGAGAATTGGATATATTCCCCAGCATGTTGGACTAGACCTGATGTAACTGCATGTATAGCCGAACTTATGGCAGATTGCGAAAAACCTCCAATGGTGCTAATGGGGTGCTGGAACGACCCAGACGCATAGAAATACAGCGCCGCTGTAACTTTCACTGCAACGGGGAGGGCATAGGGACAGGGTGCATCAGTCCCCGGTTCATCTGCCAGGAGATGGCAGACATCTGTCACAGCCTGACGGGTCAGGCGTAGCTTACGCCTACATTCCTCCTCACTGAGGGAGAGATAGTTCTGTCTTTGCCGGTAGACCCTCTCCCTCCCACGTCTCAGTCTTTGTCCTAAGACGTATTCCATCTCACTGTGCAACAGAAAAAAATATGAGCAAGCGCAACTTAACTGGTAAATTGAAGAGTAAGGTTTTTAATGAACTTACAAGACGGTAAAGGTGATTTCGCAGTCGTCAGAATTTTGTTTCCTGGTTTTTGACGGACAACCCACTTTGTCAGGGGTCCTTATATACTTATGTGTCTTGTTACTATTGGTCAAACAGGTTAGTTTTATCCGTCATTACTACAATTAGCCTGAATATTTAGGGTAACTGCACGCTAGATTTATGCCTATTTTTCACATCTTCATGGACACCGCAATGATTTCCCTTGTGCGGTAATATTTTTCCTCGTAATTATGTATGGTTTGCAAAAACGGGAACTGCTTCCTTATAGATGAGAGAAGCAATGTGTATGCACGTTAAGCACACGCTACATTATGGCCAAGCATGCACCCTTAAAATACTGCATCTGAATAAGCGCCACTGACTTAAGACTAGGTTTTTCCTGGTCTGTTGCGCAAGTGTTGTCTGAAACAGCAAAATAGCACCAGTGAACGTTTGCACCGGAACACGCCTCCTCTTTTCGCTGAACCGCCCCCGGAGCGCGAAGTCATTCCCTAATTTAAAGACGTGCGTCTGCGAGGGAAAATTCCATTGTGCGCCGAATGCAAAATAGGAATTACACAAGCGCCAGTGTACAAAGTCAATTGCGCTGAGTGCAAGATAGATCCCACAGTGTTCAACGTCCAAGGGATTATGGCAGGAGTTTGACAATCGGGTTTTGGCTTTTCATGGCAATCGCACAGCAAACACATACGCATATATTGGAATGCAAAGATACATGGAAGAAAAAGTGATCCCAAGGAGTGAGGACCCTTTGATTTGGTTGAAAACAAATGAAAACACATTTCCACTGCTGAGCAAAGTAGCAAAAAGATACCTTGGAACTGTTGCAACCTCTGTTCCAACAGAGAGACTCTTTTCCAAGGCTGGAGAAACAATCAGCCAGAAGCGTAGTCGGCTTAAAGCTGAAAATGTTAATATGATACTTTTCCTTAACGCCAATCTAAAACTTGAGTAAAGTGTGGGTGCCCATGTACTGAGGCTGAGTCCTTGCTGCAGTGTTTTTTTTTTTTGTTTAATATGTGAGGAAAGTGCAAATGTACATGCTTTTGTTCATGTTTAATTTATTTCATTCATATTTATATTATTTATTTTACTTTTTGTTTTATTGTGTATTGCACATGATACATTTGGATTAAATGGCCAGTATTTTGTCATGTGATTTGCCTGTGTAAGTGTAATAATATTTTGACTGAAAGCAGCGCCGTAAGGCACAGCATAATTGATGCTCTCTATTTTGCTATCCCTTTTGCTTCTGTATCATTGCAATTTTCCCCATTGTGGGACTGATAAAGGATTATCTTATTTTATGTATTGGCTTGGGTTCTTTGCTCCATCCCTTTTGAGCAATACTTCCTCATTCCCCAAGCAATTAACTTGAATTAGATCACTAATAAATAAAACCCAAACTCTCCTTAAATTAGTATCTACTAAGGAAGATAGCAAAATGGGAATAATGTTTTAACCAAGGTGAACCTACTTTGTTAACATGTAGCAGCAACTATTCCAGGGAGTTATCAGCAGACTGTTGAAATCTTATGGGAGCAACAATTTGTTGTTTCCATTCTTTTTGTCCCTTTAATATATAAATCCCTCCTGCTATAACTGGTGTACACCTGTTATCTCTGGTGTGGCATATCTTTTATACATACAAACCAGAAAATGTTAGAAAGGGAAAAGAAAGTCTAAAGAAAAAGTTCTGTTGTGGGGTAGATTGTACGACAAATTCATTTAGTATGCAGTTGAGGTTAAGAAGCTGAGCAAAAGTCAGAGAAGTGTGAAGAGGAAGAACCCCCCTTGATACTTAAACTATATGCTGGGCCGTCACGGAAGGTTTCTTTGTATAGATGGGAGTCCGTCAGGGCACAACTGAGTGAAACACAGATATACATCATTTTGCAACCACTAACTGTGTTCTTTGGCTTGAAACAGCAGTCTGTTGTGGTTAAATTCACTTTTTTGGAGGAGGTAAAGAGCACTAGCATAAATCTGAGCTGTTGTTTGATGAAATCTGAAACCTGTAGTGATTTCAAAGATGCAAGGTGAGGTCTCTCGGAGAAACGTTAACCATTTTTGAGTAATTATGTGTGAGTATAGCTGTACACTACAGAGTGCCATCACAATTTAATTTGTGCAACAATCAAGGAAGACACGAGCTGTGGTCTAAGGTCTGAAATAGGAATATGACTCACCTTAGGCTTATTCCATTACCAGCTCACACAATCCAGAACCTTTCCCAGTGGATGTCATGGATTTTCTCAAAGCAGCATCTATTTAAATGAATACATGTTGCCAAGTTTCTATAGGGACTATTGGATGCTTAGGACAAATCTCCATGTCAGGTCATAACAGCATGTGCCGTCCTGCACAACATCTGCCTGGGGGCTGGTGACATCATGTTGGTCATCATCAACATTTGAAAGTGAAGGCTTTTGAGGCTTTACTTCCAAAAGCATCAAGCTAAGCATTACCAACGTCACAGATTTTAACTGACATTTTGAGGTTTAACACATCTGGTGTTGGAAGTTCAAATGAGTAAGAACATGAGTATAAACCCAATACTTACATTTAAAAGAGATATCTCCACCACGTGATGTTGTCATGTTTTTTTCTTTTTTTTTTTCTTTTCTTTCTTATTTTTCGGGTTCCCAGGCAGAGAATTAAAAATCTTTCAACTGGCAGATGACACTACACTTTTCTTAAAAGGCAAGAATCAACTCTCGAATATTATTGATGTAATTAACCAATTTTCACATGCCTCAGGTCTGAGACTAAACATGTCCAAATGTGAAATTTTGTCTTTGCATAATTCCAATGATTCTACAATTGAAAATATTCCAGTAAAGACTTCTGTTAAATATTTAGGAATATTCGTAACTAAAGATCTTACAGCTAGGCAACATTTAAATTTCGCAAACAGACTAAAAAAGACCAAATCTATTTTTAACACCTGGCTTCAAAGGGACTTGTCTGTCCTAGGTAGAGTTCTTCTCTCTAAAGCAGAAGGCTTGTCTCGCCTCGTATATCGTATATCCGTATAAATAAAACATTTTTAGACTTCATCTGGAAAAATAAATCGCATAAACTCAAGAAATGTGTACTCTCCAATAGTAAGGCAGAAGGAGGTCTTGAAGTCCTAGATTTTATCGACACTGTCAATACCTTTAAGTGTAACTGGTTGAGAAAGTCTCTCAGAAACCCTGACTCTATCTGGTATTTCATCCCAAACCACATCTTTAATAAAATTGGAGGTCTTTCCTTTCTTTTGAAATGTAATTTTTTACCTAATAGATTACCAATCAAACTATCAAAATTTCATCAACAAACCCTCCTAGCATGGAAGCTGGCTTTTGTCCACAATTCCCCACCCCACAAAGCTTTCCTCTGGAATAATAGTAATATTCTTATAAGAAACAAATCATTATTCTTGCCAAAATGGTTTGAAAGGGGTATCATCCATATCCTCGATTTTTTCGATAATGCTGGTAATATGTTGTTGTTATGATCATTTTATGTCGGTACACAGTTTTCCTGTTCCCTCTAGAGAATTTATAAATGTAACTCGTGCTATCCCAATAGAGTTAATTCAACTAATAAAAAGCCACTTGAGTTACAGTGAATATAAAACAAGTCAACCTGTACTGATGCTGAATGGAATTGAACTAACAGATAGAAAGTGTAATAACAAGCATATTCGCCAGTGTTTAAAGAATGAATAGAGTTGTGCCTACAGGAAAGTTTTACTGGAGGTCCCACATAGAGGACATAAACTGGAGAAGAACTTGGCTTCTACCCCACAAATATTGCATATCTAACAAGGCTAAAAAAGTAAATTTTAAATACTGCATAAGATATACCCAGTTAATAGTATTATTGCTAAGTTTGTAGATGTTGATGTTTCCTGTACTTTTAGTAATAATATCACAGAAAAAACTTCACACCTGTTTTTTTATGATGATGATTTATTATGATTTTTATAAATTTTTTGTGATGTTGAATCTCATTTTTTTGATGCTGCAAACGTTGTCTACTCTCTTACCCTTAAAGATGTTATTTGCTACTATGTCAACCCAGAAGATTAAGCTCTTGAACACCTGATGAACTTTGTTATCCTATATGCCAAATTTTTTATTCACAAACAAAAATTCGCAAAATCATTCCCCAAAATTGCCCCCTTTCTCCTGGAACTGAAATCTTTGCTTAAGTCCCTGAATTTGTTAAATAACCAAAAAAGCAATGCCTTATGAAAGTCATTATAAAAAGTTTTTCCCTGAAACCTCTGTATGAACTATTTATTTATTACTATTATCATTTTATTTTACTTATGTATTTATTTATTTTTTGTATTATTTAATTTGCATTCTATCTTTGATTTAATTATCATTTATGTCTCCAATTTGCTGATTGTTGCTCTATACCTTGTGGTTTTGCACACTTAAATTGTTCAATAAAAAATAAAAATAAAAAAATGTGGGTGCCCAAAGAATCTTGGGCTATTTAAGGCCATGAAGGATAGTAGTGGTGTATCCTCCAAAAAGAGGGAAAAGAAGGCTGCATTTGCAGGCTGCATTTGGAGGAGCCTTTGAATTGGGACAGCCTTCGTGCAGCGTTGTGACGTAATTAGCCTTCAAATGCAGCCTCCAAAGGATGAATTGAGACACAGCAACAGAGACCAAGCTGTCTCTTCAAAATTCCTATGCTTCGTCTCATAATGCCGTTTCAAATTGGAAATCTTCATTACAGCTATAATCTCCTGGCATATTAAGCACATGGGTCTTGTGCTGGTTGGAGGGAGAATAATGCAAATTATTCAGTCCATTCTTCTTCGAATTGCCGATTTTCACTTTCCACTTTTCCTTTAGCAGTGAACTTGGAACATGCCATTTTCCTACAACCGGCAAAATGTTAATAGCGAACTGCTCCAAAAACGTAAGTGAAAGTTAGAAATTGCACTCTCAATAGGCGGCCTGCAGGCCGGATGTGGCCGCCTATTGAGGACCACTGCTCTAAACCAACTCTGTGTTTATTTCATCTTTCATAATGATGGTTTAAATGTTGATAGTGTTAGCTCACACTGCTTGCTTTTGTAGTTTTAGCAGAGATGTGTCTGATTTGTTTCGAAAGTGATTTCCTTCACATTGTAATTCCTTTACTTGCATGTATCTTGCTGTGGGGGCAGCAATAATCCTTTTTCAATTAGCTCCTAATCTCAGGCAATAACAGGCTTTACACTCTTTGTATACACATCTAAAGTTAAGGTTTGTACCAACGTATATTCAGATATAACTCTCCTCATGTTTGTTCTACTCCTGTTTGATTTCAATTCGTAGTATAAAAGTCTCTGTAGTCTTTATCTTTCCTAGGTTTTATGCAGAGGTCAAGGTTAAATACAGAGTAGAATCCTGAAGCTTTAGGGATCCAGTGTCTTGCTCTGGGACACTTCAGTTACTCAAATGCTTAATTTGGCTTAAACTTGAGATGACATTGTCAGCGTTGTACATTAAGAAATGCTTCTGTTCAATTTAAAATGAGTTTGACCCGAAAACAAAAATACGGTAAATCTTAAAAGTGCCTCTTTTGTTGTAATTATGCTTTTACACGAAGGTTTGACTCATATATATTCACAAAAAAAGCCTAGGTTGCTTTTTGGTGAGAGTTTCACTTTAATGAAAGGGAACTGAAGACTGCCAATATGGCTTCAAGAACGTCTCCATAACAAACAGGGCAGCAGTGATTTTAAGAGCAAGGAACACACACAAATACGCATGTGCGCGCGCACACACACGTACACACACACACACACACACACACACACACACACACACACACACACACACATACACACACACACACACACACACACCCTCTCTAACACACACTTTGTGAGTATATGCCCAGTCAGAGTTCCATTTGGTTGCTGCTTGCTACCTGTGGATTACTTAATCCTCAAAGTCCCTTTGAATCAAATCATTCAGTAGTTCCTGCTGGCAGGTGAGTAAAACACACACACACACACTCCACATACACACATTCTGATAGAAGCTGCATTGATTTCAAAGTTGGGACCAAATACAGAAGATGTGAATTTTGAAATCCAAACAGGCTTCGTCAGCTGTGAAGGTCAGCTAAAGGTCTTTTCTATCACTCTCTGTCTTGCACACTGCTGAGTCATCCCCACCTTTCTTCACTCACCTGAAGTCACTTTAAAAAGCTAGGATGGAAAGATTGGTATATATAATATATAGAAATGTCTGTGATTCTCTGGCTTTGAAACCTACGCTGGATAAACTCATGCTAATCAAGCTAAAGCAGCATGAAGACTGAGGAGAAGCCAGGTGGTTTATCTGGATCCCTTGGTTTTTGTATATTCGGCTTTGTTTTGTTTTTCAGCTTGTCTTTTGTTTATCCTATCCTGCCTCCTGTGTGTTGTCTGCATTTGGATCCTCACCATGTTTAAACCTAATCATAACATCTAACATGTGAGGATATAATGCTCCATACCTCCAGATAGTGGCAGTCTGCATTTGATATTAAAAAAAGCACATTGTAAGTCACTTGGGTCTGGTTTTATCATTGTCAGTTAGGCTGTCAATTAGTGTCTTTACATGCACAGTAGTGTCCCTGTTATGACTTACAGTATAAACTGTAAAAAAAAAAATGGTTATTTTGTATGATACTAACATTTAAGATTTCTGATTTGACACGTCCAGCTAAAAGTTGTTAAGAATGCAGAAACCAGAGATTTGGTTTTGAATAATTGCCAAAACAGTTTTCGCAGAATATTAGGTCACAGTGCATTTCACCTCTGACTTTTTGGATATCAAATGTCATAACTTCATTTTATCCTATTAGAATTTTGTACGTCAAATATTAGCATACTTAATTAAATGAATTCTTCAATTATGGCCAAATCTGTTTTGTGAGGCTACTGTCTTATCCCTGGCTGATTATATTATGGTGTCTGCATGGAACATAACTAACTCGGTTATTCATCCATGATTCTTGAACAACGATGTGAGCAAATGCAACAAAGCAGCAGCCAGCCGTCTCAGTTAATGATGTAACAGTTAGCTTAAGCCCCCAGTAGAGAGTCTTCATACACACTCTGCTTGTGGTCTCTTTTTATCATCAGCTGTGTAGTGCGCTGTGAGCAATCAGCTCATTTAACAAGGAAATGCGAGCATTGGACATCTGTTAGACAGACTCTTCATGCACACTCTGAATGATGTTATTTCTATATAGTTTTAATAACATCTCCTTGTAGTGTGATGTGTCCTTTAAAGCCCCTTGACTTAATGACTTAATTACCTTCAGTTAAATACACTGTCATTTATTGTTAAACAATGAATTGCTGATGAAAATGTTCCTGACGTGAATCAAACAGGAGTCCGGTCCATAGATGAGGTAATTTATTGAGGTTTTATCTTATGTTTGGTAATGTATGCCAATGTCTCTCCCACTGTCTGTTGTTTCAGGTGGCAAAATTAAACACATGAATTATATTCATTACCATGAATGAAATTAGAGATTGGACTGAATTTTATCATTGTTGGAATTTTTAAGGATAATATAAGTACTCAGGTTGTAGTTTGATCAGGTCTGATTGATAATCAACAATGAAAACACCCAATCAGATTTTGGTTGGCCAAAGCCTGATAAGTGTTTGGAAGTATGTGACATTTTCTTTAAACTGAGCCTCACCCACTTGGAACAAGTGAGAAGAAAAAAGTAAAATATAATCAGTGTCCTGTGAGGAACAATGGGTATGATTTAGGTGTGGCAATCAGTGAGAGAGGCAACCGTTTGTTAGAAAACATCAATGGTGGCCCCACAAGAGTTTAGCGTAGCTGCTATGCATCAGTCAGTCAGAACTCAAATGAAAATACGTTTTTGCTAGTTAGACGGTTATAGACAGATGGTCTAATCACCTGCCAAGTTTTCATTAAAATTGCCTGCCGTGTTTCAAACATTTTGCCCAGAAGGTTCTGTGCAACAAATCAGATGGCATGTCAGGTAATGCCGGACATGGCAGTCTCCCCTAAAGCACAATGTTAATTATAAAGAAGAGCCAGACCGCGGCACCAGCCCTTCAGATTTTAGCAGATTTTATGACTTGATGTGAACTGAAAGATATATGTACTGGAAATATTTTTTTTTAAAATACCTAAATCTGACTACAGAAAATGTAAAAATAGATTCACAAGAACACATGAATTCAGATGGGTGTAAGTATGATTGTTTAGGGCCCTTTTTTGACTCCATAACCATGCGCTTCACCTTTTTATAGTAAATAGGTATACTTATAATGTACATGTTTATTTTACAGTGTACATTGAGCAACCCATGCAAAAGTTCACATCAGGATGAGCAAAGTTCCACCTTATTGTTTGTTTTTATTTTGCTTCAGGAGTCTACATCTAAGGCCTTCATCTGGTGACAACTTGACATTGAGAACTCCTCACAACATGCTATGGTTAGATATTGTTTAAAGTAAGTTCATGATAGGCTTTCTTGACTTTCTTAAGCTTTACATTTAAGTATGGACTAGCTCAATGAAATGCTAACAAAAAGGTTGACAAGGACTCTCATACAGATATAATTTCAATTCCATTAAAGCAAGAAAAATGAATAAATGTTGGAGTTAGTAAGTATCAACCTGAAAGCCTGTCAGCCACATCATGACAGTGACTGTGCTGGAAACGAGCTTCACAGGAAATAGATGAATTCTGTTAGTACTGTATTCCCACAACACGTCCATCTGCTCACCACCTTTTTATTTCCCTCTCCAGCATTATTTGAACATGGACCTTTTTCATGACTTGATTACTCCTTTCCTGCTGTGATACTATGCTCTGTTGCCCACTGAAACAGCTATCTGGGCATTGGCTTGATATAGAGCTAAGTGGGGAATGTTGGGAGAATGAAGAAAAGCAGGAATGAACACCAGTGGAATTGGAGCATGGGGATGTACTGAAATGCGAGCAGAAAGCTTTTGGCCTTTTCGTTGTTTGTTTTGATTGATTGCTGTTATTAAGCATATGCTAATTATAATTCATTAATTAGGGCTAAGTCATTATTAATTCATGGGGTAACTGGCAAATATTCATGGTTGTTTGTGTGCAGATGAGTAATTTTTTCAGTCTATAAAAACGTGATTCAAGAGAGTGTTGCAGAACAATGCTAAATGATCCATATCATACTGTATATAACGATTGCTTTGTTTAATGTTATCTTCTCCATCAATCTTGATTAATTCAGGGGTTTGTCTGCAAAACTTGTCATATAACCTTTTAACATATTCTGTGCTAGGAAAGAGATTTTTATCTTATTAAACCAAAATTCTCATTTTTTTTTTTATATGAAGTAAATAATATAGAATGATTTTTCCAGACATTTGTATAAATCCCACTATTACTTCCTGTTTTTCTCTTTTAACTTTCTAGCAAAAGGGGCCTTGTGATCTACTTCGTGGTACGACCCTTCCAATTTTTTTGCTGTAGGCTGCATTTAGCTGATGACTTAAGAAATCAGGAGTAGTTTACTTAATTTCTTGTGGTGTTTTTGTCTGATTTAGAATTCTGTAGAGCCTTTGGAAAGACTTTCTCGCACATGACAACAGACTGACACAGAAAGTGTCACAGTGGCCCACTTGTATAATGTATATCTAACTTCTGCTAGCTAACTAGCTATAGGTTAGGGTGACCATATTCTGAATCCCCAAAAAGAGGACACTACTACGTGGCAAAATTTTGAGGGTTTTTCGGGTCAGGTCGAGTGTTTTTTACGTGCTTCTAACTCAGCTAAACGCATATGCTGAATTCCCAAAAAGACACTTAACCAGGCCTCTTGGAGATACTGAAAAATACTCACACAAAGTTGCATTTATAAACAATATATTCATTTATCTAGGTCGTTAGAGCCTTTGTTTGCCACGGACACATACTTTGGTCATACAAACTCTGGTCTCTCTATTATTTTGTTGTATATATTATTATTGTTTATAGTATATTTTGCATATTTTTTTTGGTTGTATATATTATTATTGTTTATAGTATATTTTGCATATTTTGTTTTGTTGTATATATTATTAATGTTTATTGTTTATTGCACACTGTGCATTGTATATATACACTATGTATATATTGCCTTCTATTAATGTTATGTACAAAGTGTTTTATTTGCGGACCCACTACTGCTGTAACAAAATAATTTCCCAGTCTGGGATCATTAAAGTAATTCTATCTATCTATCATACGTCCCAGCTTTGCAGACAGTACACTCTGCTTCCCATTTTTCACGACCCTGGCGAAAACACGGGTACTTTTTCCGCATTTCGTCTGTAAAAGTGCATTTGCGTTTCGGCATTTCTCCCTTTTCTTTCGCTCACCGGCAGACAGCGCATGCGTGCGTCGCGTCAGTGGCTTTGCTTGCAGAGCAGCAGAGAGCTCTGATGCGCCGCACTGTTTTATAATGAATAAATACACGTTCCGGGGTTCGGCGTGGAACTCCGTCTCTCAGAGTGTGTTTCCAAGTGAACCATTGAACGTGTATGGTAAATACAATGGTCTGTGATGCGAAGATAAAGTGCACGCTACACAAACTCAAAACCCCGGACATTTGAAGGATTTTATAAACTCCCCCCGGACAGGTCGGACAGCCCCCCAAAAGAGGACATGTCCGGGTAAAAGAGGACGTATGGTCACCCTACTATAGGTTTAATGTCAATACACACATTGCATTCAACCACCAGAAGTTACAAGAAATCAACTTTGACCCGGGCAAGAAGCTTGTAAGAGCACAAAAGGGCGACCTCTGGTGGCTATAGTTATTATTGTGGCAGCAAAGCAGGAAGTCAAGTGAAGTAGTGTAAAGAGCAATAAGTCCACACAGGACTTTCACCCAGGAGACCACTTTCTTGGTTCCAATGTGAAACCAAATGTCAACAGTGAGATATTTTTAAATTTTTTGAAACAGTGATATATGTAATTTTGGGAGTCACTGGAAATTGACCTAATAAGTTGTTTAAGTATGTGGACGTGTTGTGTTGTCACAACGTCATACTGTTTCCATAACATACTGGCGTTCCTGTTCTTTCATTTCACTGTATTATTCACACTCTAACTGTCCTCCCACTTCACATTGGGCGTTGTGTTTCTAAACTAAAGTGACACAAGCAATGATCCAGGTGATGGGTGGAGTCCAAGAGACAATATTTTTAAGTTACATTTGAAAATAATCTAGGGAAAATGGACTTCAGTTGAAACATAGAATGCATTTCCTCTCCTTGTCTTTTATTTTTTAAACAGTTTATGAACTGAAATCTACAATCACTTACAGATGTTGTATCATGAGAGATGTGTCAGAATGTCAATAATTCCATCTAAATTGCTGAGTATACAGACGAGAGGGTGTGACCTTTTTGAAATGTTGGACTAAAAATGCAAGTGTGGCTGTTTCCTGGATACCTACCATTGTGGACCTGCTATATATTGAACTGAAAGCATTATTACAAAAGGTTTGTTTTTTCATCTTTTGCCAGCGCTGACCTAAACTTAGGAAAGACCATTTGAAGCAGATAATTTGCTTTAATCACAACAGCCCTTACCACCTGGTGCACAGCACTGTGCCTAAATAATATCTGCATCATCAACTAATGTTCTCATCAAGTCTACAATTTACACAACTTGCTTGTATTTCTGTTCTTTTCCTGTATGTTTTGAATTTTTTACGGTTATTTCTTCGTTGACCTTAGGGATTGTGCTTGTTTGAAGGATTGGCAGGTTAACACAAACACATCTCCTGCATTTCACTGTGGAGAAGTGAGGTTGGCTCAGCTGACATAGTAATTTTCTCCATGAGCTGCCTCAGCCACTGCGAATAGGAAACGGTTAGTTATGGCAGTGTACCACAGCACTGATTAATCTGGCAAAGATGGAATATAACAGTCACTGGCAGACATTATTCCGTTCTGCCATTAGAGTTTTGGGCAAATAGATTCATATTCTGACTGAAGTTTGGCCAGACTTCATTTCAAAGATAAAAAAAAAAGTTTGCTGTTCGTGTCTGAGATACATAGACTACTACAACAAAGTTTCCAGACAGTAGCAAAGTTGCAACTGACCAAGATGACCAGCTGTTTGGAGTCAAACTGTTATATCTATCTTGTTAGAGATGGGCAGACATGAGCAAACAAAATGACCATTTAGCGTTGTGTTGGCCTTAGACATCAGGCAAACAGTTGACCAATTCTTTTATACTAAACAGACTTCAGAAAAGTATTTTCATTTATTCTAAATCCAACCACCCTCCAATTAAACCATACATGTGAAATTCTTATTATTGAACAAAGTCATTTCAGACTGTGGAGAGAAAAATCTAGATCATCTTCATGTATCATCTAGAGAGGAGAGTTGAAAAGGCCAGAAACCAAAAAGTCTGGTCATATTTTATTATAATATGATATGGAAACTATAAGAGTCTAATCAAATTAACTTCACAGTGATTCCTCTTTTTTAATAGAAGATATTGTTACACTAATACACATGACAAACAACACATTTTATTTGATTATAAATTAAACTAAATGCTTGTTTAGCGTGATGTGACATGATGTACATCCTCGACCTAGTTGGCATATTACAAGGTTTGCAGTTAACTTTTCTACCAACTATGATATGTTCACTATTGTTGTGCATTCACATTACATGTTAATGACCTGGATTCCATTTGGAGGCAGAGGAGACGATAGTGGAGTTACAAGGCATAAAGGAGACCCCATGACTTTTCCAGCTGTGTTTGTGCCAACAAAGTTGGACATTTTAAATAGGACATCCCCAACAGTGTTTGTGGCAACCAGAATAGCAACCAAAATGTGTTATTTCCCTAACAGTAGCAAAGTATTCTTTGTGCATAAATGTAACCAGAGCATAAGCACAGCATTGCTACAACAACAACATTTATTCTGGCGATTGAGCTTACTACTAGACATTTTCCACGCTTCTCTCAAACCTGCTGCAATCTCTCTACTCCAAAAACAAACCACATCCATCTCTAATGAATCATTCTGGACCAATGTCAAATCTTCCCTTTTTAAGGAAAATACTTGGAAAGGTAGTAGACAAACAACTGTGTAAATTGTCTTTCAACTCACAGTATATGGGGGTTCAGAACCAATCATGGAACAGAAACAGCTCTCATAAGAGTAATCATTGAATCATTAAAAACAGCGACTCAGAGAACCGTGTTTTTAGTATTGCTCGATCTCACTGCTGCCTAAGACACTGTCAATCACGTTATAATTGACAGACTTCATGATTCACTCGGTTTTGCTGATTTTCATCTGACTTAAAGGTCAGAAGCTTTTATTTTTTACCAAGCTGTTTTACATCTGCAGAAACAAAATCTTCCTGTGGGGTTTAAAAAGGGTCAGTTCTAAGGGGACTGCTCAACAATCTCAACATTCTATGCAGTATACAGTATCATTATTAAGATTAATTCTATTGATGTTTTGTGGTATGTTGTATTGTTGTATTAATCTTATTTAGGCTTTATCTTCTCATGTTAATGGCTGTGTTTTTATATGTTGTCGGTCAGTGACTCAGACAGCTGGCACTGCAGTCATCCAGAAAAAAGTCCAAACTTAATTGTTTATCATTGTAGAGAGTGACTGTTCACTGTGTGCTATAGCATGTTAACGAGTAGGTAACATGCTATATAAGCCTTTAATGCATTCTAATCGGCGACCTGCACTTGCATTCATATGTTGCACTGTTGTTTGTACCAACCTCACATATTTTTGATTGGCAAACACTTGGACAAGGCCAGTAATGTTGTGGATGCCTGCTCTCCTTTTCAAAATGGGATTTCACTGGTCTCATGAATCTACCGTGAGAGAATAGAGTATTCACAAAAGAAACCAGTAGCAACTTATGAGCCAATCATCATCAAAAGCAAAAATGTAAATCTGGTCCTTTACAACTTTCTCTCCCAATGAAGCTAGTGTTGCCGTGGCTGTGGCTTTCTTATTAGAGCAGACGGTTCACTGTGATAATGGATCTTGCCTTCCTCATACCTCAATTAACAAGCTTCTGCACACCACGAATAATTGTCCCCAATATAAGGTTCAATTACTTCCTCAAATTACTTGCTTTAATTACTTACTTAAAATTCAATCACTTTTTAGATTAAACTCATTTTGAAGAGCAGTATCAACACCATTAATATTATTAGACAATGCTAGGGGATTGTGCGTTTCATTCCACTCTGCAGTAACTCCACATAATCAGCAGATAATGTGTGTATGTAAAAAAAGCATTTCCAACATCGAGTTGAGTTTGAGTATGATTTTCTTAACATGCTCTTGTACTACTTACATATTGTTTCTATTGATATGTGTTTTAGTTTATTCCTTACACTGTATATCTTGAAATATGAGCTGGCTCAGTTATCTCCAGTTTGAAGTAATTTTTGGCATTCATTTGGAAAAATGTTATCTTAAGTATTTTGAAAGGTCCATTTTCTGTTTTTGTACTGGGTCAGCAAATCAGTGCCAAATTAGGACAAATGTCGGAACTTACCTACTGCTCCTACACGGGTGGGACTTAATGCAGAGGTAACAGCAGACGAACAAGAGAGGCATGGGTGACAAATAGAGAGATGTCATGCACTGTTTGGTAAGTTCATTAAACTTAAACATTAAACTTACTGTATTTCATCCATGTTAAGAGCCAGTAGGTTTACAATTGTGCGGTCAGACGAATTATTCGCATGGCTAGATTACAAACAAAGCCAACAAAATCATGCAGCACAAATGACGCAAAACTTTTTTGAGTTGAAATTATTAGACGCCGAGCCAAAATTTCGAGGCAATGGGCAGCTGTGTCGCATTAGTCTATCGACTTAAAAACTGATGTCATGATGTTAACATCGCTGATGTCCAGATATTGAACATGAACAACAACAAATGAGAGGATAATAGTCACTAATCGTGGCCATTGGCATACACCCAGAGCTGTACGATCATGCGACTACTCGTACCGAGGCAGGACAATTAAGGAGATGCGGTGGAGGAAAGTGAGTGAGAAAGTCAGATTGCCTGGTAAGTTATGGAAAAACCTCTCAGCATAACACAGCATATCTCTTATGGATCCAGCTCCATTCATGGAACAAGCATTTTGATGGTCATTTGCTTGTCATCAGGCCGACAGACCTGATGAAGAATTAATTAATTCAAGGCAGAATCATGATGTTATTTTATTCCTTTTGATCCATTAAGTACAGTCGGATCACAGAGAAATCTCTTTGTTTTGGGTTCATACTGATGTGGTAGAACAGATTAATTCACTATACATCTACTTGCTGGTCACAGTTATTAGGGGGCCAAGCCAGAGGGGCCAAGGGAAACACATATGCTTGCACACGTATGCTTGCATACGCGTTTCCTTGGACCAGTGGTGCTAGGAACCCTATTGTAATCGTAGCGATTTTTATTTTTATTTTTCTCTGGCTGAAAGTGGTGCTGCAGGCTAAACCGTGCAAGGGAGGGTTGTGCAATTTCGAGGGTTGGTCCAGACTCCTGCAAATATCTCAGACACAAAAAACTACATATATCCACCTGCAGGGGGCACTATAACCTAGACCAACGCGTTTTTGCCTATAACTCCCACACCATATGTCGCACATTCAAAAACCTTGTATCCCCAGATTCCCTGAATGGAGCTGAATCACTTTGCAATTGGCCACGCCCACTTCCACCTAGAAAGTTTTTTCACTAAATCGCAATAACTGGAAAACCTACTTTTTCGAACTTCTTTTGGGATTTTGTCCACTTTGTACAATCTTCAGCTGGACCTGATCTTAATTTATCAAAAGAATAGTCATTTTAGTAGAGTACAAACTTTCCATCTATGCTAAATGAAATTGGACACAAAATTAAGAGTTGTGTGGGGCGGCCACAATGCTATTGGGCAGACAAAAAGTTCTTTAGGGAAACTGTAGCAGATAAACGAATCGCTCAACATTTTTCTCCCCTGTCTGGGCTAGTTGGTATTTGATTATCTGCTGTATACATTTGATAGGGCAATGAGTTCAACAGGGTCAAAACACAGAGACTGACATAACAAACAAAACAAAACGAAACAATGTTTGAGTGCATTGCCAAACTTTTTTCCTTCTTTAGCTCTCTGATCAAAGACGTGTTAAAAGCCTACAGCTGTTCATATAAGTTTAATCCAAAATGAATAAAATTGGGTGACATTGATGGTTATTAGGTAGCCTTGACCCTCTGATTGGGACATTTGGTATAAGTCAAATTTTGTCACTCTGATCTCAGTGCGTGGAGCAGGAGGCATTACATGGTTAGCCTAGCTTAGCAAAAATACTGGAGGAAGGGGTCACAGCTTTAGCAATGGCTGACCACAGTTAAAATCATGCTTGCCAACACTCAGGTTGTGGTTTAAGATGTTTCATTGTGCAGGTTTAGATATCTACATTAAACTTAAAAATTATGCACTGAATGTATCTATCAACCTATGCCGAAACCCTGCAGAGGAGAGTAAGGTAGATGCATAGACAGGTTTTTTGTCAAGACAGCTAGTTCTGTTCGAGATGGCATTTCAACATTTGTAAACACTAAACCACTGGATATTTTTTTTACAAGAGACCACGTTAGAGCATTGTTGCTCAAGTGTTGCATTTTGTAGTTGAAAACTGATTATTTTTCAAAAGGAGATGTCAGGACAAATTTCAGTCATGTTTATGGTGGCAGAACCAGATATTTTCAGCCAAAACATGATCTTAATGGGTTTTTTGCCTAAACCTAACCAGACCATAAGCACAGTGTTGTCAAAAAGTAACACTGAAAATGAACATAAAATGAACATTAAACATAGAGAAATGAAAACTTGCAACATAAAGAAAATAATTTTCAACATATCAATAGTAGAGGTTCAATTTATCAGTGGTTTGCAGAATCGTTTCCAGTATCTATTCTGTAAAACTGGGTTGACTAATAGATGCCAATTAGCACCAAATACAAAGCTGAGTTGGATGGCAATATCATTTGAGGTATTTGGTATAAAAGTGCTGTTCAAATTCAATGTTTACCTGAGGATGCTAATAAGTGAAATGTCACAGGGTATTAAGATTGATTTAGTGCTGACTGTGATTGACTGTACAAAATTGAATAGTAATTAATCCAATATTTGGCTTTATGGCTACACAGAAAATATCCTGAGTTTTTTTCAAATAAAACATGAGCTTTGCATGAAATGTGTCATTGCTTCTCTTCTGGTGTTTCCTTAAAAGGCATTGGCAACCTCACAGACATCCTGCTATGAATACATTTTGTGAGCACAGTCAGTCCTTTGAATTACTTCACAGTCACTACAAAGCTGATGATTAAACCATTCTACCCCTGTCTGCAAATTGGTGCTGTATGCTGGTGGTCGCTGCCCGAGGATTTGTGTGACCAATTTCTATTATGTCCCACTGTGACACAAACAGGAATTACTGTGACCTCCCACATTGATTGGCTGGGACATCATTTCCAAGCTTCCCATAATTAGGATTGCAGTTAATCCCTCTCCGTCTCTGCTGCAGTTTTTCCTTGCAAGAGCTGACCTCTGTCAAAGATAAGAAGCACACCTTCCTTGTCTCCTCGCCCTCGTCTCTCTGTTCGCATCAACACTTCTGAGCGCAGCTGATAAACCTTGCCTTTGTGGAGGCTTTTTGTTAGAACCTCGCCCTCCATTTCTTACTGGCTGGTTGTCTCAGTCAGTCTGGAGCTAATGAAGAATAATTCATGCTGGTTCTATGCTCCTTTGCCATCCTTTCTGTCTATCTTCCCATGTGAATATCCTTTTCTGAACATTCTTTTCATGACTGAATGTTGACAAGACTAAAAGAAAGGTCATACTACACTGACCCAGTACGGTTGTAAAATCTAGGTACGAGATTAAAAAATACATGCTTTGGCTTTATTTAAAGGTGTGCCTTTACCTGTGTAATCCACAGATTTCTTCATTATGTGTGAGGGACTGTGATGGAATGCAAGTACATGAACTCAAATACTGTTCTTAAGTACATTCTTTGAGGTACATGTACTTTACATGAGTATTTTCAATTTGTGCTGCCTTATACTCCAACACCATTACACATTACTAAGGGCAAATATTGTATTTAATACTTACTTCATTTATTTGTCTAGTTACTTATCAGATTGGATGCCACACCAGAGTCAAAGAAGTACATTTTAAATTGATTAAATTTACTGACTACGGTCACAAAACATATCAGCAATCAGATTTCAAGTAAATAAATGAATAAATAAATTATTCCAATAATCAGAAATATGCTGAATTTGAGATCTGATCATCGGTTAACCCGTTGTATATTATATACAGTACATACACACCCATGGTTAGTGCCTAAGTACACATCATTGTAACCCATAAAGTCTGAATTTGCGTCACTGCTCAGAGGAAATGATCTCTTCTCAAAAACAAGTCAACAAAAAGAACAAACGCGCACACAAAAAACATCTTAGCCCTGAAGGATAATATAGCACCTCTTTTTCCACAGCAGCTTTAAGACAAGAATATGGTGGTAATTAACATATTGTCAGGTTAGAGGTGTTTTATATTTTAATTTAAAATGTGAATGTAACTAAAGTATATATTAAATTGTGTATGAGGTGAATCACCCAATTACAGATAAACATTTTCTTGCTCACCTCTGATGGTATCTAGCCGTGAAAATCATTTCAATTTAATGACATTTATCAGATTTCACACGACACCCTCTGGAGTCACAAAGGGCATTATTACATTTCTTCTCAAATGCAGTAGTACTCAACACTGGTAAACAGACTGATGTGTAAAGTTGGTTAGTTCCCCTTTAATGGCTTAAGGAACACACTTAAATTACCTCGTGGACACTGGACAGGTTGTTCACTCAGATTTAAGGGGGCACTTTACCCCTTGGAAGAAAACACAGAAACAAAACTCCAGCACATTTTATTTCCAACAAGTATTAAAACGGCTCTAACCACTCTGGCAGCTGGTCTTTCAACAATTCCCTTAAAGCAAGCATTCGGCTCTTTATGTTAAGTAGAGTAATATAATTCAAAATTTTGTTTCAACTTTATCCTTGTCACACTTTCTGAATCGGTTATGACTCAAATGCAGAAACACAAGGGAGGTAGGCAGCAAGTAACAAAAAGTTTTGATGAAAAGCCAAAAAAATCCAAACCATGTAATCCAAAAATACAAAGTAGCAAACAAAAGCTAAGACAAAGTACCAACTAAAAGAATAAAGTACAACTAAGAAAAGACAAGAGGAACAAAAAATGAGATACTGGAGAACGAAGGAAGGCACTGGAGATAATAGGCTCAGCTCAGGTTAAACACACAGGGAACCACACAGGAGGAGTACACAAAGAGAACAGGCTGGTAACACAGGAGAAAACAGAACGATCTGACAAAGAAAAGAGGGAACAACAAAGACTAAATTCTCACACGAACTAGTGAGGGGATTAGGTGCAGGTGGGGTGAGGCGGGGAAAGGACAGGTGAGGGAAAGGAACAGAAAAACACTGGAAGGAGGGAAAACAGAACACTGGAGAAAATGAAAAGACAACACAAGACCAGAAAACACCTATAAAACTATGTGTGTGTTTTATAGGTGCTTTCTGGGCTCGTGTTGCCTTTTATTTAAAAAGATCGGACCATGACAATCCTTGCAGACAGGAGAGGACACAATCACATTTAACTTCACAAAGAATTAATTGTCCACCTTTCTTGAAATTGTCTGTGTGCATCAGTTCAGACCTTCTTTTAGGTTTAGAAAGAGATATTTTGGTACCAGTCACAAAGGAAGTGTTAATGTTCACAAGCAGCTAGCTACTGTAGGTTCAGATTTGGAAACCTCCAAGCGCTGTTGCCTCACAGCAAAAAGGACCTGGGTTTTGAGACCTGGCTGGTGCAGGGCCATACTTTGCTTGCTCTTCTTTGCCTGTGTGGGTTCTCCCTTCCCATGTTCCAAAGACATGGAAGTGAAGTTGATTATTCTCTCCAAATTTGCTCATAGGTGTGAATGTGGGTGTGAATGGGGTTGTGAATGGTTGTCTGTCCCCATATGTCAGTAATGGTGACTTGTCCAGGATGTACACTGTTGCTCAGCCGATGTCAGCTGGGACTGCTCCAACCCCCCATCGCTCCAGCAAAGGACAAGTGGTTACAGATGATGAATGAATGACAGTGAGTTTACTTGTGATGTGACTTGGACACATCCTCAGAGATTAATCCAGGGTCATAGGGTGTTTTGGGTCTTTGATCATCAGACACCCTCACCTAGATGACCAAGCATCATGGATCATTTCTCTTGACTGATGCTTTTTCACCTGCATCGATGATGCATTAGGCTCAAAGCTGGCCTTCTATCCGTTCCTTCTGCACTCCTCTGTGATCACAAGATATTAAGCCTTCTTGCGTTCATGGGCCTCCTCCAAAAAGTCCTCCTGGGGACAGTGAGCTCCATTATAGCCACATGCTTGGATGAATCTGATGTTCAGACAAAGTCTGGCCTCAGTGACATCCTTGCAATGCATAGTGGGAACATCAGCTTCTTCCCAAGGTCGACCTTAAGCTGCCAGTCAGTAGCTGTTTTTCTCTCCCCTTGGCCTTTTCATTGCGAGGTCCTGAAATGCTTCTCCATCGCAGCTCGAGAGATTGTCACAGAGCCTACCAGGATGCTGTGTCTCGGCCTCACTTCAGCTTGATCAACAGCCGTGTGTGCCAGCCATTTCCTCACGGTTTGCAACGTCATGCCTGCAGAGGAGACTCTACTGTATTGTCCTGTATGGTCAGTGGAAGTTTGTATATTAGCAGTGGCCAGAGAAATCTTGGCGGGATGCCATGCTGATAAATCCATACCTTGTAATTCCCTGGACATCCTGACTTGTCCACTGCTGATAGCCAGGCTTTCACCTCCACAAAGGTCGACTGGACTGTGACAGACTATCTTAAACTGCAAGATCTTTCCCAGGTTCTTCACTAGATTTTCAGACATTGATAGGATTTGAACTCCTCCCAGAGAGAAGCAATGCTTGTCTGACACTGTTCCCTTCTTCAGGACAGAGGTGCTGTATTTAGCTGGCTTAAATGTCATTCTTTCTCATGAGCTGGACCTTTTCAGCCCTATCAGCATCCTAGCACTGATGTTGTTATGAAAGATATCAGATCTAAAAAGGGGGTCTCTACACACCGCTTCTGCTGACATGACAAGCATGTTCACTCCAAAGGCAACCAGGGTCACTGATATTATGCAACCAGTGTTGATACCTTTCTGTAATTGATGTCATGCTGATGTAGTTTCCTCAAGAGGTGAATTTCGGACTGAAGCTGTTGTAATATGCAAGTTTCAGGTCTTTGATCTTCTCCAGATCATAGTGTCAGCTAATACTAGCTTGTATGAAATGGATGCATAGGTATTGGTGAATTCTGACCACTGATTGGCTTCCTTTCCCCTCTGCCATACTGCCCTGATGAGTCTCAAAAGTCTCTTTAGTAGTCTTGGACAATGCCTGTACACTTTGTATGGCACTCCACTTGGCTGTGGCACTGAACTTTTCTGTACTGCTCTGACAATGTTTTTGACTGTTACAATCTGGATACACTGGATGCATGTGCAGTGCTGCTGCGTAGCCTTACCTCTTGCCTTTCATTTCGGCATCCATGTTAATAGGTTAGATCAGCCAAACTAGATGCATGAGTTACGCTTCTCACTCATGTGTCAAGACCTTTAAATGGCCTGTAGACAGCCACATCGACATCATACCAGCATTTCACTTTTTGTCTGTGTGTGTAGGATATGTCACAGACATGAAGTGAATACGCACAACAGGTGAAGGGCAGTGACTTTCCTGTGCACCATCTTTCTTTCACTTTCTCTCTTTGCGTTTGTGGCTATTTTCCCAGTATTCACATCCTTTTTCCTTTTGAAGCTGCTGCATAAAGGTCATCTTCTCGAAACCATGGATAGAATTCATGATGTTTATAAAGCGTGGATCCAGCATTTGATAATTACTTTTTTACTGGCAACCTTGAAAATCTTTAAAAGGTGTGTGTCCATTTTACTGAGCCCTTCAGGGATTGTTCCAAGGTACAGAAAGGTAGAGGAGAAGTCAAATATTATGTCTAAAGTCTCTGCCATTAACTTTCCCACTTCTTCCCAGAAAGGTATAATGTATGAGCAAAACCAGAAACCATCTTGCATTACTATATTAGCTTCTTTTTCCCAGCACCGTCTAGTATAATCTGTTGTCCAATGTTTGTATTTATAATTCTATAGTGCTGGGAGGAAGTTCAATAATCAAATTTCTCTGCAGAGCTGAAATCTTTTAACCACTTCTGACCACATTCTCAAGGAGTAACTAATGCAGTGATTTTGTAGGTGATGTACTTCATTAAATTTGCTAGGACAGCCCAAGACCGACTGAATAGGTATGTCCATTAAAGACAGCCCAGTATCTTTATTAAACTTTATAGGCTGGGTAACACCAACAAACCAAAGGCCTCAGCTGAGCTGACAGATAGTAGTCCTTAAGATAAGGCAGAGCCCTGCCCCCTCCCCCCCCAGCTGATGTAATGTTAAATGTCTCACTCTTGGTCGTTTATTATTCCAGATGAATCTTTAAAAGTGTTTATCCCACTCCCTGACAGGAACCTCTGTTGCTGTAAATAAGTATCAATCTTTGGAGAATATTCATTTGATTATCTGAATTCCACTGTGGAGGTCAAGGGGGAGCAAGCTCCATTTGCCCGGGTCATTATATATTTTTTAGCTATCTGTTTAGAATTAACATCATATAATTGTGAAAGGGTTTTTGTCAGGAAAATTAATTTAAAACTAATTTAAATTGGTACCTGTCCATCAATTATTCTGAAGGAACAAAGCAAAAGGTTGGAAAAAAAAGATAATTTTATATTTTTTTTTGCATAACCAGAATATTTCCCATACTCTCTCGGGATATTCATATGCAATGGAATATTACAGTCCGGATTTTTAAACTGTTACGAGAACATCATCTTTGTATTGCCTCCTATGATTATACTTTCCAGAGCAGTCTGCTCTATGATAGCTTAGGCAAGTGGCTTGATAAAGAAATTGAAAGGTAGCGGGCTTAATGGGCAGCATTGTTTGCATCCTCATTGTAGCCTTATTTGATCTGAGGGACACCCCTTGACTTTTATCCTCACTTTTGGAAATGCATTGCTTCTTATGCAATGTTTACATTTTTTACCAAATCTTTCCATACATTTAAATAAGAAATCCCATCCTACAGAATCAAACACCCTCTCAGCATCAAGACTGAAAGGACTGCCCTTGATGTTCCTTTAGAAATGTGGTTAACTTAAGCAATAGTAATATTGCGATTATACAACTAATACCAACACAAATAAAATGTATAATCAAAGTATATCCATGTTGATTGACATTTTGCTCTCAAATTTTAAAGGTTTTTGCGAGTGTGCGTCGCGTTTCCATGGAAACACATGGGGTCTGACTAATAACTGAAACAAAATCAGTCACGTCAGTAGACTCATATGTGTAATGGAACGTAGTTTACCACTCCAGCAAATAATCCAAACCTTAGTAACGACCTAGCAACAGAAAGGATTTTCTAGTCCCAGATGAGTGAACTCTGAGCTGACGTAAATGTTTTATCGCGGTCTCGGAATTTCCCGAACACCGTAAAATACTAAATAATAGCTGGGGTGTTTATTTGTTTAAGTCACTTAACAGGCCAGGCGGCAATTTGTTACAAGCATTTAATTCCTTCCACTCAAAAATCCGGGATGAAAATGTCACAAACTTCGCAAGCTTCTCGGCGAATTCTCTGGCATCCTTCTGGGCAATAGTTGTCTAAGTGAAGTTGTTACAGCGGAGGAAACGATTTAGCGACCAGCACTCGCTGCAAGCTCCTCATCTCTGCTGTCACTCACGGTGGCGTACATTTGTTTCTCCATCGCCCTGATCATTTTCTCTCATGGCGTGCCCGTTTGCTGATAACTCATCCCCGCATGTTTATCTCAGGCTCCTCGCTAGCCTTCTCCCTCCCTCCAGCAGGCAGCCTGGTCCTGTTGCTGTCCTCCTCGGACAGCTCCGTTTTATTTTTTCGCCAATCTCTCACTCTCTTGGGGTCGACAGAGAAACGTCTAGCGGCGGCTTCTCCCGAGTTTTCCTCTACATATTTTACGGCAGAAAGTTTGAATTTCAAGCCGTACTTTTTAATTTTTTTGCTCCAGCTCTGACAGTTACTACGTTGCCATGGAGATGGATAAACACAGACTTGGCGGAGTAATATTTTGAGTAATGAGTCAGGCGTGCTGTCATGCTGATTTGAGCACGGTCAAAATGTCTTGTTGACCAATCAGATTGCGTGGTCGGAACTACTTGTTGTATAATGTGTGTTAAACAATGTGTGTTACTGTGTGTTTGCCATCATTTACAAAACCTGTCTGGTCCTCATTTATCAGAGAAGACATTATTTGTTTTTGGTCTCTTAGCAAATATGGCTTAGTTTGTAATCTATGTTTAAAACAATTAACCCCTATATAAATATAAGTAAATATTTAAATATATACAAATGTAAATGAATATAATAAATGCCTCGCAAAAATTCTCTCATGCACTTATACCATTTTTGAGGGATTCCATCTCAACCTGGTGATTTATTGACACTAAGATTTGAGATTTCACTATAAATTCCCTCTGTTGAGATTTTATAGATTATCATTTTGGTTTTAACCTATGGAGGGAAGGTCTAATAAAGCAAGAAAATGTTTGAATAGTGAGTCCGTCTGGTTGTGTAAATAATGATCTATAATTATATTCAAATACATTCTGATTTCCTCGAATTTTTCCTCGATTCATGTGCCTCATAATATTGTTGTATTACAAATCTTAGCTATTTTTCAATTCCTCACTAAGAATTGTATCTCCTGGTTATTGTTACTAGAATCAGGGTTCCACCCACTAAAAAATGCTAACCCACTCGCTGGGTAGCTGTGGATTTTGAGCAGATTGGGTTACTTTTACCCAAAGTTGGGTTAATTATTTTGACCCAGCAGATTGGGTTGAAGATTGGACCTAGGCGGGCTGTAGGGATGAGGCTGATCGCCATTTTGGACATAGCATCTCCTTCTCCAGCTTCAGACAAGCGCATGAGGAAAGTAGAAAACGGCGAGAAAAACTTAAGGTATTATGCTACAACATCTGCATTTGAAAGCTTAATGTGGTAGCCAAATAGTTGTGTCGTAGTTACTACTTACAAACTATAGTATTAGCTACTTCACCTCACTTGCCGACTCGAGGCGTTTTTTTTGCGTTGCTCGCTAGCTAACTTGCTAGGTAGCTAGTTATTTTTCACTTGATGTATCAGCATAATTGTTTTCTGTCACTTTTTAAAGTATACCTTGTTGTATTTAGGTGGTGTGTAACTGTGTGTGTGTGTGTGTGTGTGTGTGTGTGTGTGTGTGTGTACGTGCGTATGAGTGTGACTGGTAGCCTGCAGGATTTTTAGTTGTAACCTGGAAGTCTGATAGCTTTTTAGCACTAATCTTTTTAAGCCTAGCACACTTAGCAGTGATTTTTCCCCTAAGAAATGCTTTTGCTGCATCCCATAAAATTGCAGGACGGACTGCTCCATTATTAAAATGTTCTAAAGTAACTTTTTAATTTCTTGGCCATTTCAGTTTTTAATGTATTTGTTTTTAATATATCTAGGTTGTGATCAGAAAGGTCACTCTGTTCGATTGTGCATTCTTTCACTTTATGAAGATCTCTGCTAAACATGAAGAAGTAATACATTCTGGAGTAAATAATAAGTCTTGCAGAATAAAAAGTGAATTTATTATCATATTTGTGTAGATATAGATCTCCATATGTCAATATCTCCCACTTTTTGCTGAATTGTATTAATTTGTTTTTCCAAGAGGCTCTTTATTCTCACTCGGTTAGTAGTGTCCAATCTAGGATTAAGAAGTATACTGAAATCCCCCGCACATATGCAAGTACTCGCTGAAGAGAGTGATGCTGCTGCCAGGGGATGCATATGCATATGTTACACAGAGTAACTTATTCATGCTCTAGCTCTCTTTACTAAAACACATCTACTCTCTTCGAATTTATGCTCTGAGACAAATTGGAAGAGGGCATAATTCTATATAAGAATAGCTACTCCTCTTTTCTTTTCTGTTCTATGAGAGGAGAAAAAAGAATCCCTTTCTCAATCTCATTTTCTTAAGTTTCTCATGTTCAGTATTAGTTTCTTGCAAAAACCTAATATTGATTTTTTTCTTGTTTTAACTTTGCAATCACTTGACTCTTTTTGATGGGATTGTTTATAGCATTTACATTCAAAGACTGTACATTATAGTATTTTATGTGCATCAGTCACCATAAACATGTTTTCCTGTACCTGTGAAAATGTAGTCCCAGCCCTCACAAAATAAACAAAACAAGGTAGAACATTCACTAAAATTGAACAGGTCTTCCAGTTCAGAGGGTCTCTTGTCACCTCTATACATGGAGAGGAAAATGCCACTAGGTGGGGCCCCTCAGCAGTATTTAGATTGCCAGATAAAATGAAAAGAAACAAGAAGGAAATTTGGTGGCTTATTGTGAGGGTCAGCTGCATCGGTTCGATGTTGTGAATTATATTTAAGAGAGATCAAAAGTTCCACAGAAGCTTTTACTAGCCACTGGCTCTTTATGTCCATAGTTTGTTATGACAGTAAATTAAGGCATTGTTAGCTAAAGAACCCTTTAACTTATGAGGCTGAGGTAAATTACAAATAAAAGAAAAAACCTCTATGATGAAAGGAACGCTACTCATCTATCATGGCATTTCTCTGGCCTCTTAAACACCTTCAGTTTTTCAAGTACACCTCTCCCAGCAGTCCTGCACATTCCTGGCTTTGTCGGGTCCCTGCTGTTCTCCACAGTAAGAGCTTGTTGAGGGTCTCCAGGGTGATGTCTTTGGATCTTCTTAAAGGAAGTGGTCCCACTGTGATTCCACGTCTCCTTAAATCCTCTGCGGCTTCTTCAGTGTACTGTATGTGGCCGTGCCTGAGTGCACGAGCATCTTGGTCAGCAGAGTTTGGGGGATCTGCTTTCCTTTGAGCACTTTTTCAATGGGGTTGTACTCTTTCCTCTTCTGCTACACATTCTCGGTATAGTCAAGAAAAGAAAACTCACTTTAATTGAACGCAGATGGGTTTCTATCATACAGCATGGAGGATTTTCTCCTTGATATTAAACTGTAGGAACCAGACCGCTGTTGAGTGTGGTGATGTGCCCGCAGGTGGCTGTGGATCCAGTGCCCTGTGTGCTCTCTCCATTCCCAGACTCTTCTCCCCTCACAGGCCCATGATGTCCCCCAGTTATGTCAGAATCATATTTTCCACATATCGTAGCATAGTAGAACCATCTGTTTTTACCAGATGCCATAAATCTGTATGTTGTTACACCATGAGCTTAAATTATGGGGTATCATTCTGGCGATGCAGGAGCTCCTTTCAATGCTGCCATTCTCATCCTCCTCATTTTCATGTTTTGAGCACCACAAATTCACTTTGGTTCAGCGTCACTGTTTTGAGGAAGTTGAGAGACACATATCTCAGACGCAAATAGAATCAAAAATATCTGCTGCATATGCCAAGAGTATTGGCATATTTTATCAAATAAATATGTTTATATATATATAAATATAATATTGGTGAGCAAGGGCATGTGTTTGAAAGTTAGGACCACTGCATGTGTAAACAAGTAGCATAACACCTTTTATGGCTAAGAAACTACATGGAATTTGATAAATTACCTCCAGTGAATTTACTCAGTGACTAAGTTGCATTGTGGGTTATGTTGGTGTTACGACTGGCTCCAAGGCCGCAACAAAACATGGATAATTGACGCGGGATGAAAACAAAGGAGTTATGTTTATTGACTATAAACACAAATTAAATGTACTATGGAGTGTTGAAGTGTTTGTCAGTGGTGTAAGAGGGTGCTTGTATGCGATGTCAAATGTGGGATGCATGTTGTCCGGTGCAAAACAGAACAAAACAAAACAAAGCAACAACAGCAGCAGCAGCAGGGTGTCGATCCTGAGGAAGAGAGAGCAAGGACTTAAACCAGCCGGCTTAAATCAGCCCCAGTTGTGTCGTTCCGAGCCGGGGCTGCAGCGCCGACAGCAGCGCTCCGGGTCTGCTCCCTGAGCTCTGTACCACTATACCGCTGTATACGCATACAGAGACACTGTCTCCCCTATAAACTCAGTTCATGTGAATAATATCACTATTCCTACAATGACTCCTTTGAGTAGAAGCGAATAAACTCAACAAGTCAGTATGCGGGGAAAGTCAGCTGTGATTGTGCTACTGTGGCTCATAGTAAAGTACAACAGACGGCTGTAATCAAGTAACAGACATATATTTTCATAACTGACTGACTTTTCTCCAAGCACTCTCCTTTATTGTCTGGTCCCTGTATGTGTGTACAGCGGTATGGTGGTACAGAGCTCAGGGAGCAGACTCGGAACGACACAACTGGGGCTAATGCTCCACTAATGCTCGTTAGCTCCGTACTACTACACCACTCCATACGCATATAGAGACCGGAGCTTGGGAGCCTCGGGACGGAAACAGAAAAATATACACAGAGACTTGGACACATCAGGAGAGAGCTTAGAGAAAAGTCCGCGAGGTAGTTGGACTCTGTGTTGCCCAGAGACGGCCGGCACATGGATCCTAAAATGATATTGTCAGTGTTGCCAGGTGGGAAATGTAGGATTATCGTACCAGAGACATAAAATTATCGTATTTTGAGGGAAATTATTGTACACCCGTCATAATCAAAATAACAAGTCTATTGATGCGCTATAGTCACTCTAGTGTTGAATAGCGTCTAGCAGGCACTCACGGCTTTGTGGCGTCAGTACGGAATGGTTTCATCAGCAGCCCCGCAGTTGCCTTAGGCTAACGTGTCCCCCATTAACAATGACGGGTGGGAACTAATGAGCCAAATCATGAGGCCTGGAGGCCACCTACTGTTAGAAAATAGACATAGCACCAGGTTTACTTTTTTGACAAAGAGAAACAGTATTCATGATAACTGACAAGAAAATAAAGATCTGGATTCACATATTGAAATTTTATTTTCAGAGCAACAACGTCTCTGTCCTCAAAAATGACAACAACTAATAAAATAAACAAAAACAGCACTTATGCAAACTTAAAAGTGCCTGCTACCAGGTTATAACTTAAAATAAAGTGATCTTTTCTGATGTTCTTTGCAGGCATTGTGTTATGGATTTTTGTGTTGGCGCTAGATTTTTTTCCTTTTCTTTGTGTTTTTTGGATTTGCTGTGGTTTTTTAATACAGTTAATTCGGCCACCAGCTCTGTCTTGCAGTACCGGCAGAAAGCTTTGCTTTCCGAGCCTGCAACAAGTCTCAACCACCCTGCGAATTGGCTCTCCCACTCTTTTCTATAAGTTTGTAGGCGATGCTGCTTACTTCGACTCTGCACCGCCGTCTTCTTAACCTCTCCTCCTCCTCCTCCCCCTTCCCCAGGTTCTCTCATTTTCTTTTCCGTGCTTCTTCCAGACCGGCTCTGCTTCTTCTTCTTTTCTTTTTTTGTTCTTTTCTCCACTCATGAGGCGGGCGCAGCGGACTATTCAGCCAATCATGACCGTTGTTCTGAGGCAAACGCATGCACGTCACTCGTAGCTCACATTTAGAAAAGCACGATTGGCTGGAAACTTGTCACATGGAAACAGATGCCTTCAGGGTTTGCAAAAAAACTCCAACAGACAGTTGTGACAGGCTGATTACAAACGATTGCAAACACATTCACGGAATGGTCAAATTATCCTATATTTGGCCTTTTTTGGGATTTTTGATCACACATCGTACAGAGGGCAAAATTATCGTACAAATACGATAATTATCGTACACCTGGCAACACTGGATATTGTGGCTGGACCTTCAAGGCACGGCTGGACCGTCCAGCTCCGCCTTCCCGCAGGCTGCAGCCATTACATTCTCTAATGATATGCAAACCACGCTCTACTTGCCCTTCCCCTCAGACCCCTCCCTCTCGACGCCAAAACAGTGACAGAAAGTTGAAACTGAAAATCTGTCACTGAAAAAAAAGTGACATGAAGAAAAAATCTGAAGATTGTTATTGAAAAATACAAAAAAAATCCCAATAAAATAAAATGATGAGATTTTCAGATTTTAATTAGTTTCTTTTTTCAGTGCCAATACTTTTTTCAATGCCAATTTTTTTTTGGATGCCAAATTTTAAAGTCACCGTTCTGGCTCCATACTCTACCAAATTGAAATTCTTTTATGGTGAATCAATTAATCAAATTAGAAATATCTTATCTTGTCTTATCATCTGCACTTGCTGATTAGCAAATGATGGGAAGCTAACATGGAAACCAGCCTTGTCAATCAGCGGCTAAGATGTGTTTTTTTGTAATGCAGGCCAGGTTCTGAAAAGGAAAGAAAAATCTTAGTGTATTTGTACAAGTAAGCATCAGGATCTATTTTAAATTCTTACCTCGATCTGCATTTCTCTTAACATACTTTTCACTGCATTTATGTTGTATCTCTCTCTCTCTTTCTCTCTTGCTCCCTCTGTATGTGTATATGTGTGATGTACAGCAGCATTAACCAGCGTGTCAGATGTTGCTCCCAGCTGAGTGAGGATTTAGAGACAGCTTAATGAACATTGTAATTTCACTTGCTGCCCTGTCAGCACTGCACTCTGTTTCTTTTTACTGCCAGGATGATGGTGCAGGCGACACACTACTTTTTAAACTTTTAATCTTGGTTTTATGAGTGCAGACATCCCTTATCCCTGACTTAATATGCCAAAACCATTGATTTCCCTGTATTCATTCCCTTAATAATGGATAGTCCTTCCTCTATAAAGGGACATATACTGTACTGTGACAGTCTGGTAATTTCTGAACAAGAAGATAGGCTCTTTAAAGTGGTCTCATCCCGTAATAAATGCATGAGCTGTCCACCACAGGAGAATATTGATGGCATGGCAAGTTTAATTTGATGTCATTGTCAATTAGTAGAGGTTTACTTCTCGAAACGCAATGTATTGTGTGGGTTGTTTCATGTCTTTGTGCACTTGTGAACGAAAGAGAACATTGCGTTCTTCCACAGACACCAGGTTCAATTTGATTGGAAAACACATTACATTGAAAATGAAATAGAATAATTTAAAAACATTTTGGGAGCTGATAAAGTAAGATGAAAGATGATGGCCACTACATTTTTGTCTACCTCATTGTTGTGTTGAATGACTCTTGTATAAACTTCAAGCTACCAAGTTAACATTGACTTTTTTGGACCTTTTTTCCCCTAATCTTGTGTGATCCTTGCATTTGAGTCCATTTTTGAGTTCTGGCCATGACCATTTAATTTATGGGCTTACCGGTTATGTGGCCCACTGAATATGCATGCCTGTGAGATCCCACTCTTTTTTTTATTGATTGACTAAGAGATGACAGGAAAAATGATCAAAGAGAGGAGGGTGACATGCAGCAAAGGGCCGTTGGATTTGACTCTTGGGCCGCTGTAGCGAGCACAAAGCTACGAAGCCCTGGAGGTGACATGGATGTTTTATTGTTTTATCTCGTGAGTGTGACTTACTATCTTGCACATGTGATTTACTAACTTGCGCGCGCGTCTTACTGTATCTCGCATGTGCAAGATATTAATTCATGCACATTTTGACGTAATTAGTGCAGTTGGTTAAATGCAGGCTTATTATCAGGCATCGAGACCATCTCAGAATTTTAATTGATTAATTAACAAAAGTTAATAAAGTATCTTATTGTTATTGTGTAACGGTAAGAGGTACATGTAATAGGTATTTTCATGATAAACGATGAGTGTCCAGGTGTTTTAATAGCTATTATAATAACTGTTTTAATATCTATTATGCTAGCCATGATGATGGAGGAGTTGTCAAGGTAATAGTAGTTTGGTTATAATTAATTTATGAAATAACGTTGCAGCAGTGACAACTGCCAATCAGGACAAAAGATTAACGATGGATGCAGGTGCATAGGTTCATATTCATGTGAAAGTTGTGACAGAAAACCTAAATTTACTGAAATACCTTCAACTTTCCACGACATTCTCACACAGACTACATTCTCTCGGCTTTCACAGTGACATTAACACGTTTGTTGTGTTCTGTTACAACAGATATACTATTTCTCCTTATACCACAAGGGGGCGCTGTAGAATAGGACAGGTCATAGTTAACACACTGCACGGAGAGAGGTCAGAGTGCATCAAGATGGCGACTATGTATGATACAGCGCTGCTACTGAGAACAATGTTTTAGTATAAGTTGTTGAAGTAAACGGCACTTGTTGATGATTCCACCGTCCCATCATTGTTGAGTTAACACCACACTTCATTCAATCATTTGAGCCTGAGTGCGACTGCATCTTCCTTACTATCTCGCGAGTGCGAGTAATTATCTTGCACGCGTGACTTACTATCTCACACGCGTGAGATACAGTAATTTCCCAGCTTGGGATAAATAAAGTATATCTATCTATACAGTAAGTCGCACGTGCGTGATAGTAACTGGCGCGTGCAAGATAGTAAGTCACACTTGCAAGATAAAAAAAAACCTATCCATGTCACCTCCTGGCAGGGGCGATTCTAGGATCTGACCTTTGGGGGGGCTCAGCCCCCAGGAAGCAGCTGACAGATTTTTCATAAAAGCATAACGTGACGTGCAATTCTGATGTCCGAAGCACATTTATGGAGTAAAAGAGAGTTATTAGACACAATGTTCACAAAATGTCATACCGGATAACTGTCCGGACCTTATGATGAAATTCAAAAAAGCTACAAAATCCTTGAAAAGGAAATAAATGTAAAAATCTCTTCCCCAGGCATTATTGTATGATATGTATTGAGTGTTGCCTATATATATATATGATATATGAAATGTTACAAAAAATATGACATCCAGTGGATGTTGTCCTTCGGAGCAGCTTGTCCCAAAACTGGTATGTCAGCCAATGTCATCCAGGATAACAAGCAATCTGGAGCAAATTTATGGGGCATTATGGGGCACACATGATCAGACAGGAAGTTAGGCCATCAGGAAGACCCAAAAGGACCCCAAACAGTGGTGAAAGGTTAAAAAGTCTCTCTTAAAATGTGCTTTGTTTACTCTTTTCAGCCACTGGTACACTGTAGTAAAATCCTGTGTCATATGGGATAACGCTAAAAAACATATTCTGAAAATTCATTTACGTTATCGTTATCCAGTATGACACTTTTGACTGGTGTCAAATAAAATACATTTTTTGAAGATGAGATTTTAAAAATGAGAAAATAACATCCTCAACAAAAGGTAAAAACTACATTGATCTGCAGGTTTAACCTATTTACATTTTTGGTCAACTTGAAACCTTATTCGTCACTGATTATCCAACAGTGATCTATGTACAAGTTCCACTGACATACAATCCCTCCACTAAATCAGCCATTTCACCAGATGAGAGTCTAATATCTTCCTAAACCTGTGATGTATAACATTAATGATTATGGATGAACAATGATCAACTTTTCTCCAAAAAATAGAAGATGTAAACTGAGGAGAAGGCTCAACTAACCACAGCTGTCTGTCTGTAATATTGTGCTCCGATATGGTTTTGCAGTGCTGCAGTTATACGTGTGTGTTATGAAAACAACACAAAGTGTTCCCGACTGAAGGATTACTACAAGAACTTGTGTTTGTCTCTTTTTTGAGATTTGCGTGCTGGTGTCAACACAGCGTGTTTTATTTTGAAAAGTAACCGGATGTTATATTGTTGTTTCTGTGCGTGTTCCTGTCTGTTCAGTGCTAAATTCCGCTGAATTGCTGCGTCCTGCTCCGTCTGCCGAAATAAAAGGTCCTGCGTATCTGCTCCGGACTGCTGGAGCAGATATGCGGCGCAGAGGACCTGGTGGAAGTTAAGACATTATCTAACGTGAAAAACCAGCTCAGCTCCGCCACGCAGCGGACACGTACCTGGTTGAATCACAGAGTTCGTTTCGCCAAATTGTTCGCTGAAAGTGAAACCTTCTCCTTCTGCGCTCAGAACAACTTTCGGACTCTACCCACACATTAGCCACGTACAGTGCCAGTCCCTGTCATTTTTACAGACCTCTCTCTTATGGTGGTCTATGGTGAAAATGCTTTTTGGGGCTCAGGTGATATTTTGCTGCAATATAAGAAGTGGCTACTAGGCAAAGTTTAAAGTAAGACTGAGCGGCACCGCCATACCCAGGTTCATAATATAGTCATGGTAACAGCTGTGAATATATTAGGTATTAAGTTTGTTTAAAACAAAAGAAGTTGATGAAGGAAGTACCTTTTTTACAGTAAACCAACAGGCATCAGTTTTTTGGTTGAGTTTTGCATATTCTTGGTCTGCTGTCAGTTATTAGTTGCCATTATTTATGACAGATGACTGTAAATTGCAATTGTATGGACACTCTAGTAGAGTAATTGACAAAATACTGACCAGTTCACCGTTTTGAACAACATGACATCACGGGGATGAGGTAAATCAAGATTTGAAATTTGGAAACTTCACTATAGATTTTGAGGACATTATGGGGTTTACGGTACACGTCTAAATATACACAATATCAAACAGTGTCAATGCTGTTGTTAGTAAATCATCAAATACTTGCTTCAGGTATGAACCAGGAGCAGCTGCGGCTTCTACCCCATTTACAAATGACCTGGGCCTGCAGATCTAGAAGGTCCTGCTTTATCAAGCATTGGACAGAGTTGTAGTGACAAGTCAGTCTAAAGTTGCTGAAAATGTAACTTATTTGTATTTTGTGAACTGTGTGCATTGTGAATCGGGCTATCTGAGGAGTGTTAAAGGATGTGCTTATTTTTGCTTTTGGAAGATATGACAATACATTTTACTTTTCCAAGGCGGTTGTTGTGGTTCCTGTCAGTGGCGAGGCTAGCCCTTCCAAAACTTGCCTTAACCCATCCTATCGTTTAGTTCTCAAATCATATCTTTTTTTTTTTTTTTTGCAAACCTGTTTTGTTTGGAGATGGGGAAAATGGTAACAGGCTCTAATGGGCTAGTAAAATCAAGCGCAACCTCCCTGCATGCATCTCTTGTCTCTGATTGGTGGCTGGGAGCCTCCTATTTTACAAAACAAAAAATGCAGAGCACCAAACGTGGTTCCTAGATGCAGGGCAGATAACGTGCGGTGCAGCTGTAGAATCATACGAAATGGACAATTGGCAGCAGTGGTGTAACACTATTGACCTGGTAATGCTTCATTTTAGGACCTTGACATAATCTGTCAGATATCTATTAATTGGCAGTTGACCACAAGAAGATTTTATCAATGCCTCTTCTTACTAGAATAGGCCTGTAATGATGCGTAGCATGATAAGCTAGGGCGCTAGCGCTATCTATTCAATTGTGAAGAGTTAACTTGTTGCCCAGCGGCAAGATATGAAAGATATGAAATATCACTGTGAAGGTATGTCTTATGCCAAGTTAGAAAGTCTATCAGTAATTTATGTAGCACAAAATAAGCTATAGCCTAGTATCTTTGATAGAAATAGCTGTTGATAGAAAGGGGATTCATGGTCACTATAGACTAATGTAGGATACCATCTTAAACACTGTAACATTAAACCCTTTGCAAATGTCTGCTTTACCATAGATGGACATACGTTCTTTTTTTAAAAGAAAACAGCCAGGTGCAGGTGAGAGAATGTCATGCCATTGAGTATTATAGCAACTAAATATTTAATAGATGAATACATGTTAATGAGTTAGCATTTTTTTTTTTATTGTTAGTTATTATACTGCATTACTTTTTCTTTTTGGTGGACAGTACAAAGAGGGGGAGATGAGGATAGAGAGAGAGAAAAGGAGAGAGAATAAAATGAAACAGGTCAAAACATGACCAGGTAGTCAACAAGGCCATAATAATAAGCATCTTTTTGGCAACATTAATTGCATTTGCCCATCTTTATTTACTCAATCTTTTTAAACTGCTCTGTCCCACTGCACATTGACAGGTTATAAGGCAGGCCTACATTTGCTGTTTGTACCCCATAAATTGGCCAACTGTGCTTGTTTGCTTTATGTATAATTATAAAGGTTTATAACTACAACCTAACCAAACGTTTGTATGTATGTAAAGAGGGAGAGAGGAGGATGGAGAGAGGGCAAGAGCAGGATGGAGAGAGAGAGGAAAGACACATGGTGCAAGACCTGGAGAAAGCAGGTGAGAAAAGGGCATTTATTGTTAACCACCTTACTAATTAACTAAAAATGTTACTCATTGTCATTTCTTTTAAACTACTTCAGTTGATTACTTATGTTGAGACAATTTTGTTTTGTATCACAAGTTTTCTGAAAATGTAAGTTAATACAAACAATATTCCAATATCAATAAAACAATTTGTTTTGAAGTTAATTTTTTACTTTGTCTTTACTGTTTTACCATCCATTTTCCATATTTACCATGTGTTGTTTACATTGGAAACCAGTGTGTTTCAGTACTGTGCAAATTTGATACAGAAATATTGTAACTTTTTCTCTCTTTATAATATTAAAATATTATAATATTAATTATTTTTTTACTATTCATTCAGGAACACTCTCATCATTGAGTAAAACCATTTATTACAACAAATGGTATACATTTTACAGTTATACAGGCGCTAAAAACTCTGTTCCAAAAGCTCCATGGATTTGACAAGCAGCAGGCTAACTCCGAGATTCCACCAGATACGTGTCCACTGCGCTATGGCTCCAATCCGGTTTTGCTCCGCCGTCCGGCAACCCACACCGGTTGCGTTTTGAGTCCGCCATGGTGCAGTATGGGCGATAGCTGGCGTCGCGAGACTGAGGATACTGATGTGATAATCACATATTCACTCACAATTGCAGTTATAGGTATTCGTCATAAAAACAACAACAGGAAATGTTCCCGACTGAAGGTTTAGCAGAAGAGCTTCTTTGTCTTTTTTTTTAGATTTGTGTGCTGGTGTCAACACAGAATGTTTTATTTTGAAAAGTAAATTTTATATTGTTGTTTCGGTGCGTGACTTCCTGTCTGCTCGGTGCTAAATTCAGCTGAATTGCTGCATCGTGCTCCAGCATCTGCCAGACATAGAAGTCCTGCCTTTTTGTGCCGGAGGGCTTCGGACTGCGCCGTGGCGGACTCAAACTCAAAACGTGGGGGTTACTGGACGGGGGAGCAAAACCGGATCGGAGCTGTAACGCAGTGGACATGTATCTGGTGGAATCTAGCTATAAGTCACTCCATGGAGTGCAATGAATAGGGGAAAGTGAAGTAAGATGAGCCAGTGGGTAAGCTGACCCACCCCTTGTATCTAGGTAACCGTGCACATGTTTTGTCATGTGACCATAAATTCAGGAAACACCCATCATTTCCATCTTGCTGTGCTGCAGAGAAGCACATGGGACAAGTCTGGTTCAGCAGACCAAGTGCTCCCCTGACCTGCCACTGCTACTAATCTTGGATAACCATGAAGCCCACATTTCACTGAAGGCTTTGGACATAGCAAAAACAAATGGTATTGTTATGTTCACAATTTCACCACACACATCCCATTGCTTGCACCCTCTGGACAAGAGTGTGTATGGTCCATTTAAGACCTATTACAACAGAGCTCTTGATGGCTGGATGAGATCCAACCCGGGCAAAATAGCCAGCATATACCAAATCCCTGGCTGTGTGAATGATGCTTTCATGTCAGCAATGATACCACAGAATATCTCCTCTGGATTCAGATCCACTGGGCTTTTTCCCTTACAACAGAGATGTTTTCTCCAATGCAGAGTTTGAGCCATTCATGGTGTCAGACAGGCCCAACCTGGAGCAGCAGCCTGCAGCTGCAGGTGATGCACCCGTGGTTTCAACCTCCCTTTCTGCTGAGCTACCTTCACCAGGCTCTGCACATGCATGTGCTTCACCAAGTCACACAGATTCACACCCCAACCATGCTGGATATGTATCTCCTACTGAGATTCTACCCTTACCCAAAGGTCAGCAGCCCAGGAAACAAACAAACCAAATGCGTGTGAAGACAAGAATCCTGACTGATACACCTGAAAAGCAGGCAATCGAACGTGCCCATGAGGAGAGGAAAAATAAACAGAAAGGCAAAACGGAAAGAACCATCAAAGAGCAAGGGAAGCTGAAGAGGAAACAAACTCAGACGAAAATCTCAGTGGAAAGCAGCTCTGAGGAGAATGATGTTGCCATCCCATTTGATGACACTTCTGAGCATGAGAGCTCCAGCGATGAAAGAAGTGAACCAGATGTCTCAGATCTGGTAGTTGGTGACTTTGTCATCGTAAAATTTGCATCCAAATGCAGGAGCCACCATTACATTGGCTTGGTTGACAGCCTTACGGGCAACAAAGTGAGTGCCAGACAAACTGGTGGTTTGTCCTCACACATTCGAAACTGTTAAAACCATTTGTTAGCACAATATGCTCAGGTTTACATTTTAAAACTCAGATGGTCAGTTTACCCTCAGATGTTTCAACTTAACCTGGGGCAGGTTGAGCTGCAGGAGCACTTTCTTTTGAGAAGTCATTATTTTGGGCAGCTTTGTCAGAGATGCATTCTGATAATTTCATTTGATAGGAGACATCCTGAAATTAAGGTATATGTTTTAATTCTATTTCTGTGTCATTTTTCCTTATTTCCGGGACAACATAAGTAAAAAGTGACTCATCTTACCCCACTCTCCCCTACCCCCCGCAGGAGTAGAGTCGAAGCATCTAGATAAATTAAAAGGCTTTTTTGACTCAGACTAAGCAGGTGGAGGCTGGGGTGGTGGTGTATGATAGCTTAGGTTTAAATAGACCACCTAATTTAGAAGAATGGATATGATTGGTCAGTGACTGATGCTGATCTGATCAGCTGGCTGTCAGCTGACTACAGCTGGGGCTTATGACTTCCGTGTCCTGCATGATCATTTATAATAATAATAACTAGAACTGCATGCAGTTATGAACAGGGGCCAAGCCAAGCCCCGAACCCCCCCCTCCCGTGACTCGGACCCCACGCACCACAGAGCCCATGGAAGTTGGCCCCAAAGGATGACAGGCTCGGGGCAAAAGTGAGGACACAGGCCAACATCTGAGCCGTGGTATTCTCTGTAATGGGAAGTGCACTGGAAGTGGAAAAGGCTGAATGCGTGCCGAATTGGATTTGTTGTAATAAGCCACGCCCACATTGACCAGTCATGACCACCTTCAAGATATGGCCTCAGGATTGGCCCTACATCATACCGACCAAATTTCGTAAAAATCGGCGAAGCCATTCAAGAGATAAAAACTTCCCATCTTTTTAGCGCCCCCTAGTGGCCAAAATTTGCCAAATTCAGCTCATCCCTTCCCAGTGTCATGGCAACCAAGGAACTCAAATTTGGTGTTAATAGCATTTAGTTTGACCGAGATTCAAACAGTTTGCACATTTTTTGACCAAGCAAAATTCTTTTGATAAATTTAGATCAGATCCTGCTGAAGAGTGTATGTGCCAAGTTTGACGCAGATGGGGCAAAATTCCAAGGAGGAGTTCGAAAAAGTAGGTTTTCCTTTTTTTGCGATTTTGCGAAAATAAAACGTTCTAACTGGAAGTGGGCGTGGCCAGCAAAGTGATTCAGCTCCATTCAGGGAATCTGGGGATACAAGGTTTTTGAATGTGCGACATACAGTTTGGGAGTTATAGGCAAAAACGTGTTGTCCTAGGTTATAGCGCCCCCTGCAGGCAGATATATGTATTTTTTTGTATCTGAGATATTCGCAGGAGTCTGGACTAACACTCCAAATTGCACCACCCTCCCTTGCACGGTTTAGCCTGCAGCACCACTTTTAGCCGGAGGAAAATAAAAATAAAAATCTTTACAATTACAATAGGGTTCCTAGCACCGCTGGTCCTAGGAAACGAGTGTGCTTGCATGCGTTCCCTCGGCCCCCCGGGCTTGGCCCCCTAATAATACATTTTATTTAAAGGCGCCTCTCTGGGCACTCAAGGAACATCGTACAATGCATATTTAAACAGAAACAGTAAAAGAAAAATGGAGAAAACAAAAGAAAGTAGACAGTACAGTAACAGACCATGCAATACATATTTAAAAAGAAACATAAAAAAAAAATAGAGAAAAAAAAAAGAAAACAGAGTAGGACAATGTGGACAATTAAGTTGGATATGCAACTCTGAAAAGGTGAGTTTTTAGTCTTGATTTAAAGAGGAGGAGAGAGTCAAGGTTCCTGATGTCCAGTGGCAGTGAGTTCCAGAGTTGGGGGCCAGAGCGGCTGAAAGCCCTGCTCCCCATGGTGACAAGGCAGGCGTGAGGGACACAGAGGTGGATAGAGGAGGCAGATCTGAGGGAACGGGAAGGGGTGGCAATGTGGAGGAGTTCGGACAGGTAAGGAGGGGAAAGGTTATGGAGGGCGTTGAATGTAAACAGGAGGATTTTGAAGTCTATACAGAGTTTGGCTGGGAGCCAGTGGAGCTGCTGCATAACAGGGGTAATGTGGTAAATGGAGGGGGTTCTGGTGATGATCTAAGCTGCAGAGTTCTGAACCATTTGAAGTTTATGTAGGTATTTGTGAGGTAGACCAAAGAGAAGGGAGTTACAGTAATCAATGCGGGAGGTGACAATGCTGTGTACAAAAAATGGCAGTGGAGTGGGGAGAGAGGGAGGGGCGGAGGCGGTTGATGTTGCGTAGATGGAAATCGGCAGACCGGCTGATGTTATTGATATGTGATTGGAAGGATAATGTGCTGTCAAGGATGAACCTGAGGGGAGGGGGAGACAGAGGAATGGTCGATGGTGAGGGAAAAACTATGAGCTTTTGAAAGGGTTGATTTAGTACTGTTTAGTTTGAGGAAGTTGGAGGAGAACCATGATTTGAGTTCAGTGAAGCAATCAGTAAGGGAGGAAGGTGGGAGAGTGAAATTGGGTTTGCTGGAGAGGTAGAGCTGGGTGTCATCCGCATAGCAGTGAAAATGGATGTTGTATTTATGGATGATATTGCCAAGGGGAAGGAGGTAGATAATGAAGAGAAGGGGCCCCCAGGGCTCTGTCTTCACCAGTGGTGACGGGAGATGGGTGGGAACTGAAAGATTGGAGTTGGATGAACTGAGTGTGGTCTGAAAGGTAGGATTTAAACCAGTCAAGGGCCGTGTGTGAAATACCAATGGATATTAATCTGTTAAGGAGGATAGTGTGAGAGATGGCGTCGAAGGCCGCACTCAGATCGAGGAGGATGAGAATAGTGAGTACACCAGAGTCGGTGGCCAGGAGGAGGTCGTTTGTGATTTTGATCAGTGCAGATTCTGTGCTATGGAGGGGACGGGAACCAGACTGGAATTGTTCGTACAGGTTGTTAAGGGTTAGATGACAGTGAATTTGTGAAGCAACAGTTTTTTCAAGGATTTTGGAGAGGAAAGGTAGATGAGAGATGGGACGAAGATTATTGTAATTATTAGGGTCAGCACCAGGTTTTTTTCAGTATTTTGTGATTTTTTCAGTATTGGCAGCAGTTTTGAAGAGTATAGGAATAATTCCAGTGGAGAGTGAGGAGTGGATGATGGCAAAGATGAGGGGGAGCAGAGAGAGAAGGCAGGCTTTCACCAGAACTTAGGGGGGATCTAACTGACCGGTGGAGGGCTTTAGGATGAGGTCTGAGATATCTGAGTCAGAGGTGAGAGAGGTCAGAGGTCAGAGCTGAAAGAAGAGGAATGAGTGAGACGTCAAACAGGGTTCAGGGGATAAGCTGAGGGAGGAGCTTGGGCCTAGATGCAGGTGGATCTGATGAATTTTCTGATTGAAAAAGGACATCAGGGAGTTACAGAAAGCAGTTGAGGACAGGTGGGGTGGGAGAGCGGCTGGGGGTCTGAAAATATTGTTGAGAAGAGAAAACAGTGACTTGGAATTACCCTCGTTTGAACAGATTATGCTGGAGTAGTAGTTGAGTTGAGTTTGGGAGATGCAGTCCTTATAAAGTAAAATGTGATTTTTGTGCATGTCTTTATGAACAACAAGACCAGACCTGTACTCGAACTGAACATCAGGGAACAACAGCGGAAGGGAGGCAAAATGGCTGCAGACATGCTGGGGTCCTTCACAGTGACTGGGATGAAGGGCAAACGTGAGTTTGGCCAGCAAAAATGCCAAACTTATGGCCAACATGGACCAGCTGCCTCATTACATCAAGCCAGAGGAGATAATTTCATCAAAGCTCTGTAAAGCTAGCGGCTGTCCTCTGGCTTGCCCCGCCAGCCCCCACCAGCCCCCGTATGCCTGTGACCTGTGCCCCTCAGGCAGCCAGGTCACCAGAGGGTCGACCTATCCACAATGGTTTCTCCTGTTCAGTAATGTCACATGGTATAATACACTATATATGCTTTGAAATTACTGTATTGTTTTATATTTCCAGCACTCAAGCATATATGGAGGTGCAAGGGGGAGGTTCTGTGGGCCAAGGTGCGGCCTTATCGGCTATATACAGCTGACTTCATAAACCTGGGAGGGAATTGGTGTGTGAGGTGAGTTTGTGAGTTGTTTCAGATTTTCCCTCCTTGATATGCAAGTTAATTATTTAAATATGATTTGTGCAGATTATAAATGGATACCTGACACTATTGATGAAACACAATCCATCAAAAATAAGGCTGATCGACTCCTATGAGATGACATCCATATGGAATCAAACGTCAATAGACCACATAAGAAGGGAAATGGCCCTTGCCCTAATGGACCACTCTGGTAAGATTCAATCGATTTATCAGCCTAGCTGAAATCTGCATACACTTGAACCAGTGTGAAATCGAAATATTTTTTAATAGACAACATGGCAGATTTGTGCCACGTGTTAGGATTAGAGTTAGGCCACAGGAGAAGGGGGCTCTTCAGAGACGCCTGTGGATAACTGGGAAGGAAGACTACAGTTCTTGTTGATGTAATTTCTCGAAAAAATCTAACTTGCATATCTTTCAGATTGAATGTGAAGCCTGTCACCTATGGTTTCACGTGGTTTGTGTCGGGGACCCTAGCTTGCAGCCGAAGTTCCTGTGTCCCGGCTGCAAGTAAAGCTCCACCCTCTTTGCTGCCCTACATAGGCTGGCCGGTACCACTATTGCTCAGAGAAAACTACGTCTCTCAGAGAAAACTACGTCTCTCATATATATATATATATATATATATATATATATATATATATATATATAAAGATAGATAGATAGATAGATATAGATATCTATCTATCTATCTATCTATATATATATATATATATATATATATATATATATATATATATATATATATATATATCTCTATATATATCTATGTATGTATATATATCTATATCTATATATATATATCTATATATATATATATATATCTATATATATGTATATATATCTATATATGTATATCTATATATATATGTATATATATATATATATATATATATATATATATATATATATATATATATATATATACATATATATACATATATATATATGTATATATAACATATACATGTATAAATATATATATATGTATATATATATATATTATATATATATATATATACATATATATATATACATATATGCACATATATATGTGAGTATATGTCCTTGGGTCACCCAAAAGGTGTATTATTATATTGAAGACAAAAAATAGCTTGAATGATGGAAAATGACTGGGGCTATTTTCATTGATTATGGAATTGTTCATGCAGTTGTTGCATACTTTGGGCTTTTGTTGCACACATTTAAAGTGGCCTATAACATTATCTTGCAGACACTAAGATAAATTGGGGGGGGGGAATGTTTTGGCTGCTTATTTGTGTTATGAGCCATCACAGTACAGACACAGTGAACAGCCACTGTGGTCACAAGTTGATCTGGCCTCTTTCTGCGTCCAAAAGGTGGCTGTGTTTATGCTGTGAGGAGTGAAATAGGTTATACCGCAGACAACTTGTGTGATTTAATTGGCGTGATCGGCTAGTTAACGCGCTGCTATTTTTTGCCCCCTCAACAAATGTGAGTTCAATTCCCGTAATTCTTTTTTATTTATTTATTTTGTTTTTAAAGGGTTCCATATTTCGTCTATCTGAAACACATTTACTCAAAAAGACAGCAAAGACAAGTAAGTGCATTTCATTAGGTTTATGCTCACTTGTGTTATGAGCCATCACAGTACAGACACAGTGAACAGACACTGCGGGCACAAGTTGATCTGGCCTCTTTCTACGTCCAAAAGGTGGCTGTGAAGAGTGAAATAGCTTATATTGTCCAATTATTATGTGGCTCTGTTGGTTTAATGAGTTATTTGCTGCGTTGTAGTTTTTCTCTCACTGAGTACGAGTTCGAGTCTTGTACCTTTTTTTTTTTTTTTCCATTTTTCGTTTCAAAGGGTTCCATAGTTCGTCTATGTAATGCTATTTACTCAAAGAGACACTCAAACAGACAGCAAAGACGAGTAAGTGCATGTCATTAAAGTTTATTAGATACACACATTCACAGGAAGAGCAACTCTTCCTTTTCCTGTTTACAACGTCTTTCGTAACAACCAGCAACAACACAGCGACTGAGGGTTAGACACACACTTACTCAAACAGGAGACCGAACACGTATCAGGTACGTTTTGTACAGAGAAAACCTGAACAAAGAGGTATATCCGAGGACAGCTATGTCTTCTCTTCCCGTTTTCAACATCTGTTGTAGCTACGGCGACCGCAGATGCATTCGGCTCACGGTTGCCAGTTAACATAGTTTTTTAATCTGAAACACCGGCGGAGACTTGAGCAGGTGAAGATGGATCCAATGGAGTTCAGCAGCTGAGTACTGGAGGAGTCCTGTCACAGGTTGATGGAGGAGCAACAGGAGAGACCAGACAAGAGCGATCCAGATAGAAAGTCTTCCAGCCCGCATTGTAGATGACGACCCAGTTGAATTAGGCGATCAGGTGAACAGACCAGGTAAAGGGCTCAAAGCTGAGGCAGTGGGCTAATATTAGCCAAGCAGTGGGCTAATGTCACGCAGATTCACAGAGATGTCAGATGAATCATCGATGATCATCAAATCAGCTTTATTTATATAGCACCTTTCATACACGTAAAAATGCAACCCAAAGTGCTTTACATCAAAAGAAAAGAAAATGAAACAAACCCCCTTAATATCCCCACTCCCCGCACCCTCATTCATGTAACACACACACACACACACACACACCCCACCCCCCCACAAGATAAAGTGGAATATGGCTGAGCACTGATGGATCAAGTGAGGAAACACCATTGTATGGGAGCCATCCCCACCGAGAGCCATCTAAGCCCACGTCCATAGAGGACGCCGCCACAGACAGACAGGGGCCCATACCACAGCCGTAAGGCTGTGGTTCAGGACTCCCCAACTGTCGAGGCCGGGACAACCCCCAGGACGGCAGCCCCATAGGGAGGCCAGACAGAGCTCCCGGAGTGGAGGGCCCCCATGAGGAGAACACTGGAGCTGGAAAATAACAATAAATAAAATAAGTACTACAAGAAATGAAAAGACAACATAAATGAATGTTAATATAAATTACTAAAAGCAAAACATAATTTTTAAGCACTAAACCCGTAAAAGCAGCATTAAAAATAAATAAATAAATAAATAAATGAATAATAAAACCTTTAAGAGAAATTAAAGGACAAAGAAAATGACAGGACAGTATGAATGAGTGGAACTAGATGAGTAAAAGGGGACTCAGTTAAAAGCTAAATTAAAAAAGTAAGTCTTGAGCCTGCGTTTAAAAGCATCAACAGACTCTGTGGCCCTGAGGCCCTCCGGCAGGCTGTTCCACAGGCGAGGGCCGTAATGATAAAATCGGGCTTCACCAAAGGTTTTGGTTCTAACATTGGGAACAGATAAAAGACCAGTACCGGAGGACCTCAGGGTCCGCGAGGGCCGATACGGTAAAAGCAGGCCAGACAGATAAGAAGGCCCAAGGCTGTTAAGACACTTAAAAACTAATAAAAGAACCTTAAAATCGACCCTGAAGCGCACAGGGAGCCAATGCAGTGATTCTAAAACTGGTGTAATGTGAGCCCACTTTCTGGTCTTTGTCAGCACACGTGCAGCTGAGTTCTGGAGCAGTTGAAGTTGTGAAATGCTCTTTTTTGGGAGACCAGAGAGCAGGGCATTACAGTAATCTAACCGGCTAGGTTAGATCACAGGTCTCTTGCCTTCAGGACCAATAATTAAAACCTCTGTCTTGGTTGAACTGTAAGAAGTTCTCTGCCATCCATGACTTTATATCTAAAATACAGTTTAAAAGGGAATCAATAGGCCCCATGTCATCAGGAGACACGGCGATGTAAAGCTGTGTATCATCAGCATAGCTACCATATATAAATTAAAAAGTATTGGACCTAAAATTGACCCTTGGGGCACCCCATACTTAAGTTCATTCGTTCTTGAGGAACACGTATCCATGCTTACAAGAAAGTGATGATCTGTGAGGTAGGAATAAAACCAGTTAAGAACAGTACCAGAGAGGCCCACCAGGTGTCTGAGTCTATTTAACAAAACGTGGTGATTTACTGTATCAAAAGCAGCGCTTAGATCCAGTAGCACCAGGACTGACAGTTTCTGAGAGTCCACGTTACACCTGAGATCATTAACAATCTACACAAGGGCTGTCTCGGTACTGTGGTTCATCCTGAAACCAGATCCGCGAGCAGCGGCAGCGAACCGCGCCAGTGTTCACTCGTCCGACTTCCGGGGGTCGGACGGATTACTGTTTATTGTAATATTACTGTCCGTGCTGTGACAAAGAAATATCTCCATTTGCTGGACAAATTCTGATTCTGATTGACCGGGGCCTGAAAAAAACTCTACTCGTCCGTGCTGATCAAAGAGGACTGCTGCTTCCGCCCAGGGTGGTCTCAACAGTTACAGAGGTGATACACATCATAGACTATTGTTTCCTTGAGAACAGAATGGGGCTAGTATAGTGTTGTGATTGGGATTTTTGTCTCAGTAAATGTTTACTGAGGGAGTCAGAGGAGAATAAAATTTGGTAAAATTCAGGGACGGCACTACACCAGGGCTGGGGTGAGCTATAGCCATGTCACAAATCCGTATAGCCCGTTAAGCCCCCTCAGACATAACATTTCATTCTGTTCCAAATCTGATTCCTGACTGCATATATGCACAGCACGTGTGTGTGGCATCACGTCTTGCTTTTCATTTTGCCGTCCATGTTCACAGGTTAGGGAGGACCCGTTACTGGCTGCATGAGTCGCACTTCGCACATGTGTTTCAAGCGAGGCTGCAGCAGTGCATCATTTTCAGCAAAAACAGACCTGAAAATGTCCTGTAGACAGTCACATCAACATCATGCCAGCATTTCACGAAGTTTTAATGTCTGTATCTGTAGAACATGTCACCTCGTGCTTTCTCGCTCTTTCAATGGGGGCAAAGGGAAATCGCATCATATTTACTGATAATTATCAAAGGCAAACTCCATGTAAACGGGCAGGCAAGGGCTGAGCTGCAGCAGCAAAGCTGCCTGAGTTGACACACATTAATAAGCAGGAACAGCTCAGCCACCACGCACTACACAAGAATTCCAGTGCGGCCACCCTGATAGAGTCATGGGTTGAAGGTGAGGCTGATGATAGGGAAGCTAATATATGACTATCGATCATACTGGTTTTTAATGAATACAAAGGACAACATTATTAATTTCATAAAACTGTCACTGTCATAAAACAAAGTATGAGACAGTGTCCCAGCTTACTGTATTTGACGTGCACAAAAACTTGCTTCAGGTGTCACTAGACTAGTTGTAAAAGCATGTGTGAAAGCACACAGGGGATGAACGTGTTTCTGCTACTGGAAGGAGCTAATGTAGGCTAATTAATATTTTCCTCATTAAAGATAGCATTTCACACGCTTTTCATTGTGGCTGCAACTTTTGATATCAGGAATTGGTTTCTAGTGTTCTGGTAGCCATGACATCTGAAACATTATTACAACGGCACAGTGCATTGTACTATGGACTTGTTTACTGTTACTTTGTTTATGTATTGAGCTGGCAAGATGTGGATGTCCTAGAGACTGTCAACAAGGTGTTGTGCCCACTCGAGGACTTCACAGATATCTTATCACACCAGTACTCCATCTGAGAGTGTTCAGCCCTGGTGGCAACATTGTCACTTGCAAAAGGGCCACACTCAAACCAGATGCTGTGGACTGTCTGGTTTTCCTGGCTAAAAATGTGTAAATGGTGAAATGTGTGATTATTGTTTCTATTATACAGGATAATCCTGTGAGCCAAGTTGCACTTCATATTTCTTTTATATGTCCAATACTGGTTTTGAAGCAATACTTTTGAAGGAAGTAATAACTAATGCAAGTTGCATAATTTACTCGAATACATGTGTAATGTACCTGGGCTTAAACTAATGCAAGTTGCACACCTTTTTGTATTTATTATGTAAGTTGCCTTTGCATGCTTTACAGTTCACTTTGTTTTACTGTTTATTTGAATGTGAATATACCTCAACACCCATATTAACGCGAATTGTCCCTTCACTAAGTCACCCTTGTTTTATATTTCCTTTTAAGATTTACTTACTGTGTAATTCAGATTCAGATTCAGACCACTAGTCCAGTCCCTAAAGTACAGTTCCACTTTCGGTCGCCACCAAGGCATCATAGTTATCCCCGGCTCATCATTCGTTCCAGACGTTCCGCTTTCCAGCAAATCTAGTGTAGGATCCAGCACATCCCTCTATTCCTCTGCCTCCCCCTCTCCTCCCAACCGGGAAGCTACACCATAGCTCCTCTCCCTGCTTGGCACCCCTACTTCCCCATTCGTACCAGCCAACCAACGTGTATCCCTTATCGCCCTCCCACCATCTGTGCCGCCCACCTTTCCTTTCCCCCCGCATTCCACGTCACCTTCCACGACTCGCGTAAAATGGAGCACAAACATGGCGCCACGTCCTCTCTGTACGGAACAATGTAATTTTCGTTTTACGACGTCCAACTCGCCCAACTGCACAACAGTGCACACTCTCAGTAGTTTCTGAAGCCACTACGCCAGTAGACCGACCCCATTCCGTACGTCAAATGCACTCTACTCTCTAGGGGTGGAACTGTTCCTCAAAAAACTCTGTCCCATTCGGTACGCTTGTCACAGTTCGGGGCACGTGTGTACTGTTCGGCTTATGATACGCAACGTAGCGTAAGCCTTGCTCCAGTAACCCGGTGAAGTCTTTTTCCATTTGGTACGAGGAGGCGTGTACTGTTGAGTGCTGCAGGTCCGTTGCAAAAATGTCAAGAGAAGACACAGGAGGAGCCCCAGAGTTGGAGGATGCACCAGGGAGCATTTCGGATTTACTGTAACCTATGATGACAGCGGTAAAAAGTTGGTGGACAAAACTGTGACTGTATGCAAGCACTGCACAACACGTGTTACTTATGCTAACGGCAACACTTCCAATATGCTAGCGCATCTGCGGAGACATCACCCCAGTGTGACACTTGACAGCACAAGGAAGAAAGAGTTGGGTAAGAAAAAGCAGCTTCTGCTCCCCGATGCCTTTAATCAGCCACTTGGTGAGAAGTCAGACACGGCAAAAGCCGTAAGTAAAGCAATGGGGGTGTTTATAGCAGAAGATATGCAGCCTTATGCCGTGGCGGAGGATGCAGGATTTCAGCATATGATTAAAGTACTTGAGCCGTGGTATAATATTCCATTCCGCCGTCACTTCAGCAACACAGTAATTCCTGAACTTTATGAAGGGACACAACGACAAATTGTCAAAGAATTGTCTGACACAGCTTACGTGGCTCTTACTACAGATGGATGGACCTCCAGGGCCACTGAAAGTTTTCTAACTGTGACTGCTCATTACATTAATTCGGAGTGAGAGATGAAAAGCGTTGTTTTGCAGACTCACCCGCTTTTTGAAAGCCACACAAGTGAGCATCTTTCTAAAGCACTGACACAAGCAGTAATGGAAACTAGAAAGAGCCAACAGCACAATCCCTGTTACTACCAACAATGCAAGAATTATCATGAATGCAGTCAATGCAACAACTAGACTGGGACCACCGATAGGGTGCTTTTCACATACTGTTAACCTTGCAGCCAAGAATGCAGTCTCATTAAATCAAGTTTCAAGACTCCTTGGGAAGATGAGGAAGGTGGTTAGTTTTTCTCACCGGAGCACAACAGCTTCCCATGTCCTGAAAACTAAGCAGGAGATGCTGGAATTAGCTGTTCACAAACTAATACATGATGTCCCAACTCGTTGGAACACCGTCTATGACATGATGGAGCGTTATGTAGAACAGCAGGCTGCCATCTATTCTGCCCTAATGGACATGGATGTCAAAAAGAATGTCATGGCCATCTTGACTGACAGTGAGGCCAAATTGGCAGACGACCTCATTAAGATTCTCAAACCTCTGAAGAAGGTGACCACCCTCATGAGCACAGAAACATCGCACTCAGTGTCAATGATCATCCCTCTGCAAAAGATGATAATAAAATCCATGACACAAAGTGATGAGGACAGTCCCACCATCAGAGATGCTAAGGCAGCCATCACCAAAGACCTGCAAGACAGATACAGAGACCCTGATCTTCAGAACTATCTTCACAGAGCCACAGCAATGGATCCAAGGTTCATGTCCCTGCCTTGTCTGGAGGAAGCGTCTCGTCAGGAAATCTTCAGCGATATTATCACAGACATTATGGAAAGATAATATAATATAATATATAATAAATATACGAAAGTTAAATTATTTTGTTTGCACTAATTCAAGAGTCAGAGCTTTAAGAGCCATTTTCCTCTTTTTACTTTATGGGATACAATGTTTGTTAGAGATAAATGTATCCTATTTCAGTCAGTTCAGTGATTGCTGTTGTATTTTAGTGATCTAGTGCATTTTCATTGAAGACACAAGAAGACACAATTGTTAATCTTTTGGCCAAATAAATATAGAAATGTGTAAATGCAGCAATATCTTTCCTCTTGCTGTTACAAAATCTCACTTCACTTTAATTTAAGATTGTTGCTATGACGTGCTTAATCCCTAATCAAGCTGCCTCATTATTTCAGTTTTTTGCGTGATTGCATGACATGTCCTTAAGAATATCTGATTAAAAAAAGTAATCTAATTATTAGGCTATAGATCTGATACATGGTATTTTTTAGAGTGTGGAAAAAAAAAACAAAAAACAACCGAACCGAAAACTGTGACCCCAAAACCGTGATATGAATCAAACCGTGGATTTTGTGAACCGTTCCACCCCTACTACGCTCCTCTCCGCTTCATCCAACGCACCCGACCCTCCTCTCCGCTTCATCCAATGCACTCAATCCCCCTCTCTGCTTTGTCCAACACAAAGCACTCACCCCCCCTTTCCACTTTGTCCGACAAGAAACACTCAAGTGGGAACCTCTTTTTCATCTTTTTTGTTTTTTCTAAGTAAAGAACACAGCAAAGCACATGGCCCAGTACCACTGATTGTTTACCTTCAGGGAGTAGTCCAACAGTCTGTTTTGAGCCTTTTTCATGCTTCCTCTTTTAACTCTTGTCAGTGTTCTGTGCCTGGTCCAGGCACTCATCTGCCAGTATTCGCTCTACTACTGATGACACTAATCCTGTCCTCTCTGGACAGGATTAGTGTCATCAGAGAGCTCTAATGATTTGTAATTATTACCCCAGGACTCCACAAATTATATGTTGTCCAGAACAAAGGTAGCCACAGGTGTTTTCTAAAGTACCAGTTGTTTTCAGAACAACTAACTCTAACCATGCTGAAACTTATGGTACGAAAAGGGATCAGCACTGTTTCTTGGACTGTTTTATGGGTGATATACAGGTGCTAATTACAAGGATGGAGAGGCAAGACTCTAGCCAATGTTTTGTATGTATTCTTTTGACCCTTCCTTGACTTATAAACGCTTAATGCAACACCAAAAACCTCAAATAAATTAAAGATAAAAATACTAACCCTGATTTAATAATATGTTATCTTAATAGAACCAAATACTGTACATTTCTCACAATGTGTGCCACCAATAGGCACACTATACGTGATGTCTTTGGCAAAAATAGAATGATGTATCTCTTTATAACCCTCATAGCCTCTCTATCTTTGTAGAAAAGTGACTGAATGACAGTTATTGAATGGTTGTTTGAGCATGATTAGCTCAGCTTTAATCCTTTAATCAGCTATGAGACACAATAAAAACATGATAAGACTGAAGAAATTATGAACTACATTTATTTTTTTGAGAAAATTAAATTAATGGCCTTTTGAAAATGTAGGATACACTCATGACTTGTAATACAAATAGGTGATTAAATTAAACAGCAGGGGTATCACACTGGTAAGCGTAATCGAAACCCATGGACCATCCTCTCTGGACCTGTAAACAAGATGAGACACAATTAATCTATTTGTAGATGTAATGTAACTGGCCTCAGGGATGTGTTAGAAGGCATTCTCCACAACTAGCATCACAACACCAAATGAGGGAATATGTTTTTGAAGAATACTTAAAAAAAGAGCATATTAATAGTTATAAACACTCTCCGAGGTAGAGTGAGAGTGAGAGTGAGCCAAAGAGTAGCAAACATAGTACACTGCAACTACCCAAATTATCTCAGACAGGCTGAATTACATGTTTCTGTACCACAAACTTTGACACACTGCTGTCTCACACATGGAAGGGGCTGGAGATCTATTAATGTTTGCAGTTTTATAAGCAGAAACTCTACTTGCTTAACATCTATGGAAAATCTGCAGTTATTATCAGAATTCTGAATCCACATTCTGCGGGGGCCTGCTCATGAGGTATAACCAAAGCTTTAGTGATAAATACGTCAAATAAGCTTGAATACTGGTCTTGACCATAAAGTCAAGTTTTGGTAAGCGAGCAGTTAGAGTGAGTTTAAGTTTGAGACATTAATTTTTTTTTTTTTTCATTTTAGAATGTCATTAACTAATGTTGCTAAGAAGACCAGTCTCATATTGTTTTTATTTATTGACATATTATTTTCAGGCAATTATAGTCCACTGCCAGTATTGCCTTGGTTGTCCTATGGGTAGAATTGAGTACAGTTGAGCAACTACTTAGCAGAAATGAATATTCAGTATGGATAATGTAATTTTACGAGGAGTACTATTAGAGTATAATTTGCCCTAATGTCCTTACTCATGATGGAGGAAAATCCTCATTGAGTAGCTGACTGAAATGTGTACAGTCATAAATGTGATATATATTTGCATTAATTCTATAAAAATCATTGATCCCTATTCATTATGAATACAGATATTGATGAAGATAATTAAGCTGGTAGAAAAGATACAGACACAAGCGTATTTGCTCATCTCTAGAATTAAGCTTTGTGAAGTGCTTCTTTGGCTGTGTTTCTACAACTTTGCTGCTGGCTTATTGTAGACCAGGATATTGGTTTGTGCTGATATGTGGGCATTTGGAAGGGTTAACATTAAGTCGTTAACTGGCAATTACATTACAGTTTGTCTCAGCAATACAATGTTCACTCCAGCTTGTTATAGGCATTATTGTTCACTTGAAAACTGAACAGGTTTGTGCAACACTGATGTCATACATACAAATCCCAGGTCTGTAACAATTTGTCAGATGTAATGTAGATGTTAACTACAAACAAAAGTCATTACCTTACAACAATGTTATGTCTGGAAAACTTGTATCTTGAAGTAAACATGTATGTGATGCTGTGATTCTACCCTCTGACTGTACTGTACTGAAGTTTTACAGTGCAGAAACAAGTGATAGGGGGTGTAGTTCACCCTGTTACAAGACACTGTACCATCAAAATGATTTTGAAACTATTATTTAAAGCTAAAAAAGTTATATTTTTGATCTTATTTATTCTTACACAGAGGTATCTTTGTCACTTTCTGCCCTTTAAGATGTCAGTCTGGATGAGCCATTGTACAAGGCATTGCTTGTTTTTGCCAACCGTTCAAACAAAAAACATTTGTATGCTTTCGTGGCAGGTGGTTTCAAACTTTTGAACATTCTGCTATGTATAGAAATCTCAGTAGACCCTACATAAAGATGCTGTTTGGCCATCTGTATCCCTTTTTTCTCTGTTTTCTGGACACCTGAGGAAGTTAAGTCCAATGTTTTCTCTGTTCTGCCTCCATTTACTTCTGAACACAAACACATATTTGTCTGCTGAAATGCCAGCCAGCTGCTAATACTGTTTCTCTGGCTTTCACAGTGTTGTGAGTGGGAACCTAAACATTAAAGTTGTGGGTCATAAAATCAAAACACTGAAAAGAAATGTTAAAAAATATTTATAAATGTTATCTATAAAATAATTACTTGCAAAGGTTTGTCACCTTCAAACAAGCCTATTCACATTACACATCATTATTTGACACATTGTTTTACTAGACCATTTTTTAAGTAAAGGTTTAACATTTTAAGAAATGTGGTTATTTCCTTGCAAAGAGTTCAGACAGAAGGTTGACTCACTCTTATATCAGCCAATCATATGTAAGGATCCAGTCAGGTGCTCTAACCTATCAACCTCAAAGTGATCACAACACTCAACCTGCTATAAGTTAATTCCCAAGAATACCCAGCTGCATGAAACCCTGCTAGTAAATCTGGCTACCTTCTACCTACAATTCTAGAAAGAATTTACAGAGAAACATGTTCCTTTACAGTGCATATCTATGTTACAAGTAAGAAATACACTCTCCTTACGTTTACTTTTGGCCTCCTCTGTCTCTTCTGGTTTAACAAATGAACCACCCATAAAAAATTGATGTCTTATAAATGTTAATGAATATCATTGAAGAGCAACAAAAAAACAACTCCCAAATGTCAGGTTTTAAATTATTAAATCGAGTTAGCAGCAGGTGATAGTCATGCAGTATTTAATTATTTTTACCTCATGGCCCAGTTAATTATCTTCTTGTCTGACAAATTCATCCAACACACACTGGTGACTAATGGGGGGGTTGCTCATATACTTTTAAAAAAGTTTAGAAACACAACAGCAACAACAACACATATACATGTAATGGTATAACTCTAAGCTGCATTAAGTCAGTTTGTTATTGCAACACCCTAATACTTGCAATGAGAATGATGTTCCCTGCTTATTTCTTATAGTCTGCTGCTGTTTGCAATAATATACTAGAAGCCTGCTTTTTATACAGAACTGATGATGTCCGGTATATTCTCCCTTATATAAACTCAGTAATAGTACTTTCAGTATAGCACCATTCAAACGCCTATGTAACCCATAATTTATGTGCCTAAACCCTGGATCTATTCTGTGTTTCCTATGCAAAGAGTACTCCTTAATGTGGATGGGTTGTTACTGTAGTGTTGTTCTTGGTCTTGGGAGTGAAAAGAATGGGGAGACACACATTATGTTATGTCTTGGGTTCCCCCTAGACCAGGGGAGTAACACACTATCCAGAAGTTAGAAAACAATTTTACCAGCTGTCTTAATTGAACTCTAATAATTTGTTGCTTTTGTCAAAACCTGTGAGTACTGTAAAGCATGAACTGTAATATAGAAATTACCAGTGTTGTGGGTAACGTGTTACAAAGTAACGCGTTAGAGTACTCTAATTACTTTTTTCGTGCAACGTAACGCGTTAGTTTCGTGCGTCAAGGAATCAGTAACTTCGTTATTTTTTTCAAAAAGTAATCCGTTATTTTAAGAATTTCTCCGGATAAGGAAAGGAAAATCCCGACTGCTGCCTGCTTTTTGTCAGACAGTACTGTGCCACCTGCGGATGTGTCAGCGGAGGCGCAGGGCTGTGCTGCGTCTGTGCCCTGCTGCTGACCTACGTTACCTGTGTGTGTGTGCGTGTGTGTGTTAGTGTTTTCGAACCCCCGGCAAGATGGTAGAGAGGACAGCTTTTGCATCGTGGAAGTACGCACATTATTTTCAACTCGCCAGCGAAAAGGACAAGAACAACAAAACGGTAAAATGCACACTCTGCGTTGGTGAAAAGCTTCGGTCGACCGCAAAAAAAAATTAAAAATAATAAAACGCTATGTGGCATATTGCTGACTGTCTTTCCTGTTATTGTTATCCTGCAGAGTTAATTTGGTTAGATGACTGACGTTATTCATCATTGTCACGACTTCTGGGTGCATTTAAAGGAGGCTGTGTGTGTGTCAGTTAAGTTGCAGCATGTGCGAGGCGCTGCAAACGGCTTTTAATTTTTGGTAACGCGTGAGTACTCTAACGCGTTACTTTTATTCATAGGTAACGCTGTAACGTAACTGATTACTTTTAATTGATGGTAACGTTGTAACCTAATTAACTACTTTCCAAAGTAACGATACCCAACACTGGAAATTACCTGGGAACAATCACTCTAATTGCAGTTTCATTCAGGCAGACTGGATAAGTACTCAGCTGACTCAGCCCACCAGGCGTTAACGAAGGATGTGGCCGAAGCACTTGGTTTTCCTCCTGCCGAGGTATCACTCCTGAAAATTGGTAATTTCCTTCAGAAATCTGAAACATTTACAAACAACAACAACAAAAAAAATGTTGTGACTGAACTGGCCAGCACTCGGTAGGAGTTTGCAACGAGTGACAAAGGTTTAAAGTTGCACTTTTCTTTGCTGTTAGCAGTTACAAAAAAAAAAAAAAAAAAAAAGGTTAGGGATAGGGTGAGGTTAGGTTTAGGTAAGGTTAGGGATCATTGCTCTGTGTAACTGTGAAATACATAACGGAGAAAATCATCAGGTACAGAAAATGCTCATTTCAATACATATGTACTTACAGAGGATATGGCATATTGTTTATCACCATACACCATGACTCCATTCAAACCAGTACGGTTGGTCTCGCACTGGATCTAGGAAAAGTATGTAAGATAAAGTAAAATAAAAATACAATTTTACAGTGAATATAAGAAAATTCACTGGTTAAATATTAAGTCTGCAATGTCAAAAATGTTTATACAGATTTAAATGCAGTGCAACTATACAACTGACATGCTGCTGTACTACATGAAGGTCATTAAAAAGAGATAATTACACTCACTGGAGGCAATAGATCCTCTTGATGTATGACTCGAACCTGAGTTTGAAACAGCAGGACAATGTTATGTTTTTTGTTTTACATCAACACTTGCCCTCTTAAAGTCTGCTGAACTCAACGATGGACCCATTTTTCCACAAAAACTCAACTGTACATAGTGTGGATGAATGAGTTCTCTCCATTTTAAGACAACCAAATGTTTAACGGTAACAGGTAACTCAAGCCCCACAAGCCAGAAGCTTTCATATAATATTGCCTTATGAGCTCTTAACTCCCGTCCTCCATGTTACAATCAAGCTTGAGAATGGACATTGTATTGCCCGAATATGCAAAATAAACACACTCCCCTCATTAATTATTAACTGAATTAAGGAAATGAAAATCTAGTTCCTTGATCCAAGAGCTGACATAAAAAAAGGACAGGTATTGTTAGAGAGTTATCGGCACTGAGCAATACTTCCTACACTTGCTAGCAGGCTAACCGGTTAGTTGACGAACCTGGAGTCATCACTATTGCATCAGGAAGTACAGGTACGGACAAACATGGGTGTTAACAATTGAATAACAGCATTGACCTTACCATTACACTGGTTATAATCAAACTTTCAGCTCACTGCAGATCAAATGCCTTTCAGGCTTTCCCGTTTAGCTTTCACTGCTAATGACGCTAACACACTATAAGGAAGTGATGGCAGGAATGGCGAGCCTTCTCGCATACAACATGAGAGTAAGAACAGTCTTGTGCCACGTGACCAACGAACTCAACCACCAACAGTTTTGTTGTTTTATGTATTTTTTTTAATTCCTCACTCTAAATTTAATTTCAAACACAGGTTTAGCCCTAAGCCTAACCCTAACCCTCAGGCAAAGAATCACTGTAATCGTCAACATTGTTTTTTGCCAATACCAATTAAGTGTACGACACTAGATGTAATTCATGTTAGTTTTAGTTAAGGCTAACGCTGACTGTGATTTATTAGAGGGAGTTTATGTAGCAACATAATAATCATTTCTGCTCAAATTCTTTGAGAACCTCTTGAAAAGCAGAGCCTTTTCTACCAAACTATAATGTGGGAAAAAAAGGCTCCTCTTAAAAAATAAAACCCATCTAATGTACATCAGTAAAGACTTTCAGCTTACCTGGGATGTTTGGTTTTATCTCTTGGAAAATGCATCCCGTTCTCTTGTTTCAAAGCGACTGGAAGTACATGGCTGTGTAAAAAGGACGTCCCCAACATGTTTTGCTGAATCTTCTTGTTAGTTCCTTCCACAGAAAAACATAAATGCAAAGACTCCATTGCTTGAACAAGGTCCTGATTGTCTGTGATCCCTACATTAATCAAAGAGGGAAAACCTCAGCTGTTGAGTACAGATGTAGTAGACTGAAAAGTGTCAATGCTCATTTGTGACAATAAATGTGTCCCATTATTATCACTGAGGTGGTCTTCACAACAATACTGGCAGTAGCTGTGATCATTGTCATCTTTCAACTTTTGTACAATCAAGTCAAATCTGTACTCTCAGTTTTGTTGCAGAGTCTCAATCTGGTCTCTTTGGCCCAGTGGTATCTACTTAGTACGTCCTTTGGTGCATTGTCCGCATTCAAGATGATTTCATAGAAGATGCAATCATGTCCTGAGTTGTTGACCTTCAAGCCACCCACAGCAGTCCCAGACACACGTGAAAGAATTGTAGTATCTCCATTTGTAGTCCGATTTGGTCCCATGTCTGTAAGATAATGAAGAAAATGGCAATTAATTTATTTGAAAAATGTGGTTAACCTGCTTTAAAATCCTTAAACTTTTCTCAAGCTGAACTTGATGGTCTGTGCCTGATTAACACTGACTCGTAAAATCTACATGTATTCAGTACATTTTTTTTATATTGCTCACGACTGTGAGGACATGCCTTTAAATCCTTTAAAGATCGTTACACCCTACAAGTCATCACTTGCCATGCCAGGCGAATTCACATGCAGCTCCCTATCAACTGAATTCTCTCTGATGCCAACTATGTTGGATGTGAACCTGGCTCCATTCATTAAAGTCAGTTTAAGTTGTTCACTTTTTCATACACTGTCTGCACAAATTCTCCACTGCAGCAGCAACTTTGTAGAACTGTATAGTGTCAATGCAGGGGATATATGTGAGAATACAGTTTCAGTTTAACCTCAGTGTAACACAGCATTATTTACTATTATTTATCCTGTCTATTCTCAGGGACAATGCATATTAATGGGCATTACTTTAATTCGGCCATAATTAGCCAAAAAGATACTTTTATAATGTAGCATCAAAATACATGGAAGACAACAGCCAATCAAACTCGAGGGTAAAATCTCAATGCTATTAAATTCTAATCAACCTGAACTCTCAACTATTCAGAGGAGATGAATTGTTTACTTCTATGTATCCCTTTTTTTCTAAAATAAACAATAAAAACAAATAGAAAACACTCACTAAAATTTCCCTGCAAATACTTAAACATATAATTGATATATAGCCTCTTTAAAATGTAAATGATTTACCTCAGAGAGAATTCCTACTGACATGGTACTGACTGGTCAGTGTCTGTCTGAAGATCTTGTCTTTTGATTGTCAGGTGTGGCACACTCATGCAGAACAGGTTTCCTACACACAGGTTCCTGCATCATCGTCACCAGGTGGGTTGAACCGGTTAAACCACTAACCAACTAAGAGAAAGTTCAGTTTACTTTCAAGTTTATTGTGGCAGAGCTCCCCGACAGCAATCCCCACTGGGTTCTACCTGTCCCAGACCTGGCAACCTTCTCCTCCTGGTGGTGCAAAGCTCCTATGCTTGCAGTATAAACAACACTAACACTCCCTTAGTGCTCCAGGCTTCCAGTACGGACTGCTAGCTGCACTGCCAACCGAGCTAACTTGCTAAAAGTAGCTCCAATTAAAAGCAGTTAGCAGTTACTCTGTTGATAGGCTGCCTATACACCTTTAAGAGCCCCCTCAAAAAGCAAATCTGTTTGTGGTTGGAATTTGTTTTTAAACTCTTACTTTATATATCTTGTCATATCCAAATCTTTCTATCTTGTTCATAACTGTCACATTCATAGTGGCTGATCATTCTGCTCTATAAGTTTTCTCACAGTCTCTCACACATCCACACCTATGACACATGGCATGTTGTTGAACCTGAAACTACCAAACTGCCATGGCACACACAATCTGTGCACAAACTTGTCTGCTGGATATCAGCTGCCAAAGCACACATCCAGCAGACAAAGGGCATCATTAGAATTTTGGACTCTTGTTTCTGGCCATCTAATGAATATAAGTGCTCTCCTATTAGCTGTGGTTTGAAAACAATTACCTCCAGAGTGAAATGTCTAGCTCTTAAACTGATAATGATCCACTATGTTCAACAGCTAGTTGATAAATTGAACTGTCTGCTGTTGATGGGAATAGTGTACAGTGTTACAACTGTGTGCTGCAACTGAAAACAATGCTGAATGGTGACACTGAAAACAGTGAAGTTGAAGTTGTATATCAACTGTCTGTTGATGAAATAGATTTAGTCCTCTGCAGTGGCGTGTACAGACTTTTTGAAGGGCAGGGGCGAAAATACAGAGCGTTCTCGCCACTGAAGAGGGCACTTTTTTTTGCTTACTGTGAACCTGAACAAAATTTGCCTGAAGATTTTGAATACTGACATCACTCTCTCCTGCCTTATTTGCAAGACCCAGGGGTGAAGCTTTATCAGACAAGGTTAGTCTACAACAAATGTACAGCAATAATAATAATAAAAAAAAACACTTATTATTTTATAATAGTGAAAAGCCACACAGAAAGCCAAACTAGCTGCATGAAACAAATATTTTACTTCCTTTAAGTTGACAGAAGACAGAGGTCAAATCTTTCATATTGTTCTCCACTTCACCACATAAAACGAACCTAATGTTGGGTAGGTCACAGCACAGGAGGGGGAATAGAAAGTCAAGTGGCAGTTGAATTGTTTTTCAAGCCTCCCTTAACATATAATTACTGTAAGGCTAACCTTATAATTCTTTCCTGTACTTTGGTTCATGACCTGCAAAATACATGTATTTTGTGCCTTGTGGCAAATACTAGTATCATGACATGCTAAACTAAGATGTTGAATATGTTTAACATTACACCTGGTGTCACAGTACACAAAGGATCCAAATGCAAATGCAGGTAATATAACAAAAAGTTAGCTTCAATGGACTGACATTTAAAGTATGAAATCCAAAATCCAATGTCCAAAAACCAAATAGTGCGTAACAAAATACAGGGGACGTCCAAGAAAGAAACCAAAGAAAAACATAAAACTGCAGACAAACCACACTGAAAAAGAAAATAGTTGGACCAACTTAATTGAATTGTTTCAATTGGTAACACCTAAATGAATAAAGTTCTTTGAAATTAAGTTAATAAGGTTGATGAACACAATTGATTAAATCACATGTATGTTACGTTTGAGTCTTTGTGAACCCAAAATGCAGAGAACGGAGACAGAGCTTGAGAATTGAAAAAGGTTTATTTTTGTGGCGATGCTGAGGTGGTAGGCAGATGCGAGGTCCAGACTGATAGGGACGTGCAGGCGGGCGGTCTGTGGTTCGGTCGGCCAGCAGGCAGGCAGTCAGGCCGGCAGGCAACGAAGCAGAGCGGTGACAAGGTTTTCTGCAGGTTGAATCAGACAGGACGAGGGTTAGCTTCAAAGGCAAAAACACCGGACCTGTAATCGTTGCACTTACAAACAAGACTTATGGCTCAATGTGATCACCGTGTGTTAAGGAATAATCTGGCACTTGAGCTGTGGGGAGGGAGAAAGAAGGCGGACAGGAGAAACATAGGAAAACAGACAACACATAATCTGGCTGTCACAGCAGCACCGTGACAATGCATTTAATAATTTCATTGTTCTCAACGTTTTGCATTAATCCAAATTAAAATTAAGGCAAGTCAATTTAAATATTTCAGTTTTTCCAACTGAATAATTTGCATAACCCAAAAGTAAAATACTGCTACTTTCTAACCTAATATTATGGTTTCATGAAAATTACTTTTTGTAGTAATCTTAAAATTAAATGTTAGCTTATTTAATATAACTAAAATTACAATTTTAAGTTGGCTGAAAATATGAAAAAAATCAACCTGATGTTTTATTATACTTTATTGTATAATAAAAGTTATTATTTTTTATTAAATGTTAAGAACCATTAACTTTATGGCCACCAACACAGCTTTTGGGGCCATCACATTACTCATGTCCTCTTTTAAAACACATATGCACAAAATGCATAAGTAACTGTTAGTAGGACCACAAAGTTATTTCGTCAGCAAAGTCCAAAATAGTGCAACAAAGTATTATACAAATATGCCTAACAATCCCAACACATACAATGTTAACACAACTATGAAAAAGTGCCAAGAGTATACAGAAACCTTTTTAACCAGCTATAGCCAATGAATATTATGCATCTGAACAGTATAACTGAACAATGGGGATAAAATGTTTGTTGTGAAACTGAAAACATCAAAACTGAAATGCAACCTCTCTCTACAAATGGAAGGAAATATGTCTAGAGAAAACAACAAACTTCCTTCTGCCAAACCTGTAACAAAATCTGTGTAAAAGCACAATATGGCACTAGGCCATTTGTTGTTCCAGAGGAGGAATATATTGTAGTGTGTTGTTACTACTTGAGCTTTGAAATTTGTTATGCAGATTCTGGACTTTGGGGGACATCTTGTGCTGATCACGCTGAATGGCTATTTTTTTGAGCACTTCAAAAGTGAAGTGCAGGGGTTTTGGGTAAACTAGGTTGAGTGCATAAATCAGGGCACATGCTGAGGCAACCAAAGTCAGTTCATGAAACACTTCCAAGCCCCGATAAGGGCTACTGGCTTAGCTATTGGCTAAGTTATTGGAGGTTGACTCGCAGCACTTCAATACGTGTGTGTTTTTTTCCGCTTGGCAAGCTGATCGGACGTGACATGGGGGTGTGGCAGCATCGACGATTCCATTTTTTAATTCGAAGTTCGAGATTGTGACTTAATTTCAGTTGATTTCAGTTTAAAATCGAAATTGTGACACCCTTAGTTAAAACTTATAACATATTCCTTGATCAGGTCATCTGCATCTTCTCCCAGGAACATAGTGAGGGCTTTAAGCAAACATGCCCTCTGTAGATTAATGTCCACAGTCTAGAACAACATACATTGATTAATTTTATTGTTATAAATCTCATAAGACAGACACCCTTACTCTTACAGCTTATGTACATTTACCTACTTACTGCACAAGACTGTGAACATGAACATATTCAACTCAAACATACTGAACAACACACATGACATTCTTGGTACTTAATTCCATGCTGGGTAGACCAATTTTTTAGCATGTTACATGATATTACAGCATTGCACTGATTATATACTCCTCTGTGCTTCCCCCCTCTTTACCGCACCTGACCTCCTTCCTACTCTCTCTACTCACCTGCTCCTCATCCCCTCATCAGTGTGTTTCTGTATTTAAGTCTTTGTTTCCCCTTCACTGCTTCTGTTTCTGCTTCTGTCTACGTCTGCCTGGTGTTATTGTGCGTGATGTCTCCTTCAAGTTGAATGAATGGACCAAAAATGGACCCAGCAGACTACAGCAAACAGCTTTTGGACAATGGGAAAAATTGTGGGGGGAAACTTGATGGCAAGATGGACATGAGGGAGATGCTACAGGCTATTTCAGAGTTTGACAGGAACCTGTTTGAAAAGCCTTGGTTCAGGGCAGTTCCATGCGCCGTGGAGTCCTTTGCTGAAGTTGCTGACCTCAGAAGGGCCGTGCTTAGCAAATTAAACAGGGAACCCGCCTTGCCTACAAAATGCCCCCATGACGTTCCCAACCATGTTCTGGCTCCTTGTTCAGTTGCTCCTCGCCGCAGCCCAGGGCTTCATCTTCACTGCAGTGCAGCACATCAGAACCATGCCTGCCCAGAGCCCCAGCTCCAGTGGCGACTCCGCCTTAAACCGGCACTCCTCCTTGAACCGGCACCTTATCGTGGTGGAGGGGTTTGAGTACCCGAATGATCCTAGGAGCTATGTTGTCCGGGGCTTGATGCCCCTGGTAGGGTCTCCCAAGGCAAACAGGTTCTAGGTGACGGGTCAGACTAAGATCGGCTCAAAACCCCCAATGACAGACAGAAAATCGAGGAAGCGTACGTCGCCCGGATTGGCATTACCGGGACCCCACCATGGAGCCAGGCCTGGGGTTGGGGCTCGCAGGCGAGCGCCTGGTGGCCGGGTCTTTGCCCACGGGACCCGGCCGGGCCCAGCCCGAAGGAGCGACGTGGGCCCGCCCTCCGGTGAGCTCACCACTCGCCGGAGGGTTCAGAAGGGGCTGGTGCACTGGGATTTGGGTGGCAGTCGTGGGCGGGGGCCCCGGCGACCCAATCCCCGGACAGTGACTCTAGCCATGGGGACATGGAATGTCACCTCGCTGGGGGGGAAAGAGCCTGAGCTGGTGCGGGAGGTTGAGCGGTACCGGCTAGAAATAGTCGGGCTCACCTCCACGCACAGTCTGGGCTCTGGAACCCAACTCCTTGAGAGAGGCTGGACTCTCTTCTACTCTGGAGTTGCCAGCGGTGAGAGGCGGCGAGCTGGTGTGGGCTTGCTTATAGCTCCCCAGCTCAGCCGCCATGTGTTGGAGAACAACCGGGGACTCCGTTGTTTTACTGGGGGACTTCAACGCTCACGTGGGCAGCGACAGTGTTACCTGGAGGGACGTGATTGGGAGGAACGGCCTCCCTGATCTGAACCCGAGTGGTGTTTTGTTACTGGACTTCTGTGCTAGTCACAGTTTGTCCATAACAAACACCTTGTTCAAGCATAAGGGTGTCCATATGTGCACGTGGCACCAGGACACCCTAGGCCGGAGGTCAATGATCGACTTTGTGGTCGTGTCATCTGACCTCCGGCCATATGTCTTGGACACTCGGGTGAAGAGAGGGGCTGAGCTGTCAACTGATCACCACCTGGTGGTGAATTGGACCCGTTGGCAGGGGAGGAAGCTGGATAGACCTGGCAGACCCAAACGTATTGTGAGGGTCTGCTGGGAACGTCTGGCGGAACCCTCTGTCAGGGAGGTCTTCAACTCCCACCTCCGGGAGAGCTTTAACCAGATCCCGAGGGAGGATGGGGACATTGAGTCCGAATGGACCACGTTCTCCGCTTCCATTGTTGACGCGGCTGTCCGGAGCTGTGGCCGTAAGGTCTCCGGTGCCTGTCGTGGCGGCAATCCCCGAACCCGGTGGTGGACCCCGGATGTAAGGGATGCTGTCAAGCTGAAGAAGGAGTCCTATCGAGCCTGGTTGGCCCGGGGGTCTCCTGAGGCAGCTGACAGGTACCGGCAGGCAAAGCGAGCGGCAGCACGGGCAGTCGCAGAAGCAAAAACTCAGGTCTGGGAAAAGTTCAGGGAGGCCATGGAGGAGGACTATCGGTCGGCCTCGAAGAAATTCTGGCAAACCATCTGGCGCCTCAGGAGGGGGAAGCAGTCCCCCACCAACACTGTTTACAGTGGAGGTGGCCATATGTCTTGGACACTCGGGTGAAGAGAGGGGCTGAGCTGTCAACTGATCACCACCTGGTGGTGAATTGGACCCGTTGGCAGGGGAGGAAGCTGGATAGACCTGGCAACTGGAACTTTGGGTCATGACCGAAAGAATAAGATCCCGGATACAAGCGGCCGAAATGAGTTTCCTCCGCAGGGTGGCGGGGCGCTCCCTTAGAGATAGGGTGAGGAGCTCTGTCACCCGGGAGGAGCTCGGAGTAGAGCCGCTGCTCCTCCACATCGAGAGGAGCCAGCTGAGGTGGCTCGGGCATCTGTTTCGGATGCCTCCGGGACGCCTCCCTCGGGAGGTGTTCTTGGCATGTCCCACCGGGAGGAGACCCCTAGGAAGACCCAGGACACGCTGGTGTGACTATGTCACCCAGCTGGCCTGGGAACGCCTTAGGATCCTCCCGGAAGAGCTGGAGGCAGTGTCCGGGGAGAGGGAAGTCTGGGTGTCCCTGCTCAGGCAGCTGCCCCCGCGACCCAGCCCCGGATAAGCGGAAGAAAATGGATGGATGGATGGATGACAACTGTTCCTGCTCTTACATCAGCGGCCCGGTCGACACCTGCCAGTGGTTCTCAGTCGGCGGTCCAGACTGCGCCTATTCCTGTTCCTCGGTCAGAGGCCCGACCGACACCGGTTCCTTTTCCTCAGTCGGAGGCCCGGCCGAGGAACAGGTTGCTGCCAGCCGTTCTCTGTCGGCTGCCAAGCCGCCAGCCGCCAGCGGCTCTCCGTCGACTTCCAGGCCGACACCTCCCAGGGTTCCTCCGGCGGCTCTCAGGTCGCTGACTCCTTGTGATCTTCCGTCAGCTCCCAGGTGGACACCTTCCGGCGAACCTCCGTCGGTGGCCCTGCCAAGGCTCAGGAGGGTTTCCCAGCCAGTGTCCCGGCCTCCAGAGGGTCTCAGCCTTCATCTTCGCTGCCAGATTCCTATGGGTCCCAGCCCACACCTCCAGACTCTCGAGAGCTTTTGTCTTCGCTGGCCTCCAGGGGGTCCCAGCCCATGCCGCATCCGCCGGCTTCCAGTGGGCCCCAGCCTTCGTCTTCGTCGCTGGCTTCCAGTGGGTTGTTTATCAATTTGTTTCTGTATATTTTGAAGTGTTACAAAATTGTAGTACAATTTTTGCAAAACTATTAGTACTGTACATTTAAAGTTGTTGTTGTTACAGCTCAAGTTGAAACAGGCTTGTAAACAATCACCTGCATTTCACCTTTACTGTAACTATTGAAATTACTTTTATTTTGTATTAATAATATTATTTTCACTTCGACACACCATCCTGTAAGTTAGTCACATTTCAGCCTGGTCTGTAGCACTCCATTCTATTCTAGGAGTGCAACTTACCTTAGGTATTCCAAATGAGTTGTGTCCTGGCCTTAAGTAACCACTGTCAGTCATGAAAAAAAATATAAGAAAATTAGAAATCCATTGATATTAAGGAAAAGGACATTTTCATTCCAGTGTTAAGTTTGATTTGTGTATGGTTAAGGAGTATAAACATGTAACTGTCGCTGCTCATTACCCCACCTGGTAACTGATTTAGGACAGGAGTCTGCAGCAGCAGACACAAACTAGCACAGGTGTTTAACAGTTTGGTAAAGTTGGAAATATATTCACAGATTTGGACTTCCCGGATAAATTACTCATAGGCGAAACATTGTTAAAACCCCAGCGATGACTCTTTCCTACCGTAGTAAGGTAGACAACGAGCTACAACTGTATTTTCATCAAAACGAGCGGTCCTCCAGGCTGGGCAAAGGACATTGGTCAGCCATCCGTGAGACGAGGGTGCAGGGACCGTCTACAAAATTGTAAGAACATGTCCTGTCTTTATGCATCTTTATTTAGAGGCCTGTTTTTACTGATGATTCAACTCTCCTCTACTTTCCTGCTTCCCCATCAGGAGGGTCTAGAAGGCCCGCCTTTTTCATCTTTGACCCGGCAAGAAGATGACACTTTTTGGTATAGCTATAAAACTGTCTGCAGGAAGAGCCTGTCTGCTTGACTCACAAATGGAGGCACCATTCGCCACCGTCCCCCCCCCCCGATGCTCTCAACCTTTGCTTTTCTCAGGCCGCTCGACACTCGATACCCAGGTTCAGGATGTAAGCATCTGGACTTGGGGAACAACTGTTTTTCTGGAAAGAATTGTTGATAATTGAGTGCCTTGTTGATTGTAAGTTAGGAACAGATGGTCACTGGATAGTGTTGTTTCGCTTTTGATATGACAGTCGCTCCTTCCAGAGATAAACACCCGGGAATCAACATCTGGTATTCGCTTTTGTCTTGTTCTGTTTAAAAGCTGTTTGCCTTCCCAAACCACAGCAGAAGCCAGTAAGACCTTATTTCAAGTTAATCCTGGATGAGTGTTAACTCATAAGAACCCGCCGTGACATAGGTGTCACACGTCCTTTAAATGTTATGGAAAATTCTATGAGCAGCTTTATTTTAACTCATGAAGTCCCAGAGTGACACATGCTAAACATCTTGGTAGGTCATGTGACAGGTCATGTGATTTAGTCTTCCCATAACAACATTTCCAAGATGTCTGTGTGCCAGGTTACCATTAGCGGCAGAGCTAGCTAAATTTAAATAGCTTGTTTTGGGTTGCCAGAGGTAAGATTCAAACAATTTAAGAATTGTAATGCAAACATAACAATGCCTTTATTACATTTAACCTGTTGTGAACACTTGTCATGAACAAGGTGACATAAAAAAAAGTCAGGTAAATATTGTTGTGACGTATATGTCACATCAGACCTTTAACCTTAAAATTGTCATGGAAAACCTACTGTGACATATGTCACAATAAGAAAAATATATTATGATCTGCTCAGTTAACTTAACTTGCTCAATGATATTTTGTTTATATATTTTATATTGCTCATTTTAAAGCATATTAAAACAAATCACATTAAATGAATCCAATTATTAATGAAATATGTAAGGAAACATTTTTTACCCATCAGTAAATAAAATAAACAAACCCTATATATTTTTTTCCATCCTATATTATTTGAAAATGTGATTAAAATACATAAATAACATAAATAAAAAAAAATAAAAAATTGAAAAATGTCATTTAATTGTATCTGCAGTATGGATAATAATCAATACAGTGTTCAGGATGCATTGGCAGTCATCCATGTAGACGACAGTGAGGGATGTGAAAGTAGCTCAGATGACGACCTTGAAGACCCTGATTACACTCCCAAAGACATGGAGAATGACGAGTCAAGTGAGTTTAATGATTCAGACTGCAGTGAATCAGGTGATTTAGATGAAGTAGCTCAACCAAAGATAAACCCTGGACAGCAAAATACAACTACCGAGGACAGTGGCACATCTCCACCACCACCTCCCAAAAGAGTTTGTGTTGGAGTTCCAGGTGATGTTCACATGTACCAGGTTGCACACTGGCCTGTGAAATGCGACAAGCATGGCCATTGAACATTCTGCAAAATCAATGCAACCACCACGCTTTGTGAGAAATTCGACGTGCATCTTTGCTTCACTCAGAAAAGTAATTGTTTCAAATTTCTCCATTTGACCTAGGCGTAACTGCCACACATGTTGATAACAATGGTTCAAACATGGTCCTGAGAATACAAAAGTTTTTTTTTAAATTACACTTTTTTGTGTTTACAAGTTTACAAGTCTGTTGCTCAGTTTTCTACAGCTACAGTAACGTATTACGACCTCCAATATAAGGTAATTCTTTATTTTTATTCAATTTGCAGACTTTTGCAAATGTATTCATTTTTGAGTTGGAAAACAAATATGAAAAGATGTTGTTGTTACATCTAAGAGGTAAAGTTATAATCTTTGCTACCAAACAGAAAAACATGACCAGAAAAACACTGTTCCTCAGTTTTCTACAGTTACAGTGGCTTGTTGAGAAGATGTCCAATATGAAGAGGCAGTCCTTTTTTAATTCAGTTTGCAAACTCTTGTATCATGAAATAAATCAAAATTGTGCTGTTAAAGATTTTGTTGTTAAACCTAACAGGTAAAATGATAATATTGTGGAAACGCAAATCACGAGACAAAGCTTTGTTTTAGAACCAAAAAAGACAATGGATGATTTATTTACTATTAACACCCACTGACAGATATTTGATACTAGGGAGTGTTATTTTGAGAAAAAATGTCAGAAATGTGTTCTATATGGTCTATTTAGTCTGTTTTATGTCCTCCATAATTTTCATTGATGGAGAAATTATCCAGGTTCTTAACGCCCAACGTGACATATATGTAACATTTCAGATCTCTGACAGTGGTGGGTGGCATTTTGAAAAAAATGTCAGAAATGTGTTCAATGTGGTCTATTTAGTCTGTTTTATGCCCCCCATAATTTTCCTTTAAGGAGCAATGTGTCCGGGTCCTACTGGAATTTCATCTTATCCAAAATAACATATTCTTAACCAGCAGGAGAATGTCGCAAATTTGATGTTTTCCCCATTCTTCTAGCATAAAATTAACCCAAATTACAGATTCTGGTTTAATATGTCTGAATGTTTGGTGGAACCACAGTGCCACCATTTGGTAAGTTCTGGTATAGTTGGAAGAGGACTTTCGAAACAGATTTTACATTTATGTCTATGATATGCAATTATATACCTCTGACATATTTTTGTACCAAGGATTAAGCTAGCGCTATATGAAACTTGTTTAAGTCATCAGTGCTGCTGTGCATATGGATGTATGCTTGTGATGTATTTCAACAAGTTTTACTGTTTGTTTTTTTTTAGTAAGTGATTTTGGTTGTGTCATGGTATATCATGGTGGATTTCTGTGAACGGCAAATCGTGATCTCAAAACTTTAAAGACGATAAGAATAGTTTAATAAGTTCCGTGAGATAAACTGTGATATCGCCAGAGGAAGTGACACGGTCAGCCCGCCCTTCAGTTCCACCTTCAGACTGAAAGATAAAAGAGGAGACTCCGTTCTCTCTCTTCTCTTCTGCTTAACTTTTTGAAACTTTTAAACTTTGTTTCTACTTTTAATTTCCGTACTTTGCTTAACTTCTTTTTTGCGACCAAGACGTGGATTTCAACCGCATGTTGAATTTTTCTTCAAATTATAGCTTGCAGTTTTGAGGTACCCTTTTTAGTACCTTTATTTTGAAAAAGCATCGTTGCCGACTCAGAAGAAGAGAACTTAATCTAATTCTTGTATTTAGTGACGATGGAAGACTCACCCGTCCAGCGTTTCATCCTCCAGTTATTTTTAGACAAGAAGTTAAATTAGTTCATAATCGAAGCTGAAGAACCACCGCTCAATCTTGATTAAGACACTGATCATCATTCGGAAGCCGGTGCAGTAGTTGACTGCGGAAGAAGCCATGTCAACGTTTCCAGCTGAGCAGACATTTTTATTCAGCCACGACCGGTTGTCCCCCGCGCACTCACGCAAAAACCCCGCTGGGCCTGTAAACCGAGAGTTTCATCATCCTCCGGCTATTGGATCGGCGCTGCGCACCCACAGACAAGCCAAGAAGATCAGATGAACCAAATCCGTGGACTCGTGACGAGTCTATTAAAAATAGCTGAGACTGATTTGTATCAGTATCCCACAACAGAGAATATTAGCATAAAATATTAGTCTCAAATTTCAGCTTAACTGTCTATACACCACTGAGGCTGAATTTGCACTTCTTAGAACACAAGCCAAATTTTATGAAGATGGAGAGAGAGCCTCTAAACTACTAGCATCAAGACTCAAAAAAGTTAAAACCCGCAATATATTTACTGCGGTGAAAGATAAATTTGCCAACCAAGAGTCCTATAGGGGTGTGACAGACAGATTTAGTCTGAGCAAGTCCACCCTGATGAGTCATATTCATAGTGTTTGCACACTTGTTAATGCAAATCTGGGTCATCACATCCACTGGCCTGTGGGGGAAGCCCTGGACATTTCAGAGCTGGGCTTTGTCAGAGCGGGTTTCCACATCAGTGTGTGCAGTAGATGGGTGTCATATACCAATCCGGAAGCCTCATGTCCAAAACCCAATAGCATACTTAAACAGAAAACACTTCTATTCTGTCATACTTACCGGTTTCTGCACCAGCTACAGGTGGTTCTGCCACATTACCGTGGGCCACCCTGGCAGCTGGCACAATACTAGGGCCTTCCGCCTTACTTCAGTAGCCCAAGCACTTCCCAGGCAGATCCCCAATCCCTCGTCCCTGCAGGGATGCACATAATTGGAGATTCTGCCTATCCTCTCTTGCCTCAGCTCCTAAAGCCCTACAGGGACAATGGGCACTTGACAGCTAGGCAGGGGAATTTCAATAGGAAACTAAATACTGCCCGTGTTGTCATCGAGCATGCTTTTGGAATTCTCAAGGGCAAATTTCGCCGGCTGCAGTATTTGCAGATGGGCAGCATAGAGCGTATTAGCTCAGCTGTCTCTGCATGCTGCATTCTGTATAACATTTGCCTTGACCCACGGGACCACATTGAAAATCCTCCTGAACTGGACATCGATCAGGACACCCATGCACGACAACCTAACAATCAACAAGCATGTGATAACCGTGATGCCATCTGCAATGACTTATAACATCACCACCATCTGCCTCGAGACTGTGGTGCCCCGCCAAGTCTCAGAAAATACTGTGGGAAACACTGCGTACCTTGGTTATACTGAAATACAAAATCTATCTTCTAAATTAGGCTGTGTTGCAGCACAAGGTGATTAAGCTACTGTTAAGTGGACTTAGACACAGACACAAGGATACCAGATTTGGGCTTCAACAGGATCTATGTACATAGTAATAACAGTGTTTTTCAAGACTCCTGCTGTGCCTCCACGTGGCAGCTCACGGAAACTGGGACTAAACCAGGCCAAATCAGCAGGGGATCTCGGAGCAACAGTGGTCCCTAGAGGTACAGTCCTATTGTCTTAGACGCTGACTAACCAACCAATACACAAGTCAGGGTTCCCACTTCTCCGGGACTTTCAATTCAGTTCAGTGGTGGACAAAGTGAGGGAATATCATGGAACTTTGGAAAGAGAATAGTTGTCCCCAAAATGTGGCATTCATTTCCATGCTTCCTTCTTGGTCATTAACAGATTCTCATGCCTTGCTTGAGTTGAGGTTTTGCACTGAAAAACACATGAACTTGAAAATGGAAATTATAAATTGATTGGTTTTAACTAACAACATTTAGAGTAAAAGTCATGGAAATGTTGCTTTTTAGTCAGGGCAAGCCATGGAAAAATCAATTACAGTAGGAATCCTGTGTTCATGCATAATATTGCAAAACAAATGGCCATTCTACATACATAGTAAGGCTTTATTCTTTTGACACATGTTTTAAGGCATCTGACATACTTTTTTGCGTTTCAGCAATATCTTTCAGTGTCTCTGACATCTCAGTGAGTCTTGAGAGAACTTTGTTTTCAAATCTCCTCTCTTACAGCCTTCTCCAGCTCTCCAGATCTGGACACACCAGCAACTCAAGAGCCGCTGTCCTCCTCTCTGCATGACCTGCATAAGTGTTGAGGAGCGACTCTTGAGTCGCTGGCCTTGGTCTGGTGGAGGAGGCTGAAGCAGCTGAAGGCGGAGGAGCTGGGGCTGGCATCTGTGCAGGTGTGTGCCTTGTTGGCTGGATGGCCTCTGGCTGGAACCTGCATGCAGCGCAGTGGAGACCACCGTGCCGTCTGGGACACTGCCCACCCCAGAGGAACCAAACAGGTCCTCCATTTCCTGTGGACATACAAAAGACATGTAATTTCATCAAAGCGCCAATTGTCCATATTTTACTTTTGCTTTTGTAAGCATTTTGGTTTAGGCCAAAAAAGTAATAGAAATGTAGGCTATACAATCATCACTACCAGGAAAGACGAGACAAATACATTCTTCTCACATTAAAGTACTCCCAGCTGACCCTGGCCTCTGTTGATCGGCCGCGATCTTTAGCCCGCTTGTATGTTACATGTTACAAGCATGTTTCCTATTTTTTTTTAATGTTTTCTTGGGAGATGTAGTATCCTCTGGCTTTCATGCCCTCATAGATTTGCTGGTAATAATGCTGTTTATTTGAGCAATACAGATTGTGATATTTCCTTTGGAGAGACAGCAAAAGGAGGCTGGCTTTGTGTTTCAGATCTGTGAATGTGAGTACAGAGAGATTAGTCATGTTTGTGCTTGCATTTAAATGTACTTTCTCTATGTTCAACTTCTATAGTATACCTGGTGGGAAATCCTGAAACAACTGGAAGCTTGGACCTGTTTGGGGAACAGGAGTAGGCCATTTAACAGTCGTTTGGGCTGCTGAGCTTGGACCTGCCGAGCTTGGACCTGCAGAGGGCTGCTGAGCTTGGACCTGCAGAGCTTGGACAGCTTGGCAGAGTGGGCTGGTGGTGATGGCCTCTGGATTGGGCCCAGAGGCACAAATAGGGCTGCCAAGTAAATCCATTTCAGCACAAGTAGGGATAAACAGACATACCAACTAACTAATTAACCTCCAAACGTTCATTTTAAGAAATCCATTCTGAAACCATGCACAATATTTTGTATTTACTAGTATTTTGTTAACTGGTGCTGAATGTGGTAATCGGTAACAACAAAATCTAACCACACTCATTAGTAATCAAACATTTGAGTGGCCTTTGTGTGCAAAATAATTGATAGTTGCATGGTCAATTCTGCCACTGTACAATTCCACAATAGTACAGATTTGTAATATTTTTTTAATTGACCCAAAGAATTTAATTGGAACAACATTTTTAAGGAGATTGGTGAATGAGGCCCATTGTTCTTAACTAAATGATTCAGTAATTGTTTATTGGAAGTGTAACTTTATTGCTGTGTGATCTTTCCTTAAGCAATAGTGCGAAAAACAATATAATAATTTATAAAATAAAATATTGTGCAAAGGGAGACTTTGTTACCTTGTGTTTGTTGGTACAGGTGCTGAGGGATGTGCGAATGCACCAAGTATTGTTGATCTACAAATAACCAGTCGAAGAACAATTTTTGTTAATTATTTGTTTTGATTGCAAATAAAGTCCTGTCAAGAAATGTTTGGCTTACTCACCAGTTGCAATCCTTTCCGCCATCTCATTGGACACTTAAAGGGTAACTCTAGCTTTAGAATCCTCAAATTGGATAATTTTTTCTGCCATGTTTGTCTAGGTTGGGCTTGGGTTTTGTGGCCTATTAAATAGGCCTAAGGTAGTTTGAAAAATCATCTGGCTAAAGTATTGACACCTGTTCCAATTTGGGTGTTGAAGAGGCTGAAATGAGTGCAATTCATTAGAGACCCATTTGTGTCCTTCCCTTATGAAAAAGCCTTATAAATTTAACCTAAGATTTCTGTAGTTATAACACTGCTGCATTCAATATATGTTCTGTATTGTCCTATGTAGCAAAAAAAACTATAACTACTTTCTATGTATCTCCATTAGACCTAATACGTTTTTATATCTTGCCAAATACAGTCCAGTTGACTTAAAGGGCAGCTGCTAGTTTATGCAACTTATGGTGGAACACAATGTGGCTGTTGCATTTTTGGCATGACAGAAACAGACAAACTATCTTCAGTAACACTTCGTTTTAATCTGTATTTAGAAACACTGTCAATAATAATAATAGACAATCTCCAATAGCATTGATAAAATAGCATCACCAAGTATCAATCTCTTGTCTCTCCCGCAGAGCAGCTCCTCATGCTACTGCTGTGCAGTAATTCTTTTTATTGTTAATGTGATGGGAACAGAAAGGGCTAATAAGAGTTTGTAGTGCAGATAACATTGGACTTGAACATAAGCTGTTTGCATACAAGACACAGCAGTTAACCACTTCTCTATCATCACCACAAGTAAGTTGACAGAACTGAACAATTTATTGATGACATCTTTCAGGGTTGTTGCGCTACGTGACGGATTTTATAGGTTTCTTCATGTTGACTATCCCATAGGTGCGGCCACACGGCTGCTACTTATCTGAAAGTATGTGATAGTTGAGTAGAAAAGAGGCACAGGCGCTTATGTATATGGAAATTCATCGAAACACACATCATATACAGTACGTTAGCGTAGATAAAAGCCAATTAGGGCAAAGTCTTGATGTCATGTGAGTCTAGACTCGCGCAATACCTGGAGAGCAACTGCTCTGCAGCCGCCTTGCTCCCACGATAACTTAAGGTCATGTGACATCGAATGCGGAGCAGAAACCAGTCCCATTCACTTCATGATGGACACATTTTAACCAGCATGCATCACGATTTAGGCGCGATCTTGAACTCGCCTAGTGTTGAGCGTGAGGAGTGGCAACATGGAGCAACCAAAGAGAAAGGAAGGGGGTCGAAGAAGCTGCTTGCTAAGAGAATGAAGAATCTCACTGTAGATGCTGCAAAATGTGCAAAGATCACAGACATGTTCGCTGGAGGGGCTGCTGTGGCCTCCACGTCCTCTGTGACAGCAATGATCCAGCAGCAGTGGGCAGGGAGAGGAGCAGCCAGAGATGCAGGCTGACTGACAGAGAAAGTGTACAACCGGTAAGTAGGTAGTGACATTAGGATAATACAGGGGGGTTGTCGGGCTGCGTCGGGTTCGGGCTTAAAAACCCACGGGCCGGGTCGGGTTGTAATTTTCAGGCCCGTTGAGAACTCTAATTACATGAGAATGATGAGCAATGGCAATTGATTAGTATCAATATTAATTGGTATTGCATACTTCCCCAAATCTGGCAGCCACAGCACCTTATTAACAGTCAAGGCTGAGAAGTGTTGGATGAGCAGCAAGTGTCCATTTTAGGCTACGTTATAACATTTTAGATATTTAGGTTAAAAGGTGTGTTGAAAGGCTGCACAGTAGTTTGAATTTGTAGCAACCCTCTATGCTGTGATTAAACATGTTAAAAAACAAATTTTAAAACTGCTAAATGATAAGTAAAGCATTAAAGTAAGTGTAAACAAAAGTATAAAAGTATTATTAGCAAAAGGTTGAATAAGAGTAAGGCAGTGTCAAATGCTTTTAAGACATAGTTGCTTTGCATGAGTTCATAAAAGCAGCCTGTTTTTAGCCTGATACAAATGCATGTTAAAGCTTTTTAAAAGGAGGGAGCACCTTTTAACATGAAGAATTAGAATTGAGCTGCTATATCAGGGACATTCAGAAAATACATATTAGAGATGAGGAGGAGGTAGAACTATGTGTTGAGTAAATGTACTTATTTGCTTTCCACAATGATTATTTGATAGACTTCTCAAGTCAGCAGGGATGTAACATAGTTGTTCATAGGATTGACAGGGTTTTTGAGCATTTTTTCCCCAGTCAGGTGAGTAAACATATGTACACCTCACCACAATAATTAGAGTTGGGTTTGGGATAATAGTAAAATACATTCCTTCGGGCAACACATACATACTTGGTTTCAGTGGGTTTATAACTTTTTGAGGTGCAACATCTAAGATAGTTGATTGCAGACCCAACCCACCAACCCAAAGCATTGGTTAAAACATTTGTAAGCAGCATGTTAACTCTTTGATGCATAACATAGGCACACTCCTTCTTATGCACAACATGGGTCAAAAATGACCCGCATTCATTTCCCCTGTTATTTTGTGCTGGCTGAGTTTTTCTTTGTTCCGTCTTTTGAAATCAATTCATTCTATGATTTAATATTCCAAGTATTCTTTAAATATCTTGTTTTTGATAACCACTGATCATTTTTTCCATTTTTCCTTTCATACTTTATGAACAAAAATTTATTTTATATTACCACATCAACTTTACACACATGGGTCAAAAATGACCCATTCATCCAAGTGTGATTTAAAATTAAATGACTTAATAATAGTAATAATAATAATAATAATAATAATAATAATAATAATAGGTGTGAGGGGGAGTGAGGAGAACACAGATTGGTGGGTAGGACACTAGGAGACAGGGATCAACAAATGATACAACAGGACACAGGTGTGGCACAAAAGGACAGGTGTGAGCAAAGACAAAGGCAGGAAGTAGACATGAAACAGAACACAAGAGAACAATTATTACAAAAAAAAACAGGAACTAAATAACATAACCATAACACATACCTCTGATAACAGATAACACCGCTATTGAAATGAACTGTAAACTGGTGAAATGTGACCTAACAAAATAAAATACAACTTAACACATAACTAGAGCGAGAATTGCCAACTGGGCCTGGGCAGCTCTTCAGGATTATGGCTTCTTGTTCTGCCATGAGTGGGGGGATTCTCATTCTAGCAAGACCCATTTTTACTCAGTCTACTGGACTGAGTTTCCTCCTCTGAGGACTCATCGGACAAATCGTCTTTATCATCAGAGGAGTCTTCATGTAGGAGAGCTGGATCCCCAGACACACCCACAACTCCAGCTTGAGCCTGTGGCAAATATTCTGGGTCTTCATCGTCAGAATTTTCCATGATTATGATTTCAGTTGTTCTGTCATTAGTTTCAGTCAGGAGCCTTTTCTTGCAATTTTTAGCTTATCAGAGCGAAAGAAGCATGTTTTTGCCCTTTGTGACAGATTAATATTTAACTCCAAAATGCTTTTTCAAGTTAGATTCTATTCAAAATATATGAACTTTATCTAAATATAGCATTGCAAACATGATTTCAGTTGTTCTGTCATTAGTTTCAGTCAGAAGTCTTTGCTTGTCAATTTGAGGTTTTCAGAGCAATCGTAGCCTGTTTCTGCCACTTACAGTGCAGTAAGTTGTATTTGAATGAGAACTGCTTTTTCAAGCAAGCTTCAACTCAAAGTGTCTGAAATTCATCTAGTTAGCTGGACTAACTACAATAGTTAGCTAATTCTACCATAGTTAGCTAACTAAAATAGAATATGTCAACAGCTAGCTAACTAGCTCATGGTAATTACTTTTGACTTTTAGTAATGTACTCACTCTCAAGGTAACCTAAGTCTAATCAAATATTATGTGCAGTTATCTTTCACAGTTGTCATCAAATATTTTCAAGGGTAATGTTATAACAATTGAAAAATACTTACAATACTTACATAGGGAGCAAATGTCACAAACACAATTGACACCAAATGATATAGCAAATTTATGTGGGTCGTTTCTGACCTATTTGTGTGAAGTTGATGTAGAAATACAAAAGCTGTGCTTGTTCATAAAGTAAGAAAGAAAAAGAAAAATGATGATTTGTGCGTAACAAAAACAAAATATTTACTGCATGCTTGGAATAATAAATGATTTTTTTTTTTTCAAAGACATATCATAGAAACACTTAGCAATAGATGAACTAGCATAGAAAATGAATATGGGTCATTTTTGACCCATGTTGTGCATTAGAGGGGTATTGATACAAAAGGGTTATTTATTCAAAAAGTAAGCAAGGAAAAAATAAAATGAAGATGTATGATGATCAAAAAACAAGCTAATTGAGGAATACCTTGAATACTGAATGATCAAAGTAATTCATTGCAAAGATATAGAAAATAAAAACTCAGCCGGGTCACTTTTGACCCATGCTATGCTTAAAAGGGTTAATTTTAAGAGAGTGTATGCATGTCTTAATAAAGCTTAGCAGTGACATTCACAGAGTTCTGGTGTTTCCAGGACAAAATTAATAGTCTATTTGATTGAGTTTGTGTCCCAGAGTGAAACTCAAAGTTCAAGAGCATAGAAATAAATATGGATGACGCAAATGTTCAAAAATTATGTAAACAGACACTCATTATGGTCAGTTTGGTGAGGCTTATCAAATATTTAATATGGTGGTCATGGTTACTGAGAATATCAGGCTTAATAGGGGAATACTGCCAAATTATTTTTTCTCAATAATTTACGCTCCAGCTGCTTTGATGCTTGAGGTCAGAAATAAATCTTGATTCCCTTCAGTTAAAAATGCACATTTGCAACATTCACAACTGTTTTCCCTCGCTGGAGGCCAGATGACTTCAACCTTTAGTGTTACCAAACTATTCTCTCTGCTTGCTCTACAGGCAGTGTATGTGGGACTTTGGATACTGATGTGACTGTGAAACACCAAGGAGGTGCTCTGTAACATTTTCATGTTCAGATATTATCAAGCTGATATAGTCAATTCTGTGTTGCCATAAAAATCAAATACTTTTTTCATGGCCAAAGGTTTTACAGCAACGCTTTGAATTACAGTCCTGTGCGTCACTGTTCACATATACTGAGTGGTTCATCCATTGGATCGGAACGGTCTTTAGTTTGAGATCGTTAGTTAGTAGCATGATGATATAGCATCTACTGAAATGTGAGCAGATTGTTAATGTAATTTTATCAGTAGAAGATGTTCTGGTTTCTCTTCAACAGAAGCTAATAATATAGATTAATAATTTGTGAGCTCAGAACCTGAACACAGTTGCTCCTTCTGCTTCTGTCCCTGTGTGCCTGTAGCCTAATTACTTGATTTGAGTGTGTAGATCAGGTGCTACACAGCCTCTTGGCCCTGACACATGGAGTATGTGGCAACTTGTGAAATATACAGTATATCATGTAATGAGATGTGTAGCGCTGCCCAGCTCTGCTGTCAAGATGACAACCTAATTGAGAGTAGTAGTTTAGTGAAGTAGTTTTTGCAAATGTATATTTTGACATTCTTAATGTAGATCCAGAAGAAATACTGAGTATATAACCATGATGTCCTCAATGGTAGCTACAGGCCTGGTTAGAAAGGACATTTATCTTTTTAATAATGGAGGTTTTTGCATATTCGCTATATAGCCTGAAGATGAGTAAGTAACTGAGTATTGCAACAGATCACATAATAATAACCTTTTTAAATTATTAATACTCGAGCTGCTCCATCTGCAGTGGAGATTGAAGCCTAGAAGAATATCATGTTTGCCTGATGAGGTCTGGTGCTGTCACATGGGGTGACATGGTGCTCCCAGTCTGAAATGACAAAGTAGTCATAACTTCAAAGGGAAACAGGAAGTGACATATATGGAAATAGGCCACTTGGTTTAATTGTAAAAGAGGTGGTAGAAGAATAAAATACATGAAAATGTTTCCAATGTATTTTGCACCTGTGCCAACAACACAATGGCCCTCATTTATCAAACGAACGTACGGCAGAAAACCGTGCGTACGACCATTTCCACGCAAACTTCGGCATTTATCAATTTGGACGTGAGCGGAAGCTACGATCAGATCTCACGTCAGGTCGGAGGTCGTGTACGCAAATTTGAGTGTGTGGATTTGCGGTGCAGCACAGCAAAATCTGGCTGAGACTGAAAAATAATTATTAAACAAACCTCATGCTGTCATTAAGCATAAGAAGTCACATATTTAGAACAGATCAAAACCGATTATTTTTTACGTTTTTACTGATACCACTTTTTTGTAAAATAAAATATGTGAATAGCCTAACATGACAACTAATTAACGGAATACCAAATAACCCCGCTGACAAACCTGCTACAGAGCAGGAACGCAGATTCAACAGTGCGCACACACGCACACGGGTCTCAGTGGAGCTGCTTCGGGTTGCTGAAGGGCAGGTGGCTCCGTCTCGGACCAGCAGGGGGAACTCTGCTGTATACCCCAGAGAAAGTGTGCCATATTATTTTGGCCTGTTCAGTTTTGCACAACATTTCATTAGTGAATGGAGCCTTTGATGTGCCGGCGCTGCTGGGATGCCGATCTCCATCTCAGAAAAGTTTATCTTCTTGCCAGTGCTTCTTCTCTCCATGTTTGACCTCAGTGGGCGAGGCTTCCGATCTACGAATATTTAAGGGCGTAACATGTTAATGACGATCAAATTCAGCCGCCGCATTTATCAAGAGCCGATCATTCGTACGCTGGAATTGGTCAGATACGAACGTTTCATAAATCACACGTGTGTCCTGTCGTAAGACCAATTCTGCGCACAGATCTGCACCCGTTTTCACGCAAGATTGATAAATGAGGGCCAGCGTGTTTCCTCATTGAGATCTTCATTACAAGATGAACAACTCTTGTGGCAGTTAAACCGGATCCGTTCAATGGTTACACTTGGCTGCTGTGCTCTAAAGCAGCGAAGCCTGCAGCTAGAAGCCGGTGCTCATAAACACAATTGACCCTCGTTTTTTTTTTTCAATAATAACGATAATAATAATAATGTAAAAAAACAATCATGTTAAACAATAACTTAACCAAAAATATATAATAATTAGGTCGGACAGGTTTTGCCAAATGTAACTCAAAACGATCAAAAAAGGCACCGAGTTGAGAAAGAGGGTGAGAGAGATTAGCCTTCCTAACAATGAATTAGGCTAATTAAAAAAAGCTTCATAAAAAATAACCAGTAACTCACATACAACTTCAGCACCAGTCTACTGTTTGTTGAGAAAGATGTGCATGTTAACATGCTCTGAGGTCTGACGCGACTGCAGCCTGGTGACCGTCAGTCCAGCCGGCGAAAACACCCGCTGTGAGGGGACCGAGGTTGCGGTGATGCACAGATACCTCCGTGCTAACTTGTGCTAACGAGCCTTATTCCATTCACTTTCCACCAGTCTGTAGGGGCAGCTTATCCATCTCAATAAACTCGCGGATCCCTTGGGTAATTTTCTCTGCTCGTTGTGCATCGCAGCTTTTCCTTGTCCGTGCTAGCACCGAATAGATGCTAGGTTGAGGCTGAGAGGAGGATGCACCACCACGAACTAGGGTCGGATGCGCGTTGTTCAAGTGGTACATCATTTGAATCGTGGATGAGTTGTACTTATACACAGCGTCGCAGTGTTGGCAGTGAATGATTACTTCATGATTACTTTTGAAATACAAGGAAACTCGCAGGTAACTGAGTAGGCCCGTGGCGTTTTTTTTCAAATATTGCCCCTGGTGGTAAAATGTTTAATTGCTGCCACATAGCGAAATTCATAGCATTCCTCAAGACTCGAACTACGCAACAGAACCTGCATTAGTTTTATCGATAGAAAATTAACGTCATCAACGAAATTCTTAATGATCAATTAATTGATCGTTGATGAATCAAGCCCATCCCTAGTCAGAAGTCATCTCTGATACCTGTAAAACCTTTCTTGTACATCAACATACAATGTTTCCCCATATAAACAAGCCCGCAAATCTCCCATCAGTCATGTCATTTGATCAGGATAGATTTGCTAAAAATCATCTAATGTTTTATACCCTCTGTGGGCCATTTAATATCATATACTCCTCTTGCTTAGCTTCTCTGCATCCAGAGGGGGATGTTTCTCTGGATGTTAAGAAAGCCTTTGACCAATGGGACTTTCTTTTTTGCTGTTGTTGGAAAATGGGGTATTGGTGATAATTTTAGAACTTGGGTAAAGCTGCTCTATTGGTCCACTTTTGCTTTTGTGCTGACTAGCTCCTTAAGAGCTCCCTATTGTCCCGCTCATCTGAGCGTCTGCCCACCACGCAGCACCCCAGCACCACCATGAGCTGCCCTCTCATCCTCCCTCCACCTCTTGGACCCAGACTCAATAATTAATAATCACCCCCAACAGAGTCTCTTACAATATGCTCTACTCCACCCTTCCATCCATCATTGTCAACTGTTTTGATATTTAGAAAAGGAATGACAAAGGCAATATGAAGGCCCCTTCTACAGATGAGGTGTTTCCTACCTTTGGACAACTGCAACATAAATTGTATTCACCACAATCTCACTACCACAATTTTGTCAGATTCCTCCAAGTTTGCAGTCATATTAAAAAGCTAATACACAGTCTTTGCACAATTTTCCTGGTGAACTGCCCATGGTATCTTGTGGTTTCTGGGCTCTCTTCCTCAAAGGTGTCGGCGTGTAGTTTGTTGATAAAAGAATTCTGCGGAGGCAAGGCCGACTGGAATAGTAGAGCAATCTTTATTGGAACAGACCTTGAGCCCTGCGTCCAGATCAGAAGCGGCCGCTTTCTGATATTCTCAAATCTATGGCAACAGCAATGCCAAAAAATGCTTTGCCCTCTGCTCTCTCAGAAATCCAATTCTTTGGAGATCCACCAAATACCACCCCTGTCTCTTCCTGTGCAAGGGTTTTTAGAGACCCTTCTCCAGTACCTGCCCACTTCTTCTAATTGGTCATGTTGGGGAATTAGCCAATAAACAAAAAGAGGAGTTGACCTGTCTCCCTGCTCCTCTCCTTAACTCATCTAGGTTAGCTGTGGTCAACCTAAGGTCTTTTCCCCAAATTGACCCCCTCTATCCTTCTATGGGAACATAAACGTTTGGGCATCTCCCACCATTTAGCGTACGGGCCAACCTCAGGTTTAGTACTTTATGATGGCTAACCTTTCACACTGACACAGTGTGGAAAACTACTCTAGGACCCTTGGAGCTGTGAGTCTCACTCTGTCTGCATTCCTCAACTTACATAAGGAGAAACAATTAATCATGGTTCCATCTAAGCTAAGTAAACTCAAAAATCAGAATGTGTTGTCATCCAGATACCTCAATCTCTAGCCCTTTTTAGATAGAAAAGGCGGCACATTTGCTCCAAAGTAAGGGCGGCAATTTGCAGGCCTGTCTTTCTAAAACGGAGGCATAATATTCCTTCTTTTCCAAAAGGCGTAAACATGAAGCTCGAAGTTGGGCTGTGAACAGTGACAACGAATTTGTCTTCAAAATAAGAACTTTACATTGCACCCTATCGGAGTTTAGAACTGGGTTCTTAGTGGGGGGCTTTTAATGTGAAAGTAGCGACCATTCCTACTAGCTTGCGCTACAACAACAGTAAGCTAACACAACCAAACAGCTACAGAGACCGAGGAAACGCTAGCATCTCCTGGATCTCAGCGGCTGTCCAGTTGCTCATCTTAATGTCCGCGGATGAAGTGATGGACTGACTGCTGTGATCAGCTGTTTCCTGGTTTTAAAACTCCTCGGTTGTGGGTTGCACAACAGTGCAGGTCATTGACACCTCCTCCCATCTCACCCACGGGCCGGCACATTTCCGCCTCAGTTTTAGATAGCAGTTGAGGCGGAAATAAGTGTACCCTCCGAGGCGGAAATTCGTCAGACCAAAACAGACCCCCAATATGCTGCCCTCTGTCTAAAACCGCGGACCGAGCCGCCAAAAGGACGGGCAAATTGGCGGTTTGGTGCTCTGTCTATAAACGGCTTCTGTTTTCAGTTTGAGCCTTCCAACAGGGGTGCAATATATATATATATATATATATATTATTTATAATTTTCTTCTTAAATTTTAAAGAATTTAAACTTCAAAATGTCTATAAGTTTAAACTCTGAGGTCCGTATGGGAGGGCAAGTTAGAACCCTCATTCACTAAGTTGGACTCAGTGCCTGAGCACTGTGATGCACCATCTCAAATTTTGATTATAAATGCCTCAAGATTTGAGACAGTATATGGAATGTAACTGCCTATGAAGTAAGTCACATTTACATATCATAATATCAATATCGTATATTTCTTTTTGTAGCCAACCATATTGGGATAAGCCCTGGTTAGGTCTTAAATTTTTGTAACTGTCCTTTTCGCTGGTTTAGCTAGCAGATGTAGAGAAAAGCAGATGAGACTTAAAGGCAGAGGCAGAAATACATACAGTATATACTTATTTATACGCAAACAATAACATGTATCAATATTCCCTTGGGAAAGCCCCCGCATAGAGATATTTGAACTCAAAAACAAAACATTAATGTGGCACATAAACCACTGTGTGCTTAATGTGGTTCACGGATCTCAGTCCTCTAATTGAACTGGACAGGTCATAAGAACCTGGAGGAAACTATTAATAACATAACTTGCTGTTACGGCTCCCGCTGTCATCTATCTGTAGTGTGCGCATGTGTGTGCGCCTGTCTCTTTTTCTTTCGTACAGAGGGAGCGCTCCTGTTGCCCAAAGATTGTGTTGCTCCCGCATGTCATTGGCTCCGCATTTCTGGCGTGGCAGTGAGGGATTGGCCAGCACCGGGAGCGGGGGCTTCAAAAGCCGATGCTGCTCAAGCGACGCGGTGGATTGCTATTGCGGAGGCATCTACCAAGCTGAGAGACTGTACTGAGAAAATTTGTGTGTGACTAACTTAGAGTGTGTTTGTGCGTCTGAGTGCGGTGTGCGTGTGCTCTGGGTAAAACCAGAGCAAGAGTGTATGTGTTTAGAGAGTAGGGGTGAGCTGCCTTTTCTTTTGATTCCGTTTTCTCCTGTTTTGTATTAGGTTAGGGAGTTAGGTTTAGCACTTGTCTTTTTGTTTTGTTTTTGTTGTCTGTAGGGTTTAGATAGATTTCGGGCTCTAGAGGTTAGATTGTTTTTTTAGGCCAGGGCTCACCCTTAAGCCACGCTTCATCACTTGTATATATATATCGCACCCATCACTGTACATATTGCACCTGTTGTCTTATAAATAAATTGTTTGTTTTCACTTAACTTACAACGTGTTTGGGTGTCAGTTATTTATGTTAGGCTCGGCTCCCTAGACCGAGTGTAACACCTGCAACTCCTCCAAAAACGATGTGCGCGTTTACGCACAACACAGAGTTTAACTAAATTGATTATTGAAATCCCCTGACTCCTGAGCTCCATCACTGCTCCTTCCTCTGGAGAGTATCCTCTGTACTCTCTTGATTACAACTGCAGATTTGAATTTTGTTGCTTAAATGAGCCATGATGGTAGCTACAGTGACATTGTTACGTGCATGGAAAGGAAACCTTTAAATGACTGAATGCAGCCTCTCTACTCATTAAAGCACAGTTTGCGATCCTATTATATGAATACTGAGCCTTCAATATAGCAGGTAGAACACATTCACTTTAGATCAAGGGCCCATCTTATTACAGCAAATACGTTCTGCTGCTCCGAGATGCACCAGCAAAGTGCCTGATCCCACCTCATTTTAAGTAGTTGGTCTAAAACTAGCAACGACACACTTCAGCCCGTAAAGATGGGCCCTGGTGCTGGAGGATGGCTGCAGGTTATGTTATTAATATGTTCCTCATTAAAGATTAATTATTTCACCAACCCACACCCCATCCCCCATTAATCAGAATGGTAGTTCTTATAGCCTGTCTGGTCCCATCAGAGGACTGAGATCCACGCACCACGTTACGCCCACAGAGACGCACCGCAGCATTCAAATGGTGTTGTCACCATCTTTATTGTTTATTGATCCCTATCAAAGGCAAAATCCATGTAGAAAGATAGGACTGTCAGTAGCTGATCAATGAGAAGAGGGCACAATGCATTGTGAATCCGAGAGCACAGTTTATAAAATCCGAGAGCACGGATTTCCACATCCAGGTTTTTTTTTCTACCATGTGACCCTGGAGGGGCTCCATGGTGAAGGACTGAGTCAATAAAGAAATAAAACAGAGGGAGGAGAGAGAAACTCAGAGCCCTGATGTGTTCACTGTAGTCTGGACTGCTCACGTCGGCCACCTGGTGGTTGTTGGTGCACATTGCAGCTAATACAACTTAGCATAGCAACTTAAGCCCCCGACACACCGCCCAGACGTCCAACTGCCTTATCCGACCACACTGTTGCCTCTCGTCTGACCCGTTCGGCACCAAAGTTGCACTGAAACACACCACCTTAACGTGCTGCCAGCTACACAGTAGCGTGTACGTTCTGCACTTGCGCGAGATGCAATAAGCGGCTGGTGCTTGTGTTGTGAGCTGTAAACGAGAGGCTTATGCGCGCAACTCTCTTAACTTTTGCTAAAAACGAAACTTAACTATTTCAGATAAAAACAGCTGCATACTAAACATGCAGCGAGGCATTACCAAACAAACACAAATTAATTCGTCCTGAACGGACATAATAACAGCCAGTCTCGTGCCAGTACTGCAAAGCATGAAAACAGGGAATGACAGAACGAAGTCCATAGAAAAACAAAGCGCACACAGTATCCCGCCCTCCCACACACCGCGCTGATTCGCTAGCACACCGCCAATCAGAACGGCCATTCAGCTGGCACACAACCAATCAGAGAATCCAATGGCTCAGACGTCCCACGGCCCTCCTCCTCAGACTTCGCATGCTGAGTCGGAGCAGACAACGTCCGAACGGCTCCGAAAGCTTCCGACGCAGCTGAACACACCGAACAGAAATGTTCCCCGACCTCGTCCGAGTGTCTCCAAACGCTTCAGACGTCCAGCGGTCGGGCCGGTGTGTTGCTGCCTTTATACTCCTGTATGCCCCCTAGTGGCAGATCTGTTCATCTGAAATAGGATTCAAAGTGATCAGTAGGTATGTCAATGCCAGTTTTCTAAAAGGGTTCAAATTGGATACTAGGCAGGGACCTACATATGAAGACGATATTCAACAATATTGTCACTTATATTCCTTGAAGCCACACATTTAGTGTTACCAACAATCAAAGTTATCCAGTGTTTATCCTGTAATGTTGATTTAACAGCAAAGATCAGTTTATCTGAGCTATTTTAAAAACAAACTTATGTGTGTTTGTTAAACTGACAAATGCATCAACCATGCACTAAATACTTCAGCCAAACATGACATACAGAGTCATAAAAAATAAAAATCCCTCCATAATCATAGACGATGTGTGAAATGTGTAGGAGCTGATTGGCCTCAAGCAAGACGAACATCAAAAAGAGCATGAATACCGTCGAGCTGCAGTGATCAAACATTTCGCAACAGTTCAAACCATTTTTCTCTCACAATAACCAGAAGATATTTACACTCACCACATTACCATAACACACACAAACATTCACACTGCAAATCCATCCAGTCTCACTGTCGCATTTTCTCTTTCAAGAATAAAGAAGAAATAAAAAATGACCAAATATCAATCAGAAGAAATGTAATGACCCACCACAAAAAAATTCAAGTCATGATTGTTTGAAGTATAAATACTATGCATGAAGATGAGGCTCACTTGGGAAATTAACATATTTCTGCACAAACAGCAATTAGATTAGATCCTACTTACTGTTGTTTTCTGCTTCTTTTTGTACCTGATATGTAAATACTTTCTTAATCAGCTTGATACAATTTAGTCCAAAGAGGGAATTAATACCTCAAATATTTATTTATGGAGGGAATATAATCAAGCATGTGTCCATCTTTTTGCTTCTTCCTGTATACATCTGCTCCTAAAAGCTGAGGCCACCTGCTGGATACTCCTAACACTCTAATGTCATTTGGCAAACTGAGATTAGTGAGCTGTTACAAGCCTATGAATAATAAATGTATAAATAAATGTTTCCTCTCAGCTTGACATAAATTAAGTTTCTTCTGTGGCTGATTAAATACTTTATTTCAAGTCAATTAAATTTAACCACCTGAATTCCTCTCAGGTTGAGCTTGTCAAGAGTTGCTGTATTACTGAAACTTTTTTTTATTTTGGTGTTCATGGTGTATAATGTATACAAACACGGAGGAGTTCAACCTGTTATAACCAAACTTGTAACACTTGTAATTTCACTGTACTTTCTGCCAAATACCTTGAAGTTGCAAAATGTACATAATCTACTGTTGTTGAATGAACATGATCCAACTAACTGATATGCAAACAGTTACAGGAGAAATTAATGCCAGATTTAAAGAAGCATTCTCGGAATGTCTCTGGCAGGTGATGCTGCCCCCAGGCTTCACAGCTGATAATCAGTAAACCACAAAAAAGACATATGGGCTTTGATGGGAATCTTGTACTTTTCTGCTGGGGACACATTTTCGCAGAGCCTTAGGATGTGGGGATTATTGACTTGGCGTTTGATCTGGAGTTAACACAATCATGACAGGTATACCTGTCTTACAGTTCGGCTGCAGAAACAAAGTGGGCCTAAACATGAAACTGACGACTGACTTTTTAAAAAAAATGTGTTTCCCTCAGCTATTTGCCCATGTTTAAATAAAAGCAGCATCTCTGTTGAGAGAAACACATTGTTTTTGCCCTCTGGATAAATTAACTGCTTCTTAATTTTTGCTAGTATGCACATTACAGTTTCTGTTTAATCAATGCCAAGGTCAATGATTGGACGGACGCTCAGTGCAAAGGGTTGTTTAGATGACGCTTTAGATGCGCTTCACAGGCGGATTCACACCATTCATAAACTCTTTTTTTTGTATGATTAGAGAAGCTGCTTTCAAGTCATTTAAACATATCATTGCAACAAATATCGTGGCACATCTAAGTAACAAAACCAAAAGCTGTAGTTATAAACTCTCCAGAGGAAACGAGACAGGAGTCTTAAACAATCAATGAAGTTAATCAGCTGTTCCTAGTGCGCAAATGCGCATGTTAATGTAGAGATACACATATGGTTTCTGCTACTGGAGGATCTCTGTGGGTAATGCCATTCATATTTTCCTCATTAAAGACATATTTCTCCCCTCATCCCTCCCTTATTGATCAGGATGACACTTTTTATGACCCCTCCTGTCTGAGCCACAGACTGAGATCAGGCACACACAGATTGTCACGATGCCTGTTTTTGTGTTGTGTTATGTTTGGATTTTTCATGCCCCATGTGCCTTCAAGTTTTTCCTGTGGTCTTCCCTCTGTCTCCCTCTGTCTGTCAGCCTTGTTCCCTCCTGGTTTTCTCCTCTGTGCTCCTCCCCTTCGTTACCACACCTGGCCTCCTCCCTCCTCTCTCTCCTCACCTGTTCCTCATTGGTTAATCAGTGTCTGTGTATTTAGTCTGTGTGTTTCCTTCACTCCTTGTCCGGTCATTGTATGTATGTCTTCTCTACTGTTTTGTCAGCCCCTGCTCCTCTCTCTGGTATGTGTTTTTGGATTTTGAGTTTTGCTTTTTGCCTTTGATTTGAACTTTGCTATTTGGTTTGTACTTTGTCTAGTTTTTGGTTGCTACTTTGCCTCTCGTCCCCGTTTTGTCTGCTTTTGGTTTTTGTACTCAGCTTTAAAATAAAGCTCGCTTTTTGTTTTTCCCCTGATCTTGCCTCCTGTTTAACTGTGTTTGGGTCCACCTCCTTCATCCTGAGTTTTCCCCTTAAACCTAAACCTGACACAGTTCAATATTTGCTCTTTAACTTCGGGGCCCAATTGTTGAAAAACGCACGCTAAAGTGCCCTCTTGGGAGCCAAAACGCGTGCTAAAGTGCCCTCTTCAGTGGCGAGAACGCACTGTATGTGCCCTTTTTTTTTTTTTTCTTTTTGCCCGTCCTTCAAAAGGTCTGTGCACACCACTGCCCATGACTAATTCAGAGTCTAAATACCACATATTTGCGCCATAGTTTACGCCAAGATTATCCACCATTTAATTAGCAAAATGGACTTGGACACACCCTAAACGCACCAGGGTGCTTCGCTTAGCCCATGCGCTATAGACCATCTAAATAAGGCCCTAAGAGTGCAAAAAAATGCCCTCAGTTCTTTTTGTATGTGTGTCTGAAGGAAAGACCATTAAAGCCACCTGACAAATTGGTTTCTGTTCTCATGCATTTCTCTGATAAAATTGTGGTGCAGTCAGTAGTGTATACCGATTTGTTTACTTGCATACAAAAAGTGAAGGGACCTCACCATGGCTGCCTAGCCTCCCAACAATATGGCACTCTGCTTAGGAAAGTAACAAAAAAAACAAGTAATCTAACTGTGATGGACGATGGCATGGTTCAACAGCCCAACCCTAGTAACAAGAGTAAATAAGTGTTATATGAAGGCAACTGGACTTGCTTGAATTTCTTAAAGATGTGCTATGTACAAATCTGTAGCCAATCTTCTGTATACCCAAGGTTGGCTGCATTGAACTGCTCAAACTACATTGCATTGCTTTTGCCTGGGTGGTTTATCCTGCTGGACAATCTTCTGCCTTAGTGTGTTTTTGGGTTCAAGGTGAACAGGAATGTAGTATTTGTTGTAGATCTTTCTGAGTTTTTCAGGTACTCCCGTGACATAAGAAACAACAAGGTTCTTCCCTTTTTCCACTTTTCCTCTGTGTCTGCTTTGGACCTTTTTGAGGTTTTGACAAGGGCCCAGTTCAGGTAGTCACAGGTTTAAAGTGCATCCATGCTGGATTCTATTCGTATTTCTTCCCCTCTGTCCTTGTCGGCACAGTCTCAGCCCAGCAGTGTATAGTTCTGATTACCCCTAGCTTATGCTCCAGTGGGTGGTGAGAGTCAAAGAGCAAATATTGATCTGTGTGTGTCGGTTGTCTGTGTACTTAAATGTTGAGGCTTCTATCATCTTCAATGAACCCTGTACAATCCAAGAAGGGCAGACTACATCCACTGACATCCTCCTCCGTGAACTTGTGTTGTTGTCCACTGCTTTGATGTATTCTGTGAAGGCCTCCAGTTACTGTGTTTTGATTTTGACCCATGTGTCATCCACATACCAGAACAAGTGACCAGGAGCAGTTCCCGTGAAAAGTGATCAGCTTTCTCTGTGCTCAACCTCTTCCATGTAGAGATGGGCACATATCACCGCTGTGCATTTTTCTGTAGAAGCATTCTTTGAATTAGAAGTAGGTGATAGTCAGAGTTCTAGCAAGGCATACATATTATCTGGGATGAAATTGGTTAATGCATGGGGGTTGGGATGCATGTGAAGAGTGAAGTGATGTATTAGGATAAGACTGTATGATAACATGTACGTTATTGTTAAACAAAAAAAAAACACCACTTATCAGCCACTTACAATGCAGTCCTTAGTTCCCTCCTCAAACCTAATAACTCCCGTTCACACTTGGACTCAGGTGACCCCAACAAATCACATGATGGCCAGACTAGATCAATGAATCACAGGTGACCTCAAAGACTGTGAAGGGGTTTTACAGGATTAAGGCCAAGTTTGCCTTTCTGTTATTTTTTTTCTTGTGGGTACCGTTCTTCATCACGAACATGCCAGAAAAACAGGGAAAGGTAGAAAGCAGCACATCATATACCTCATCAGAATATATCCACAAGATGTTCAACTTTTCATGATTTCTTATGATCTTTATCAATTTAGCTGATCTCTTGAGAGAGTTGCACATGTGCAGTACAGGTTGGACAGCTGACTAAGCCTTAGACCACACAGAAGCCACAAACAACGGTATATATTTTTATATCTTTGAGTTAAATCTCTCTTTCAAACCTAGCACTGACTGAACAATGTTCACGTTCTGCTTGACAGAGAGGGATGGAAAGATATTAACAAGCCAATGGATGTGACTTCAACACACATCATGGCATCGCGCCTGAAAGGCAGAGAAAATTAGCATATTCACCCAGGTATTGTGTTCACATCACAGCTGAGCCAGGCTGGAGGCGATACATGCCTGCGATTACTGCAGGGTTAATTGACCCGTGACTAAATCCTGAAAATATACATACATATTGCACACAAGCCCAATTTTAGCGAGTCTTTTTGGCCCAGTGTGAAAGGAGTAGTGTTAAAGCTGGTGAAAATAGTGGAGCATTTAGCAGCTAAAGAGACACATTTTTTCAGTAAAGACCAAAACAGAGAGAGTGAATAGTGACCTTCAAAATCATCAGGTGGACACAAACACAACTTCAAATTATTAGGAAATAGGAAATTGTTTGCTAAAACTCCAACCAAAAACATTTGTGTTAGTTTGTTGTGGTGTTCCTCTCCCCTGTGGTGATAAGAAAAAAATCAATTAATACAGCTTAAAGCAACTTAAGCAAGACAGCGGGACAGAATATTCTGTCAAGAGAATTAATGTTCATCCAAATCTTAATGACTTGCAGACTGTTTCAAACCCAACCAAAGGGCAACAAGATTATCTGCACAGCTGCATCGACACGTTTTGATGTTGAGAAACAGCTGGAGACCGTACCCCGGCAACCTCAGCTTAATTCTCATGTAAGAGTTGCGCTTGTGTCCTGCTGATGAACTGGCAAAGGGAAAGAAAAATCATACACGTCAGAAGCTGAATTACAGCTGTGAGTGACTCACAGGATCCTTCTCAGTCTCAACCTCTCTCCATCTATGGACCTTCCTTCCTTCCTTTCTCATTTTACCTTTCATCATCTTTTCATCATACATATTTCTTTCCCCCTATCCCTTTTTGCTCTCTCTCTTGCTCTGTTTCTCTGAGACTTGACACAGCAGGGTATCAGTGAGAGTCAGTGTACACACAAACAGTGGGAGTTATCACTGTTGCTCCTGTCTCGGCAGATAGACATAAAGACAGACACAGTTTGGCAAGTTTGCTAAGATCCTTTTTTCAAAGGGCAGCATTAAAGAGAAACACGAGAAACTCTGAGGAAGGAGACAAGCAGGAGCATCATTGTATCTGCCGAGTCCCTGGGGTTACGTTAATCTTTTTTTCTCTCTTTTAGTTCATTACCTTATTTCATTTTCTCCTATAGCAGCTGGATGCACATTCAAGTATCTCCTCCCATAATGATATGGTTTGTAACAAACATGTAATATCTGAGTTTGAAGTGTCAATTTTGGGGGTGAAGGTGAAGGTACAGCCAGGCGAGACAGTTGAAAAGCCAGTAACTGTTCGAGATGGGGTTTCATGGTTGGAAGTCTCACTGGATGTTTTCCAGATGCTGGGATACTCCAGCTGTGTTTGTGGTAGCAGAACCAGGATAATTTTAATGAAATATTGGGACATTTCCAACTGTATAATTGTTGTGACAAAATCAGGTGTTTCTAATTACATATCAGGACATTTTCCAGCCGTGTTTGAAGCAACAATATAGGGTGTCTTTGAGATGTCGGGACATCTGCCGGCGAGTTTGCCGTTACAAAACCAGGTATTTTAAGCCAAAATATACAACAAAAAGGATTCAAGATTACATAATACTGAAACGTTTGTGTGTGTGTGTGTGCATTCTGATAAGGACCAGAGGCTATTATTGTGCCTACGCCATACGAAGAGATGCATAATAGGATTGAGTTCATAGAGCTACTGCGTATGACATGCTGAATCGTCAGCAACTCACCCAGAAATTTAGCCTGCTAGATATCCAGCAGCCATCAGGGAGCTGTCCCCGGAGCTCAAGGACAGCTGTCCCTTTGAACAGTTCACACATGTGATCAATTAAGATTAATTACAAATCAGTTCATGAGTGGCTTTAACTTTATGAAGTGTCTGTGCATTTTTATAAACCACAAAGCCTGTCGAAGCTTGAGTAGGTCCCTTTTGATGATTGAAAAAGTGCATTTCTATATTGATGTACTGCACATTAAAAACATTAAACACAGTAAGTAAATTCACTGGCAGACGTCTACTGGCCGTCAGGCAAACTGAGCAAAACACCCAGCAGGCTGCTGGGGCTGTGAGCTCGTCAGTTATATTTATAAATGCATTCATCCCACAAGATAAAGGTTTTCTGTCTGATGCCATCAACTTAACACACAGATCGGTAATCTAGTGACTTTAGATAAAACTTTAAAACTTCTTTAAATCATTTCTGTAAACTAGTGAAACATAATATAATGGCCTACTAAAGCCCTATTCGCACGGGACTTGCCTGGGGACCTCTAGTAATTTGTAATCATTGCGGAGGTCGTCTGTGATCTTAATCCCATGCGAATCGGCCATGTCCGTAATTTGTAAAGTAAAAATTCCACCGCAAATTACCTACCGTATTTCCCCAAACACAGAGGTCATGTGATAACATTAGTCCCTTGCGAATCGGCATCTCTGTGATTTACACAGGTTATGCAGAGCCTTGACATCATATCCGGGGGATAATGTGCCGCACAAAACACAGAAGTGGTGGGGTAATTTCTAAATCACATGAGGTCCCCCGGTAATACTAGTCCCGTGCGAATAGGGCTTTAATGACTATTCTTGGCTCAATTATTGCACATTAGACAGAAGCTGCTGTCAGATATTTAATGTCAGGAGCAATAAGCAAGAGGCAACAGCAGGAAACTGAAAGGTAAAGTTGTGTAAATAATAATGAAAACATAATTATAGTTATTGAAATAAATGTTGAAATAATTTTGCCCTTTGTGCTGCGAGGCGGTGCTGAGCAGTGAGCTCTGGCTAATTTTATGAAGCATCTTTTCATTTGTGTTTCACTACCTTTCTTTTGCTGTCAACTACTGTTTGGCTTAACGGTGCCACAGATTTTAAACCTGCTCTTCTCAGAAGTTAAATTTCAGATATGATTTCCTCCCCGCACTCCTTACTTTTGCACCTCTGAAAAGAAACACTTTCCAATACAGACTGCATGAGTCAAACATCCAGTCTGACTGTTAAACACCTAAAAAAGAGCTGCACATTGTTAGTTAATATCCTCCTGTGTCTACTATAAGGTGCTACTATCCTTCTCTTCCTATGGGTTCCAGTCTGAAACTGTTGTCCCCCTCAGATAAAATCAAGACATAAGAATGTAAAAAAAGTCAATTAACATGGAATAACCAGGCTCTAACATTTGAAAGCACAGGTCTCATGATGTGAGGGCTCTGGGGTATGCAAAAATGAAGTATAATGTTGCAATGTGTCAATTATAAAATCTGTTTTTAGCCTATAATTGTTTGGAGATTGACACAATTAAAAGTTGCATGTTGAGTAGGCTATAGTCAGGTCAGGTTTGCACTGTATTACTTGAAGAAAACTTGATGATTCTCAAGCAAGTTCTGGAATTGAAGGGATATACTGTTTTCCATCATTTCTAAGATGATTTGTGGATGTTTATTCCCATCAAAAAATACAATAATATCCCCAGAAAGTAAGTGACCCTGAACTTAAAATCCAGATATATTCTTGAGTTATAAATATATAAATAAATAGGCAATGTGGGAATAGGACTCTCAAACTCAACAATCGGACAATTGATCAGTCTTTCTCTAGAATAAAGTCATCCCCACCACCTACTCCACAATTGAGGCTAACATGCTGTTATCATGCTCAAATAATCCTGTTCATCATCATCCAAGTTCTTCTTCGAAAGCAGTATGAGGATTGATTTGTCAATCCTAGATGAAGTTATTTTGAATAACAGTGCCCTTTTTTTAAATAAAGGCAGGTGAACAAAATTTGTTTTATTTAATTTTAAGTTTTAGTGTTCAAATGACAAAATCTGATTTTAATGTAAAATAAAATGCTGTATGTTCTGGCTAAGTTAGTCAGAACATTCAGAATCACATTCCAACAAACCTATATCAGTTAAATATCACATCCCAAGGAAGCAAAATGGTCACCAAATTGTTCAAATAAATAAGACACACTATCTTATGTGGACACTAAAAGTCCCAAAGATTCAACTGCAATTACGACAGCAACAGTGTTAAACAGCAACAACAGATGAATAAAGAACTATTCATTCACTCATTCATTCACTAAGATGTATTAGCATTAAGGGCCAGATGTGTCAGGACCAGGCACACTGCTGCTTAACAGTGGCACTCATCCTCACTGAGGGGCAGTGATGTGGTCCGTGGCTGCTCGATCTCTCTGTCTTTCGTTTTCCCAATCCTTTTTCCCATGGAATGTTTTTTTCAGCTTTGGACAGTAGCCTGGCTTCTAGCAGATACATTGCTAATGCTGTCTTTGTCACAACGGTAAATACTTGGGGTGGCTGTAGCTCAGAAGGTAGAGCAGGCTGTCCAGCAATCAGAAGGTTGCTGGTTCAAATCTCCAGCTACATGTTGAACAAGATACTAAACCCCGTATTGCTCCTCATGATCAGTTTGCACGGCAGCTCCTGCCATCAGTGTATTAATGTGTGTGAATGGATGAATGTGATAGTGTTGCAAAGTGCTTTAAGAGGTCTGTAGACTGGAAACATGCTACAAAATGCAATTCCATTTACCATTCCATAAATACCACATGGAAACCTCATGAAGAAGATGTTGATGAAGGTTCTCAGTCATCCAGGTCATGGTAATTGGTTAGTGAAGGCAACCGGACGTGTTTTAGTTTCTTCAAGACATTTCACCTCTCATCCAAGAGACTTCTTCAGTTCTAACTGAACTAACTGGCAGGGAGTTGCAGGCTTTTAAATTCTAGCCCTTTTTAGATAGAAAAGGCGGCACATTTGCTCCAAGGTAAGGGCGGCAATGTGCCGGCCTGTCTTTCTAAAACCGAGGCGTAATATTCCTCCTTTTCCAAAAGCCGCCTCTGAGGTAGCAGTAAACATGTGAAGTGACGTAAAGCTCGAAGTTAGGCTGTGAACGGTGACATAGAATTTGTCTTCAAAATAAGAGCTTTACATTGCACCCCATTGGAGTTTAGAACTGGGATCTTAGCGGGGGGCTTTTAATTTGAAAGTAGTGACCGTCCTTAGCTTGCCGACACAACATCAAGCTAACACAACTAAACAGCCGCTGAAATCCAGGAGACGCTACATCTTCTGGATCTCAGCGGCTGTCCAGTTGCTCATCTCAATGTCCGTGGATGAAGTGATGGACTGACTGCTGTGATCTGCTGTTTCCTAGTTTTAAAACTCCTCGGTTGTGGGTCGCACTACAGTGCAGGTCATTGACACCTCCGCCCATCTCACCCACGGGTCGGTACATTTCCACCTCGGTTTTAGATAGCAGTCGAGGCGGAAATAAGTGTACCCTCCGAGGCCGAAAATCGGCTGACCAAAACAGACCCCCAATTTGCCGGCCTCTGTCTAAAACCGCGGACTGAACCGCCAAAAGGACGGGCAAATTGGCGGCTTGGTGCTCTGTCTAAAAACGGCTTCTGTGTGGAAATGTATTTACAGAGATGTTAAGAATGCGTGTTAGCTCTGAGTGTTAGAGTCGTTAGGGCCACTTGTGGCTCATTGGGTTGCTAGGGCTAGATGAGGTGTGAATGGTTGTTAAACTGTCTGAGGAGGGAACTCAGTGCTGCATTGTAGGTGGGTGATGAGTAATGTTGTAGGCCACCACCTCTGTTCAAAGACGGACATTCCAGTTTGACATAGATGAATTCCTTTACTCCTCTATCAAACATCTGTCTTTTCTGGCCAAGAAGTTTGAATTGTCCTCAAAGAAAAGATTTTTCTCCTTCAGATGTAAGTGGATGGCAGAGTCTTGACCTGAGGAGTTGGCCCTCCTGTACTGTGCCATTCATTTATGGAGAGGTTGTTTTTCCTTAGAATGGAGACATTTCTGCCTCAGCGTTTTGCTAGGTTTGAAGTGAACCAGCATATGAAGGTCATTGAAGATCCTCTTGAGTTTCTCAGATATTCCTGCGACAATGACAATGTTGTTGCTTTTTTCCCTCTCCTCTCTGTCTGCTCTCGATTTAGAGGTTCTGACAAAGGTCCAGTTTGGGTGGCCACAGGTTTTAAGTGCTCTCCTGGTGTACTTATGTTCCTTCTCTTTCTCCTCTGTCTTACTGAGCACGGTCTCAGCCCAATGGTTTAGGGCTCTGATGACCCCAAGCTTGTGCTCCAGTGGGTGATGAGAATCGAACAAGGAGTTGAATATGGAAGGAAAGTTGCTTTTAGAAACAGCTAGTGTTTCCAAATAGATCAATTTTGCTCTTACTAGTCTATCTCCTTTCTTCAATCTATGATTCAGAGTAAAGGCGGGAACACACCGGCCCAACCGTTGGACGTCTGAAGCGTTTGGGGAGACTCGGACGAGGTCGGGAACAAATATGTTTGGTGTGTTCAGCTGCAGCGGAAGCTTTCGGAGCCGCGTGGACGTTGTCGGCTCCGATTCAGCATGCAAAGTCTGAGGAGGTGGGCTGTCGGACGTCTGAGCCAACAGATTCTCTGATTGGTTGTGTGCCAGCTGAATGGCTGTTCTGATTGGTGGTGTGCTAGCGAATCAGCGCGGTGTGTGGGAGGGGCGGGATACTGTGTGCGCTTTGTTTTTCTATGCACTCCGTTCCGTCATTCCCCGTTTTCATGTTTTGCAGTACTGGCACGAGACTAGTTGTTTAATTTGTGTTCGTTTGGTAATGCCTCACTGCATGTTTAATATGCAGCTGTTTTTATCTGAAATAGTTAAGTTTCGTTTTGATCGAAAGTAAAGAGAGTTGCGTGCATAAGCCTCTCGTTTACAACTCACAACACAAGCACCAGCCGCTTGCTGCATCTCGCGCAAGCACAAAACGTACACGCTACTGTGGAGTAGGCAGCACGTCGAAGCAGTGTGTTTCAATGCAACTTTTCTGCCGAACGGGTCAGATAAGAGGCAACGAAGTGGTCGGAGAGTGGTAGGATAAGGCAGTTGGATGTCTGGGTGGTGTGTGGGGGCCTTAAGGTTGGTTGAGGAGGAGGATCCAGTTGAAGGCCTAGATCAGAACAGCCAGATGGGAAGGAAAATACAGAGAGCTCTTGGGGAATTGGAATGAGCAACTGGGATTTGCTCTTTTGTAAAAAGTAAAATGTGTTTGCCCAAGCTAAAAGTCAAAGCGTGAGCTAACCCTGTGGTGCTTCAGAGGACATTTGATGGTGCTAATAGCGACAAAGATTTTTATTTAGGGTAGACACAGACTGAGGAGAGAAGATTGTTTGCGTGATGAAGTTAATAATAAGAAAACAGCATAAAGTAGGCAAACGTTCTGCTTCTCTGTCTGCGTCATGAACATTGTTAATCACGGCCCAAGCAGGTCTCGAGCTGCGAGGTCCCAATTTTTTTTGTAGTGATGACTTTTTTGTCCCAAATGAACGCACTGCCTGAACATACCCCAAAACTCACCAAACTTGGATTATAGGTCACACCTGCCAACAATTTTTATAATCTATTGTCATTGTGTTTATTATTAAATAACAACTTCCTGCCGATTTCGTTCCAAAGAGGAATTGTTCTGTCCAAATGACATCAAACTTAGGTTACTACTTACCCATGAGCCACTAAGGCTCTCTGCAAAATTTTGGTTGACGACCACTAGGTGGCGCTCTTTAAGTTGAAGTATTTTATATCTCCACATCAGTTGGTCAGATTAACACAAAAAAACTTGGTACAATTATTGTCAATACCCTCCTGATGATAGCTGACAAAAGGTGTTACCAGCGGACTCTATAGCGCCCCCTGATTAGATTAATTGGCTGTGCAGTCAACTCATCACCTCCTGAACATCCAGTAGAGTAGCACACTCCTTTTCCAGCTTCAGAATTGCACAGTGAAACTCTTACATGACATTGTGCAGGAACAGCAGGACACATTCAGACACTGTCACCTCATCCTCATTGCTTTTGCACATAACCTTCCAAATAATGTCAGGACAGTTCTCCTTTCTCAGTGACTAAATGTAACACTTCAGGGCATGCCAACACCCAAAGATCTGCTGAATTGCAGGCAACAGAAGCCCTTTTTAGATAGAAAAGACGGCACATTTGCTCCTAGGTAAGGGCGGCAATTTGCCGGCCTGTCTTTCTAAAACCGAGGCGTAATATTCCTCCTTTTCCAAAAGCCGCCTCTGAGGTAGGCGTAAACATGTGACGTGACGTGAAGCTCGAAGTTGGGCTGCGAACAGTGACATAGAATTTTGTCTTCAAAATAAGAGCTTTACCTTGCACCCCATTGGAGTTTAGAACTGGGTTGTTAGCGGGGGGGGCTTTTAATTTGAAAGTAGCGACCGTTCCTACTAGCTTGCGCTACAACAACAAGCTAACACAACTGAAATCCAGGAGACGCTGCATCTCCTTGATCTCAGCGGCTGTCCAGTTGTTCATCTTAATATCCTCGGATGAAGTGATGGACTGACTGCTGTGATCTGCTGTTTCCTAGTTTTAAAACTCCTCGGTTGTGGGTCGCACTACAGTGCATATCATTGACACCTCCGCCCATCTCACCACGGGCCGGCACAATTCCGCCTCGGTTTTAGATAGCAGTCGAGGCGGAAATAAGGGTACCCTCCGAGGCGGAAAATCAGCGGACCAAAACAGACCCCCAATTTGCCGGCCTCTGTCTAAAACCGCGGACCGAGCCGCCAAAAGGACGGGCAAATTGGCGGCTTGGTGCTCTGTCTAAAAACGGCTAGAGATAGCCAACAGGTTGGTACATGCCTCAGTATCTCTTTGTACTAAACTGAAGTAAACTCGCAAAACTCCTTCAGAGAATCTGCTCTTTTGGCTGAGCATGAGAATTCGCTGTAGATTTAGCTTCAGCATCATAACCTGCAGTGCTGAGAATTCTGTTTGCGTTTTTCAGGGTGTTGTGGATGACTTGTGGTCTTCTCTCAGTTTTTGGAAAACTGAGTTATGCTTGCCAAAATTCACAGATGCATTGTCAGCTCCATATGTACTAGTCTGACTTTCACGCAGGCCATTTTTTTGTGATATCCACAATTAGCTTATAAATAGATGCTGGTTTCATGGGGGTCCTTGTAAAATTCCAACAGCCCAAATCTAACGCCCTCCTCTGCGTGGAAATACTGAATTGTATATGGATACAGTTTTATGTTGCCCAAGTTTGATGCATCAGAACAGACAGAAAAAATACGGTGCATCTTGCAGTTCTGTGGCTAAATACTCCTGACTGTAAGGAGCAAGGACATTTTGAACTAAAGCCTCGCTTTTTGTTCTTCTACATGACATTTTAGTGGCGATTGTAGAATCATTAAAGATCCTTGCACTTACTTTATGGCCGCAATCCGTTGATAAGTAGCTGTGGCCATGTTTTACTCCATGGTAGACACTGGTAAGCTCTGCCACTGCCATTGGCTGAATGTTTTTGTGTGTTTGATACGACACCTTGATGCTTTTGTTTTTGCGTGGATTTCCACTGCGTTTTTTCTGCACTTCTTTGAGCATGGGATGGAGGCATGTGCACAGTGCACCCCATTATTGGATGTATGACGTAGATGTAGACTATAAACGGGAAGAAAATAGAGACATTTTTGATGAGAAACTTTATAGACCACAGAACAAAGGAAACCAAATTAAGGTTTTACATTTACATACAGCTGAGATGGCTCAGGAATCTGTATTGGATACCTCCTGGACGCCTCCCTCTGGAAGTGTTCCTGGCACGCCCCGTCGGGAGGAGACCCCGAGGAAGACTCAGGACACGCTGGAGTGACTATGTTACTCGGCTGGCCTGGGAACGCCTTGGGGTCCTCCTGGAAGAGCTAGAGGAAGTGTCCGGGGAGAGGGAAGTCTGGGTGTCCCTGCTCAGACGGATGGATGGATGGTTTTACATTATCCCCCAAAAAATGGGACAAATTGATGAAAAAAGAGAACAAGTTTGGGAAAAAACGGGACAGGTGGCAACTCTAGTGTTCACGGAGACGTAGCTAACGGCGCTGACCCTGGAAACGGACGCTAATCTGGAGGGTTTTCAACTGCTGCACGCAGACAGGACGACAGAGAGTTGTAAGAGGAAACGAGGAGGGCTGGCTGTGTCTGTTAATGACAGATGGTGTAACTCTGGGCACATCACTGTTAAGGAACAAGTCTGCGGTAAGGACATTGTGCTTTTAGTGGTTAGCATGAGGGCCACACTACCTCCCAAGGGAATTTACACAGGTGATCGTGATCACAGTGTATATCCCCCTTTCTGCTAATGCAGCTTGTAATGTTCTCACTCTGTCAAAAGCTCACTGCAGACACAGCACCCTCAGGCCCTCTTCTTGGTCTCTAGGGATTTCCATCATACCTCTCTGTCCTCCACCATGCCTACATTCACAAAGTATGTCACCTGCCACACCAGAGACAATAAAACTAGACTTATTTTATTCATCAATAATATTTTGATGAATATTATTTTATTTACATTTTAGGTCTGTTTCAGGTCTGTTTTCCACTGATATATTATTGAGTTCGATTTTGCTTTTGTAATAATTACCATTGTTGCTCAAATAACAATATAGTCATATGTAAACACTGGATACTATTCCTGTTCCGAGTTTAGTTTTGTTGTTTTTTTTTGTTTGTTTGTTTTTTTTTTACAATTATATACATTTTTAAAAGGTCATCATTTTAAATTGAAAAAGAGCCTCAAGGAATACAAACTCATAAGGGGTAGCCTAACGATGCCCATTCATAGACCAACAACAGACTGAGCAATTTAAGCCTCTGTAAAGTACTTAGAGAGAGGGTTCAACAAGCTGAACATGAACATTATTTGCAAACAATTTGTTGGATCCAGCAACACCTGAAGACATACATTTGGTTCTTTTGTTCAGTAGATCAGGGCTGCCTATCTGGTATTGAGACAAGTTTTATTCTGTTAGACTTTGATGAAGGCATGATATTGTTTTTAGTTGTTACGTCCCTGTATGGCAATGGGATGAAGGGAGTAACATAGTTAAATAATAAACCGGGTGTAAAGGTGGGGAAAGAAGCAATGGGTAATGGTAACTCAAAAACTGCTTTATTAAGCCAGCAAAAACACTAATTAGACCCACTAATTAGTGGGCACTGGGGTTGTAACACCCCCTCCCATAGGAATAAACCATGTTTGTCCACACACACACACTACAAAAATACTGTATGCCTCAACCACAGGTTATACTTACCTTGACACACAACATTCACGTTACCCAGACCTAGCATTATAATGCCGATCGGCAACACAAAACAAAACCATCACCTCATCTACGAGACAGTGCATCTGCCACTATGTTGTCAGCCCGTTTTCTGTGACACACAAATGTTATAACCCTGCACCAACAGAGCCCAGCGCATCACCTGCAGCACTGGAGTTGTAACATTAATACTTATCAGCATGGGAGTGGACAAATATACTTGCTTCATGCAAATGTATGTTTTTTTTTATTGCAACAATCCAAAACCATGACAAAGACTGCCAGAATATTCATCTGAACAACCTCTAAGGTGCTGCATACTTAAAACATATTCAAGATTCAAAAAAACACTGCATTAGGAGGATTTTGCATCAACTTGACAGCTGTCAAAGTTACAATATAAATATATATAAATAGCTTGACACTGTGTCTGTAGTGCTGTCAATTAAATGTTAGGTTTTTGTATTAGTTGTGAAGTTCTGCAGTCACAGAGACAGATATTCCCCTCATTAGTTTGTGAAAAGCAAAACAAAGCCAAAATGTACCTAAATCTATGAGGTGGCGAGAAACAAGACTGACAAATGAATATTGCACTGGTTCTGCTGAAGGTCGCTACTGTTATATGTAAGCTGATATTATGTCAATGTGGTGTTTTAAGTCTGTTTCAATGCCACCCAAAACTACCTTAGTTGTATTTTTCTTCATCCAAGACCAGAGACATGTTTTATGCAAAAAATGGAATGCAGTATTTTGAGCATCTGTTGCATTTGTGCATGTTGCAAAAAGTGTTTTAGTGTTTTATTAGTGCGTTAAAGTGAAAAATAGCAATCTACAGCACTACGTTCTTAATCAGATTGTATACAGGGACACACACTAATGACCTTGACAGGATTTCTACATACCACAATTCCACCTCTCTCTCTCACACACACACACACACACACACACACTACAGCCAAAGACACTTTATCCAATTCACTCTGTTGAATCAAAAGGTTGAAAGTGGGCCTTCAGTATGGTGAACAGGAACAAGAACAACGACTCTTCCAAGTGTCTGAGTTCAAACTCTGGCTATAGGCAATTACCCCTTCTGATTTCAGCAGTGAGTGTTTCAGAAACAGACACTCTCTGAAGGTTCAGCGGATTGAATTATACAGGCCACCGAGGGACCGCCACCATACCACTGCTTATCGTTTAACCACACACACACATTACACAGTGAGGTGTCTTAAATCACTCCAGTAGGTCAGGGTGGTAAAATTGGTTGATGTTGGTATGAGGCAGAAAACACAGACTTAATGCAGTCTTTCAGTGAGAGAGAGAAACCCAATGCTAGTAGCAGTATTGGGGCACAATGATTTTTCTCTGGCAAAAAAAGTGTCTGAGTGTCTCCAAAAATATTTGGAGTCGCTCAGGTTGGACCCCCGATGACTACGGCTGTGTTGTTGCCTGCTTTGTCATGGCTGTCACCCAGTGCCATTGGTGCCAGTGTGCCAACGTCTCAGAGACACTTAGGTCAACACATTTCACTCACAACTTGTACATGGTTCTTCTATCTGCTCTATTTTTACCTGGCGGGATTATTTTTGACAGAGTGAAATGTGATACAAATATGTCCTTAATTTCAACCACTGATGACCTTAAGATCATCCAGCTACAACAGCAACAGTTACACTCACATAACATTTCTGAACGTTTACAGGTTTGGGTCTAGGTTTATCTACAGAAAAAAACTATGAGGATAATGATGGTTAGGATAACATTTCAGACTCAGACTTAGACAATATAAGAATTTTATTTTGCACGTCTGGACCAGGTTTAAATTTTTACACTGTAACATCACCCAAGGTTATGCTGTAGCTGTCGAATGTATTACTTTGAGTTTACCTGCTTACATATGTTGCAAAAATAAAGTTGTTTTGCCTTGAATACAACTCATGCAACACTTAATATTCTTATTGGTCACGTTAAAGTGAAACTTTCGCCAAAATGCAACCTAGGCTTTATTTGTGAGTGTATATGACTCAAACCTTCGGGTAAATGCATAATTACGATGAAAGAGGCACTTTTAAGATTTACCGTATTTTCATTTTCGGGCACATTAAATTTGAACGGGAGTGCTAGGGGCACTGATATGATAGCATCAAAATCGCTATTTTTAAAACACTAAGATGGCTCGACACAACATGAAACTTTGCTCGTAGCATCACCAGGGTCTCTACTCATGAACACAAGCATTTTGAAGTTTATGAAAAAGAAGGTTTTTGAACTACTCGTGTTCGCTGCTGCATCTCCGGCGCGCGGCCGTCATGGCAGGCAAAAAGTGTCGATCCACGAGTGCGACCATCAGGAAGGAGAGTAATGGTGGGATGCTCCTCAAGCTTAATGGGCGAGGTGTTCGAGTTCAGCGGTTACATTTTGCCACAGTTACCTATATTATGACTGAGTACCGATCAGACGATCTTGTATCGAGTTCCGCCGCTGGCTCCTCTCTCTCTCCTCGCCCTTTCGTCAAGCTCTTTGATCCCTCTTCGTACGTAAGCTCGGGCTCTAAAAATACCTCGCCCATTAAATCGCATTCTTCATACCCAGCCATGTCTTCAGGTGTCTCCTCTCGGTCTTCTTCGCTGTTGTGCTGTGTTTGTGTCTCTCAGGTCACCGGTAGTATCCCAGCCTTGTGCCTCTTTGCCCTGTGTTTGAGCCTCTATTTCTGAACCGTGACCGTAATAGTGACGTTGTGTTCACAAATGGACTGATTCTTTTCTACAGCTCTTAGTTACAAACAGAACAGAGTCATAATTACTAAGAGAGCCGTTCTTTTTGTTATTGTGCCCAGAGTTCAGTGTTGCTTCCGGCAACAGCTATCCACGCGAGATGTCACGTGAATTTTCCAACTGCTGATTGTAGTATTGTTTGTAATTTGAGGCTCCCTTTTCAACGTGGATGTCAATGTTGCTTTCCTCTAATGACAAAACAATGAATAATCCGTGCATTCATATGGAACTAAGCTTGAGGAGCATCCCACCATTACTCTCCTCCCTGATGGTCGCACTTGTGGATCGACACTTTTTGCCTGCCATGGCGGCCGCGCGCCGGAGATGCAGCAGCGAACATGGTGCATGGTTTTTGGTCTTCCATTTTCCAATCACTCTCAGCGATACCTTGCAAAACATTGCAACCTGATCCTTTGATAGCTATCTTCAGTGTAGTTAGGGATGAGCTACACTTGTCCCGCCTCCACAAAAATGAAATTGCTATGCATCGTTGCCTGCTCGATGTCTGATACTGCTAAACTGGAAGGGGAAGAATCCTCCTTCCTATTTTCATTGGATTAAAGAGGTGATGTTGGGATTAGCTTTTAATAAATAGGTATACAGTACACGGCTTGGAGGATAAACATGACAAAACCTGGTCACAGTTCATAACAAATATTAGGAGCTCTCCTTTTGCCTGACCCCTCGTCTTTATTTACTATTTTTTCTCTTTGATTGCCATCCTAGTCTTCTCAATGCCTAGAGTGTGATTGTTTCTCATGCCAGTGTTCCAGAGTGTTGGTGTTATAAACATAATGGTCAAGACAGATTGGTTTGGGTCTTTGTTGTCGGTTTGTGTCTGGTTTTGTATTTGTGTTTATTTGTTTTCTTCTTTTGGTGTTCTGTTGTCTGTTTGATACCCCACATGGAAAGAACCTGTATAAACATATAGTTTTTAATATAGGTTTCGAATATATGCGACATACATAAAATTGCCCATATATAGGTACATATACTGTATGTACCTACATGTACATATAGGTACATATGTGTAAATACATAGATAAAATTGGCCAGTTTCATATACTATGTGTACATATAGGTACCTATATGTACTGTGAGATCATGAGAGGTAATCCAGATATTTAAGGCTGGAGCAGTGCAAAAACTGAAAAAACAAGCCAAAACCAGAAGAATCAATGCAGACAGTTTATTCTTTCACACAGAAATCCCATACGAGTCCAACTGAAAACACCTCCCGAAGGAGGGGGAGGGCCCTTTAACTCCTCCTTCATCCCAACAAAGTCTTTAACAAAAAGTGTCCATCTTCCTCCCTTTTCCCTGAAAGCACTTGCGTTGTTGCTGTAGTTGTTTCTTCCATTGCCGTTCAGCTCCTTTCAGCTCAAAGCACAGCTGCTCTCTGCCCTCTGTTCTCCTTTGTTCTCCTCCCCTCTCCCTTAATCAGGTGGCCTAAACACCTACACCTGTCAGAGGAGTGAGGCCTGCTGGGAAGCATAGTGTGTGCTGCGGCCATTTTGTTAGGCTGCAGCCAAGCCTGAAGGGGAATATAGCAGCCCTCTACCACCTGCCCCCTGGTAATGCCACAGTACATATAGGTACCTATATGTACATATATGCGACATACATAAAATTGGCCATTTTCATATATTATATGTACATACATGTACCTATGTACATATACATATATAGGTACATATACTTACCTATATGTACACATACAGTGATGGCCGAAAGTATTGGCACCCCTGCAATTCCGTCCTATAATACTCAATTTCTTCCAGAAAATGATTGCAATCACAAATTCTTTGGCATTAATATCTTCATTTATTTTTCTTGCAATGAAAAAAACACAAAAGAGAATGAAAAAAAGTCAAATCAAATATTATTTTACACAAAACTCAAAAAATGGGCTGGACAAAAGTATTGGCACCCTCAGCCTAATACTTGGTAGCACAACCTTTAGACAAAATAACTGCGAACAACCGCTTCCGGTAACCATCAGTGAGTTTCTTACAACGCTCTGCTGGAATTTTAGACCACTCTTCTTTGGCAAACTGCTCCAGGTCCCTGAGATTTGAAGGGTGCCTTTTCCAAACTGCCATTTTGAGCTCTCTCCACAGGTTTTCTATGGGATTCAGGTCTGGACTCATTGCTGGCCACTTTAGAAGTCTCCAGTGCTTTCTCTCAAACCATTTTCTAGTGCTTTTTGAAGTGTGCTTAGGGTCATTATCCTGCTGGAAGACCCATGACCTCTGAGGGAGACCCAGCTTTCTCACACTGGGCCCTACATTATGCTGCAAAATCTGTTGATAGTCTTCTGACTTCATAATTCCATGCACACGGTCAAGCAGTCCAGTGCCAGAGGCAGCAAAGCAACCCCAAAACATCAGGGAACCTCCACCATGTTTGACTGTAGGGACCGTGTTCTTCTCTTTGAAGGCCTCATTTTTTTTCCTGAAAACTCTGTGTTGATGCCCTTTCCCAAAAAGCTCTACCTTTGTCTCATCTGACCAGAGAACATTCTTCCAAAATGTTTTTGGCTTTCTCAGGTAGGTTTTGGCAAACTCCAGCCTGGCTTTTTTGTGTCTCTGGGTCAGAAATGGGGTTTTCCTGGGTCTTCTACCATAGAGTCCTTTTTCATTCAGACGCCGGCGGATAGTACGGGTTGATACTGTTGTACCCTCGGACTGCAGGGCAGCCTGAACTTGTTTGGATGTTAATCTAGGATTTTTTCCCACCATCTGCACAATCCTTCGCTGAAATCTGTCATCGATTTTCCTTTTCCGTCCAGATCTGGGGAGGTTAGCCACAGTGCCATGCTCTTTAAACTTCTTCATGACACTGCGCACAGTAGACACAGGAACTTCAAGATCTTTGGAGATGAACTTGTAGCCTTGACATTGCTCATGCTTCTTCACAATTTTGTTTTTCAAGTCCTCAGAGAGTTCTTTGGTCTTCTTTCTTTTCTCCATGCTCAGTGTGGTGTGTGTGTGGCACAGGACAGAGGTTGAGTCAACTTCAATCCATTTTAACTGGCTGTTGGTGTGATTTAGTTATTGCCACCACCTGTTGTGTGCCACAGGTGAGTACCAGGTGCCGTTAATTATTCAAATTAGAGAAGCAGCACATGATCTTTCAAAGGGTGCCAATACTTTTGTCCACCCCCTTTTTATGTTTGGTGCAGAATTATATTCAATTTGGCTTTTTGACAATTCTTTTTTGTGATTTTTCATTGAAGATAAATTAAATGAACATTTTAATGTCAAAGCATTTGTGATTGCATTCATTTTTTGGGAGAAATTGGGCCTTTTTTGACGGAATTTCTGGGGTGCCAATACTTTCGGCCATCACTGTACATGTAGGTACATATATGTTCACCTACATATGTACTTATATATTCACTTGTATATGTACCCATATGTACCTATATATGCACCTCTATGTTCACCTATATATGTACCTATATGTGATGTACAAGTTTCTTTACATGTAATGGCATGTACATTATTAAAAATTATACATTAAAGATTTTAAAATTATTAAAATCCATAGCTACATAGTCTACACGAACAAATAAAAACCCAAAATGTAGAACTTTACATAATTTATTCACATTAAAACAATTAAATACAACAAGAACAAGAACAAAAATAGTAAATTACAAACAAAAAAATTAATAGAAAAACTATGCTCGGTGAGCTTGGCATTAATGGATGTGCCAATCTGCCCTCATGCTTACAGTACAGAGAGAGAGAGAGAGAGAGAGAGAGAGAAAGAGAGAGACTTTGACTTTTAACCCAAGTTTTATTAACTACACCGCCTTATTGCACATACTTCCTGTCAACAAAGCACATGATACAGTAATACAATTACTTTACAAACCTACACACACACGCACCCATACATGCCTACAAGTTATGAACCAAAAAAAGAGAGAGTAGAGAGAGAGAATTTTAAAAGTGTATTTAAGCTATTGTATAAGAAAACCAACAATCGGTGCAGTCAGTTACCTTTTTCTTTGAAGCTTTCTCAGTCTACCTCTGCTCACTGTACTTTGAATTTAGGCTGTGAGGACATTTTGTTTCAACTGTGCTCTCAGCCATCTCCATCTCGTGTAGCTTCATTTGGAGAGTCTTTTGAAGTTCTGGTGCAATGAAATCAAAATGTTAACATGAAACTGCAAATACTGTTTGGTATATAAATACAAAGCTAATGTAACATTACATACTTGCCACGTGAATAAAAAACAAAAAATCTTTAACTGAGAAGTTGCGGACACAGTCGAGGGCCAAAATACTAGCCCCTTTTAGATAGAAAAGGCGGCACATTTGCTGCAAGGTAAAGGTGGCAATGTGTCGCCCTGTCTTTCTAAAAGGGAGGTGTAATATTCCTCCTTTTCCAAAAGCCGCCACTTGGCCGCCACTGGGGTAAGCGTAAACATGTGACGTGACATGAAGCACGAAGGTGGGCGGTGAACAGTGACAATGAATTTGTTTTCAAAATAAGAGCTTTACAGTGCACCCCATTGGAGTTTAGAACTTGGTTCTTAGCGGGGGGCTTTTAATTTGAAAGTAGCAACCGTTCGTAGCTTGCCGCTACAACAAGTGGACAGCGAAGACAGCTACAGAGACCGAGGAGATGCTAGCATCTCCTGGATCTCAGCGGCTCTCCAGTTGGTCATCTTGACGTCCGCAGATTAAGTGATGGACTGACTGCTGTGATCAGCTGTTTCCTGGTTTTAAAACTCCCCAGCTGTGGGTCGCACAACAGTGCACATAATCGACACCTCCGCCCATCTCGCGCAATTGCCGGCACATTGACGTCTCAGATTTAGATAGCAATGGAGGCGGAAATAAGTGTACCCTCCGAGGCGGCAAATTGGCGGGCCAAAACAGATCCCCAATTTACCGCCTTCTGTCTAAATCTGCGGACCTAGCCAAAAAAAGACGGCCAAATTGGCGGCTTGCTGCTCAGTAAAAAAACAGCTATTAGGTGCCCCTCTATCCCCACCCTCTGTCCATTCCAGCAGGGCATATCTGATCTCCGAGGGTGATAGCGCCATTTTTGCTCCCAACTGCTTCTGCTAGTTCTGCGCATGAGGGTGACGTAATCAATTATGCAATGCTTGACTAATGTAACATTATGTCAGTTGCCTCTAAAAATGTTAGGAATAAAAAGTTTCATGGGAATAGTGGCCATTCAGAATTTATATTATTCTATGACGACAATTGATATTTAACAACAAACTGATGTAGAGGGGGTGGTAACGTAATTAATAATGACTGGTTTCCACATAACATGCCGTTGTCACATGTCAACATGTATTTAGGCTCAAATATGATGCCAATTTCACGTGTTGACATTTGATTAATAAGTTATTGTGTGAAATTATTTTTTTTCCCTGTAAGGGAACTTGGACAAAATGTAGTTATCACTAGAGATGCACAGATCGATCAGCAACCGATCGCAATCGGCCGATAATGCCCCTATCGGTTTTGATTGGAGTTCTCAAAATAGATCAAATCAGGCCGATCAGATGACGTTTCAATATAGAGACAGTGCATTGACTGCATGCAGGGTGAGAATTTCACAGCGGCCATGGCCGCTGTTGCCCCGCACTTTGGCCTTGATGCCCCGTGAAAAAAAAAATCATCGTACGGCCACAGTGGCCTCTGTGCCCCTGGCCCGGTCAGCGTAGCAAGCTTGCCTTGATTTACAGTCACCCGAGTGCACAGTAGTCACTCACAGTTCGTGCAGGTGGAGTCTCATCATCACGATGATCTCACGTGAAAGCCTCTCAAACAGCAGCAGCGTCTCAAAACAGAAGAACGAAACTTACAGCACAGCGAGCGAGCACAGCCGGTTTTGACATGATACGTAACTGACTTATGTGGTAGGTTTTAGTTCGGTAAAGTCGGAAATATATTCACAGATTCGAACTTCCTAGATCAATAACTTATAATTGAAACCTTGTTAAAACACAAACGACGGAACTTTCCTACTGTATTAAGGAACGAGCTACAACCATATGTTAATCAAAACGAGGGTCTGGACATGAACTCTTTCTCTATGGTCAGCCGGCTGTGAGACGAGGGCGCAGGGACCATCTACAAAGTGCAACACCGAAAAGAGAAACTACAAAAAATTCAATAACTTCACTATTATTCAGAGTGTAGTGTCACCAAAATCATTCCACACATCCATGATCTCCTGCTGGTTATTCTACAATTTTTTGTTTGGAAAAAATGTGCTTTGCCATAATTTGGGGGAATTTCTATTGGGAGAAATATTCAATAACACTAATATTCAGTGTGGTGTCACAAAAATCACCTAACCCTAACCCTACTTAACAAAAACTACTTTCTAATGTAACTTTATCTTGATTTTGGGATTAAAAAATGTTTTAATACATAATCCATGTCTTGTTATAATTAGGATGTTATGGTATCAGTCTGAAAGGTAAATCAACAAATTTTATTCAGTGGCCTTTGTGCCCTGTCATTTGGCCTTGGTGCCCCTGAAAAAAAACGTGAAGGCCAAATGGACTTGCCCCTAAAATGATGAAATTCCCACCCTGACTGCATGCATTCCCACTAGTATGCCACAGTTACTCTATGTAAGCTGAGTCCAAGTTGTCTCTAAGAGAGTCTCTAGAGTGTGAAATATTGCACATTGCCTCAGCCTGCAATAAAACGGTGGTCAATCCATGATACTTTCTCATCGATCGGAGATCGGCAATATCGGGATCGGCAGATACTGCTTTCGGTGATCGGTGATCGGCCCCAAAAATCCTGATCGGTGCATCTCTTGTTATTACCTTGAGAATAAAAATATGAGCTAGGCATCATGTATGACAGTTGCAAAAGTGAGATATGAGCTATACAATAGGTATGACAAACAGAACCTGCCACTGGGTATATGAGCTATGTAAGAGACATACCTTGTATGAACATATAGGGCTTATATGTTGATATAAAGAAGCGATATAGGAGACCTATCTGCCCTGTAAATGCACATATTCTGCAAACAAGCAGTTTTACTGACCTTTTATCGGACTCTCCGTCGTGGCCTGTGGAAATACTGAGAGACGAGGACAACAACAACAGCGGCGAGACCTGATGGAGGCGTAAAGGGAAGCACAGAGGTCGTCGTCGGGGTGTATGGAACAGGCTACGGTTTCAGGCCCATTGACCACCTTTGCCCAGTATCCTGGTTGCAAATGTCCAATCTCTAGAAAATAAGACGCCGTCTCCCAGGCCATGCACGCCACCCTCTCCCACCTTGACATCGTGGGAGGGGGCTATGTCAGACTGCTGTTCATAGACTACAGTTCAGCTTTCAACACTGTAGTCCCCAGCAGGCTGACTACTAAGGTGCATGACCTGGGCCTGAACTCATCAATGTGTGCCTGGATCCTGGACTTCCTGACTGCAAGGCCTCAGGTTGTCAAAGCGGGAGGGCACACATCACACCCCCTCGTCCTCAGCACTGGTGTCCCCCAGGGCTGTGTGCTGAGTCCTTTGCTGTACTCCCTGTACACCCATGACTGTGTCGCCAGGCACAACTCTGACACCATCGTTAAGTTCGCGGACGACACGGTTGTGCTGGGCCCGATCACTAACAACGACGAACAGGCCTATCTACAGGAGGTGTCAGACCTGGCAATGTGGTGCAAGGACAACAGCCTACTGCTTAATGGGGAGAAGACCAAGGAGATGGTGATGGATTTCTGCCCACAATGTTGCAGGACCTACACCCCTCTCTTGATAGACGGGACACCAGTGGAGAGGGTGAGCAGTTTTAAATACCTCGGAGTGTACATTTCCAAGGATTTATGATGGACTGTACAAACGAACACTGTGGTGAAAAAGGCAAGACAGTGCCTGTATCACCTCAGACAGCTCAGAAGATTCAAGGTCTCCCAACGGATCCTGACTTCCTTCTACTCTGCTGCTGTACAGAGTATACTGACTGGAGCCATATCTGTCTGGTACAGTAACAGCTCCTGTGGGGACCGGCGAGCCCTGCAGAGGGTGGTGAGGACCGCTGAGCGGACCATGGGTACCACACTTCCCCCTCTGCATGACTTATACACCACACGCTGTACCAACAGGTCCAGAAGGATTATCAAGGATCCCCATCACCTCTGCAACAAACTGTTTGTGACCCTCAGGTCAGGCAGACGCCTGCGCTGTCATAAAACACGCTAAGAGAGGATGAGGAACAGTTTTTTCTCTGTGGCAATCAGAGCCCTGAACTCTGCACTTTCAACACTTTTAACACACTTTTAACACTTTTAACCCAGCTATATTGAACTTCAACATTTGTACATCTGCCTGTCGATCTAGTTTTAACTTATATATGCGAATATTCTTCATTCATAACTATTGCACATTGATTTCATTACTATTGCACATGTAAATTAGCCATAACCATAACTTAATTATAACTTCCGCTAAAACCTTATTGTATTTTATTGTATTCTATTGTATTTTATTTTACTTACACTGCATTTTATTTTTATTTTTACTTTAATTGAGCACAGAAGTACAGTACATGTCACAAAAACATTTCACTGCACATCCTGTATGAGTATGTGACAAATAAAAACCTTTGAATCTGAATCTGAATCTTGAATATATGCACCTGAATTTGGCCTATATGCAGACTACATGCGGCATATATGTGGCATATATATTATCATATATGCACATATATGCTGTATATATGCACAGATAAGCTGCATATAGGTTTTATATATGCGCATTTATCTTCATATAGGTTCTTTTTGTGTGGAACATGTATTTGTGTGGGTGTGTTTGTGGGGATGCCACTTGGATGGGGGGTGGGGGTTCACAACTTTTGTAAGAAATGCTTAACCGATGATGTCAATGTTTTTGATATTGAAAAATGACGAAGTTGTTAAAAAAATAAGAAATTCCAGTATTGGCACAACACTAGTAACGAGTAATGTCATTAATTATGTCTTAATATTTCTGACAGAATTGTTCAAGTAACCTGAGATGTTTACAAGCTACACAAGGTCAGTGAGCCAATGTGATCTGTGCCCTTATAACCCTACTCGGAGACACAGTGCCGTAGCGTTCTTAGGCAAATAAGCCCCATTCACACTGACTTTTCAAGGCAGGAATCTTGTGCCGATATTCCGCCTCGCCGTCTGTGCCAAAGTTAAGGAGGCGGAATGGGGGATCAGTTTTGTTCCGCCTCAGTGGAGGTTGTAACAGAGCTGCAACAGGGGTGAGACAACGTGCGTGTGAATAGGTGAGCAGGCAGCATGGGATGGGTGTGACGGTCTGATTGTGTTCAGTCTGACAACTAAACCATCACTCATCAAAGAAATACGAAAATGTCCCACACTTCAAAGCACAAGACCAAACAACAGTAATGTGGTAGCAGATAGTGTCTTATCGCAATCGTATCTGAGGAAAAAATACTGAATTTACACATTTGTCACATTTCTGCCTGAAAAACAACATCTATCCCCAGCCTCGAGAGACAGACAAAGTTAGTCTTTCGTTAAAAAAAAGACAGAGTAATCCCTGACACCTAATCTAATGTAGGCCTACTGTGAGTGAAAACACTTAAACAAGTGCCACTGATTTGCACATTACTATACCTTCAGTTTTTTGAGAATGATGTGAGCCTGCAAATGGAAGTTTGAATTTATAATGTTCCAAAAATGGTCTCACATCTGGAGAATGTGATGAAATTATGTCAGAGACATCTTTGTTTCTTAATGCAGATATGTCTCCTGAGTTAGCATGCTAACCAGCCACCCCCTGTCTGAACTATCTTACGTTGCTTTCTTTTTCTGAACTGCGATAAGCTTCATTGTCTCTTTTACTCATCATAAAACACACTTCATTCAAATTCAACAGAAACAAAAGAAAAAAACTCTCTAAAACATTCTTGGTTTGTCTTTCCACAGTCACCTCTAGTTTGGTTCAAATAAAGCCTCAGTTCCCTGGGTAAGATCCCATTGTCCAGCTGTATTCACTCTCAGGTTGCTAAACTCGGTTGAGCTGAGCTTTGCTAACCTTTGTGACTCCCCCTGGCGAGTGACTCCGTCCTGGTCAAGAGAAATTTTAGAGCCCCTGGCTCCACCTCTAACTGAGTCATGAGTTAATTAGCTAAAAGTGGCTAGCTACAACTAACAGTAGCCAGCAAAGAGTAGCAGTAATCTTTTACCCTGGTGATATTCTGCCCCTGTTTTTTTAATAATTATATAATTAATAATATGTTAAAGATTCTCTATGCGCATAATGCTCCTCGTTACCTGGTTCATGATCATAAAAAGCTTTACATGACTTTCACGACAACCTGCAGTACATCTTTCTGTGCTTCTGAATAAAAGATGAGCACTGCTGCCCTCTTAGTTTTTCACAATTTGACTGACTGCTCTGTAATAAAAGAAAATAATATCCAATGTAAAAGTAAAGGTATTAAATAAAGCTGACTCCGTGATAGATGACAGTTGTAAATGTAGAATTACTGTATATTAAACTGTCTTGAACATTACGAGAGCTACTTTGACATCCACACTGAGAGAGTTAGTGTGGAGGAACCAATCTGACATGATATTATAGCCAGAGGGGACATTGATAATTCTGTGTTCACAAAACTAAAGTAAAACAGGCAACTCGATAGAAGTACTGCCATTAAAAATCAAGTTCAAAAAAGTGATGGATGTAGTAATACATTCTGTCTTGATTATGCATGCCCGGGGCCCTTTTTAAAGCTGCAATAAGTGTTTTTTAAAATAGCAATCCAGGACAGGGTAACACAGGTTTCCCCCAAATAACAGCATGAGGTATGTGGCTTAAAGATGAAGAAATTCTGAAAGTGCCCTCACTCTTGTGAGCTTTAAACTGCAGGTTCCCCCACTTGAAAAGGCAGCTTGCTTCAGAGGATTGGACTGGAATTCACTCAATGACCAAGATTCAGCTTTCTTTCTTTCCTTTCTTTTATTTGAAAGCTGCCAAGGCCAATAACAGGTGAAAAACCTTAAACACAAACACAAAATAGAAGGTCAAGAAAAATGTAACCCAAGAAACCATAATCAATCAGCATAACCCAAAATCAAATACTTAATTTTTAAAAGTACTAGCAATTAATCTTGAAAATAAGTGGAAAATACCCAGAATGAAACACCCAACATGAATTAAATACATTTTAAAGCAGTGTCTGATGATGATTTTAACCTTACAAACTTTGTCAGCTTTTAACTTCCATAAATACATACATCATTATTTATCAAATTACTTTTAGCTTGAATACTTTTTAAAAATACACCACGTTATTAACTGTGTTTTCAACCCACTTTTAATCACAGAACTTACTAAACACTTTACATTTTAACCCGCATTTCATCCCATAATTAGTCCACAGCCTACAATGCAGGCAGCACAGACACATAACTGAATGCTCACCGGCTCCTTCTTCCTTCTTTGAACCAAGCTTTAGTCCTGCAGTTTCCTTTTCCCAAGTTCAGACTCTGCAACCATTTCTCTCACACACTACTCACACACAATCCAATATTTCATTCTATTTTAAATGGGAAGTCAATATGAACCTTGAAAACAGTTTTGGAGGACATAAAGATACATGTGCTGTTCCTGCCAGAATCTACCCAGCAGTGTTTTTTTTTTCTTGATTGATGTGTGCTTTGCGTCGTTCAGGTTGATTAATTTCTGATGGAGCAGAAGGCCCTAATAATGTTAATATCTGACTTCGCTGGCTGATTTGGTACATAAGTGGCTGATTTGTTTTCTTAACTAGACCTGGAAATCTTGTAATTGGGATGAATTGACCCACATTTCAGCAGTGTTACAGTGGAGTTTTACTGTAGCTTAAGGTATGGGGTATATAATAGGTGTGAATAACAAAATTCCAGTCCAGTCAACATCCATGCAAAGTGTTATTCTGCCTGTGCGTTGGGTTTCAAGGTATGCTTTTCAAGGGGAAGGTTGTCAAGGAGGCTTTCTCTACACAGCAGCTGTCCTGGACTTAACTTTAACAGTCTTCATGTTACGTTTCACTCTTGTGCTTTCTTGTGCTTTTATGCCTTTGCTGGCATTAAATGTCACCCATTTCCTTCCTGCTTCTCAACAAAACCTCCAAAAACTCACATATCTGTCAAAACATGAAATTCATCTCTGCTTCATGTTAGAGCCTGAAGGCTACATTAGCTGCTGCTAGCATGAAACACCCAAATCTCAGACAAAGAAAAATAAAAAAATGTTAATAATCGAATATGAGTGACCCTAAATCAATCGAGCACTCTCTTAAGGAATAGAACATTTAGAGTAGGCGATAGAAAATGTTGACATTTGCGTAATTACGGCATCTAGCTACAGTATCTCACACTTCAGCGGAAGAACATTTGAAAAAAAAGAAAGAGGGAGCCAACACATTTACAGCATAAAATGTGCGCATAAAAGATAACTCACTCCAAGTTTTGCAAATTCTAGCCCTATCTTTTCCTTTGCTGTAAGCCATGTGTTCAACATCTAAAGTGAAGCCTCAAGCAGCAGCACTATGTTATATTTGAAGCTGCAAGTGGAGTTTTCCTAGTCATTTATTATATTTCCTTTTATTGGCAAAGTTGAAGGTATGTAAGTAGATATTAGAATATTTAAAGTGAACCTTGGGGCAACTTCACCAGAGAACACAATCTACTTGATTTTCCAAATTCTACATTTTCAAGGAATGATGTGCCAAGAGGGAAAACATGTATTTAAAAATAATAAAATGTCAAGACTTAGATTTTTAATAAAAGTCCTTTATTATCAGTCCGTGCATCATCTGATCATTCAATTATTCCATTTAATCTGGCAAATGAAAAACAGAAAAATGATCGGCTAGTCTGGTATCTCTAGTTGCTAATTATGTTTTCAATAAAGCATTGGGAGAAATAAAAATCTCTGGTCGCTAAACATACTGCGGTCAAGCCAGCTGTGGTTTGTGTTTGCTTGGTCAAATCAGCCGCACCTTTTTTTCTCCGCGCGAATCTACTAACGTTAACAGTAATCGTAATGAAACCGCTCCGAAGAGCTGCTGGTAGTGACTGTGGGTCAGACTGCAGTCTCACCAAAGCTTTAGAAAAAAGCCAAAAAAGACATACACCTACCCCCTACACGGGGCTAAGAGGGAGGTTTTGTAATGATTATACATTCATAATACACCAACTAGACAATTCCCTGCCGGGGAATCGCGAGAGTGGGCGGTGCGCTTTGCCCCGTGACAAACAAAAAACTACGAAAGCTAAAGCAAAAGTTGAATCCCACATAGATAAATTGGACTTTTATCTACATTTTAAAGTTTGAATGGTGTGTCTCGGTCAAAGTATGCCAGAGATGTCGATGTTTGAACTCTTCCTTTCGATCTTTTCACCTGGTCTCATTCACTTTGTGTGTGTGTGTTTGTGTGCATGTGACTGTGTGTGTGTGTGTGTGTGTCTCTCTGTCTCTCTGTGTCTGTGTGTCTGCGACTTTTTTGACCTCGTCCCATTCATTCCTTATGGGAAAGTTCACGCAGACTTGCATCGCGAAAACATGAACGTTCTGGAAAACTGATTAATAATCTGTGTGTGTCCGTCTGCGTGTGTGTGTGTGTGTGTATTTGTGTGTCTGCGACTTTTTTGGCCTCGTCCCATTCATTCCTCATGGGAAAGTTTATGAAGGCTTATGTCCCGAAAACATGAGTGTTCTCTGTCTGTTTGTGTGCATGTAAGTGTGTGTGTGTGTGTCTGCAACTTTTTTGACCTCGCAAAACATGAATATTCTCTGTCTGTCTGTGTGTGTGTGTGTCTGCATGTGTTTGTGTGCATGTGAGTGTGTGTGTGTGTGTGTGCATGTGTGTCTGTCTGTGTGTCACTCTCTCTGCTGGCCCAGCTGATCTCGGTTGCTAGGTGACGGTTAGTGAGAGCCCGTTGCAACGGCCTTCCCAGGCTGATTTGAGACAAATTTCTGCCTCAAATCTAGAACGTCAAACTAGTGCTATTAAGTCAAAATCATATATGAAATCGGCAATTTTTTTTGACGATCGAGCCAGAAAGGCCTTAAAGAAGACACTCATGAAGTTTCGTGGTCCTAGCTTCAGAAATGTGGAAATAAGAGCGAGTTAAAAAAGGGTGCAGTTTCGAAAATCCTCTTCCCGATTTACATTGGAGTGAATAGGACTGTTGAGAGCTACTCTTGTCGGTTAGAGACAGTTAATTCAAAAACAGTAAATCCTACCGATAAAGTAGACACATTGGGAGAAAGAGGACACGTGTGGCTACAACTTTGGAAAATATCACTGTTTTTGAGTGACATTTGTGGCTGGGAGCATGATGTAAACAGAAAATAGCTGAGGAAAGTTTTGAGTTTCTCTCACTCTGTCAGTTGGCTCTCTCAGTATGCTGCACGAACATTCCACCATACACACTCATTGAAAACCCTGAATTTTTCCAAAATCACTCACCGTCATTAAGGGGTCAGAGTTCAAAAACTATACATCATAGGAAAAAAGTTCAAATACAGCTCAAATAGACAAGACTTGTGTCTACATTTTAAAGTTTGAATGGTGTTTCTAGGTCAATGTATGCCAGAGCAGGAGATGTTTGAAAAATGTCGCAGATTTGCGACTTTTTTGACCTCCTCCCATTCATTCCTTATGGGAAATTTATCGCAGTTTTTCGCGACTTACGTTGCGAAAAATTTATATTTTGTAGAGAAAAGTAATCGCATACCGAGTCAGATCGAGCCGCACGTTTTGATATATAATTTGTTTGTGTGCGCTCAACGGTGCGGGCCGTGAAAAGTGCCAAAAAAAGGAAGGATGGAGAATAATAATCAGAAGAGGCGCGAGCAATATCAATAGTGGGCTGGCGAGCACAGCCCACTATGGACACCTATAGCTTTGCTATAGAGGTGTCCATAGTGGGCTGGCGAGCACAGCCCACTAATTATAATATATACTTTTAAATAATCTCGTAAATCTAGCACTATGAAGTCATTAGCTTTTATTAATTCACATTTCACAACATTCATTATTTCACAACATGATAGAAGTGCAATGTACATTTTAAATGACTTGCCATTTTTAATAACTTGCCTACTCTTGAATCCAAGTTTCAGATTTGCACAGTGTTGGAGGAAATACTCTGATCTTTTACTTAACAAAAAGGGAGCAATACCACAGTCTAATACTCTGTTGCAAGTAAATTTCTACATCAAATTTGGGCAAAAAATACTTGCTCCCTGTTAAGGATTTTGACACAGGATTACTCAAAAGATACACAGTAAAAGTACTTCATATTATTCATGCAAGTAGTCTAGGAAGTACTAAGTTCAGCAGTATATGAATCTTGGACTACTTATGGAAACAATGTTTTTTTTTTTTCTGTCTCACGTCGTCCTTTAGAATCCGGAAGGATACCTTCGTGATACCTTCAGTTTATTACCAGGAATAATTACTGTAAAAGTCTTGTATGTTTTATGGATCTGATTGTGAGACTGCAGTCTGACCCACAGTCACTACCAATAGCTCTTTAGAGCGGTTTCATTACGATTACCATAAATGTTAGCAGATATGCGCACTGGAGAAAAAAAGGTGTGGCTGATTTGACCAAGCAAAAACGTACCACGGCTGGCTTGACCGCAGTACATTAAGCGACCAGATTGTTTTTTTCCCCCCAATGCTTCACTGAAAACGTAATTAGCGCCAAGAGATACCAGACTATACATTGCGCATGCGCAAGGCCACACAGCAGAAATATGTGGTGGGAAATGGTAGACCAATAATGGGAAATGTAAATTAGATGTGTTATTTCGTTTTGGTTTCCTTGTTTATTATATTTTCCGTTTTGGGCTGAAAAAAGGAAAACAAACACCAGTTTTCAATGTTTGGTGCATACAGAAAAACAGAAAAACTAAATATTGACTAGTTTTTTTTGTTTTTCATTTGCCAAATAAAATGGAATAGTTGAATGATCAGATGATTAACGGACCATTATCTGTGAAAAATTTCCCTTTTGGAGCTCTACCCTCAAAGGCGAGGAAGAACACTAGTGAATGTTATATTCACAAGCAATGCAAAACGAACACTATATTTCTTCCTCTGTGCTTTGACTGCTGTATCATTAATTGTATTCATTTATCTCAAATGCTATGTGATTTGGATGTTTTGCTTCCTGACAATGTAATGGTGTGAAACATGGTTATATTATGTTTTACTTATATAGGGGGCCAAGCCCGAGGGGCTGAGGGAACGCGTATGCAAGCAGATGCATTTCCTAGGACCAGCGGTGCTCGGAACCCTATTGTAATTGTAAAGATTTTTTTCTCCCGCTAAAAGTGGTGCTGCAGGCTAAACCATGCAAGGGAGGGCGGTGCAATTTGGAGGGGTGGTCCAGACACCTGCACGTACCTCTTAAACAAAAAACCACATATATCCGCCTGCAGGGGGCGCTATAACCTCGGCCAACGCGTTTTTGCCTATAACTCCCACACCGCATGTAGCACATTTAAATACCTTGTATCCTCAGATTCCCTGAATGGAGCTGAATCACTTTGCAATTGGCCACGCCCACTTCCGCCTGGAAAGTTTTTTTCGCAAAATCGCAAAAACTAGAAAAACCTACTTTTTCAAACTCCTCCTTCGGCTTTTGTCCCATCTGCGTGAAACTTGGCACGTACACTCTTCAGCTGGACCTGATCTAAAGTTATCAAAAGAATTTTGCTCTGTCAAAAATGTGCAAATTATTAACGAATACATTTCTGTAGCTAGCTATAAAAATGTGAACTGTTTGATATCCCGGTCAAACTAAATGCTAATAACACCAAATATGAGATCCTTGGTTGGCATGAGACTGGGCAGGGATGAGCCAAATTTGCCGAATTTTGCCCATTAGGGGGCGCTAAAAATATGGGAAGTTTATATCTCTTGAACGGCTACACCGATTTTTACGAAGTTTAGTCTGTATGATGAAGGGCGAATCCTGAGGCCATATCATGAAGGTGGTCATGACTGGTCAATGTGGGCGTGGCTTATTACAACAAATCCAAATCGGTACACATTCAGCCTTTTGAATTTTCGGTGCACTTCCCATTACAGCGAATACCACGGCTCAGACATTAGCCTGTGTCTTCACTTCTGCCCCAAGCCCATCATCCTTTGGGGCCAAGTTTCGTGGGCTCTGCGGTGCGCGGGGTCCGAGTCGCACGGGGGGGGCTTGGCCCCCGTTCATAACTGCTTGCAGTTCTAGTTTCTGTTGAAATTTTGTATGCATGAACCCGCAGAAGGAATGAAATTTGACAAGACCCGTGTATCCAACTTGCTGACAATATGTGGCAGACATGCAAATGTATGTTTCGTGACAATTAACCATGTATGTTTTCTGCATTATACAGTAGTTTGTGTCAACACAAAAAAAAGAGTTTATTCTGAGGCAAAGATATGTGTTTAAGCTGATTTAACTAATCAAAATACAGCAATCTGCCACAACATTAAAGCCACTGACATGTGGCGTGAATAACATTATTCATCTCATTACAAAGCAATGTTTTGCTGGGAAACCTTGGGTTCTGACCGGATCCGAAACCGACCAGTTGTCGAGATGAAGAAGCAGGACTGCTTCTTAAATAGAAATTGGCATTGATACCCAATTTTCATATCCAAATGAAAAATCTACAGAATGAAGTAGTGTTTGCAATACATCAACTTTAATTATTAAAAAATACTTCATTTTAAAATGGAATACATTTAATTGATAGGTTATAGTTTTATCATTAAAACTTGTATGTATTCCCCATTAAAGTACATTTTAACTAAACATGTAATGATTTTAATCGATCACTATCAGTTTTTTAATTAATAGTGATTAATAATTGTATAATATCAACCTCTCATGATCTGTGGGATGTGTGGGAAGACTGATCCATAGAGGCTCCACCCACTAACATACAGTACCTAAAGGATCCACTACCAGTGACCCAGTGCCAGACACCACAGAACAAACACAGAGGTTTTATGACCATGCCTTACAGGTACAACTGGTTTGGCTGCACAAGGGGAACCTGCACAGCATTTAGTGGGTAGTTGTAATATTATGACTGATTGGTGTATGCTTCTATTATCAAATGGATTAAATGACCAGTAAGGCCACACAATATATAGTTCCAGCATCGACATTGCAATGTGCGCATTCACAAGAGTCACATTGCAGGATGTGCAATGTTGGCAAATTCACATTCGTCCTGCTCTTCAGCTGCTTGACACAAAAAGAGGACTCCCATAGTTTTAATTTTCCATTAACAAATACACAAGAGAAGTCTGTTGTGTAATTTGTTTTTGATGCAAGAGTTTTTAGATACATGGAGTTGTTGTTTGTGAGTGACATGCAGGCTCTGCATGCACAGAGCTTATTAAATCTCCTAATGAACCTGATGTAGAGAGGGCAGAAACATTTTTGGCAGCTTGTGAAAAGTGACTGAAAAACTAATGGTATTTCAAAGAATAGGATTTAAAAGCCGGCACTTAAAGCACTGGATTTGAGGTGTTTAGCTCAGCTATTTGTTGGGGGCATTTCCTGCATGAAGGAAGGCTAGGTTGGATTATTTTCAAACAAAACATTCAAATGCAATTCTCCTTTTCTCTCTGACTTTGCTAATTATTTGTGTCGATATCTTTCATCTGTTGAGTGTAGTCAACGCATGGCATTAGGCTGGTAAGCTAGCTGACACTAATGGTTGAAAGAGAAAAGGGGAATGTCTTAAAATCCCCAATGACTCTAGGAAGGCAATTGCACGGTCTTCAACCTTGTGTCCAGTGACAGCAGACGGCTGTCTGCAAAAAAAATAAAAAAAAAAGGTTTTAACAAATCTACACTGTCCGCCCAAAACAAAACATTGTCAGACAATGTTTACAACTGGCTTTTCAGCATAGTGGGGCAGCTTAAGAACAATCAAAAACAGAGCTAAAGGACAGTGACTAAAGATGAACTTTAATCAGGTGTAAGAATTTCTCCATGTCTGATAGATATCTAAATATGCAACTGTTTGCATACATGTTCACCATGTCAACTCCACCTCCATTGGGTAATAATATATCATTGTTGGGTTAACAAGTGGCCAAAAGTATGTGCTCACTTCACACTCTCTGCAACCAAAACAAATGCTCATTTTGTTACATGCAAAAAACCTCCACAGAGTACCTTCACAGGTTTGCCATATACACCACATTACTTTTCATATGTTAATTCTTCATTCTCTAATTCTCTAAAGGGAATCTTAAGTGGGTGCAGTGATAATTTTTTTGGCCATCATTGACAAGGTCATCATAGTGATGCCGCTTTGCTATGTTGTTACATACTGACAATAATAATATATCTCATTTTAAGTGCGTTGTTGTGGCTTTTGACCATACATTCCAGTAGGCAAACCTGCTATCTTTGTTTCTCCAAATGCTCTATAGCACACATGGGAGAATGGCACTGTCACAATCTTGTTATCCTGTGTGAGATCAGTGAGCTCAGCAAATGACTATAGGACACCATACAGTTCCATCATTAGACCCAGTTATCTTCCCTGAAAAGACCAACCATTGGGGCCTGTGCCCTGAACAGCATGGCTCGGTTCCTGATGGCTGAAAAAAGAATTGCTTTCATTTGGCGGAGACTTGAATTCCACCATGTGTTTGTAGTGGCATGGAGCCTTTGCTGTCCACACCTGTTTTCAAATGCATCTTTAAAGAAGGTAGATGTTTGCAGCAGAGAGCTAAATTTGGACCTACAACAACAGCTACTGCAGCATGTGAGCAAAGCATTGGTGACTTCCTCTGGTGAGCACCTGATCCACAGTTTGCAGCTGGAAAGGTCTTACAATTCATTTTCCAGAATTTTGTCATCATTGACCTTGTCATCAACCTCCTGTGGAAAGCACACAGTAAATTCATGCTTCATATTTGGGCTGTTGTCACGATTGACTAAATCAGTTATTTTACTGATATTATATTCTTAACCATATTACAGGTTTGAAGGCTTCTGATATTCATTCTCCCGTGTGTTCCTTTTAGTCATAGGAGAATGCCAGGCAGTACAGATTCAAATATGACACAGATAAAATAAAAGCAATACCAGGTCGTATGGCATGTACAAGGTATGTCCATTTTGTTAAACTGTAACCATGCACTACATTGCAGTCGCATGTCAAAAAAAAAAAATATATATACATATATATATATATATATATATATATATATATATATATATATATATATATATATATATACATTTGTTTAGCATTTAATTAAAGAGGAATTTGGTAACAACCCTCTGCTTACAAAGTGCATTCTGCTATCACATGTGCACACTGCAGCCAACAATGCGCTGTCTGGGTTAAAGGATGACAAGATTTAAAACTTCATTCCATAACTGGAGTGAATGTCTTTTATAGTTTGTCTGATATTTAGATTCACCAGTAGAAAGTAGCCTAAAGTAAAATACACGGTTTATTAATGGTTAACATCATGCTTCTTTATGCTAGCTAGTTGCTATCATTCGGGTTGTAGCTTGTTTGACCATATTGATTGAGTAGTTTAAATGATTCTATTTCCATTCATTCTTGTTAAATGGGTCAACTCATATCTTCCATTTCGTTCATGCCACTTCCTATAATTTACCATGAATTCCTTATAGTTCCATGGATATTCTTTGAACACGCCCTGTATTGTGCAACGTTGTTGAGATGAAACTAGACTAAATACAATTGTATGATTTATTATTATTAGTTCATTATGGAATAAATGCAGTTTTACAATAGCACAGCCCAAGTGCCAGAATTAATTGTTCATGATTTAGTGTTTTTCATGTTAAAATTGTTATCAAGCTAACGTTAGCTTCTCTAACACAGACCACGCCAAATAATGATAGTCGAGACTCTGAGTGGGGGAGCTGTCTCTCTGTGTCCTCTTGTGGGATTGATCCCCAGTGGTTCCTGTATTGAGACAAAGGAGAGAGAAGGAGAGAGAAAAAAAAAAGAATAAAAAGAAGGGGGGGGGGGATGTGAAGACTGAGTCAAACGAGAAGGAAACGGACATGGTGTGCTTAAATGCTTCAGGTGCGGAAATGGGACGTGTTCGAGGCTTAGTTGTCGAATCAAAACTTCATTTCACTAACACAGACCATGTCAAATAATGATATGGATTTAGAATGGTTAATTTGTACAGTATAAACATGGGAGGACCGAAATTGTGTGGCAGGGGTGGATCGAGGGTTCAGGGAGAGGGATTAAGGGTTAGAGGGATGGGGGTAAGGGTCAAGGGTAGAGGGATGAAAGGATGAGGGTCAAGGGATGAAGGGTTGAAGGGAGGAATCAGGGTCGTGGACGGTTGGATGAAGCCATATGCAACTACGTAAATTCAAGACTAGCCAGTCAAGCTTTCCCTCAAGACCCGGAAATTCATATGGACTTAAGTATGAGTCTTTATCGATGTGCATAGACAGGTAGCCCATGCGGAGAGTAGTGATACAGCAGGTGAGGAGGTCTGAAGTGAGGGGCAGACGTTTCGGTGTCGGACGTGTTTCAGCCTTAAGTAGACCTTTCATTAACATGCTGATGTGTGGGTGGGGGATGATACGGATGGCGTAGTTGAGGTGGCCTAGCAGCTAGAGTAGTTGCCGTTTTGGTGCATCTGTGAGCCAGAAGGAAATTTGAAGTGAGTAAGGCAATCCGGTGGATTTTCTCTGTAGGCAGAGATGCTTGGAGTGAAACAGAGTCGAGGATGATGCCCAGAAAATCCAAGGAAGTGCTGGGGCCCTCCGTTTTCTCTGAGGCGAGAGGAACTCTAAGTTCGTGGAATGCAGAGGTCAGAGTGTTAAGACCATGTGATGGGGGTGAAGATGGGGGTGTAATGGTGAGAAAGTCGTCAAGGAGATGGAGAACATATGGGAGTTTGTAGTTGTTTGTAAGGATCCAGCATAGTGCTTCGGATAAAGAGTAAAATATTTTCATCCGAAGGTCAGACGCACTGCAAAGTAGTGCGCGCCATTCCAGAGGACACTGAAAAGACCCCAAAAGTCGGGGTGGATGTGAAGGACATTGAAAGCGCTGGTGATGTCTGCCTTGGACAGCCAGGCTCCTTGGCCGGCTAGTCAGATGAGGGAGATGGCGGGATCGATTGTTGTGTACTGCATGGAGAAGTCTGGGCTGGGAATTAGGCTTGGGACGGTCGAACCATGGGGGGATGAGAGGTCTATGATTAGTCTCTTTTTTCCTGAATATTTACAAGTGGCTGTACCGATCGGACTGATTCTGAATGTTGGGAAATATAGAATGGAAAATGTGCCGATCATGAATGTTTCTTTAACTTCCTCATCCAGGAGTTTGTCGACTATGTCGGGCTTGGAGATAGCTGACAGCAAATTGTGGCATGTGTAAGAGGAATCTGGCATAACCTAGGTGGAAGCCATGTGTAAAACCTTGGATGAGGAAGTTAACGAACTGGCGATCTGGGTGATTCTTTAAGGCAGTAGCGAGAGCATTGATTTTAATTGGGGTATTGAGGTACTTACACAAGCTGTGCTTGGTAGGGTTATGAGGACAAGTTGGTCTGGAATGGGCTCCGCCGCAGAATGAGCAGGTGTGGAGGAATCAACAACTTGAAGCACTGCATCCTAGGTCATTAAAGTTATTACAGAGCATTCTCCTGCCCTGGTGGAGGACTGGTCTTTCTCTCTTATCCACGCCTTTGGGAAGAGGACCGAAGGGGGTCGGCTGGGTGTTGGCTGGTTTCCGGGTGATAGACGGAGGGGGGACTGCCGTTGGCAGGCTGCAGAAAATGGTGGGGTTCCGTTTATTTGGAGCTGAGGCGTGAGGCAAGGGAGCAAAGAGGGTGCATGCTGTGGCCAGATGGGATGGTGCACCACACAGATCGTAATTCAGGAAGGAGCAAGCTGCGAAAACACAGCAATACAGCTCGGGGTATAATGTTCCCCAGTATGTTCCGTGGTTGAATTGCTGCAGGCGTCCGGCGGCTTGAGATGCGAAGAGAATGTGGTATGTGTACAAGCCGTAACCGCCGAACCGCAAGGCCAGGTCGAGGAACAGTGACAAGTAGTCATCCAGTTCTGACCTGCAGTCGGGGAAAGCAGAAGAAATAACGTCACGGTAAAGAGAGAATGTGAAGGCGAATTCAACCGCTGTGAGTTCCTTGGTGCAGGTAGTAAGTGGCTGTTTGAGTTCGATGGGACCGAGTGAAGTTTGCAGTTCCCTAGGGCACTGAGGATAGCATGTGGATGGCTGTATAAGTTGAGCAAGGTCGACATAGTTACCGGCGAGGATCTGTTGCCTGAGCATGGGTGACCAAGGGGATGGTCGAGCAGATACAACTGGACGTACTAGAGGTAATGCGGTGGCTAAAGTGAAGCTGTTAGGTGGAGGAAGATGAGTGGGAAAGGCACTGAAACCCGCTGTGGGTGGAGCTGTGGAAAAAAGGGGTGCATGTAATGTAGGATGAATAACGCTAGTTACATGTGGGTTATGGGGAGGGAGGGGGTTGGTAGGGGTGGGGAAAGGGAGGGAGAAAATGAGAAACAGGAGGAAGTGAAGGGTTTTGGCCGATGGCACCAGCGTAAATCGCCATTGTGGGTGTGGTCTGAGCGACAGTGGTTGCCTGTGTCGAGGTGGGAGGAGCTGAGGTGGTTGAGGAAGATGGGATAGGAAAGGTAGAAGCAAGAGAAGATGAATGGATGCTGGGATGGAGGGATGCATGTGCTCGGGTTGTTTGTGAAGTCTGAGGGAAAAAGGAGGAGGGTTGAGATGACTCTGGAACAGGGAGAGCTTGAGCAGGATTTGATACACCATGGCCCTCTGAGAGGGCTGATGTCGAAGGCTGAGCGTCTTGGGCCGTGCGGCGCGCTGTAACGTCATCGGTGTTGCTGCGGACACAGCCCTGCGAACCCGGAAACGCTCGGGACGCTCGGCGAGGGAGAGTGGTGTTTTGCTGTGAGTCTGTGAGGAGTCGAAAAAGTTTTGCCTTCTTGTCAGAGCGATGGAAAGGGATGTCACATTGGCTGAGTGTGTGCTTGAGGCGAACGATTGTCCAAGCCGAGATGTCTGTGGCTGAGGCACCGTCGGAGAGTTGGCGGGGTGAATCCGGGTCGGAGTTGCTTCGCCTGTTGTTCGAGCGCCTGGATGTCGAGCGGGTTGGTGATTGCCATGTAGAACGGCCGACACCCCTCGGATGCCAAAGACGGGATCTTCCCCTGAGGCTACTGGAAGGCAGTCAGAGATGTCGGAGGATGAAAGCTGAGAGCGCCGGAGAATGTAGATTATGGAGCGCAGCCGAGGTAGCTGAGAAGGTTGAATATTTAAGTTAATTGTCCGTTAATTGAAAGAAATGGGACAAGGAGGGAGCAAGGGGGAGAGAAGGTTTAAATATTGAGTGAGCATGAAGATAGTCGTCCTCATCGAACCTCAGCTAAGTTTCACTACATATTTAATTTTTGCAAGAATATAACATATTAAAAAGTATTGTATTGTATTGTTCTACCTCTATTTGCACATCCATTTGCACTGTTTCACTTTCATTTGCACTGTCTACCATTTTGCACTGTAGCCACTGTTCATTTTATTTATATATATATATATATATATATATATAGATATATAGATATATATATATATATATATATATATATATATATATATATATAGATATATATATATATATAGATATATATATAATACTTTATATTTTATCTTTTATTCTATTTCCAATTCTATTCCTAAGGTTGGCGTTTTTAATTTTAGTTTAGTGTATGTTAAATGTATGTCTAATGTATGTTTTGTATGCTACACAACACTTGAATTTTCCTCGGGATAAATAAAGTATCTATCTATCTATCTATCTATCTATCTATCTATCTATCTATCTATCTATCTATCTATCTATCTATCTATCTACCTATCTAACATTCTCAACAGAATGGATGAGGTGTTTGCATAAAAAAAAGCTCTTCCTCACAAAAAATGAAATCAATGAAACAAAATAATAGCTGTTGAAAAGGGGGAAAAGTCAAAAGAGTAATCTTAAATATAGTTTGTCCAATCTTTGCACCAATCCTGGACTCAAGTAAAAGTCTGGTCTGGGTGGAAACTGGCCCACTGAAGATTGTACATTAAAGATGAAGATTCCATTATGGTAGTAGCCCTTTACACACAGAGACTCTACATTATCACCGCAGTGGAGGTTCATCAATTCTCCACCTTTGTTTGTTCACATGGAACCAAGCAGCTCTAGTGTAAAGCCGCACCAGTGTGTCAATTCATACAGCACTCCGGCGCTGCGGATCTGACAGAGGCATGGTGGTACATGTCCGATGTTTGACGTCTGTGTTTTTTCAATGTGTTTCCCGCGGTGTCCACCTGTTAACCTAAACACCTGCTGACTGTTTATGATAACACTGGTGCTGTTATAATGTTTTGTGATTGAGATCCTGACCCATTATGCATCCTGGTTAAATGTTTTGCTCTAAATTACATAACTACATAATTGTCATCAATAAACAAGACCCTGTCTGACAGGGACGGATGCTGTTTTCTGGGGGAAAGTTCAATAAAGTCTCGGTCTTGAGGGTTGACTATCGCTGTGATTGCTTTCAAGACAGTAACTACTACAACACAATTGATTGAATCCTTTCTCAGGGAAGGTCAACTGAGCCCAAGCTCTCTTTTCCAATGATGCCCTGATTACAAAACACATGACATACACAACATACACAATATTATCATAATTCACAATTACATTCAGACTGCAGAGCATTGAAGAACATCTAAAGAAATAAGATGATCTAGTATAAGAGCATGCTGTAAGTCATTCCACTTCTGAGGGGCAAAGACCTGAAAAGTAGTCTTCCCCAATTCGGTCCTTACATCGGAAATGTTTAAAATCAGCATTTCTTGTGAATGAGGGTGCAAAATACAAGTTCTCAATGAGATAAAATTGGTGAGATAGTCAGGTAAAACATGCAGCAAGGTCTTGTAGATAAAAAATCATACAGTGCTGTTCCTTCCTTACAGATAAAGGTGGCCGTCCAACTTTGTAGCAAAGAACACACTGATGAGTTCTAAACTACGGACCCCCAGACATGACATGGTCAAAATAATTTTTAATTGTGGCCACAATATAGCTATAACGTGCACACGAAATACTAATTCGTGGCCACAAATTAAGTATAACGTGCGCACGAAATACTAATTTGTGGCCACGAAGTAGGTATAATGTGTGCACAAAATACCAATTAATAATATTAATATCATTCCTGGACAGCTGGGTAAGCAAATCGAGCGAACCACATTTTACCTACTTCGTGGCACATTATAGTATTATAGTATTTAGTATTTCGTGCGCATGTTATACTTATGTCGTGGCCACAATTTAATTTTTTTTGACCATGTCATGTCTGGGGCTCCATACTAAACCTATCACCTGCAATAAAACAGAGTGCAGAATGATACACTGCATCAAGGGCAGAGCAGCATGCATTAGTTTTTTAGTTAGTTCGAAGACATGAATTTTAAAAGACAGCTTATCTATCTATCCATATGCCCAGATATTTGTAATTGGAAACCCTTTCAATGAGAGTCCGATTCAAGGTAGATATACTACTGTCTAAAAGCAAAGAAAGGTTGCAATCTTGTGAATAACATTCAGTTTGTCTTTTTGGGATTAAATAATAATTTAAGGTGAATCAGAGCTTGCTCTATAATGTGGAAATTGGACTGTATGTTTTTAAGAGCTAGATCAGCAGAGGGGGCGACTGAATAAATGATAGTGCCATCGGCATACTTATGAATTGTACTATTTGCTATTACAATACTAAAATCATTAATACAAAGAGGAAATAAAATAGGGCCTTAGATGGATCCTTGAGGAACCCCTTTCAATGCACTTGAGAAGTTTGACTAGTAACCATCAGCTAGCATGGCTTGAAATCTGTCTGATAAATAGTTATGAAACAATTAAGGGATTTCCTGTCAAAACCAATTGTTTCAAGGTGCGGTAAAAGTAACAAGTGGTCGACTTTGTCAAATTATTTATTTAAACTTTATTTAACCAGGAAAAAGACTCATTGAGATTAAAAAACTGTTAAAAAACATGTATAACCAGATGTTTCTGCCTCCAGGTCATCCAGTTTCCCCTTAAAAGTGTTCAATGAGACCAACGCATTTAGTTTCAAAGTTTTCTATAACATGTTCCAGGCAGAGGGAGCAGCAAACCTAAATGCTTTCTTTCCCAGTTCAGTTCTGACTTTTGGGACAGACAGCAAGAACAAATCCTAAGACCGAAGATTGTAAGTCCCAGTAATACTTCGGTTAATATAGGACAAAAGGTAAGAAGGAAGAAAACCTAAGATTGCCTTGTAAATGAGAATATGCAGGTGTCTCAGTCTGCGTATTGATAAGGAGGACCATCCAACCCGTTCATACAGTGTACAGTGATGAGCAGTGTTGCCACAGTTACCTTAAAAAAGTAATCTGATTACTGATTACTCCTCTAAAAAGTAATCTAATTACTGATTACTTTTTTAAAGTAACTAATTTAGACTACAAGTTACTTCATTAGTTACATTCAGCAGGTGCAGACCCCCCCCATAAACATTCAGCGTGGCCTTCAGATTTCTCTCCATCTCTGCATACTCCTTCTCCAGGTAGGAAGAAAAACATGTTCTGTGCGGCAGCACAGCATTGATAGTAGCAGGGATCTTGTTTATTATGACACGAATCCACCGTGTTTAAGGGCAGCATTTCCTCTACAACATGCCGCCCGACCAACTTCTTCTAACTCTTTGTTGTCAGCACAGAGTGTACAACAAACCTTAAGGTTACAGTTGGGATTGGGGTTTCTGTGAAGGTTCACTCAAAACAGCCCGAAACATGAGAGTCAACACCTCCTGGAGGACCCAAATGGAGGCTGACAGTGAGTCAGCCCTCAACTCTCCTCCATCCCATTCACTTGGTGGTCCTGCCTCGAACCGTAAGTCTAGCATTAAGGTTATAGTTGGGGTTGGGGTTTCTGTGAAGGTGCACTCCAAACAGCCTGTAATATGAGAGTTAACACCTCCTGGAGGACCCAAATGGAGGCTGACAGTGAGTCACCCTTCAACTCTCCTCCATCCCATTCACTTGGTGGTCCTGCCTCGAACCAAGTTCCACTCCCACCATATTTTGAAGCAAAAACGCTTAAAATTCCATGCTCAAATTATAATGGCTGTAGCTTCTGAACCACTTTGACTATATGCATGAATGTGGGCTTGCAAGAAAGAGGACACTATAAAGTCTCTTGTGAAAGTGTCAGGAAATTTTCAAGTATTACTAGACCAGAGCAGTGGGCCAGTAAGTGAGCCAGAAATTAAGATTTTTTGTCCGCCTAAAAATAAATTAACTAATAATAATAAACAATGGTCAGTGTGCCTTTATCCATAAAGGTAAATGACAGGATGGGCCTGTAAGCACACTATCAATAAACACCTGGTTCAAATTTGAAGAAGATAGCACAAAGTATGACCATTCTGCAGTGTTTTTTTTTCATGATAAGATCAAGGCGGAGATTAGAATCCAAATGGACACATGAGAACCAAATGGTATACTGAGACACCAAATTTTATCACACAAATTTGCAATGTTGAACTGTTCAATTATTTTTGGGTATTGCTAACCTTTTACCAATGTGTATAACTCTGTGCAATAACCAAACAATATAGAAATACTGTATATCTGACTCCAAGTCAAGCCATTTATTCAATCAAATCATTCAGAAAACATTCAATAAAAGAAATAACTATACTATGTACAAAAATCCTTAAAATATCACCACAGTGGCGCGTGTGGTGTGTGTGTGTGTGTGTGTGTGTGTGTGTGAGTGTGAGAGAGAGAGAGAGAGAGACAGTACATATACAGGACATTCTAATAAAACATATGATACGATGATGAACTCACTTGTCAATTTCAGGATCGATCCCATGTTGAAAAAGTTCTTCCTCTTCAGAGATATAATCTTCATCGCTGTCAGATGAATCTTCAAATATCCTTTGTAAAACTTCTTCTCTCGAGAAACGTTTTCATTGTCTTTTGCCATTGTGACGTTCAACAACACCGCGGTGGTTTCGCGCTCTTACATACTCTTCTTCTTCTTCTTCTTCTTCATCTTGTACACATTTACGATAGAATAGGCTAAATCTTTATTGAAACGGTCCTGTAATTTCAAAATAAAACCGAGGGACCATCTCACTCGGTTGAAACGAAGAAAGAGAGAGAGAAAAAAAACGATTTATAACGACGATTACGCGTTTGGACTGTGGATAATTCGTATATTCTTGTACAAAATAAATAAGAAATAAAATAAAAAGATACTTAATTTAAAAAAAATAACCTAATGAAGCTACTGATACCAAAAACGTCATGTTTAGTGATGTAGTAAACCTGGGCAAGCTGAGACTGCAGAAGGGGAGGGGCTTAGGGACGCCGGCGTCCCCTGGGAGTTGAAAAGGTTTGGGTTGCAGTTTGGGGTTAGGGTTTTCCCATTCAAAGTCAATACAAATTGGAAGCCTTCCAGAATTCCAAGACGGATTTCGATCTACTAGTATTAAATCTGGAATTTGGAATGACGTCATTCCAAATTTTTATTCCAATTCTTGAAATGGCCACTAGGTGTCAGCACTGGATTTTTTTGGTCCATTCCAGATTCCATTTCCAGATTTTGGATTCCACTTTGGCCTTCCGTCTTTTTTATGGAATGCCCCTTTACTTCAGGTTTACAACTACATATGTCTAAAGATGAAAGTCCTTTGCCGAAAGTGCTGTGTTCACGTCTAAATTGCTGTGCTTGTGCCTTTAACACACCTGAGTCCATGTAAACGTTTGGGGGATGGGCCCTATTGAGATTTTGACCATCGAAACACTACAAAGTGAGTACAGCAGTGGGACAAACTGTGTTTAGTAGCACTGTGACCCGGCTCCTCCATGGCCCCCTCACCTTTCCAAAAGTCAAATGTAAAATTTAAATTTGGTCGTAGGATGGCGAAACACACGTTTTCTGAAAGGTCTCGGGAAGAAGGTCTGTGCTGTATCTCTCCCTCACCTCTACGTTGTAAAATGTGGAAGTAAGAGGCCGCCAAAAGGCCAAAATTCCACATTTTCAAAGTCCCGTATCAGTGTAGAGCACTCTGGACCCTCTACAAAGGCAGTGGGGTAGGATGGAGCTGGGACGACACTCGGGACAAAACATGCTCCAAACCATGTCCAACTCGTGTCATTGCATGCTCTCCAGTAGGCGATGATAGAACACTGGACAAAAATCCCCTATGTTGTTTGCACCCGACATGACTTGGCGTTGAAAATGAGAGAAATTTCAATGCGAATATATACAAAACCGTCTCATGGAAGTGTGCTTTTTTAAGTTAAGGCCTAGCCACAGGAAGTGCCAAAGTTTCACAGCTCGTGCGTGGAGGCAGGGCCTATGACATATGTCAATATCGGCTCGATCGGGTGACGTTGAAAAATCCAGCCGGGAGAGCTCCTCAGGATGTCGATTCTGGCTGGCGAGTTAGGGTTGGGGGATGGGAAGTGTAATTTTTCCAAGTGCTCTATCTCCTCAACGGATGCATCCTGGAGTGAGATAAAGACCTATTCCGAGAGCTCTCGAGGAGCTCTACGACAAATGCCAATGTCATGTAGGTGGCGCTCTCCTGGAGCAAAGTATGTCCTGGAAGGAGATAGAAGCAGGGGAGTGGGATATTGCGAAAGGCCTCGAAGAGACGAACGCAACGATACCCCCATTGTCTTCCTTTGACGTAGCATTAATGCTAATTGGGCTCCACTGGTCATGTATGTTGCTGAGAATAGATGGAAATGCGGAGGCATGACAGTTTTGGACAACGTCTACATGGCCGTAACTCTCTACAACATAGGCCAAGGACGTGTAGGTGGCGCTCTCCTGGAGCAAAGTCTTTAATGAAAAAGAGATAGAAGAAAGGGAGTGGGATATTGTGAAAGGCCTCGAAGACACAAACTCAATGATACTGCCATTGTCTCACTTGACGAAGCATTAATGCCAATGCAACTCCGCCGGCAGCCGGGATTACAACCTGTGACCTTTCGATCATTAGACGACCCACTCTAACCACTGAGCCACATCCGCCTCAAATGGTCGCTAAAATGACATATATGTAAAGACGGAATTTGTCAGACACGATTCCAAATCTCATAGATGCTAACTTGAACTTCCTGTCCCCACAGGCAGTAGCACCCAACTAGCCTATTTAGCAGAAGCAGCTTGGTAAGTGTGCCCTGTCACGTCTTCTGTTTTCTCGAGCTGAAAGTGTACTAACCTTACAGCTAACGCTTTATGACTGTGTGTAACTTGTCAATATCACCTCACGTTGTGTTTTCATGCACTTTTCACCGTGTAAAAAGTGAATTTATATCAGTTTGTCTGCGCACGTGGTCGCTAAAGTGACATATATGTAAAGACAGAATTCGTCACACGCGATTCCAACTCTCGTAGATGCAAACTTGAACTTCCTGTCACCACAGGAATTAGCATCCGATTAGCTTATGTAGCGGTAGTAGCGTGGTAAGTGTGCTCTGTCACGTCTTCTGTTTTCTCAAACTGAAAGTGTACTAACCTTACAGCTAACGCTTTATGACTGTGTGTAACTTAACAATATCACCTTACGTTGTGTTTTCTTGCACTTTTCACCATGTAAAAAGCTATTTTATATCAGTTTGTCCGTGCACGCGGTTGCTAAAATGACATATATGTAAAGACGGAATTCGTCAGACGCGATTTCAACTCTCATAGATACAAACTTGAACTTCCTGTCACCACAGGAAGTAGCACGTCCGCAGAAGTAGCAGCTTGTTAACTTTGCTTTCTTCTTTCTTGATTTTGCATACATGTGTAGAAACTTGACTACTTGGGAATTTTCCTGTGCTTTAAGTGTCAGCAACGGCAGCAGTAGCGGCATGGCAAGTGTTGTCTTCAATGTCCTGATTTTGCTCAGAAACTGTGTTTAAACTTCATCATGCATTATCCTAACAATCCTAATAATTTGTTTATCACTTCACCATCCATTACGTTGCTATGGCGCCGTACTAGGTGGCAGCCTGTTGCAGCAGCTCCCGTGGGCTTCCAAGTTTTTTTTTTTTTTTGTATTTCTGTTTTGATTTTCGATGTGATTTTTGGCAATTCTTCTCAAGAGACAGTGGGAAGATGGACACTTCCTTTTTTTAAAACTATTTTGTCTTTTTGAAGAAGACGGACGAGCTTGTGGCACTTTTATGTTTATTATGCTAACCCTAGCAACGGAGGGACAGGAGCGCATCATTGAGCGCATTGTTTACACACGCGACCAGCTGATTGCGCTGTGTAAACCTGCACTGCTGTGTGAACCTGCACTGCTACCCGGAGCCAGACCTGAGGTCCTGAAGGAGCTGCGGAGGAGACGCCGTGGCTGCAGAGCCGGAGTGAAGAGGAGGGGGAAGAAGAGGAGACGCAGACCGGCTGTACCGGCGATCGTCATGGGAAACGTGAGGTCTCTGGGGAACAAGACGGACGAGCTCGCCGCGCTGATAAAGTCTCAGAGGTGAGTGCAGTATGTTGTGTTTCACGGAGACATGGCTTCACTCAAAACATCCTGGACCACAGCGTGGCGATTCCCGGCTTCAGCACTGTTCGGGCCGACAGGGATGTGATAAGTAGCGGAAAGAAGAAAGGAGGAGGGATTGTACTGTATGTGAGTGAGAGGTGGTGTAATCCCGGACATGTTCACGTGAAGGAACGTCTCTGTACCCCGGACATTGAACTGTTGACTGTGGGGATGAGGCCTTATTATTTGCCCCGGGAATTCACGTCCGCCATCATCATCAGTGTGTACGTTCCTCCTTCAGCTGATGCAGCGCTGGCCTGTGACGTCATCCACCCCGCTGTTGCCCAGATACAGACGCTGCATTCTAACGCATTTATTGTCATCACTGGGGATTTTAATCACATCTCACTGGACAAAACCCTCCCAACATTTCACCAGTATGTTGACTGCCCCACCAGAGACTGTAACACACTGGATCTGTTGTATGCAAATATATGTGTGTATATATATATATATATATATATGTGATTGGCTGCAAACAGGACACTCTGGAGGCTGTGGTGGAGAGGAGGACACTGAAAAAACTGTTATCCATCATGGATAATCCTCTCCACCCTCTCCAACTCACACTGGTCAGACAGCGGAGCACCTTCTCCGGAAGGCTGCTTCAGCTTCGCTGTCGTAGCAACAGATACAGGAAATCTTTCCTGCCACAAGCCATCACTTTATACAACAACTCTCTCACCTCTGCCTGATAGAGAACTCTGCTCTCTCTACTGTTTTTGTTGTATATATTATTATAGTTTATTGTTTATAGCACACTGTGCACTGTATATATACACTATGTATATATTGGATTCTATTTATGTTATGTACGAAGTGTTTTATTTGTGGACCCACAACTGCTGTAACAAAATAATTTCCCAGTCTGGGATCATTAAAGTATTTCTATCTATCTATCTATCTATCTATCTATCTATCTATCTATCTATCTATCTATCTATCCTCTGTAATCCGGATTATGTATTAATTTGTTTGGAACCCTTTTTTTTCTTTTATTTTTTATCAGGTCAACAAGCTCTGCGGTTTAGCTTTCGTAGCTACAGTAATTTGAAACAGCACCTCACGGTGTCGCACACCGTCCCCAATCGTGAGGAATTCAAGCTGCTTATGAAGTGGGGGAACGCAAGGTAAGAAGCTACATTCATTCATGTGAAAAACGGAAGTTTTTGCTTGTCCGTCATTTTTCCAACTTTTATTCTATATTCCCTACTCCAGGACAACACAGCCACTCAGTTGTCCAATATGTCACAAGAGCTCTCTTGTCCGGCTGGACAAGCACCTCCAGGATACACATCTAATCAAGGCAGATGTAAGTGTAAATGCAGAGTTATTTTTGATATAATCTTATGTCATAAAAACGAGTTTGTGGCAAAATATGTCGTTTTACATCAATAGAGTAGGGAGCCTTTGCTGAAAGAGGCAAAGAGGAACGCTATAAAGAAAGAGCTGGGCGCTCTACGTCTTGGAAATCCGGAGGTGCCCATGGTGTCCTGCCTGGACGACCACCTGACGGTAAACTTACACCATGATGTATGAATGTGTTTGTGAAAGGTTATAGACGAAGCACCAGCAGAATGTCCCTCACCGGAGCAGCATGCAAGTGTACAGGAAGATGTGCCTTTGAACCTTGCCTTGACTTCAGAGTCGGAGGACGAAAGTCAAGCCATAGGAGTGCCTGTTTTGTCCTCCACACCCCAGCGGAAACCAGTCGTCCCGGAGTTGCAGGACCCCTCCTCCTCCAGTGTGGTGACTATGTTCTCCCTCGTCAGCCACACCTTCTCCTCCTCCTCTGGTCATCCTGCCTCCTCATCTGGTGTCCACACATTAGGCGCGTTCAAGTTGAACTCCTGCTGACTGACTGCATCAGCGAGATCTGCGGGCGACTGCAGGGGCGGGGCTACAAACGCTGCTATGAAGTCGGACACTCTCTCTTCCCGTAGATGTGACGTGACTTGGCTGAGCTTGCGGTGTTTGCCTTCTTCGTCTGGGAAGAAGTGGAGGAAATTGAAATTCCATTAATGTTTGAGGAAAATCAACAATGACTGCGATCAGTTTTCTTACCTGATGCTATGGGAACTTTGCTGGCCTTTTTCTCATATTAATCTCCTTCGGAAATTATTCAATCAGAGATGTTCAAAATAGTAGTCAACCAAAACATGTAGGCTGAGGGAATAGAGCAGTGGAACTGCTGCCCTGTTGCATGCAGATTACCGGGGATCAAGACCTGTGGCAAGCCTGTCTTTTGCGGAGGATGTATTCATCTGATTAGTTGTGTGTATATATATATATGTATATATATATATATATATATATATATATATATATATATATATATAATATATATATATATACATATATATAGACAGTTCATATTTAGAGACAACAGAATGTGACAGCTTTGTCACAATAACAACTTCAAATTTGGATATTTTTTAATTGCTTCACTTCAAAACGGTCACACAGTGGCACATTAATGGTCCAACTGGTTTATCAGAGTAGATGAATAGCCTAAATGTTGTCTTAATGTAAATGCTCACGTTCTGTTTTCCTTGTAATGTCACCATTAAATACATTTGAACTTTGTCTATCTGGTACATTATAGTAAGTCTTGCCCAATAACAATACAATACAATTACAACAGTTATTCTTTATTATGATGACAACTGTGCTTAGGTGCATGATTATATCACAGCTGAGAGGAATTTGCTCTATACATTTAACAAATAAGCATAAATATAGACACATAAGATGATGCGTTTTCTTATAGCAACATTATTCACAATGAATGAAATACATTTCACTGAATGAATGAAATACAATAATCAAAACAAATCACTGAATCAGATGCCTTGACCCTCTGTGCCTTCTCATCACACGCAAAATAGCTCAGGATAATTCTTTGTATTGTTAATGTGACGGGAACAGAAGGGGTTAATAAGAGTGGATAGTACAGATAACACTGGACACAGCAGTGAACCACTTCTCCATCATCAACCTAAGCTGACAGAACTGAGCAGTTTATTGACATCTTTCAGGGTTGTTGCGTTAGATGAAGGATTTTATAGGTTTATTCATGTTGACTATCCCACAGGTGCGGCCACACGGCTGCTACTTATCTGAAAGTATTTGATATTTGAGTAGAAAAGAGGCGCTTATTGATATGGAAATTCATCGAAACACACATCATATACGTCAGCATAGATGAGAGCCAATTAGGGCAAAGTCCTGACGTCATGAAGGTGGGTCTAGGGTTGCGCAGTACCTGGAGAACAACTGTGCAACTGCTCGGCAGCCGCCTTGCTCCCGCGATAACTTAAGGTTATGTGACATCGGATGCGGAGCAGAAACCAGTCCCATCCAGGTCATCGTGGACACATTTTAACCAGCATGCAGCACAATTTAGGAAGCGCTGCATGATCTTGAACTCACCTAATGTCTCTGGTGAGCCACATCTCCTCCTCCTCCTCCTCCTCCTCTGGTCATCCCGCCTCCTCATCTGGTGTCCACACATCGTCTGTGGTGAGCCACAGCTCCTCCTCCTCCTCCTCCTCCTCCTCCTCCGGTCATCCCTCCTCCTCATCCGGTGTCCACATATTGTCTCTGGTGAGCCACAGCTCCTACTCCTCCTCCTCCGGTCATCCTGCCTCCTCAACCAGTGTCCACACATTGTCTGTGAGCCACACTTTCTCCTCCTCCTCCGGTCGTCCCTCCTCCCCATCCGGTGGCCAACCTTCCACTCTCGCCAATCACGTCTCCATCCCTTGCCAAACCTCCTCCTCCAGTGAGCTTATGCCAAGTAAGCCTGGGCTTTCGTCACCTGTTGCACCATCCATCACCTCTGTAAGTGAAGGCGTGCTTACGAAAGACAGGCAGTTGCTGCTGCAATTGTCAGAGTCTAGCTGAAAGAGTTCAGACTCTAGAAAAAACTGTGAGCACGGGTCAGACAGCCGCACCAGCCACACCTAGGACACCCCGAGGTGTGCCAAGAAATCCAACGGCGTCCGCCCAAAAGTATGAACATGTCAGGAAGTTGCAGAAGACTTATTTAGCGAGTTTCCATTGCCAGATTCCTTCTTCTCATCTTTAAATGTCATTTTTCATAATTTCATGTCAATGTGGAAGAATTCAGATTCTAATCTATGGCTTCGCCACAGGTGTGTATTAACAGAGATGTATTTTCGAACTCTGGCACTAATTTCTTGTGTATGTATAATTACAGAGAAGCTGATCGAGGACTTTCGAAAATTTAAACTCGGTCCCAGAACTGCGCGTAAAGACAAGGAAAATGCAAGACAAGCTGCGAGTCACACATTGAGATTATGGTTATTCATGGCTGCCGGATTACCACTAAAAGCATACTCCACAGACATGAAATTCCTCTTGCAGATGGACAAGTTGCGCTCGTAAGTGTGTTTTTTGGTCAGAATGATCAGAGATAGTGTGTGTGTGTGTGTGTGTGTGTGTGTGTGTGTGTGTGTGTGTGTGTGTGTGTTTATATACTGTTACTGTTATGACTTTCAAATTATTATGTGATGTTATGAATTGGATGAAAAATTGGAATTTGGAATCAGGTGGTCTTAACTAGAGGTGAGCTTTCATCACTTTTACCTGCTTACCTTCCTTTGCAGTTGGCCTCTCTTTCTCGGGCAGAAGGGTTGCGTGCCGACCACAGTCCAGAATATGATGATTTTTTTTTCAAACATATGTTTTATTGAACAGGTTTTGCAAAGCATAAAAAAGACAAAAACGATGAAAAACGGACAGGAACAGCATCTCAGCATCACAAGGTGAAGACAGACAGCTAAAAACAATATGTAGTGAGACCAACGGTAGAAGTGGATGACAAACTGACTAAACAAACAAACAAACAAAATAAATAAATGAATAAAACGAAGCAGACAAGAGTTTCAGGGAGCGTGTATTGGAGGGCCAACTCTGCATATGGGATGCTGTATATAGGCATCATCAACATCTCAAGTGATGCTATTCCCCTGCCCCCCTCCAGGCCAAGTCCATCAGTCCTGAATCCATCCTCTGAGCCTTAGCAGGTCCCAGGTACTCAAAGAAAGAATCCCAAATCCTTTAAAATGTGAAGGGTTTGTCCTTTAAGGCAGTGGAGAAGGCCTCAAAAGAGATGATGTTTGTCACAGTACACAACCATTGATTTAGGGTTGGGGCTTTATCAGAGATCCACATGAGTAAAATACACTTCCGGGCACAGTGCAGCAGAATATGCACCAGTTTTGTGTTACGAAGATCAACAGGCAACTCATCAGACAGACCAAACACACAAGTTCTGGCCCCCAGATGTAAAGGGCGCTTAAAGATCTTATCAAGCTGTTGAGCAATTGCGATCCAAAACTGCTGGATATGGGGGCAGCTCCACAAACAATGAAAAAATGAGCCAACAGCTGATTGACATTTAGTACAAAGATCTGATATGGCAGGATTCATTCTGTGTCTGACCTCAGGAGTAATATAAAGACGATGTAAAATCTTAAAATGTCTCTCCTAGGCTGAATTAGAAGCTAATACATTGGATGGCTGGTTACATAGGGCGGCCCAGTCCTGTGGTTTTATTATAGTGCCTAGGTCAGATTCCCATTTGCCTTTAACTTTATCGGTTTTGTCCTCCTTAAAGCTGCACAATAGCCCGTAAAACCGTTTGGTAAAGTATTTAAGGTGTAAATTATCCACCAACAGAGACTCCACGGGAGAGATGGCAAGTCCCCCGGAGAACACTCTTAACTTGGACAAGATAAAATTCCGAACCTGCAGATATTTAAGAAAGTCACCCTTGGAGACACCAAACTTGTTTTTAACTTGCTGAAATGTGAGGACTAAGCCACCCCGAACCATGTCCCCAACCACTTTGATGCCCTTGCGGCCCCAGTCGGCCAGACCAGCCCGAAGGCCAGGTGGGAAGTCTGGGTTATCATGAAGAGGGGTTAATAGCGAAAAACAATTATTATAACCTTCTAACCTCCTGACCTGCTTCCAAATATTTTACATATTCCTTAAGATCAAATTGTCCTTTACCAACAATGATACTTTTTCAGGGGAAATATTGCACACAACAGGTTGCGCAAGGGGATTCCATCCAATGAGGCTAAATCACAGCCGAGCCAGGTAGAGTCCTGTAAGAACCATTCCACGAGGTATTTAAACTGTGCGGCCAATTGGTACAATGAAAATGATGGAGCGGATAAGCCGCCACACTTGGCAGGCAGACTGAGAAAACTGTATCTTAGCCTGGGTCTTTCTTTACACCAGATAAATGATATGATAGAACTGTTTAGCTGTGCAAGAATTTTCTTTGACAATATAACTGGGAGCATTTGGAAGAGATACAGGAGGCACGGGAGAATGTTCATCTTGATCAGATGAATACAGCCTAACAAAGACAGGGGCAGGCCACACCACCTTTCAAGGTCGTACTTTATGGTACGTAGGAAGGGAGTAAAATTAAGCCTGTAAAGATCTTTTAAGCATAGAGAAACTTTAATACCTAAATAGGAAAAGCCGTCGGGGGACCAGCGAAATGGTTGTGAGATGTTTGGGTCTAACATTTGTGACTTGCCCAGTGCCATGGCTTCACTCTTAGAAAAGTTTATTTTATATCCCGAAAAGGAGCCATATTTATTAATCAACTCTATCAATTTGGGAATTGATTGTCTTGGGGAGTCGAGATAGATTAAAACGTCGTCAGCATAAAGAGAAATTTTGTGCTGTTGACCGTTTAAGGTGATTCCTGTTATGTTGACATCCTGTCTTATGACTGCAGCTAGAGGCTCCATAGCCAAGGCAAATAACAGTGGGCTCAAGGGGCAGCCCTGCCTAATGCCTCGTTCAATATTAGAATTACTAGACCTGAGCCCATTAGTAATTACAGCAGATAGAGGTGAGGTATATATGATCTGGATCCATTTTACAAAATCATCCCCCAGACCAAATTTATGAAGTGTTGAGAAGAGGTAAGGCCATTCCAGCCTGTCAAATGCCTTCTCTGTGTCAAGAGAAATAGCCAAAGCCTCAGAGCTGTACATTGAGGAGTGCTGAATAATATTGATCAGTCTTCTTACATTATGAGAAGAATTAGTGATATATTGGGAAGGATTTTCTCCAAACGCAGGGCTAGGACTTTTGCTAACAGCTTCATATCCAAGTTCAAAACTGATATTGGTCTATATGAAGAACACTCTTCCGGTGCTTTACCCTTTTTTAGTACTAAGGAGATATTTGCCTCCATTAGAGAGGGAGGGAGGGCACCTGCCTCAAATGAAAATTGAAGCATTTCGAACAATGGATCCACTAAAATGGCATTAAACTTTTTATAAAACTCTGCACATAAACCATTGGGGCCTGGTGCTTTTTTATTAGGAAATAATTGAATACAGCACTTAATTTCATTTGAGTCAGTGGTTTACATAAATCTTCTCTTTGCTGGGTTGTAATCTGTGGTAATTCCACTTTTGTAAAGAACTCGCGCATATCAAAATGTGACTGTTCGTTGAATTGCGAGGCATAAAGTTGCTTGAAGAATATTTTAAAAGTATCATTGATTTCTTCATTATTATAGTCAATAGTGGGCTTCGAGTTTCATATACCTAAAATGTTCTGGATATGGGCCCTGTTACGAAGAAGATTGGCCAAATAGCGATTAGGGTTTATTTGCCAATTCGTACATCCTTTGCCTGGCAAAAAACATTGATTTTTATGCTTTCTTGGTTAACAAAGCCTCTAGCACAGTTTTGACTATTTGAATATCATTTCTCAGCTCATCAGACGGGGAGGAGTTATATTCTGTCTGAAGTTCATGAAGATCCAGCTCCAATTTGCTCTGTTCTTTCCGACTGTTATTCTTTTGTCGAGCAGTATATAAAATAACGAGTCCACGGATGTAAGCCTGTGCGATATCCCATAATAGACCGGGGGACACATCAGGGTTCTTATTTTCTTTAAAGAAGAAACTGAGTTGTTCTCTTAAAAAGATTTCAAAATTAGGGTCATGGTTTAAGAAAGGGCTGTATCTCCAAGGACTGCTCTGAAAACCCACCTTTAAATTGTTTAAACCTATAAAAGAAGGAGCATGGTCCAATATAATAATGTCCCCGATATTACAGAACTTCATGTTATTTAGTGAAGTTTTAGGGGTCAAAATAAAATCGATTCTACTGCTAGTTCTATGTACAGTTGAATAATATGTGAATTCTTTATCAATAGGGTTCCACAAACGCCAGGCATCAACAAGGCCAAGCTCGCTGCATGTCTCTGAAATAGCTTTGGCTCTCTTAGACATTGGACTTTGCACTGGTGGAAGTCTATCCAGGACAGAAGAAAAATAACAGTTAAAGTCTCCAGCTATTACAGTGTTGTGACCAATCCAGTCAGAAAATTTAGAAAAGACCTGTGAGATGAAGTCGGTGGACTGTACCGGGGGAAAGTATATATTCAACAATGACACAGCCTGTCCGTGGAGGCAGCCCCTTAGCATTACATATGTACCAGATTTGTCAGAGATTGCTTCAATGTCAGACAGGGGCAGGTGTTTGCTGATCAAAATGGCAACCCCCCTGCTTTTACTCGTAAATGAAGAGCTAGCCACCTGTCCTACCCAGTCACACTTTAACTTGGAATGCTCATTGACAGACAGGTGAGTTTCTTGCAACATTGCTATGTGAACATGCTCCTTTTTTAGGAAACTCAACATTTTTTCCTCTTAATAGGGTTGTGTATCCCTCTCACATTCCAGCTGCGTATCTTTAAAGGTCCCATATTATGAAAAACTGACTTTTTCTGGGATTTGGGGTGTTATTGTGGGTCTATGGTGCTGCCACACGCCAAGAAACTTTGAAAAAAGTCTATCCATGCTTTTTTGAGTGAGATACAGGTTTCTAAAGGGGTCTTGCCTGCAGTTTCCAGATACACGAGTCAAATTTGCTGCGGCTGTCGACGTCGACGGCCGCACATTTGCATATGGCTACCCCACTGCCCCTCCCTTCACCGCACGGTGTCTCCACCCACCAGGTACAGCTCCGGTCTCGGAGATCCGCCATTATTCTACTGAAATCACCATGGCCAAACTCAAGGAAAAGTGCTCTGTTGTTGGCTGCAAGGACCAGCACAACACACTCCATCGTCTCACACTGTGAGACTCACAGCTGCAGAGGACAAAAGAGCGGCATGGATTGAATTTATTTTTATGATTTATTTTTGAAGTTGGCTGTTGGCTGTTGGTGTGTGCGAGCCACTTTGACACTGACTGTTTCACCAACTTGGGCCAGTACAACGCAGGAGTCGTCGGCAGACTTTTACTCAAAGGAATACATGCAGACCAAGGACATGTAAGTACACAAATAATGTGCTGTGTGTTTCTGTAGATTAGGCTGAACTCATGCCTGATGTACTGTGTGTTTTGCCATTGAGAACAAGCTAAGGTTAGCGGCTAACCGCTAACGTTAGCTTCCCTGACCACACAAGTTAACGCTAGTGCTAAAGCAGAATCATTGTGTGTAGTACGTTTCTGATCCTGCACACTATGTAATGCGTGTCCCAGGGAAATGTCTGCATGTACAAGTATTTAGCTGTGTTTATTTAGCAATTTTACACGAACTAACCAAGCAGTGTCACATAGTACCAGCTAACGCTAACCGTGAGCTTTCAAGCTAATGCTAACCGCGAGCCCCTAGTTCGCATCAACACGGTCTCCACATGCAAACCCAGAGACCCGGTCGGTCAAGCAGTACATACACACACCCTCCACCGGGTCTAAGCTTTCAGGATTTTGTGAAATAATGCATTTGAAAATGTTTTCTAAGCTGGAATATGTTGGCATAGGCCGGGGCAATACGAGGGTACTGTTGACTGCTACATAGAGTTTAGATTCTCTGCCCGGGCCGGGTCGGGCTGGGCCCTTGACCAAGCATTTGTGCTTTTTTGTTTTAAATAACTCAGCATAATGAGTATATTTCCAGCTAGGAAACACGCATCTCTCTCCTCCCTCCATTTTTGTGTTGCTGCGTGGTGTACACGTGAGTTATCCTTATGGCTAAAACGTGACTTGAGACGTACGTGACAAGAAGAAAGCAAAAATATATATTTTTACGAATGAAAATGACAATAATTGTAACGCACAGTGACTTGAATAAATAACTTTAATGTGATTACTGGTTTGGAAATATTAACGCTAGATTACTCGTTACTATAATAAAGTGGTCGGATTAGAGTAATGTAAGGCGTTGCAGCATTTAGTGCTTGAATTATAGTGTAACAGTGCTGTCATGTGTTATCCTATCCATATCTGGGAATGCTGTGCAGGTAAATTAAACTGTGATTACTTGTTGAGAACATTTGCCCATTTCTTGCAATTGTTTTCATGTTTGTCTTTTTACTGTTCAAGACTCTGACTGGCTGCACTGCATCACAATAAGAATGCTGATAGAGGGCAAGCCACCACATCATCAGGAGATCGTCTTTTCAAACTGAGCTTTCCAAAGTCCTGGAAGGGAGAGTGCAGAGCCAAACCAGTGAAGACAGACACGACATTCTGTAAGTTTTACGATCTTTTATTTGAACCTCTCAAATTAAAATAAACATGGACACACAGACATCACACAAAAGGTTGAACACAAACACTTAAAATCTGAATTCTTTTAAGATGGTTTTCAAAATAAATAATGAGAATGTATAAATGATAAGTAATTAGGAGAAATAAGAGACACTTTACAACACTGCAGCACAAGGTGTTTTGGTTCTACTGCAGTTTTCCTGTAAACATGCATTTGTTTATTGCACTGCAGACTGCGGTGATGCACTGTTGGACCTGATCTTCCAGAAGGTTTTCCAGGACCCTGCCCCATATGTGAACGAGGTGCTGAAACTCATAATCCCTGAAGACCTCTCAGACCACACAGATGGGCAGCACAACTCTCACTCTCCGCCCCAGAGAGCACCAGCACCACCTTACAAAGCTTATGTAGACTATATTGGCTGAACACAATTCAATATAAAGTCAGCACTGAATGTTTACACCCATGGCAACGAGATACTTTCTTTGTTATCATTTTCATATTGATATTGAAGTTAATATATAAAGTCAAACTGTTTCACTTCAGATATGTATTTTCTTCTTATTTCATTCATGTCAACATGTTTACAAATGTTTCTTACAATTAAAACATCTTTTCTAACTGTTCTGTGTTTTCATTGTTTGATATGTAATTTTCATGGTAATAAGTAAAAGATAATAAACTATAAACAATGTAAGATAGAAGAAGCAGTTATATACTTTTAATCATAACACTTTTACGATAAATGAATAGTATTTATGTGACTAAAAGCTTACTGCACTATTCCCCTCAGACGTAAAGATTCATAGTCTGCCCGATAAATGTTCAGTGCATTCTGCAGTGCAGATACATTCAGGCAGACAGGTTCCAGGCCAGGGTGGTCCACCATGCATGATGGTGGCTCAGGAAACTGCTGTAGTCTTCGTATAACCTAGAAATAATGAAAGGTAAGTGAGTGACAATAGATTAGAGAAAAGAGAGAGAGCAGAATGACAACCTTGTTTGCCCAGTGTTCACACTTCATTGTGGTATTTCCATACAGCAGATATTCTCAGGTTCTGTAGGCATTTGTTTACAATAGTCACAGGAACACCTGTTTTTATGCCTTTTTTTTATTATTAATGGGAAACTATGATCACTAAATGTCACATTGTTTCTTTGATAATATATATAAAGTTTAGAAACCGTTTTAAATGGTTAAAAAACAATTCTGCTGGTAGAAAGGTGATTGGAAGCAACTGTGGCATACTGAAAACTACAGTTGAAAATTGCTGGCAGTAGCTAATTACAGGTCGTCACTGCAAATAAGAGCAGGTTCTCAATCAACTTACCTGGCTACATAAAGGTAAATAATAATATGATAACATAATAATAACATAAAAGTAATGTCGAGGTAACAAACTTAACTACTAACCACTGAGAAACACCAATGTTCATTCTTGGCTGCTTACTTTCTTTTGGAGCCTCTTGTTCTGGGTCGGACCGCAGTCTGTTGTCCGGCAGCCATTATTCCCAGAAACTCCGCCGTTGCCATGGTCACATGATGCCATCCTCACGTCCAGTGTTGCCAGATGAGATTGACAGTTTCCAGCCCAATCACATCGTAAAACCCGCCCAATCAAATAAAAACCAGCCCAAACCGAGGGGGGGTGCCGCGCTCCTCGCCGTCAGCGGGGGGGGGGAGAGAGTGAGAGAGAGAGAGAGAGAGAGACGCTCTCCTCGCCGTCAACGTGGGGGGTTGTTGTCGCTGTTGCCGCTCTCCTCCGGCGCTCCTCATGGGCTCCCGTAGTTCAGAGTGCAGTTTTCACAATATTGAAAACTCGCCAAATGTGGACAAAACCAGCCCAAATTTTATTCACCCGCCCAATGTGTTTTTTTCCCGCCTGACATAAACAAAAGTAGCCCAATTGGGCGGAAAACCGCCCAATCTGGCAACACTGCTCACGTCTTCCGCAGGCAGGAGGAGGTGGGCGGTACCGTGGGCGGCGCGCAGTAGCTCATTAGCATTTAAAGGGAAAGGCACTGAAACAGGCCACCTGGAGCAGGGCTGTGAAACTGGTGTTTCAAGAATCTTGCTGTGCTCAATCCTTCAGCTTTTTTCGACCAAAGAATGTTACTAACATTCCATTTAGACATCAAGGAACCATGTCAAGAAGCAGAAATGACCATAATATGGGACCTTTAAGGTGGCTTTTTCACTCGCCATTGTATAAAGAAAGAAGTATCTTGGCAAACTGTCAAAAATCCTAGAGAAGCTATTCAACAATAGGTTAGATAACTTCATCAACAAACACAAACTGCTATATGACATTCAATATGGATTTAGAAGGAACCACTCGACTGCCTTTGCTCTAACTGAGTCTGTGGAAATCATTACCGACGCTATTGAACAAAAACTATATTCAATAGGAATCTTCATAGACTTGAAAAAAGCATTTGACACCGTTAACCATGATATATTAATTGCTAAACTGGAGAGATATGGCATTAGAGGTGTAGCACTGCAGTGGGTCAAGAGCTATCTACACAAGAGATCCCAATATGTTAAAATAGGTGACAACACATCGACTAGCCTGGACATAATCTGTGGGGTTCCACAGAGGTCAGTTCTGGGTCCAAAGCTGTTTATACTATATATAAATGATATATGCAAAGTGTCACATATTCTGAAATTAATATTATTCGCGGATGATACAAATATTTTCTGTTCTGGGAGTGACTTGAACCAACTTGTGGAAACAGTAAATCATGAAATGGCCAAACTTCATGTGTGGTTTATTATAAATAAATTATCACTAAATCTGGGGAAAACAAAATACATGCTATATGGAAAAAAAGAATGCAATAATAGTACTAACATTTAAGTAAACGGAGTAAATATTGAAAGGGTCCATGAGAACAAAGTACTGGGCGTGATTATCGACGACATGTTAAGCTGGAAGCCACACATAAGACAGTTAAAAAGGAAGTTGGCCAGGAGTGTGTCCATACTCTGGAAAGCACAAAAAATATTAAATCAAAAAGCACTTCATCTGTTGTACTGCGCACTAGTCTCTCCACACCTGCAATACTGTGCAGAGGTGTGGGGGCACACATATAAAGGCTCCACACAGCCTTTGTTAATACTCCAAAAAAGAGCCCTGAGAATCTTACATTATGCCAACTATAGGGCACACACAAATCAGTTATTTATCGAATCAAGAATACTCAAACTATATGACTTAATAAAATATCGCACACTACAAATGATGTATAAGGCTGCTAACAAAAGCCTCCCTCACAACCTGCAAATACTTTTCCTAGACAGAGAGAAGAGTTACAATCTCAGAGGGAACATGATCTTCAGGCAAAGGAAGGTACGAACTACGTTAAAATCCTTTTCCTTATCGGTAACAGGTGTTAAACTATGGAATGTGCTAGTAGATGATGTCAAAAAATCAGCAACACTAAGTGGTTTTCCTCAACATCCTTAGGTTTTTTGAAGAATCTCTCCTTCCCATCGTACCTGATCCTGAGTACGGCTGGATACAGCATGGCAAAGATGATTCCTCTCTCCTTAAGCTGCTGTTTAACAGAGTAGAAATCATGTCGCTTCTTTACAACAGCTGCGGAGAAATCCTCGAATATCATGATTGAAGCTCCGTTGTACGATAGAGCCTGGGCCTTCATGGCTGCCTGCATGATCCGAACTTCATCTTGGAAGTTGTGGACCTTAATGATGACAGCGCGGGACTGCTGTCCGGGTGGCGGACGGCGGGTGAGAGCCCAGTGGCAGCGGTCCAGTTTAATAGCTCCGCCTTTGAAGCTAACTTGCAGCAGCTCCGGCAGCCAAGTTTTAAAAAAGGAGACAGGGTTGCTGCCCTCACTGCCTTCGGGTAGTCCGATGATGCGAATATTACACCGTCGTCCCCTGTTTTCTAGCTCATCAATTTTATCCAGCGCTGCCTCAAGCTTCTTCCGACTTCGGCTAGCTTAACAGTGTGGTCAGCCATGACATCTTCAGAGTCAGATGTTCGTTGCTCAGCCTCGGTAAGCCGAGTATCAAATGCGGCGAGTTTAGATGAGCAAGCCTCTAGCCTCATGAGGACAGGATCAATCTTCTTACCGAAGGAGGCTTCAACGCCTTTGAGCACCTCGGTAGTGATTCTTATTACCAGGCTATCAGTCTCCACTTGACCCATAAGTGGCGGCGGTGCGTGGTCCGCCATGCTAGCTAGTTTGGGGCGACTGAACGTCTGCGAGTCTGGTGGATTTAGCCATTTGGGTGATCTTTCTCTGGGTGTTTGGCATTCTTAGGTCCGTTCAAGGTGTCCCGCTTTCGCCCAGTGTTCTTTATATGTCTATGTCTGAAGATACAATGAAAAACTGTGTCGAGCTGCGGGAGCCAAGGTGGCGAGCTGTTACTCCGACATTTGCGTCACGTGACCCCCGAATATGATGATTAACGTCATCCTATTTGTGAAACACATTCAGTGCTCCTTTCAGCCGGTCAGCAAGATTCGGGTGAATGACTTCCACAAAATCTTGTACAAGCTCAAGAAACTCCAGAGCAACGTTCATAAAAAACGTGGTAGTCCATAGGCAAAAGGTGTCCAAGAAGAAGACCGGTAATTTTGTTGTTTCTTTACTGTGTTCTTGTTGTGTATTTATTCTGTCACCTAAGAAAGTATGGATTTGGAACCTCTACAATAGGTGGTATATATGACACTGTTTTCACAGAGCAAAAGTTGGAGGTAAAGGACGAGGTGGCCTTCATGAATGCAGCAAAGAAAAGATCCCACAGCTGCTTCGTATGTACAGTTCAGTACATATTAAAATTGGGAGATGGAGAGAGGAGAATCGAAATAAACCTGACTTGACTAAACTTGTTGTATCTGTGTTATGTATTGTAGAAGTCTTACCTGGGGACGGCACATTTGGCAAGAAACACTGCGAGCTAATGGGTTACGCCATGGGCTACTTGAGCATCCTGATAGGTCACCGTCCTGTAGTGTTTATCAACATGACCCAGCAACATGTCTTGGCGGCAGAAACCTGGGCCGGTGGGAAGATGTTTCGTATTATTGTAAGTATTTCAACTATTCTTTGGAAGACAGATTTCAATTTAAGTCTACCTATTCCCTGAAAAAAGCCTATATTCCGAAATCTGTCTAAAGAAGCTTGAGTACCAATGGATTGAAAAGCTGGCGTGTGGGGATTGCTGTCCGAATAGTGTTAACGTCAGCTATGTCTTCCACACCATTCTGGGCAAGCACGTGGTGCACCCTGTGCTTTTCCTAGACATGGCCTGGAAGGACTGTGGGCTGACCGGCTTCATTACCTTCACACAGATTCGAAGCAGCGTGTCCAGACAGGTAATTACTATCTTTTATCTGAAGCTGGATATGGCGGGTGGGAATTTGGAAGACTTTCAGATTATGTTACACATATGTCTTCCTTTGGATTTACAGGCAAAAAATCACCTCTCCGAAAAGGAGAGGCGCCGGTGTGCCCGGGCGATGTGTCACGACCCGAGTACTGCTGAGAAGTTCTATGTGGCAACGGATGAAGCCACTGACAGATGCCCTGGCAAAATCTTCAAAGGACAGCGATGCGTCGGACGAGTCTTCGGTACCGGCTGACCGTTCGGAGGACACGCCAGAGACCAGCTCCGATGATGAGGAAACAGTCCTCCACGATGAGTCAGAGTCGTGCTCTTCCTTGTCCTCTGAGGAGCTGGTCATCATGGCCGAGAAAAGGCAGAGGAAATCTGAGAAATTTCAAAAGCAGGATGTGTCATCCGAGGACGACTCTGACAGAGAGGTTGAGGCGGCACCTTTACCGTCTCCTCCAAAAAAACGAAGCAAGAAAAGGTTGCATTTCAGCCCGACAACCAAGACCTCCCCCAGGAAATCAGTCAGGTCAGATGTGGTCATCATTAGTCCTTCCAAGTGTTTCGTATCAGTGCAGAGGATGAAGGCAGGCATTGAAGACTACTACATCCATAAGCAACAAGCCAAAATGAAAGCGGCAGACCGAAACGATGTAATTTATAATAGTTGGAAACGGTGTATGTGCAATATGTTTATTATAATTTGCTTTACAGTGAGTTCAATACTCTAATAACAGGAGTAGTTTTAGTAGTAGTGTTTGAAAAGCACATTTGTTCAATAATCAGCAATGACCGTTAACACCGTCAGTTTTTTGTCAACACCGTCAGATCTTCGTCAACACTGTCACATGTATGTTTTTGTTCATTTTTTTGGGGAAAAAAAATCTTCCTTCAGTTTGTTGTTTTTTGTGATAAAGGACCATCTCATCTACATCCTCTTATGTCTTATTTATTTAAGGAATTTGTTTTTAAAACATTGAAATGCATTTTAAAACAAAGTTTGAAAATGCAAATAGAAATCTGGGTTTTCAGAATATTTTGAAATCATAACTTAAGTTTATATATTGTATTTTATTTCATATCAAAGTAACTAAACACTATTACAACATACTCCAGAACTTTAGATTCTTGTTGGATTGGAAGAATTAAAATTGTATACTTTTTAGTGTGTCTGACGGAGTTGACACAAATCCAGTTCTGAAGGGAAACATGTTTATTTGCTAAAAATGTGTTTTTATTTAGAACCTGTTCTTTTACATGGTTAAATAGCTAAGACCGTTCTCTGCTGAAACATATTTAGCATTTTAAAAAAAGTTTTTTAAAACGTGTTTTGTCCCGACTCTTAAGAATTAGTAATATATACATATCCAATTTAGTCAATATAATTGATTTACGGTATGCGCCCTAAATTTTGTGATTGTGCTCCTAACATTTTCAGTTAGGGGCCACTGTGCTCCTAGTAAAAAAGTTAGTCTGTAGCCCTGATGCATGGTGGCCAAATATTACAAATCATCTCTCAGTCAAGTAATAATTTCCATAGTGTTGGTTCAACATCCCTGTACAATGATGTCTACCAAATCAAATAAGATTCATGGTACGGATCAGTCTAAGCCCATTGTATTAGACGGCATGATACTAGGCAATTACACTGCGTATTCTGGTAGCTCATTCCTGAAATGTATCATTCAAAATAATTAGCAAGGAAGGTACCTTGGACTACTGTTGAGTGTCATTTATGCCAATGCTCTTGGAATGGATGCATGATTTAGGATGACACAACAATCACAGCAACACCGCATTCGCACATTTAAGGGAACGAATATTTATTAAAAGACTTAATATCATTATTAAATGGTTGGGAAAAACACATCAATATCAAATGCAACAAAAAATAGAGTTCACACAAGTCAATTACTGGGGAAGAAAATAAAAAAAAGCCTAGGTATATGTGTTCAAAGGTAAAAAAAAAAGGTGTGTATGTGTATGTTCATGGTAGTGTAGTTGTGTTTAGGTGTATAAATAATAGCATGTGCATACATTGCATGTGACTAAGATTACAGCTGAGAATGTTTGTATTTATGAACAATGGCACATATTCAGTCTGCATGAGTATGTATTTTGGCTATAGCATTTTTGTGTATGTTTGAAAGGTTGTCACCTCCACTAAGCTGTTTGTCAGCAGAGTTACACAAAAACTACTAAATATATTTCCACAAAAGTTGGATGAAGGATGGGTCTTGGCCTAGAAAAGACCCTTTTCATTTTTGGTGGGGATCGAGAAAAAGGGACAGACCCAGGAATATTTTGAGATAGGGCGTGTTTTCCACATGTTTGCTATTTTCTCAGAATAATGCATGATCTTGTTGAAAAAAAATAGGCATATTTGGGTGACTGGTATCTGTGAGTCATTAAAATGTGATGTGGATCCAAACAAAAAGTAGTTTGGAATATGTTGTATGGATATTGTGTTAGGTTTGATTGAATTAAAGGGGACTATTAGCCCTGGTGGAGGTGTGTGCCATTCTAGTTGTGGCTGTATTATTCCAATATTCCAATCCTTTACATTTTTCATATTTACCTCATGAATATTGAGCAAGTTGTGCAGGTAGATTGGAAACTGATTAATTTAAAATGATGTAAAATGGCCATTAGAGTTTGGCGGAGGTAATAAATGATTTTTTGTGTGATTGCACAGGAGACCTGACAAGAAATCCCTAGGGAAATCTAAGTTCAAGTCAAAAAGTGCACGCATTACAGTGAGAGTGGATGGTAAATTTGGTAGTAATTATTCGCAATACTGTGTAGCACCAGTTAATTTAGTAAGGTGGGCAGGATGGGGTGCAGGGGCCATGCTAGAGTAGTGGTGTGTCTATAGCAATTCATGCAGCTGATCCCCTTGTGAATCTTTTCTGTCACTGATCCCTTTCACATGCGCACAGATGAAGGAAATTGCATTAAGCATTCAATATTCATACTCCCTGTTCACCTTCTCTCTCTCTCTCTCTCTCTATCTCTCTCTCTCTCTCCCCACTGCATTTTCGCCTCCTCCCCTTCGTACCCCACAGTGGTGGGATGAGGTGTCTGTTCCCCCTACATGCCATTTTGATGTAGTGTGAAGTAACTGCTGGTTGGGCTTTGCCGCAATTGCTGATGAATACAAACTGAGGGTGAAGCAACAGGCGGCTCAAGGTCACCTGGGAGGATCATTTCAGAATGTGGTTTCATTGTTTATCCAGTAATGAGAAAAGGGATCTAGATTACAGAGCTGAATGAATGCTCACCATCCATCCACCGTTGACATCTCAATCATGGCTCTGACTTCATGCTGTACCTGAGCTTCTGAGGTGCTCTGATCACTCAGTTCTATGTCTGGTTATATCTGTTAAATTCAAAAACTAATACAACAGCAGTTTTTTCCCAGTATATGACCTATGTCTGTGAAATTGGTGTTCATAATTTGGTCATAACATATGTCTACCTGACATTTGATTGTGATTCACTAACATAGTGAAGTCATGTAAATAATGTAACTGCAGTTATGTACTTTATGTAGTAATAGTAATAGTTGTTTTAATCCAAACCAAAGTATTTTCTTAAACCTAACCAAACTAGGACCGTATGTTGTTTTGGGAGTCACTGGCAATCAACCTATTCAGGTATGAGGATGTGTTGCTTCATGCACATTGAGGCAGGTCATACAATCCTTTCAAAAGGCCACTCCTAGACTGTTACAGTATTATATTCACATACAGTTATGTTGCCCCACCATAGATGAAGGCAATAATCCATTGGAAAATGTGACCTTGTATTAACAATATGAGTCCACAGCCACACTGACAGATATGAGAGACTAGACTCAGCAATGCTTTGAGATAGCAGCTAGTTTGAACAACCGAGTGTGAAGGACTCTTTTAAATGTTGAGATGGTTTGAGCCCTAAAGAAGGGGGGGGTTGACTGAGGGGTTCTGTCCAGCCAGGTTTGGTTCTGGGATCTGAAAGACTCTACCATTACTAGACCTGAGCACACTGGTGTGGTGGGGGTATTGGAGGAAATCAACAAGATAGGATGGAGGCAAAACACATTTTCTCTGGTCTCTACATATATAAGCTGGTCCTCCCTGAGCATGCCAACTCCCAGAATCAGGAAAACAGGCGATTCCTGCATGGTCTCTGCAGCCCACCCACTGGTAAAATGGCGCTCCTACAGGCTGTTCAGATTCAGCTCCTTCGTTACGTAACAAAAGGAGTCATTTACATAGGCAGGCCTCCTCTGCGGGATGATGAGAAATATCTGAGAGGGGGGCGTCCATCCCCGAGGTGAAGTTCGGTGTGTCCAGCAGTAAGATAGCAGTGTTTTGCAATGTCGTCGCTCAGAGTTAGACACGCAAATTGCTCTGTTGTTGGTTGTATAAATCAACATAAGTGCCTATATTCTGTCACAGCTACAGAACAACATAAGAGACAGTGGTTGCGTTTCATTTTTTAATGACAACATGCAGGCTGCGGTTCATGTAAGTTTGTGTGTGCGTGCTAATCACTTCACATCGGACTGCTTCAGTAACGAGGGTCAGTACAAAGCTGGCTTTGCCTCGACACTGACCCTGGTAAAAGGATCAGTCCCACCCATGCCAGACCCAGCAATGGCACCTGAGCCACAGGTAAGTGTCGCCACGGTTTGATAGTATTTACAGGTTCCTAGAGTATGGTGAAGTCAGCAGGAAATTGGCTTACTAGTTAGCTCCGCTTCGGTCCGCTATGCAATGGCGTTTTAAGCGAGTTTAATGTTGATAATATTACGATGGAGCTTAGTCGTCACAGTAAACGGTCTGGAAACATGTGCAGACTGGAGACAGAGACGATGCAAACAGTTTCCAAGAGTTTTGAGACTGTGTTGAGACAAACACAGCTTTTGCTAGCTATTAGCTATTAGTAACTGTAACAACACATACGAACAAACTAACATTATTCAGACACACTAAACATTCTGAAACGTCCTGCTGCAGCCACAGAGTCTGAATTTCTTCAGAAGGAGCTCTCCTTCTGGGTCAAACTGGTACCATCGTGGCGAGCCATAGCGATGCATCCACCGTAAAACATTAGTGCATGCTACCGCTAGCGTAAGAGGCATCGTCTCCCTGAAAGGGGCGTGTAGCAGGCGAGGCAGGCGTTGACAGGCGGAGCTCATTAGCATTTATAGGTGCAGGCACAGAAACAGCCTGCTCTCAGCAGAGCTTTTAGACAGCTGAAATTCAGGGCCAAGAATGGGTTTGGGGCAATGCATATCGAATACAATGTTGTTGGACCTCTGACAGCTGTGTGAAATATATGAAAAACAGTATAATATGGGACCTTTAACAAAGCGAGGGGGGATTTCAAAGTTGTTTGTAAAATTGACTGGGAGCCTATGAGGTCATTTTAAGAGATGTTGTCTCTGGAATTGGTTCACACAAGTTTATAAGGGGACTGGACACTGATGCCATTGACAATGTTGCAGAAAAAGAATGTCATTCAAATTTCAAGACAAGTCAAGACATCTGACTTAAAACCAAAAATGTCAACCTTCTGATGGCCTTACAGGGACAGTCAGGAGGTCACCCAAAGTCATTAGGGATCACAAAATATTAACACAAGAAGATGTCTGATCAAAAATCACCAGTAATATGGACATAATGACTAAGTGGGTATAGACAAGTATTCATACAAGAATAGCCGGGTTTTAGAATCTGCAGAGCTTTGTCTATTTCCCCTTGTTTCTCCTGTCTGTCAGTGTCAGTCAGCTTGTCTCAGGTTGGGCTTGGCTGACCTACATTCTGCTCATCAGCCAGACTCCTCTCACCTGCTACTCCACACACCTGCAGTCCATCTACACTGCTCACCAGTTACCTGTCTTAAGCCGGTCTTTTCCCTCCACTCTTCGCCAGTTATTTGTGAAACCATCATGGTAATACCTAGGCCTCGCTCTGAGTATATTTTGTGCAAATCAGGTCTGTTTTTTTGCCTGCCTAAAACCTGCCGTTTTTCCCCTCTGTGCTTCAGACCTGCCACATTCCGCAGCCCGTCCAGTCATGCCGAGCCTCGCTGTTATGTTTGTGTTTCACTAAGTCCACAAACACTAGTATAAGTTTGGGACGGCCACCTTTTTTTTTCCTTCCTCCCACATACAACTGTATTTCTTTTTTCTCTCCTATGCTATACTATTCCACCCCTTAGCCAACAGTACCCACTGGCGGCCAGACACCTTATCCAGGCGAAACATCTACATCAGGGATGGGCGACTTTAATGATAGAGAGGGCGACAAAAATGTTATCCTCACTACCTGAGGGCCAGATTATTATTGCGCACCTTCATACAGTAGGATACTGTATCCCTATCATTCAATTAGCCAATTTAACACAGAGACAAAACATTCACATGATATACAATTATTTCAGGGCAATGACGTCTCATCATTCAATAAAAATAACACAGGCACAGAATGCAACAATAATAACAAAAACCAATATTCATGTTTGATACGCATTTCTACTTGCTGCCCTTCCATTCCACGACATGTTTCATATTTATGGCTTGATATTTGTGCCACATTTGTGAGGGAGCAATGGAAGATTTTGAGCACAGAAAAATATATTTTGCTAGCACATAAATTATATTTTGAAGATGATTTTTCCCCAGGTAAAACATAATTTCATTTGAGGAAACAGAAATATATTCTGTGCTCAATTAATGTATTCGCATGTTTGCTTTTATGCATTTTAAGGTGCAATAATAACCTCTGCGCTCTCACGAACTCTTGCGGGCTGCACTGCAGACCACTCACTTTTGCTCTCAATCTCTCCTTCTGTGCGCTCAACTTCGCCTGCACACTGTCTCAAGTTAGCACTGCGTTAACAAACAGCTAATCTGAATTTAGCGTCTGATCTCCAAGTCTCTCACTGGGTTGACATTGTGGCACATTTATATGGCTGTGCCAACTTGAGTGAGTATTCTCCATCACTGCTGCACTCTGTCCTCTGCTGCAGTGGCGCAGTTACGCCCGTCTCCGAGTGGCACCTCCATTCCTGACGTGTTCAAGTCCAGCAGGCTCCGCAGCTGTTTGATATAGTGAATAGCCGCCTGCAGTGTCTCCACCTTGCTGAGTCATTTGTCTTCCAGCTCCTGTGGCAGATGCTTTCTGAGCCACGCGTGGCCTTCATTTACGCAGCGCACTCGGTGCCGCTCCTTTTGCAGATGAACACAGGCTCGAAAGAGTAATCACAGATGCCAAGGAGTCCATGAAAGGGGAAATAGGAGAACCGTGTGTAAGGTAATCTCTGGCCGTGCGTGGGGTCGAGGTATGTTGCGTCCAGGTAGAAGGGCAGTCCGAGTCGGAGCGCATCCAGTGTTCTGCATGGAGAGCACGCATGGAGATATGAAACCGGCTCCACTAACGCCTCTCCATGAATTAAAAAGGATAGAAAATGTTTGTTCATGGTGGTTTTGAGTCTAGAGGTATCCAGTGTGATCCAGGGAGGAGAAGTAGCCCTATCTCTCTCATCAAGATACAAATTGTTTACATAATGTTCCTTCCGTCGACACTGTGAATTATTGATATTTGGAAATTGACTAGCAGGCCGCATTGAGTGAGGACAAGGGCCGCATGCGGCCTGCGGGCCACCAGTTGCCCATCCTTGATCTACATGAACATGCAGTATAATGAAATTTGAACACAATATCTCCCTCTTTCAATAAAAGGTAGCTTAGCTTATAAGAATAACAATAACATTCTCAATACTGTACTTGTAACAAAACATATTTCACTTTTCTTTTAAGTTTCCTTTTACCAGCAGGATCACTGAATCTAACAGCATGGACATGTATTTAGCTTCTAGTCCAGAGCACAGTCTTTAATGACTCCTGCTCAGGGGTGATGTTTGGGGAATGGGTGTAGCCTTTCATGAGCCAGTCCAAGAGAGGATAAGCTGGATCTCTCAACAGAAAGTGGCCGATGGAGATGCCGCTGATTTCTCTTGGCTCCTGAGACTAAAAAGACAAAATGGTTATAAAGTGTGCCAGGAACACAGTTCAGTATCAGACGATAGTCCATGCAGTGTTTTGAACATTAAGGTTTCATACAAAAGGGTTATGCCCACATGTGTGTGGAAGACACAGTGACGGATGGGAATACTGAATACTACTTTTTATGCATGCTCAGATATCTTGAGAGTATAGAAGGACTTACTTCTGGTAGAAGATGTGCCTGGCTAAACAACATTGACTGCCTAAGCATGTTAGCATCGTGAGCACACCCAGGCATCTTGCAGTTGATGTTCCAGAATCTATAAGGAATCATATCAGCAGTTAGTAAGCGTTCATAATCAGTGTTGGGGGTAACGCGTTACAAAGTAACACATTAGAGTACTCTAATTACTTTTTTCGTGTAACGTAACGCGTTAGTTTCGTGCGTCAAGCAATCAGTAACGTCGTTATTTTTTTTAAAAAGTAATCCGTTACTTTAAGAATTTCTCCGGATAAAGAAAGGAAAATCCCGACTGCAGCCTGCTTTTTGTCAGACAGTACTGTGGATGTGTCAGCGGAGGCGCAGCGCTGTGATGCGTCTGTGCCCTGCTGCTGACCTACGTTACCTGTGTGTTTGTGTGTGAGTGAGTGTTTTCGAAACCCCGGCAAGATGGCAGAGAGGACAGCTTTTTCATCCTGGAAGTACGCACATTATTTTCGATTCGCCGGCGAAAAGAGCAAGAACTTAACGGTAAAATGCACACTCTGCGTTGGAGAAAAGATTCTGTCGACCGCCAAAAATTCAACTTCAAATTTAAAAAAAACATCTGGTTTCCAAGCACCACTCTATCACCATGGTAGCAAAGCCTGCTAAGGAGGAGGACGACGACGGTGGTGCACCAGCTCCAAAGCAACAGCGTCTGAGTTTTAGCTCAGCTAAAACTGTCCCTACTAGTGAAATTCACAAGCATGTGGTCGGTTATGTGGTTGAGGAGATGCTTCCAATTACAACTGTGGAGTCTCCATCTTTCCGTAAATTAATAAGTAAAATGTCTGTATCTTGCAGGCCATAAAGACACGCTTTGCATCCACGCTGGACAGCAAGGAGGCCCTGCTGGCTGCAGTGACCATTCCTAAATTCAAACTGCGCTGGGTAAAGGATGAGACTAAAAAAGACGCTGCCAAGGTGCTGCTTGCTGCCGAGTGCCGTGCGCTGGGGCATCCACTGCTGGAGGAACTGCCACCTGCATCTGTCAGCGTAGGAGACGGCGAGTCCGACTTTTTTTATTTACAGAGGACAGACAGGTCTCAGAGTCGGTGGACACTGAAATTGCTTAGTATCTTAAGTCAGGTGTCGAGATCGATATGTTAAACAAGTTCCCCAGGATCAAGTCAGTATTTCTGCGCTTCAATACCCCACCACCCTCCAGCACACCCGTGGAGAGGCTTTTCAGCCTCGGGAGTCTCGTTCTTACTCCCAGGAGAAATCGACTGTCGGACAGACGTTTCGAAAATCTTCTTCTGCTACGTTTTAATCACTACTTTGAAGAGTAAAAGTAAGTGGACGATGGTAAAGTGAATTTAGGCCTGTGACACTTGAATAGTATTTTAGTTCGACTATTAGGCTATTTGTCATTTGCCTGTGTGCCAGTGAGCGATTTTATTCGGCCTGTTATCATTTTTGTTTGACATAGAGGCAGCTGTTAAAATTTCTGTTAGATCGTTGACTGGTCGTTAATTTCTAAATGGATCTGAATCTGCTACCTGTTTACCTCAGATTGTGTTTACAAGTAAGCGCACTTTATGCACTTTCATAACTGCATTAATTAATTAACTGCATAACTGACTCCTTCGCCAGATATCTTGCAACAGCTGTTGTACACTGGGCCCATCTTCAGCTGCCTTGCTTGTATTTGGTTGATTTTGCAAAAGCTGCCGATATTGTGGGCTGCCGAGATGCATTTGTGCTTAATCCGGCCGCAGCACCTGATCTCACAGTGCTGGTTGGGGGCAGTTTTGCGGCCTGGGAGGGGTGATGAACTCATATGTGCCCAAATAAATTTGTCGCCTGCTTATCCTTCACAGGCACACATTTTTTGAATATTGTGCAAATAGGCTGCGTTAGGTCTTTAGGCTCACCATTGACATCTGGAAAAAACCTGAAATATGCCCAAATAGCCGATTTAGCATTCCTTTTTGGCACCAAATTGCTGTTGGCCATTTCAGCATTATTTTTTAAAATTTGTATTTTTTTTTTTTTTGGCTGACGTAACTGCGCCCGCCCTCTCGGGCGATTGGATCGCCTATCGGCAATCGACAGTGGCCACGATCGAATGATCTGAAGACAGGGCCGATTTCACATCCCTAGTCAGAACTTACCAATACATGTCGTCCACCACGGCTTGGAGGACATACGAAGGCCACCCTTTGCGGTTAGCCATCACTGGGCGGTAAAACAGGAATGTGCGTGCCATTGATGCACCCGATGATTTGTGGGATGTGGAATTTCTGTTTGAATTGGCATGCTATGCTGATAGCTTCTTCTGTCGTGGGCACCTTGATAAAGTTATGAATGACCAATGACACTATTCCTTTGCAGAATTTGTACACAAACTTCTTTACAGTTGATTTGTGGACGCCGAACTGGTTGGCCACAACTCTGTATTTGGCACAGCTGGCCAGTTTGTAGAGAACAATGGCAACTCGCATTTCGAGCGGTACCGGTGCACAAACGGTCACATCCTCAGGCTTCAGGACTCCTTCCATCATCCCACATAATTTGTCGAAGGACCTGCAGGTCATGCGAAAGTTGTCTTTCCACTCCTCGTTGTCAAATTCCCTCAAAACCACTCTCTCCCACCAGTCTTTGCTTCGGACCCACATCCAGCATGTTCGTTGAGACCTTCTTTGCAGCAGGGAGGCTGCAAAGTTTAACAACAAATTGCCTGTAGCATTTGGCGGTGGCGTCTTTCCTCCGAAATTACCGCAAGCATGAGCGCCAGTGTGAATCTTGTTTGTTGGATTATCATGTACATAACATACAAGATGTGTAAAGCCGTAGCTTCGTCCTGCTCTTTATACGCATCTTTCTCGAATGCCGAGACAGAGTTTGTTGTTGTTGGTGACGTAAAGAGGTCAGCAGGAAGTGACTCTGTTACCACTATCGTACCGGGGTATGACATGCTCCGGCCACTAATTCGATTTTCTCAACTGCATGTATACTCGGACAATTGCAGTTGTCCGATTGAGTAGCATAGTCGAACTATGGCTGTAATCCGACTAAGCTGTGCATGTAAACGCACTGAATGTCAACTGAGAACTTTTTCCATGCAGCATCAGATAATGATACAGGACTGGTACAGGACCTGATTCTGCATGCCAGCAGGACAGTCTCCATCTTTATTGTTCATACGTCTATACTGCTTTTTTCTCTCCTCAATACTATTACACCTGCTCGCGGCCACACCTTATCCATGCCAAATATGTACCTGAAAATGCAGTAAAAATCTGAACACAACAATGGCATATACAGTGAACTTAAAATATAACTTCTGTATTTTATCAGATAAAAAAAACAAGGGAGAGAAAAACAAAGCAAATGTTAACCATTTGTGTTTTAACATGTGATGCTGATGTACACCTACCGGAATCATTTAGCTTGTGATTATGTAGTCTGTTCTGAATCATTACACATAGCTCAGGATTGTGAATTGTCATGGTCTTATTAAAGAATCTGCCTTCCCAAAAAAATTTGAAAATGCCCGATTTCACAATACAGTAATTGATTGCATAAATTTTTCTTCGCTTTTTACTTAGCCTTGTAATTAAATTAATGTATCCAAAGATACAATTTCTGCCCTAAATTACATACAAATAAACTCTTTATCCAGAAATAATTTTTCTCCTGCTTATGGTTAAATTGATATGAAGACAAACCAAGAGGCAACATAACAGCTGGCAATTTGCTTTTCTGAATGTTCTGGTAAATTGTTATGCAGATGACACAAACGTATGTCCCATTAAAAACTGGTGAAGGTGGCGATTTTAATCATCAGTTTAGTGCTGGATGTCCCAAAACCTTCTCCAGTTAAACGAAAACAAATCAGAAATAATGATCTTTGGTCCCCCAAAGTCCATCCCCATTTTACAGAATCATCTTGGATTCTTGTCTTCAAATCTCAACCCTACAGCCAGAAAACTGGGTGTGATATTTGACAGCAACCTTTCTTTCTGAAAAACAAATAAATGTTGTTCAGTTATGTTTCTATCAATTAAGGAGCATCTCAAAGAACAGGTCTTGTCTCTCGCAGCCTGATCTCACGAAGGTCATCCATGCTTTAATTTCTTCTCAGCTAGATTATTGCAACGCATTGTATTCAGGGTTGAGCAAAAAAGCCATCTCACGCCTTCAGCTGGTACAAAATGCAGCTGCCTGGCTCTTACTAGAAGACATGAGCATATCAGCCCTGTACACTTAAACGTAGTACACTATCCGCACTGTTCAGCAGGTGAGTGTTGTTCCAAATCTAATACTCCGTGGTGCACTTACCGGAAATTACTATCGCGACAGCCACCGCGGCTCGTAACTCGCCAAAAACATCCCGCTTTGAATGGTGAACAAAAGACATTTACGACTTTACTTTTTAACAATTGCAATCCTACAATCCTGCAATATGGCTCCGTTAGCGCAGGCAATGTGGAGAATGCGCCGGTGTCATCATCAACGTTACCTCCTCCTCCTGACGGTGACAGACAATGCTCCAGTAGGTGTGATTTAAACCTATTCTACGTCATGCATGCTTTTTCTTTTGTCTACTAACGTAGCCCACACAACAGCAGCATTAGCTTGTGTACAACCTGTCATTTAAGTTGTAGTGGGGGATTACTTTTGTGATCAAGTTATTGTAGTCGTAGTCATAGGCAGAAATCCCAGGGGACAGGGGGGACATGTTCCCCCCTCCAGTAAAGCTGTCCCCCCCTAGAATAAATTGAGACACAATTGATCATTTTTGAACAATGCAGTAGCATTTATCGAAAGCACAATGTAAGCGGTGCTCATTATAATCGAGCATAATGTGTTATTTACATCTTTAAAGATTTAGTCCCACCCCCCTCCCATTCCTAGAAATGGTTGAGTCTACCCCACACTCTTTCCAACGGTGGAGCTAGCAGCTGCAGCAGCGTGTGGACGGAGCCCGCTACTCACACTGTGCTTCGCGGGGTAAGAGGTGTGTATACCACACAGACATAGTTAGTTACAACAACACACATCCCATTTACAAAAAGCGCCAGGTCCAAGCTGTCTGCAACATTTATTCTGCATTGTTCGAAAGCATACTCAATTACGAGTGCTGTTAAACTAAGTTAAAAGCTACAGATAGTAGCCGTTTTTAGACAGAGCACCAAGCCGCCAATTTGCCCGTCCTTTTGGCGGCTCGGTCCGCGGTTTTAGACAGAGGCCGGCAAATTGGGGGTCTGTTCTGGTCCGCCGATTTTCCGCCTCGGAGGGTACACTTATTTCCGCCTCGACTGCTATCTAAAACCAAGGCGAAAAATGTGCCCGCCCGTGGGTGAGATGGGTGGAGGTGTCAATGACCTGCACTGTTGTGCGACCCACAGCCGGGGAGTTTTAAAACCACGAAACAGCTGATCACAGCAATCAGTCCATCACTTCATCCGCGGACGTTAAGATGAGCAACTGGACAGGTTGAGATCCGGGAGATGCTAGTGTCTCCTGGATCTCAGCGGCTGTCCAGTTGTTCATCTTAATGTCCGCGGGTGAAATGAAGGACTGATTGCAGGCAATTTAGCGAGCATTTTTCAACAATTGGGCCACGAGGGGGGGCGACCGTTTTTATTTTACAGTGATAACAGTATTGCTGTAACCAAAAATACAGTACATAGTAATTGATTTGTTTTATTTTTCCGTTACAACAATACTACTGTAAAATAAATTGCAGTAAAATAGAGTTAATATTTACTGTTTTACTTTACAGTTACAATGACAGTACTGTTACTTAAAATACAGTAAAGTACAGTACTTAATCACTATGTTTCCTTTTACAGTTACAACAATAGTACTGTAATATAAACCACAGTACATAATAATTACTGTCTTATATTTTACAGTTACAAAAATACTACTGTAACCTAAAGTACAGTACATTATAATTATTGTGTTTAATTCTACAGTTACAATACTGTACTTTTTTTACAATAAGATACTTGTCAATTGCTGCCAGTTAATTACTGTGGATTTCACAGTAGGTTCGTTACAGTGTAGAATAAAACACCCACACAACAAAGTGAATTTACCTTTCAGTTATTCAATAAAGTTTGAAAGTATGAATCAAGTATGAACTATGCTTCCTCTTTATACATTTAATTACAAATTGTCGCAATTTTCTAGCTAATTAACTTTGAACTCAGGAATTGCTCTTAAGAAAAGGTCCTGTTTGGCGGTCAGTTGTAGTCAGTGGTGTGTGTAGGTGCACGAGAGCAGCGATCAATGTTTAATGCAAGTTGTCAGTGCAATACACAATGTAACAGGGCCTGGTGCAGGACAGAGAGATTGGCTGGCACCACTGACATCTGGGCAGGGGGCTTAAGTAACCAGGAACACTGGCCAGGTGTTATTACTTGTTTTCACCTCACCTCCACCAAGCTAAGGACCTGGAAGAGAAAGAAAAACATCCACGGTACCTACAGCACACAGAACCAGGCCCATGAGCCATTACTGTACGAACAAGTGTGTGAATTAGTATATGCTTTGAGTGTTTTGTAGACCAGACATATCCATTTACCTTCTGCCAAATTAAGAGGTGGTTTCTTTTTTCTTTTTATTTAAAGCACAATCAACATTGCTCACAGCATGCACCAGCATTAAGAGCGTAAAGAAATGGCTTGACTGAGTATAAATGGTTATCTTTGAAAGCTGGAGTCCCTGGAGCGCAATGGATTAAACCATGGTTAGTCATATTAGAAATGCATCATATAGTCATATGATTTATCATAGAACCCATGCTGATTCATCAAATCAGCCTGCATAATGATCCTGCGAATTGGCTCAGGATATCTTCTCAGATCACTCAATATCCTCTAGACTACCTGTCATCAAAGCTGTAATCAGTCATCAGTAGGTACTGTAAATGTGCCCATAATACATTTCACCCTCATTGCTCCTCCTTTGTCCATCTTTAATTAATTAATTAAATCTAATCTGCAATATTGTACTTTCAGCCATCCTGCTCACCAGTACTCCATTTCTTTCAGGTCTTTACCTACAAAGCAAGCCTGAAAGACTGCCTGCATAACAGTTTGCAATTTGCACTGAAATGAAAGAAGCCCCAGTGAAAGATCAAACTCATGAAAACACAGTGTAGATGGGCCAAACTCATCCAACTTTCTGACAATGATTCCTTTACTAAATACAGAAAAAACAGCAATTACCCTAACAGGCCGGTTGCACTGGCAGTGTGTGGCGAAACATTTTGCTTTTCATTTCGGCATCAATGTAAACAAGCTAGAGCAGTCCAACAGCTGTTGTGAGCTTGTCTTGCACACAAGTCAAGTTAGGCTGCAGCATCCTCTTTCTTTTCTTTTTCTTTCTCTACCTCCATCACTTCCTTCTCTTTCCTGCTTCCATGCTCTTTCAAAGGGTGTAAAGGAAAACCACATCATCATATTAATTGATAATTATCAAGGGCAGCCTCCATGTGAAATGAGAGGGCAGGCAGGAGTGTGAACAAAGGGAAGCCCTAACCCCTGAAAAACACAAACACACAAAAGAGAAGAGCACACACTAGGCGCACTGTACCAAAGGAAAACATGGTTTTGCTGGCAAAATGTTTCTAGCTGCTACCAGACACATTATGTAGCAACAAACAACCACATATTCATGAGGTGGATCACATGATTGTCAGCGGAAGCTGTGTGCTCTGCCCCTTCCATGCTGCATTCAAACTTAGTTAAAGCATGCAGATAATCTTCTCACACCATGTCATCAGCTGGGCTTGAAAATGACACTTTGCGCTAGGCAAAAGGGATAGTGCCCCTGGAATCATGTTAAAGTTGAGTGTCCCTTTTATTTTGTAATACCATTACATATTTTATCATGCTCTGTCACTGCAAAAAAAAAAAAAAACTTGGCAATATAACCACATGTTCTAATCTACCTACCCACCTTCTCACATTACTCTCTCTCTCACCTTCTCTCCCTCTCTGGCCTTCTGGAGAATGTAGTAAATTATTATTAAAACCGGAACCTGGCTGTCAACCAAAAATTGTTTTTTGTATTTAAAAAAAAACAGACCTTTCTTTGCTGTCATACATGGAGTGAAAAATGTGCTTTATGTCTTGTCTATGTTATAAGGCCCTGAAATTGGAAAATGGTATCATGCAGAACAAAGCAGAAACAGATATAATGAGTTAACAAGTTATCTTGACCCCGCTTCAGTCTCCTATGGCCCTGTGTGCAGGGCCGCCCTTGGCCAAATTGGGGCCCTAAGCATAATTTTTATATATTGAATATGTTGAGCCCCCCCTCCCCCATTACAAAATGTAATTTGTATCACGAAATGCCATTTAGGTTTACAACCTTTATTAGTAGGAACAGATGTAATGAACAACCTCTTTCAACAATGGAACAAGCCTTTTACAGATGACATGGTGCTTGATGGCCCTGGTGACGTACTGGGCTCTGGCTCCGTGTCACCCTTAGTAACAAACTTCAGCATTGACCCTGTTATGACAAGAAATCCATCATACTTCCTTTGGGGTCGGGGGAGTGGATGCTTTTATAGTTTGACTGTTATATGCTTTGTCAATGTATTTCAATGTATTAGTCTATTAAAACTCAATAAATACGTGTCTAAAAAAAATTATTAAGATTTATGTAAATGCTAGCCTCACAAAGATTAAAATGCAATTAATGCAAGTACGACTACAGTTAATAATAATATTCATTATGATTTGATTTGATGATATTTCAATATTTCAATATTTTTCTATACTTATTTTAAAATGTTGTACTTCTATATTCCTACACTGCTGTTTGCTGCTGCAACACTTTAAATTTCTCCATTGTGGGTCAAATAAAGGATATTCTTAAATTATCTTATCTAATCTTACAATATATATATACACACATTTTACCTCCATAAAAAAAGCCCAAAACTTCTATTGATAGCATAGATTGATAGGCTATAAACCTGAAACAACATAGACCATCAACTGGTCAATTAACCACTCCTTTTTCAACAGAAGTGAATGTATATGCAGTTAACAAGACATTCAATAAATGATAATCACATCCGCTGGAAGATTTAATCTCCAGTCCACATCTAAACAGAATTATCCTCTCTTCTGTCTCATGATTAGCAGCTGGAATGTTTAAGCCACAAAGTTTTTCTTTTTTATTTCAACAACATACCCCCCATCAAGTGAAGCATGAGCCTCCTCTTGTTTTGACTTTTTCTTTCTTTGCTTGCTCCCGATTCATATTGCCATTTGGAGGCCATCTCTCCACCTGCATTCAACTGGCGCATCTGACCGCTGATTGGTCAGATGCTGCGTGCTGTCAATCATTGCGGCAACGCGTGCAGTGTTAAATTACTCTCTTTTTTTTCTATCCTGCCTCGGGCAGATTTGGTGCTCTACGCACGCCTCACTGCAGCGATGCGCATCCTTTGCGCATTTGCAGAGAATGCCCTTGCGCAAAATGGGGCCCCCCATAGATCGTGGGGCCCCACGCACAGCGCGTGTTCTGCGTGTAGGGAGGGGCGGCGCTGCCTGTGTGAGGTAGTAGTCTCAAATAGACAGACCTTTCTCTAAGCTTATCAGCTGTACACCCACAGTAAACAGACAGAGACAGAGACTAGTGCCACAGTAAATGACAGGAAAATGCAGACTCACAATGAGTTGAAATTAGTGCGCATTAATGAGGTAAATAACATAAATATGATGGGGATACTAAGATGATATATAGGTGTTGCTGAGCATCCTTAAAATTGCTTCCTAGAGATATTGAGCTGGGAACTGTTAATGCTTTATGCCTGTTGAACTTTGTGCTTATAATCGGACTAACATGCCAATAATTGTTTCACTTCATTTAACTGTTTGAATTGGTGGGAGGAAAATAAATCAGTGATGCAGGCAACAATTAAAATAAAATTGGTGTGACTTGCTTCAGTCTGAAGATAGTAAGAAATGTCCTGTTTTGCACACCCCATTATTCAGTTGTTTATATTTTATATATATATATATATATATATATATATGTATTCATTCAATAATCAGCAACCTCAGTGTCATACAAATAATTGATAGGTCAGTTACTGTATTCTCCTAATTAGCTCTTAATCTGTGACATGCTTTATTCTCAAATAATTTTGTAGTAGAATGTATAAAGACCCAAGACAAATTATGGCATAATATTAAAGTGACTTAAACAATCAAAGAAGGAGAGAAAATAAGATCCTTATACTCTCTCTCTCTCTCTCTCTCTCTCTCTCTCTCTCTCTCTCTCTCTCTCTCTCTCTCTCTCTCTCTCTCTCTCAACACCATTACATTCTGCTATGCCATGGATTTTGCAATTCCATCATAACCATGATAAATGTTTAAGCGTATTAAAAATAATGTTCTTCAATGTGGCTGCAAAAACATGCAGTTAAAGGGCTAAGCACATGCTCATAGAACACAATAACATCCAGCAATTGCTGTTTTCCTTGCTTACTCTGACTTTGGGTACACAAAAATGTGGCAGGTACCCCAGTTTCTCCATTGATGTCTGCAAGAACCAACACAAACGCCTTCATCTACTCCAACCTTCTGCCGAAGTGAAGACCCAGTGGATTAATTGTATTCTTGATCCTCCACTTGATACATCATTATGACACCACAGGTGCAACATGGTTTAGTTCTTACTTCCATATGGTTTCATCTTGTAGCGGGAGTGCCCTTGGAAGCAGAGCGTCATGTCTGCCTTAAATTGTTGACTAACTCAACAATATAGCTTGAGCTGGTCTTTTCACTTTAGACTGCCTTCTCAATTAGGGCAACCAAAAAGCAGGATTTGATTGTTTACTGACCTGAAACTTGGAACCTCTAGGTTTAGCCATTATTGATGTAACTATTTATTTTGTGGTTTATCCTGTCAAGCTTGCATATGTTGTAGCATGCTGGAGCAATGTTGAATTATTTTTTATTAAAGAACAGTCAAACTACATTCTGTTAATGCTAGGCCTCGTTTGAAGCAGATTGAATAACACCAGAAGTAGTTTATACATGGGAAACTGTTTTGTTACTCTTTGTGAAACTTCATACAGCAAGACAAACTCAACTGGCTCTGTTGTTAACTTAACATGACAGCTCCTTCTGCTCCGTAATCTATGCCAGTGTTTCTGGGGTTTGCCATATGTAAATGTTTGATAGACAAGCCCTGAGTACACTGACAATACATTTTTCAATATTTTTCTTTATTAAGATATGTTCCCTGACATAACGATGCACCAAACCACACTTCATTTTAAAACCATCACACCTAGGGGTGCAGGTATATTGCTATTTATATAATCTATACATTTATAAACATTGTGATGTTCAATTAAGTCAGTCACACAAAAGATGGTGACTGCTAGATCTTCATCATGTCCACAAATGTACTTTAAATTATAAAAGAATTAAAAAATGTATTTGATTTTGTTTAATTCATATTTTCTCTACATTCTACATGTTTCTGATGACATTGGATACCTAAACTGGAGATCAGTAGTAAGTGCGATTGGCCACAATGGACAACACACTCTTCTGTACCGTATGACAATGAATTCTATCTGATCCCAGCCAGTATCCTTGCATGCCCTCAGTGCACAGGGTGCAGTGGATGGCAAACTTCTACTAAACTTAAACTAATTCCTCCAATTCCCACAACTTTTTAGTGTATTTAAGCTCATTGTTTTGGTTTTATGGCCCACAGATTTACGGTTTTGGTTTCACTTTAACTTGGGAAAAAAACTATAATAAACTGACAGTATCAGCAGCTAACAGCTAGGCGTGCCAGTCAAACACCAAACAGCAGGTACTATACCTAATGTAAAGACGCATTAAGCCACTAAAGAAACAGGTGGTGGAGATCAGAACAGAGCCAAAAGGAAACTGAATATTGGTCTTACCAATGAGTTCTAAAGTTAGCATTTTTGCTCCTCCCTCTTCCCTCTCGTTTTGAAGTCAGTGTTTTTTTTGTTTTGTTTTTTAAATGGGTTTTAAGTTAAAGCAAAACTCTCGCCAAAATGCAACCTAGGCTTTTTTTTTGTAAATGTACCCGAGTCAAATCTTCGTGTAAAAGCATACTTACGACGAAAGAGTCACTTTTAAGATTTACCGTATTTTCGTTTTCGGGTCAAACTCATTTTCTATGGGATTGCTACGGGCACTTTGACGATAGCATCAAACTTTAGCATATTTTTTAAAACACTGAGAAGGCTCAACACAACATGAAACTTTGCTCGTCGTATCACCAGTGTCTATACACATGAACACGAGCATTGAGAACATTGTTTGTGTACACAGAGCTTACTAAAAAGAGAGTTTTTGGACAACTCACGTGAGCAGCTTCTTCCTCCAGTCGTCGTCATGGCAGCCCAGACGTACACGGGGATCGACACGTCTGGGTAGAGTGTATGTGGTTCAGTTGAGCTATGTGTAGAGACCCTGGTGACACTACGAGCAAAGTTTCATGTTGTGTCGAACCTTCTTAGTGTTTTAAAAATAGCGATTTTGATACTAGCGTAAAAGTGCCCCATGCACTCCCATTGAAAATTTGCTCGTAGTAGCACCAGGGTCTCCACACATGAACACAAGCATTGAGAACATTGTTTTTGTACACAGAGTTCACTAAAAAGAAAGTTTTTGAACAACCCACGTTAGCAGTTGCTTGTTCTGCTAGCCGCTGTCCTGCCAGCTGAGAAGTATCAATTTCTGAATGCGACTTAACATGGAGGAGAGTTATTGCAGTGTTACAATAATAACCTTGCACCAAAGTGGTCCTTTTGGTCCAGATGCTTTAAGTTTAATAGAGCTTGCAGTGTCTTTCCTGGGATTGGTCTGCCTCTAGTGGATTCATCTGCCTCGATTGGACTTACACCCTAGATCCCCTCCAATTAGATCTCCCCCTTCACTTACTCATCCCACATCACCAGCATCATACAGAACACACTACCAGAGAGCCTGTCTTTGTACTTTGCTGTTGAGCTTGTTGTGAACTTTCCATTTTGAGGGTGCATGGTTTTCTCCTCCCTTTTATTTTTATTTTTTTGTGAATTTACTAACCAGATAGCAGTGCTTGAGTTAGTCACAAATTAGAGTTTTTTATTTGCTTTTTATTTGTTTATTAATGTTATATAGTTCAAGTTTATATACAGAATACAGTCCTGTCCTTGTGTTTCTTTTATAGTGCCTTGCAAAAGTATTCACTCCCATTGAACTTTTCCACATTTTGTCACATTTTAACCACAAATGTAAATGTATTTTATGTGATAGACCAACACAAAGTGGTGCATAATTGTGAAGTGGAAGGAAAATGATATGTGGTTTTATTTTTATTTTTTTTACAAATAACAAACAGAAAAGTGTGGTGTGCAAAAGCATTCACCCCCCTGAGTCAATACTTTGTAGAACCACCTTTCACTGCACTGACAGCCGCAAGTCTTTTGGGGTAAGTCTCTACCAGCGATGCACATATAAAGACTGAAATATTTGCCCATTCCTTGTAAAATAGCTCAAGCTTAGTCTGATTGGATGGAGAGTGTCAGTGAACAGCAATGTTCAAGTCTTGCCAGAGATTCTCAAGTTGATTTAGGTCTGGACTTTGACTGGGAAAGCATATAACACATGAATATGCTTTGATCTAAACCATTCCATTGTAGCGCTGACTGTATGTTTAGGCTCGTTGTCCAGCCGGAAGGTGAACCTCCGCCCCAGTCTCAAGTCTTTTGCAGACTCTAACAGGTTTTCTTCCAAGATTGTCCTGTATTTGGCTCCATCCATCTTCCCATCAACTCAGACCAGCTTCCCTGTCCCTGCTGAAGAAAAGCATCCCCACAGCATGATGCTGCCACCACCATGTTTCACGGTGGGGATGGTGTGTTCAGGGTCATGTGCAGTGTCAGTTTTCTGCCACACATAGTGTTTTGCATTTAGGCCAAAAATGTCAATTTTGGTCTCACCTGACCAGAGCACCTTCCTCCACATGTTTGTTGTGCCCCCCACTGGCTTGTGGCAAACGGCATGGCTTTGTTTCACAGTGGATCTCTTCTTGTCTCTCTTCCAATAAGGCCCGATTTGTGGAGTGCATGACTAATAGTTGTCCTGTGGACAGATTCTCCCACTTGAGCTGTGGATCTCTGCAGCTCCTCCAGAGTTATCATGGCCCTCTTGGCTGCTTCTCTGATCAATGCTCTCTCCTTGCCCGGCCTGTCAGTTTAGTTGGACGGCCATGTCTTGGTAGGTTTGCAGTTGTGCCATACTCTTTCCATTTTCAGGTGATGGATTGAACAGTGCTCTGTGTGATGTTCAAAGCTTGGGATATTTTTTCATATCCTAACCATGCTTTAAACTTCTCCACAACTTTATCCCTGACCTATCTATGTGTTCCTTGGGCTTCATGATGCTGTTTGTTCACTAATGTTCTCTAGCAAACCTCTGAGGCCTTCACGGAACAGCTGTATTTATGCTGAGATTAGATTACACACAGGTGGAGTCCATTTACTAATTAGGTGACTTCTGAAGGCAACTGGTTGCACTGGATTTCAGAGTAAAGGGGGATGGATACTTTTGCACACTACACTTTTCTGTTTTTTATTTGTGAAAAAATACATATTTTAATTCTGACAAAGAATTAGAACAAATAAACATCTGCATCAACAGAGGAGATGGAATTAGTTCAGGACCTATGGAGTCAAAATGAATCTATGTAGACTGAGGGAGTGTACAAAGCAGAGCCATTGTTCTTGCTCCCCTAAATCTCACCACACAGCACACTTCTATATCATCCATGAATGGATTGGTGTATTTTCTTAATGTTTTGATTTTCAGCCAATCTCGCCACATTCAATAGTCTCCCTAGACTGCATGAGAAGATCAGATCTGTCCTGAAAAAGAATTAAAAAGAGCTATGCGGAAGGTTTTATCCGTTCAGCTTTTCTCAATTAAGTGTAAACATCCATGTCCAAAATGTTTCAGTGAGAAAACTGGACAGGAATTTTAGTAGAGGGGACTAAGTTAAAAGGTTGGCTCACACAAATTGCAAAAACATATTTTCAGACTTACTCCTAGAAGTACTGTAGAATTGTGTGGTTTTATGCAGTTTTAAAATACGTGTCACTTACATTTCTGTTGCCACTTCAACATATGGGTGGTCAAAGGAATATTGTTTGTTCATAGCCTTGAAACTGGTAACTGAAATGTTCTACATCAATTATCAAAAATATTTCAAATTAAATTAAATGGTAATAAATGGTATATGGAAAAAAAATAGTTTCTGACAGACATACTTCATTGTCAACATTATAACTCTGAGGCAGTTTTAGAATATGATTAGATCTCAATTTCCCAAACTGATGGAGGCCTTAAATTGCCTTTAAACAAAAAGTGCAACTGTCTGAAGTTTGACTTTTGTCACACCACGGTGAGGGGTGTCCTGTCTTGGGGTTTTACCTCACTTATTTTTCCTAGTGAGTTTTGTTTCTTGTTTTTCTCACCTTTCTAGAAAAGATATTGTGATTCATAGCCTGTTATTTTGTCACCTTGTTTAAGAGCTCAAGTGAGAAATATTTTCACAATCAAAGCCTGCTTTAATCGCCCTGATTCTGCATCTGAGTCCTCTTTCAAGTCTAGACCTGACAATTTTTGTGCTTTATTTACAGAAGTCCATCAAGGGTTTTCTACTGCCAAGATTTTTTTCTTCCAGTCATCTCCTCTCCTCTCTTGATATCTGTATCGTTTCTCTACTTTTTCTTTCCCTCTGACAAGTTTTTGTGTACACCTCCAAGGTATAGACTTTCTTCTTCCTTTAGCTCTCCTGAGGTTCATAATAAAATCTTCATTGCTCATTGGAAGCACTCCAATCTATTTTTTTTCTTTGTAACTGACTCGAGAGAAAAATAAACCTTATTATTATCAGGTTTTTTTTTATCCAACCTTTGCTTCTGTTTCATTCTGCAGCCGCAGCAATTCAACTTTATGTCATCCTGTCTTCACTAAGGTTGAGCTGATGAGCTTGAGGTCCCTCATATTGATCTTTAAATGGATTATGAAAAAGGCCACTGCCCGTTGGTCAATTGGCCAGCCATGGCTCTATTGGCAGCGTCCTCTCTGATTACAGTCCTGGGTCTTGAAATGTAATCCACTTTTGGCGCCACTTGTCAGCAGGAGGAGTGGAGGCAGGGTTGGAATGGAATTGAGCTTTGTAAGTTTCAGAGCATCAACACAAATTACACACTTGTTCATGCACAAAGACATACCAAAGGCTAGATTTTGATAGACTTACTTGCAGTGGAGTACTCTGAATAATGGTTAGAGGAGTCCGCAGGTCCCATCGTGTCTGTTTTGTTCAAGTTTTTAGTACACACTCTCCTTTTGTCAATCTCTTTAATACTTTTCATACCTTTCTGATTGATTGATTGATTGATTGATACCTTTCACATACCAAGTAATTGGGTTTGTGTTGTGTTTGTTTTGAGTTGTGTTGAAAGTGCTTATATCATGTGTTGCTGGTAAGATTTAATTCAATTTAAGACTCCAGGAAAGACTCAACATACCCCTGGTATAAAAAGGCAAATTTGATCTATATGTGCCTTTGCATTTATTTGCTCCTATTGTGATTCAATGCAAATGAGATAAGTGGAGCTGGCAGAGTTGTCAGCAGACATTGGTTTATTCCTGGTCAAGGAAATTGATGCTGCATGTGGGCTCTACTTAATTTTCCTTTGTTTAGGGTCATAAGATGTACCGTTATTGATCCCCTATTGTAAGAAAATTTAATTTGAATGTGTGAAATAGAATAAAATAAAGATTAACAGACAGGATTGCATGTTTGTTTCCGTGCTCGCTAGGTACAGCAGGAAGAGGTTTGAAGTTACCTTGTATGCTGGATTTTTGCAAGAGATTGCATTAACATATGGCAAAGATCCGAACAATGCATTATGTTTATAGAAGTGTGCATATACAAAAAACATTGTAAACAACAAGAGCTACAAAGAAACAAAAGTCAAAAATGCAAATACAGAGTCTGCAAAGACTTATGCTCCCACAAACATTTAACACGTACGCATGTGACATTTTGGGCTCAAGCGCTTCTTCAGACAGATCCTAACAATTCAAGCCAGACCACATGTGGAGGTGGTCAATTACCATTCCAATTCCAAGTCACTCTGTATTAGAGAAAAAAACAACAATGAGTCAATCTTTTTTGAGACTTTTCTAGCTCAGTATTGACTGGGTCTGCTCTGTATGTATGCTCCCCGGGAAGTCTGTCAGGAGTCTGACATTGAAAGTAATACTGACCTACCTATTCCTGCCTACTTACAACCTTCGAACCATCTCCACAGCACTGTGTCACCGTTGGAGAACGGTCTGGCTACACTAATTCTGGTACAACAACAAACAAACAAATCAGAATCCTCTTGGGCGGCACTTAACTCAGGATGTCATGGTTATTCTAAGTGCTGTATCATACACTGAAAAAACAAACCTTGTGGTATAGTAGAATATAATAAATTAACTATGGTAATTTTTACATTGTAATATTAAGATTCTGTGAGAACTAGAAAATGTCTTAAGTACAACTTAAAATGTAATACATGAACTGTGTGGGAGGAGTAAATATTATTAGAGATTTAGTCATACTTTTTACATGTTTTATAATCACGGCACATAAACCTAAATATATAAATTTAATCTAAAAAGTATACCATGTTACAATCCGCACATGTGCATTTGGAAAAGAGACCCATGATTTTGGTTATTTTAGCTCAGAGACAGTTAGATTTTAGTCTGCTGTTTTTTTTATCAATATATTTAACTCAATGGGACATTTAACCAAGTGGAAAGCCACTCATGCAAGTCCAGTCTTGTCAGTTAAGTCATTTATATTACTAAAACAGGTGTAATTAGGTGAACATGTTCATGATGTTCATCAGTAATATGTTAGTTAAAAATACATCTAAAAACATGTTTCTATCAACAGTAAGCAGAACAGTACAGCAGTGAGTTGTGCTATCACATGTCAGGCCCAGGATATTCTGAAGGATGAGGCGCTGGAGTGTAATTCGAGGGCTACATAGGAGTGACTGCTCTCATTCAGGCAAGTACATTTGACCCTATTCTTCACTGTGTAATGTAATATAAAATTGTAGCTAAATGTTTTAAATCGTTGTTTTAATATCACAATTTGTGTCTGTTAATTTAAAAGGTGACTTTACTCTCAGGACAAGCCAATACAGTGGACAGAGGTCTAGGGAGGAGGACAGGTTGATGAGTTTCAGTGCTGGTGTCATCAGGGTCCTGTGTTATGAGATGGTCATCCTAAAACTGCAACTTTATGACATCAAAACATCTAGAGCTCTTAAAGCATGATAGATTGAAACTTCTCCACACTGGTCAAGGCCAGTCACTTCTCTGCTTGTGCACAGATTGCCCTTGTTCATTTAAAGGTTGGGGTGCACTTCGCACACATTTGTCTGGAGATCATGCATAAACTGAGCAGTCAGGGCAACTAGTTTCATTTTCATGTCTTATGTGTAATTCATATAGTTTTCACACAGAGAAGCAACATTTTGAACATTTCCGAGCCCATGTGAAAAAGCATGAAACTGTGCATTGTGTTTTTAAAGATTTTGACTACAGTAATATATATTCAACGTTTGCCTGACATAAAAGTGGGAAGCACAATCCTCACTGCCTTTAAGATCTTAAACATAATGCATTTCAGACATATTCAAGTCAGGCAACAGAAGATAGTTGTGTGGGGGATGAAAGTGAAGTTAATTCTTGTCAATGAGGGTGAAGATTTACACCGGCGGCTTAGCACAACTCGCCTCGCTGCTCCTTGCTACTGGTCGTCAAAGCAATGCGGCATGGTAGACACCAGATCTGACCAATTGCTAGAGAGCAGATCTTACCAGTCAGCTGGCCAGGTGCCAGGTACTTTTAACACCTTTTCCATCAGGTCACTCCTCAGGTATTGAGGCTGGACTTGCAACTTGAAGGGGCCCCCTAGTGGTGCGGGGCCCTATGCACCCGCATAGTCCACATGTAGCAAGAAATGGCTCTGGTTGTACTACAAACATTTGAGAAGTTTGGTTCAGTAATGAATTTATTATAGGTCTTCTGAAAATGTGACGAATTCTGCTGGATCAAAAATATATATACAGTAGTTCTCTGGTTGAATTTTTGACCACTCCTCTTGACAGAATCGGTGAAGTTCAACTAAATTTGTTGTCTTCCTGGCACAGAGTTTTTTCTTCAGCACAGTCCACATGTTCTCAATAGGGTTCCAAGTCAGGATTTTGGGAAGACCATTCGGAAACCTTAATTCTAGCCTGAATTAGCCATTCCTTTACCATGTTTGATCCGTGTTTGTGATCATTGTCCTGTTGGAACACCCAATTGCACCCAAGACACAATCTTCTGCTGTTGATTCTAGGTTTTCCTGAAGAATTTAGAAATTCAGTCATTCATTCAACTTTTATTTAAATCTTGAACAAATCATTGAGGGCAAGCCCTAACTTTCAATGATGTCAAGAGCACAAATAAAACAGAATAGCTTAATAAATGTGATAACAAACAGAAACAACAAACATAGTCACAGAGCGAGTAAACAGAATGGGTACATAAAAAATGATAACAGATAAGAAGCAACATGACAAGATACAATAAAACAGAGAAAAAGTGTTGAAAATGATAATAAACTGCAGACAAACGAACATCACAAAACACAAATAAAACATGAAGTGTATAAAAGATCAACAGTAAACGACCCTACAGGACAGCAGGTGGTTAAAAAACATTTAAGCTGAGTAGTTTGTAATCATAGTGCTATTTCAGATCAATGCTGAGCACCTTAAACTCCCATTGTAGTGTTTGTGGATAAGTCTAATATCTGTATCAAACAAGCCCTATTAAAGTGGGGCAAGAACATTCACACAATCACTTGAAGAAGTTAAGAGGCCATGCTACAAAGCAGAAACCGATCATTCTGATGTGGCATTCAGTTGCACTGACTCAGCGCAATCGCTTTAGTTTATTTAGTCCACATGTTTGTTAGAAATTACAGTGAAATGGCTGAGGCCCAAATGCAACCCCCCTCTCCCTGTTGGAGACAATATTTAACATGTCAGCTTGAGTACATGGAAACAACTGACTGGTTCTGGATCATGGGGTCTCCCCACTGGCTCATGATCAAATCGCATCAGGGCTTTAACGCTCAGTTGTCCCCTTCTCTGATGCGCAAATCAATGGGGCAAATAGAAATAACAAAGGTGTGTGTACTGCCCACTATTCTAAAAAAAAAGCACTTTACTGCCTATGCTATGACCACCCTCTTCTGCTAGCAGAAGCTTGCATCAAGTCACCTGCATGCTAGTAATTAGCCTGCTCCCAGACCTTTCAATCGCTTTCCACATCTCAAATTTGTTCAGTGATTGAAAAGGTGTGGTGTGTTCGATGACAGTTGATTCCCCAGGTTCGAGAAATAACAGTGCCAGTCAGAGCTTTATGAGTAGGATTTAGAATGGGGACATTATCTTCCTGCAGCTGGAGTACAGTAAAGAATGCCATCAAAGCAACAGAAATTGATAAGGGGTGACACAGTTGTACATGTTGATGTCAGTACTCTTAGGGTAACAAATGCGTAATCATAATATTACACTGGGAAAAATGCTCCAACCAGCTGACTGCACCATCCATTTTAAATAAAAGATGATGCTGATGGTAATAAAAGATTGCTTGTTTCTAATAGGTTAGGGCATAAAGGAGGCTTCTTCAAAAAGCTAATAAGAATGCAATGTCAGAATGAAAACTGAAGCAAAATATAATTGCGTTCAGTCTGATTATAAGGAAGGCTCTTGGTTTGCGTATATTTCCTGGTAGTCCTTGTGATACGAACAACCGATCCAACATATCTTTATCGTGCCACTCGTGTCAAAAACCCTTCATGATGCCTTTTTAAAGCAGCCACACACGGAAAACATTCCAGCTTGCCCTGCCAATTACTGGTGAGCTTTATTTCTTGACTTCTTTCATCACCCTGTACAGCAGTGAGGCAGGTTTAGCAGTGTGTTATGTTAACTTGCACAAATAACGAAGGTGTAATGTTACTGATAGATGTCCAGATATTTTTCTCTGCTATCGAGATTGTTTCATTAAAGGGCCAGTCAGGTGATATTCTTTAAGTCACTGTCGCTTTCGAGATTGCCTATATGTGAAAACAACACAGTCTCCTGTGTGGTCATGTTACAAATGGCAAGCAGGATTTTTTGAAAACGATTTTACTTTCAAAATAGAGGTAGGGCATGACAGGATAAGTTGGGCTGTGGCTGACGATGGTGTAGGGAGAATGGAGGATGACTGAGCAGAGCTGGACAGGGAGCAAAGGCAGAATGGCAGGCAGGAGTAGAGATGATGATCTTGAGACAAAGGGAAACAAATGTTAGACATGCTGTATATAATAACCACAAATTCAAGTGTCATGATTCTGTGTCTTGTTGTGTATTAAGTTTTGATTTCCATGCCCTCTTGTGTTTTGTCACTGTCTCTTCTGTGTTTTTCCCTGCTTTTCCCTTCCACCTTGTGCATGTTTGTTTCCCTCTGTATGCCAGCGTTATTTCTCCTCTGTGCTTCCCCCTCGTTATCTCACCTGCCCTCTTCCCTCCTCTCTCTCCTCACCTGCTCCTTGTCCCCTCATCAGTGTCTGTGCATTAAAGCCTTTGTTCCCCGTTCACTTTTTGTCACTTTGTTGTATGTGATTCCCCATGATGTATCCTGTGTCTTCTCCCGTGTCTCCTGTTTCCTGATGGTATGTTTTGGATTTTGATTTCTTACTTTGTACTTTTGAAATTTGAACTTTGTTGAATTGGTTTTGTTGCACTTTGGTTAGCTATGTTATGTTGCTACGTTTTTTGGTCTTTTAACTCCTTTAAGTTTATTCATTTTTTTGTATCTCTCAGCTTTGGTACCATTAAAACTTGCTTTTGGTTCACATTATCTTGCCTCCTGTGTGTCTGCATTTGGGTCCACCCCTTTAGTTTTTCCCTTTAACCCGTGACATCAAATTCTTAATTCAAAACTAAGGCAGCCATGAGTGCTCAAAACGAAACAGACTGAAGCAATGAACTGGCGTTGATTGGCTGAATGACCAAGGTTTCAAGTATGGCTAGGCTGATGACCTGGTGGTTGGCAGGTGTGATGGCAATCAGGCCAGATGTAGGTGACAAGGTATACAGGTAGCCCAGAGGGAGAGAGACACAATCTGCATTCACCAAGAAACCGAGTGAAGCCAGAGAAAACACCAGGGAAAGGGGAAAAGCACTAGAAGCACAAGGAAAGACTGGAGTCATGGCACCAACCATAACAGCTAATTCTGATAACATTGTCAAAATAAAGGTAACAAACTACTTGGTTAGGATTCGGAAAAGGTCATGGTTTCACTTAAATAACTACTTCCTCAGAACAGCTACCACTGGTTACCTCATGTGTCTCAATCTATGGTCACCTGGGTGAAAGCCTCATGAATAAACAAGACTTTCTGGCTCTTTGAATTGTGTTTGTCTGTGTTCCCATTATTGCTCCCGGCTTGTACTGTACCTTAGAGATACGTGTACTTTTCCTACCTTAGCAAGCCAAAATGTCAGTCACCCTGACCTCTAGTCTCCTACATAATTTGGTGTGGAAAAATGGTTTATAGAGCACCGAATGTGTTATCCACTGCAAATGGTCCCTTTTTTACAAAAAAAAAATTTCCTACATACTGACCAAGCAGCAGTTTTAAAATAGGTGGGAAGCATAATGTGGCACTGTGTAGTGTTCACTAGCCATTTGCCCATGCTGGTTATACAAGAAGCCATCTATAAAATCACAGAAAATACATTCAAACTATTGATCAGTAGCCTATGATGTTGACTTGCATATGAAAAGTGGTGTAATTCCATCAACTCATACCATAACGCTACCACTTTGGGTTATCTTTTTTTTATGCTTCATATGGATTTACTAATGCTAATATATTACAGCTAATACAATAATTAGAAAAAAAAAATACATTTTAGGGCATATAGCAGACACTTTTGTCCAAAATGACTCATACACTTATACACTGATGGCGGTGGCTGCCATGAAAGGTGCCAACCAGCACATCAGGACCAGTTTTGGGGCTCAGTATCTTGCCCAAAGGACACTTTGACATGCAGACCAGAGGAATTGAACCAGCAATCTTCTGATAACAAGACAGTAGCTGTGTCCCAATTTAGGGTCTGCACCCTTCAAGGACTTGCCCTTTGCGGTCTCGCCAAAGGAGAGTCCTCGCGTCAGTCATTGTTAAATGGGATGGTCTAGCTTTCGGAGCATTTGCGTCACCAAATGTTCCCGACCCTACCTGTACGTCACTATTTATGCAGCCCAGGTCCGCGAAAGGGTCAAGAATAAAGTTTGACAGTCAAATATGTTTGAGCTACAGGAATTCCTGATTTCCTTTTTAATCCTCCTGCTTGTGGAGGAAGAGAAGCGGCTGGTTTATCTCTGGTTGAGAGGACCGTGGAGAGGTAAACCTGTTACTGAACCAACAGTAATGTTGTCAATATTATCATTATTAGCTAGCTAACAGTTTGATTAACATACCTATATATTACATTAATGTTGACATATAAACTGTTGATCGCCACATATGTCTTTATTTTAATTTTAAAGGCATTATTCCTGTTTAAAGTGTTTGGTAGATAGGTTTGTTTGTAATCTATTATTATTAGATTGTGAAATTATAATTGTTGGGCCTTGCATTACACGAGGCCCAGTTAAGAAGTGTTTATGCAACAATAAAAGGGAGATTTGGGTTAAATTTGGCTAAATAATAATTATGATAAATAATATGATCCAGTTTGAATCAGATCACCTCGGGCACCATGAAAAAGGGAAAAGATGGCAATTTTGCTAAATCAGTCTCATAAAAATGTACTGAACTATTTATAACTCTTGGTTCACAATTAACTTAACTACAACCAAATTTACCATAACAGCTAGTAATGGTTGAAGGATTTTGGAGTACTTGACAGTGTGGAGGTTGGCAACATTCACTCTTGTACGACATTTAATAGGCAGCAAGAAGGTTCAAAGTCTTTTATTTAACACAAAGATGGAAAGCACACGATTTAAGTAGAGTGTGTGTGTGTGTGTCTGGCAGAACAAAGAAACAATGGTGGACACTGATATCACATGTGGGTGTGATATGCTCTAGGCTCAAGGGATGTGTGTGTGTGACGTGATGCCAGGTTATAGAAAATGGTTAGTTGCCATGCAGAGACACTGAATCTGTGTGAAGCATAACTCTAATGTTGAATTAGCTGTCTAGGGAAGCAAACTACCAATAACTTGACTTAAGGTCACAATAACACCAACAGTGAACGAACACATGAACGCAAATGCATTACATCAACCAGAGTTAAAGTCCTGTGCTTAGCCATGCTATGCTATGCTATCTAGGCCCAGATCAATGTTACCAGTCTTTGAAGAAAAGGTGCTGGTGGTTGCAGGAGAAGGTTGGGGCTCCAATATTGAACAAAGCTGTCCTTGCTGTGCAAGGTTTGATGAAAGTTGGCAGAGGAGGAAACTGGTCGCTCCTTTCCTTTGCAAGGATAGCAGCTCGGTGCTAACTTGCTTGGTGTTCCTCAGATCCTCAGATTGGCAGGACCGTGTGTCGCTGCAGTGAGGAGAAGTTCTCTGGGCCTGCTGCCAATACAGCTTGCAGCTCTCCACAGCTTGTTGGACCCAGAACGAAGAGATCTTGAGGGCAGGCAGCCCCGTGGGGGGAGGTGGAGAGGAGCCCTTGAAGATCCAAAGTTGAAGAAGTAGAGGGCGTCGAGTGAGAGAGAGCGAACAATGCATGCTCTGGGGTTTTGACTACCTGATCAGCGGGGGGTCTGTCACCCTGACCAGTAGTAGCTCAAACCTGAATTTTGCACCTAGGTGTGAAGAATGGGGAATTCTGGGACACTGAGTTCAGTTCAGAGTCCATTTTGAAATCCACAATGAATGACTTCATCTGTGGGTCCCAAAAAAATTATTGGCTCTTTCTTAAAACATTCTTAGTGACATGGCAGCCGTCAATCGAGTCAGAACAGCAAACCCAGTTGATGGATGATTTGGTGGTCAGAGGAGACTGGACCCCCAAACACCCTGAGTACCAACCCAGATGATGTCCCACTGACACCAGGGTCTTTATTGTGGCATCCCATCCAGCCCAGCAGCTCTGCAGGGACTCCAGCTCAGCCTGTTACTGTCCATTATCTGTAACTGTTTTAATATTGTTTTTAATAATTGTTTTTGTTAATAGTGAATAGTAATCTGTAAATAGTTATTTATGCTGTAATTGTGTAAATAGTTGTAAATGTTAAGACCTTAATAATAAAAAAAATAAATAAATACCTTGTTGTCCCTAAAAAAAAAAGCTGTAAATACTGAATGGAATAGACAACGTGTAACAATAGAACAATATTCTATTTCATGAATTATATAAAATGAACAACTATGAACAATTAATTTAAAAATAACTCATACATTAACTAACAACAGCTATAATGTAAGGATTGTCCTCTGGAGCAGAGAAGAGCCTCTCCATCCTCTCTGCAGCCTCATGTCCTCCTTCATCCTCCCTCCTCCTCTTCCTCCTTGGCCCTGGCTGGCTCTCCTCTTCATCATCGTCGTCATATTCCTTCTCCTGGTCACTTGGCCCTGGTGTGTCCTCAGGGATGAAGGCAGTTAGGATAGGGGGGCAGTGGAAGGCCTTTGTCCTAACACCTCATCCACGAAGACAATCCTAGGGCAGTAGAAATCAATCACGTCAGCAATTTTCAGCAAATTATTTATTAACTTGCATGAGTAAAACAAATATAATTTAGTTCCCACATCATCATTCAAACCTGCAGCTACTTTGCACTTGTTCTTTAAATGGTCCCACTTGTTTCTGGCCTGCTGGGCTCGAGCTTCCCCTGCAGGCCCATTGTTTCCAGAACTGTTCTGAACACAGAGAGAAGCGAGAGAAAAGGTAAATACAAGATCACATTAACACAGGGATGCAAAGATTTACAAAAAGGTGACATCAGGACTGACAAATGGGCTATTTACTATTTATTATTTATTTATTATTGTCATACTTCTATCCAGCCGCGGCGGAATGTTTCGCCCTTTGAATAAATGTTGGTTCTGACCTCGGACAGTGATGAAGCTCTCTGTTGCTCCCTAAAACACAATGAAGTGTAAAAGATGTTTTGTGTTACCTCAACAGACAAAAAGGTTCTAATACAGCAAAAAAAACAAAAAAACAATCATGATAAGGATAATCATAAACTTAGCTCTTTATTCAATTCAAACGTCTTTACAGCTTTACAGTCTGGAAATAAAGCAGGGATCACAGCCTGATCTAAATCTGTTCATCTTGGTCCATTTATGTGCATGAAGTAAAAATAGTCTATAACATCTCCACAGTCACAATAAGATATAAGTGAAGGCTTTTAAGGCTTTACTTCCAAAGGCATCAAGCTGAGCATTACCAACGTATTTTAACTGAAATGTTGAGGTTGTAATGTCCCTTGAAGCTTAACATATTTGGCGTTGGATGTTCAAATGAGTAAAAAATGAGTATAAACCCAATACTTACATTTAAATGCGAGATCTGTGCCACTTGAGGTCGCCATTATTTATTTATTTATTTTCTTCTGGCGCGCGATGAATCTTGGGATATGGGAGACCACGAAGGGTAGTAGCGGTTCAGCCTCCCAAAACAGGTAAAAGCAGGGCGCATTTGTGGGGTGCATTTGGAGGACCCTGTGAATTCGGACACCCTTTGCACGGCGTTGTGACGTAATTGCACTTCAAATGCGCACTCTGGAGTGTGCAGACCCTGAATTGGGACACAGCAACTGGCTCTTCCCCTGAGCCACCCAGCTATGCTTTGAATAATGCACCCAGGTTTTTTTAACACCTACAAATGCAACAGTTAACAATATTTGGCACTCAGCATTGACATTATCCAATAGATAAGTTCCCCATCGCTTTCTTTATGTCTTTCTGACAGAGCTCTTTTTCAGCTGTAATATTTCTGGAGTGTTTCTTTTCAAGTGATATTAACCCTCTGTGGTCTGGGGTATAATTGGCCGTTTTTGACTATTTTTGATTTTACCATTATATTTCACCTTAAAAACTATTTACCTTGCCTTGTTTGGTGTCATTATTTTCAGCAGAACCTCACATGTGTGACTGTACAGTTATTTTTTTATTTTGACATACTGTATTAACACAATTGACCTAAAATCACAAAGAAACATAAAATCCGAGTAAGAAAAAGTTAGTTTTTTTACTGTGAAAACCACAAATTTGTTTAACGAACCATTTTTATTACTTAAAATGCAAATATAAGTTGTTGTTTACTAAATTTGTGCATAAGTTTTTGAAATTTACAAAGTTATATGTAACTATTTACATTTAAATGCAGGCAATGCCTCAGATTCAGGGCTCCTCAGCTGAATGAAAAGCTGCACTGCCTGCTCCACATTCAGCGTCTCCTCATTCTTTTGACTCATTAAATAAAAAACGACTCCACTACACACTAAACACACTACACTAAACACTACATAACACACTTACTACGCACTCCAAACTCGCTAAATGTCACAAATCTCTCAACTCTCAAAACTCGCGATCTCTGTCGCTGCCTCTGTGACAGGCACAGCTGCTTTCACTTTTCCGCCCTGTCACTCCCAAATCTTCCCCCTGTCCCCAGCAACCATATCACGTGACTTGCCAAATAATTTTGTGATTGGCTGGTGTGGTGCCTTTTTCCACCAATAGGAATGCGTATTTTGCTTTCACACACTTCCTGTTTGCGGACACGTTCGTGAGGAAAGCCCGATTTTACCGTCTCTTCCTGCACCAAACCTGCAGCAAATGTGACGGCAACGTTAGCGAAAAAGCGTGCCGTACATAATATATCGTAAATCTGATTTTACTTGGCCTATCAACACGATTTAAAAACTGGTATATAGTTTGAAGGCTGCTTAAACACAAAGTCGGAATCGAGACTCACAGAGGTGCCGTTTCGCTGCTACGTCAGCTTAAATTGGTCACGTGATTTTGACGCGCCGGCGCGTCAATCGACCCCAGAGGGTTAAGGCCCCCATACACCGCCCAGATGTCCAACTGCCTTATCCGACCACTCTCCGACCACTCCGTTGCCTCTTGTCTGACCCGTTCGGCAGAAAAGTTGCATTGAACACATCGCTTCGACGTGCTGCCTACTCCACAGTAGCGTGTACGTTCTGTGCTTGCACGAGATGCAATAAGCGGGTGGCGCTTGTGTTGTGAGTTGTAAACGAGGCTTATGCACGCAACTCTCTTTACTTTCGATCAAAACGAAAGCATACTAAACATGCAGCGAGGCATTATCAAACAAACACAAATTAATTTGTCCTGAATGGACATAACAACTAGTCTCGTGCCAGTACTGTAAAACATGAAAACGGGGAATGACGGAACAGAGTGCATAGAAAAACAAAGCGCACACAGTATTCCGCCCCTCCCACACACTGCGCTGATTTGCTAGCACACCACCAATCATAACGGCCATTCAGCTGGCACACAACCAATCAGAGAATCCAATGGCTCAGACGTCCGACGGCCCTCCTCCTCAGACTTCGCATGTTGAATCGAAACCGACAACATCCGCGCGGCTCTGAAAGCTTCCAACGCAGCTGAACACACCAAACATATTTGTTCCCGACCTCGTCCGAGTCTCCCCAAACGCTTCAGACGTCCAACGGTTGGGCTGGTGTGTTCCTGCCTTTAGGGACACTTCACCATGTCAACTTTGAACCTCCTGAATGTGATCATGTACATCTCTGCAAAAACAGAAGTAGATGTGCTTACTACTTGTCTGTCCTTTGGTCCTGTGTGTCACACATCTCATCTGTAAGGTTGAGATACAAGTACACACTTACACACGGTCGCACATACACACATGCCTGCTATGGCATCAAAGACCTCTTTACCGATTGATCAGCACACTATATCAAAGAGCACAGCTTGCAAAAAACTTTCTTCCGGGGCACACTGTCTTTTCTCCTGGCAGGTAAACTCAAACGAATGGCTTTGTAAAAAAAGGCACGCACGCTATGACCCACAACCGGCTCCGTAGTTTGTGAAATCAAGAAGCGATGCAGCAGTCACGTTTGATGGCAGAAACAAACATGGTTTGTAACAAAGAAGCCCTGACAACTGTACATGAGACAAACTTTCAACAGCGATAGCTAAATGGGTGGCAGTCAGTATGCCCATCTGTTGTTGCTTGTTGGCCTTGAGCTTGCCATGTTATGGCTTCAGCATATTTTTTGAGTATGCAGCACCGGTTATTCAGGAATATTTGTCATTGTTTTGGATTTGAAGTGCTACTTATTGTTTTTTTGGGGGCCATAATGAATTCACAGCAAATAAATTGATTAGCTCTAATCCATTCTCAATGAATTCAATGTTTTAGTCTAAAAAAAAAAAATTATCTAATTATTATTATTATCTCATTATCTAATCTTTATCCTACGGGAGTTTTAGGAGTAACAGTTTGGATTAAAGTTATCTCAAGAAGATACACTTTTTACTATTTCTTAATGCTGCAATATGTAAGAATTTAAGTTTAAAAACAATTTAAATATGTAGATTAACTGAATTTATCAACAAATTGTGAAAAAAATCTATATGGAAATATATGTGGAGTGTATGTATTGTATTGCAAACACATCTACTGAAGTTAGCATGCTAAAAAGCTAGCCCCTAGCCATTTTGCACCTCAAGAGGTGACAGTCCAATAGTAAATGATACCAACACTCCCCCGATCCTCTGAGCTCCCATTCCAGACAGAGTCGACTAACACACCTGCTAGCAGGTTGAGCTTACTAACTAATGACTAGAGTTGAGCCGGATACTCGGCTGAAACGAGTATCCGGTACGGATAAAGCACTTTTGCCGTATACGAGTATTATACGAGTAATATGAGTTCTGGGTTAGGTCCCGCCCACTCCAAGTACAGATACAGATACAGATAATTCATATGATTAACAGATACAGATACAGATAATGCTGTACTCGCTCATCCCTACTAATGACAGCCACAGTTAGCAGAGGTTAGTGACTGATCTGTTGATATGCAGCAAATTTCTGAGTATAAGAGAGTATTCCTTCCAGTTTGTGTTTGTTATACATGTTTCCTTATCATACTGATAAAAAAGTAATCCCAACGGTGTTATACCTGCAATATAGAGCACAACTTTCAGGGGGAGAGGTTGGGTAAATCATGAATAATGTATAAAAACCTCAAAAACAGGAAGACACTCATATTCATAGCAAAAAACCCAAATGGATTTCACTGGATGCTTCACAAACAAAACCTCACAACCGTGTCCACTGGACTGTAAGTCCCTGCTGGGACCACAGACAGACAAGAAGAAACTGTGAATCTGACAGGCTGAGTCCATCTGTGTGAGACCTCACAGCCACACAGCCTCATGCATAATATTGACCTATTGCTCCACTCATGAGAGGGCCCGAGGCATTTTACACATTTGTCTTCATCAGTCTGTAAGGATGCATTCACACTGCAAAAAAACCCTAAGGTATTTTTCTATATGTTGTGTTGGATATGTGTCTGGATCTTTTGCTGCTTGTGTAGATGTATGCTCTTGAAATGACCTAAGCGCACTGCACACCTCCTGAATAACTTTACTTGCAATGAATATTTTAAATGTGTCAACATGGGAGCCAACGCATTTCCCTTTTGTGTGCACACATACATGCATGCTCACACTGAGTGTACCGGGCTTTTCCCTGTGGACAAACATGCGTCGGGCGTATTGCGTAGTCTTGAAGCAGAAAGTGAGTTCTGTTCAGCTCTTGTCAAGGCATCTGAATCCCTGTGATTTTTAACCCAGATTTTCCCTTTGTTGAGTTCCTTCGAGTCAGAGATCTTCTCCCTTTTCATTTAATTTAATTTTTGACAACTTTTAGAACTATAAATGTTGGACACAAGGTCACCAGGGGTGCCGCCAGGGGGGGAAAGGTTAGGACGATTCCAAGGGCCCGGCACTGACAGGGGGGCCTTTGAGACATGGGCAACCTGTACAAGGGCCCAACTAGATTTTTTTCATTGGGCCCAAAATCCCTGTCGGCGCCCCTGAAGGTCACTCTGTGTGGGTTTGCAGCACCAGGGGCCTGAAGGGAGTTTCCATTGCCAGCAGAACCAAAACAGCAAAGTGAGTAAACCTTATTTAACCAAATCGTAGTTGTATGACTGAGATGAGAACTTTTCCGAGAAGCACAAGTAGACTACCAAAAGTTAAACATTTCACCATTTCAACATGGAATTTAAAAAGGAGGGGTTTCTGGCATTTTTTAACAGCTTCAGATCTATAGAACTATTTCAGCTGCTTGTTCTAGTAATTTTGTCTCTTTTGTTCGATCCCATTGGCATCTTGACGAAAAGCGGGTGATCCCTAAAGCCCTCTCTGACTTGATGACCTTCAGATGACTCTCCTATCAGATGTTCCTCATCAAAGATGAATTATAATAACCAAAAACAACTACCAAAAGCCATAGTCCTTACAATCTTACAACTACTGTGTTGTCACAGATTAGATTGCCAGAGTAAATAAAAATAACAGCATAAATCCCTGAGGACCTGCATTAGCATTAGTCACAGTTGCACCTGCAAGTATGCAATTACATATAGTTCCTAATGTAATGACGATACGCATTAGAGGGGATTTGGAAGTGGGTATATGCAATGCTGGCTGTGGGTACAAATCTTTAGTTTATTTGACTTAAGTTCACAAAATAACTGTTAAATTTAAATATCAGCCGAAGCAGTCATATTAACATAGCATTATGCTACATACTGTACATCTGCTTCCTGTGAAGTCACACAAGAAGTGGAAACTAAAACATGACACAGGAAAAACAGGAAATCAATTGAATTAAATCCTAGGACCATGACATTTTTTCGGTCAATTGAGTTATGTGGTTTGAATGGGAGCAATATAAGGGCAGTTTGGTTTTGCCGATGTTTACATCCCATTTTTTGCCTTAAAGTTGTGGTCTGAATCTTCACTGGCCTCAGAATTAGATTTGATTACAATTCATCTGTCAGCAAGTCAGTGGCAAGTAATTCTCAATGAATATCAATGTACTGCATCTGCAATGATTTGTATTACTGTACACAGCTACTTTTTCTTCATTTAAATGTAATTTTAGGAAGTCCTTCCAATAAAAACAAAACAAAATAAAGAAAAAAACGATGCATCTTATTCTCGAGAAATTTCAACAAATCTATCAGTAGCTGATCTATCTGATACATGCAGGTGATGTTCCGAGCACATCAAAAATCAATACTTCAGGACCATCATTGCAAATAACCTATCACGCTGTCAAAGTTCCGTGATTTGTGTTGGGGTTGGTAAGGACAAGTGCGCATAGATAAAGTTGCCGCTCTTCGACAGAGTTTGATTGGCCAGCAAGAAGTTTTATCCAAACCACGAGTGGACCAGGACAACGTGATGCCGGCTAGCTTCGTGGTGAGTGAGCTGACTGACCCAAACCTGGAAAACCAGCTGTCCAGCCATCGCACTAGGTCACAGTGATATGATAATGACACTAATAAATAAGTTTCTTTTTTTTCCACCTCAGATTGACAGTAGACAACCTTATAATGTACCTCAAATCATTTCAGAGCACTATGATGTGAAAATAAACAAATATGGCCCTCTAAAATCTCATATATCAGCTTCATATCACTTGAAAAATGACATCGGAGCTATGTTCAGCCCGCTTTTAAAAGAAAACTCCCTGTTTCCACTGAACAATTTCACCTCAGATTGATAGTTGACAACCTTATATGAGACAACTCAGATCTGTCATTTTTGAGTTATTTAAAGCTGATATAGATTTTAGAGGGCTGAATTTTTTTTTTTAATTTCACATCAGAATGCTCTGAAATGATTTGAGGTACAGTATAAGGTTAACAATTTCACCTCAGATTGACAATAGATGAGTGGAAACAGGGAGTTTTCTTTTAATAGCAGTGGGGGAGTTGAGTGGGGGAGTTGGGGGGGCAGGGAGACCCTCCCTGCCCCCCCAACTCCCCCACTCCCCCACTCCCTCATCTCTCACTCTGGCAGCATTTGGTGTTGAAACCCCAGTACAAAATGCTTCAAAATAAGCGAAATAGGGACAGGATTTTTTAAAGATCACAACGCCCAGCTACATCCGGTATACCAGATTTTGTGACCTATGGTCTAACTGCAGCAGATTGCATAAAACAAACTAAACCTGACCCTGTTGATTTGTTCCTTTTGATGTATCCTCCTACTTTGAGTGAGCTCACTGTTGAGATGTCAAACCTCTACTCAATGCAATCCGAAGGGAAGGCATTTGACCTGAGCATGGATGAGCTGCTAAGTTTTTATGGGGTTCTGCTCGCATCTGGCTACAGTTCAGTACCACAGAGGCACATGTATCACAGTTGATCCCTGAGTGCGACCGAACAGGTAGGAGGTCCACCATTACTCTCCTTCCTGTTTGGTCGCACTCGGGGATTGACACTTTTTGTCTGCCATGACGGCGGCGTGCCGGAGATGCCACCGCTAACGTGAGTTGTCCAAAAACCTTCTTTTTTAGTAAACTCTGTGTACACAAAAAACGTTCTCAATGCTCGTGTTCATGTGTAACGCAGGTGCGTATTAAAAGGTTAAAATGATTAAAAAGGTGTATAGTTAAAACTGATTGTGAAAATCAGGTGAGAGAGCAGTTGTTTAAAACCAAGAAACCACAGATGCATTAACAGATATACACTGATATTTATTCACAGAATAAAATCAGGTTAAAACCACAAAGTCCATAAAAAAAATGATAGGACGTGGAAGCTAGTAAAAGGGGCGCTGAAAGACTAAAATGAAAGAGCTAAAACCTAAGGGGCGATAAAAGTCCAATAAAACCGTTCAAAGTCTTATCTGCAGGTGGAAGGAGGCAGCACACGTACAGCCGCCGGCGGGGTTGGCTCTGTCGCCAGGGAAGGGGCGCCAACACGTCCTCGGTTCGGTCCGTACTCTCCAGGCCAGCGCCCACCGTCCCAGCGTCCTCGGTGCCATGCTGTCCGCCGTCCTCATCATTCCCGACGCCCGCCGTTCCAGGCGCCCGAGTCCTTTACCTTACCTTACCTTACCCCTGTGACACATGTGTAGAGACCCTGGTGATACTACGAGCAAAGTTTCATGTTGTATCGAGCCTTCTTCATGTTTTAAAAATAGCGATTTTGATGCTAGTGTAAGAGTGCCCCATGCACTCCCATTGAAAAAGGGGTTTGAGCCGAAAACGAAAATACGGTAAATCTTAAAAGTGCCTCTTTCGTCGAAATTATGCATTTACACGAAGGTTTGACTCGTATACATTACGTGTGCAATACGTATGCTTTTTGGCGAGAGTTTCACTTTAAGTGAATCTAAGGTACTGCCACGATGTGAAATTTATTTTATTTTTATAAACTAGTATCAGTTCTTATTTTGTAAGTTCGAACACTTTTAACTCTTTTAATTTAACGGTTTTATGTGCTTTGAGCTATGCTTTGCTCCTGTGTTACGTAAATCAAATTTTGTTTTTATATCTTTTGCATTGTTTTTGAAGTACAGTAAATACTGACAATGTGAATTTATTTTATTTTTTACAAACTAGTATCAGTTAATATTTTGTAAGTTCAAACAGTAATTGAGTTGTTGTCCTTGTTAGTTCCCTTCAGTATGCGCTGAAATGATATATAAATGTATCTAATAAAGTTCAAAACACATTTTTAACCATGCCTAGTTATATGTTCATGTTATTTTTATTCTTTACATGTGTAAATAGGTCAAATTGAAGAATTTGTGTAAATTTAGACAATGCGGTTTCCCATATGTTAGGGAGGTCTAAGGTGAAATGCATGCACTCATTTTGCAGGGAAAATGTGGGATTAAACAGGTTAATGGTTGATGTACTGTGCTTCTCAATCAGGTGTGACCTAAGAGCCAAACAAGTGTGAACATTTCAAGAAATGACACCCTTTCAGAGAACAGGATGTATAGCTCCCTTCTATAAATTGGGGACAAGATGAATGTAAAAAGTCACAGCAGCTGCACATTAAATTTTAAAAAGCAGATATGACTAGGAGCCGACAACAACAAGATGAGTCTCTTCCACCTGCTGCTGATCTTCTTCACCGACACCATCTACTTTTAATATCTTGAGGTTACTGTGCTATTTAGATGTCAGCTGAAAGGGAAAACAATCTTCTATTTCTTGCAGACCTATTGTCATATATTCAGCCAGTATATTCTCCACAGCTCTGTTTTGCATCTGTGCTCAGACACCCATAAACCACAGTCAATTATTCTGGTGTATATTTCCTCAGAGACACGTGCAGAATGTGGTGAGGAAATTAAAGTAAATTGGTATTTTCTCATTTGTGGAGTCTTTGAGAAACAGTTGAGTGAACTGAGTGAGAGCAGTACAAGCAGAGACAGACCAAGGTCAGGATGAAACAAAACAAGAGCAGATGCCGGGGTGCTTCAGGTTAAGTAGCTCCCCAACGAATGGCTGCTGCTTTCCCTTCACCTATCAAAAACCTTGCTCTCCAAACTGAGTGCGTTCAGAGGAGCAAATAGCCAAAGCAATCTAGGAGCTTAAAAAACAAAGTAAACAGTGACAATTTGATACACATTGCTAATAGCATGGCTGGAAATGGAAAAAAAAAACAGATGCAGATCATGACAGGACAATGAAAGCTGAAAGAAAGTCTACACTTAACGTAAGTGATTTCTCTGCTGGTAATGCAGGGGTATTGTAGTTAAGGATTCATATATATCCAAGGCTGGGTTGAACTTGAGCATGAGCTTAAAGCAACACCATGGAGTTTTTCGACCTTCATAATATATTCCCAAGACCCTTGTGATGGTACATCGACTTACAATAGGTTGAATGACACGTCTGCCGCAGCCGGATGGGGTCTGTATCGCTTTTACTGGCACTACGGAACTTTGGGTTTCAGGGTGGAACCCACATAAACTACAACTGAACTGCTTTACAGCACCCCCCTCTTCGTCATTTTTGGACAAGGACAAGCCGGAACCCTCAGAGCCCAACTACTAGCGTTTGTTTGCAGGATGGTGTAGCGTATATCTGTTGCTGTCATGGCCGAAGCAGCAACGAAACCGAAGAAGGCAAAGGTTTGTCAGAGGAGACTAGGAAGAGAAAAAGGGAGAGTGACAAAAACAGAGGCAGGACGAGGATCAATATTGGTGCAGCGTTCACACGCTGGCCTGAGCTAAAGGAGGAGGAGGGCTTCCCGACAGATGCTAGCTTAGCCCTCATGCTGATGGATCAGTAAGTACATTGCCTGCATACGTCTGCCTGGCTATGTTACGGAAGCTATCTGGTCCTCCATTTATCTTCATGAGTCAAGTAATGCTAGTAGGGGAGGACCGAATTATCAATCTGGCATCTACCATACGCTAACATGCTAGTTGTCTAATGGTTAGCATGCTAGCGAATGCTAGCATTCTCGTTCTGATTTGATCCTTGCAATCGATGACATGGAAATCGCTCATGTTTGAGATAAACTGTTTAGTCTACGAAACATGTAGAAAGTATGAGAGGAGGAATGTTAGCAGTATTATCATTGTGTTCATAGCTTCTGAGGTGATTGTGTTGTTTCAGATGATTGTTAGCTACAGAGCCAAACAGGAGTCTAGTCAAAATCATCTTTCATGCTAACTAGCCTAATGACTGCAGGCTGATGTTTTTGTTTTGTTTTTTTCTGGTGAAAGTGTCTTGCCTCAGGCTATAATGCCAATTGATTTTTCAACTTTGCAGATTCATAGCTTGTAGGTAGCTTGATATTATTATATTGACAATATAGGCTATGGCATGCTACCTGCTACAAACAACATTGCATTGAATTAGCATGTCCATTCTGTAAAACAGTAGTCTGTATCAGGCTAGGCTACTAATGACGCTTGCTTGTAAAGGTGAGCTATGCAATCTTTTGGCGTTTGAAAAAAAAAAAGGATAAATATTCATAAGACATATATATTACGCAACCGTACCTGGGATGAAGACATTCTACATGTTACGCAGGCAGTCTGCTCAGTCCTGAGTCCCTCTGCAGAGTTCGGGGGTATGTTGACTTGACAACAAATGTGCGTGTATCCCCTTGGTGTGAGCGCAACAGATTTTACGACAGTAGAAGAAGACAATACTGTTTCCCGGCTGTAGGGGGACCCCGAGAGCAAGACTTCCATGGTGTTGCTTTAATTAGATTTGATTTCCGTTTGAAGTCGAAAAAGGAGAACAGCTTGTTTCCCATATTTAGCTTCAAAATCAGACAACAAGCAGCGGGGAAGGACTCTTATCGCGTTTTTTTGTTTTAAAATCAGAAACCGAAAAGTCTTTTTTTAATCACCCAGAATGCACCGTGATCTCTATACTACATCTGTTTGTGAGGCAATCTCTATGCTGTTAATTTTGATTCTCTATGGGTCCATGGCTTCTCCTGACTAATCCATCAATTGTGCTGGTATTAGACTGTACAAGGGGAAATCACAAGGCATGTGTTGTCATTTTAAGTTGATATGAGATCACAGATAGATCACAGGTGTGTAAATCATAAATGTGATTCTTTGAACTTCCTTAAAGCTGCAGTCTGGATTTTTTAGAAAAAAGTAGACTTAGTCAGAATTTTGAATGATACAGCTCCCAGGTCCCTCCTTCTTCCTCTCTGCTGCGCTGCAGCCTTGCCTTCCACGGGAAACCACAGTAACAGAGGAAGCCAGATAACCCAAGACGGCACATTCAAAATAACAACAACAACACAAGCCTGACCAATACAACTGAATTACAATGATGAGTGCCTCACGTCGAGTCACTGTATATATCCCGGGTAACAACATCCCATCGCTGTAGACAAAGTTACCAACTAATCATTCAGGTAATCATCATCACCATGCTGCCTTTCTGAAGCATGGGTAACATTATTTCTCTAAACCAATTCAACCACTTCAGAGTGTACTGAACTCAAACTAACATTAAAACTGCCTTGAAAAACACTTTTGCTAACCAGTAGCCATAAACACAAAGCTAAACCAGAGTTAGCATACAAAGCTAACAAGCTAGATAGGGCAACAAGCTACGTAGCTCTACCGAAACACTGTATGGCCATATGTGCCATTGCGAGTATTACTGTAACCGCCACCACCATAGAATGAAAGACATATCAAGCAGCAGTCCTTACTTGTCCAGCAGAAAAGCTGCTAATTCTGCATCGCTCTTGAGTCCTTACAAATCCCGCAGCTCCCTCCACCTCTGAAATGACGCTCTGATATGTATCCTTGTTTTCTTTCTGGCTCAGTCCAGCTCTTTGTTTTTACACTGCTTTTCTTCGTCAGTCTTCTTATTTACGTCTCTTCGACGTGGGCAATGGTGGGGCATTTTTCGGCTCTGTTGCTGTTGTCTGTTCTTCGCTATTGTTTACAGTTTGGGCTTAAACATATCTGACCAGGTAAGAGCAGACACTGCGCCTGCGCGGGGGAGGGGCACTGCCCAGTACGCGCATGAGGGAGGGAGGCTGCCAGCAGCGTATGCATGAGAGTGATTGACACTTCTCAGACACTCTCCTTGGCTCTGATTGGTTGTATTTAGTTGGGAGCGGTAGATTTTTGAAAATGAAACTACAGCCACTGGTTGGAGCCACAGACAGCGGATTTTTACACAGCTGACCTGTATCTTTTTCTACTGTCAGATCATGATGACAATTTTAGCAAATGTAACCAAAAAATAGTGACAGACTACAGCTTTAAACAAGGTTTTCTATGCTCAGCATCTTTTGATCATAGAATGTGAGTACACTGTTGAAAACGATGGTAAGTCAGATTCAGTTTTTCAGTTAACATTTCTGGAGCAAAACACAGCAAAACAGCATTTGAGCATTCTCCTTAGTAACTGAAATAGATGGGGACAACCAAAACAGAACATAAAATGACTCATAGAACTCGTCTGGCGCATAGTCTCCTGAAGTCCTGAGATCCAAAATTGATCTGAATGACCTCATTCTTTCCTATTCTTTATGAACAGCAAAGGAGTATTAAAGCGATCCATCCAGATCCTGTTGCAAGGTGTACCTCGATGCTATGTTGCCATGGTGGCAGTTGTACAGGGCACAAGGTAGATGATGCAACAAGAAGAATGATGAAATACATATTTTCAAACGAGCTAGCAATGGAGTACCATATGTTTGGCTGACATGGGGGGAAAAAATTCAAAGCCTTGCGTCTTTTTTAACTTTGTGTATGAGGCTACTCTTAAGAAAAAACCCTTTGACCACAAAAATCAACCTGCAGGAAGTAGAGAGGGCGTTTCAGTGGTTTACAGGTGCAAGGGACAAAGGGCATCCCAAAATCAAAGACAGTCTGCAGTGTGAGAAAGAGGATGCTTTACAGTGAATTGATGTTATTTTTCTGAACTTGCTGGGCTGTTCTACTTGTTCTGATATGTGTCTTTACCTACTTAGTCATTACATCCACATTACTGATGATTAGAGTTATATATTTTGTAATGCATTATGGCCCAGTAATATTGTGACATTATTTTAAGGCCATATCACCAAGCCATGTCTTCCAGGACATTTTATTTGTGCATAATTTCGGTAAAGTGTGTGTTGAGATCATGCACCCACTTCATACAGGGACTTCAATGAGGATATAGTGTTTGTGCAAGAGCTGTAACTAGTTTACACCATCCATGTGCACAGGTGGCAAAGATCGAATGGATGAGGTTCCAGAGAAGGCAGTGTGTGTGGCAGTCCCCATGCTGTATGCAGTGTGCTCAGTGTGGTGCCACAGCAGTTGTGTTCACTGTAGGGATTTTTCACACATGTGAAATCTAAAAAAACACATGCACAAAATTCATGCTTTAATGCTATTGAATGTAATATGTGTGTAGGGTGTGATGATGTGATGGTGTGATGGTAAGATTTTAATTCAAGATTGGAGTTGGACTTCATCTTTCCAAGCGAAAGGTGTTTCTGGAATAGTTATGCTTCACAACGAGTGCATGTACAAGCAACATTGCAGCAAGTTTGAATGTTTCTAACATGGGTTTATAATTAAAGTCTATTATAAAGTGAAATCACAATTGAGATGCATCATTATGCACTGAACAATACCTCTATAATCTGGCTTCCATTCACTACCTCATCATCTATGCCACCAGTTCCATATGTCTCCAAAATGTTTGGATGGGTCAACATTTCCAAAAATGTGAACACATTTCTACGTCTAGTATTTTTTCTAGTAAATCATGATTAATGCTTAGAAAGTGGCGTATACACATTTCAAAGCCTTTTTTGTGCTATGTTTACCAATGATGCCCTTGGAGACATTAAGAAGAAGAAGAATCTTTATTTGTCAACACATGTAAACACATCTGAAATTTGTCCACTAGCTGCACATTCTAAGTATACACATAGGCTAGGAGCAGTGGGCTGCTATGTCAGCGCCCAGGGAGCACACATGTAGGTTCAGTGCCTTACTCAAGGGCACCTCGGCAGTAACCTAGTGGACTGGCACCTCTTCAGCTACTTCCATATTGTGGTCTGTAGCTGGACTTGAACCGGCCACCCTCCAGTCCCCAAGCCAAGTCTCTACTGACTGAGCTACTGCCGTGATGTGTTAAGCTGAACATGTTCAATTCTTAGGTGAACTTATCCTGCCATTCTAAGTTTAAGTATAGAAAATTATCAGAAATCAGGCCTTAAGATTAGAGATACAGTAACAGTGTGAGATTTTGCCTGTGCCCCAATTCCACACAATGGAGCTGTGTGGAATTTCTTTGTGCTGTGCACTATATACTACATATTTAGAAATGCAATACAATAGACAGAAAATAGAATTTTTGAAGTTGTTTCTCACTGACTTGACAAGCATTTTTTTTTCTTCTCTGCAGTTTACCAAAGTTTATTTATCCAAGTTATCAACTGACCTCAGAGATTTCTGCTTCCACTCAAATGCAATAATACTGCATTTATTTTTTAAATTTGTAACCTTAACAAAAAAGGCTTCTATACAGTTCCCTAAATCCCCACCCATCCCAAAGATGGCTTTGTTGCAATTTATAGAATGATGCAATTCAGAGGTGACATGCCATATTCTGTAGTAACTCATGATGGGTAAGGCAATACATAAACTCATACATAGGTCATCATGTTTGTTGGACACACACTGGTGTGATGTGAAAGGCTTGCGAGCAGACAGAGTTCACAGGGGGGCAGAGAAAAAAAACTGTCTTAAAGGCCTTCAAAACACTTTTATTATCTTAGGGTGGCAAGGAGGGTTGCTACGGGTGACGGCTTGTGAAAAATTGGGAGAGGCCACTCAAAATGAACAGTAAAGGCTTGTTGGACGTTTCAAGGGCGATCTCAGCACAACATACAAGTGGTGTATGGATTGCACAGTATGTTATTAGAGGGAGAGGGAAGATAATTAAAGCTTTTTTTTTGCGTGAAGGAGCTCAAGAAATTAACAGTGCACAGCAAACTGATAGTAAATTGGGCCCAGTTTTGACTTGTTGGTGTATGCCAACATTTATCCTTGGTATGACACGGTTAATGTGGATGATAGATGATATTGTCAGTTGTCTTATATGTATGGAAATTAACCTGACTTTTAATTGAATTAATAGAACAACCTCCATACATGTCAGGCCTGTGAGTATAGCTTTCATTCTGCTTTTCACTGCATGTTTAACCATACAGCAGGGAGACAGGACAGCCACTGCGACACAGCAAAGGCTGAGCAGAGTGTCAATTATATTATGTTGTAAGCGCTAGTAAATTGAAGAGTACATGTCACAACTACAGATTTACATTCTGTAATACAGCATACTGTAAATATACTGTACTGAATTCCTGCTCCCAAGTTAAACTCAAATTGAAATCCTCACTTTGTCTTCAAGAAAATCTGCTTTACTCACCTTATGTCAAAAAAGGATCAAACTTTTTTCGAGCACATTTGTGGAAACAGCATCTTTCCCTCAGGGTGTAATTGCAGTGGTTGAGTGACATCTCAGCACAGTGCAGACCTGTAGCAGAGCTCAGCTGCTGTGGCTTTGCAATGCAGCAGGACCAGTACTTCTTCTAACTTGTCAGGCTCTGGATATTTTCCAAATGGTAACAACTGACGTTGTCACTGTTGGTTCTTTTTCCTGTCACAAATAATCTTTTTTATAGACAATATGACACCTACTAACAAGCTCTTCAGTCAGTCGGATGGCTCGCTTTTCACAACAGAAATGACTCCATGACATTGCTGGCAGTCAGTATCACGACAGACTGTAGTTAACAGGGCAGACCCCTGTCACAACACCAGTGACAGCAAAAGCAAAGCAAAGCAACAATGCCTGACAATGTCTGACTCCAAAGTTTTTCTCCTCAGGTGTAAGATGTCATTTTGGATGGCCTTCAAACAGTAATGACACAGAATGGGAGAAGTAGTTTCACAGTCTCATGCAGAAGCTGAATTTTCACACAAACCATTGAACCTATTGAACAGCTTGACCAAATGGACTGCGAACGTGTACCACCCAGAACTGTCCATAGATGCCTAGTTAAACCTTTACTTACATTGCAGGTATTGATGAACAGTTGTTTAAAAGCACAAATATGTAGCTGTATATCTGTTATATTTCAAAACTTAGTGGTTCAATAACAGAACCCTATTAATTATTTATGTTATCAGTCAAATATCTAAAAGTGTGACTTCTCAATTAAATTGATCTCCGTTTTCAACTTCAAAGGAATACACAGAACTGTTACTGGGTCCGTTTCTCCTGCAGTGGTTTGGCGTTGGAAGCCTTTTCACTGGAAGCAGCTCAGTAATGCTAGGCATGGGGCCTGGCAGACCGGTTGTCTGCTTGGGTCTCTCTTTCTCGCTTAGCAGGTTGATGGCAAAAATATAAATCCCCTTTTATTGGCTTAACTGGGTAACTTTAAAAGGTTTGCTGCTGACCAAATTACATAAATACGTCTTTGGGAGAAACCGCAAGGTTGTATAAAACTGGTACCAAAGTTGGAATAGAATCAGTTTAAACTGGGCTGCCAGAAATTAGAAAAATAGATAAGATAACACACGACGATGACAATAAGAGAGGGAAAAGAATAAAAGGAGATTTAAAAGAAAGAAAAAAAAAGAAAAGAAGAGTCAAAGGGGAAGAAAGAACCCGAAACACAAATTTCCTGTTGATTTTATATTTGGAGAAAATGGCCTTTCATTGTTTGAGACGGTAGCGCTTTAAACTTTAAATTATTAAAATTTAGAGATTGATTAGATGAAAACACATATGTCATCTGCCATGACCCATTAAAAAGCAAAAAAATAAGCAGTATGTGAACTGATAGTACATAAACAAAAAGAGAAAGGAGCAAAGAAACAAAACATTTATGAGTGAATTCCTCTTTTAAGGAAATTTTGGTGAAGAACGTTTACTTCATGCAAATAACTGTTAAACAATTATCCATGCATGCTCAGTAGATGGCGGTATTGTCACACAATTGAAATGCAAAAAAAATCTTGAATGAAAAACTCAGGTTTGGAAAGTGTTAATGGGATTTTCTTAACCTTGAACATGCCATCCCAAACTGTAGAACAGACCAGTCTCTGTCCTGTAGGTGTCATTTGTCATTTGGGACCCCAGGTAATCCTTCCAGGCCCTTATTGTAAATTAGTTTGAGGTGTTAAAAGCTGTTCTTACTTGGAAATGGACAAACTGCAGTCTGGATGACATTAATAATAGTTTTATGGCTCTTAAATGAGGAGGGATCAGTTTGTTTAAATTTACCTAAGATGACCTTGTTGTGGAATGTAACAGTGCTGAGCTAGGCCCACCACACAATGCTTGACTCAAGGGAGGGGGGGCACTATGACAATCTCTCTACTGTCCTTATGCTGCTTTTTTGGGGGTCACTCATCTGCCGGAGCTGCTCTTCGCTTCGAGAGTGTCCCAGCCTTTTTGCTTTACCTAAAGGGCCTAGAGACACTGCAGCTGTGATTTCCAAAGTGACGGTGTGTTTACAGGTGGGGAAACTGTGGATCACAATCGGCAGCAATATGAACCAGTTAACACCAGACAACCACTGAACAAACTGTTAATAATAACTGTCAGTTACGCTTACAGAGATTTTTGTGGGCCTGGTAGTCTGGTAATCAACAAGAGTAAGGGAGATCGGTGGGATGTGTTCTCTGTCATGGGGAGAAACTAAAAGGTGGACCCAAATGCAGATTTAGACAGGAGGCAGAATAGGGGAGAACATAAGGCGAGCTTTATTTAAACAAAAGCTGAATGCAACAAAAAAACGGAGCATGAAACGAAAAATCAGTCCAGAGAGCAACTGAAACGGCTAAACAAAGTGCAACAGAAAAGTTTCAACAAAGTACAAATCAAAAATGCAAAAATCTAAATCCAAAAACACATACCAAAAGGCGACACAGACGGAATACAAGAAAAGTGTGAAGTTTAAATAAAGGTGGTTAAGTATAGATGTAGTGGTTACGTCATCTTTGGTCTCGTGTGCAGTTCGGTCACGCGAGAGGTGAATTTAGAGGGGTAATACCCACAGTTCCAAAAAGGGTAGATGTGCTACCGAAAGAAGTCCACCTTTTAAGTCAATAAAATGGATATACTAGCCACACGTCTTATATTATAGCGGGGTTATTAACTATAAGTTTCCAACAGATCGCTCATGAGATTGTATCTCGGTGCGTGTGTGTGTGTGTGTGTGTTAGTAAAGAGGAAAGAAGCTAAGCTAAGCAAACGCTTAGCAGACAACAAAGCACATAGTACAGGAAACCATAAATCGGACTCGGCAGTCCATTCACAACAACGTAAGCACAACACAGAAAACACGCTATATACTATCTGTTTCTGCCCAAACAAAACCTCTTACTTGATACCGCTCGTGCGGTTAGCGGGTGTGTTCGTCTGACTCGAAGCTCCAACACGTTCGGGAGCGCGAGAGCGGGGTCAAGCTTTAGCATCGTAAAAGCTTGACAGCAGGCTGTTCACAGCGTTATGTCAACTTGATGGAAGGGAAGGACCTCAGGGGTTTTGTCTCCTTTTGAAGATAATCTCTTCCTTCTGCAGGCGGTAAGGAAACGGCTGGGTTCCGCAGCGCTCCTCTATGGATCCAAAACAATAATAACTGTAGCAGCATAGAAATAGGGCTGTCTTGCTGCAGTTAATTGTGCACAGCTGACCACCAGGTCGGCAGTACATAAGTAAGGCCCTCCTCCGTGTCCTCATGCTTAAAGCCTGTGTGTTTTCACTGCAGAGCAGCGACTGAGTGCTCGATACTCCATGCTCCGTGTTTGATGCCTGGTTCTCTCGGGCAGTGGTAAGCGTCCTCTCTCTCTGCGTTTCACTGAATGCTAGTCTGTAGCTAATGCTAGTGTCACAGGTAGATGTCCACTGCCCTGTGAGTCTTTCCCTCCCTCCCTCTCTCTGTGCAGGTTTGACTCTAAAAACAGGTATGCTGCCTTAAATCTAGCTCTCAACAACCTTGATAAATGTAGCTTAGCCATGCTATTTTTATGTTTATTGTCAGGGAACGCTCATCAGCTGGCCAAAATCCACAGTTGGCTCATCACGTGACTCCACCACCAGCTGATTGGGACCGTTGCTGTTTTGTCTCTACCACATTTAGGCACGACTTTGTCTCTGCTGCTTTTATATACAACGTTGACTCTGCTACTAAATACCCGACCTTGTCCCCTGCTTCGTCGGACTTTGTCTCCGGTGGGGACCTATTCATTGCTGCTTCTTTGTGTGGCTTTGTGCTGCTTGGTGGCGCTGTTGTTTTCTGGCTTTTGGCTACAGCCTACTTGCATGGTGCACTGCCGACACCACATTTTTAACCTGTTTATTTTTTTTATTTTAACCAAATGATTGTGAGGCGTTAATCCCTTATTTTTGGGTTATTTGTTATGTTTTCTTTATTTTGCTATTGTTTGGATTAAGTAAATTGTTTTGTTTACGCAATTGTGTTTAGCTTATTTGGAGAGCTGTTTCTTGCCTTATTGTATATTTTGCTGTACATTTTGGGTTAAATATTGCCATTGTAACTTCCTTTCTTTCTCCTTCTCAGTGGCTGCAGGCTGGTTGGTGACGTGGGTGGTGGTGTCCCTCCTTCTTGTGTGCGGTGCTTCCTTGGATTTTGGTGATATCACAGTGTGTGACTGCCACGCGTCTGGGTGAACCCTTTTTCTTTAAGTTATTTTTTTTTGAGTCCCCTCCCCCCTTCACTAGCCCTTTCCCCACCAGTAGGCCTCAGCCCCTGATTTGACTTCCTTTTCATTATTAGGTGTAAATGGTACTTTTGTGAGAATATATATTTTATTAATAAAGTATTTTTGTAACTGAGAACCACGTGTCTTGCCTGTTGAGTGGAACGAACCTGTGTTTTTGATCATTGTAAAATAATTCCTTGGGTGCAATTCCCAAGGTAGCGTTGTCAGGCAACCTAAGTTTGACATTAAGAACCTTCGCCCCGCCACATAACGAATGTTTGAACAAAACAAACAAAAACAGTCTCGCCCAGCAAGGAGGGAACTGCAGTTAGCTCAAGCAAATGAAAAACGTCTGTCAAAGTTGCACCCTTATGGCAGCGGTTGGGTGAAACCGGGGGTCGCACCACAATTTAATGCTCCCTTGGACTGCAAAGGTTTCACGACTTTTAAACTGGGAGTGACGTCATTGTGATTCTGGCGGAGCTTCCGGGCTCACAGCAAATAGGGACCGGGTGAACGTCTTGGGGGCAGGTCAACCTGGGTCACGGTTTTTCACCCCTTGTGGGCCTTTTACCCAGTTCTTTGTTCTGCAGCTCCTCATGGCTGAGGTCCTAGTAGTAGGCTTCTGGCTTCAACTACAGGCCTCTCTTGGTCTCTTTGTTTGAGACATGTGCATGAAGGCACAAGGCCCAACAATAGGAAGGACAACACTGTTCAACATCGGGATCACAAGGTTCTCCTGCTTGGCTTTTTCTACAAAGTGGTAAGGTTAAACCTGGTCCTAGATTGCATACAGCATAGCATAGTTAGGCTAAGCACAAGACTGTTAAGGTCTGACTGTACTGTGCATGTGCTGAGTCTATTTGTATTTATTCTATTTATTCACTGTTACTGTGATCTCTGTGTAGGTAGTTTGCTAAATGTTCGCATTGATAAACGGCTATGCATGCAACTAACCATTTTCACTAAACGAGCACCGCGTCACACACACACACTCTTTCAGCCTGGACCATATTACAACTTCATGTTATAACAGTGAGTACATGATGTTAGCACCACCGCTGATTTAGCTACATCCCTAATAAATATAGCCCTGCTGGTAAAAACAGCAGAGACCAGCTGGTTTTGTTGCTGGTCTATGCTGTTTTTTCCAGGAGGAAGATGCTAAATATAACCTTAACTTAACAAGATGTTGTTCTGGAACAGACTGTGTTGCTGGTGCAGTGCCGGTGGAATCTCCTTCCAACCTCTCAGGTTGTGAAAAGACATGTCCGGTACACCCAGTCATGTAAAAAGCTTTGAAGACTTCTCCAACATTGATAAACTGGCACAGGTAATCTAGACTTTGTTTAGCGACACACCAAGTCGTGCTCACTAAATTGAGCAAGATCCCAACTTTAAACCTGTTTCTGATTCTGTTGTTTCTTTTTTACTTTACGGACGGTGAAATGTGACAAATGTACTTATTGTAGGTTGCTTTTGGACAAAAGTGTCTGCTAAATGCCCTAAATGTATACAAACTGATAAACGTGGATACTGTTGTATAGCTGGGCTGATAACATGCTGGTGGACACATTAACCTGTGCCTCCCAAGTCTCTCATTGCCTCTTTAGCTGGATGCAAGGGACGCAGGACCATTTGAGCAAATCACTGGTTTATCCTAGATCATTAGGTTTGAGATAACTGCTGGTAATGTATATGAGTAACGCAAGTATTTGATCATTTATGTAGGTAATAATAGGAAACAGTCACCATTTGTATGTATATTATGGGGTATTTCAGTGGTTTCAGTCAACAGTTTTTTTTGGGGGGGGGCAACTCACTCCTTTCAGGACCATATTTTTATGGAGGGGGGTGTGATGGTCCCCTGTCTTGTCATTTATCCTGTTATCTGTTTTCTTTATGTAGCAGGTATCTGGGAGGCAGAGAGTCTATAGTTTGCAGCACCTGGGCCCAGTTCGCTCACTATGAAAGCCGCAGCTCTCATTGCCACGGGTCTCTGCTATACTATTCTCTTCTCTCTCCGCCAGCACGTTTGTTTGATCCCAGTCATCCACACACACTCACACGCGCAACCTCACCACTGATTTTACTGATAAAACCTGCCTCATAATATTCTCAGTTGCTTCTGTGTTGCTGGTTTGCTTAATAAATTACTTTTGGTTTGGTTTCGGTCGGCGACCCCATTATTTTTGTCATGACTTCAGAGCTGAGTTGTGACAAAATACTATCTGGTGGTGGAATTTAGATAATATGGGGATGTATTTTTTTGTCAGCATTTAATTGACACACAGAACATTGAATGCCCAGTTTGTTTAGTAAATGTTTGGAAGAGATAAACATGAAAGGCTGTTAATCAAACAAAGTCTAATACTGAGTCAGAAATAATCTTCTATAAAGAAGAAGACTGTATTCACTGTCAAAGAAGGAAGAAAATGTTAATATTTATATGTTGTCTTGTATACACATGAAATTGTGCCAAAAGTTGGGTGAGGTCATTTTACCCTTGTCTGTGAGTTAAGGCAAGCCTACAGGGTGATCAGGTTGGCACCCTCTCTATAACTGGAGTTACACGACACCAAGATGTTCAACTGTTTACCAGCATCCCAGAACCATCCACTTTTTTTTACTTGCATGCTGTGACAATTTGATTTCCTGAGTCAGTCAGAGAACTTCTATATCTTTGTTGTGGGTACCAACCAGGTCTCTCTCCTGGCATTTAAGATTTGTTAAGTCAGGGTTTTTGTTTAGTCTGCAGTTGTCTTCATGTGAAATGATTCATTTAAATTGCACAAGGATGTACATCACACAAAATATACACCCTACACCCCAAATGACCAAGAAGAACACAAACGCTGAATCTTTCCTTACCAAAGAGGTTTATTTTAAAGGTTGCCAAAAAAATAAATAACCACATTAACTTAAATAACCCTCAAAAGCCAACAATCCCGGACTACAAACACAAAATACTCCAACTCAAAAGTCTCCTTTGGGGTTTCTTTGTCACTTTTAGGTACATTTTCAAAGAAAAGAGTAAATAAAGTCCAATTCCAGGATTGAACATCCCTCTTTATCAGGGATTTGCTACGAGAGCTGCAAAGTCACTTTATTTTAAATTAGTATTGCAACCCCTCTTGCATGCCCATTTCCATAAGAAGAATACAATGTGATCTTAAATCCTAATTTTCTTAATTTCTCATGTTCTTTAAGAGAGAGGTGGGTCTCCTGCCAGAAAATTCCATGTTGTTTTTCCCTCTTCATTTTAGCTATTAATTTATTTCTCTTAATTGGATTATACAACCTATTAACATTTAGAGTGACTACTCTATATTCCTGATGTGAAATTTGTTTTTGGTGTTCCCACTTTATGCTCCCTTACTGACCTTAACCGATTTATTTCTACCCATACAACAAAACACAACCTTAGAACTCTGAACATAAATAAAATACTTCCGTTTTTGAAGTTTTGAAATAACTAGCTAATAACTAAATAGGGAAGGAAGACCTGCAATTACTTAAGGGCCCTTCCATGTGTGAAAAAAAATATTTTAATGAAACACACTTAATGTTTATTTTGTTGTTGTCATTGTTGCTTTTATGACCCATCAGCAGCTGAACCATTTAAACGGATTTCTTTATAAGAACAGTAACACTACATAAACCCTGAACATCTTCATAATAATTTGTGAATGATCTGGAAATCAGTTCACTTCGGAATTTTAATTAAGCAGTTTTTATGTCCATTAAAAATAGTCTATATAAAATATATGACCAGGGATCTCGGGTTGGCCTCTTGTGGTGGTTTAGGTCCAAAGTGACCTGTGGTGTTGTATTCCAAGGTTGACATCTTGGAGAGACTACTCTGTTTAAATAAATTTCTCGAGGTACTGCAAATTTTCCTGTCCCATCAATGCACAAATGATTTCTCTTGGAGTCCCTGGATCATGTAGTTTTAAACCACTGTCCCTATATTTATTTGAGACTTTTCAAACTTATACAGGTCTTTCTAACAAGCTGCTTGTACTTTTTCCCATATTTTTTTTTTTTCTAAGACCTTCTATTTTCCTAAAGGTTGCCAACCTATATTAGAAGTGATTCTGCAATACGTTAATGCCTCTGCCATCAGAAGTTTTCTTCCACTGCCTTCTGGGTGGCCTTGACTTCATTTAGATATTTTTACAAGAGGTTGAACTTATTTTAAAAAAAAATACTCAACACTCTAAAAGGCTATTTCTAGCCCCAAAGGACATTTAAACTCCAGCCTAGACTGGAGTTAATTTCTCACAGTCTTACTGGCTGACACTGTTATCTCTGCAAAACCATGCATGATTTGGCCTTTTCAGTTTAGCTAAATTAAAATTCTGGTCATAGGATCGTTTCCCTCAAATAACCTGAGGGAGACAGCAATGTGTCCTCTGTCTACACAAGGATGCAATTGAATATATAAGCAAGTTTCATATCATAAAATATTTACTCTTTCTCAGTTGCAGTGAATTCTCATATGACGCCTGGGGCAGAGAGCTCGACTTTATTGGAAACATACTTTCATGACAAATAGGCCTTTGTCAAATTGTTGCAATGGTATTTCAACAAGAAAGGCTGTTAATCATGTCTTAGCATATCATTTGTTATTGATGCTACAGAATTTCTGGACACTTGTCCTTGCTGTATATATATTTAAAGCACCAAAGCTTAACAGTATTTTAGAGTTTTTAGTTTTAACCCTGCCTGCGTTTATGGCTCTATGGATTGCAATGTCAGACAGTCAGTTGGTCTGTCACTTTGGTCCAGACTGAAATATTTCAACAACTAATAAATGGGTTCATGGTTTTGAGGAAATCAAATTACCACTGATTTTAGACGATGCAATTTTGTAATGTACATTCATGTTCCCGTTTGGAAGAATTGTCATTACTTTGGTGATCTTTTAATGTATGGTCTAACATCATTATGAGGTCAACATTCTAATTTGTCAATGATTTGGTTAATTAATAAATCTGCAACAGTAATGACATTCCATCCTACCTATGACCATAACACTCTACAACAGCTCACCTCTGTGTCAGGTGAGCATACTACTGATTCCACCCGTTAAATACTGTTTTAATCATACAGTACACACTATTTATTGTATATAGCATTCACTGCATCTGCTTTTATGTTGTTAATATAGTGCACATCTGTATGTAATAGTGAGTGGTCTGCACAACTGCAAATTTAATTGTGTTTTTATATTTTAAATCTGAGTTATAAAGTTATAATGTAGTATTTTTTTGTTGAGATAACAATTTCCCTTGTGGAATCAGTCATTTATATATATTTATATATTGTCCTCCTTAAGGTGTGTCAAACTCCTTTCACAAAAGACATGACAGTCTGGATTTAGCTTTCCAAATATTCACTGCATACTCAAGGTGCATAAAGATGAGAAAACCACATCACTATTAATGTTGCTATTCAGAGGTCCATATCCAAGTGCACAAACAAGGTCAACTCTTATGTTATGATCACCAATAAATGTTCGAACTGGATCAATAATAGCTACATGAATACAGTTATAGTACTAAAAAGGGTGTAGGCTAAATGCTTAATGTTGTTGGGGAAAGCCCATGGACATTCAAATCCAAAGTGGACGTGGTTGTTGGTGGTTGAGTGTTGTTATCCCACCGTGAGTGAAAATAGTGGGTCGCCTAGTTGTGTTGCTGAGTTGCTTGTTTGTGAAGAGTAAATAAACGGCATAGCTCCGGAGTTGGAGATTATCAACGATAACTCTCTGTGTAATTCTTGCTGCTGCTCGCTGCAATATCAATGGCTAATCACTGACGAACATGACTGTCTGTGAACAAGTGTTGTGAAGTGCTTTGAGCAGTCAGTAGACTGGAAAAGTGTTATGGAAATGCAAGTCCATTTAATACAAGCTGTTGAATTGCTTATTGATACATTTCAACTGACAGTAATGCTTTCTATGGCACAACAGCCATTTTGTATGAATATAAAACTTTCATGGATCTGTTTAATAATGGTTCACTACATTGAAAAAGCTTTTTTGTCCTTAGGGACATTTTTCAAACGGAATACCAGGCGCCGATATTAATCGATGAATGGTACAATGGATGAAATGAGACATACTCTTCTCATTTACTAATTAATTCCAGTCGCTTCTACTTTGGTGATTTTTTTAATTTAACGTTAAGCTATTGTGAATAAAATTCAATACTTTAAAGTCAAACTATATCTTAATTTTTAAGCTTTATCCCCTATGTCCTTTCTCAATTGTATTTTAGCATGAACATCTTTGGGAGAAGTAGAGTTTTATTTTGAGTGGTTTAAAACAAAAATATGTAATAGATATGAACAATAACATTTTTGAATGAAAAAGGTCAACAGAGTGGAGGGTATGACATGACTGTTGTTGCACTGTTGGATTTGTGCTGGAACATTAATCAGAATATACCATATGAACTGTTGAAAATTCCAACCCCACTGAATGTTTTTCTCCGGCTCGGTATTTTCTGCGCAGACAAGTTAACTTCTGCAGTAGCAGTCTGCAGTAATGTACTGTAAGGTCAAATATTACACACTACAGGAGCATTAAACTGACATTTTTACTGGCATATTGCCAGTAAAAATGGACCCAGAAGTCACAAGTTGTCTGTTAATGGATTACTGTGCTGCTCTTGGTTTCTGAACTTGTCTTAAAAACTGGATGGATTATCACACTGATAAAACAGTGTCTCTCCCTCACAGGCACTCACATGTTGATTGTTATTGATGTGGTCTTTCTTCAGAACAAATTGTCATATAATCCAGCCCCTGATTCCCAACAATCCCTCTCTACTTTGCACCAATCAGAGCAGAAAATTGTAGTAAAATTGTATTTAAATAAATAACTGTGCCAGCATCTGTCACAACAGCATGCTGGAATGTGTGTTCTAATAGACTGAAATATAAATGCATCAGGAATTAAACAGCAAGGAAGAAAAAATGTGTTTGCTCTCGTCTTCACTTGAACGACGGTAGCATTGAGCTGTCCATAAGGGGGTTTAGGAAGGAAGAGGATAAAGGCAACTCTAAGCTTATTAAAACATGAAGGTGTTGAATAGGCAGATTATAAGAACTCCACCCTAATTTCACGAGCAAAGCAGAAACAGTGCCGTCAGTGAAGACCAGATACGCCGCAAACCGGTTTTAAGCTTCTATCATCACTCAGCAGGCCACTCTTTCATTTGCATTATCTTTCTCACGCCAGTTAGAGAGAAGGGGAAACCTCTCAAGGCATCTTTCCACCCCCTTTGACTACATTTGGTCCATTTTAGTCTGCTTGTCTCTCTCCCTCCGTCTCCTCTCTGTCCCAACATCTAAATCAGACATTTCAGCAGCAAGCAGCATTTGGTGCTTCAGTTAGCCCTGTCTATGACTGAAGGCGGAGATGAGGGCAGATGCTATGACACGAACAAATAATTGCTGCAAACTTTTCTTTCAACTTGTTTGGTAAAGTCCCAGTGAAAGCCTCATGGCCACTATATTTCAATTAAATAAAATCCTTTTGCGCCATCGAGTTAACACCCTCAAAACTTTAGAACAAATTATACACTTTGGTTTGATTTTACACGGTCATGATATTTAAGGAAAAAATGGAATGTGCTGAAGAATTCTGGATGATGGATGAATTGTAATTAAATCAGGTCAATTGGTTTACTTCCAATACTTATGTTAGTTTATGTCACAATGGAAACCTTTCTTTCATCCTAAGTTTTACTTTTATTTTTAGAGCTAACCAATTCATCTATCCAGAAAACCAGTGTTGCTGGATTGTTATCGTTATCATTATTACTAGGGATGCTCCGATCAGCATTTTTGGGGGCCGATCCGATCACTGATCACAGGATTCATAAATCTGTCGATACCGATACCGATCACCGATCACAGAATGGATGGGAGAATAATAATAATAATAATCCTCAATGTCCTGTATTTACAATCTAGCCTTGTGCACCACTTAAAGTGGTAAAACCATTTGTACTAAAATAAATAATAAATACAATCAAGATCTTTATGTACCACAATCAACTTTTTATTTGTGTAAACATTACATACCCTGTCAAGAGCAATAGATGAAATAAAATTAAATTAAGCTTTTTTCCATAAGCTTTGTTGTTATATCCCTCCACAGGGTTCTCCCCAGAAATGTGTAGTGTAGTGGCGCACGGTCCGCGGGGGGGTGGGGGGTACAGATATCGCTCAGCGGGGTGGAGATTGCTTCTCATAGGCTCCCGTAGTTCATAAAACGGCACTGTCTCGTTAGTAGCTTGGTTTTGTGGCGTCGGACCTCGTCGGACCAGTGATGTGCACAAGGGGGGGGCAGGGGGGGCAGTCGCCCCCCTTCGTGGCCCAATTGTTGAAAAACGTGCGCTAAAGTGCCCTCCTGGGAGCCAAAACGTGTGCTAAAGTGCCCTCTTGGGAGCCAAAACACGCGCTAAAGTGCCCCCTGGGAGGCAAAACGCGCGCTAAAGTGCCCTTCTTCTGCCCCTGCCCTTTAAAAAGTCTGTGCACGCCACTGCGTCGGACACTTGTTGTTCACTACGAGAAGACCGCGGCAGCCCACAAACACCCGCTATAATGCAGCTAACATTAAAAATGAGTATAGCGGCGCACCCCCCGTCTGGGGAGAACCCTGCTCCACCTTTTACTGTCCCTGCTGTAAGGCTCCAGATGTCTAAACGTTTCACTTACAGTGAGCTGAGTGACGGGTGTCTTTGGGATTTGTTTGGCCCGGGCTTGTTTCTCATACTCGCCATATTCTGTTGTGTGGCGCGTTCTCAAATGCCGTCTCGGGTAAAAAAAAAATAAAAAAATAAACATATTTATATGCGATCGGCTTTTCTGGTCTGCACTTTGAGAGTCCACCGATCAACCTGTTTAGGGTCCATATCGGCCGATGACGATCGGCAGCCGATCGATCGGAGCATCCCTAATTATTATTATATTTTTTTTCATCCAATAGGGAAAGGCCTCCCAGATATCTATGTTGGTGGCTGAATGCCATTTTCCCTGCCAAAGCTGAAGAAAATACATTTGGCACATAGTTTGACACACTGTAACCACTCTTTTAGAGCATATTTTATGTCAATTACAATTCTTTATCTAATGGAAGCATAGAGTGGTAAATCATCAAGTAATCATTGAGTAAATGTGTCACCAGAACAGGCATATGTGTGAGCAATCTTCTGTTGCTTATGTGAGTCCAATTGCGTGTACCCATCTGTAAATTGTTGCCATGCGCCTGTGTGTCTGGTTGTGTGTATCACTGTGTATGTGTGAAAACTGATGTCTCTTTCAAAATGTGGAACAAACGTGTGAAAAAAAACAATCAGCCAAAACCAGTGTTTGGTGTTTGCGAACAGTTGCAACTTCGGAGGATTTTACAGAAAGCTACAGATGATCTAAAGGATAATTTACACTCAATATATTTTTCACCTTTGGTTGTTCTTGGCAGTAATAACTGCCAGTTATTGTACCCTCTCACAAAATGTTTGAATATTAGTTTTTCCAAATATGTAAGTCTAATTACTGCCTGGGTTACAGCCCAGGAAATGTCTATAAAGTTTACTATAGTTTCCATGCTAATCTACGCAGTATAAATGATAGTGTGACTGAATGAGTGAGAGAGTGGATCAGCTGCCATTTGCAATAAACCAATCGTTGATGTTAGTGGGTGTGTGTGAGAGAATGTGAATGTTGGTGTAAAAATAAGGGAGATGTTGCATCTGAGACAGAATCTTCCTGCATAGCACGGCAGCTTCCAGAGACAATCTACTGCCGTTCTAGCTGGTGTTTGTCTGAGTTTACCAGCTCTCTATTGTGTTCAATGCAGCTGATAATATATTCAGTATAGTTTTTGACACATTTTTCTATTGGTGTTGTCAGACAGAGTTAATACAAAATGTGATCACGGCTCATAAATACTGTTTTGACAAGCAGTCATCTCAAGATGCAGACTGTCCTCGCAAGAAAACAGCCTGTTCTGGCCTCAGGTCGTCATAAACAGCAGCGTTGTCAGTGGAACTGTGCTTATGACTTGATGCTGTAGTCAACCTTTTGTGTAACCTCTTGAAGCACCCCTCAAGTGCAGTAGTATAAAGAGTAAGAAAAGTTTTAATTAGTAGGGATGGGCAGGCTGGTTGGATGGGTCATGAGAAGGGGAGCGAGTACCCATTTGTAACCAAGACTCAACAGGGTTTTGTCATGTTCCATAAATGACTTACCTGATGCCAGTCACTTACTTTACATAGTTTTTGTGTGTAAGATTAACCAGACTGTAATGTTTATTATTGTAACCATCAAGTCCCTTGACCTTGTACCTGTCAGGCCTGGACTAGAAAGAGGTCTCAGATACAGACTAAAGTAGAAATTCACAGGCTCTTATTCTGAAATTCAGTAGCTTCAGGATAGAGCGACAAACAAACCGGCTGTGAAAGTATTTACCTGGCTAATCTTAGAACTAGGCAAGAGAAGCAAAGAAAACTCAGAAAAGAAACTCCACAAAACGGAGAAAACAAAATCATTCTCTATGAGGAAAACAAAAAACTGCAATAAACTATAGTATAAGACCTGGCTAAAAAAGGTACAACAAAAATTCACTCGACCGAGGAAGGCACAAGGCTATAAAACAAAACTACACTGTCAGACTGTGCTGAGAAAATTAGCAAAACAAAATCACTCCAAAAGGAGGAAAGAAAAAAAGGCTATAAACTTTAAACTAAGAGCTAAAAATTAATAAACAAAAAATCACTCTTCACAAGGCAATGAATAAACAGAGAAAATCAAAAATGAATTACAATACTTAGGCAATAGACTTGGCGCTATGATGAAGGGCTGGGGTGCACGATGGAACAAGATACTTTGGCACAAGACAAAAGGAGACACAGACTATAAGACACATGAGGTGATGGGAAACAGGTGGAAACAATCAGGGATCAGGGATGACGTCAGACCGGTGACACGTGAGGAAGGGCAAGTGACCTGAAACGAGAGGAGACTTAGACTTTTAAAATAAAACAGGAAGTTCACGAGACTAAAAAACCCAAGACAATACAAAACCTCACCACTCTGTGACAGTACCTATATAAGCCAAAACCACTTAGCTTCCCCAAACCCAACCTTAACCTTGTTCATGTACAAAAATGCTCAACTATTTCATCCAATGCAAAAGATTGTGGTGTTAGTTAAATATATCAAAAAGTTTTGGCCTGCACTTTAAGTCTGTGGTAACTTTTTTCAACATCAAAGCCAGACAATCTGCTTTTTGAAAATAGAAAGCTTTAAGTCCAACCAGTCTGTCCAGATTTGCATAGGATTATTTGGATTGTTGCTGCCTAAATTACCTGATTTCAAAGCAGCTTTTCTAAAAAAAAATCTGATGCATTCTGTGATGTTTTTAGGCCTTTTTGTGCAAGTGAAAAATTGTGGGAAAGTTGCTTATTATATAAGATGTGTGTGTGTATAATCATACACATATACATACACGTCCAACTTGATATTTTGAAAGCTTGCACACCATGTTTAAACATTTAACTTCCAAGCTATTGCCTTCATCACACACACAAGCGATTTGTTGCACAAACAGGTAAGCATCACTTTATGATTTTTACAACACAAATGTTACCACTAACCATGCATATTTAATCAGAGTCACCATGATCCTTTCAGCACTTGCTTTAGACCTGGATACAACAGAAACAGGTAAATGCCTTGCATGGTCTTAAGCAGTTGTTGGTAGATATGAGACATTCATGTCTTTCCTGCATTTTCACAACCAGTAACAAGTAACTTAGTTTGGTCACATATATATATGGCTCGATGTTCTGCACAGGGGACTGCTATGCTTATGCAGCTCGCAGGAAAATATGATGATTGGTCAAATTGGGCAGGTAAAGGCAAGATCAGGCAGACTCCATATAGTTTGGTTAAATTAGCATTAATCAGTGCAATTGCAACATCACAACTACCTGGAGGGACTGTCCAATGACGCAGTTTCCTTTTTTTAAATTTTGTACATATTTATGTACTTCTTCCTACCGCGTGTATGGTTGTTGCACAGAGGAATAGTCAATTCTGACCATCTGTTTGATCCGTCTGACTGCATTGTGAGCTTCCTCTTTTCTAAGGATTTTTAAAATTTCAGCATGGGGTTGAAAACTTTTCAAAAGGCCCTGGAACATGCTGACTCATGCAGTTCTAGCAGATTTTTCAGTGGAAATTCACGCTTTGAAGATCACGGTTCCATCTCATATCAAAAGAAGCTCTACTGGGATCCAGAGCTGGGAACTGACCGAAAGTTACTGTGTGTGTTATCGGGGATGGCTAGAGCACATCTTGGCAGTCTCCACAAGCCTCTAAACCAGGGGTCACTAACAGGCGGACCGGGGTCCGAGTATGGACCCAGACGCCATCCCATACGGACCCGAACTTATAGTCAACAAATCATTAAATAATTTTTAATTTTGATGGGGCGCTTCTATTTTAAGCGGCACAGCTTTTATAGACTTTACGCTGAGGTTTACGGTACTGGATTAGTTGACCAGGAAACTTACAAACCAACTGCGTGCGAGTTAAGCCACCCACGTGATGCTACTCAGCCAATCAAATTTTTGCATTCAAGGCATGTTACATTGCTAGTCACGACTTATGCAGACAGTTGAAAGAGGAGAGAGGCAAGGAGTTTATAATGATACAGGGAGAGAAGACGGACAGACAAGTGAGTGGAAGTCAGGAGAAGTCAAATAATTATGGCGCTTTCTAAGAGAAGAAAAGTAGACAGCGAAAACTGAGCATTCAATACGGAATGGACGGACGCATACTTGTTTATTCTTCCCGCAGATAGCACAAAACCAGTGTGTCTCATATGTTCAGAGACCGTAGCACTAATTATAAGTGTCAATGTGAAACGCCACTATGAGACAAAGCATAAAGCTTATGAACCATCGTACCCACCCAAGTCTGAACTGAGGGTCCCAGAAAATTAGCAGTCTCAGAGCCCAATATGAAAAATCCACTTGGATTTTAACCCATGCTTTCACTGCCCAACAACGTGCTCATGAATGTTCCCTCAGAGTTACTTGGATTTTAGGTCAACACAAAAAGCCCTTTACAGATGGAGGTGTTGTCAAGGACTGCATGGGTGCAGTAGCAGAAACATTATTTGAGGGTGAACAAAAAGAAGAGCTTTGTGACAAAATAAAGCAAATACCCCTTTCAGCATCAACAGCCACAAGGAAAAGTGAAATATTAGCCCAGGATGTGTTAGCCCAGCTGGATGAAGCCATTCATAAGGCACCATGTGTAAGCTTGGCTGTAGATGAGTCCACTGATGTGTCTGACTATGATCAGTTGTTAGTTTATGCAAGGTTCTTCAACAAATACAAGAAAGAGTTATGTGAAGTCATATTAGGTGTAACTTCCCTTCAGACCAATACAAGAGGAGAGGACATCTACCTGGCCATTAAGGAGATGTTAACAAAGCGAGGAATAGAGCCAAACCAAGTGGTTTCAATAACCACAGATGGAGCCCCTGCCATGCTAGGGAGAGAGAAGGGAGCTGTGGCAAGAATGAAAGAGGACAATCCTGAGCTAATCTCTTACCATTGCATTATTCATCAATCTGTTCTATGCTCCATCCTGTCAGATGAGCATGCTGAGGTGATGAACATAATGATGAAAATGATCAATTTTCTCAGGGCATCCTCTTCTTGTCAGCATCGCACGCTCAGGGAATTCCTCAAAGAAGTTGATGCAAACGCTGATGATCTTTTGCTTCACAACAATGTAAGATGGCTCAGCAAAGGCAGAGTGTTGGAGCGATTTTGGTCCATCAGAAGGGAATTAGCAGCTTTCTTGGCAGAACTGAGAAGTCAGAAAGTAACACACTTTTCTCTTTTTTTAAAGGATGAGAATAAGATGGATAATGTCGCCTTTTTGGTTGATATCACTTCACACCTGAATGAACTGAATACAAAGCTACAGGACAAGGACAATTCAATTTGTGAACTGATGACAGCTGTCCGCTCCTTTCAGAGGAAACTTGAGGTGTTCAAAGAAGACCTGCAGGGAGACTGTGTACACTTCCCAGCAGTGCAGGAACAGGTGAAAGGACAGAGAGGTGTGACTTCTTTTGTTGACTTTGTTGATAAGCTGATTGAAAACTTCAGCAAACGTTTTGACAGCTTCAGCTTTGGAAAGCAGCTCACCATGTTCATTCAGAACCCATTTCTAATCACTGATGTCAGAGGGTTCACAAAGGAAATTACACAGCAATTCAAGTGGGCAAATGCTGGGCTTTTCCAGATGCAACTGGTTGATCTCCAAGCAGATGTGGTCCTGAAAGAGCAGCTTGGAAGAACTGACCCTGCCACTTTCTGGCTCCAAATGGTCTCTGAGACAGCTTTTACCAGGTCTGAGGAAAGTAGCCCTGTACATCTTGACCATGTTTGGCTCCACATACAGCTGTGTGGCAGCTTTCTCCACAATGAACATAATTAAAACTAAATATCATTCCAGACTTACCATTGAGCACCTGCACATGTGTATGAGAATGGCCCTGACACCATTCCAGATTTAAAATCCTGGCTGGACAAGCTAGAGCTCAATTCTCTCACTGAACAACAGAAAGTGGGGAAGACATGAGAAACTGTGAAGCTAAAACTGTTAAGATGTTTTGAGATCTATATGTTGTAAAATTGGTTGAGACTATTAAGTCGAGATGTTAAAGTGCTGCTACACTTTATTTTTTTTATGAAATTAAGCACTTTATTTTAAGATGCACAATTTAAATATCATTTTAAAATGCAGCCCTTCTTTAACTTGATAATAGAAGATTGTTCATAGGCTATAACGATATATCTAAAGTAGCATATTATGTATGCTTCAATGTTAACAATACATTTTGTTGAAATGTTTTTAACTTGAATTTTCCTTGATTTGAGAGTCCATTGTTGATTACAGATGTTGATACAACTACTAGGCCACTTCTGTATATATCACAATCATAGCGCAAGTTAGACATCATGATGTTCCTGACCTTTGCTTGAGGAGATTTTCTCTAATTGGACCTTTTCAAATTTTAGTTGAATACCCCTGCTCTAAACCCATCAAGATTGCATTTTTCTTGGGTTGAATGAATGCCCTCAGGTTCATCATCAAGTTGGGTAACTCTCAAAACAATCTAACATGAGATTTTACCACCTGTTTTAAGGATATGTGAAAATAGTCTGATCTTTTATAATAGTGTATATTGCTGTAAGCTAATTCAGTGTAACTAATACTTCAATACTGTTTCATGCGCCACCATACAACACCAGAGTTGAGGCCTCTTTTCTAAGTGTTTTTGTTCAAGTTAACATATCACTGTATAATCAATCTTTGGTTAGCAGAAGGGCACAAAAATAAGAAAGTGATGAAAAGACAGGCACGTGTTTGTGTGAGTGCTTGTGTATCTCTTTCCACTCTTCCCATCTTTTTGTCTTGAGGTTTTGGTCTTCCTCTCCTCTTTCATGGCTGCTCTTCCTGCTGTTGTGGCAGCACAGCTTGAATCTTCCACTTTGTCTCCTTTTCTCTTTCTTCCTCAAAGCCTGGGAAAGATCGATAAGCCAGCACACACAGCTTGATGAGCCAGCCTAAGAAGTGTCTTTTGGGAAACTTTAAGGGGTAGCTGGCTCACTGCCGTCTACCTGCCATCCCATAATTCCTGGAGCCGGTAGGGAATTAAGGAGACATTGTAGGGATAAGGAAAAAACACATTTCAATTCATTCAGCTTAGGAGTGTCTTTGAAATTCAAATGTATTTGTAGCTTGAGGTGGCAGTCAAGCCAGTTAAGAAGTAAATGAGAATGATAAATCATTACCAGATGAATTACAGCACTTACATCTACCAATCCCTGTGCTGTTACACTCTGCCAAACGAACTGAACCCCCACTGACTCAATAATGTAGATGCATTGTTTAGCAGCTGGCCCACAAGCGAGACAGTCTGTTATTTTTTCTATGCCAGATTCCTGTCATTAGAAACTGCTCACTGCTACTTAAAATGTGCAAGTCTTAACTCCGCTAAGGTCTGGTAAAATTAGACAAATACAGAATAATATGTATGACAAAAAGGTTAGTTTTTCAAAGTGAATACTTGATTATTTAAATATTGGTAGAGAAAAAAAAAAGGTGCAGTATAAATTATTGCATGTGTTACAAGGTGTAATTCATTGACATTAGAAAAGAATATATCCAATTATGTACGAAAATTATTGTTAAAACACTGATATTACCATTAAGTCTATTACATTATCTGTTATGCAGTTAATTCAAAGAGACTAAGATATATATTTTAATATATTCCAGTACAACATCCAGCATACACACAAACAAACAACATGGAAAATATTTATTTCTGAAGCTACAGCACAGTATAAAAGAATTATTAACAGATGTATGGTGCAAGAGAACCAAAGAGAAGGTGAGTAACATCAACAAGGTTTTCCAAATGTGGTTCTTTTCGCTTTTGGTTTTAACCTAAATTAATTGCTGACTACTTTTTAATCATCTCAGACTGTCAGGTATGTCACAAGATTGTTTGGCCCCTCAGTGGGGTTCTCAACCGATTTCAGTGAGCCATTTTTATAGTAAAATGTTTATGACCTACGTGTGGTAGGGAAAAAAATGTTGTTCCAGTTGTTCATAATCTAGATCAGAGGTCAATAAGCAGACCGCCGTCTGGGTCAGCACCCACGGAAACTTTACATGTCTTTATGTTGCAACTTCATGTTTCTTAAGGTTTAACTTATTGTTGTGACAACCCTGTGCTGATGGACTGGTTAAGTTAAAGCACAAAATACCTGATTTGGTGGCCACTAACATGGGTGATGTTCCAAAGTACGTTGGTGTTATGCTTACAAACAATATGATGCAGTCTCTTGTCATAAGTGTCCAGTGGTTTCTCACATGCACCTGTTTAAATGCAGTCTCAAACTTTGGTCACTGGCTAAGCAGCCTTCATGCCTGTAGCTACACAACCATCTACTCCTCATCCCCATATGACAGTCAGGTCAAAACAATGTCATAAACATGTAATGTGAACTTGATATTACATGTTTTATAGAAATGTCAATATTATCAGTATTATCAGTGGTTTGCAGAAACTTTAACTGCCAACTGCCAGTTGTTCCTGGTGACTAGGCTGGTTTTAACTACATTACCCTTGGCTGAAAATGTTTGTTCTATTTTGTAAATGTTGGAAAAAATGTCAATGTATTTCAATACATATCAAATGTATCTTCTGAGGTGCATGGAAGTGCTTTGAAAAAAAAATATTTGGATTCTTACACTTTCTCAGTTTCTATAGCAGCCGGCAATAAGCATATGCAATATTTCTTTTTACCTTCTTTAAATTCCCAGGACGCATATTTATCTTCCATGCAAAGACCTGTCTCGCCAGCTAGCCTAATCTCTTCTGGACACACACACACACACACACACACTCACATGCACGCACACACACACACACACACACACACACACACACACACACACACACACACCTGTCATCTGAAAGTTAGGTTAAGCTATGTAGGGTTTTGCTGTGTGTGTGTGTGTGTGTGTGTGTGTGTGCGTGTGTGTGCGTGTGTGTGCGTGTGTGTGCATGTGCCCAGCAGGTGGGCCCTTGCTAGTGGAGAAGAGTAAAGTGCTGCTCAGCATGTGGTTCCTATCAGGCTTCTTGTCCATCACTCCCTCTTCTTGGTTTCACACAAATGCTCTGCTGTTACTGTAGTTCCGAAAACCACTGTTAGATGATACAGGCTGTTAGCAGGAAATCCAGTTCTGCTGCAACCACAGAAATGTACATTGCCAAACATTTGGTCAGGTAACTAGGCTGTCAACCAGTACAGATACATAAACAACAGTATGATTCACTTCGGTCTGGGTGATACACCCTCAAAATGATATTGCAATATATTAGGCTATATTGTGATGCACAATGTATATCTCACTTAGTACTCTCAGAGTTAACGTGATAATACTGCGTTGCAACAATTTCCTATAAACCGTGCTATTTATTTTTTACATGTGGTTAATGCTCGCATGTTATATGACGTCCGCCCACCCATATTTAGGTTGACAATCTATTCATCAATTGCACTTTACATTAATATTAAATATATATTTATACATTATCTTAACCAATTCAATAAAATCTTTAAAGCCCTTCATCTTTTTTCTCTCTACAACAATCAACAAATAAAATATCAAAACATAATAATATCAACATATAAACCCCCTTCATATATACTCAACTCACAAAACCATTCAATCCACCTTTACCCCATTATAATCATAAATCCCACCATCCCCTCTCCAAAATCATTCCAATCAATATAAATCATAAATCAACTTATCTTCATATCACCATACCTCTAAAGTTAATAAATTCACCAGATCCATCCAAACCATTATATTTGTATCCCCATCACTTCCCCAAACCCATAAAATATAACCCCCAAACCACTTTACATCATTCCCCACCCAATATAACAACAACCACCTTCATAACCTACTACCTCATCCATACATAATCATAACCTCAATAATTATACATTCCCAACAAAATATCTCCCCCTCACCAAAACACTATATACCTACTCCATCATCAAACACCCCCCCCAACAATCCCCCCCACCCCCCCCCTATTACCACTCATTTTACCCAATTCCCCACCCCCTCAATCACTTATATCCACAACCCAACACACACATCCCCCCAAAACACCACCCTCCCCCCCAAAACCCAAAAAAATCTTCCATAACCATATACCCCCCCCTAACCCCCTCCCACCCCCCCCCTATGTAACAACAATTTTCTATACAACAAACAACACCAACACCCACCAACAACATACCATACCTACCCCCCCACCAAACACCACCCCCCCCCCCCCCCCCCCCCCCCCCTTACCCACAACAACCACCCCCCTTTTCCCTGCCCACACCACCCACCCAATACCCATTATTTCCCCACCCACCCCTCAATCTATAAACATCCATCTTCACCACTCCTTTCCACCAACCTCCCACCAATCACCTAAATTAATCCCTACCACCCCACCACCCCCCCCCCCCCACTACCCCCACCCCCCCCCCCCCACCCAACCCCACAACCAAAACCCCAAACACCAAACACACCCCACCCCATACACACCCAAGAAGATACGCGCAGATTGTGTCGCTGCTCCTAGATCCGCCCCTAAACCCACACATCAAATTAAAAATTCAGCACAACGACACAACCGTATATATATAAGTAAACAACGACTAAAATAACTTCAGCGGATAGAACATAATTCAATGAACACTATTTAATTCGTCACCAACAACATCCCACCCGCATCATGTAACGGCCTTATAGACCGCTCAAGTATATAAAGTGTCTGTGACTGTCGGCAGATGGTGAAATTATAGGTTGGGTTTTTATATATTAAATATTACGGGAGTAATTTTTAATAATAACGAGACCTTAATCTCAATTCTCTTAAGTTTATAAGATAGAAGTCAGAACCTAGACAGAAGTCAGAACTTTAGACACCAACTCGTTCTCACGTGTGTGGATCCAGCTGTATGAAGACGTTCAGCCTGTTTGTTTTCCCTCGAGTGTTCTGGGTTGGACTGCGGGCTCAGCATGTCTGTCCAATAGCCAGAGGGAAGGCCAGTACTCTGTTGAAGCACTCTCGGTCCAAAAGGCCCAGCTGGGTTTCCGCATTGGGGGCAGAGTCGATCTCGGTGGGGAGCACACAAAGTCTCTTTTAAGTTGGAGGCCACTTGTCTTCTGAAGCAGACAATTACTGCAACATTCTTCATCAAATGAGGATAGTTTTGAAAAAGACTTTTTCTTTGTTGTTTCAAGTGGTGGTTCTTAAGTTCTGATTCTTAAACTAATTCAACTTCTTCTGGATCAGGCGGTGATACTTTAACGATATATTAAAAATCAGAAATCAAAAAGAAAAGAACTTCATTCTGTTAAAGATAAAAAGTGAAGCACTTAAAGTAGTGATTCAATTCACTTTTCCTAGAGCTTGTTACTAAAAAATAAAAGTAAAGATTACTTCAAAAAATAACATAAGAATGAAAGAAAAGAAGTGAAGAGAGGAGCAAAAACAATAATAGAAGTAATGAAGTAAGGAGAGGCAGAAGAGAAGAGAGGAGAGAGCATGTCTCTCTGTTTATGACCTGCAGCTGGCGGACCGAAAGGGCGGGGGGCGCGGCTGACAGTGTCAGTCCTTCTGTGATCTGAGTTTAGACTCACAAAAGTTATATCTAACTAAACAATTGTTTTTAATGTTTCAAAATCGTGTTTTACCTTTTTGAGAACTTCGCCATGCTTAAAAGTGGAATTTTGTCTAAGTGAAAAGATGCGACATTAGTAAATCACTTATCATTCAAAAATAATTAAAACATGATTAACATAAAACACTTGAATATACAATACACAGTAGGACCAATGACATACAGTACATATTCCTTGTAGCTCTATCTTAACAAAACATGTCAGAGACATTTTACTGGTAAACAACACAAGTATTAAACACAAAGGGATTTTCAGGCTCACAGAAAGGGAGGGGCTGGGGTTTTAACCCAAACCTCAAACTCATTAAGCAATAAGACTTCATCTGGGCTTAACAATAACACAGAGAAATGTGAAAAGCATCATTTTTAAGGATTTTCATTACTATTCTTTAGTTTATTAAAATTAAGAAATTGAGATCCTAGTTTATTGATTATTCAAAACTTATTGGAACTCGGGTGAATACTGAGACTGCAATGGGATTGGAATGTCACAGACAGGAACAACCATCATAAATAACGGTTTGACAGGTGAGACACAGAGGCAAGGGGGAGAAGTGGATTAGCTTTTCCCCAACCAACTTCTTCCTCCACTGGAGAATGTATATGTTGTTTCAGATGTGGAGAGATGTAGACATCAGGTGTCATTACCTAATTTACAATTGTTAAAGACACATTAAATCATAACATCTGTGTTAGAAAACAGTTCTCATTTCTTCTGATGTGGAGACAGAAGACTCTATCGTGCTTGACCTCGTTTGACCTGAGGAAAAGGAGTTCATCTTTTTTTGAGGGGGGTAAAAGACCAGATGTACTTATTTGTCGTAAATTACTAAAAGAAGTCTCCAGTGATGTGTTTATAGCAAGAAAAACATTGTCTCTTCTTACTTGGTAGAGAGGTTTTGAGACAAACAGGCGTCTTAAGAGAAAACAGTCAACTTGGTAATTAATGACAGAAACGGGGACTCTGTGAGAGGCAGAGACAGTTTCTCCTCTTCTTGCCAGGTCAAGAGGTGACAGGGGCTCTCAGGCCCGTATGCTGGAAGAAGGAGCCAATTTGGGTCGAAGTAATCATGGCAAAACAGGACCTCTTTAAGATGCAGAGACGAAAGGGCTTGTGTTCCTGCAGTAATAACCTTGTATTTGTGCTTATAGTGAAGTGTAATAATTATTCCATAAACACCTTTTAGTTGTAAAAATACAAACCTTAAATCAATATTTCCCCATTGAGCACTGTGCCATCATCACATTATCTGTCCTGGAGCGCAACGGAGAGGGCTAAATGATTCAGTAATCATAATCGATAGTAGAAATCCGAGATTAAATCAAAAAGGCATTAAAAAATGAATAGCCTACTGTTCATGTTTCACCAAATATGATTTTAGTTTTCATGTAGTTTATGTGTGAAATTGCTGCAGTGGACACGACTGTGCTTTCAGACGCACAGACAGTGCAGTGTCCGTACACACACTCTGCATTCTGTGGTCAACTCATCTGGATCATCCTCACCATCTGCGAATATGGGTTGTATGATTTATCAAAGCCTGTAAATAAAGTCTGTGACAGCTCTTACAGAATTGTTACACTCCATATCCTAATTGTGAGTCCTAATGACGATGCATGCCAAGTGAGAGACATTTCAATGAATAAATAGTGTTAACCTTTTAAATGATTCCATTTCCAAGCGATATCCCACGCTGAATCCACTGATTGTCACATAAATTCGGCATATGAAGCAGTCCGTCTGATCATTCACACAACAAAGTGCCCGTAGCACTCCCATTGAAAATTAGCTTGCCAAAAACGAAACTGAGGTAAATCTTAAAAGTGCCTCTTTCATTGTAATTATCCTTTTACACGAAGGTTTGACTCATATTCAATTGCAAATAAAGCCTTGGTTGCTTTTTGGCGAGAGTTTCACTTTAAAATTTTTGAGATTTTTGGTAAGTAATCATCAGTAACGTGAATATATTGACTAAGTGGATAAGCCACGTACAAAGACAAGTAGAGCAACCTGCCATATCACAATATAACTTTATCCAAATGTAGCCAAGTGGAAATAACAGAGTTCACACTAAAGCCACTAGATGGCACTGTGCCCCAGACTGTGAGGTGTTCTACAGGAGATCACGTGATGAGCAGCGTCTGTTTAGAGAGACTTACCTGTTTATAGGAGGGATGTATGTGTGTTTTTCGAGTGGGTAAATATGTTTAAAATGTTACTTTCTTTATGGAACGGTTGACAGATAAGAACTTTTGAGATCGTATAGGAGTATAACGTAATGCAATGTTTCATATTCTGTGGACATAACTGTATGTGGATTTTGTTTATTTCTTTTATTCTGTTTAACAGAAGAGCTGCCGCTACAGTTGTCCATACAGTTGTTCATGATTTTCATTAATGCACTGGCATTAATGCACTTTCAGTCAGAAATATTGTTTACCAAGATAGGTGAAATCATTTGAGTATTGAAGAGTAAGGTATAACTTGAAGTGAGACTCTTCATGCCTGAAGATGTCTGTTTTTGTTTATTACATCTCCTGAGAAAATTAACTTCCTGAGCCTTTCTAAACTGCAAATACACCATATTTAATTAGAGAGTATGTGTATGGGTTAAAGAAATTTTGAATATGTCCATCTGTTGTAATGGTGCAGACAAAGTAAATAATGAATACATACATTTGGATCTTCAGCACTAAAGCCACTGACTACAATAAATGGCAATCAATATCTTTGATAAATCCTTCCCTTCCTGAATGTTTTTACCAAGAACATGCAAATGTGTTAAAGCAAATAACATTCAGCATCAGTTTCATGGGGAATTAAAATGTAGACAATGAGAAAAAACATTTCTGGATCTGTCCAAGATCAGCATCAAAACTTAATGAGGTACTATTCTTGGGGGAGAAGCATCCTCTATCCAAGTTTAATGGCAATCGCTTAAATAGTTTTTATGTGTTCCTGCTGACCAACCAACCAACCAACCAACACACAAACAAATGGACAAACAAACGGACATGGATGGAAACATAGACATCTTGGTGAAGGTGACAATACAAGCATCATAAAGCTCCAATAATCAAAAATATTTCATAATTTTACACCCAAGGTTCCAGGAGTTAAATAGTACAACACAGAATCAGCCAATAATTCCTTAAGTTTGAACTGAACTCTCAAATCAGAAGAAAACGTTGGCATTAACATTATTCATGAAAATTGATTTATTTCAATACAAAAAAAACAATACAGAGCAGACCAATAAAAACAGGCATTTACTTGAAAGAATCTGCTTCAAAACTACTGCACACATTACAGTTTGGTATAAAAATATATATTTTTCTTTTTCAACTCAGAGTGAAAATCCAATTGACAGAAAACCTTGGTCTGTTTTACACCACATGAACCATGCACCTACATGAAGAGAAAGACATGGTATTAACCGCAAATCTCGTCAGCCAGTCACCTGAGCTCACTGGCAGCAGTTTTGGCCATTCAGCCGTGCTATCTGGCTATCTGTTAGCGGCAGGTTAAACTCTCATCTTCAAGGCCTTAGCCATTTGTCAGCCGCATACCTGCTGCCAGCTCTTCACTTTTCAATCTATCAGCATTTGGCACTCAATAGAGCAAAGCACTATGGTCTTTTTCTCTGCAGCTATAGACTGTGGTTACACTCTGCAGATGAAGAAAACGACTCGGAGGATTGACAGAGGTCGGGAGAGGAGCAGAGGATGGATGGAGTATGAATCAAAAACGTCCATAGATCCTGGTCATTTGAGCATGTGCTTTGCCAAAGAGCAAAGATGAACTTAATCATGAACAGATAACACTCTCTGAATAGATATTCATATTCCAAATTTTTGCACCCAACTGGCAACCAATTATGTCACTTTTGTTTTACCCAAGGAAGACATACCACTAACTAAACAGCTGTGCCTGAAGTTTATTCACTTCTAGTTCCCTCTTTAGGCAAAACAAGATATGCCTCTGCATCTAGAATCTCATCCAAACTCTGTATTTCTTTCTTAATACTTTGGTCTTTTTAGCACACATGTCACACCATGTAAAGAGTGCTGTTGTTGGGTTTTCAACCACCAGCCCTCCACTGGTTACTGTACAGCAGTTCAGTGTGTTGTCACGTATATTTTCACAACTGTCAAGTTCATGCTTCTTCCTGACTATCAATCTGTCCTTGTTGGAAGAACAATCTTTAGGTATGGTTTGTCCAGTCTCTTTAGGTTTCAGTTAGTCTTCAGCTTTGCAAAGCAGGTACCCTGTAAGTAACAGATCCCTTGGCTTTGGCCAGAGGTTACAAATTCTGGCTCCCAGGACCTCTGAAGCTGACTAATGACACATTTTACCACTTTTAGTTTAATCTGTACAAGAACAGTGTCAAAATGTCAATTCATTGTTTTGTTATTGGTTTAAGTAAAAACAAAACAAAAAAAAAACACTTGTTTCCAAAAATGTCAAACTTTTTCTTTAAAACCTTCCATTCTATGTCTGCTATAAATTTCCACCTGGATCAGTTACCTGGACAGCTACGTCTCTTTTCTAATACACGTATAGATATTATTATCAATATCTACACATCCAGTATACCACATCATATGCGAAAAAGAAACAAATAAAAACAAAAACAACTTTCGACAGAGTACCTGTCTCTCTTTCTGCAAGTGTAGCATCATGAATAAAAATGTACTTCATTGCTATTACAGGCATTTTTTTCATGCATCAAGGCAAGATTAATTCAAAGAGGGAGGGGATGTTTGAAGAGAGACAATACAGAGAAATATACAGCTCTTCAATCTGCATGGATGAAGATGTGGCTATTTACCACAGTGTGTAACAAGGATTCACTGTGCGTGATGAATTGTCTGGGGATGAGGCATGAAGTGTTTGGTCTGGGCTTTGACCTCTTGTGGCAGATATTAAGGAGGATGTGTCCATGAAGGTAAAAAGGTGTGTGTGGAAGGAGAATTAAATATTTATGCAAATGAGATGGCTTCTACAGTAGCCACTTCAGCCCCAAGTGAATAATAGCACTATAACGCTATTCTCCGCCCCATCTCCATATTTACTTTATTTAATCAGACTTCATCTGTATTCAAATATGCAGCAAGACACTGTTGACCTTGCAAACCCGCACCTTAAAAACTTACCTTTAAGCCTTTGTCTGTGCAATTCACCCAAATCTCCTGCAATCAAGGTTTACATTTTATCACTAAGAACTTAGCACCTGTATGAAAATGACATTATCCCTGAGTATTTAAAAATGTACAATCCTACTGTCACATCTTCAACAAGAGATGTGGGCTGTAGTATGATGGGATCTATCCTCATTGCTCACTCTGATTTACTGTAACTGTGTTTTCAGCATTCAGTTCTGAATGCTTACAGCTCACGTCATTAACTGCTCTATATTTCCAGAACAAGTGTGCTCAGACAACATATTATACTGGGGTTACAGTTTCTCCATGAGACATTTTCATGCAAAAATTCATTGTATCTGTCAAGTTAATTTCATGATTCTAAACAGCAATCAACAAACTAAATGTTCTGTCAAGTAAGAAATTGCTGAACCACACCCCCAGGACCAGCACCAGTCTTTGAATTGTACATAATTGCAAATTACAACGTCACATAATGCACACTAGTCCAAAACTCTTCCTAAGCCGCTGCAGGAGCAGGGCACTGAACATCGTCAGGGACGCCTCCCACCCTCTCGACACATTCTTTGAACTGCTCCCATCAGGAAACCGGTTCCGGAGTCAAAAAGGCAAAACTAACAGACTAATCAACAGCTTCCTTCCACAAGCTGTTAGATTCCTGAAATGCTGATGTGGAGCATGCATACTGCTGCATTTCATGAGCCTTAATCATAGTTTTAGTTCTATATTATTATATTCATATATTGTGTGTGTTTATTGTGTTTGTGCTATAGGATGCCAGGGAAACGCAATCTAATTGTTGCTGCATTACTTTTGTTGGTACAGCTAAAGGACAATAAAGCTTTGATTGATTGATTGATTGACTGAAAGGTGTTTTCCCATAAGCTTACACTGTGAAAGAAGTAGCTGTTCAACAGTGGATAACATTTTTCAAAGTTACACCACACGCAAAATTTAGGTCTAGATGAGACTTTTAACTGTTTCATTCCATTCAAGTTAGCAGAGGGCTAAACTGCAACCACAATTTGCCACTGAGCAACTTTCATCGGGAAGAACAGGACTCCGCCATGACAATGTATCCAGATATCAATGCAGCGTACTTCCTGCCCAAGACAGTAGTCTTCTACAAAGCTAAGGAGATCTATTGCTAAAGCTAGTACAATAATAGAAGAGAAAGTGCAGCCAACTAACCTGCTAGCATGACAGTGGTGAGTAATAACAATAGTCATGCTTATTGTTGACATTTGCTATTAAAATGTTTTCTGACATGCGAATAAGACAAGGTAGTTGGACATAGTTGCACAGGTGCCTGGTGTGTTTGTGGTAATTACGGTAATGCCTCAAAATTAATGTAGTGGTGTGTGTAGTTAAAGGTTGTATATGTAATATGCTTATTAAAAGCTATATTTTTTCAAAAATAATACATCCACGGGGCGTTTAGAGGGGCGCAGATTAAAAGTAATGTGTTCCCTTGAAAAATTATATTTAGTCTGAAATAAATAATTTAAGAAATTTTGACGGGTTCGACAATGACTTCCTGTTTACATCGTACCAGCCAAATAGCGGCCGGCATTGCGGGTTGCCAATTTCGCAACCTCGGCAATGCTTGGCAAAAGCTCGGCAAAGCTCGGCACAGCTAGGCTGACACTGGGTAAAATGGCGGAGTCTGCAAGCTCTTCAGAGCCCCAGCGAATGGTGTGTTATCTGTCCCAGCAGCTGAGTGACCGGAGAAGAGCAAAAACCAGAGTAAATATCGGTGAAGCATACGCTCGATGGACTCAGGTAAAGGATTTCCACGGCATCAAAACACACGCGGAAATGGCGAACTTTCTCCTGGATCGGTAAGCTAACTCGCTTGCTAACTTAGCTAACGTTACCTGTCGGTCAAACTCCTCTGCTATACTTATTTTCATTATATAACGTTGATCCTAGATATGAGAATACTGATCGTGACCCATCGACCTCCACACCCAGTAAACGGAGGAAATGGAGGCGGCTCAATCCTCCTGCCCTGTCCAGTATTGCCGGTTCACTTTCAACCTGGCAACCCGACCGCTGGAATTACTTTTTTGTTGTCGCGACTACGATCTTGAGACACTAGATGGCGGCATTCAGCTCATATTCCATATTTCACCTTTAAATTACTGATCTCAAAATGCTGCACCATTAAAGTTATAATATGTAGCTATATTTTTGTTATATTTGCTAAAAATGTCATTATGATCTGACATTAGAATAGGATACAGGTCAGCTGTGTAAAAATCCACTGTGGCTCCAACCAGTGGCTGTAATTTGATTTGCAAGACTCAACCTCTCACGGAACAACACAACCAATCAGAGCAAAGGAGAGTGTCTGAGAAGTGTCACTCTCGTGCATATGCTGCTGGCAGCCCCCCTCCCTCCCTCACACAGTGCGTACTGGGCAGTGCCCCTCCCTCGTTCAAGCCCAAACTGTAAACAGTGGCCGAGAACAGAGAACAGCAACAGAGCTGAAAAATGCCCCACCATTGCCCACGTCAAAGAGAAGAAATAAGAAGACTGATGAAGAAAGCAGTGTAAAAACAAAGAATTGGACCGAGCCAGAGAGAAAACAAGGATAAATATTGGAGCCTCATTTCAGAGGTGGAGGGAGCTGCGGGATTTGTAAGGACTCAAGAGCAACGCAGAGTTAGCGGCTTTTCTGCTGGACAAGTAAGGGCCCCTGCTTGATATATGTATCATTATATCTTTTAACCACAAGGCTATGGTGGCGGCGGTTACAATAATACTCACAATAGCACATATCAGTGTTGCCAATGTTGCAGTCGAGCTACGTCGCTTGTTGGTAAATCTAGCTTATTAGCTTGTATGCTAACTCTGGTTTTTAGCTTTGTCTTTATGGCTACTGGTTAGCAAAAGTGTCTTTCAAGTGACCGGGCAGTTACAACGTTGTTCAGTACGCTCTGAAGTGGTTGATTTGGTTTAGAGAAATAACGTTACTCATGCTTCAGAAAGGCAGCATACCGTTGCACGGGGTAATGAATACGCAGTAACTCTGTCGACCGCGATGTGAGGAATATTGTTTGTTACTCGGGCTATATACAGTGATCTGCATGTGGCACTCATCATCGTATTTTAGTTGTATTGGTCAGAAAGAGAACAATCAGGGCATATGTTGTTGTTGTTATTTCGAATGCGCCGTCTTGGTTATGTGGCGTCTTCTGTTACCGTGGTTACAAGCCTGCTCATGCACGGCAGGCTCCTCTGTGGGGAGGGGCTGTGAAGGCAGGGCTGCAGTGCAGCAGAGAGGCTGAAGGAGGGACCTGGGAGCTGTATCATTCAACTATTCTGGTCCTATGTATGTCCTATTTTTTTTTTCCATAACTCCAGAATGCAGCTTTAAGATGAAAATTATCACAAAAGCTTCATAGACCAAGATTTTCTTTGATCTGTCCCTTATTTCTTCCCACAAACTCCAAAATGCGAGACTAAACTGTTTCCATCACGAGGGACATCTTACTAGAAGGTTCTGTCATTGGACCAATATTATGTTCATAAGTCTAGCAAACTGTTTGAGACAATCTCTTGACAGGATCATCTGAACTTCAGATTTCACTTAACAGGTACCCCTGTGTGGATCCCTCTGCAGCCTCACACACTGCAGCAGTAAAGGTCATCACCTCTGTCAGTGCATGAGTAAAGATTCCCCCCACCAAGAAACTAAACTAACGGGAAATAGATTCCAAAGACTGCAAGCATATCACAAGATTGCTCCTCTTTGCCAGGCCTTGGTTTTGTAAAAAGATGTGCAAGATGTAACAATACTGCTGTGTGCAGTTCAGAGGACAGGGGCAATTGGAAGTTGCTCTGCTGCACAAAGCTAAAGTGTAAAAATTGTATTGAGACTGAGTGGATGGGTTCAATGTGCTTATCAGTCCTATAATAGGCGATTTCAAAACAGAGAATGCATGAGAAACAAAAAGGAGGCAGCTTCAGAGATGCAGTACAGACAAACAGAGCAGCGGAGGTCTCACAATGTTGCTCTCTTTATTGTTGCCGCCACAAGTTCCAAATCATCCTCAAAGGATGACTTGTAAAGACATAATTTTGGATTGAAAAAATGTGTTCAAACTTTCTAGGTTTAAAACAATCTAGGTAGGTAGGCTAGGTCTTTCTTTCTTTCTTTCTTTCTTTCTTTCCTGTGTGTTTATGTGTCTGGAACTTTAAATTATGTGACATTCTATGATCATGTTTGTGCAACTCTTGGAAACTATAAATATTTAATATGCCTCTGCAAAGTAATATGTATTCAGACACATTTAGATGTAAAAATGTTCAATTACGGTGGCCAATTACATTGAATTAAATATCCTATATCCTTTATTCAGGGTGTGTCAAGAATTACAATGGAGATGAAAAGGCAAGTTCTAGAAATTACAGCTTTTAGCATAGCAATTCAGACTTACGTATGTAAAGACATGGCGCCAGCATAAAAAGCTGACTGATTATCGTAACCTGAAATGATGACACCCCAGCAAACAGGTAACATCCCCCGTCCTAAGGGAACATTCCCTCAAGGTTCTCTGATGGCATTTTTGTGTAACCTTCAGAGAACCTATAGGGAACGTTCCCAGAGGACTGTCTAATGGGTATTACTGAAAAACCTTTACAGTAATTTTCTCTAAAGGTTCTTTATATATATATATATATATATATATATATATATATATAATATATATATATATATATATAAGGGCTGTCAAAGTTAACGCGTTAATAGCGCTTTAACGCAACGTCCTCTTAACACCGTTAATTTTTTTAACGCGCGATTAACGCTCAGTATAAAAAAAAAAAAAAAAACGTGCATTGTATGATTTACGGCCGTCGGCGGCACCCGTAGTCTTGATACAGAGGGTGGCAGAAGAAGAAGAAAGAGAATCAGAAGAAGAAGAAGCAGGGTTGGCGGTTCGTTAAAAACACGGCAGACTGAAAAGCAGCACTCTCTGCAAACTCCTCATCTCTGCTGTCACTCACGGTGGTGGACATTTGTTTCGCCATCGCCCTGATCATTTTGCGGGACACTCTCTCATGGCGTGCCCGTTTGCTGATAACTCATCCCCACATGTTTATCTCAGGCTCCTCGCTAGCCTTCTTCCTCCCTCCAGCAGGCAGCCTGGCCCTGCTGCTGTCCTCCTCGGACAGACGCTGAAGCTCCGTTTCTCTCACTCTCTTGGGGTTGACAGGGAAATGTTAAGCGGCTACTTCTCCCAAGTTTTCCTCTGAATATATCACGACAGAAGGTTTGAATTTCAAGTCGTACTTTTTATTGTTTTGCTGCACTGGAGCCATGGCGATCATCAGTGTGATACTGAGAGAGAGAGCCAGTCGCCCCCCCTCGCCAAAAGCAGACAACCCTGGATTTATTTTCCTGCATGATTTGAAGTGTTGAATAAACATTTTCATAATGCAAGCATATTTGACCTTTCTTATGTTGTTAAAAGTATTAAGGAAAAAGAAAAAAATAAATTAAGGTACATTTAGAACAGAGAAAAATGTGCCAAAAAAATTGCGATTAATTTGCGATTAATCGCCAGTTAACTATGGACAAAATGCGATTAATCGCGTTTAAAAAAAAATTGATCGTTTGACAGCCCTAATATATATATATACTGTATATATATGTATATATATATATATATATATATATATATATATATATATATATATATATATACACATACGTACATACGTACATTTTTTGTGACTCTTATGCTTGTGTCTGTTTATTTCAATTGAAGATTGTTACTCGGTTGTAGGCTGACCAGCAGTAAGAGCTGGGGGGGTACCAAAGTCTGTGGGAGACTATACAAGAGCTGGAGGTCAGTGAGCCTGGAATATGAGAAACACAACACCTCTCATTCCAAAAGGGATTGTTAGCTTTCTATGTTGGCTGCTATGATGGCTGCCTGCTTACCACTGTCTTTTTTGTTCTACAGCTCTTCCAAAATGTGATATTTTGTTACAGTCATCTCTTGTATATGAACTACAAAAGCAGTGCACTCTCAACATTAGTGCCGGGTTTACTTTTGATTCTTAGTCTGTTTTATAGGACTGGAACCCACTTCCACTGGCTAACAAGCAAATATAATTTTGCTGATGTATTCAATGAAAGCTTTTTGACTGCTGGAATGTAATGTCTGTGGGTGAACAAAGATTGTGTTGTCTCTTGCATAAAACTACCAAATATAGCTTCAACAAAAGGCAAGAGCAAGACAAAAGAATTGTCGAATAATAAAGCTTTGCTTATATATGATGAACAACCATCTAACACTCAGGCCATAATGTTTTTTTTCTGTCTTTTGTCGCAGATGGTGATAATCGATCATGAAACGCCATTTGGAAATGTTATTATTATTCTATGTTAAGAACTGATGTTACTGATGTCAACAGACCAACACAGGCTGGCTGGTAACTGTGGTGATACTATTTTGGTGTGGGTGCCATCTTTTTGTCCAAAAGTTATGAAATCATTCCTAAATGATGGAAATTCTCATTGTATACAACAATGTCAGACTCAGGGGGTTAACCCTCAACAACCACTGGGTATACAGTAAGGAAATAGCATGCTAGATGGTTAATTCTTGTCTCTCAGGCAGTCCGTATAATCAGTAAATTCATTGTGGCCCACTGGCCTCCCTACCCCCCTCTGGTTGTCCAGCGGAACTACAAGGGCACTAAAGGATAGCTGAAGATTCCAAACTAGAGAGGGCAAGTTCTGATGAACTTGCAATTGAGAATGCTGGCTATGGAAAATGTGACACAAAATGTGCATTGCTGGTTGTAAAATATGGAAAATGTGAGATTTTTCAAGTTTGGCGAAAAAACAGAAGAGTTGGCTTTAAAATATTTGAGGTTGCATCTGAAGAGTAGGAGGAGTCTTAATTGTGGATTCAAAGGATAGAAAATATACTGGCTGTGTCCCAATTCAGGGGAGGCATCCTTCAAGGACCCATCCTTCGTCACCAGCAAAGGCAGGGTCCTTCAGAGAGACCTGTAGGCCCTGTCAGCCTGTTGTGAAATGGGACAGTCTGCCCCTCGGGGCATTTCTTGGTTGCGTCACCAGATGTTCCCACCCCTACCCGTACGTCACTATTAGTGGTAACGGACAGAGAGAGTTGATTTTATGGAGATTTTAGCTGAGGTTTACTGAACAATATCACGTTTCTCTCCCGAAGACAGTAACTTCTATCACTGAAAAAGTGATATGTTAGGAAAATATCAGGAACTAAATTAAGTGTAAAGTGCCTACTGAGCACATTGTAAACGTTTTGTGTGTACAGTCAAAAATGTGGCTAGTTAAGAAAAGTGGATTTGTTTGTCTCAAGATCATTTTCCTCGTTCAATGGGCCTTAATGCAGCAGTTAATCAGCACTCTTGTTATTTAAAATCCCATCTAGACCAAAGTATTGCTTGAATAGTGAATGTTGTGGGCATTGGAGTGAGTTAATGACAATTTCAGAATGTTTAAAGCTCCTTTTCATTCAGTGTATTCCTCTACTGTGGCTATCAACACCACTGTAAAAATGCTTAAAATATTGAAATTAGGAAATGTTATGAAAAAGTTGAATTGTTATTTATCATTGTGAAGTTTGAGTTTGGAGTTTCTATGTGAATGGATCAAGGAGTGGGAAGAGTTTAAGAATGAGTGGGTTTGAAGGGATTTCTAATTGACCTCTATTAAAATTAAGCTAAGACTAAGCTTCAAAGAAGGTTGACTATTTTGAAAAATGTAATGGGATGTGTAAGTTGAATGGAAGTTTAAATGTATACAAAATATTGAGTGTTTAAAAGTTCAAATGGAGTTTCTAACTGAAAGCATAAATGAGTTAAGTCTTGAAAACGCTTTTCAAAAATTGCAGTAAATGGTGGATATTTCTGAAACTATGAAAGATGTCAAAATTCCGAATAGACACATGTCCTAACTGAGATGACCATTTTGATATTTGAATGGAGTTAATATACTGAAAAATGTGGAAGGGGTTGGATACCAAAAAAGTGGTGGAAAAGTAATATTAAAGAATTCCATATTTTCAGCATTCACAACCAATCATTGGGGAGCTAAGACCAAGTATTAACGTGATGGATAGTTTCTGCGAGCAAACTCCAATTCCTGGAAGTTTAACACAGTCAACATTTTACTCTGAGTAGCTTTATACTGTACATATTTGCCCTGGCCTATTTATTGTACAAAGTCAGTTTAAAGTGCATTATGTAAATGCATTTGAAAATGGGACCAACCTTCACATGGTTCCAGGATTTTTAAAACGTCTAAACTCAGACTTGCTCATGCACAACAAACCTTTATTTAGCATGTGCTTCAGTGCAAAAGAGCAGAAGTGAGGTTAAATGAGGTTGTAGGACACATATTCATTGTATTGTAGAAATACCTTCTCTTAAGTCTTTCTTTAACTCAATGTAATGGTCAAGTTTAAAAGATATTCTAGATTATATTTCTAAAAAAGGTGATGTTTAGCTTGTTATCTTTGACTAGCCATTGTTTTATATTCTTTTTTCTTCAAACTGTGGGTTTGGCGGTTTGGCGGGTAGGCGGCATTTTGAAAATTGTAACTCTTGTCTTGCAATCATACATTTTTACTTTCACTTAACAGCTATCTGATAACATTGTCTTTCACTGGGCTGGGATCTTGATCCTGGTTCAGCCCTAACAAATCCCTTCTTGAACCTTTTATGATCAATGCAATTTAGAAGATATTTATGCAGTGCCTCCTCATTTTTTGCCTGTCCTGATCTTTGCTTCTGCTTGTGAAATTAACATCTAGACTGTATGTCTTTTTACAATCATCGAAATATAAAGACAACACTTTTTTGTGCACAAGTCTCAGATTTGTTTACTTCAGTTTCTGAAAAACAAGCAAAACAAAATAAAATATTACAATATTATGTCATTAGGCTGGAATCACATTGGCCCTCATTTATCAAACGAACGTACGGCAGAAAACCGTGCATACGACCATTTCCACGCAAACTTCGGCATTTATCAATTTGGATGTGAGCGGAAGCTACGATCAGATCTCATGTCGGGTCTGAGTTTGTGTACGCAAATCTGAGTCTGTGGATTTGCAGTGCAGCACAGCAAAATCTAGCTGAGTCTGAAAATAATTATTAAACAAACCTCAGCTGTCATTAAGCATAAGCAATCACATAATTAGAACAGATCAAAACGAATTCTTAAAGGTCCCATATTATGAAAAACTGACTTTTTCTGGGATTTGGGGTGTTATTGTGGGTCTATGGTGCTGCCACATGCCGAGAAACTTTGAAAAAAGACTATCCATGCTTTTTTGAGTGAGATACAGGTTTCTAAAGGGGTCTTGCCTGCAGTTTCCAGATACACGAGTCAAATTTGCTGCGGCTGTCGACGTCGACGGCCGCACATTTGCATATGGCTACCCCACTGCCCCTCCCTTCACCGCACGGTGTCTCCACCCACCAGGTACAGCTCTGGTCTCGGAGATCCGCCATTACGCTACTGAAATCACCATGGCCAAACTCAAGGAAAAATGCTCTGTTGTTGGCTGCAAGGACCAGCACAACACACTCCATCGTCTCACAGCTGCAGAGGACGAAAGAGCGGCATGGATTGAATTTATTTTTATGATTTATTTTTGAAGTTGGCAAAAAACTGTTGGTGTGTGCGAACCACTTTGACACTGACTGTTTCACCAACTTGGGCCAGTACAAGGCATGAGTGGTCGGCAGACTTTTACTCAAAGGAATACATGCAGACCAAGGACATGTAAGTACACAAATAACGTGCTGTGTGTTTCTGTAGATTAGGCTGAACTCGTGCCTGATGTACTGTGTGTTTTGCCATTGAGAACAAGCTAAGGTTAGCGGCTAACCGCTAACGTTAGCTTCCCTGACCACACAAGTTAACGTTAGTGCTAAAGCAGAATCATTGTGTGTAGTACGTTTCTGATCGTGCACACTATGTAATGCGTGTTCCAGGGAAATGTCTGCATGTACAAGTATTTAGCTGTGTTTATTTAGCAATTTTACACGAACTAACCAAGCAGTGTCACATAGTACCAGCTAACGCTAACCGTGAGCTTTCAAGCTAATGCTAACCGCGAGCCCCTAGTTCGCGATCAACACGGTCTCCACATGCAAACCCAGAGGCGCGGTCAGTCAAGCAGTACATACACACACCCTCCGCCGGGTCTAAGCTTTCAGGATTTTGTGAAATAATGCATTTGAAAATGTTTTCTAAGCTGGAATATGTTGGCATAGGCCGGGGCAATACGAGTGTACTGTTGACTGCTACATAGAGCTTAGATTCTCTGCCCGAGCCGGCCGGGCTGGGCCCTTGACCAAGCATTTGTGCTTTTTTGTTTTAAATAACTCCGCATAATGAGTATATTTCCAGCTAGGAAACACGCATCTCTCTCCTCCCTCCATTTTTGTGTTGCTGCATGGTGTACACGTGAGTTATCCTCATGGCTAAAACGTGACTTGAGACGTACGTGACATCACTCCCAGAGACAAGAAGAAAGCAAAAATATATATTTTTACGAATGAAAATGACAATAATTGTAACGCACAGTGACTTCAGTAAATAACTTCAGTGTGATTACTGGTTTGGAAATATTAACGCTAGATTACTCGTTACTGAAATAAAGTGGTCGGATTAGAGTAATGTAAGGCGTTGCAGTCTTTAGTGCTTGAATTATACTGTAACAGTGCTGTCATGTGTTACTCCTATCCATATCTGGGAATGCTGTGCAGGTAAATTAAACTGTGATTACTTGTTGAGAACATTTGCCCATTTCTTGCAATTGTTTTCATGTTTGTCTTTTTACTGTTCAAGACTCTGACTGGCTGCACTGCATCACAATAAGAATGCTGATTGGGGACAAGCCACCACATCATCAGGGGATCCTCTTTTCAAACTGAGCTTTCCAAAGTCCTGGAAGGGAGAGTGCAGAGCCAAACCAGTGAAGACAGACACGACATTCTGTAAGTTTTACAATCTTTTATTTGAACCTCTCAAATTAAAATAAACATGGACACACAGACATCACTCAAAAGGTTGAAAACAAACACTTAAAATCTGAATTCTTTTAAGATGGTTTTCAAAATAAATAATGAGAATGTATGAATGAGAAGTAATTAGGAGAAATAAGAGACACTTTACAACACTGCAGCACAAGGTGTTTTGGTTCTACTGCAGTTTTCCTGTAAACATGCATTTGTTTATTGCACTGCAGACTGCGGTGATGCTCTGTTGGACCTGATCTTCCAGAAGGTTTTCCAGGACCCTGCCCCATATGTGAAGGAGGTGCTGAAACTCATAATCCCTGAAGACCTCTCGGACCACACAGACAGGCAGCACAACTCTCACTCTCCGCCCCAGAGAGCCCCAGCACCAGCTTACAAAGCTTCTGTAGGCTATATTGGCTGAACACAATTCAATATAAAGTCAGCACTGAATGTTTACACCCATGGCAACTAGATACTTTCTTTGTTATTATTTTCATATTGATATTGAAGTTAATATATAAAGTCAAACTGTTTCACTTCAGATATGTATTTTCTTCTTATTATTTCATTCATGTCAACACATGTTTACAAATGTTTCTTACAATTAAAACATCTTTCCTAACTGTTCTGTGTTTTCATTGTTTGATATGTAATTTTCATGGTAATAAGTAAAAGATAATAAACTATAAACAATGTAAGATAGAAGAAGCAGTTATGTACTTTTAATCATAACACTTTTACGATAAATGAATAGTATTTATGTGACTAAAAACTGACTGCACTATTCCCCTCAGACGTAAAGATTCATAGTCTGCCCGATAAATGTTCAGTGCATGTTGCAGTGCAGATACATTCAGGCAGACAGGTTACAGGCCAGGGTGGTCCACCATGCATGATGGTGTATCAGGAAGCTGCCGCAGTCTTCGTGTAACCTAGAAATTATGAAAGGTAAGTGAGTGACAATAGATTAGAGAAAAGAGAGCAAAATGACAACCTTGTTTGCCCAGTGTTTACACTTAATTGTGGTATTTCCATACAGCAGATATTCTCAGGTTCTGTAGGCATTTGTTTACAATAGCCACAGGAACACCTGTTTTTATGCCGATTTTTTATTATTCATTGGAAACTATGATCACTAATCATGTCACATTGTTTCTTTGATAATATATATAAAGCTTATAAACCGTTTTAAATGGTTAAAAAACAATTCTGCTGGTAGAAAGGTGATTGGAGGCAACTGTGGCATACTGAAAACTACAGTTGAAAATTGCTGGCAGTAGCTAATTACAGGTCGTCACTGCAAATAAGAGCAGGTTCTCAATCAACTTACCTGGCTACATAAAGGTAAATAATAATATGGGGTTACACTTTTCTCTTGCAACTGCTTTTGCTAAATTGCATCCGCGTTACTACAACTTAACAGCAGTAAACACCAGTCGAGGTTTGGCTAAGCTTTATGATGTAAACACTCGAGGAGAAGAGGGCTGTTAGCTGTAACAACGCGGGCAGACGGCCAGTAAGCCCGTAAAACTTTCGTTATCTGCAGTAACATAAAAGTAATGTCGAGGTAACAAACTTAACTACTGACCACTGAGAAACATCAATGTTCATTCTTGGCTGCTTACTTTCTTCTGGAGCCTCTTGTTGTTCTGGGTCGGACCGCAGTCTGTTGTCCGGCAGCCATTACTCCCAGAAACTCCGCCGTTGCCATGGTCACATGATGCCGTCCTCACGTCTTCCGCAGGCAGGAGGAGGTGGGCGGTACCGTGGGCGGCGCGCAGTAGCTCATTAGCATTTAAAGGGAAAGGCACTGAAACAGGCCACCTGGAGCAGGGCTGTGAAACTGGTGTTTCAAGAACCCTGCTGTGCTCAATGCTTCAGCTTTTTTCGACCAAAGCATGATACTAACATTCCATTTAGACATCAAGGAACCATGTCAAGAAGCAGAAATTACCATAATATGGGACCTTTAAAACAAATAAAACAAAATTAAAACATTTCAATTAAAAAAAAAGCCCACGTTTTTACTGATACCACATTTTTGTAAAATAAAATATGATAACATGACAACTAATTAACGGAATGCCTAATAACCCTGCTGGCAAACCTGTTACAGAGCAGGAACACAGATTCAATAGTGGGCACACATGCACACGGGTCACAGTGGAGCTGCTTCGGGTTGCTGAAGGGCAGGTGGCTCCGTCTCGGACCAGCAGGGGGAACTCTGCTGTATACCCCTGAGAAAGTGTGCCATATTATTTTGGCCTGTTCAGTTTTGCACAACATTGCATTAGTGAATGGAGCCTTGGATGTGCCGGCGCTGCCCGGATGCCGATCTCCATCTCGGAAAAGTTTATCTCCTTGCCAGTGTTTCTTCTCTCCATGTTTGACCTCAGTGGGCGAGACCTCCGAACCAGGAATATTTAAGGGCGTAACATGTTAATGACGATCAAATTCAGCCGCCGCATTTATCAAGACCCTATCATTCGTACGCTGGAATTGATCGATACGAACGTTTCATAAATCACACGTGTGTCCTGTCATAAGACCAATTCTGCGCTCAGATCTGCACTCGTTTTCACACAAGATTGATAAATAAGGGCCATAGGATCCAGTGTTATGGCAAAAATGCAGGTTTTCCCAGTCATTATGATGATGGTCGTCTGTTTTTGCTGCTTGAAATGGCAAATGACTATTGTACTGGAATATCTACGTAAATGTACAGGGAACCATTTTCAGCAACCAGCATTCATATAGTCCGAAACCTAATTGTGTAGCTGATCCAGGTTTTTAATGTTAAACGACAACCCATGAGCAGTTATGTCAGTACAGCTGAAAATTGTTGTGCCTTCCTTAAGATAGTTGGGTATCTGGAACATCAGCACTCTCCAACGTCCGCTCACTTGACAACAAGCTGGATGAGCTACGTCTACTGAAAGAAACCCATGAGAGTGGAAAGACTGCTGTGTGTGTGCTTTCACGGAAACATGGCCCCAGGACATATCCCAGATGAGGCCATACAGCTGGAGGCAGGGGTGGATTGGCCATTGGGAGTACCGGGACTTTTCCGATGGACGGCCGTTTTTTATTTTATTTTTATTTATTTATTTATTTAACTTTTTTTTTTTGCATGCCTCGCCTTGCCTTGGTAACTATTGTAACTCTCCCGGCCCGGGGAGAGAGACATGCATCGGCTCGGCCCACAGTGCTCAGCTGCAGACACAGCAGAGAGGTGACGATTGGCCCAGTGGCTTGTCTGTCTAAAGAATACCTGGTCCAATGGCCCTATGAGAGGCCACAGAGGCCCAGGAGTCCCACCCACGCATGTTCTAGACCCCCCCTCGTCCAATCACTTTTAATGATGAGGAGTCGATGAGGAGAGAGAGAGCGAGAGAAAAAAAACACATCAGCACCCAAAAAAAAACTGGAGAAAGAAAGTAAAAAAAACGCAAAGGCTGTGCGGAAAAATTGAGGGAAAGGAAAAGAAAAGCTCCAGCAGCACAGGCTGCTAAAAGTAAAACAATTCCTCAGATGTTTGCTGCAGGGGCCGGCCTGGCCGGGGCTAGCAGCACCGATGCTGCAGCTTCAGCAGCGGGTCCTTCACGTGAGTCTGACAGTGAGTCTGAAGAGATTGAGACTCCCATTACCACTGACTGCCCTGATGGTGCAGGAGGAGGCTGAAAAAATAAGTGTTGAGGAAGACTCTCCACCATGTGAAGGAGGTAGTGATACCGTGGTAAGCAGGTAGAATGGTGTGGATGAACATTCATTGAAATAAATGATTCAGAATGGTTGCTTAACTGTCTATGAACTTTACTTGACATAATAAATAGCAAACTCTGGATGGTGTGGCATGTTACAACTAAATCTAGTTATCTTAAGTATTGGAAAACAATAACCATATTCATATACTATCCTGATTAATTGATTAGTTGCTTTCATTAACCACTGAAGCCTTATTTCATACTTTCATCAAAGGATGCCACACAAAATTGCAGATCTAAAAGCTTACAACTCATACGTTACAATGTGATGTGTTTTGAGCATGTAGATCTGCTATTTTTTTACAGTTTTTGATCCTTTCTACCTATAATGTTTTTAGCCAGCATCCTCCTTGTAAGAGCAATACATTTACTTTCCTCTTTTCTTGGCTGTCTATTATACATTTATTTTAGTGAAGACTTGAGAACTTGCATGGATATTGTTCAGTAATCACTTAAATAATGTATACATCTTTTGTTGTCTGTCTTTCACAGGGCTCTCTATTTGTGTGTTTTTGAGTGACCTACAGTACCTGGCTTCCAGCCTGCCAATGCCATGATTCACTGCTTGTACCTGTATGAGTGAGTGACAAATAAACACTCTTGAATCTTAAATCCTTTCTCCAGTATCCTTCTTAAGAGCAAGTGAGCAACACACTGTGTAGTTATCATTTATTTTATTCAAGGCTTCAGAATATAAAGGGATATTGTTTAGTATAGTGGTGTTATTAAGAGCTTGTGTGTTTGTATGTACATCAACGGGGCGAGTTGGCACAATATTTGCGTGCGGACTGTAGTGGGCCGGTCTGGACCAAAAAGTCCAGGGCCAAATTTTTGTCCCAGTCCACCCCTGGCTGGAGGGGATGTAAAAGTAGAGGAGGGGGCCTGTGCATCTATATTAACAAGGACCGGTGTGCAAATGCCACGTTAGTCTCTAAACACTGCTCTCAGCTAGCGGAGTTCCTCATCGTAAAATGCCGGCCATTCTATCTGCCGAGGGATTTCACCATAGTGATTGTAGCTGTTGTTTACACAGCTCCTAGCGCACATGCTAAAGCTAATGCTAACGGTGGCACGCTATATGATACCATCAGTGAGCTCCTCAGATAGACATTGAAGAGTATGCTGAGGTGGTAACCAGCTACATTGCAAAGTGCACAGAGGATGTCACTGTAATTAAGACTTTCACTGCACGTGGCAACCGCAAACCCTGGATGACTACAGAGGTGCGCTCGCTGCTGACAGCCAGAGATGCAGCCTTCAGGGCGGGAGATATGACTGCTCTCCACTCAGCGCTCTCAAAGGGAATCAAGGCTGCGAAAGGCACCTATGCAGAGAAAATCTAGGGACACCTCTGTGATACAGGAAACACCAGACGGATGTGGCAGGGAGTCCAAGCTGTGACAGATTACAAGTCCAGGCAGGGGGTCAACGACGATGATGCTTCTCCTCCAGACAGGCTCAACAACTTCTCTGCACGCTTTGAAGCACCAAACCCGACAACCAGAGGGAGGGCTGGTCCCTCTCCACCATCTATTGGGCCAGCCCTCACCATTAACGCAGCTGACACACGCAGGACCTTAACCAGGGTCAATTCACGGAAAGTGGGAGGCCCGGATTACATCCCGGGACGTGTGCTCAGAACCTGCGCTGGTGAGCTAGCGGATGTCCTGACTGACATCTTCAACATCTCCCTCAGTCAGGCCATCGTCCCCAGATGCTTCAAAACATCCACTATAATACCAGTAGCAAAGAAATCAGTTGTATCCAGTCTGAACAACTACCGCCCCGTCGCACTGACACCAATGTGATGAAGTGTTTTGAGCGGCTTGTCAAACCACGCATCAGAGCCAGCATCCTTGCATCACATGACCCATATCAGTTTGCTTATTGTCCCAACCGCTCCACAGAGGATGCAATATCCACCACTTTGCACTCAGTCCCCACTCATCTGGACCAGAAAGACACCTACGCCAGAATCCTGTACATTGATTTCAGCTCAGCATTCAATACCATCATCCCCCAGAAACTAATGGAGAAACTCCACCTACTCAGCCTGAACACAGCCACATGCCTCTGGATCCAGGACTTTCTGATGGAGAGACCTCAGTCTGTTCGTGTCGGAAATAACACTTCCAACTCCATCACGCTGAGCACTGGATCTCCTCAAGGCTGTGTACTAAGTCCTTTGTTGTTTACACTGCTAACACACGACTGTGCATCTAGACACAAGGGGAACCAGATCATCAAGTTCGCGGATGACACCACAGTGGTGGGACTAATTCATAGGAATGAGGAATCAATGTACAGGGAAGAAGTTAAACACCTAGAGGGTTGGTGCAGAGAAAATAATCTGGTGCTCAATGCAGACAAAACAAAGGAGATGATCATAGACTTCCGGAGGAGAGAGTGGAGAACATCAAGTTCCTCGGAGTGCAGATCTCACAGGACCTAAGCTGGAATAAAAGCACCTCAGGGATCACAAAATGGGCCCAGCAGAGACTGTATTTCCTGACGAAGCTGAAACAAGCCTCTCTCCCCACCAGCATCCTCAGGACTTTCTACAGTGGTGTGGTGGAGAGTGTTCTGACGTATTGTATCTCAACATGGTACTCCAGCTGCAGTATGTCGAACAAAAAAGACCTGCAGAGAATAGTGAGAGGAGCTGAGAGGGTCACTGTGCACTGAACATCATCAGGGATGCCTCCCACCCTCTCCACACATTCTATGAACTGCTCCCATCAGGTAAACGGTTCAGGAGTCATAAAGTCCGAACTAACAGACTTATCAACAGCTTCCTTCCACAAGCTGTTAGACTGAAGAGCTGCTGATCTGGAGCATGTGCACTGATGCACTTCACGAGTCCTTAGTCATAGTTTTAGTTTTAAATGATTATATTTATATATTGTGTTATTTATTGTCTGTTATTTATCCTGGAGAAACGTAATCTCATTTTTGTTGTGCTGCTTTGTTGGTACAACAAAATGACAATAAAGCTTTGATTGATTGATTGATTGATTGATTAATTGATTGATGTGTCGGTTAGAAACTTCTGAAGAAATTAACAATGAATTACAATTATCGTGTTGAGTATCAGGCCTGCAAACCACTTGTTTCTTACCACATTCCCTTTTATGGTAAAGTGCACTGCATTGCAAAAATCTTGCCTTACATCTTGATCAGTATTTATTGGTATAAATATTCCTTCTTAGTGTAAAAGAGCAGTCTTTCCAGTGTAACATAACTGCACAGAATTTGTTCTGTAGACATGTAGTTCATTGACTGTCATAGGCTCAGTGCTAGCAGCAGCCGGCCAATGAAGCATTTCCAAATGAAGTCAAATATCTTCCCTTGTGGAACTTGCTTCGTCTTCACACACAGTCAACCTGACAAAAAACTCCTCAGCTGCAAGATAAGACTAATAGAGTGTTGCTCAGGTTTTTTCTTCATCAAGAATTGAGGTTTTTACTGCTGTTGCCTAGACTCAGCTTTTTTTTTAGTGTAGGAACTTGGGAACAGTTTCACCTACTTAATATAGCCAGTAGCTTCTGATACCAGTATCTTAAGAAATAATTTGATACTCCATTTTAATAGTCCTGCGGCCCACCTTTGGGTCCTGACCCATGCTTTGAAAAACAGTTGTACACATGCATAACCGTGTGCCCAGGGCTCAGCTGTGACCCACATACCCCCTACCAAGTCAAGCTGAGTGGGTAATTAAAGTATTTGTGTGCGGCTCAGGCACTGTGTCTGTCCACCGGGGCATGAATGTCGCTGTAATTGAGGCATTACAAATTGTTTCATTCAGAATGAATCCCTTGGTCAAAATAGGCAATTTAAATGACGATCTAGTCAATGGAATGAATGACATGGGAGTCGGTGGATGTGCTTACACCAAAAACAGCACGTTTGACTTTTTGTGAGTCCTTAGAGAGAAATTGACGACATGAAGATGAAAAAGGCTAAAGAGGATCGAAATGAGTTTGTGCCCGCTCAGAACAAAACTGAAAATAATTCTTCCCCTCCCTATTATAGTGATGTGAAACACTTTGATTGAAAAGAGCTTTAATAGAATATGTCACATTATTCAGTCCCATCAAATCATTTGAGAGGTTGTGACAAACTCAAAAAAGCTCAGTACTCGTACAGATCACTTTAGCATTCATAATCACATCCCATGTTTTGCATCCAAACCAATAACAATAAAGCAGTATGTCAAGCATTTATACTATTTAAAGGATACGTTGAATATATAATATAAAAATGTCTCCTCAATTTAACTTGAATAACTCTGCAGAGCAGCACATGTATTTTATGCTTCTTGAAGCGTTGCCTGTGTTTCTAAAAGCTACTTTGTAATACCATCAGTCTTCCCTACAGGGAGCAGGCAACAGAAGGAGAATGCAATTACCCAAATGTGTATACTCACAATGCCTAACCGCAGCAGCATATATTACACAAACATGGGAAGGAAAAGGATTGCCCCTGGAATGTGTGTGTGAGCTGCATGCACCATGTATGCCTCCTGAGATATAAAAGTGTACCATTGTTATTCAGGACCAGTTCTGTGTGTCCAACATATGTTACATCTCTTTCATATGTGTGAGTTTAGATCTGCTGGTAGTGCTCCACTGATCTGAATCCCATGGTGATTCAATAACATGACCTTAGCATGACACATTTTTTTCATCCATTTAGCAACTCTATGGCTATTTCCAAAGATCACGTCAGACATGCCTCACCCACAATCGCATATCTTGCTGTGGACACAAATACATATACATGAACACTTATACACACTCAGCTTTACATACTGTCTAGGACACAAGTTCTCAACTGAATATAAGCAGCATGAGTATCAGTTGCAGGGCACTTTGTCGGCATAGATCAGCTAGGTGGTTTCTTAAAGCATTGGTTCTCAACGGGTTCGGGCACCCAAGGAACATTTTTTTGACTTGGGAATAGTTTTTAGATAGCAATGCCTGTGCCAGTGATACAATTTATGTGATTAATGTGATTGTTTAGGCTATATAGACAAAATTTATTTGAATTGATTGGATAAATTGTATCAAATTCAAAATCCTATACCCCATTTTTCATTTTTGCTCTTGTGAGTTAGAGTTCTAGTGCTGGAGGTCGGAGATTGACGGGTCAGACCACCAACTTGATTTTTCTGGGGGCCGTTGGCGTATGCACCACCAGCTGGTGCAGGAGACCGAAACAGGATCACAATCACAAGTCATCTACTGCAGTTATTATTTTACTGCGCCAATAAGTAAAACTGGACCTGCTCCAAAGTAGGGCCAAGCCGAGCTTGTCCTGCCTCCAAAAAGTTTTACTTCATCATGTTCACTTTCTGCTGTTTCAGGAGTCATGTTTAGTTAAAACACAACATGTCCTGGAATATTTTTCATAATAAGAGCTTTTACATAAGTAAATAACGTGTAAAAGTTTATGAAAGTGTTTGTAACTGAATTAGTAGAGCCACTTTCTTAGCACTGTTTCTTCGATAGCACTGTGGGGATTGAGACAAGCCTGTCATTGGTTTAAGATAGGCCTTTAAAGAGGTAACCCAGTTGTGGTGGAGATAGAAATCCTGGCTGTACTGGGCTGAGTATAGCAAGGCTTGCAGATGTAATGAAAAAAAAACTGCATTCAATACCAACAAAGCAACTGGACTTTATTCGCTCCGCTGCAGAGTTTGAGCAATATTTTGCTATTAACAGCTAAGCTAATGTAGCTCAAGCCACTCGCCGAGATAAAGAGCTAACTACAGTGGTCTGTTAAGCTTATATAATATATATATATATATATATATATATATATATATATATATATATATATATATATAATACATATATATATATATATATATATATATATATATATATATTATATATATATATATATATGAGATATTTCCCATTCCATTTCCCCAATTTTGTGGTATTTTCAAACTTGTAGTCTTGACTCGACTTGAGCGAATTTGTTATTTAGCAGCTTATGCTAGCACCAATGTTAGCTTGTCAGTGTAAGCCTAACAAGAACATTATACTCAAGCAGCAAAGTTACCTATAAGAATCCATGGTGACACAAGTGTCACAAACCATATAAATGTTCTGGAAAGTTCCTTATACAGCTTAATCTTTGGATTTAATTCATAAAGCACTGAAGTGACATCTACTGAACATCCTGGTGCAGTGCCTGATTAGCACATGACAAAACTAGCTTGTGTTAAGCTAATATATATATATATAGAAAAAAACATAATAGAGAATCATTCATGCTTGAAATGAAATTGAATTAAAGTCGTTGTAAGGTGTAACTCATTTTTTAACTCTGCAAATGAATTTAGACAAAGAGGGATACATCTTTTCGACAGCCTGAAAGACATATTTTCTTTTTTTACTTTTCAACCAAGTCTCAACGTTGCTGAAATGTCAATCAAAGTTGTTTTTTATCGACGGTTATTCAACAAGTTTTTGCTTGGCAGGGTTCGTAGCTGACTTGCTAATGAGCAAGGATTAGCTTGCTAGACAGATTTAATAAAATTTGCCAGTGGGAGTTGTCATTTCAAAAGCAAAAGAAAAAGGAAAATAGAAAAAAAGAAAAAGAAACAAAATTGGATAACAGCTAAAATGAGATGCTGTGTCTCCAAAATCAAGTGAGTTCTAGCACTCTTTCACCAAATCTGTTGATACATTCACAATGATTAATGTTTCATGAATAGAAAGCATAACAGTTGTAGCAACACGCAGGGCAGTCCGGTACAGACACTGACACACAGTCATGTACAAAAATACAACATTTTCACATGGATTACCTGCTTCACACTCACATTCTCAAGTATAGGGGGAAGGTGGAATTAAACCATCCACTATGTCTTAAAAGAAAAAAAAATGATGGGGGGATCAAAAGAGAGTGGAAAGAAAAAAATAACATGAAAAATAGACTGCAAGTGTGACCGGAAGAACGTGAAAATGTGTGGTGGAGAAAAAAAACAAGAACTCAAGCAAGTGGAGATTGATGATACAGTATCAAAAGGGAAAAGATAGTTTGCTACAGCAAAATAGCTGAAAGAGCAAGCCAGATATGGACAGTGAGAAAAAGTCTAATACCACAAGCTGGAAAAGGTAACAAGATACTAAGGGAAAAAGAGAGAGAAAAATATTTAATCATCAGAATGTGATAATAAAAGCAAAGGAGCAAAGACATTATAAGAGAGGGGAAGGTTGAGAGAGCAACCTCAAAAGGCAGAACAGCAACACAGACAGAGGCGGAGAGAAAGAAGTTATTACTAATGAGCAATTGTGCTGAGGTTGGCTCGGTACATGTGGGATTTCAGGACTGCACTGTAAAATCTCATAATCCGGAACCTCTGTGGATCTGGAGGGTTTGCCAGTTTCAAAAAGATGTCTCAAACCTCTGAGCTTCCAAGCCCATGTAATAAACTTATTTGACTCAGAACTAGTTAAAAGAACGCTATGTCATTTCTGCTGGGTCTTGTGTGTTGTGTTGGGAAGGCCGGACAGTGCAGCTGCTCAGAGCTGGCCAGCTCTGTAGAGCCAGAACCTCTGGATGAACAAACCACCCAGAGTAATATTAGATTCTGCTCTGATCTGCAGCTGTTTACATAGGAGAGATCACCTTTTTTTCTGGGATTAAAAAAGTAGATTTATCACTCCTATTTATCAGCCTGACTGCAGGAGCGATCCACAGAGGTGACCTCCATTGTCAGGTGTTTATGTTGTGCAATGTTGCCTGCTGACTGTAGCTAGAAGGGCAATGTATTTCATGAACATAATAATACGGAGAGGAGAGGGGAATAAGTAGTGAGGGAGTCTCCCCCATGAACAGTGTTGGCAATATGTTGCTGCGAGCCATTATTTTTCAAAATAATTGCCACAGCCCATATAGAAAAACAGACAGCAATTTCAGTTTTAACACTGAAACTGCAGGTCTCTGACAATATACTGCAAAACCAGGTTGTCCAGCTGCGGCTGGTAGATGAAGACATCGGAGCCGCTACTGTACACGTTAATGTGATTTGGGTGGTAGAGGATCTGTTTTGGCTCGCTGTTACCGTGTCTTTTGATTTTTGTATTCACTCGCACATAGGCTAGGCTCTTGAAAGGCTAGCCGGGTGTTTTAGTTCAGTGTGCCGTTTCAGGTTTGCTGTTGACATTGTTGATGTACGGAGTTGCTGCTTGAAACTTGGCGGGCAAAGTTTACACAAAAAGGTCAGTTTTTTTCCCACCTGGATCATCACTGACCTTTACATAAAATTGTTTCAAGTAATCATACGAAGATGCTGTATTAATGGTGGAGGCAGAGTCTGAGGTAGTGCTGCTGCCTTCATTTGTTTTGTCTCCATGCTTAGCATGTTGATGACACATGCAGCGGTACGACTCTGTGGTGGCTGGTGTTGTCAGATTGGGTGTTTTTTTCAACACATTTTAAAGGTCCCATATCATGAAAAACACGTTTTCTCTGGTCTCTACATATATAAGCTGGTCCTCCCTGAGCATGCCAACTCCCAGAATGAGGAAAACAAGTGATTCCTGCATGGTCTCTGCAGCCCACCCACTGGTAAAACGGCGCTCCTACAGGCTGTTCAGATTCTGCTCCTTTCGTTACGTAACGAAGTCATTATTATAGGCCGGCCTCCTCTGCGCGGTGATAGGAGATATCAGAGAGGGGGGCGTTCATCCCCGAGGTGAAGTTCGGCGTGTCCAGCAGTGACACAGCAGTGAGACAGCAGCGTATCGCAATGTCGTCGCTCAAAGCTGGACATGCAAGTAGCTCTGTTGTTGGTTGTAAAAATCAACATCAGTGCTATATTCTGTCCCAGCTACATAACAACAGAGGAGACAGTGGTTGCGTTTCATTTTTTAACTACAACGTGCCGGCTGCGGTTCTTGTTGGCTTGTGTGTGTGTGCTAACCACTTCACATCGGAATGCTTCAGTAACAAGGGTCAGTACAAAGCTGGCTTTCCCTCGACACTGACCCTCGTAAAAGGATCCGTCCCACCCATACCGGACCCAGCAACTGCACCCGAGCCACCGATAAGTGTCGCCGCTGTTTGATATTATTTACAGTTGCCTACGAGTCTGGAGAAGTCCGCTGGAAATTGGCTAACTAGTTAGCTCTGCTTCGGTCCGCTATGCAATGGCGTTTGAAGTGAGTTTGATGTTAATAATATTACGATGGAGCTTGGTTGTCACAGTAAAAAGGCAGGAAACATGTGCAGACTGGAGACAGAGACGATGCGAACAGTGTCCAAGAGTTTGGAAACTGTGTTGGAGACAAACACAGCTTTCGCTAGCTGTTAGCCATTAGCTACCTGGCACTAACTGTAACAACACATAGGAACAAACTAACATTATTCAGGCACACTGACCATTCTGAAACGTCCTGCTGCAGCCACAGAGTCTGTACTTCTTCAGGAGCCTCTCCTTCTGGGTCCGATTCTGGGTCAAACTGGTTCCGTTGAACGAAAAAATCTCCGCGAGCCATAGCGATACATCCACGTAAACATTAGCGCATGCTACTGCTGACGGAGCTCATTAGCATCTAAAGGTGCAGACACAGAAACAGACTGCTCTGTAAAGAGCTCTGTAGAGCGACTTTTAGACTGCTGGAATTCAGGACCACGCATAGGTTTGGGGCAATGCATATCGAATACAGAGTTTTTGGACTTCTGACAGCTTTGTGAAATTGATGAAAAATAGTATAATATGGGACCTTTAAGGCCTGTTTACGGTGCGTGTTAGCCGGGTTTTTACCTGGAAGGCTCGATGGAAATCTGGCACTCTCTTGAACGAAGTTAAACTGTGAGAGAGTGCCGTTCACAAACGCTAGAATGAACGCTTTCACAATAACTTTCATAAGGCAGAAATACAGTACGTTCAGTTCACGTTCCATATATCCCAAAGGTTTTTGAAGAGCCACAGTGATGCTCAAAGTGGGTGATACCAGCCACTGCTTGACTCAGCATAACTCCTAGCTAATCAAAAATGGACAAAAAGATGGAGCGTGAGTAGAGCTAAAGTGAGTCTAGTTAGCTAAACAAGAACCACCAAGCTGGAAGCTCACCAACAGGAACACGCTGTTTTTAAGGTTACAAGGTCAATTAATTGTTATTTTCCACACAAGACTTTAAAGAACAAAATTTTGCATGAGTCCTTTGTGCTACATCTGTTTGTGTCATCATGAGCGTTGTGTGATGAGTGCATCTCACAGCCAGGGGAAGGAAGCTGCTCCATAGTCTGGTGATATGGCAGCATGGTGGTATCTGTGTTCACAAATAAAGACTAATGATTTTACAAAGCACCATGAGGCGCGGCATCAGTCAACAAGCGATGGAGTTTCATGGTGACCACAGTATAGCCTAATCAAACTATTTCCACTATTGCAATTGTGTATACCCTGCAGTCTTGTGTGACATCTATTTTTCATACCTTCCCTACATCTCAGGGCATGATGTTACGGTATTTGAAGTGAAAATAAACAACAAAAAAAACAGAGGCATAAATTGCTACCTTCCTCCTCATTGGCTAAACCCAATTTATGTCTGGTAAACAGTGATTCCTTGATACTGCAAAATACCATTGTGCGGGTCAAGGTTTTTTAAGCCTGAAACACACCGGGCAAACCGTTGGTCATCTGAAGCATTTGAGGAAACTCGGACGAGTTCCGGAACAAATCTGTTCGGTGTGTTCAGCTGGGTTGGAAGCTTTTGGGACAGCGTGGACAGCGTCTGCTCCGATTCAACATTTGAAGTCTGAGAAGGTTGGCTATTGGCTGTCTGAGCCATTGAATTTTCTGATTGGTTGTGTGCCAGCTGTATGACCATTCTGATTAGCGGTGTGCTAGTGAATCAGCGCGGTGTGTGGGAGGGGCGGAATACTGAATGCGCTTTGTTTTTCTATGCACTCTGTTCTGTCATTTCCTGTTTTCATGTTTTGGAGTACTGGCATGAGACTAGCGCCACCCACTGTTAAGGAGCCTCATTGCATCTCGCACAAGAGCAGAACATATGCACTACTGTGGAGTTGGCAGCACGTCGAAGTGGTATGTTCAATGCAACTTTTCTGCCGAACGGGTCAGACGGGAGGCAACGGCGTGGTCGGATAGAGGCAGTTGGCTGTTGGTTTGAGTCTGGGCGGTGTGTGGGGGCCTTTAAGACCTGCACCAGTATAACACCTTATTACATAACTCCTGATTAACTTGCTAGCTAGATTTAACAAAATTTGCCGGTGGGAGTTGTCATTCCAGCAAGCAATTCATATCATCACAGTGAACTGTTACAGAATAGTAGCCTTATGTGTTGGCCTACTCTGGAGTGTTTCAGCATTGTGTTTTGCTGCACTGTGTTGAAGAAGGCCACAGTTCCGGGATTACAACCCATCGCGCTGAGCTGAAAGCACACTCACTGGATGCACTTGTTGCCGGAATGCCCAGCACGGCTCGAGCCAGCATAGAGAGGAGAGGGTATGTGAGAGTATTTGAGGACGTGTGTGTGTGTGTGTGTGTGTGTAATTGAGAGACAGAGAGAGTGACAGAAAGATGGAAAAGAAATGAAAAGTCGATCAGAATTTTTTATGAAATTTAAATTGTTTTTGTGATTGCATATAAAGTCAGGATTTGGGACTGGTTAATGCACTATCCTATAGCAACAAATATAAAATACACATTTCTTTAGGTAGTTTTCGTTCAAAGTGACAACATGATATGTACTGGACTGCACCGTATACTGTTGTGTGAACATTTCAGTTTCAGTTGGGCTTAAAGACTGTTTAAGCAGAACAAGCGGCTCAGTGAGCCTTCTGAGACTAGATGGAGCATTCAACAAATGTCAAGCTTGGAAATAGTAATGATGACCTTTCACGACTGTAGTCAGTGGTTTTGAATGTATTGACGAAGTTCTGCCTGCAGTGAAGCAGCAGTGTCAGTAATTCACTCTTACGTACAGCAGTAAAGATGTAAACACTGCTTTCTGTGTAGCAGATGAAGCAGATAGAGAGCTTTCCACCTAGTGTTCACACTGAGAATAAGAATTCTCAGTGTGAACACTAGGTGGAAAGCTTTCTATTTGGTTTCCATGTTCCATCATGTGAGGAGACGGCATGAATGAAGCAGTGGGAAGCGAGAGTTTATTGCATCAGGTGGAGGGATGGCAGGGCAAGGTAATGATTATTTGATATTCCTCCTCTGGCTATCTCCATCAAGCTCGCACACTAACACACACTGTGTCTCACTTTTCCATCTTTTCACCGCTTTCATTTCTCCCCATGGGGATCTCGTTGTCAATTCCTCCCAAGACTCATAATTGCTTTGCTGGACTCTCCATGTAATGGCCCCATACTGAGTAATCCTGAGCACTGAGCCCATGCTCTGCCTATGACTAAAGATTACTTTATTGATTCTTCCCTCTCTTCCCTTCCTTCCCTCTGTCTCTTGCTCTCATTTCTCTACTTTTTCATGCCCAGCAGTAATTTCCCCACTGTTATCCTCTGCTGTTTCCTATCCCTGGGTTCACATGACCTCATGCCGAGCAAAGCAGGGTCCCTGCGGGTAATTTGCTCCCGCCCGGTGGTCGATGCCTTGCTTTTTCTTCAGCATTGCTGACTCAGTCTGATAAAGATTTCTGCTTTTGCAAAGTGGCGGCACCACAGCATTACTTCAGAATCTAAGCGCTTCTTCAGAGTACACGATTCAGTGTAGGTGGTGAAGCCGACAACAAAAAGGTTGAAATAATGAGATAACACATTTGTTTCTATATGGAAGAGCATAGCAGCACTTAAGAGGGAGAGAGAAAGCAAGAGGAAGAACAAGAATGAGGTTCTACATACTTGGCACAAGGCCATGTCGGATTGACAACTAGATTGCGGCAGAGATGAGGACCCTTGACTCTTGGGTCAGTGTTGTAATCGTAGGTGGCTTTTAGATGTGCTGCCCACTCTTGCCTTTCTCATAGAATCCACTGGACGCAGCCTTGTTCAGAAACCCATTTCACAGTCAGTTTAACAACCCACTCCAGCAGGAAATATTCATACAAACGTTCCTCAACACTGCAATCTCTTTGGGGGGAAATTGAGGCTCAGATTCTTCAGGAATGGAGTTCATATTTCTTTTGTTTATTGTAGAGAGACAGAGAGAAAAGTCATAAAAATGACAATATCATGTTCTCAGAGTGAATGCGTGTGGAACAATGCCTGTATTCTGTTCTGGCTCAGCAGTAATCCAAGAAGCGATTCTTTCATTTTCTGTTTTACTGTGCAGCAATAAACAGAACACTATATTACATGCAATGCTGAACAGAGCGCCACAAAAGACACAAGTTATGAATCTGAGAATGTGAAAACCAAAACACATCCTCACAGGGATAATAACATACACACAGACAGCTTGTATTAGAAACTGGAGTCAACCGGGACAGTTAACAATAATAAAAGGGCAACTTATCAAAATGACAGAGGGTTATGGAGGCTGATGGACGTGAGTATTTCATTCATTTGAACTGTGGGCCATTTGTCGGGAGTTGAGGGGGTTATACAGTTGTAACTTTAGATTAAACGAATATGAACTGAACGTGGTCTTTAAGCACAAGTTTTCCTGCCCCTTTTTGTCGACGAATAAAATAAATCTGTATCTCGAATAAAAATCATTCATCCTCATTTTATGGTATTGTGTGGGCTGACTTATAACTGTATTAACTCTTTCATTATGTTCTCTATTAAACCTGGACTTTATAGGATGGATGCTTTATGTTTCTTTCAACAATATTGCTGTTTATTTTGTTTAATTTTAGAGCCATTAAAAAAGACTTGCAAAACTTTCTAATTATTTTCTTTTAGGCTTTTGGCTGTTGTAAAATGACCTGAAGTTAAGAAATACAGGTTAGACTTACGCAGTACAACAGTGTTTGTTGGGATACGTTCTGCTCCAGTTCACAGATAAGGGAAGGTTGGAATGAAATGTGAAACGAACAGTGGGTTAAATGAACTTATCCTTAAAATGAATTACACATATGAAGGGAAGTCTGTAGCATAGTTCAGTCAAACAGTGTAAGACAAACAGTACATTACCTTACACTCTGCAATGTATGGTACATTCAACAGACCTTTTTCAGTGTTTAGCGGTCTCTGCTCACCCTTTTGCTGCTTCAGCTGGTCATCCTGTTAGATATGAATACAGTAAAAACCAGAGGCCAAAGTTACCTTGACTTGTGTCTTGGTATTATTTCAATGGACAACATACACACCCAGCATTTACAGAAAGTGTCTCTCCATCTGGTCCATACTGGATGTGATCGTGCTTTCTCAATAACACTTCACATGCTTCACATTCACCTTCTCCTGCAGGTTTTGCATTGTGAAGCTCGGGTGAAGGTTATCTTTCAAGTTGTGATTTTATATGAGCTTTTCTGTTCTTTTGAAAATGGCAGAATAAGCCATCTGAGACAGCTTGAAAATTGCAGACAACGGGGGAGTAGGGCAGCTGCTTTCATTTCAGTGGGGCCAGTTCTCAGATAACTGCTTGGAGTTGAGGAAAAAAAAAGTGAAGACAAGTGAGATACTTCTGGCTATACATTACTGGGTGTGAGTTGAAATTACTATTGCATTTGAGTGGGTCTTTACCAGGGTTGGTATCTTTATTTTAATAGTTCTTTCTACTATTAGGTACCCTTTTTACTTTTTTGTGCTATTTTTAAGAGTAAAAAACAAAACAAATAGAACAGAATTAGCATTGCTACATTTTCTCATGTGTACTGTATAGATTTATATTTTTTAGTTGCAAGTGCAACCAGCATTGTTTTGAACAAATCCCTTTTACAGACTATAATCTGATCATTTAACTCTAAAATGAATAAAATAACTACTAACTGGAACTACTACATCTATTTACGTAAATACATTCAACTCAATAGGGTGTCACAGATTGTAGAATTGTTATGGAATTTATGAATGATTCCTGAATAGCCCTTGCACAAAAAAGAGAGTAGGTTGATAAATGATTTGCCTGGTTTACCTATCATGCTTGTTATCAGCAAATGACCTGGCAACTACACTCCTGAATTGTTATGAATAACCTGTTACTTTAGCTAACAACGTGAGTTGACCTCTCCACTTGAGTGGTCAGAGGATGTTCAGAGTGCTATGACATTTTCTTTAGGCAATATAGCCTAAATTTATATCACAGTATTTTATCATATTACAAAATAAGCGGGGGATAATGCACTCAAACATGATCTTTTTTCACTACATTGGCAATGCAGGTGAACCTATCTTAAGAAAATACATTTAAAAAGATTTGAAAAAGTGTGTTTATTGCTTTCAAATAGGACTTAAATTGGGTCTACATGTAGGACTACAATTTGAGAGGGGTAGCCTAATGTAGGTTAATTACATGGTTAATGTGTTGTGATTCATTATCAGAGTTAGACCCAGGGGAGAATTAAGTATTACAACATCATGTATTTCGCAGAAATCCCAAAGCACACTTATTTAAGTACAAAAATCAGTGTACCACAGGCCTTGTCTATCAAGTACATTTACAAACAGCACCAACCAAAGACTTGCACACCGGTGAGGACCACGGAGCAGAAGGAGCTTTTGTGTAACGTTAACAGAGCCAACGTAACAAAACCATGTCCCACATGTTACCTACTATTCTAGTTTTTCAAATGGTTACACTAAACAGAAAATGGCAAAATTAACAGGTTCAAAATTTGAACTAACTTGAAGTTAGTTTTGGGTTGGATAAAGTTGCCAGAACAATCGTTTTCTTGAATATCAAACCTGAAACTAACTTCAACTCGGTGATCTCTGTGACAATGCCCAGTTCCATTTCTCCCCTTGCCTGTTCTGTACTTTATAACAAGCAAAAAAATCTGAGTTGGTTTGCTGATGTCTCAATAGCTAACCAGCAGGCTCACAAACACTACATTGTTAGAGCTTATGTGGTCATGGCAGTCCGGCATCTTGACATATTTCAATGTTGCAGTCCCCCTTTGACTGCATACAAGGCCTGAAATTTAACTGAAGTCCAGCAGCAAGGTTGCTACAGTCTGTACCCCTCCCATGATATCAGTGCAGACTCGCAGGGTAGGTGCACAGGTTCACAATATTAAACCATAGCCCACCAATAACATTGGCGACCAGTAATGAAGCAGTGTTCTTGTTATTTGATGACCTGATTGATAGTGTGAAGTTGTAGACGAATTGTGAGTGTCTATGCTTTTCTATCTCAATCAGATAAATGTCAAATGGCATTATGATAATGCAGAGATTGTTGCAGTAACACAAGAGAACCACAGCGGAAGACACCATATTGTGGAAAAATTCTGGGTGTAACGCAAACACCATCTATGTAAACTGATGATGTATGAGGGCTGATAGGTTGGAGGAGATTTCAACCACTACCATCTGTAACTGTCCTGAGGGGCAAGGGGCTCCTTCAAAAACAAGGGGAACAATTCGGAAATGGGATTGGGCCTAAGCGTTGAAATGCATCCTGTTTAAGTTGCCTCATTGAAAAAGTAGCCTAAAGTAAATGGTTAAAGCAGATATTTCCAGTTGTTGTGGGTACATTTCCATCAAAATAATGGCAATGAAGATGAAGATGTTTGTGTAGGTCAGGCATGTCCAAAGTCCGGCCCGGGGGCCAATTGCAGCCCGTGTTCAAATTTCCACCGGCCCGCAGCCTCTGTTATAAAATCAATATTATACAACAAGTAGTTCCGAGCATGCAATCTGATTGGTCAACAAGGCATTTTGACCGTGCTCAAATCAGCATGACAGCACGCCTGACTCATTACTCAAAATATTACTCCGCCAAGTCTGTGTTTATCCATCTCCATGGCAATGTAGTAACTGTCAGAGCTGGAGCAAAAAAATAAAAAAGTACGGCTTGAAATTCAAACTTTCTGCCGTAAAATATGAAGAGGAAAACTCGGGAGAAGCCGCCGCTAGACGTTTCTCTGTCGACCCCTAGAGAGTGAGAGATTGGCGAAAAAATAAAACGGAGCTGTCCGAGGAGGACAGCAACAGGACCAGGCTGCCTGGTGGAGGGAGGGAGAAGGCTAGCGAGGAGCCTGAGATAAACATGCGGGGATGAGTGATCAACAAACGGGCACGCCAGGAGAGAGTGTCCCGCAAAATGATCAGGGCGATGGAGAAACAAATGTACGCCACCGTGAGTGACAGTAGAGATGAGGAGTTTGCAGCAGTGCTGGTCGTTAAATCGTTTCCTCTGCTGTAACAACTTCACTTAGACAACTATTGCCCAGAAGGATGTCAGAGAATTCGCCGAGAAGCTGGCGAAGTTTGTGACATTTTCATCCCGGATTTTTGAGAGGAAGGAATTAAATGCTTGTAACAAATTGCCGCCTGGTCTGTTAAGTGACTTAAACAAATAAACACCCCAGCTATTATTTAGTATTTTACGGTGTTCGGGAAATTCAGAGACCGCGATAAAACATTCACGTCAGCTCAGAGTTCACTCATCTGGGACTAGAAAATCCTTTCTGTTGCTAGGTCGTTACTAAGGTTTGGATTATTTGCTGGAGTGGTAAACTACGTTCCATTACACATATGAGTCTACTGACGTGACTGATTTTGTTTCAGTTATTAGTCAGACCCCATGTGTTTCCATGGAAACGCGACGCACACTCGCAAAAACCTTTAAAATTTGAGAGCAAAATGTCAATCAACATGGATATACTTTGATTATACATTTTATTTGTGTTGGTATAAGTTGTATAATCGCAATATTACTCGCAATAACATTGCTTAAATATGTGCCCCGCCAGCACTGTTGTTGACCACAGTATTACACGCGTACAAAAGTTATTTTACATTTCACCAGAAGGTGGCAGTGCAGAGGTGTGGCTACACTCTGGCTGCATGACCCTTGTGTGACCCTTTCCAGCCCATTGCTGGAACAGCTACTATGGCAATGGTAACTTAAAAAAGTAAAGTTGACAGCGAGGGCCGCCGCTTCAAGGACAGGTGGAAATTGGAATATTTTTTCACTGAAAAACAAAACAACTGTGTCTGCCTAATTTGCCAAGAGACTGTGGCTGTTTTCAAGGAATTCAATATCAAGAGGCACTACCAGACGAAGCATGCTAACTACGACAAGCTAGCTGGGAACGAACGCCGTGAAAAATTGAAGCAACTGGAAGCTGTTTTAACGGCACAGCAGCGTTTTTTCACAAGAGCCCGTGAGTCAAATGAAAACGCCACAAAGGCGAGCTACGAGGTGGCAACGCTGATTGCCAAGCACTGCAAACCTTATACTGAGGGTGAATTTATTAAGGACTGCATGATGAAAATGGTGGAGAAAATTTGTCCTGAGAAGAAGCAAGAGTTTGCCAATGTTTGCCTGGCTCGGAACACTGTAGTACGGAGAATCGAAGATGTTTCATCTGACATAAAGAGACAGTTTGAGGCAAAGGGAGCGGAGTTTGACTTTTTTTCGTTAGCCTGCAACAAAAGCACGGACGCATCTGACACCGCTCAGTTACTGATTTTTTTGAGAGGAGTGGACAATGAAATGAACGTGAGTGAAGAGCTACTTGACCTTCAGAGCCTTAAGGACCAAACAAGAGGAACAGATTTATTTGTTTCGGTTTGTTCCGCCGTAGATGACATGAACTACCGTGGAATAAAATCACTGGGATTATTACGGATGGCGCATCTGCCATGACTGGCACACAAAGTGGATTATCAACACTCATCTGTAACAAAGTCAGTGAAGAAGGAGGTGAAGCTATAAAACTCCATTGTGTTATTCACCAACAAGTTCTCTGTGCCAGACATCTGAAGTATGATCATGTTATGAAACCGGTGGTAAAGGCTATTAATTATATTCGCTCCAAAGCCCTGTTCCACCGCCAGTTTCAACAGTTCATACTTGGCATCCAGGCTGAATACGGCGATGTTGTGTATCACAACAACGTAAGATGGCTCAGTCGGGGTTCTGCACTGCAGCGCTTCTACTCTCTCAGGGAGGAAATCGGACAATTCTTGGCAAAAAAGGGACAACCGATGCCAGAACTATCTGATCCTGTTTGGCTGGCCGATTTAGGTTGAAGGCTCGCTGAACACGAGCCTTCAACTTAAATCGGCCAGCCAAACAGGATCAGATAGTTCTTTGCCTACCATAGCAAAATGCTGTGGTAAGCAAACTGTATTCACACATCAATGCCTTTGGGACCAAGTTGCAAATTTTCCGAAGCCACCTGTCACAAGCGCAGCCCAATACCACACATTTCCCTGCGCTGCACTAAATAGTGACCAGTTTTCCACAGAACAATATCAGTGCGCAAATGAGGAGGTATGCAGCGGACATCTCATCTCTGGCTGAGGAGTTTCAACAGCGCTTTGGGGATTTTGCAGCTATTGGAAAGGAGATCACCCTTTTTTCCTCTCCTTTTCCATGGACCCTGATGACGCTCCAGACTACCTGCAGCTGGAGCTCATTGAGCTGCAGTGTGACGCCCAGTGTCGGAGTTGGCACCAACAGCTCCCTCTTGTCAGCTTTTATCGGCAGCTGGATGAAGGCAGGTTCCAAGAGATTCGAACATTTGCTAAGAAAATGCTGAGCTTGTTTGGCTCGACATACTTGTGTGAGAAGACATTCTCTGTGATGAACTTTAACAAGAACCGCATGAGGACAAGACTGACTCTCACCTGCTTGACATCTTGCGCATCAAAACCACTGTCTTTGAGCCAGACCTGGCCTACTTACTGCAGTCGAGATCTCAGTATCACCCTTCACATTAGTGCAGGCAAGTTATTTGTTCAGTCATCTGAGGTGAATAAGTTCCAAAATCTCAGTCAACTGTTGTTGTGATGATCAAAACCACAGTTTTGAATATACACTGAGTCTTATGGCCCTCAATGTTTTGTACTTCTAAAGATAAGCCATGTGAACAGGAAAATAACACTGTTTTGAATTCACAGTGAGCATTTAAACGTAATATGCAATGTTTCAAATGAACCTAGATATGTTTAAGCTTCCTGAAAGTTTTTTTTTTTTCCAGACAGACTTTTTCTTCATTTCATGTGGTCTTCAAATATAAAAAGGCGGAGTGATTTGGGTAAAAAAAAAAAAAAAAAAAAAAAAGTTTAGATTTATTTGTTTTCTATGTGAAGAAATGGAAAGAAAGCCATTTGCAATAAAAATGTAATGAAATAGTTCCAATGTTCAATGTTTATGGTTCAAAGAATGTCGGGCTGAATGGTCGGCCCCCACACATTTTCACCTCATCAAATCTGGCCCTCTTTGAAAAAAGTTTGGACACCCCTGGTGTAGGTTGTTGCAGACAAACTGAAACTCGAAACTGGGGTGCTTTGTTAAGGATACCAGTAATTACTATACATAACTTTAGTTAATGAGTACACATTGAGCTCTTTAATTTCTTTTTATCACAGACAATTTTTAAAATTACATTTATACACTCACAACTAAAATCACAGTAATGACGCAAAATCCATGTCATAGCAGAATGTTATACTGGTGATAGTGATGAAACCAGTAAAACCATTTCTCATTCTATTTATGAATGACCAACCACATTCATTGCTAAACAATCAGCTACCTGTTTAGCTACTTTTTTCTCTAGGCTGCTAGCATACAGAAGAGGGAACAAAGACCAACCATGAGCTAGACAGTCAAAAAACGCACTTCTCAGCCTGCATGTGATTTACTTTTAATACATATTTGGAAATATTGCTTGTGTTTCCACCCTAACATGGAAAAGACTTGTTCCACTTGTGACAAAGAGTACTGCCAGCACCTTTTCTTCTGAAGTGCACCCAGACATTTGAGCATTTGTTTCTCTCAACCTGTGTGTGTGTGTGTGTGTGTGTGTGTGTGTGTGTGTGTGTGTGCATTTTTGTGTGCGAGAGAGGGAGGGAGAGAGCTGGCTAAGCCACTTACACATACAAAAGTCTTTCAAAGAAAGAACTCTTTTTGTTTGGGAATAGCAAAAATGCACCATTGACAAATGCGTTAATCTTACTGCAAATTAGAAGCAGAGATGCTGAGTTAAAATGTGTGTGGCGAGCGTAGGAAGGACACAAGACACAGCAATGTCAGATTGCCTGTGTTCAGGAGGGTAGTAGGGCTGACGGGATCCCACTCGTAGCCTACTGACTGCAAACAACGCCACCTTGGGACGCAAGTAAGGTCAACTCATCAGGCATGAGATGTAGTTCCCAGTTTAAGTACAGTGCACACTTTATTATCAAATATTAAAACAATGCAGCATCCACACAAAATATAAAAGAAACTATTCAGGGCTGAGGCTCATTAGTGGGGGAAAACTAATGAGGAAAGGGGTCCAAACTAAATATCATAAATCACCCGGGCACGTGACAATCACTCACACTCACACACACTTTGTGAATAACCAACGTCCCGGGGGAGCACAGCACACAGGGAGGGAAGGGACAGCGCCACCCAGGTCACCACCACCACCACCAGCCTCTGCAAAGAAAAGAAACAACAAGAGAATAGTCACACAAAGTGCAACAAAACTAGTATAAATGAAAAACGGGGCAAATTATAGTCAAAAAACAAAATATCTATTGCCCAGAATAAACCAAGTATAAAGAAAAGAAAGAAAAGCAAATAGCACAAATTGTATACAAAAACTATTTCAATTACAAAGGCCTAGGCGACTTTATCAGGATGCATATTATCTTGGATACATGAAATAAATGGCCTTTAAAACATTAATCTGACATCCTCTATGGGAATTTAACCCATTCATTGACATAAGGGTTCACATATCTTCCTGTATTCAATGAAGAACATATTTATTTACGATACATTACTCATTCACAAAGAAAATGTGTGGCCTAAATGGTTGGATTTTTCCTCATTTGTTTAATTAAAACATTAATATCAATTTCCAAAACGTGATTTTTTAAATTCCTCTTTTAATCAATTTGAGCATGGGGTTAACTTACTTATTCTTGCCACTGTAGTTGAAATCCTTACCTCGTCATCTCTTTCTCCTCTCTCCTGTCCTATGCTAAGGTGCTCAATCTCAGCAGGTTCAATAACTCTGTCTGATGCAGCCTGTAGTATGGACAGCCACCATGTAATCATTGTCAAATTAGCCTATAACATTACAACTCACAGTTGAAGTCCTTACCTGGTCACTTTTTTCTCCCTCTCTCTCATCGCTATCTGATGCCTGTAGTATGAAAAGCACTTAATATCACAATACAGGCCTACGCAATTTGTAGGTTACATTTTCAGTCTTCATCTTTGTAAATTTGAAAGATGTTATTGATGGAAGATGAATCTACAGTGTAATAAGACAAATTACAGCGCTGTGTTGGCTAGCTTACCTGTTCAGTGCTACTACTCTCTCTCTTCTTGCCCGACGTCTGTGTACAGCAAAACAAACTGAAATCATCTGGAATTCACAGACTAATGCAATGCAAATTTCGAAAATAACAAGCTCACATTTTCTCCATCACTGCCAACTGTCTAGATTGCCTACTTACATTCAAGAAATAAGACCTTATGTCTTTTGTTCCAGTCTCCATGATGCTAGTCTATCTGCTTCTGCCTGCTGAAATAACGTAATATTGCAAGTTGAGCAAGTGACCAGAAATAACGAACACATTTCAGTGTGGCATATAGCATCTCCATCTAGCCTACGTTACAGTTGGTTTTCCGCTAAATAGATTAGTTCTAGGTCGAGAAAATCCTTTGCAGGAAACATTGGAAACGTTCATATATAGCCTACCTCTCCTCTCCTGAACGATGGTCACAGTAGAGCCGTCTCCACTCTCCAACTCATGCGTTCCGTTCCGTATTTCCTTTCAAATTATTGCGCTTTGGCAAATCAACAAACATCCACGACACATAGGCGGGACCAAAGAGGAAAAGCACCAATCACTACCAGAAACGCTGTTTCCCCTGCAAGGGGATAGGCTATCAAATACTCTTTGGGAGACTGTTTGTGAAGTGGTGGGGAAAGGCTATAGCCTAGGGTACAGTCAGCTATTTTATGTAAACGCGATTTGTGAAAAAGTGGTGGGGACAATTTTGCGTCATTCCAAAAGTGGTATGGACATGTCCATACCGTCCATACCATAAATTACGCCCATGATCACATCATCCAAGTAGGTGGCCGCATACGCAGCCGGTCCATGAGGCGCTGGAAGGTGGCTGGAGCACCAAACAACCAAAATGAAAAGCATAGCAAATTGGTACAAACTGTACCGGGTGGAGAAGGCTGTCTTGTCCTTAGACCCTGGAGACAAGGGAATCTGCCAGCAGCCCTTGGTAAAATCCAGTGTCGTGAAAAAGCAAGCCGTGCCCAACCAATCCAGGAGCTTGCCGACCTGGGGCATTGGGTAGGCGTCAAATTGTGAAACATCATTCACCTTGTGATAGTCCACACAGAACTGGACAGTCCAATCCTTCTTGGCCACCAGAACTATGGGGCTGCACCAGGCACTGTTGGACTCTTCTATTACCCCCATCTCCAGCATAGCCGCCAATTCCTCCCAAACCATTTTTCTCTTGTGTTCTGGTAACCGACAGGGCCATGAACACACCGCCACGCCCGGGCGCGTCTCAATATGGTGCTGTATGAGGTCCGTGTGTCCTGGCAGGAGGGAGAACACATCAGCGTAACGCTGCTGCAACCTGCCAACATCTGCTCCCTGAGACGGCGTGAGGATGGTCACCACAGAGGAGCGAGGCGAAATTGGAGGATTTTGGCACATCAGGCCCCAGCTCATCTCTCTCTGTCACCATTGTCACCACGGAAACAGGCTCCGCCTCTCTCCAGGCTTTGAGGAGGTTGAGCTGGTAAATCTGTGTTGCCCCTCCCCTGTCAGAACGCACCACCTCATAGTCGACATTGCCCACTCGTTGTGTGACCACGAAGGTTCCTTGCCACTTGGCGAGTAATTTGGAGCTGGATGACGGGAGTAATACAAGCACTTCCTGGTGCAAATTGTCTTAATATAGTTCCTCTGTTGTACAGGTGTTGTTGACGTTCCTGGGCCTTAAGCAAATTCTCCCGTGATAGCTGCCCTAGAGTGTGGAGTTTTGCCCTAAGGTCCAGAACATACTCAACTTCATTTTTACTCCGGCTCGGCCCTTCCTCCCAGCTTGCCTTAACCAGGTCCAGGGCCCCCCGCGGTGTTCTGCCGAACAGCAGTTCCGACCAGTCTAAAGGTGGTATACGCTGGTCCGAATTGACTTGATGCCCAATAACCCATAAAGTTCCCGTAGTGTAAGTGTTTTGTCGCCCCCATGTGCCCAGCCATCGGGTTATAATGAGCCACCTGGAAAACAGCTTCCCGGTGGCTTTTCGGTACCAGCAACTGGGTCTTTTCCTTTCCTGTCTCTCTATACAATCTGTCCCTAATCGATGTAAAGTGTGGATATGCCTGCGCGGCGTCAGGGCGCACCAAATGACCATCAATTTTTATCACTTTGTCGAAGGCAAATCATCGCGAGAATGCCTGAGTGGAAAATCTTCCATGGAGTGTAATAAGGGAAACTGCGGGGACTTCTGCAAAGGCACTGCTGGCTCCCCCTCCCCATCTGCAGCGTCGGACAACCTTGCGTCACCACTGAGCACCGCACACATATTCCGTGTCCCTACCGGTCGTGAATGCACCCCCACACATTGCCCCACTAATTTATTAAACCCATGCCAATCCGTGCCCAAAATGAGAGGGAGCGGGAGCTAACTGCAGCCTTAAAGTCAAGCTCTCGCCAAAAATCAACCAAGGCTTTATTTGTGATTGAATGCAAGGGCGTAGAATTGGGTAGGGACGCTAGGGACACGTACCTACCAATATTCCGCCGCTACTGTGTAGTCACTATCAATACCACCGCTGTCCGTAGTGTTTAGTCAATGATTATGGCACACAAAGGGTTAAATGTCTGTCTCTGCTAGAAGTCCCGCCTCTAACCTAAATATCGCTCCCTGATCGGCTGCCGGTTTCTCGCTAACTTACATGTGATTGGCTGTCCCCGCTGTCACTCCTCCTGCTTGTAAAAGCTACATGCAGCCAGCTAGTTGGACCGGAGGAGAGGCAGTGCATGTTATCCGCAACTGCGAGTGTAAGTTGTCAACATGTTCGGCATTTTTTCTTCCTGGGTCACGTCAGCTAGATGGATTTTAATATCAGTGGTGTCATTTACATTTGTGTTTGTGTCTGTTTGTGTGCGTGTACGTGTGTGTGTGTGCTGTATAGGATTTGAAGGATAACAAAGAAAAGAAAACTGGATATAAGAGACTTCTTTAGGAGTTAAAGTGTAAGTTACTTCAAGGGTGTATAGGTAGAGGCTCAACAATACAGATATTGAATGAAAGAGAATATTTAATGCCAAAGAGATACACTTTTTTAAAGTTATTTTCAATTCTTATTTTAGTTTAAAAACACAAATGAAGAAATACAATAAAACCTCACATTCTAGATGATCATGTGATTTTATAATTATAAAATATAATTAATTAATATTAAGTAATATTAATATTTAGTAAAAGCCTTTTTGCTCAGGCAATAACTGTACCATCAAGCTCTATGATCATTGTATCCCTAATGTATCTGTTCATATGTCATGCATCAACATATTTTTGTAAGGTGACAGACAGCAGAGGGGCTGGAGGAGATGGAGGAAGAGAGGCCAGAGAAGGTAGAGGAAGAGAGGCTGGAGGAGGTAGAGGAGGAGAAGCTGGAGGAGATGTAGGAGGAGAAGCTGAAAGAGAAGCTGGAAATTCACAGGTGAGGTTAAAATTTATGATGGATATGTCAGTCATGAGATTCAGCACTGTGACAAATGTTAGTGTGATGATGATCTGAATGGCAATGCTTCACACACGTGGCTTTAAAATCAGAGCTTTATATCAAGTCTGGTGTTCATGAGAGGCCTCATCATGTTTTACTAGTGTGTATGTGTTTACAGTAGTTGCTATACAGTTGTCAAATTTATATTGTGGTTTATTCCTAAGGAAACTGATCCACCTGGACAGAGCAGCAGGGAGAGTGGCAGTAATCAGGAGGGTTAGGAGGGTCTTTCATTAGTTGCTTCAACCTATAACATCTGCATGCTGTGAAATTATGATTGCTAATGTAAGAAAATGTCAACTTTCAGGAGTGCTGCCTTGGAGCACTTCTGTGTCCCCACCGATCTCAAAATCAAACCTACTCCCTTGATTGAATGTGAGTCAAACCTTCGTGTAAATGCATAATTAAGAGGCACTTGTAAGATTTACCGTAGTTTTGTTTTCAGGCAAGCTAATTTTCAATGGGGTGCATGGGGCACTGGCACGCTAGCATCAAAATTGCTATTTTAAAACTCTAAGAAGGCTCTACACAACATGAAACTTTTCTTGTAGTATCACCAGGGTCTCTACATATGAACACGAGCATTGAGAACATTGTTTGTGTATGCAGAGTTTACTAAAAAGAAGGTTTTTGACACTGGTCACACTGGTCCTCTGTGGGGAGCTTTGTGCACAAAACTTTCTGAGGGAAAGTGTTTAAAATCTGAGGGATTGCGAGGTAGTGTGACCCATTGGAAGCCTTAACCCTAGATTAAGAATCATTAAATTACTAGCTCCAACTCAACCAGCTACAACAAGCTTAGATCCATCCGTGTTGTAAAAGTTAAAACGTTCAAAATGTCTAAGAGGTGTTGTTGAGTGTTTTGTGAAATATCCTCTGTTTAGAAAACTGCTTTGGAAAGTAGAGATATGTGCACTACATATTCAAAGCGGACAGTGAACACTGATGCTAAGATATGGACAGTGTACAGCTAATGCATTAGAAGGGACTGAAAGAGTTGTGACTGTGCAACAATCAAGCTAAGAAACAGGCTATTTCACATCAAAGCAGTCCATCCATTTCATCCACAAAAAATAAGCAACTTTGAAAATGGCATGTTTCAGTCCAATCCCATTGAGTGTGAAATACACACAAAAACAGATTTTCAAGGTTGGTTAATGGAGGCAGCTGTGACAGTCCAATGCTAGATAATACAGGAGGCTGCAACAGTCATTTTCTTTCCAATCACCCACTGTACTGTATGTCCCCTAATATTATGTAATAAAATGTTTTCTACCAACAGACTCTAAGATTTCTCTTGGGCTTTAAAGCTGTTTGAATGTTTGAATTAGCAGAAAATGTCTTTAATTAGTCTATAATTTGAATGTAGCCATTGCAACCCTGCTAACCTGCCTGTAAGGGTGTTGTTGCAACTGTAAATCAGTCACTTCTCTCGTGCGGATGATAATTGGTTAAACACCAAGCTCCAATGCAATACTTCTTCTAAATGTTCTTTATTGCTTGCAAGCAAGAGTCACACACCAACAGAGCACAGATGTTGACTGAGGAGAGGCAGTCTTTCCTCTGCTTTTATAACAATTAGCAACGATACACAAGAATACATATGATCTCCCTTGGCTTCACCAACCCCCTTCAGGATGACTCCTTACCTAAGTTCCTTTATGTTAATTTTCACAACACATTAGCCCACATACAATACATGAATACATCCATTCGTACTCTGCAACCACATATCACAAGGCAGAACTCATGGAAGCACACCAACAATAAGATATGACTTTACCTTAAATGATAATGTTGTATCTATTATTAAGTTTCATATGTAAACACAATATATCATAATAAGTGATATAATATGTGAGTTGTATGCCTCCTTGCTGTTGTCATAAAATAAGTCCAGTGTTTTATTGTCTCTGGTGTGGCAGGTGACATGTTGAGTGAATCTGGGCAGGGTGGAGGACAGAGAGCCATGACTGAAGTCCCCAGAGATGAGGAAGAGGGCCTGTGGTTGCTGTGTCTGCAGTGAGCTTGTGACTGACTGGAGAATGTCACAAGCTGCATCAGCGTCAGCAGAGGGGGGGATATACACAGCGAATACAATCACCTGTGTGAACTCCCTCGGGAGATAGTATGGCCTCATGCTAACCGCTAAAAGTTTGATGTCCTTACTGCAGACCTGTTCTAAAATAGTGCAGGAACACAAGCCCTTTTGTCTCTGCATCTTAAAGAGGTTCTGTTCTGCCATGATTACCTTTGACCCAAATAGGCTCCTTCTTCCAGCATATGAGCCTGAGAGCCCCCCTCACCTCTTGACCTGGCAAGAAGAGGAGAAACTGTCTCTGCATCTCACAGAGTCCCTGTTTCTGTCATTAATTACCAAGTTGACTGTTTTCTCTAAAGGCGCCTGTTTGTCTCAAAACCTCTTTACCAAGTAAGAAGAGATAATGTTTTTCTTGCTATAAACACATCACTGGAGACTTCTTTTAGTAATTTACCACCAATAACCACATCTGGTCTATTGTCCCCCCCCCCCCTTTTAAAGAAGATTAACTTATTTTCCTCAGTTCAAACGAGGTCAAGCACGATAGTCTTCTCTCTCCACATCAGAAGAAATGGAAACCGTTTTCTAACACAGATGTTGTGATTTAATGTCCCTTACCGACCTACATCTCTCTCCCTCTGAAACATAATCTGTGCGTTCTTCCACCTCAAGTGTCAAACCGTTCTTTATGACCGGTGTTTTTGTGTCTGTGACATTCCAGTCCCACTGCAGTCTCTATACTCATCCAAATTCCAACTAGTTCTGAATGACTATTAAACTAGAATCGCATCCTCTTAATTCAACTATATTAAGGAGATGTAGGATATATCCTTAAACTGATGCTTTCCACGTTTCTCTATGTTATTGTTAAGCCGAGATAAAATTGTATTGCTTAATGAGCTTGGTTTGGGGAGAAACCAGCCCCTCCCTTTGGTGATGGGGACACACTTTCAGATCATCCCCCCTCCCCTTCAGTCCGCCTGTTGCAGGTCATAAAACAGAAGCCCTTTTTAGATAGAAACATTTGCTCCAAGGTAAGGGCGGCAATTTGCCGGCCTGTCTTTCTAAAACCGTAATATTCCTCCTTTTCCAAAAGCCGCCTCTGGGGTAGGCGTAAACATGCGACGTGACGAAGTTGGGCCGTGAACGGTGACATAAATTTGTCTTCAAAATAAGAGCTTTACATTGCACCCCACTGGAGTTTAGAACTCGGTTCTTAGTGGGGGGCTTTTAATTTGAAAGTAGCGACCATCCTTAGCTTTCCGACATAACATCAAGCTAACACAACAAAACAGCTACAGAGACCGAGGCTCCTGGATCTCAGAGGCTGTTCAGTTCTTCATCTTAATGCCCGCGGGTGAAATGATGGACTGACTGCTGTGATCAGCTGTTTCTTGGTTTTAAAACTCCTCGGTTGTGGGTTGTGCACAGCAGTGCAGGTCATTGACAGCTCTGCCCATCTCGAGGCGGAAATAAGTGTACCTTCCGAGGCGGAAAATCGGCGGACCACAACAGACCCCGAATTTGCCGGCCTCTGTCTAAAACCGTTAGCTCGTCCATCTTGTTGGGGAGAGATCCTATATTCCCCATGATGATAGATGGGAGATTAGGTCTGAAGCATCTCCTCCTGCTATGGTGAGCAGGTCCGGCATGGCACGGCACACGCGTCTCTTCCTCTTCAGCTTGCAGGGGCAGCACTGCGGCGCTACAAAGGTCCAACAGCTGATCCTTGCTGTAAACAATATGGCTGCGTACAGGCTCCACCGACAAGGCGGAAAACAGTTAAAAAAGCACTATTAAGACCAGACCGAAAACAGCAAGTCTGGTCTCCATACTGCCCGGGGAAAGAGCTCCACAAAGAAGTAATTCAAAACAACTACAAAAAAACAATAGAAAAGAGGAAAAGGTGACCGAGAGCTGCTGTAACAGGCTGCCACTCATGCTCCACCATCTTTAATTCTTGTTTAATCCATGTTATATGAATTATTCATTGTTTTTAGCTTTAACCATGGAATTATGATTACAAAACTTAATCATGATTTCTACATCATAAATGAAAATGTGCCTTCTGTATGTGTGTTAGCCCTGTGAGTGACTGGTGGCATGTTCAGATTAAACCCTTCCTCTTGTCCAGCGCATACTGTGAAAGGCTCCAACCTACATCTGTTTAAACTGGTGTTACCAGTGTTGCCTAGACTCATGCTTGTCTTAAACGACTACAAAGCAACAGACTTGTAATGTAATGTAATGTAATGTAAGTCTTTTGTGCAAATGAATGTGTGTTTTGTAAATAACATTGACAGGTGACACAACTCTGAGTGAACTCATGTGAATTCATGTTACTGCTGTTTTTATTCAGATGATGCTACTGAAGCATCAGTTGCCAAGTTTCTGGGAGCACAACTGGTGCCAGACTACTGTGGCAATCATAGAAGATAAAAGAGACTTTCTACTCTCTGTGGTAATGAATAAAATATACGTTTTTTTCTCATGTGTGCCTTAGTACCTCTTTCTTTATGTAGACATCAATAGCTGCTCTATATGTTTCACCACAGAGAGAAGAATAACTATGGGGAAACCTTTCCTTCTCACAACTGCCTTCTTGTAACATCCGGACAACCCAGGCCACTTTGACCTTCTCTCAGCCAGAACAGCATTTGGAGACTACAGCTGGATTTGGAGCTTTATAGTGGTTACGGCGCAGCTACGGAGGGATTTTTGGATACTGGATTCTCGAGAGTAAAGACAACATCAGGTATACTAAGGAAAGGCTCAATCACAATTGTGTCACAAAAGTCACCCTACTGCAAACTTCCAACCCACTGCGCTCTATCAGAGTGAGTGAAACAAAGCAATCATGGCAACTGCACATGACATGACATTGCTGGAACTACAGAACCTCTTGCTGATTGTACCAGCCAGTCAGAAAAACAATCATCAAATTCAACTGTAAAAGCAGCTTATTTCAACCTCTAGTGGCAGAAGGAGGAAGTCAGGTGATGAATATAGGGAGGAGGATAAGGTGCAGGACTTTCAGAGGATGCATTCAGGAGACTCTTCATGTTCAGTGTGGAGCATTGACTGTATAAAATAGTGGACAGAGCCACCAAGTCATCACCCATAGGTTTCTGAAGAACCTGAATGTACCTCGAAGAGGGTGGTACTGGTTGTTGCTATATTTGCAGTACCTTACTCGGTCTAATTCCCGGCTTATCATAAATGGGCAAAGAGGAGAACAAGCCCACCTAACTGGAAGCTACTAGACTGGCTAGCACTAACACAGAGAATTTCACCTCAAATAACTCATGTGAGTTTCACTTCTGGCCTGCCAAAATACCTTGTACATGAGCTGCAAAAGAAACAAGCAAAAACTGGCACCAAGGGTCTGTGTTCAATCTAAGCAAAATTACACTCACCAGATATACTCAGCTCGCCGGCTCCAGTTTGCATTTGTCCCTCCAAATTGGTATTTTGGTCAAATTAACTGCACAGAAAGACATATTATGTGTCTGATACCTGACTTAAAATCCTCCAAAAGGCACCATCACCACAAATGCGGCCAAGAAATCAAGTTAAGTGACTGTAATTCAACAATAGATGAAGATAGAAGTTTGATATGGCCTCATAATTACTGATCATTTAATTTTAATTTTAACTGAGAAGCTGCTTGCTAAATTTTACAGCCAACAACATCTAGACTGGTTTGATGTTTCCAGCCAAATAACTGCTCAAAATCCACACAAAAATTAATTAAAAAACAAACAAAAAAACATTATTTATATTAACTGTTCTCAAACAGTGGTACAAGTAGAACTGGAAGGACACAAAGTTTTTGGAAAATTAAACAAACATACACCATCAAAATACTGCAGAATTTTGAATTAGAATACTTAAACTGAAATGTAAGTTAAAATTAATTTTGTCTGATTATGATATTTTTTCAGCCTGCTACATTTTCATGTTCATGCACATCCGGTTCACATACGTCATCCATGACTAGTTATGAGCTTGACTTAAAGTTTGACTGCAAAATAGAACCGAGGTTAAATGAAAGTTTAAAAACACCACAAATGTGGCTCCAAACAGGAAGTTTTTGGAGGACAGGTGCTGAGCAGAAGATTTTTGAGCATCCTTCTCAAACAAAAGTTGATGACAGTGAATCAAGCTCAAGTTTTTGAGGTTAGTTAAGCAGCGCAGTTGAAGCATCCACAGCACCTGCTAAAATAAGCAGCCAACAGCATAAAACAGTAAGCTGAATAGAGTAGGTCCACAGTACTGTATTTTCATGTCGGTCATATTGGTGGTACTTGGAGAGCAGAATATTTCCATAGCTGGAAGTCCTACATGGTGTAAAAAAGTTTGAGAAACAGTGATCTATGATAAAAAATACAAATGAATTTGTCAACACTAGCCAGAGTATTTCTCAGTATGAAATAATGAAACAACAATTCAAATGTTCAAGTGTGCTACACTGCAAAATCAACTCTACACTGTACAAAGCAACCATAAAACTGTGTTCCAGTTCTGCCCTTGCCTTTAAGATAAGCTTAGGTCAAGGTGAACACAATAGTACTACACTATTTTCATTGACTCCGAAATTGCTTTGCTTTTTGCTCTCTCATGCACATCATGTGTAATGTAGCACATATATTCTGTATGCAAAAGACAAATCGAAACATAAATAGTTATTTGAATTTTGAAAAACTTCATGAGACATCATGACTCAACATCACGTCATCTTGCAACTTTCTGCGACTGCTGCCCAGGAGCAACAACAAGCTTGGAAATTGATTTCACACATTCTTCATCTAAAAGGCCCCCAATGTTCCCTGCAGCAGAATGCAGTCAGCAGGCTGTACCCTGAATACCCTGAAAAGACAGATCATCAGACAAAACTTCACTGAGGGCAACTTGCTCCAGCAGACAGCACTCTCCCCCCAGGAGGCCGCACCCTGAGAATGGCCTGCTCAACTCCATCATAGTTATTTCTGCCTGTTACACAATCTCACTCGTCTGCTTTAATCTACAGTCAGTAACATATATAGTTGAATAGCTGAATCTATTGAACACTCCAGTTGTGAGTCTCTGAATCATAGTATTTAACTTTGTCATATCCTGTTACTCTCAGCTAAAAAATGTTTTTTTCCTCAAATTAATATGTGTTCTTCCCATATGATCACTGTTACATATGTGTATTAAGACGTGTAATGTACAGAAGCTATAAGTAGGTGGAGGACAGCAACAAACCAGAAAGAGCCTTTTGTCCTTTTACACAGTTGGAGCCTATTTCCAGGAAGCAGTATGTACCACAGCAGACTGCAGTCTGAGAACATATTTGACTTGAGCAGCTAGTTGCTAACTTTGTCTGCAGTTTCTGTTTTTTTTTATTTTTGGTCTGGCGAGATCTGAAGCTATCCAGTGTATGGCTCAAAAATGAAGTGTACATTTTAACTGTACACCTGACTTGCACCACAAGCAAGTCAAAGTTTTTTTTTACCAATTCAGTGAAATATACCCGATAGATAAACCTGAAGATTTGTGCAGACGCTAATACCAACATGATGTTGACATTTGAGGTTATGAGTACCATATCAATGGATCATTGTGTAACAGTTTGAGTTATTGAATGTAGTGCCACTAGGTGGTGCCTCCTTTTGTTTAGTGGGAAATGGAACCTGTACATAGAAGAAAAAAAAGGTGTACTTCCGCTTCAGCTGGTGTAGGATCCTCGGCCTGTGTTTGTCAGTGCATGTATGCATGTAATAACTAGTGCCATAGAGACCTGTAAAGTGTAATATAAGTATGTGTGGAAAACTCCTCATGTCTCCTGTATGAGTTAACCGGAGCCACCACCACTACAAGCGGACCATAACCTTCCCCTTCACCACCGATGTTACAATTGGATGCCTTGCCACAAATGTTGGTACATGAGTAGTAATCATTTTGGTTATCACTAAATCCAGCACTATCATCCACTTAGAAGTTCAATTTTTCTAGCACTTTGGTTTATGACCAAAAAGATCAAGATCAAAGATGCAGCAAATTCTGGATCTACAATTTTTAGCCTTTTCTGCACGTTTATGTTTTATTTGTAAAAATTCTGTTAAGCATAATATGTCTTAGAGTATTGAGAAATGTGACCAGTATTGACCTTTAAATATGAATGTGTTATTCTGTTTTGGGGTCTGAGATAAACAGGGACTGAGAAATAACAGGGAAAAGCAGGAAACCTGCACACCAAACCGACATGCATGATTTCAGCAAACAGGACAGCACACACAAATACATGCACGAGTGAACACGCACACGCACATACATGCACGAGTGAACACGCACACGCACATACGCTTTGGAACGACTACTGGAAGTTACATGATTATTGGGAAAGATATGGAACAATGAGACAAAGATCATCTTAACCTTTTGGTGGTGGTCCAAATCACTAAGAAACTGTGTGAACAGCTGAGGTATAAATGCTTGGTCAGTCCAGGAATAAACGGAACCCACTTTTTGCAACCCTGTCTCTGTGTCCATTGTTCCCAGAGTTTTGGCTTCAATATACACATTTTGTATACATCCTCTACAACAAGAGCAGAGATAGTGACAGCAGAAGTGAGGCTGCTGGGTGGGATTACTACCAAGAATATTTCAGATGCTCAGATCCATCACATTGTTGTTGTGTGATAGATTATTGCCTGTTTTAATACTAACTGACTGAAATCACAATCTCGCCACCAAAGGACCTTTGCTGCATAAATAATGTTTCATTCACTCAAAGAAATGTTGTTTCTGAGCAAATTTTGAGGCAGCGATTACAAATAACCATGAAGTTTTCAATGGAAGCAATTTAATGGCAATATACAAATGTCAGAGAAGTAAATCATAGCAACTGAGCAGAGTCCAGCTGTGACACAACAGTATGTAATTACTGACACCTGCAGTGTTACCACAGTACCCCTTACAGATGGGTTGGTAAAGTCTGACACACAAATCTGATCTGATCACTTACAGTTCGAAGTTATAGAAAACTATATGATTTGCCTGCAGCCTGAATAAAGCCATATTTGTGTCTGTTACACTGAATAACACAGGGGGTCTGGCACATACGTCCAGAGGCCTTGTTTGCTAGGTATTAGATCTATCACCTAACTTTAATCCATGGCATTATAATTCAGAATTTTCTCTCCGTGCAGCCCATCCATATCATCCTCCTGATCTTAGACAGTTTAATCAATATCTGTGAGCACACGCAAGTCTCTACCAGAGATACAAACTAGAAATCCAGAAACTTCTTGGTAACAGCTCCAGTAAACAAACCCTGGAGCTGCTTCACTGGCTGATCAGAGGACTGCCGACTGTGAATGAAATGAAGATGCATACTTTTTGGTTCCAGTCTCTAGAAGAATGTTGTACACATGCAAAGAAATGGATCAAGCTGTGAAGATCAATATGCCGCATGTATGAGGCAGTATGTGATCTACAGTCTTATAGTTTAAGTGCTTGGTTAAACCTAAGATGTGGGCAGGTAGATTTCTGTGCTCTAAATTCTTCAGCTAATGACTGTAGAAACAGAATAATTTGTGATAACGCTGTGAGAACAACTTACTTTCCTCATCTCGGTTATGTCAGAGTTAAAACGTATTAAAGGAATTAACCTTTGTCTCACGCTGAGCTCTCACCTTGAAACTGATTACAGAGAGCATTTTTAGAAAATCAAATTGAGCTATCCCTAGGAGAATACATTACAAGCCCATACCTGCTGTGATTTTGTTCTCTGACCATTTTAAGTATTGGACATTAAAAAGTCACAGCACAATAAGGCCTATTACTGAGGTACTTCATTTCTACCTCCAGGCTAGTAATGACTGATCAAAGACAGTACATGCAGGGAAAGATGCATGCACGCGCACACAGACACACAGACACACACACAGAGAAAGAGAGAGAGAGAGAGAGAGAGAGAGAGAGAGAGAGAGAGAGAGAAAGGCACACACACAAATGAGCTACAATTCATTTGTGCTTGCAATGGCTGCAAAAAGGGAAACACCTGTCAATGGTGGTACCACCATTGACAGGTGTTTCCAGGTCACCCCTGTTTAATGCTATTGCTGGTTGATAAATGGGAATGGAGATAAATCCATGTTTTATTCACAAAAGTAAAAAAAAATAATCTCTGAAATATTCTCTCCTTCCGACAATAAACGTTTGGATCAAAGCAATGTGAATCCTAGTCCAGGCACACAACTAGTGGTGTTGCAGAGAACTGTGTCAGTATTGACAAATACTGTGATTTTCAAAGAAATAAATATTGATATTGTGTTAACTGACATATGATAACATTGTGTAAATAATCCATTTATTATATCACAAATATATTATCATGAATTCTTTTGACCACTATAATCCTCCAGTGAAAATCTGATATTGTGACAGCTCTATACCCAACCCTGTCCACCAAAGCTACATGGGTCTTGGCAGTTTAGACAAGGCTGACCCTCCACACATAGGACATATCCACGCATAAAACACAACATTTTTGCCAAAAGTTTAATACTTTCAACTGGCCATTTGCACCGCCTGGTTTCAAAAGATGGATGTGTGTATATTTGTGTCATAACATTGACTTGATTCTAAATGAGTGAAAATTTGCTATGTATTTAGTCTGAAAGCATAAGATAAGTCCACCTGCCTCATGGGCAGGTAAACGTTGCTGAGATGCTGTGGCTCATTTTGGTGACAATTACAGGCAAGCTGCTTCTCTCCATAGCTGTGTCTATGCTTCTCTACTGTACTGTCTATGTTGGAGTTCAAAACGCACACAAAATTGACGTTGACTTGATGTTGCATTAAAGTGTGCGTCGTACACATAAAGATCTATACTCAAATGGTCATGGCATCTTTTGATAACTAAGTACTTAAGTTGTGAGATGTGACAATAAATGATTAAATGTTATTTTGTTATCGCTAATTGTCCAGACCATTGAGCGTGAGCAATACATGTGAGAAGCCCTGTTTTAAACTATAGTTAAACAAAAGAAGCTTAGCGAAACTCTGATCAGGAAGAGTATCCTCATGCCTGCTCCTCTTTATTTAAATCTAACTTCCTCGCTTTGTATTTATTTTCTGCCTTTTTGACTCAATCAGCTGACTGAGGGTGGTCACACCTTTAGCTTAGTCAACCAGATTTTGTCCTGACCTTTTTGACCACATCATATTGTTGCTGTCATACTTTAAAAGTGTTCCTTTCTCTGCTGCTGTCAGCTGTAATTTCAGTGTCAGATCAATGCAGCCTTGTTCTACTCCATTCATCTCTTGTTTTTATCACAGGTGTGGGTGCAACAAATCATCTTCCTGTTTCAAAGATGACAGGAGCAAATACTGTCAGTGTTTTCCTGGACATAGCTTAACTTTTAACTTGATACAGAAGTATAAATAACAAAAAGTCAGTCATCTGGAGTTTTTGGCAGGAAGTCAAATGGATTTTGGCACTGGGCTCCACCATTTGTCACTGGGCTCCACCATCATTTTGCCATGTCACCAATTCTGTTTTGAACGGAATCTCTTGGAATAGCCAAGGTGTGAAGAGTGCCCAGTATGATGACCTTGGAATTTCTTATCCCTGCTGTGTCATATGCACTTGTAACAGTATGCACTGGGTTACTGGATGAACTATTCTGATGACGCCAACAGGACAACATCATCTGCAATACAAAGACCTGCAATCCTAAATCTGAAACCCCGTTACTCAGCTGAAAAATGGTAGAATGCTCATTCTGGGCGGCGAGAGAGTCTCTGCACCACGGGAATGAGTTCAAGTAACTTGTGGTATGCCGTTCACGGGGAAAGGGAAAGACAGAGCATGACACTGACAAGCAAATTGGGGCCCTATCTGCAGTCATTTACCTTTGCTTACAGTACCAGATTAGATTGTCTTGGTGAAGACTGTCTTGTCTTCAGGCTCAGCTCTTGATTCTTGAGACAATCTAGGCTCCAACCCTCATGTTTGGTCATGTGCTTTATGCGATGACTGAAACACTGACATAACTGATTTTGACTTTTAGTAACCTTTGGGCTCTGTACAGACATCTCACTTCACTGATGTCACTGATTCTCTGTAGATGGTACCAGTGATGTTCTGGTGGTTTTAATCACTCGCTGTAGAGCCTTCCTGTCCTGGGCCGTGATGAACCATACCAGTTTGTGATGTTTCCAGTAAGGATGCGTTCTATTGCTCCCCTGTAAAAGTTTACTAGAATCTTGCTCCTGAATTTAGCCTTCTTAAGTTTTCATGGGAAATAAAGCCTTTTCTGTACATTTTTAATCAGGGTAGATATGTGTGATGAACAAGATAGGTTCTCAGTGATGGTAATTTCAAAGAACCTAAAACAATTCACCTGCTCCACCTCAGCTCCACTGATGTAGACATGGGTGTATATCTTTGCCTCCTTCTTTCTAAAATCAACAATCAGCTCCTTTGTTTTGCTGATGTTGAGCAGTAGATAGTTATCTTGCACTACTCTGCAAGATTGTTGATTCCCTCCCAATATGAACTGTCATTGTTGTGATGCAACAATGTGATGCATATATTACAATTTGAACAGGAGGGGGCTGAGCTAACAGCGCTGGTGGGCTCAAGTGTTGAGCAGTTACATAGAGAGAAGGTGCAATTGCCAGTCTGTACTCTCTGGGGTCTGCTCATGAGGAAGGCTAATATCCAGTTGCAGAGTGCTGTACTCAAGCCCATAATGTCATGTTTTCCAATCAGCTTCAAGGGTGAGATTGTGTTGAATGCTGAGCTGAAGTCAACAAACACCATTCTGATGTAGCTGACTAAAGGATATGGCATCCTCTGTGGATCTGTTGTTTCTGCAGCCTGCTGGTGAGGGTCCAGGCTGCAGGGATGCTGTCTTTGACGTGTTGGAGAACCAGTTTGTGCAAACACTTCACCTGGATGGGGGTGAGAGCCGCAATAAGACTAGACACAGCAGACTTTTCAGGTGCAGGAGTAATGATGGCTGTGGTTACTGACAGTGGCCGATCGTCTCGAAGCGGAGCACACTTAACAGCTGACTCTTTGTTGAGGTGATCAAAGCAAGCATAGCATGTGTTCTGCGCTCTCCTGCTTTCTTAGCCTGTGGCATTTTGAATCACCTGCCACATATCTTTAGGGCTGTTGGTGTTGAGGTTGAGTTTTGTTCTGGCAGCTTTTTTGGTTCTTGATAGAGCCCTCACTACTCCATTCTCCGTTTGAATGGATGATCTTACTGTCTGTACTATACCGGGAAGATAATAAGGTCGACATCTTAGTATCCTCGACCTTAAGTGCAACAAACAAACTTGAATACATGTTGAAGTGTAGAGCTGTATCGACTGAAGTCTGAATGGCCTTCAGCAAGGGTTGGGTTATATAGTTTCATATTCATTGCAATTAGTCAAGAGAATGTATTTCACTGCTTTGTATTATGTACAAAGTGCAATGCTCAATCAAAAGTATTGAGTTAATTGTACAGCATTTAATGCCATGTAATCATTTTGGTGTCATGGATGGTTTGTTTGTCATGGTTGCTACTGCTCATTATAATAACTCCTCTCAATTTTCCTTTTAATTGCAATCTTTCCTGCCAAGAGATCCCATTTTGTGGAGCAGACATCATTTTTTTCATGGAAAACCACAAAAGTTATTCAAACAGCAATGTTAAAGCCCCTTCTAGGACAGTGACTGTGAATTCTGCTGTTGAAAATGTCATGTCATGTCTTGTCATGAAACAAAACTTGAACAAACAAAAGAAACATTGGCTTCAAATCTTTTGTATTTGAAAATGTTGTATTCGCACTGGAAAAAAAACATTACAATGTTTAACTGAATTCATTATCATTATTCATTATTAAAAGGTTCAGTAACAGTGTCAGTGTGAACTTTTGACAGTGTTTCAAAGTTCATTTTTATTTGTTGTCGCTAATGTTAGCCTACAGGGAAATTCACCTTAAAATACATAATGAAGCATAATGACATGTTCTTTATTTTTAAACTTTAATAAAAACTTTGACTTTATACATGTTTATTTAGATTGAAAGAATGCAGAAGACTGAATGGCAAAACTCCAGCCGAAATAACACTGACCACAGTAACGGTTGGTGGCTAAACGACCCAACTTACATGTGTTGGAGTCCACACAAACAGTGTTGCTGCTGCAGTGCTGCTACTAACAGCCCCATTTCTACATTCAGTGTGCCTTTGATAATCATTAGTAAAGATGATGTCAAGATGATGACCCTCGTTGAAAGAGAGAGAAACAGAGACTGCACCAGAAAACTGCTGCCTTTCACTTTAAGTATCCATTATTTTCATGTCTGTGAAATATTCCACAGATATAGTTATTATAACTGTAATGGAAACGCTAGTATGATGTTGATAAGACTATTACTCTTCTGGTCCCATACTTGTACTGCATAAATCCAGGTCCAATTCCTACAGCTCTTGGTGGCATTACTTCCATTTCCAGCATTTGTGAGTGGGTAGCCCCGGGGGATCATGTTGTAGCTGCCCTAGCACCTTCGACTGGTTGGTCAAGACCATTTCAGAGCCACAGAGATTTGTGCCTCTGACTCTTCTTGTCATAATATTAGAAAAAAAAATCCTTTTCAGTAGTGTGCCTTGTTTGTTGTTCCACGTCAAACCCCACCTGTCTATATTTCTTGTATTATTTGTTACATCTTCATATCTGTGTCTATCTCCTGTTCTCTATTCTTCACCTACTTCTGTATGTCTGTTCTGCGTTTCAGTCAGATCTGAGATCCTCTGATTTTGCTCTCTTTTAAAAATGTTTATTCTTTGTCTTTTTCTTTTCTTTTTTTTTCAGATTCAGGAGTTGCTTGTGTAAACACACCCGAGCTATTATATGTTGCAAAATGGAGATTCAAGTTGTGTTTCAAAGAAAAAAAAGCTGATGATGTCAACTTTGTACAGTTTTTTAGAACTAACAATGTAGCACTTACATTTCCAGTCTGTCTCCAGGAAACAACTGCCATTTTGCTATGAAACAATCCACAAAGCAGTGAGAGTAAAACTTGACCTATGCTTCTGTGCTGAATCAATGCCATAGCTACAGCACAGTATCTGCATAGGTGCAAGACGTGTTGCTGCTGCATGGGCTGCTGCTCTTCCTGGATCATACTACTCCTCCAGAGCTGCTTTTCACTGCCACACTGTCTCTGGGCTAGACAGAGCAGACAGGTTGGATGTCCAAAGGGCAGGCAGCCCCTCCAGACACTCTGCCTGTCCACTCTGCATAGCCCAGAAATACAGCTGCAAGACAAACGGTTTAGTGTGTTTAAAGGGGAAAGTACTGCTGGCAATCCACTCACCACAACCAGCAATGCAGAGAGGCCAGCGCACATGTTTAAAGCTCCACCGGCAGCTCTGAGTAGAGCCTATGTGCAGCCATAAATCAGCCTTAAGACTTCATGTTTGGATTCACACAGTGGTGAAACTTAGGGATTTAGGCAGGGCAATAATTATAGGCCCTGTGTAACTTTAGATTTCCATCTAAATGAGTAAAACTTAAACTCTGGCTGGAACATCAGATTACCTCTAAACATCATTACGCTTTTATCACAATTTAACAATTAAAACGTACCCTGTGAAGATACTATTAAATCTCAAACGTGCCACCTTGATATCATTTAGCTGTTTTGGTTGTTTTGCCTGTTCACAAGAACAGGTTTTTAACACTTTTTTCAGGATTACTGCAGCTTCAATATCTGGTAGTTAATTGATGTTATTGTATGTTGAGTCTGTATTAACGGCTCAAAAGGAAAAAAAACAAACAATAAAGAAATGGATTCAAAATCCATCAAGTCAAAACTGTGATTTAACATGGAACTGTTGCGTAACATTTGAAGATTAGTATAAACTGTGCATCTGTCCAGGCATTAACTGGCCTTTGTGGTACCCTCTGCAACAACTCCTCTCCAGCCCACTTTACACCTCTCACATTGCCGAGTAGGGCTTCTTTTGCAGAGATTGCAGAGATTGTCGTCTCCCGATGTTGGCTATTTTCAAATTGTCCTGTCTGTTGTTTGTGGGAACAGAGAATTGGTTATGACAAGTGGTCAGCTTAGGTCTGCCATTCAGTGTAACTCCTGGGACCTGTTCACAATTTAATGGCACCCAAACAGATTTCTAGTATGTACAAGATCATGAATGTTTTTGGAGGAATTTGATATAGATTTTAGGGGAGATTCTGCAAGAGCCTGGTGCTGGTGGCATGTTATCCACTCTGGATAGCAAATGCATAACTGAGCATCACTTTGAGAATGTGCACACTTGTGTTAAATGAGATAAAATTACATACTGGTCCTGCTGCCTTCAGGTGGCTATAGAAATGTAACTGCTAGAGAAGGCTGTCATACAAACAGTGTGTGCCTGGGTGCAACAGTCAAATAAACCTGATGCATAGTGCACCATGGCTCACATTGTTTTCTCTATAGGACCCTCCATAGCAGTGATTAACACCAGAGTGGCACCATAATTGCACACTGATATGTACAAAACATACATCCAGCTGAGCTACTCCAGTCGGCACTTGCAAGTTCAGGCAGTCCAGAAAGATCCCAAACAACATTGACTGGAGTATCTTTACCCCATAATATTAACTAAAAATGATTATAATAGCCAAACACATTTAACACCAGCCAAGAGGGCAACTGTGGAGTCTGGCGAAAGGGATCCTCTGATAGAGTGCATCATCTGTATTCTGCCAGTACAAAACTGTTCCCCCAACCCTAGACAGGGTGAATCCTGGTACAAATGCAGACTTCTCTGATGTCTACACCTAATCCAGTGAATCAAGCCTCTTGGTCACCCTTTGATCAAAGCATTTTCCTGAGTGAATGGAACACCAATTCTCCGTTACAAGTATGTCCCTCAAGCCTAAAGTCTTTTTTGACCGGTGATGTCACCTTGTGGTAGGAAAGCCCCTTCCCTGGTGCAAACTCCCCATGTACAGCTTCCAGTTGATGGTGTAGCCATTTACATCCACAAGTACAAAAAACATCAGACCCCACCATCCTCTCATCCTCTAAAAATGCCCTGTTTTGGATAGTAGATGGTCATTCAGCAGTTCCTCATCTTGTCTGACACTTTAGAGATCAAAGTTCCTTGCGCCCTATTCTTGGTCATTTATTGCAACTTCTCATGGATCGCTGATGTGTAGATTTGCAGGACCAATGCTTAGGAACAGTGGAGAGACAGGCCACATGACACTTTTGGAGAGCCCCTCACTGCCATGTAAAGCAACAAGCCTGGGTAATTTCGTATTTGCTACAAGGTTGTTTCTTTCCAAGTAAATTTCTTCCCTTTTTCCAGATTTTTTTTTTGCTACATTCTCATTTGTATTTGCACAGAAGACTTTAAGTATCAAAACACAATAGAGAATATCACCTGGTGATGGTTTTACAACATTGAGAGGGCACTGAACACCAAACATCATCAGGGACCCATCACACCCCGGACATAAACTCTTTGAACTGCTGCCCTCGGGCAGGAGATACAGCACAATAAAATGCCGGACAAACAGGTTCAAGAACAGTTTTTACCTGAGAGCAATAATGTCGCTGAATACAATCAAGGCAAAAAAGAATGTGTTTCTGACTGTGCAATAATTCTCATGACTGTGAAAAAATCTCATGACTGTGCAATAATCTCATGACTATGAGTATGACGTGGTGCATGTGAGCTGTGTGCTTGGTATTTATGTTTTTTAGTTATTTTATCCTAGTATCAATGTTCTTATGTTTTTTATCTATAATTTGCACTAATAACGGGTTTGCTTTGCAATCTCGTTGTACAATGTACAATGACAATAAAGATCTATTCTATTCTATTCTATTCTATTCTATTCTACATGCCTACAGTCCTGACTGAATGACCGTGATCACGGCTGTGACTGCTGTCTTTTAAAGGTGTGGATGGCTCAGTTTAAGTAAAATCATAGAGACAGAAGATCAGATGGCAATAAGAAAGAATAGGTCAAATGAAACCTCATTCATCCCAGAGGAAATTCTTGTGCCAGATTGAGAATTACAGCAGCACAACAACAATAACAATAAAGTAATAAATATAGCACTAGTGCCTAATAGAAAAACAATAATCAGCAGAAGGCATTAAAAAAATAGACATAAGATAAGGTAAGACAAGCTAAGGTGAACCTTAATTCATCCCAAAGGAAATTCTTATGCCAGATGTTACCCGTGATCCTTTGAGAGTATCCTCTGTTTCAGCCGGACAACTTGCAGGAGCAGAATGCCACTTTAACCCACCAGTATATTCCTTTAATAAGGCCAGAGCTACTTCTATCTGTGGGAATGACAGTTTTTCATCATAATATGTAGGGGCATATTGATATTCATATCTTTTGTGCAGAACTGTCCATACTGCAAGTCCAAAATATTGTGCAGCTTCTTCAGCAGTTGCTTCTGTGCTCAACAAGTAAGTTACAATGACTAGACCTCCATATACATTAATTTCAGGGCAAAACTGGAAACAGAAACTCACTAAAATTATCCAACTGCAAACTATTTTCATGTATATGTAGCATCAGCATAAGAACTACCTATAATGATAGAAACCGTCTTTAACCCTTTGATGCATAACATGGGTCAAAAGTGACCCGGCTGAGTTTTTCCTTCCTATATCTTTGCAATTAATTACTTTCATCATTCAGTGTTCAAGGTATTCCTCAATTAGCTTGTTTTTGATCATCATACATCTTTATTTTATTTTTTCCTTTCTTACTTTTTGAATAAAACCCCCTTTTGTATCAATACCCCTCTAACGCACAACATGGGTAAAAAATGACCCATATTGATTTTCTATGCTATTTCATCTATTGCTGAGTGTTTCTATGATATGTCTTTGAAAAAAAAAATAAATTATCATTTATTATTCCAAGTATGCAGTAAATATCTTGTTTTTGTTTTGCACAAATCATCATTTTTCTTTTTCTTTCTTACTTTATGAACAAGCACAGCTTTTGTATTTCTACATCAACTTCACACACGGGTCAGAAACGACCCACATAAATTTGCTATATCATTTGATGTCAACTGTGTCTGTGACATTTGCTCCTTGTGTAAGTATTGTAAGTATTTTTCAATTGTTCTAACATATACCTTTGAAAATATTTGATGACAACTGTGAAAGATAACTGTACATAATATCTGATTAGGTTTAGGTTACCTTGAGAGTGAGTACATTACTTGTCAGAAAGTCAAAAGTAATTACTATGAACTAGTTAGCTAGCTGTTGACATATTCTATTTTAGTTAGCTAATTCTACCATAGTTAGCTAACTATTGTAGTTAGTCCAGCTAACTGGATGAATTTCAGACACTTTGAGTCCAAGCTCGCTTGAAAAAGCAGTTCTCATTCAAATACAACTTACTGCACTGTAAGTGGCAGAAACAGGCTACGATTGCTCTGAAAACCTCAAACTGACAAGCAAAGACTTCTGACTGAAATTAATGACAGAACAACTAAAATCATGTTTGCAATGCTATATTTACATAAAGTTCATACATTTTGAGTAGAATCTAACTTGAAAAAGCATTTTGGAGTTAAATATTACTTAATCTGTCACAAAGGACAAAAACACGATTCTTTCGCTCTGAAAAGCTAAACATAGCAAAGAAAGGCTCCTGACTGAAACTAATGAAAGAACAACTGAAATCATGATGTAGAGGCAGTTTGTTCTGAATCTGAGTTGGAAAATTCTGATGATGATGACCCAGCATATTTGCCACAGGGTCAAGCTGGAGTTGTGGGTGTGTCTGGGGATCCAGCTCTCCTACATGAAGACTCCTCTGATGATAAAGACAACTTGTCTGATGAGTCCTCAGAGGAGGAAACTCAGACTCAGTCCAGTAGACTGAGTAAAAATGGGTCTTACTAGAATGAGAATCCCCCCACTCATGGCATAACAAGAAGCCATAATATCCTGAGGAGCCACCCAGGCCCAGTTGGCAATTCTCGCTCTAGTTATGTGTAAAGTTGTATTTTATTTTGTTAGGTCACATTTCACCAGTTTACAGTTCAGTTCAATAGCCGTGTTATCTGTTATCAGAGGTATATGTTATGGTTATGTTATTTAGTTCCTGTTTTATTTTGTTTAGTAGTTGTTCTCTTGTGTTCTGTTTCATTTTACTTCCTGTCTTTGTCTTTGCTCACACCTGTCCTTTTGTGCCACACCTGTGTCTTGTTGTATCGTTTGTTGATCCCTGTCTCCTCATGTCCTACCCACCAATCTTTGTTCTCCCCCCCCTTTTGGATTTTTGCTGTACTCTTTTTTGTTTATATAAGAGATGCTTTGTTTTCAAACTGTCTCGGCCTATGGTCTCTGCATTTGGGTCCACCCACTTCACCACCCCAAAACCTGACAGTATGTGTATGTGTGACAAAATGATAATGTTGCAAATATTATATACAGTAAGTAAGTAAGTAAAAATGTGTTTGGCCCCACTCACTGCTAGAGTAATTACTTGAAACAAATTATTATTAATATTATTATAGTATCAAGTCATTTAATCTTAAATCACACTTGGATGAATGGGTCATTTTTGACCCGTGTGTAAATTTGATGTGGTAATAGAAAATCATTTTTTGTTCCTAAAGTATGAAAGGAAAAATGGAAAAAATGATCAGTGGTAATCAAAAACAAGATATTTAAGGAATACTTGGAATATTAAATCATAAAATGAATTGATTTCAAAAGATAGAACAAAGAAAAACTCAGCCAGCATGAAATAACCTGGGAAATGAATGCGGGTCATTTTTGACCCATGTTGTGCATTAGAAGGGGTGTGCATATGTTATGCATCAAAGGGTTAAAAAAAAAAAAAACAACAACAAAAAAACGGATTTTATGTGCACTTGGAGTTTTTCTTAGTTTGGCCCATGTTCAACCAGACTACAGCCACCAGGGGGCGATTGAGATGTTTTGGCTTCACTTGAGGAGCTGTCATACTGTCCATCATACTGTGCTACTAATGTACTATTCATACTACTCGAGATAAACATGCGGGAATGAGTTATCAGCAAACGGGCACGCGAAAAAAATGTACGCCACCGTGAGTGACAGCAGAGATAAGGAGATTGCCGCGAGTGCTGGTTGGATAAATCGTTTCCTCCGCCGCAACAACTTCACTTGCAGAAGACAACTATTGCCCAGAAGGATGCCAGAGAATTTACCCAGAAGCTGGTGAAGTTTCTGACATTTTCATCCCAGATTTTTGTGAGGAAGGAATAAAACGCCAGTCCCAAATTGCCGCCTGGTCCCAGATTGCCGCCTGGTTTGTTAAGTGATTGAAATAAATAAACGACCCAGCTATTATTTGGTAATTTATGGTATGATAATCCTCCTGGCCCGGGGAGAGAGACATGCATCTGCTCGGACCACAGTGCTCAGCTACAGACACTGCAGAGAGGTGACGATTGGCCCAGTGGCTTGTCTTGGTAAGTAATGAGGTTTACTAAAATATAGGCTAGGCTATAAATATCAGTCTTTTTTTTCAGTCTTTTTAGTCAGCAAGATAGTTAACCTAGCATGAAGCTAGCATTTAGCAAAGAGTGGAAAGGCTCCAGAATCTCTGGCTGATAGGCTTTCTGTTAACTCTTTTCTGCCTTTTCAAACAATATCTCGTCTATAGTTCTTGTATTTTTTCCACATTACATGGTCTAATTAAGAAAGATTTAAACACTGTATTGTAATCTAACAGCTAGAAATTATGTGTAAAACTAAACAATTAAGAAGGATCCTCTTTACTTTTGTGTTTTTATTTAATGAAAATCTAACTTGAACATAATATTAGACATCATAACATCATTTGACCGGTATTATAGTATGCCTGTTTTGCAGTGTCTCGAGGCAGCTTGTGCACCCCGAGGGGTGCATGCACACCACTTTGGGAATCCTTGATGTAGCTTAATACAAGTGATCACAAGGCAATGAATGTTTTTCAGAATGATCGCACATTTGTGACCGCACACCTCAAAAGGTTGAAATGTGTTTCCTTTTTGGTAGGAGATGCACTTGACAATTCTGACACCAATCAGACCTCATCCACTGAAAATGACAATGAGGGACTAACCCATGAAGAGGACATATCGGACAATGATGATGTCATCAACAATCCAGACTATACCCCAACCTTTGATGAGTCCTCTACCCCCGAAAAGGAAGACAGCCTAACTATGGTGGCAGCAACTCCAGAACAGGAAGATGAGGATGATGATTTGAACAATACGGTAAAAGGAAAAAAAATAAACGCCTTAGTCTGGTAACATGGAAGCAAAATGAATCCAAGGAGAAACGTGTCAAAGGAATGTCATACAAGAGCAAAGGTGGCAAATAAGTGCAAAGGCTATGGGTCCTCTCTGCAACTTGAAGTTCTGTCAGCGAGTCTCAACTCAAGACTGCCAAGTCATTACAGAAGAGCAGCTGCAGTGGATATTTCAGAAGATTTGGGCAATGAACACCTGGGAAGAACATAAGTTATACATCACAACTTTGGTCACAAAGGTTAACATAAAGCAAAAGAAAGTTGCTGAGGGATCCAGACGCAATTCATCATTGTCCTACGAACTGAAGCTTCAAGATGGAACGAGTCTCAAAGTGTGCAAGGCACTTATTTCCTCTACACTTGGTCTCCCTGAAAGAACCATTACAGACTGGCTGAACAAAGACACCATCGACTATGACAAACAAGAGGCGGCACCGCAGTCTAAATGTGGACCTAAAAGTGGCAAGCATGCAAAGCTTGTAAAAGTTTGATGTCAAGGATTTCCTTAAGAATTGGTTGAGGGACCTGCCCAGTGTTGATTCACACTGCTGCAGAAGCACAGAGACCTACAAAGACAAGAAGTTCCTTCACTTAGGCACAACCATCTCCCAACTACAGCGGGAACAGGCAGCTGTAACTGCTCAAGTGAAGGCCGTTGGAATGCGATATTTCACAGATGTGTTCCATGAAGAGAACTATTCCGTATTCATTCCACGAAAAGACCAGTGTGATGTTTGTGTTTCATTCAAGCATGGGAATATCAGTAAAACCAAATATGATGCACATATCCAGAAAGATAAAGCGAGGCAAGAGAAATCCAGTGACAAGGATTCTGCGAATAATGAGAAGTCAGTTTGGACAATGGACTTGCAAGCTGTGCTGCTGTGTCCAAAAACAAAAGCCAGCAGCATGCATTACAAAATGAAATTGCAGGTCCATAACTTTACCTTCTTCAACTTGAGATCAAAGGAAGGGTACTGCTATATTTGGGACGAATCGGAGGCCAACCTGGGTAGCGAGGTATTTGCACACCTTCAATATCACCATTTTGAAGGTGTGATCAAAGACCATCCAGAACTCAAGGAGATCATGTGTGTGGAACGACGGTTGCGGTTATCAGAACCACAATGCAGGTGAGGCAAATGCATTCTCTGAGCTTGCAAGGAAAAATGGGGTACTAATTACACAGAAATACCTCTTTGCAGGACACACAAATGGAGTGTGACAGCATGCATAGTACTACTGAATGCAGAATAGTTACGGATATCTTCACCCCGAGAGACTACGTCTTCATACTCCAGACTGCAAGTGTAGCCCTGTCTAAATGTAAATAAATTAATCAGTTAAATAAATAAATAAACAATATATAAGTTCCTTCTATAAATACATTTATTCTATTGTAATTCATATGATAAGAACTGTTATTTAAGATGCTATGAGTTCAGTTTAAAAAGTATTAAAACAATTCAGTATTTAAAATGTGTTCATCACGTTTGGTTAAAAGTACAGGCAACTGGTGTTTTATCTGTCACTCATCCCTGTATAGCCTGTCGATTGGTCGTCTGCGCCATTGTCATGAGCTGTCGTTCAGTCGGGAGAGCAAGGGGGTGGGACTTGGAGGAAGCAGGTTAGATCAAGCTAGAGAGACGAGTAAGAAAGAGCAGCGGAGGAAAGTATGACACGAGTAGTAAATGTAACACCAGAGTATTGTCCTTCTATCGGGATAAATGCAGAGTTTTTCAGCGGTATACGGAAATACAATGGTGTACAGAAGGTAAATGTTTATTTGTGTTGTGGTAATCACGAACTGTGTTACTGCTAAGGTTACAATGTGAATGCTAAACGTGATTAGTGTTTAGCGAGCATGCAACGGCTAGTTGCACAGGGTTAACTGTAGTAGCCTCACGTTACTCATTTTGTTGACCTGAGTGTGTACTGTTATGTGAATTCGGACTGAGTTCATAGAAGTGCATAGAGACTTTATTATTAAGGGATGTAAATGTATGTTGTCAGAGGTCTGGACCAGGAAGCCCTCCTTGGGCCTTTTTTGCCCATCTGAGCGACAGCAGTCAGACAGCAGCACGCGTCGAGGTCACAGCAGTAGGAGTTCCCGTCTCCGTTCCCCTCTTCATTCTCCTTCCATCTTCACCTGTAACATTCTCCATTCCCCCCATCTTCACACACATCACGCACTAACTGAAGAAGAACAGTGAGTACAAAACGACCCAGTTGCACGTGCACAGTTTTATTTTATGTTACTGGAGAAAGCGAACTGGTCAACCCTTTTAGACCTCACCGTACCCGAGCACCGATTCAGGCCTGCAACTTTTATTTCTCAGACTGTCTGATTTTATTAACAGTGCATATTCTTTTGGGTACTGAATTTGTGTTCATTGAGATGTGCTGTGAATTTGACTGAAAAGACTGATAACTGATGTTTTTGTGGTTACCAGAGAGTTCTATTTGATACTTATATTTGTGTTAATACACTGATTTTATTTTAAAAAGTACTGTGCGTGAGTGATAATTAGACTAATGCAAAGGGATTCATTGGTTCAAAATATTATTTGTTCAGGGTTAAAACATCTAGTGTGAATAAATTTAAGGACCAGCCCATACAAAATCATTTAAATTCGTATTATTTCTTGGTAGATTTTTCATATCTTATTAATCTACTAAGTGGAGGCACCAACCAATTATTGTTTCTTACCTTATTTTTGAGAGAAAGTACATTGTGTATAGTTGTACATTTTTGTACATAGTTCATTGTAAATAAATAGGTTTTCTCAATCACCGGGGTAGGGTGCTACACAAGAATCAGGCCATCACCTTACCATGTGAAGGTGCTCAAGCATGATGAGTTCCTGAAACTGAATGGACCTTACTTCAGTAGCATCAGACCAGGCAAAAAAGCTGGAGATTTGACTGTGCATGACCTTCGAGCTCTTCAGTTTAGCAGTGAAGGCAAGGTCCAATTCAAGTTGTCCTTCTCGGAGGACTCTGCGTGGGAAGCACTGCCACAGAAGGTACAGGTGCCAAATGAGCCGATGGCATGGATAAGAATGTTTCCATGTGCTCTGCCAATCAAGGAGAGAAAGTTCCAGGACCTCCAGTCGATGAAACGCGGCATGCCCATCAAGTGTCATCACTTCTTCTTTATTTGCCTAAGTCATTTATTCCTCTCATGTTAAATGATTGACATACATTGTTATCAGTATACAGTAGTCATCTATTGTCATAACCTTTCTGAGTGAAATTATTTAAAAATGTCATATTTAATATTTGGTTCAGTTCTTTGTGTTTTCTGAAAAACCTGAAAAAATGACTCAAGGGGGGTACACACATAACGCTAACTGGGCTGATTTTGCTCCGATTTTACTATCTTCTGTCTTATAACATCATCCTGTACGATTATCCTGTGGTCTGTGGTGTGTTAAGAGTCAATTTGTCCCGATAATTTGCTCGGAAACGGGTTGCGGCCGACAATCGTAAATGTTAAACTTACGACGAAAAATCTTCGTGTGTGGGGAAAGCTGACGACTCCTGAGTCACTACTCCGTAAAATGTGACGTGAAACGCAACGTAGCCAACCAGCTGTCCCGGTTGTGCTGAGCCTGGCTCAAAAAGTAGCACACTTGTGAGCCAAACTGAAGCTAAAAATCATACTAACACTTAGAAAAGATGCGGAAAGAAGAAGAAAAAGAAGTAGAACAAGTGGGAAAAATAAACTATAAATCTACTCACCTCAAGCTCGCTCAGTAGACTATAAAGTCCTTGTTCCCGCTGTCTCCAGGATTTTTTCCACTCTCTTCTCTTTGTTTTTCCCGGATTTTTCAGACAGCAATAGTCAGAGGACCACCATCATTCCCTCTTCTATGTCTTCCATGTCTTTCATGTTTTAAAACGTTTATTTACTCTTTTTTTTATATGCAGTCTATGCTCTTTTCCGTTTATGAAGAGCCTGGTGACGCTGGGGTTGTTGCCATTGGTTACTGTAGATCACGTTTGATCACGAGATATTTCTGGCTCGGAGGACTAGATTCTAGATCGGCCATGAGACAGATAATCTTTATGCGTGTGGTGTCCTGTGCTGAGAATATTGGAGCACACCACACACAGTACGATCAAAGCTGATTTCTTAATCTTCATGTGTGGGGGCTCTCCAGATAAAAATCTCTTTTGTGTGATTTATAAAATCCTTATGTGTGTACCCCCCTTTAGGCGATTATTTTAGGAATACTCATGACTCATGACATGCCCACTACGAACCTGATTGGACGGACGCTATTCCCAACCTTTTGCCATTCTTCAAACTTGTCAAACATCTGGCCAATTATTGGTTTATTCAGCCTGCAGGTTGGTCGTTATGGGCAGGACGAAGCAAACTAGAAATAGGCGTGAACTTTGAAATTTAAATATATATATATCTTTTTATTTATTTCATTATTTATTTATTTACTTACACACACACGAACAGTGGGTTCAGAAAGTATTCAGACTCCTTCACTTTTTTCACATTTTGTCCCATTTTGTTTCACATGTATCTGGAGCTTGACCAGAGTGATCATCTTGTATGTATGTAGGTGAAAGAGATGTAAAGCCTTTATGTACATATATATATTTACATTAACTACCTGACAGGATGGTTGATAAAATATGTGTATTTCGAACTATCCAGTAGATCCATGTGTGGAGGAATGGCTGTGGATATATGCATTTGTATTAGCATATGAGCTATTAGCTGTCAAGGTGTCAACATATGAGCTGTCAAGGTATATGTAAACATAATCTGTACTGTACTGTACTCACATTTGTTTAAGAAAAAGAGCAAAAAGTTTGATGAGTGGAGTCCTGTGAAAGGCAGTCCAGATAGTTTTAGCTGCAGGCTTGATAGCAGGCCTGCTAAATTGGCAGCACTGATGTCAGATTGAATGAATGAATGGATGAATGAATGAAAGAAATCTTTATTATGGTGTCCTGCCCAGTCCTCATGGGCTCACAAGACACCATAGAATCAAACAATCCAAGACCAAGAGGGTTGTCCACGTATTTTCCAGCAACAAGTCCAGATTTATAATTAAAAAAGGAAACTGATATATCTCGTCAAATCTGAAGACTTTCACCAGTAATAGTGGGGAAAATATCACATATGGCCCCACTGTACTTCACAGAAAAAAATAATCTAGTACTTTCTGTAAGATGTTTTTTTTACAGTAGTTTTCAGTGAATTACTTTTAAGTATGATGCATGTATTTTTTATGTATGATACCATCAAATCCCCCTTTTCAAAAAAAACACTTTAAGCATATGATTAGTTACCTGAAATTTTAGGGAAAACACTTTGAATGACTGCTGATTTCTTTAATGTATATTGAATAGGAAAAAAAACATGTTAAATTGCCTTTAAAAATTGTAGCGACTGGCTGTCATAATTGCATCACCGCCCACCTGTCCTAGAGTTCATTCACGTTTTCTCACTGTTAACACCCACAATCTTGGCTTCATCCAATCACAATTCCCCATGGAAAGGACCCACGCAGTGTGAAAGTAGTACTGTAGTAGTAATGTTTACACAGCCGCCAGTACTGTGGTCAGTGGAGCATTACCTCGGCATCTGATCGTGCTGAAAAATCTGGTTTGTTTTGCCAAAGAGTCTCTGGAATCCGTGTCAGGAGGAGGAATTAACCAGTGGATATTTCCAGTCGGAGTTTTTCTTGGAGTTGCCGGTGTTTCGGATTAACACACATCCATGTTAACTGGCGACCGTGAGCCGAATGCGTCTGTGGTCGCCGTAGCTACAACAGTTGTTGAAAACAGGAAGAGACAACGTAGCTGTCCTCGGATATTCCTCTTTGTTCAGGTTTTCTCTGTCCAAAACATACCTGATACGTGTTCGGTCTCCTGTTTGAGTAAGTGTGTGTCTAACCCTCAGTCACTGTGTTGTTGCTGGTTGTTACGGAAGACGTTGTAAACAGGAAAAGGGAGAGTTGCTCTTCCTGTGAATGTTTATCTCTAATAAACCTTCATTAAATACACGTACCCGTCTTTGCTGTCTGTTTGAGTAAACATGCAGCACGAACTATGGAACTCGTTGAAGCGAAAAATGAAAAAAAATAAATAAATAATAACGTGCGAGACTCAAACTCGTACTCAGTGAGGAAAAAAAAACTACAACGCAGCAATTAACTCATTAAACCAACGGAGCCACAAAACAACTGGGCGATATAAGCTATTTCACTCCTCACAGCATACACACAGCCACCTTTTGGACACAGAAAGAGGCCAGATCAACTTGTGACCGCAGTGTCTGTTCACTGTGTCTGTACTGTTATGGCTCATAACACAAATAAGCAGCCGCTCAAAACATTTTCTCCCCTAAAGTTAAGCAATTTATGCTAGTGTCTGCAAGATAATGTTATAGGCCACTTTAAATGTGTGTAATAAAAGCCCAAAGCAACATCAGGACAATACCAAAATCAATTAAATTAGCCACAGTCAGTTTCCATCATTCAAGCTATTTTTTGTCTTCAATATATATATATATTAGGGCTGTAACGATACACATATTGAAGCCGAAATCGCGACACTCAGATCCACAAACCTGTCTCGCACTGTGAGAAGGCAGAATCGCGACACAACTTCCAGTCCAGATCAGCCCTATGAGCTGTAACCACATTAACACCACAGCGGTCGTTCGCCAATTCTCCGCCGTTGTTCGTTCACACAGAGCGGAACACCGCTGTAAAGATGAACCGCTGCGTAATTCACACAGAAAGCCAGCGCTGCTGCTCCTAAAGAGACGTGACGTTACCTCTAATGCTGTGAGAAGGCAGAATCGCGACACAACTTCCAGTCCAGATCAGCCCTATGAACTGTAACCACATTAACACCACAGCGGTCGTTCGCCAATTCTCCGCCGTTGTTCGTTCACACAGAGCAGAACATCGCTATAAAGATGAACCGCTGTGTAATTCACACAGAAAGCAGGCGCTGCTGCTCCTAAAGAGACGTGAGGGCACACGTCATGATGATGATGTGCGTGTGTTTGCAAGGGGTTTCCCCGGTGTCTCCCCTGTCAATCAAACCCCAACAGAGGCTGTCTTCCAGGGTAAAGTTCACTGAAGTCTCGGTGGGGCGGGAGGAAGGACACTTCTCCACGTACAGCTGCGGTATTTTTCCTTGTTGCCAAAGACAGTTAGAGTTACTACGTTACCTTAGTTTGATTCTGTAATGTTGCTTTGTGGGACATTTCTCTGTATTAAGTTTAATGAGGGATCTGTGCAGTTAACAGACCATCAGATAGACACGCCCTCCACAATACTGCACCTCTGATACTATCAGACAGACAAGTATCACATACATAAGTTATTGAAATGTTACATAAATCAAATGTTTAATTTAGAAAAAAAAAAAATCGAGGTTTGTATCGAACCGTGGGTCAAAAATCGTGATACAAACCGAATCGTGAGTTAGGTGTATCGTTACAGCCCTAATATATATAGATATAGATATCTATATAGATGACTACAAAAAGAAGAAGACATAAAATCTTTTTTGTAAAAAAAAAAGTTTGAAAATATAAAAATCAGTTACTTAAGATATACAGTGTATGACTAGATATATGAACACCAAAATATTACATTCAAATGTGATTGCTGAGAAACCCATCAAAATGACATGAGTATTAGTATGGCTTTGTTCCCCAGAATAGGCCTCATGGCAAAAACTAAAAAAACATGGATAATGAGCAGTGTTGGGTATCGTTACTTTGGAAAGTAGTTAATTAGGTTACAACGTTACCATCAATTAAAAGTAATCAGTTACGTTACAGCGTTACCTATGAATAAAAGTAACGCGTTAGAGTACTCATGTGTTACCAAAAATTAAAAGCCGTTTGCAGCGCCTCGCAGAAGCTGCAACTTAACTGACACACACACAGCCTCCTTTAAATGCACCGAAAAGTCGTGACAATGATGAATAACGTCAGTCATCCAACCAAATTAACTCTGCAGGATAACAATAACAGGAAAGACAGTCAGCAATATGCCACATAGCGTTTTACTAATTAATTAATTTTATTTTGCGGTCCACAGAAGCTTTTCACCAACGCAGAGTGTGCATGTTACCGTTATGTTGTTCTTGTCCTTTTCGCTGGTGAATTGAAAATAATGTGCGTACTTCCATGATATCAAAAGCTGTCCTCTCTGCCATCTTGCCGGGGGTTCAAAAACACTCACACACACACACACACACACACACACACAGGTAACGTAGGTCAGCCGCAGGGCACAGACGCATCACAGCGCTGCGCCTCCGCTGACACATCCGCAGGTGGCAGGTGTACTGTCTGACAACAAGCAGGCTGCAGTCGGGATTTTCCTTTCCTTATCCGGAGAAATTCTTAAAATAACGGATTACTTTTTTAAAAAAATAACGAAGTTACTGATTCCTTGACGCACGGAACTAACGCGTTACGTTACATGTTACACGAAAAAAGTAATTAGAGTACTCTAGCGCGTTACTTTGTAACGTGTTACCCACAACACTGATAATGAGATGTTTCAAGAACTCATGGATTATAAAGTCCATGATTCTTTACCAGAGGGCCTCACAAAACATCAGAGGTACTCAATCAAATGAAGAGCATCGGCATATGTACTCAAGGGTAAGTATTGAATGGATCTACCATCAATTACAATTACAAGTACATTTGTTGTGTTGTATTAAGACTAAAATGTTGTAATGATGTTTTGTCCAGATGGCTGTCTTTATTATATATGTCGAAGAAGAAAAGATAAGAAAGAGCACCTGGCCAAAGTAGTAACTTCAGCCTAAGAGGCTGACTTAATCTTTCAAGAGTTCCACTGTGGTCCGCTGGGCTCCCACTGCGGAGTGGAAAAAACGAACCACGCAGTGATCAGCCGATATTACTGGCCTGGAATGGAGGCTGATCTTCGCAAATGGGTAAGTGAATGGGGTCAACCAAATTTGCCAGTGAGTTTTTTGCTTTAAGGCCTACTTAACAAAACAATCTTTAAAGTTAAAGCAATAATACATTGGATTTAATTAAACAAGTAGTTTCTTTTTTAAACCAAAGGCGCATGATTGACATTTGACATTTATTTGGCTTTAGGTTGCCCAGTGTCCAGATTGTCAGGCCAAGCGGGCCAGTCTCAAAGAAAAAAAGCAGTACAACCCAATAGAAGTGAGGTTAATTGTGCAACTCGCTTTCACACGCAGCCAAATGTGCTTACTAACTACTTCTTGTACAGATGTCTAATTATCCTATGCCTCTTTCAGGTTTCAGAGCCCCTGGAACTTGTGGGGATGGACCTCATGAAGTTGACTATTACAGAGGATGGTAATTAATACATTTATGTAATGGTTGATTATTTCACAAAGTGGGCAGAGGCCTACCCTCTGAAGAGTAAGGCTGCATTGGAGGTAACCAAATGTATTCTTGATTTTGTATACAAATTTGGTGCATCTCAGAGACTGCTTACAGATCAGGGCACAGAGTTCAAAAGCCAGGTAAAAATATGAGAAACATTTATATCTCACTCAGGTATACATTAGATAATGAATTATTTTCAAAATTGATTTTAAGCTGAATCGCAACCTGTGTGAGTCACTGGGGATTCAGAGGAGCTTCTGTGCCCCATATCACCCTCAAACGAACGGCTTGGTGGAGAAACTAAATGGCACCATTCAGAGGTAAGATGCACATTGTTTTATTGGTAGGTAATTGGTGAGACAAAATGGCTGCTTTTTTGTTGACCAATATGCACCATTGTCAGATTCCTGAACAAGATGGCTCATAAGCGTCCAAAAACATGGAACAAGTTCTTGCAGGCCACAATGTTTGGCCTGAGCTCAAAGAAACACCTCACCACCAACTACAGCCCATACTTCCCTAATGTTTGGAAGGGAGGCCAGGTATCCTTCAGAGGTCCCACAGGAGTATGAGGTAAATGTGTATAAGTTTTTGTTTCATATTTTTGAAGTTAAGGGATTATGGTCATAACTTTGATAAATGGCTTGGAATATAACACCACATGGCATTTTCATAATTAAGGTGACAACAGAGAAGGTGGAGAACCTGGTCCAGAAGGAGGAGGTGTTCCATGGCATTCACAACCAGCCTGACACGTATAAACGTGTCCAAGATAACGTGCATAAAAGCCACCAAAAAATCACTAAACGGAAATTGGCCCAGGGCACAGATGACAATTTCCAAATTGGTGATATTGTACTCAAACTGAACATCAGGGAACAACAGTGGAAGGGAGGCAAAATGGCTCCAGATATGCTGGGGCCATTCACAGTGACGGGGATAAAGCGCAAACACGTGTTTGGCCAGCAAAACTGGCAAACTTATGGCCAACATGGACCAGCTGGCTCATTACATCGAGCCAGAGGAGAGAATTCCATGAAAGCTCCGTAAAGGTAGCGGCTGTCCTCTGGCTTGCCTCGCCAGCCCCCGTATGCCTGTGACCTGTGACCCTCAGGCAGCCAGGTCACATTGTCGACCTATCCACAATGGTACTTTCTGTTCAGTAATCTCACATGGTATAATAACACTATATATGCTTTGAAATTACTGCATTGTTTATATTTCCAGCACTCAAGTATATATGGAGGTGCAATGGGGAGGTTCTGTGGGCCAAGGTGGGGCCTTATCAGCTGTATACGGCAGACCTCATAAGCCTGGCACCTGGGAGGGAATTGGTGTGTGTGGTGAGTTTGTGAGTTGTTTCAGCTTTTCGACAATAGTCGTAAGTTCAGTTTGATGAGTGCCATTTAAATAGATAGACACAAGTCAATTCGAGTGCATTGAGGTATCCTATCTGTAAAAGGCAATGTATCCAAACGAGAGGTGGTGCGTCTTTGTTGATCCATTCGGAGCCACAGAAAATCAAATAAAACAGTGCAGGGAGTCAACAAGGTCAGTAAATCAGGATTTATTGTGCATTTAAAGTATGTTAAATGGATTATGTTGTGCAACTTTCAAACGTAACAGTTTTCTTCCCTTTTTGATTTAGGGCCTTCATGCGGGAATAAAAATCTTAACTTCTCTCGCTGGACCTGCCACACAGTTGCACATCCCCGCCAGCAAGATTCCACATCATGTGGAGTAATAAATTGCAAAGTAAGATTATGTACCCTAATGAAGTATTTAAATGTGTGATCTGAGTTGCACTAACGGTAACATGTGCTTTAAGATAGCAGAACTTCTGCTGAAAGGGGAACCGATCCTTTTTGCCCGTTGACGAAATGGGAATAGACGACATCAGAAGGGAAATGGCCCTTGCCCTAATGGACCAGTGTGAAATTGAAATATCTGTTGATAGACAACATGGCAGATTTGTGCCGCGTCTGCGGAAAGAGGGACACAGGAGAAGGGGGCCCTTCAGAGACGCCTGTGGGTAACTGGGTAGTAGGACTACAGTTCTTAACATAAAGTGTGGATGTAATTTCTCTCAAAATCTAACTTGCATATCTTTCAGATTGAATACGAAGCCTGCAACCTATGGTTTCACGTGGCTTGTGTCGGGGACCCTATCTTGCAGCACTTGTTCTTGTGTCCTGGCTGCAAGTAAAGCTCCACCAACTCCACCCTCTTTGCTGCCCTACATAGGCTGGCCGGCTAGTACCACCATTGCTCAGAGAAAACTATATCTCTCAGCGACACCACGAGTGTTCTGGCACCTCAGTGGTGGAACAAACTCTACCAATGTCAAAATGCCGATGCTGCAAACCCGACTGAAGACTAACTACTGACTGACTGATCCACGATACTGTGAGTACCCGGTGTATATGAGCACCCGGTGTACATATATTGTAAATAATCCCTGTGTTTGAACTGTGAATACAGACGCTGTTATTTCGGTTTTGATTTCCTGGTTTGATTTGTTTTGTGGGAATCCGCAGTAAAACCCGGAGCGGAGTTTTGAGTTGCCTTTATTTTTTGGTTGTGAACTGTATTGAACTGTTTTTGGATTGTGAGAAAACCGGACTCTGTCCTAGGTGGATTGAACTCTGAGACTGTGGGACAATTTTGCATACGAAATTAAATAATACAAATTGAAAACTGAATGGAAGTGCAGTCTATTTGTTTTTTTTGTAGTGCTGGTTTTTGATGACATTTCATTTGCTGCAACATACTATTTGCTCTATTGTTTTTTATGGTTTGACGGAGCTCTTTTCTTTCTATGTTGTAATTGTTATTTGTCAGACGTGACTCTGACTGGCACCCCACTTCCTTTTAAAGGGATAGTTCGTGTTTTTTGAAGTGGGGTCATATAAAGTACATATCTATAGTCGATCCGTTTCCTACCGTAATCACCGATCAGTGCAGCCTCAGTTTGGAGGAGCAGAGAGTCGCTCCAGCCCAGACGCTCAGCTTTGTACTGCAGTGAACGGGGTCCAGAGAAAAAGTGAAATTTAGCCACCTAAAACAAGGCTCACCTAAAAAAAATCTATAACAGTTCAAGTGTATGTTGTATAGAGAAAATTCATACCGCTTTACATCGCTGTCAGACCGCCCTTTCTTTTGGAACTACATTTTCTAAACCATAGAACCTCTGCATCCTTAAGCATTAGTGCTACTGGGCAACAGGTGATCTGCGAGTGGCGAAATACAGTGCGAGGCCCAGTTGCTGGACTAGAGGTTTACTGTTGATAAAAACAAAACTTAACAATTTCAGACGCAGACACAGGCCCTAAATCAAATCTACAGACATTGTGTTGTTTTAAAAAAGCACAAAAAAAAGAAAGAATACAGAATTCTTTCTGTAAAATTACATTATTTAAAGTGCACTTTTTGTGAATAATATATTTTAAATTGTCTTTATACAGTAATGTACAGTAAATTATCTTTGTGTCTGTACAAATACAACTTATTACCTCTAAAAAAAACCATGAAATCCCCTTAACCATGCATACTTAATGACCGGCAATTTTATGGAAACACTAAAGATTTCTGGAATTTTACGTACATTTCTTCATTATCATTATTAGGAAAGATCAGTAAAATGACATAACATTTTATGTAAAATTACTCATCATATCATATTATGGTTAATTGCATGTAATTCTAAAGGTAAATCATTAAATTACTGCTGGTATCTGTTAATTTACAGTTTTTACATTGTCTTATGGAAAATGGTAATAAACTTGTAAAAAGATGCATAAATTTGTATGTAAAATTACAGTTAAAGATGTACAACTACATTAAAGTGTCGTTAAAAAACACAACATTAATGTAATCTTACATTATTGTTAATTAACTGTAATTTTAAAAATAAAACCTAAAATTACTGAAAATATCTGTAAATGTACTAGCATTTCATTGTTTTATTGGAATACAGAAAAATGTGTTAAAAATTCCAGAAAACCACCTGTAAAATTACATTTTTTTTCTTACAGTGCATGACCAATCAGTGGCGGGATGTCGCACATTACAAGATAACGAATTAAGTCTTTGCAACCATTTCCAATGGCAGAAAACATAACTCTAACATTAACCCAACTTTTCATTCAGACTTTGATATTTTGTGACTGATAATTGTTGGAGGTGTTATAGGTCAATCATTTCAGCTTATCTCAAACAGTTGTGCATATGAATGATACATTTTAAAAGGAAAACATTTTAAGTGTCTTATTTTCCATCCAGTGGGAATTATACAAGCAAACTTGGGGTACACAATAATACATATTTTCAGATGAAAAGGCATGCTTATTAACAGCAAATCCTTTCAGAGAGGCAGGAAGGGAACCACTGCAGGGCAGAACCAGAGGTATCCACCCTGTTCCTCAGTTTGTTAATAAGGATAGTATGGCTTACTCCTGTGTCCAAAGCTGCAATGAGATCCAACAGTACCAAAAGACAACACTGTCCTGTTTCAGAGTCCTCTCTCCCAGTCTGCTTTTTCCTGGTCCAGATCGGCCACTGTATGTTAACTACACATCTCTAGTCCGCCAGTGAGTCAGGGATCAAGTTATTTGTTCGAAACGTTTCCTCTTTTTGGCAGTTATCCAGTGGAAAAGAGGGGAGTTGGAAGATTAATGAAATACAGGAGAACCAAGGACAAGAAGGGTACAACAATCTTTCATCAGTCTTTATTTGTATAGCACCTATTCACAACAAAAGTCATCCCATGACACTCTCCCAATTGAGCAGGACTAAACCATACTACTTGATATATGTGTATCTAAGCTTGTGTGTGTGTGTGTGTGTGTGTGTGTCGGTGCATGCATGTACAGTGGGGCAAAAAACTATTTAGTCAGCCACCAATTGTGCAAGTTCTCCCACTTAAAAAGATGAGAGAGGCCTGTAATTTTCATCATAGGTATACCTCAACTATGAGAGATAAAATGAGAAAAAAAATCCAGAAAATCACATTGTCTGATTTTTAAAGAATTTATTTGCAAATTATGGTGGAAAATAAGTATTTGGTCAATAACAAAAGTTCATCTCAATACTTTATATACCCTTTGTTGGCAATGACAGAGGTCAAACGTTTTCTGTAAGTCTTTTCAAGGTTTTCACACACTGTTGCTGGTACTTTGGCCCATTCCTCCATGCAGATCTCCTCTAGAGCAGTGATGTTTTGGGGCTGTCGCTGGGCAACATGGACTTTCAACTCCCTCCAAAGATTTTCTATGGAGTTGAGATCTGGAGACTGGCTAGGCCACTCCAGGACCTTGAAATGCTTCTTACGAAGTCACTCCTTCGTTACCCGGGCGGTGGGTTTGGGCTCATTGTCACGCTGAAAGACCCAGCCACGTTTCATCTTCAATGCCCTGGCTGATGGAAGGAGGTTTTCCCTCAAAATTTCACGATACATGGCCCCATTCATTCTTTCATTTACACGGATCAGTCGTCCTGGTCACTTTGCAGAAAAACAGCCCCAGAGAATGATGTTTCCACCCCCATGCTTCACAGTAGGTATGGTGTTCTTTGGATGCAACTCAGCATTCTTTCTCCTCCAAACACGACAAGTTGAGTTTTTACCAAAAAGTTCTATTTTGGTTTCATCTGACCATATGACATTCTCCCAATCGTCTTCTGGATCATCCAAATGCTCTCTAGCAAACTTCAGACGGGCCTGGACATGTACTGGCTTAAGCAGGGGGACACGTCTGGCACTGCAGGATTTGAGTCCCTGGCGGCGTAATGTGTTACTGATGGTAGCCTTTGTTACTTTGGTCCCAGCTCTCTGCAGGTCATTCACTAGGTCCCCCCGTGTGGTTCTGGGATTTTTGCTCACCGTTCTTGTGATCATTTTGACCCCACAGGGTGAGATCTTGTGTGGAGCCCCAGATCAAGGGAGATTATCAGTGGTCTTGTATGTCTTCCATTTTCTAATAATTGCTCCCACAGTTGATTTCTTCACACCAAGCTGCTTACCTATTGCAGATTCAGTGTGACTGTTTGAGGTTGTGGACAGGTGTCTTTTATACTGATAACGAGTTCAAACAGGTGCCATTAATACAGGTAACGAGTGGAGGACAGAGGATCCTCTTAAAGAAGTTACAGGTCTGTGAGGGCCAGAAATCTTGCTTGTTTGTAGGTGACCAAATACTTATTTTACTGAGGAATTTACCAATTAATTCATTAAAAATCCTACAATGTGATTTCCTGGATTCTTTCCCCCCATTCTGTCTCTCATAGTTTAAGTGTACCTATGATGAAAATTACAGGCCTCTCTCATCTTTTTAAGTGGGAGAACTTTCACAATTGGTGGCTGACTAAATACTTTTTTGCCCCACTGTATGTGCATGTTGTGACTTATATATATATATATTCATCAGATGATAATAATGCATTAGAGATAACATTTAAAAGAGAATGATCTGTGATAAGATGCCTGCCTGAGAAGGAATATTCTATACACAGGAACAGTCAACCTTTTTCTTTAGCAGTCACCAGAAATAACACTAGGTATAGACATCCTTCCTTCCAACACCAGAAAACAGTGATTCCATGTGTGAGATTGTGAGCCAAGATAAAAGCCAGTGCATCATATGCCACCAACACTGACAGACTTACTTTACTGTATAGTTTTATTTATATATTTTTCCTCTTTCTCTTTCTTTGACCTTTTATTTCTTAGACAGTGGTATTTTCCTCTTCCCGTCACCAGTCTTTTTTTTTGGAATGATGATATATGAATATGTGCTGTAGGTATTTGGGGTAAACAAGCTTGGAACGCCTTCTGAGAGGCACTGAATTTTGAATCAGGCTTCAAAGGGTGAGGTTTGTTTTTTTATAAGACAGCTGTCAGTTTGTGACTACAGTAAGACTTTTTTTGAGGACATCCAAAGATTTTTTAATTTTTTATAACAGTGTTTTAGCTTCTGCAGAATATTGACAGCAGTCTCTGCCAGCATTTGTTTTCATTGCCAGTGTAAATCTACATGGGACCAAAGAAAGTCTTTCAGAGATACATGAAAGCTGTTCCATTTATTTCCATAAGCTGCAGCAGGAATGACTCATTTAATAACACCTTGGAAGTTGTTTTTGACAGTGGAAACTGTTTAAAAGGTGACAACAAATTCGAATTACGAATATGGGTATTATACCAGGAAATATTTCATTTCCACATTGTTGTGCTCCTTTTAGAGTGTTTTTTTTAAGAACCGCTACCAAGTAGCCGGCTGATGGGGAAGCCAACCAGCTTTCAAAGTCTGGGTTGTAATTTTCAAAGTGTGGCATCAAGATCACATTGGGTAACAAAATCAAAGTTATTGAATCCCGTCATGCCACACAAAACACAGAACATATATACAGTTTATATGCACATGTATACATGGTAATGTAGTGCATCTTTTGAACCAGCAGTTCTTTTAGATCTATCCCTCCATTCATCATTTTAAACTTGTCAACTCACAATAATAAATCCTTAAAGGTGAATTCAACTAATTTTAAAGATCAGAGTCTGCTGCCAGGTGTTGCTTGACCACGCACTCAAGTGCACTATTCTTTTGTGTGAATTTTTTGTGTGAAGGTGAAGTACTTCAAAAATAAATGCTGTCCATAAAAGCTTAAATGGCTAACAGCATGAAATAAAAAGAATAAAGTTTGATCAACTCTAAATTATTTGCAAATCAATTTCCAAAGGGTGCGTCATTAAGGATCACATGGAAAATAAAAATGCGATCAGGCAGATATATGGAGGTGAGGTAGCTGGAAAACTGGCAACACACTGAAGAGTTTGACAAGCAGCAATGTGACAAGCAGCACTGTTATGGGGGACCTTGAAGTCTGTAAAAAGCAGTGATCTGTGTCAGGCACTCTGAGGGGGGTCAGAGGCTGAAAGAGGCACATAAAGGTCGTACCAAGGATCGCTTTCCCACCTCAGATCTATGAGTTGTCAGAATATCAGAAAAAAATGTTGCTCATATTTCTTTTTCAGCCTTCCTTTGTTCTTTCCCCTGAACTTTTTGTGGTCTGACCCCAAGTTTTAACCAGTAACATCAAGGGAAAAATCAACTAAAATGGTGGAGTAGTAGGAGCTATTTTTAAACAAGGAATCCGAATTTGATTTGCAGCTTCAGAATTTGAATTAATGAGAGACAAATCCTGAAGGTAATGACAGATGAGTTTGATTTCACATCTTTGCATGGGTGTTGTACTTTCTTACCAGGCCCCTACATTTATACTGCAGGTGTGCTTAAGTATCGGAGGCTTCTGAGCTTTTCAGTTTAAAACGCGCTTCCTAGAAATGTTTCATTGAATTTATTATCCATTTGAGATTACTCAACAACTGGGTAATTTGAGACATTTCTTGATACACTGATTCAAATGATCATTTTGTCCTTGCAAGCAACATTTGTACACAGCAGTATGAGCAAATTAACACAGGACCACAAAATAAGTGGGAGTTGGTAGTTGCAGTAAGACTATGACAACAAGTGTCAGCCTTTACTTGTGCCCCCTTAGAAAGCCTGTCTTGGGGTGTACAGTGCAGTGTCAGTAAGTGGGTTATTGACAAAAAGTAGAGTGTGCATAGAAAATCCCTACTAAAGATGCAATTATTTTTGTGAAAATGTATTGTATCTTTCATTCAGATATTTGAATATTTTCATGAATAGTAATTTCATATATTACATTCTATGAACCCCTTTAAGTTAAATCAAGAAACGCATCATGTGGTGCACCTCCCTGTTAAGATTAAGGATGATTTAGATCGTAAAGTGATATCAGACAATGTGAAATGATGTATCAACTTGTGAGAGAGTTCAGTTGTTGTCTTAATGGTAACAAGTGGACATTGAAAGTGATTGAGTTACTGAGAAGATGCTGTTCATGTGCTTTCCTTACCCACAGCCCTAAAGTAATATAAGTTCAAGTTAAGGCACGATGATAATACTGTATATCATAGATCATATATCAGAAATGTACAATCTAGTTTGACTAGAGTTTTGAATAGAAGTTAACTGTGGACCTTTTTTTCAACCAGAATCATTTTGACCATATGAACCACAGAAACCACAGAAACATTCTGTTTCAATGCTCAGTACTTTTCTGTAGTATCCATAAACTGGTACCAGCAGCACTCTTTGGATATCTCTTCTTTCAGACAGTGATCTGACAAACACATTGACAAGGCTGTCAATAACAAGACCAGAGCCAGGTACTGGTCACAGCTGTCTGGTGAAGTTGAAGCAGTGTATTACGCCAGCAAGTCAGTGGCAGATTTGAAGTCTGTGTCAATGTGGATGTTGAGTGACCCAGGAGGAGAATAGAAGGAGAGCTTTAAGGCACGTGGAGTAGTTGTACACTAATAAAAACAAGTCAGCACATTAAGTAAACAGCAGGTTAAGTACTCAGACAAAATATTGTGCTGATAGCAGCTGCAGCCAGCTCCCTCTACTTGCTGGAAAAGGTCACCTCCATCTCCTTGGTCTTCTCCGGGTCTGCCTCCAGGCCGAATCATCACACTACTCCACACTTATGCAGCACTGAGCTGTGGTAAAAAAAAAAAACCCTGAGAGCAGGGACAGGAGAATTGTGTCATCCACGTACTTTACCAGATGACAGTCTGGATGGATGGACCTGCAGTAAACGGTGTAAAGGAGGAAGAGCAGAGGTGAGAAGACACAGCCCTGAGGGGTGCCTGAAGAGGTGACAGAGACGTTGGAGAAGATGTTGTTGACCAGCACCCTCTGTGTCCTGTTGGTCAGGAAGACTGCAATCTACCGGATCAGGTGGTCGTCCAGGTGGAAGCAGGTGGAGAGTTTCTCTGCTAAGATGTGTGGCTGTAGCATGTTGAATGGAGAGGAGTAGTCTGGAAACAGGAGTCTGGTTGTGGTGCTGGGGTGTTCCAGGTGTGTATCCTTTCCATGATGAATGTTTTGGCATCATTCACTCCTCTGCCTGCACGATACGGCAACTGTAGAGGGTCCATCAGTGGGTCAGTTACAGAGATTATCTGCTTCTTGATGATCCTCTCCATAGCCTTCATCACGAGAGTGGTGAGAGCCACAGGCCTGAGGTCGTTCAGAGCTTTAACCCTTAAACAGGCAGGAGTGGAAAATAAGTTGCAAAAAATCATTTAATGTTATCACTCATCTCTTTAGGCCCTAAGAAAAATATTTCCACATTCAAAATATATATATATTCAATATTTTGGATTTTATGAGTTGTATCTCCCAGGATACGTTGCCCTATTAAGGTCTAAACAGAGCCCAAATGATAAACATATTATTGTTCAGTTTGATGAAGATGAATTCTACATTGTTGTATTCCTTGGTCATTTACATTACACATAGCACTTTTAAAGTTGATTTTATTAATTTTTACCAATCCAGTTTAGTAATTTCATAACAAAGCACATCTCAAAAACATCTCAGAAAAAAGTGACACAAAAACGGAACATTTCAGGGTGAACATATTGAACATTTTGTGCACTGAAGATTACATAAAAACAAAACACAGCAATTTCATTTTCTCAAATGATGCATACACAATTGAACACTGGAGAACATTTTATGGGTCCAGGTTTTCCATAATGGCGGGAACTCTATGAACAATTTGCCTAATTTCCTGTCTATATTTCATTTTTTATTTTTTATTGAACACTTGGAAGCAGTTGCGTGGGTTTTTCCTGGTGATGATGCACAGACGAACACCACATTTTGTGCAGTAGATTGTTGCCTGTCCTTCTGGGCAAAGCCTGCACCCTCCCTTGTCTGTGAAAGCTGGGAAGTGATCCACTTGATCATAGTGGACATCAACCATGGGTCTTGGGGTTGTTGGCCTTTGTATGCATCTGGTGGGTCTGTGCATTGTCCTTTTGTAAGGCCTTCCCTTCTTCTTGCCACTGTGGATAAGGGCATCTGCAACCTCGAGCCTGAATGCCTTTAGCTTATTGTGCTCTTGCACACCAATGCTTTTGGCATCTCGGCGATACAGCAGCCATCTATTGTTGATGGCTATATCAGCCATTTGCCAAAAGAGGCCCAGGTACCACCGGTGGGACTTTGCAGGGGTTTGGTACAAGGCCACCATCATGTCATGCAAGGTCAACTCCTCCCATGTGGACATTGTACTGTGACACAACGTTTGGACAGGGAACAGCAACTCTTCTTCTCTCCTGTCTGGAGAAACGCCTGACTTCCTTGAGAGGGCTGATTGCAGCACAGGAGCTAGCTAAGGTGACAACTTTGTTGTCAGACCATTTTACAACAGCCACTTCTGCCTCATTGTCCACCCTGTAGTCGTAGCTGCCCCTTCCTTGCCTCAGCAGAGCACGGTCATCCTCAAGTGTGCATCCTTTAAGCCTATTCTTGCGGATGGTTCCCAGACTTCGCAAACCAAGGGACTCCTTCAGATGCACAATGAGTGGGAGGGAGGTCAAAGTAGTCAAAAAATTGTCAAAGTAGACAACACACTCTAATGGGTTCTTGATGGTCTTGCAGAGTTAAATGACAACATTGGCTCCAACTCCAAGTTCTTTGGCTGGACACTGGTCTGTGCCAAATGTGCTTTTTCCAGTGTATGTCAGGAAGTCATAAACTATCCCAGAAACACCTGCTCGAACAAAGATCTTTAAGGCCCCAATGGTGAGGTTTGCTCGGGAGATACTGTTGGAGAGACCCAGCTTTTTCCCTTGTAAGGGACCATCATTTCATCTATTGAGAACTTGTTCTCACTCTCAATTTCCAGACATTTCTTTCTTATGTGCTCCAGTACTGGTGTCACTTTGTAGAGCCAATCTTGGGTTGGGTCTGATTTCTGATTGTCTTGAAAGTGAATGAATCGTGAGAGGCATTTAAACCGTTTTACTGATATCACATTGGCTATTTTGGCATAACATGTGTCTTCTGCCCAATAATCATCCATAGATGGCATTCTCACCACTCCCATGATTAGCTTAATGCCAACAAATGACTTGATCTCATCCACAGTGGTGTTAATGCTGGCTCCAATTAATTGACAGCTGTAGAGATTTGTCTGTTCAGCAATATGTTGGAACAGATCGTCATCAAAAAATTGGGCAAAGTTACTATGTGGAGAAGACAGCTCATCGGGTGTGCTGAATTCACTGGCAGCTGCTGTTGATTGGTGCTCAAACCCTTTCTTACGCCAGCTGTGAAAAACAAACAAAAATATATACATAAATACATAACTGTGTTATGTTATTTGTACAAAGTGGTATTATAAGCAAGTACGGACTGAATTTAACCCTCTGGGGTCTGGGGTATAATTTGACTATTTTTGACTTTGCCATTATATTTCACCTTAAAAAACTATTTACCTTGCCTTGCTTGGTGTCATTATTTTCAGCAACCTCACATGTGTGACTGTAGAGTTATTTTTTCAGTCTGACATACTATATTAACACTATAGACCTAAAATCACAAAAAAAAAACATAAAATCATATAAAACATAAAAAAAAAGTTTGATTTTTTACAGTGAAAACCACAAATATGTTTCTATTACTTATAATGCAAATATAAATAGTTGTTTGCTAAATGTGTGCAAAATTTTCTGAAATTAACAAAGTTATATGTAACTATTTACATTTAAATACAGGCAATGCCTCAAGTTCAGGTCTCCCTCAGCTACTTCCAGCTCAATGAAGAGCTGCACTGCCTGCTCCACATTCAGCAGTCTCCTGATTGTTTTGACTCACAAAAGAAAACAAAAAAAATGACTCCACTACACACTGAACACACTACACTAAACACTACAAAACACATTAACTATACACTCCAAACATGCTATATGTCATAAATCTCTCAACTCTCAAAACTCGCTCTCTCTATTGCTGTCTCTGTCACTGTCAGAGTTGTTCCTCAGCAACCAAATCACGTGGTTTGTTATATAATTTTGTGATTGGTTGGTGTGGTGCCTTTTTCCACCAAAAAGAAAGGTGTCACAAAGTTTTTTTTTTTTTTTTTGCTTGCAAACAGTTCCTGCTTGCGGACACTTTTGTTAGAGAAACCCGTTTTGATCGTTTCTTCCTGCACCAAATGCGCAACGTGACGGCAACGTTAGCGAAAAAAAACATGGCGTACATTATTTTTAGGAAATATGGTTTTACCTGGCCTATCAACACAATTTAAAAACTGGTATATATTTTGAGGCTGCTCCAACACACACATCGGAACCAAGACTCACTGAGGCTCCGTCTCGCTGCTACATCATCTTAAATTGGTCACATGATTTTGACAGCGCCCGCAAGCCAATCCATTTCAGAGGGTTAGCTGCTTAGTGGCATGCTACTTTCAATAAATATCACAAGCATAAGAAGAAGGTTTCTGTTTTTTCACCTTATATCAACTACTACATACATACATTTGTAGATGGATTGCACATATAAATGTCCCTAAATAAAACTACTGTCACCTGAATCCCTTGGCTCATTTGGACTCTATACTGCGATCCATCTCTTCATCCTCTTCATCAGAATTTTCATCCTCCTCTTCAGAACTGACTTCATTCACTGCCTCTATCTCATGCTGGCTGAAAATTACTTCCTGATCTTCATCACTGTTTGACTCAGAGTCAGAAGAACTTGCAGGGATCTCCTCTATCACTCTCATCCCTGTGCTTTCCTTTCTTTTCCCATAAAAGGACCTAGCCGAGATGCTCTGGTTGAAAATAAATTGATTTTTTAGATAAAATACAGTTATACTGTTGTAATGGGCACAGCTGTGTATGATAATATATGGTACTGCAGTAATTATTAACGTGCCTTCCAGGTTAAAACAAAAATTTGAATAATGCACATTGACCAAATTTCTACCCCTAACCTGGCAACGTATCTCAGGGGATACATACATTTACCCTAACCCTAACCCAAAACCTGCTAAGTAACACCACAAACACAGTTGGAACATTTTTTCTTCATCAGAATGTTTAAACAAATGTCCTAATTAATTTTAGGAATTGATATTGTTGTTTTATTGAAAATAAGTAAGACTAATACATGATTACTTACCCCAAGGAAGCAGGTTTTCCATCACTGGCGGCCATGATATTTTCTGATCAGGCTGACGAAACGATGAAAGATAGCCTGAACCAAATTATGTGATCTAGATGCTTGTTACGACCAGGGCCTAGGGGAAACCCTGGCAAGCGTGTGAGACTCCCCTCTTCCTCCAAGCACCACCAGCAGCAAAGAGCATTTTTAAATAGTTTTATTAACAAACAAACATATTTTTCACACATACAATGCTGGTAGTCTGGGACAGCAGAGGAGAGCCCGCAGGAACTGGGAGGAGCCAGCCTTTAAACTTATGGCTCCAGGAAAGCAACCAATCAGGTCCCAGGGACAACCTACAATCACAGACACACCTGCAACCAATCACACACACTCACACACAGGTAAAAGAGGGATATTTAAAACAGACAAACATTTATGACCACTAGGGTCGTAACAATGCTAATACCAGACAAGACTTTTGATAAATGCTAACTTTATTAGTGAAAACCTCCCAGCACACTCCCTACAGGATGTTAAATCCAAATAAACAATTAAACATACTGTGCTATTGTTTTATCAAGTTGTGCCTGGCTATGGGTCCGTCTTTCGAACTCCAACCGCTGCTGCTTGGGTGGAGTGGGTGTGTGCTCGCTGCTGTGACTCTCGGTCTCAGATGCTGCGTTAGCTACCTTAGCTGCTAACTTTGTCGAAGCATGCCACTTCTCCAGGTGCTTCAGCAGATTGCTGTTGCTATTGTTCGCCGTAGAAAGTATTTTTGAACCAGGACACAGTCTACAAGTTACCGAAATGTTGTTTTTCCCTCTGCTCTCCAGTTGAAAATAATGTGAATACCTCCGCAACGAGAAACTTATCTTCCCCTTCTCGCTCGCCATCATGCCGTGGCCTGACCTGTCCAGTGCTCTTCATGGCGCGTGTTTGATTATGTGTGGGACGCTAGAGGGCGACAAGTGCTTTGCTTTTCAATTCAATTAAACTTTATTGATCGCTAAAATATTATAGGAAGTGTGCAGTTGTAAAACCTCACCAAAAGGAACGGAGTAACGCAGCGTTTGGTAACGGAAACGGAGTTACTGAATTTAAAAAACGCCTTACATTATTAGGTACTGAATAAAGTAACGGCGTTACTAATAAAGCGTTACTACCCAACACTGATAATCATGTATCGCAATGTGGCCTTAAAAGATGGCCAAGCCCTATTTTCAAGGTATTGTAGGCTACTAAAGTACAACACACAGAATGCCCGTATTTGTCAGAAGGTTGCAGTACTAGTTTATGATGATCAAGAGATGGCTTCCACACTAGCTCAGGGGTTATAATTTTGACCTTGGACAGGCTCTTTGCTTCTTTGCTTTCAGAGAATCACTCATACACTCTGCTCTTTTCTTCTCCCCTCTGCTGTCTCCTCGCTCCTGGAATCAGAGAGCCCAACCCCGATTGTGGAATATGCTTTAACACATGACTGATTTCTCGTCAGTCTAAGCTCTGTCATACTTCTTTTGCCTCGCTCCCTTTTTTTGCCTTTACATCCATCTCTCACTTACCAGCATCCCTTTGTGTATCTTTTTACTGCTAGGACTGGCAGCTGTGATCAGAACAGATGAGAGAAGTGTGCCTTTAAAAAGTAGGGCTATGATTCAGGTAGGAATCATCTCTCAGAGCAGACAACCAGAGGTAAAATGTGCTTAAAATGTGCTTTGAAACAAGAAAGCTAATTTCATCAATTGTTGACGGCTTTCTTCCACTTGATTGAATGTGTATTAATAATACTGGTGGTCTATTTTAAAAGCTTTTTGTCTGACCTGATGGAATTAACAGAGATTAACAGAGCTATCCCTTTTTTAAGCACATGTGGTGATCCATTCAATAAGTATTTTCCACATAACATGAGATAACTCAGTTTAAGCACTTAACTTCGAGGGGTACTTCATCATAAAAGATCAGGACACTGGCCGACTCACTTTAACGTGGTTTTCGTAGATGAGGTCTCCCATTCTGTGACAAAGTGAAGCTACCTAAACTGTTGTACTACAAAAGATTACTTTTGTAGATACATGATGCTATTGCATTTTTTATAGGCCCGGTACTGCATGATCAATGTGTACCATTAACACCTTAAAGGGGAACTTTGTTTACAGTTGTTGGTGAGTGACTACAATCCCTATATGGCTGCTACACTGAGAAGTGGTCAGCCTGTCACAATGTCAGTAAGGCCCTTGTCACATTTGGTCTTAGCATGTGTTCTGGGTAATCTGATTGCAAATGGAAAACTCTAAGGCCCCGTCCAGACGACAATGCCATTTTGCGAAAACGCACACATATTGCATCGTTTTGGCCGACCGTCCATACGGATCCTGAAAACGCAGCGCCTGAAAACGCACTTTTTTGAAAACGGGTCTCAGGGCTGAGAAATCCGAAAATGCAGCCCTCCCGTTTTCATGTGGACGGCGAATCCGCATACTTTCCAAAACGATGACGCCATCGCCCCACCCCGCGACCTTTCATAACAACAACAACAACAATGGCGGACTACATGTTCGTGTTCGTACCGCAGAAGATATTGAGCCTTTCTTGCAACTTACATGCCTTGTAGTTGAGTGTAAGTCGCAGCAGCAGTTCAACCTCATTACCGGTCCACACAAACGCTTCCGGTTTCCTTGCACTAGCCATTTTCATCTTCTTCTTGCTGTGTTCGGTTTCTCCGTCTACTGTCTGTTTGTTTAAAGCGCGCAAGCTTAATGCGCATGCTCCGTGTCTTCTTCTCCATTTTTGGTGAATGTCAAGCTCCACCTATAGGCCTGGAATATGAACTACAGCGTTTTCGGTCAGTAACATATTTATTTTCGTGTAAAAAAGAGTTAGTTTGGCACAGCACTGCTGTACCAGCCTCTGTGCTTCCATGTCTAAACTGCATCTTTCAACCAACAGTTGTTTGAACACACTGTTTCCACGGATTTCATGATGTACACTAAACTTATTGAAGGAGACAACATTTCAATGATGTTAAACGTAAAGTTTTACAAATATAGTAAAGAGTTTTTGGAGTTGTGGAATAAGAAGAGATTTATTTCTGAACGTGTATGTTTGTCCCGGTGATGTGTGTGTTTATTTGCATAAAGTGTGGGGAAGTGAGATCTAATCTAAGTGGTGAGATGTCGATAGGCATGTTAATGAAGTGCGATCAGATAAATCTGGATGGATGGATGGTAATAACAGCTCTGAATTTCCTCCAAGTCTCTCTGGTTAGTGTCTCCTTTCCTACCATACGGCACACTACATAGCCTTGAGGCCACGCCACCTCCAGTGGTTGTGCTGACCAGTCCTCTGCTGCGTCTTTTTAGATATGCTAGGAAGGAGGGAGCTAGCAGAATTTGGGTGTGTAGCTAAAGTTATATTATCAAATAAATAATGCATTTATAGTACCATTATTTATTCACTAAACTCAAGCCAGTTTATGACATTGCAAGAGTAAAGCACAAGCACTTTGTCCAACCACTCCCGCTGTCAGTGAATTCCTTCCTGACAAACATAGCATATACATTACTACATACTCCAGCAAAAGCCTCACCTACACAATGATAGTGTGGGAAACATCCCTGGCCATTTTATATATATAAAAAAACATACTTCCACCTCCCTTGCTAAAACCATGCTCATCCTCGGAGTCTGCCTCCATTTTGCCTCAACTACACACCTAAAGTTTCATAATTGCATTTTGTTTCTTTGAGATACTGTCACTGTCCACAGACAGACAGAAAAGTAAACAAAATGTAAAATTTTGAAAATTGCATTTGTATTAGTGCCTGCTAGGAAAGGTGTCTCCAAGAAGTCCTTTTTTTACATGATGACACGCACTCAATCTTATGCTTGGCGCAAAGCGATGGACAACATGTACTCGTGTTCTCCATCTGCATGACTGCACCTCAGTTAGTTGAATGGATGGATTAATATTCAGTTCATGGCTGCCTTTTTGTACCTGAAGGGTAAAAAAGATGAATGCTTTAGGATGTGATTCTGACTCCCACAGGAATCGAGGCTGGAGGATAACAGAGTGCTGATATCAGCTGATCAACTAAAAACTTTTCTTTTATCAAATTTTAATTAGACTAAAATCATCTCAAAATGTATTTGTATTGTATCAAACATTAAACATGTATTTGCAATATTCAGTATTTATTTGCATGTCTGGTGATGTTATAAGTTGCCATTTCCTGGAAAGTCCTGCTTCTCTTTATGAAAAAATAATTGGATCTTATCACTGGAGTCTCATCGTAGCATTTTGAACTTTTACTGACACAACTCTCTGTGTCTTTAAGGCTCTGGTTTGTGGTAACCAGTCATCAGAATTAGAGGTTGGTGCCGATAGGAGCTTTTACAAACTATTGTTATACGCTAAACTTGGCTCTGATAGTTGCCGATGGCTGCGCAGTCTCCATCAAACACTTGGGGGAGTACATCACCACTTTGCATGGTGGTTACGCTGAGTCAGTCATCATCTGAGGGCCACTTCTGCTGAAAATATCTAAATCCTCTGTCTCCCTCTCCCTCTTAGTCTCAACTAAGACTGTGTCCTGCACATCTCTAAAGTTACTCTATTTTACTAACGTTACAAAGTCAGAGTTTTACTGTAACTTTTCACCAAGAGGGACTAGGGGGGGAAATAGAAGGCCCTGATGTTCATTTGAACAATTCCATGGGCGTAACCACGCATTCTTTGGGGGGGGGGTCGTGTCCCCCCCAATATTGAGAAAATGGTAATCTGTCCCCCCCAATATACAGTAGAAAATATGTTAATTATGCACTCCTTTATAAACCCTGTCAACAGATCTGCCTCGTTATTTATTATTTATTTTTCAATTTATTTCCGTTTTTAAGGAAAACAGAAGTGTGTGAACCCCCCTCCTAACTGTAAACTTGGTGGCGCCCATCCTAAGGTATTAAACCGTTTGCCCGCCCTCGCGGTGTAACAGCATACTGAAATGGAGCGCACCTCAGTACGCTGAGTAGCTCCCCCATACATGAAAAAACATTGGTCAAGTTAGAGTGATTGACAGCCATCAAGCCATTCACAGCCATTTGACCAAACCCACTAGTCCCGGCCGCCCGGAATGTAAACAATTACATGCTAACACCAGCTGCAGTCACTCGCTGCTGCGGACAGTGAACAGAGTGGAGGTATGAAACGGTTGTTTAACTGTAGAATTTTGTCTGTAAATAACTCTGTCTTGCTTTGTGGCATGTTAGCTAATATTAAGCAAGCCAGGTGGCCAACAATTAGGCCAAGCCAGGTAAGCCAAGTAAAGTTCATGGTAACTGACAGAGAGTTTTCTAGAAACATCCACAGATTTTGATATTATTCAACATGATCATTATTCTTTTTGTTAGGAATGCCAAAAAGAAAGAGGCAGCAGAAGATTTACTTCTTTTTCAAGCCAAGTTGTCATGTAAGTGGAGTTATGTGACAGGAGTACATTCATATTCTTGCATTAATGCTATGTAGGTGTTCATTTACGTAATTTAAAGCTATTTGTTGGAGCTTAAAACCTTGTTTTCAATGAAGAAAATCTCCTACATCAACTCATCCCTGTTACTGCTCTCATTTGTTACACATACAGCTCCTCCAGGTAATGTCCAGATAAGTTCAGAATAGCAGTGCATGTGTGAAAGGGCCTGCAATACTGTACATTGTACACTGTTATTTATGCACTTACTATATAGCTAAAGCAACTAAACTAGTAACACAAGCAGAAAAATCAATGTTTTAAATTAAAATGATCATCAAGGTCAGCCATTGTTCTTCTGGTAAAATAATGGTATCTGGTCACAATGTAGGCAGCACAGAGACACTGGGAGAGGGAGAGGCACGGTGAAAGCAGTGGCAAGGCAGGGACATACTCTGGGATACAGATGATCAGGTGAGAAATTTGAATGGGAATTTAAACACTATGATAACATTAGTTTTAACCTAGTCCTACATGTCAGCAGTATATAAAACTAGTAACATTGGGCCTGATACTGGCATAAAGGTGAGATATAGAGCAAAACCTTTGAGATAAAAACATTGATTTTCACTTAATGGGAATTTAAAGAGAAGTTTTATCTTGATTCTGTAGGAATCCATGCAATTTCACAGAATATTCATTTACATGTGAATTCAAATGGTCAATGTTGGCCTAAAAACTTCTAAATGTGCGAATTTTTATATATAAAATATCATAGAATTGTGGGAAATGTACTTTTAAAAAAAATTCAGGGAAAGGACTCTCATTTGGACCCCCCCAATATCTGTGCCATGGTTACGCCCTTGAACAATTCCAATAAAGCTATTACCAAAAATTAGAACAACATTAAACATGCAGTAAACCATATGATTGTGGTATATCTTATTGTGCTCTTTATCTGGTACTTTTTTAGTGGTAAAGAATTCCAAACTTTCAGTACCTACAAAATTGTAAGTACTATCTGGGAAGTTTTTCCTCTGACTTGTAACTTTTTCTGTATTTTCTGAGGACCTCCACTGACATCAACCTCAGAGAATGAGGAAATGTATAGCATACAATAACAGGTTGATAAAGCTATTGAACTTGCTGCATATGCATGAGGAGTTTTTCCATCAACAGCAGGACTGTGGCCACACGGCTGTTTGCTGACCAGAATTGTCCGTGGTGGACCAGTCAGCCATATGCCAGCCAATTCCCTGCTGGTAACCTTCAGCATGCAGCTGATGTGCTGTTCAGTGGGTTGTGTTCTTCTTAGGTCTCCAAGGTTCTGTTGCTGATACATCCCTTCGTCAGCTTCTATTTAATGTGTTTTGATTAATTCATTTCAATTATAATATAATGTATCTTTTCAATTAAGCAAATATTTTCTTCACCCTAAAATAGGAGCTTCAAAATCAGTTTGATGGTACAGTGTCTTGTAACAGGGTGAAAGGTGTCTCTCTCAGCCACACCACTGCCCTATCTCTGTTTCTGAACTATGTAACTTCCATGAGAGTGTAAGATCACAGTGATATATACATATTTACTTCAAGATTCAAGTTTCGAGACATAACATTGTTATTGTCCAATGAGTTTTGTTTGTAGTTGGCATCTACATTACATCTGATAAATTGTGACGGACCTGGGATTAGTATTTACAACAGTGGTGTGGAACTCACAAACTGTGGGATGTGCCAAATTGCACAAAATGCCATTTTTACATAATGCTGCTTTAACTTAAGATCAGTTCAGAGACATTGAAGTGTGCCCAGAGAATACAGACAATCTGTTTTTAGTCTTGTGCTTGCAGATGTGGGAGTGTGTGTTGGGTAGAGATAAATGTCATGGATGTGTTCAACTGTGATGACAATGTTGCTAATAATGTATAAAATATAATGTAACAAGAGACATTAAACTTGTCCTATTTAGAGTAATCTGAACATTCGTAATAGTAGCAGTGAGGATTTTCTTGACACACTGTTGCAAAAAGTATGGAACATGATTTGTGCTTTTGCTTATCTCAACAATATGACAGTATCAATTAGAATGGCACTCAGTAGAGCACATATACCTCCAAGGCCCAACTGTTCCCTTTAATTCAATCAAGCCTAATCACCTTTGGTACCTTTCTGAATCCTTTCACATTGATGGTAGGAGCAAGTCACTATCCCTGTTTGTTAAAGATCCGGTTTTTCATTTGGACTTGAATCAGATTGTACTCAATCAAAGATGCCAGCCACTTAAATATGCCTGTTTTTGTTTCCATTTCTTTTTTATAGCTGATAGAAATTATCAAACTCTTCTCTAGAATGTATTTCTGGCCTGTGGCTTCAAATTGCATTATATTTTATACAACGCTGTAATTTTCTGGTGATTGATATAATGACACTCAAACTAGTACAAAACACGTATTTCAGTGCAAATCAGTGAAAAATACCTTACTGTTTCATCAACACCTAAGCTAAGTGGAGCCAACATTCAATGGACACAATGCCTACAGGCTTAGCTTTACTCTACTCAGGTCAGAAAGAGCTGACACAGCCAGGGAGATTATGATACATCTTTGGATGAAAGTCATTCTCTCAACCCCCCAGAGATAGTGTGGATCTGTTGTAAAAGAATATGGTTGAGCTGTTTGGTAAATTTATCATAAAGAAAGACTCTCCTCTTTATCTGATCAACTCCTGATCTAATTAACTCTGGGACTCCAGTTGGGATGCCCATTAGTGGGCAGTTTTAATTTAGCTGCAGGTGGGAGCAATCATTCAAAAAATAAACTGCTAGATTCAGGGAGCTCATTGACTACCATAGTGTGTGTAGCCAAAAACGTATGTAGTGATTCAAATAATTTCCCACAGACTTTCTAATAATGCAGAACTAGTAATTTATTGTAATGCATTGTGCATTGATAAATAAAAGGTAAATTAATTATATGTATGTGACTGTGACAGAGAAAACTCTCGAAAGGAAACAGAAATAAATGTAGCTTCTGAAATTAATATTTTTATTTTGTGTGATGTTGTTGATGTGTAGATGCACGTAGGACATTTGCTTCTTCATTTTTTGCTAGATGCCAGAGCACAGCGGATCAATTCAACGGAATTCAGTATGTATTGAGGATCTCTTTGATTCATGCAGCATAGAGAGAAGACCTGCAGCTTTCTCTCCATGCTGCATGTATTTAAGAGATGTAATTCATCACACCCAGTCTAAAATTCTTCAGAGAGTTAACAACTCTCTACCTCAAGGAGAATATACCTTACATTTTGGCAACGAGGATAGGACTGGTGCTCTGCTGAACGACACTTGAGCCTGGACAGACGGTTGACCTGCCAGCAGGAGTCTCAAGTAGACTCAGGGAAAGTTCCGCTCCAACAAACGGAGGACAGGACCCCACCTGAAGTCAGGCACAGGTGGTGGACAGCGGACGCTCCATCTATTTAATAAGTGAGAACCGTACTTTCCGGACTATAAGCCGCTACTTTTTCCCCATGCTTTGAACCCTGCGGCCTATACAACGGTGCGGCTAATTTATGGATTTTTACAGCTAACGGCCACTAGGGGACCTCCTCAATCTGTGGATTGTACAGGTTACGTCCCTCACCTTTAACGCCTGGTTTATTATTACGCTTCTGCGTCGCGGCGACAGCGTAGCTACGTCGTCAACCCTACACCGTCATTGAGCATTCGGAGTTCTGCGTCGAGGGAACGCGTTGTTCTGTCGGTGGACGTCATCAACGTCAGTGATTCAGGTTTGTTATGCTAACAACACATAGTCAGACAGGTGGCGGTGCTAACGGAGCTAACAGCTGTCTGTCAGTCTGACCGAGAAGTTTCTCACTTTACTTCGCTGTTAGTTGAATTAAATGACATTCATGTTGTCTTTAACTGTCCGTGCGAACCAGTCCGCAGCTTTGTGCGTCTGTTTGTGCGTCTCTGACTCTTGCGTGTTGACGTTTGCGTGGTCATAGGTTGTGCAAATATGCAACTTGTTTGTTGAAATGTTAATAAAATGGAAGCTTCCCCAAACAGCAGTCTCTTTCCCGACAATCTCCTCTGTGCACGAGCCTTTACATATGGTAATTAAACGCTAAAACATCTGCGGCTTATAATCGGGTGCGGCTTGTATATGTACACATTTGTGTTTTTCCCTAAAATTGGCTGGTGCGGCTTATATTCAGGTGCGCCTTATAGTCCGGAAATTACGGTACTTTGTTATGAATCATTTGCTCTATTGTGAAACCTAGGTTGCTCACAAAAGTCCTTTGGTCAAATTAAGACAATGTCTCCACTTTGTTTTATGGCAGATAATGGTTAAAGTGTTAGAAGGGCACTTTTTGCAACTTATTTCACACAATCAATTATTGGCCCTATAACTACTCCGGAGGCTTGCAAATTGGGTAACCCTAACCCACCACATCAAGACACGCTAATGTCCATGAATTAAAAATGTTGTGAAGATCTCCAAATCCCTGGTTGACATCACACATGGGGGGAAATATTTGATCATGAATGACTTTTTGACTCTGACTTTTGAAGCAGAGACAGCCTCTACTGACTTAAAATCTACTGACTTAAATCAAGCTTTATGTAATTTTTTTTTTGTTTAGGCCTCCCAGACCTTAGAAATCCCTTAAATATTAAAAGTTGAATAAAAAAACAACTAATACTCTCCCTATGAATGTGATGGCCATGTCAACAGCCCTTACTTCACCACAGAGTGAATTATGGTAGGATATCTTAGAGCTGTAACAGCCGCAACCAAAAACGTTATTGCCACAGCTGATATTAAAATGTGTCCTCTAATTGTTCATGTTCTGCATGCTGTCTACTCCCTTAACCCTCAGGGAAAACTGCTCTACTACCTGACCACAGCATGAGTATTGTACTGACAAATGTTTTATTAACCATGTCTAATGTCACTCTGAAGTGCTGTCTGATAAACAGCCCTTTATACATCAACTTTGCCTCCTAACTTTATTAGGGATGGATGATGAAAGTTTTAAGACACTGTTGTGAGCTTCACTATGTCTTCAAGCTCGTCTTCCCAAAGGTAAAAGCCATTCCTGGGCCTAGCTCCATATCCATCTCCAGGAGACAACCTAACCTGTGGGGAAGTGGAGAGGACTTCTGTGGTGAAGGATCTTGGCTATAGTTTCATCATCGTGCTACCAGCACAGAATAAGGACATCCGGAAAGGACATAATATCAACCGTGCCACAACAGTGCTAAATAATAAATGAACCAGTCATTTATTAGTACTTTATCTTTATATTTATCTTGTCACTAGTCACTAGGGGTGGGGGAAAATCGATTCACATAAAAATCGGGATTCTAATCATCCACAATTCTGAATCGATTCATAAACTTCAAAAATCGATTTTTTATTAACGTTCCCCCTCTCTCTGTGCGCCCCCACGGGCTTCCGTACACAGCGTTGCAGCAAGCTTGGGGAAAGAAAGACAAGGAATTTGTCTTAAAAATAAGAGCTTGACATTGCGACCCATTGGAGTTTAGAACTGGGTTCTTAGCGGGGGGCTTTTAATTTGAAAGTAGCGACCGGCCGCTACAACAACAAGCTAACAGCGAAGACGGCTTCAGAGAACGAGGAGACGCTGCATCTCCTGGATCTCAGCAGCTGTCCAGTTGCTCATCTTTACGTCCGCGGATGAAGTGATGGACTGACTGCTGTGATCAGCTGTTTCCTGGTTTTAAAACTCCCCGGTTGTGGGCCGCACAACAGTGCCGGTCATCCACACCTCCGTACATCTCACGCAATTTCCGGCATAACGACGTCTCGGATTTAGATCGGAATGGAGTTGGATAAAAGTGTACCCTCCGAGGTGGCAAATTGGCGGACCAGGCAGACCCCCAATTTACCGGCTTCTGTCTAAATCTGCGGACCGAGCCGCAAAAAGGATGGTCAGATTGGCGGCTTGCTGCCCAGTATATAAGCGGCTATTAACTATGCAAACAAGGGCAGCCATGCCCTGCAGGCACAATGTCAAACAGAAGTGCACAAAAAGAAGCACTACAGAACAAACATTCCAGTCATATTGTTCTTTTAATGAATGAATCAGTACCGAATTGTAACCAAGTCGTGTCGGTGCCTAAACCTAACTGAACATTTAACTTAGCATCATGCATTTTCTTCTTTCAACAGTGGTTTGTAAGGTTTAGAGAGGCATCGGCAAATTATGTCATACTAACAATAGCAGCATCAATCAAAACATGCTTCGATGCAGTGTTCTGGATGGCAGTCACAAATGGTGTTTTGTATTGCTTAATTTGCAAGACTTGTCGGCCCAAGCTTATCAGTCAGTGTGTTTTTATGGGACATTTCTGTGGCTGACAGATACTGTCATTATATAAAATGTAGCTTTGTGCAGTATGTGGACATATTGCTTCCATTCCAGATAATTGCTCATACAGGTTGAAAGAATAGATTAATCAATGCTCCATTTAAAAGTTTTTACGCCAATTTACATTAGCAGAGAATACAAATACAAATCCCCTACGTCCATGTGCAATAGCCGGAAGCAGATTGTACAGATCGAGTCAGGTCACCTCACACTCCTCTGCTGTGTATTTCATTATTTTTAAGACAGCTATTGCAGGCCTTCTCTCAGCACCGTGTCCCCTGGATGTAATAATGTTGAGCAATCCCCCGTGCTTACCCATTTTCTGCCTGCTCTCTTGTTTCTGATGGTAGCATCTCTCACTGTTGCAGCAGGCTGTCTTGGTAATTCCACCTTCTGCCTTTCAAGTCTGAATTTTTAGTTCCTTCTGCAACTCTTACACACTTCCTCTTTACAAATTTGTATCCCATCCCCATTGTTTTCTTTCAATACTTTTTTGTTGGTGGTTCCGATTCTTTGTCTCATTTCTCTTACTCTCTACCCCCTATCCCCTATATATGCTAGGAAATCTTCCTTTTTTTCTTTCTTCTCTGGCCCAAACGTTGCTGTGTTTGATAAGATTCCCAGCCTGAACGCATTACCATGCCAATACCCTGTTACAGTCATAGCCCCACCTAATGGCAACAAGAAATTGGCAATTTTTCTATTCTTACAGGAGCACCTGCGGCCAGTTTGACGTACGTACAGGAAATCTTTTTCACATGTCTATTGCACCTAGATTTTTAAAAAAGACTTTTGGTGCCATTACCTAAACTCAGCAGGAAGTTGGTTTAAGAAACATTTTGAATTTCATTTTTGAGATTGAAACTTGATGACATCAAAAAAATTTCTCCTACAGATTTGACCTGATGCATTATTTGTCAGTGCAATGTGCAACAGGATTTATTAGTTCACTTCTTTGTACTCCTGCTAGCAGTTTGACCAAATCCACCTCAAATTTGGTCAGAAAAATCCTAAAGGTCTTGATGGTATATGGTGAAGATTCTGAGGTCATGATGGTGATGCAGTTGCAGGGAATTATTCGGCATGAAACAGGAAGTTGTTAAAACTAATGTGTTAATGTTCCAAACTTTTCAAAATGTCACTTTTTTTCTTTTACATGCCATTAAAGAGGTAGTGTCATTGCCCCACCTACTGGCAACAGGAAGTAATCCTTGTCTGTCAATCATGTCACAACCAGAACGCGTGCAATCTGGTTGTAAATCGCAAAAAAGACTATCAAACAAACCAAAGTGAAGTGATTTGAGAATACAATGACAGCTGTAAATGCCTTGGATGACCATACTTTAGTAATCTGCTGTGATGTATTTTAAATAAAACACTGGTGATGAAAATAAGGTGAAGCAAACTAGTGTCACAGAGCTGCTGTGGCAGCCTGATAGTGTTTCTGTTGTCTGTGTTTTGCCTTTCCTTCCTCCTTTCTCCCTCACCTGCTCCTTCCCTTTGTGTGCATGTCTGTGTGTGTGTGTGTATGTGTGTGTGTGTGTGTGTGTCTTTAGGCAGCCGAGTGGCACACCTGAGGAATATCAACTCGTCATCCACTGCCTACATCTACCTGGTCTCTACACCATTTTGATGCTAGATTACTGTGGCCCATACGGTGACTTCAGGGCCTTTTGTGTTCGCTATACTCTGAGTATTTTGCGTTTCCTGTGTTTTTTGCCTTTGCGCTCATGCCCTTCTCTTTGTTGGTTCATGCAGAAATCTCCAGCGCCGTTCTGCTTTGTTTCCTGCTCGCCTGCTCTCCTGAGTTCCTCCTTGCTGGCTCCAGTCAACTCTGTCTGCCTGCCTGCCTAACTGCAACCCCGGTCATCCCGTCCACATTACCCCCCTGCAGTGTGTTGAATAAATCATTTGCTCACTACTTCCTGTCACCTTTATCTGCATTTGGGTCCTAACCTCACCCGTAACAACTACATTGTTCCTAAATAACAAGCAGGTACACCTGTGCTTAACTTTGGAACAAACAGCTACTGTTGGATTTGGCAGGATTGTCATTCCTGTTCATGTTCCCAGCACTTCATTGGTTTGTACCCTTCTGTTTTTTATTTTTTACTTTTCATTGCCTGCCTGCTTCCTTTTTTTAATTCATTTTGTATCTTGCATATTGGATTTTGTATTGTTTTATTTTAGTCTCTTTATTTTGATCCAGCTCATTATTAAAGCTCCCTTTTTTGTTTCTACCTACCAGGTTTTGCATTTTATGTTTAACCTTAAAAACTCTATATTAAAAATATTTTAAAAAATCACTGTTTTATATTGAATCAGTTATTCATATTTAGAATTTAGATAGAACTCAATATTTTAATCTAGGTAAAAGCCATGCCTGTTTCCAATTAATTATTTTTCTATGTAAACATTCTGGAGCAGTAATATTCCATTTAGTGGTAAGATTTATTGCATATAAGTGCCATGTTAAGAAAGAAGGAGAGTGTGGTAGACAGGCATACTGTCATGCCATTGTATGACTGAAAAGTCCACTGAATTTCCAATGTATTTGCAGTCAAGGCATTAATGATGCATTCAGTATAAAGTTTCTGTCATGCACAGGGCTGGACTAGGACAAAAAAATTGGCCCAGATCCCCCCCCCCTGTAAATTTGTTGAACGTCACCCGGCAGTACACCATTCTTGTGGACCCCTTACAGAGGCAGACCTCTCCAGGTTGGAAAAGCTGGTCAGGCGGGCCGGCTCAGTGGTTGGCATGAAGTTGGACCCTTTGGTGACAGTGGCAGAGAGAACTCTCAACAAACTGCGGGGCATCCTGGACAATGCCAACCACCCTCTGCACACTGTCATCAGCAGCAAGAGGAGCCGGCAGGCTGCTCCTTCCAAAGAGCCGGACAAATAGACTGAGGAACTTCTTTGTCCCCCGTGCCATCAAACTGTTCAACTCCTCACCGGGGGGGAGGAGGGCGAACAGATGAGGAGAGGTCTGCCCACAATAGACATGCTGGATTGTTCATGAACACAATATACAATAACCATGTACAATACAATAACCATGTGCAATAATAACATAACCATAACAGATACTGTGTATCTGTGTACAGTTTATATATGTATATAGGTATATACGTTATACGTTATACGTGTGTGTGTGTGTATATACAGTATATGTATATATGTATATATATGTATATATGTATGTTTATATGTATATATATATATATATATATATATATATATATGTGTGTGTGTATACAGGGTTCTAAATTAACACCCGCCAACCCGCCAAATGCGGGTTAAAAATCATTTTGGCGGGTGTTAATAAAAACTTACAAGCCAGTTTGGCCGGTGATGCATGAGGCAATCATGTCAGTCAGAGCCGCTCTACTGTTCGCGCTCCCTGGGCAGTACTGACTTCATTTCCCATGAACACTCTCGTGATGCTACGTGATGACGTATAAGACGCCCATTGGCTGCGCGCAGGCAGTGCAACCAACCAGCGCGAGCTCCCCGCCAAAACATTGTCAGCATGGCGAAGCGGCTGCCCACGGCTCCGTCTTCGTCGGCGAAAAAACTGAGAAACTCGACATTTACCCCTCAGTACAGAGCTGAGCAGTTCCTGCGCGACTTTTATGTGTCAGGTGAACTGTTGTTTTGCAAAGAAGCAGACCTGAGAAATCATAATTAAAGGTGTAATGCGTGAGAGTTAGCCACCTGTCCGATTCATATTATCGGCATATAATACCAGAATGACTGCTAACAGTAGCTGCTGTTAGCTAGTTAGCCCTGTTAGCCACAGCCCTCTTAGCTGACTCTGCTTGGGCTGGGAGCTCAGAGGACAGCGGGAGGGTTGGTGTTTTCACTGCTAGCTGGTTAGTATGCTAAGTTGACATAACGTTACGAGTATAATTTCTCATTTTGTTGGTCATCTTTGCTAATTTTTTTAATATTTACAACTTAAATTTTCAGAACAATGTTGGTATGCAAACATGTCCTGGATCTGCCTGAGAGCTGACCATGTTTTTATTCAATGAAACCCAAATGAAACCCATAAAAACACAAAATATACTACTGTATGAAGACATGATGACGTCAAAATGTTTTTGATGCACTTTACTGTACTGTATGGTGCAGTATTGAGGAAATATGTTTGTCACCTCAATTAATTGAAGGTAATTTCTAATTATTTTGTGTACATTTTAGTCATTTACATTAAAAACACACTGTTTTTGGTAGTATAATAAGGATAAAAGGTAAAAAAAATCGTGATTCCCAAAAATTATAACGGAAAAAACGGAATTCCCAAAAATTAAAACGGAAAAAACAGAATTTGGGAAAAAATTAAACGGAATTTGGGAAAAAATAAAACGGATTTTATAGGGCCCTAGAGAAGAGGAAGGAGGCAGGGGATGAGATTGAGAATATCAACAACAATGCGTGCGAAGCGAAAAAAGAAAGTTCAATGCCAAATGGCTGACGGGTCGTGAATGGCTTGTGTTTGACCACGAAAATGTCGTCATGTTTTTCACTGGAAAAAATTTGGCTAGTGGAAATTCTGATTGGCTGGTAACTTTAGAAAGTTACCAGCCAAATTGGCTGGTAATCAAAAAAGTTAATTTAGAACCCTGTGTATATATATATATATATATATATATATGTATATATATATATATATATATATATATATATATGTATATATATGTGTATGTATGTATGTATGTATGTATGTATGTATGTATGTGCATACACACACAGACAAGTGAACCAGTGAACTCACTCACTCTCAGCTGACTCTCTGGGGATCAGAGGTGGTCACTTAGTCATAATGTCATAATGTGATCGTCACACTAGACAAAAGATCTCCTCCAATGAGGCAACCTTTAAAAGAGTGATGGCCAGACAGAGAGAGAAAGTTGAGACTTAAAGTTGACAGACCTAGAAGATCACAGTACTAGTTTCTTTCATCAAGAATAATGTGGAGAGATAGTTGCATCATGTATTTTATAGAGTACTTAGTGGAAAAGGCTGCAGGGCTAAAAAAACATGTGAGGTAATAGAGAGGATCAGGCTGGAAGAAAACAGAGCTGCCTGCTACATTACAATGAATATGTTGATATTATTATTATCTTTCACCTCATCAGGCTACAAGCGCATCTTTCTCAAAAGCTCACTTTTCTCACCTACCCTCTAAATGACCACACTGGAATGTACTAAAGTATATACAGAATAAGTAAGTTGTACTAATGATACAGCATAAGTGCATTAAGGACAAAAGACTGTTAAAAAGTGTGCTTGAGAATACAATAATAATCATATTATTATTATTATTATTATTATTATTATTATTAACTGTATAATACGTACAGTACATTAATACACATGTTTCCCCTGGGAATGCATGTATGTCTCAATTATATTAATTTATATTGTGTATTGTACATCAACACTCTACACACCATACATTGATGTTATAACGTAGCTGGCAACTACACATGCTGACAGACAGACACAGCCCAGTCATAGCCTCTCAACGCAAGTTCAACTCTCCCTCCACTCTCGCTGCCAGCATCGTCATCTCTCTCTGGCCTCGGCCTCGCCTCATCCCCTTCATGGCCAGCTCCATCATCATCAGCCACCAGTGCTGCCACAGGTGCAGAGAGGAAGGTCTACAAGCTCCAGCTGCTGTCCGTAAGTTTTGCAGTTTTGACGGTATCTGCCTAAAGGTCTTTTTGCTTTTTTTTCTTTCAATTTGTCTGTACCTCCCTTGTGTTTCTTCTCCATTTGAACTGTTTTACAATCAGTAAAGCTGATTGATTGATTGATTGATTGATTGGTTGATTGAAGAGGAATTAACTTTCAAGCTCAACTTTTACATCAACATGGACAAGAAGTCATGAAAGCATTCAATAGAAAGGTCTGTGACAACTCTCAGATGTTCCAGAACAGCTGATAAATTGTCCTTATTGTAAGATTATTTATTTAACTAACTGGGTGGTTGCATATGAACAAGATCAAAAAGTCTAAGACCACCAGTTCAAATTTTTTATTTTTTTTTGCTTTTCTTCTAAATGTTATACTACGTTTTTCATTACAGTTGACAGCTAAACAGTTTGAGTGAAAAGTTGAAATTTCCATGGGTTTCACAATATCCAGAATAGTAGTTGGTATGGCCCTCTTTTGCTTTTATGACACCATGCACCTGCACCGGCATGGACTACACAAGTTAGTGTAAAACCTGATGACTCATGTTAATTGAGCATGATTTGACAGCATCTCAATGAGATGATGTATTTGGTATAGGCACATACCAAATACTAAGATTTTCTTAAATTTATAGACATTTTTTAAAGATTCAACTTTTGACCGAAATCATTAGGCTGGTATTATTATTTGTTATCAGAAAGAAATAGTGTGAAGTGGTGTCATACTTTTGGACCCCACTGTATATGACAGAAGATCAGGCTGTAAGTTTTTTTTTTTGTTTTTTTTTAATGTCTTTTAATCTATGGGTAAAGTGTATTTTTTTTATTTTTTTCACAGTGGCATGACTCCTAAGGGGAAAACTTACTCACCTGGGCATCATAACATTTGAATAAACATGAAATTGTGGAATTTATGTTTGTGCAGGCAGATATTTGAATGTGTGTGTGTGTGTGTGTGTGTGTGTGTGTGTGTGTGTGTGTGTGTGTCTGTGTGTGTGTGTGTGTGTGTCTGTCTGTGTGTCTGTCTGTGTATATGTGTGTGCTGACAGGCATGATGCTGACATGTAAGGCTGAAGGAAGAAACGACTGGGTTGAATGTTCGCCCTCACATACTGAGCACGTCCAATTGATGAACAATTATCATTCATCACTGCTGCCTGTCAGCCTCTCACTCTCTCTCCTGCCTTTGCTAACACTCTGTTTCCTTACCTCCTCCTCTCTCTACAACTCTCTTGCTTTTCCTCGATGTCCTTCAACGATCGGCATTGGGGCTGTCATTCTGTCAGCCCTCCGTCAGCCTATCGATTCACCGATCTTTGCCCGACCATGGACAAATGCTTGCATGCCAATTTCTCTGTTTTCCTCCCTTCTCAGTCCCCTCTGTCTCTCTGAATCGCTGCTTAGCTCTAAGTACTTTTGGCAGGGGGGTAAATAATCCATTCTAAACTTTATTTCACTGTGACAAGAAATATTGCTTTCTTAGACTGAGGGAAAAAGTGGTGTGCCATTGGTGTTTAGAAAGACTGATAAAGGTGGGCAGTGTGGCGTTGCAGATACTCAGAAGTGATCTTCTCATGGCTCAGGGAAAAAACAAGCTGATATTCTGACTTAAAGGCCATTTTGTTTTCACTCATTATTCACTCTGACATCGACTTTATGTTTACTGTTTTCTGTGGGCGAGGATTTGACTTTGCCAATACCAAACACTAATATGCAACTCCCCTGTTTTCCTTTCAACACTGAGGCTGTTAGCTAATATACAGCTAGTTAACAGAGAGTAGCAGCCAGTATTGAATTTATGTGCATATCTTGAAATGTGACATGATGTATCTGTTTATAGAAAAATAATATAGGGAAGGCATCGCAAAAGATTTCCAAAACTTTCAAAATAAGACTTCCCATCACTGATCCAATCCCCCATTACCAAGTATGTTGACCAAAAGCAGCACTGTGCTCTGAAATAAGAGTTACAGAAGGTCAGGAGCCATCCTAGCATCTGTGACAGGTTCTAAGGCTCACTAGTGCTTTCAAATAAATCCTTTTGTCGTTTTAGAATGATGGGAATGTCTTATTATACGTTATTTGGGCATAAATAACATTTTGGGACAAACTGAAATTTTGATATATTTCATGGCAATACATCCAACGGTTGTTGAGACATTTTATTAAAAGACAAAAATGTTAACCTCATATAGGAATTATAAGGGGATCACCTGACACAATAGCACTCCATGAATGTCTGTACAAAACATTGTGCCAATAAATCTAGTAGATGTCGATATATTTCACTTGATAGGGAACAACTTTGCCAAGAGGAAAAACTTGGTGAAATGAAAATTGATGAAAATAACCAGTAAAAATTCCTTTTCAGTTCAAGGATGCATTAAATACATAAATCTAATGTGAAAGAGAATCAAAACAATCAAATCAAATCAATGTTATGTCTATAGCCCAAAATCACAATCGCATTGCCTCAATGAGCTTTACAATCTGTACAGTGAAGTGATAATTAAAGGCTAAATCAAAGAAGTGAGTTTTGAGTTTAGATTTAAAGGCGTCAATAGAGCCAGATTGTCTGACGTCAGCTGGGAGGTTATTCCAGAGGAAGAGAGCCCAATAGGAAAAAGCATTGCAGCCAGCTGACTTAATCCTGGGAACCGTCAGGAGTCCTGAATTTTGAGAGCGTGATGCACAAGTTGGAATCGGTGTTAATTTCGTTGACGAAGACTAAGACGAAAAATATTCGTCAACGAACGTTTTTCACGGACGAAAACAAAATGAAAACTAAATGAAAAGTCAGATATGATGACGAAGACTGTGACGAAATATAACTGACACTTTAGTCAACGAATAAAAATGAGATGAAAATGTTAGGGAGGGACGAATGGAGAAGAGATCCAATCGGAGCGAATCTTTTGAGGGTAGGTTGACCGATGCAGAAGCAGCAGAGCCACTTTAAAAAGCCACGGCAAGCTAAACAGAGGCACCAGCATTTACACAGAAGGAGAACAAAGAGAAAGAGAGAAAGAGAGAGAGAGAGAGAGATTTACCACTCACTAAGACTAAAAGACTTAAGACTAGACTAAGACTAAAAGATTTCAGATGACGAAAATATGACTAAAACTAAATGGCGTGTTATTCAAAAGACTAAGACCAAGACTAAATCAGAATTTGCTGTCAAAATTAACACTGGTTGGAATATATGGTGTAATGAGATCTGACATGTACGATGGGGCAAGGCAGTGTACAGTTTTGTATGTCATCAGCAGCACCTTAAAGTGTGATTTTATGTGTTTTGGGAGCCAGTGCAGAGACGCTTAGATTGGTGTAATATGATCAAATCTTCTTAAACTTGTTAAGACTCTAGCAGCAGCATTCTGAACCATCTGAAGACTTTTAGTGCTCTCACGTGGAAGACATGGAAATAAGCATTGCAATAATCCAGACTAGATGACACAAAGGCATGAATCATGATCTCTGTGTCAGCTCTGGACAGGAAGGACCTAATTTTAGCTATATTGCACAGGTGGTAGAAAGCGATCTTGGTAATTTCTTTGATGTGCTGATCAAAAGAGACGGTAGAATCAAAAGTAACACCTAGATTCTTGACAGTTGAACTTTTAGAAAAAACACAGTTGTCGAGAGTTACAGTCACTCTGTCAACATGGTGTCTCTGTCTAGCGGGGGCGATGACCAGCATCTCAGTTTTATCTAAACTTAGGAGCAGGAAGTTTTCTGACATCCATTTCTTCACCGCATATAAGCAGGTCTCTAATTTCGTGATTTGAAATTCATCATCAGCTTTTATGGGCACATATACATTGGGGAGAACAAGTATTTGATACACTGCCGATTTTGCAGGTTTTCCCACTTACAAAGCATGTAGAGGTCTGTAATTTGTGTCATAGGTACACTTCAACTGTGAGAGACGGAGTCTAAAACAAAAATCCAGAAAATCACATTGTATGATTTTTAAATTATCAATTTGCATTTTATTGCATGACGTAAGTATTTGATCACCTACCAACCAGTAAGAATTCTGGCTCTCACAGACCTGTTAGTTTTTCTTTAAGAACCTCTCCAGTTCTCCACTCATTACCTGTATTAACTGCACCTGTTTGAACTTGTTACCTGTATAAAAGACACCTGTCCACACACTAAATCAAACAGACTCCAACCTCTCCACAATGGCCAAGACCAGAGAGCTGTGTAAGGACATCAGGGACAACATTGTAGACCTGCACAAGGCTGGGATGGGCTACAAGTCAATAGGCAAGCAGCTTGGTGAGAAGCCAACAACTGTTGGAAAATGGAAGAAGTTCAAGATGACGGTCAATCTCTCTCGGTCTGGGGCTCCATGCAAGATCTCACCTTGTGGGGCATCGATGATCATGAGGAGGAATGATCAGCCCAGAACCACACAGCAGGACCTGGTCAATGACCTGAAGAGAGCTGGGACCACAGTCTCAAAGAAAACCATTAGTAACACACTACGCCGTCATGGATTAAAATTCTGCAGCCGTCTGAAGTTTGCCAATGACCATCTGGATGATCCAGAGAAAGAATGGGAGAAGGTCACATGTGGTCCGATGAGACAAAAATACAGCTTTTTTGGTCTAAACTCCACTCCCCGTGTTTGGAGGAAGAAGAAGGATGAGTACAACCCCAAGAACACCATCCCAACCGTGAAGCATGGAGGTGGAATCATCATCTTTGGGGATGCTTTTCTGCAAAGGGGACAGGACGACTGCACCGTATTGAGGGGAGGATGGATGGGGCCATGTATCGCGAGATATTGGCCAACAACCTCCTTCCCTCAGTAAGAGCATTGAAGATGGGTTGTGGCTGGGTCTTCCAGCATGACAACGACCCGAAACACACAGCCAGGGCAACTAAGGAGTGGCTCCATAAGAAGCATCTCAAGGTCCTGGAGTGGCCTAGCCAGTCTCCAGACCTGAACCCAACAGAAAATCTTTGGAGGGAACTGAGAGTCCGTATTGCCCAGCGACAGCCCCGAAACCTGAAGGATCTGGAGAAGATCCGTATGGAGGAGTCGGCCAAAATCCCCGCTGCAGTGTGTGCAAACCTGGTCAAGAACTAGAGTTGAGCCGGATACTTGGCTGAAACGAGTATCCAGTATGGATAAAGCACTTTTGCCGAGTACGAGTATTATACAAGTAATACGAGTCAATATCTGTGCTCGGATTGAATGAAAATCCTCATTGGGTAGCTGACTGTGTCTGTGATAGGCCAGTAGTCACAGCGCCCCTCCCTTACACACATACAGATGTGTTTCTGTGTCCCACTCTGCTCACTCACACACAGAACAGCTCTCTGTCTCTCCCTCAGTCATTCAGGTTTGCGGTCTTTTCCGTTAACATTTAGGGTTTATTCAGCTTCAGGTTTGTTTTTACTTCGGTTTGTACTCACTTATTAACCAGTAGAGTTCTGGTAAACGTGGGTTCGTTCAGACGTGGTGCTTGGTAGAATGTGACTCGCGTTGCGTCTCTGCCTGTCGGAGATTTTTTTTCTTTTCTTTTTTTTTAAACTGTCAGCTGCCTCTAACCAGTTTTTTTGACTTCACGCACTGAGTGTCTGACACTTTCTTGCTGTATTTCATTAAGAAATAAAGGTAGTAGTGGTATAAATATTACAAATTAAGTCTCTCTCTCTCTCTCTCTCTCTCTCTCTCTCTCTCTCTCTCTCTCTCGGTCGTTTTTTTTTTAAACCGTCAGCTGGCTCTAACCAGTTTTTTGGACGTTTTTCACGCAGTGTCTGACACTTTCTTGCTGTATTTCATGAAAAAATAAATATAGTAGTAGTATTAATAATATTACAAATTAAGCTACACACACACTCTCTCACTCTCCCTCTCCCTCTCTCTCTCATGATCAGTGATACAGAATAATGAGTAATACAGAGAGTACTTCAGCTGACACTGAACCACCAGTCAGAGTTTGCTTAACCTTGCAGGACAGTGAGGGTCAAATCAGTGACAATGAAAACAGTGGCAGTAGCACCCACCTTTCCCCCACTGAGACAATATTGCATTATTTTTTAAAACCCCGCCCACTTCCGGGTTAGGTCCCGCCCATTCCGAGTACAGATACAGATAATTCATATGGTTAACAGATACAGATACAGATACAGATAATGCTGTACTCGCTCATCCCTATCAAGAACTACAGGAAACGTCTGATCTCTGTAATTGCCAACAAAGGTTTCTGTACCAAATATTAAGTTCTGTTTTTCTGATGTATCAAATACTTATGTCATGCAATAAAATGCAACTTAATTACTTTAAAAAAAATACAATGGGATTTTCTGGATTTTTGTTTTAGATTCTGTTACTCACAGTTGAAGAGTACCTATGATAAATTACAGACTTCTACATGCTTTGTAAGTGGGAAAACCTGCAAAATCGGCAGTGTATCAAATACTAGTTCTCCCCACTGTAGCTGAGTGTCGTCCTCATAGCAGTGGAACTGTAATCCATATATCCAAATTATTTGGCTGAGAGGTCAAATATATAAAGAAAAGAGCAAAGGGCCCAGAACAGAGCCCTGGGGACCGCTGCGCTTCACATCAGTAAAAATTGATGAAGTACTTTGGTAAGAAACACAATGTGTTTTTTCGGACAGGTACAATTTTAGCCATAGATGCCAAATTGACTTTCGAGTCAGTCTAACAATATGCCATGATCTATGGTAGCAAATGGAGCGCTGAGATCCACTAACAGAAGCACTGAAATAGAATTAGAGTCTAAAGTAAGTAGGGCCGTTTCAGTGGAGTGACAGGCTCTGACAGCTGATTGAAAAGGTTTCAGGAGATTATTATTAAGTAGGTAGCCTGAAAGTTTCTGGGACACGACTCTTTCTAAGACTTTAGCGGAGAAGGGAAGGTTGGATACTGGTCTATAATTATTTATAGATCCTGGGTCGAGGTGTGGTTTCTTAAGTGGAGGCTTAACCACAGCAGACTTAAAACTAGCAGGGACAACACCGGTCGTTAGTGACAAATTAACAATATTTAACACTGAAGGTCCCAGTACTGGCCATAGTTCTTTAAACATTTTAGCTGGAAGGGCGTCCAGAGAGCAAGTGGTTGGTTTTGAGGATGAGACAATTTTAGACAATATCTCAAGGGAGATATTTTCAAAAGTGTTTAGAGCTGTGATGTTGGATGTTGTATAATAAACTTTGACGAGGAAGCCAGAGATGATGAGCTCATTTTGATTCTGATCTCATCAATTTTACTGCAAAAGAAATCTAACAAATCATTTGCATAAAAGGGTTCACGGACTGTGGATTTGGGTAAGTTTAGCCACGATGTTTGAAGAGAAATCGATGTTCAGGGCTGCCACATCTAGTCCATGGGAAATGATCAAATCCAGAGTTTTACCACTGGAATGGGTTGGTTCATGGACAAGCTGAATAAAGTTAGAAATATCGAGAAGTGCCACAAAAGCTTTCCTTAGAGGGTCAGAGGGCTTATTTAAGTGGATACTGAAATCCCCAATAATTAGGATCTTATCTGAGCGAGTCACAAGATCTGCAATAAATTCACCAAATTCTTCTAGGAATTGGGAGTAAGGCCCCGGAGGTCTGTAAAGTACAACCAGGTGAAAGCCTGTACCCAGGACAAGGCCGTTACTATTGGATGAAGATGGTTTAAAATCCAGAGCCTGAAATTAAGTAAATTTAATATCCTGGTTGGAACTTAAACTGAAAGTAGATTTGTAGATTAGAGCAATTCCTCCCCCCTGTTTAGAGGCATGAGCTACATGGACGTAGTTATAGTCAGATGGAGAGGCTTCATTTAATGGCAGAAAAGTATTAGGTTTCAGCCATGTTTCACATAAGACAATCATGTCCAGCTAATTCAGTGGAGCTTATGGTAAATAATTTAGGAATTGGAACAAGGTACATTTTAGTAGTAGTAAGTTTTGGCTGCCTATGAAATGATGTTATGTTTCCCAAACTTAAGTCTATCAATTAAAATTAAACAAAACAAATATGTTTTTTTCAAGGTTAAGAATAAACTTTCAAACTCAACTTTTAAGTCAACATGGACAAGAAGTAGTTGAAGTATCTATGGCATGTAGATGTTCATGATCATCAGAGGATTAATCCTGGGTGTTCAAAGCACGTGGAATTTCAGGTTTTATCGAGGTCCTGCTGCTGGGCCATGGCTGCCTCACACCCCAATGCACGCAGTGGTGCGATGGCCTGTTCATCATTGCTTGCACTTTCATTTATTATTGTGTTACTGTGCATTTCTGGCTGGTTTTCTGAAAGGAGCTACAGTTTGAAAGGATTTGTGATCAATGCTTTACTGTTCAATATGAGATGGTTTGTGACTTAGTGGCAGCTGCTAATTAAAGGTTAAGGGCAGACTGAGAAGGACTTGTCAGTTGCGGTTTGCAAACGCACCTTTCAAAGTTGACCTCTCCTCCCAGCCCATAGCTGCTTCTTGCATCCGTGCTTATAATCTAGCAACTGGCTGCTACATTTTTATGAGTCCCATCCTCAAACCTTGTGTGCTGTTATTGGCTTGGGGCTAGACAAACCCACTGCCTAAAGGTTGATGACCAGAAACATCCTGAACACAGCAAAATCGGAAAATACGGACAGAGAGCAGGTTCTCTGCAGATACAGACACCACCACACACTTCTAGTGTCATAAGGAATTACTTTTTGAATCAGTCTATACATTGTTTGAAAGAAAAATCTTGCTTATTCTGTCTTTAACAGAAACAACAGACTGAAGTCTTCAGGTGACTTGGCTTGGTCTTTTCTCTCATTGTCTTTGCTATCTACATTTAAGGTACTGCTATACTAGCTTTAAAAAAATAGAGAAATGATTTTTGCATCAACCATTTCAGTCTAGGGAGAGTAAACTGTATTTGATGTGATGATGTTTTATATAAGGATGATGATAAGGTCAACATTTGAGAGGTGTTGATTTAGGTTGATTTAGGTCTGAAACCAGGCAAGGGAAACACACCTGAAAAAAATAATGTCATATCAATGAAAGGAGGATCTGAAGTTAATTTCTTCTGGCTAAGCTGGAAACACCACAAGCTCAGCACAACATCGAGTGTGGATTGATGATTATAACTTTAGAACATAGCTGGGATGAAGATTTTGAACTGTTACACACAGCAGCAGTGGCAGCAGGCAGAGAGTATTGTACACCACCATAACAACAAGGGTGATATGCAGGGTTCAAAGGTCCATACAACATGAAGGCATTCAGATAGTTGCCTCCTCTGATCATATTTCATCCATGCGCAAATCTTGTCCATCCTCAATCATTTTTCTGTCATGATCATGTAGTTAATTTCATTTTTTTCATTTTCACTTATGTGCATTTGCATTTTTTTTGTTTTTATTTACTTTATTGTTGAATAATAAACAAGGGCTCTGTCTCATTACTGTGAACTGACTATTATCCTCAGGCTGGTAGTGCTACAATGCAACTTAACAACAGGCGGGTGTGCATCAGTACACTGCACATGCAATTGAAAATTAGAGTGTCACTTTGTGTGCACCAATGCAACTGGTTCTGAGTTCTGACTCAGGAATTTGCAAAACAGCATTATGCAGTGGCAGGTTTTATCAGATGTTGCTAATTAACATTAATTCTGTGTGCAGCTTGATGACAGGCCAAAATGAAACTTGCTAATTTGTGAAGGAAGATGCTGAAGTAAAAAAACAGCTTGCACTGCTCCAATCTTGAACAATATATTCAAGTGTTAGGGGGCAAAATCAGAATAAACAAATCTCTGGCACTTATAATTAGTCTTCTTTTATATTGTGGGGGCAAAATAAACTAATGCATTTCAGCTCGAAGCTGAAGGAAATTGTAATAAATTGCGATTTATACTGCTATGGATTGCGCTTAAGATAGCTTCTAGCTGAAACACATTTGGTTTTTTGTCCACAATAAGTAACATGTCTAGGTAAGACAATCTTCCAAGGGTTGACAAACTCAGAATGAGACTCAGAATGAGACTCAGAACTCAACGATCTTTCTTTAGAATCGCTTCAACAGTTTGCCAACATTAACAATACATGCTGCTGCTTCAATCGTCCACCTTAATGCATGCACACTGGCCTGCCTCCATCTATGTCCTTTCTGTTTTCTCTCTACCACTAATGTTATCTGCTTTCTCCCCCAGTCAGTGCGTTTACATGACACTCGAGAAAACTGAATTACTGGGTTAGTCCGATTATGATCGGATTTTTAAGATGCATGTATACACCTTAGTCTGACTTATATCGGACCGGATATGATTTCTTATAGTCAGATTAAAACACCTAGATTATTCGATTGATAGTCGCATTACTCCTGCATGTATACGTTCCGTCAGATCGGATCAGATTTTGTGTTCTGTGCAGGCTTGATATTTTTTTCCCGGGGTCGTGAGCCAGAAGTAGAAGGACGCAGCGGTGGCGTCTTTCCTCTGAAATATCCACAAGCAAGAGCGTCATTGTACATCTAGTTTGTGTAATTATCATGTACACCATATATGAAATGTACAAAGATGTAGCTTCGTCTCGCTCTTCGTACGCCATCTTTCCCGAATGCCGAGGCAGAGTTTGTTGTTGCTGGTGACGTAAAGAGGTCAGCCGGAGGTGGCTCTATTACCACTACTTGAAAAAGTAAGTCGCCGAAAAAACACACCTTGTTATGAGGATTTTTTTCATCTGCAATCATGTAGTCATAACAGCAGATGAACCGCGTCTGGAGAAAGGTTGTTCATTACGTAGCTGAACAAAACCATTGAGCACCGAACAACATCACACAAACAAGGTGGGAACAGCGAGGGGGGGATTGTCCACTAGTTAAGTGATAATAACGTTGTTCTCACTGACTGATTGAAAAATTAATGCGTCGCCAAATATACTTTGGCAGCCGTTAATACACCTGGGAGGCTCGCCAGTATAAAGTCTATCTGTGGGAAACACTTTAATTAGAACAGCCAGCCATTTTGTATTACCCCTCTATAGTAAAGAATATTTGCAGCCTCTTTTTAAAGACTGAAAGGAGAATAAGAAGTATTGCAGAGCTAACTGATATGATGATGGCATACCAGAACAGTTTGTACAGGAGCTCTTTCACAAGCTAAAAAATCATAAAACATTGTACAGCTCCCAGTGGTACATGGTTCAGTTGTAACTGTACTTCAACTTGAGTTCAGGAACAGGAAGTAGCAGCAGTGTTTTTTTCTGCCCTGTGTGAACTGATTTCACTTTTCAGTTTGTTTACATTGTTACCGGCCCTCTTGACAGATTTACCTCTGAGTTCAATACCTCTGAGTCAAGCTTATGTCAGAATGAATGCTCCCCTCTTCTGAATTATATTTCAGGAGTTCTTAGACACTTCCACAAAACACAAAATGTGTCATCTTGGCCTTATCCAGACACACAGGCACATGTGGTCGAGTCATGAGGGGATCTGACGGAAACTGACTTCATGTGTCTTCAAGTAATTCCACTCTTTTTGCTTCACAAAAGATAACATGTGAGAACGGTCTTAGTTTTGGCAGAGTTTGAATGGTAGACACTGTAAGCCTTTTTGTGGTGTTTAACAACCATATCAATCAGTGGCAATTTTAGAAGATTGGACACTGCATGAAATTTCCATTGAATTCCATTTGAATATAGAGCATTTGTCAAAGGGACAGTCAACAAACGTCTGATACACCTGACACTGGTACACTGCAACAGTCGTGTTGTTTTGGGAACAGATGTAGTTTTGGAGGTGGTAGGTGATTGACTTGATCAGTCATATCGGTATGACGATGTTTTGCAAGAATCGCCACTCAGTCAGCTAACGCTACAGCTCAGCTAAGGAGGACACCGTCATTGTTCATGTCCCGTACTGTCACAAGCATGAGCCATTGTCCATGAGTAGATGCAAGCTTTGTTCTGCACTGTGATTACTCTGACTGGCTTTTTCTTCATAGCAATAGCAGCCAAATCTCATGGGTATCAAAGTATTAAGAGCCATCTGCCAAGCCAACAGGCAGAAAAAACAAGATTTCTCAGAAACAAGGCTGAATGACTTCCCCTGAGGAGCACCGACACTGGCGGTAGTGATGAGGAATGGCTCCCCATGTCAGGAGGACTTCATGCGATAGAAACTTTTGCTCAGGGGGTCGATTGGAGATGGCCAAGGATTCATGGTTGAGGTGGTGAGGGGGAGAAGGAGGAGGGTCGCACAGTCTTTACGTTGCTGAGATGACAGCTGAATGACAGCTGAAAGAGAGAACATTTCAAGTTTGACAGCTTACAAATGACTGGCTAGAGGACAATGTGACAGGTTGTGAATGGATGAAGAGGAGAATGAGCTGGAGGAGGTAAGGTTTACCAGGAGAATGTGCTTGTGACTTAAGGCATTTACACACCGGTGATGTGACAAATAAATGACTTAAATATGCTCAATACTCACCTGCGAATATCTCACTTCAAAGCTAATTACACCTGCAGTGCAGTTGTGCGATAGCAAGCACCAGTATGCTATTTTTGGACATGGTTATATTATTGCATTAACATTATAGTTACCACGGACTTCCTCTACCTGACCGGAGAAAGTAAAGAGAAATCACATTCTCCAGCTCCAGTCCAGTCTGTAGTGATGTATTAATATTGTAAAACCATGCTCAAAACAAACTAGCCATTCGAGGCAGCTTTAGATCAGCTCCCATGTTATGTGAGGTATAATTTGTGAGCCAGTTCAGGCAGACAGCTCGAGCTTCACTGACAGGCCCCACCCTCCACACTCATCGACGCATCCTGTCAATTTGGCAGTCAATTTAAACTGCAAAGATCTCCCATCTCTCCCTCTGCTTGCCACCGCTGCCCTTCTCTGAGCTCCACCACCACAGCATCCACCTGTAGGCTCCGACTGGGGGGGTTCAGGATGTTTTGCTCATCACTCCACAATATCTCTATGTAAACATATCAGCGGTTAGTGATGAGGTCGGAGCCTAAAACTAACCATTTTTTTGCTGCTATAAAAAACATTTCAAACATGCGTAGTAGTCTGGTGGATCTGAAGACAGCTCAGATGGATATAACAGCTTCACTTCCCTGTCAGTAAATCCCGGTTACGTTGTAGTGAATTATTTGCAAGAAAATAACACATCCAGTGTGTAAAGGCCTTTGGAGGGCCAAAAAAAAATCCTCACAATTACCAACAATTTTGTCGATTGACTAACTGATTAAATGTCCATAAGCATCACAATTCTAAACGTAATTGCTCATGAATCGCAGTGATAATTGGCCCTGAAGACGCTATGAGCTAACCAATGCTAATGTATATTCTCCATGCCTGTGCCTTGGCCTGTCTGCCTGTGAATGGTGGCAGCAGTCCCCTCACTCTGCTCAACAGGATAAACTGTCCTGTTCTGTTGTATGCCGTCCTCTTCTGTTCAGGCTCACGCTCAAATGACAGGATTGTTATCACAGGGGACAGCAACTTCCGCTGGGGAATATTTGCATGTCAGCCGGCCTGTCTGCCTCTTTCTCTGTCTCAATTTGTCATCCTTTCATTGTCTTATATTCTTGTTTTCTCTGTCCCCCTTTTATTCCTCACAGCACACTCTTTCTGTCACTCATTCCAGCACTGTGGGGTGGATGAAAAAATGGATCAACTGTGAGGAACAAAACAGGCCTCCTATATAGAACTGTTAAGGTCTCAAAGGAAAGCAGAAACAAAATGTTTCCAGCGCAGATAAACAAACTTAATCTTTCCTGTCACTATAAATATTGGTGTTCTTAGACTCCATGGACAAAGCAAGGAAAGCACTTCCAAAAAAAAACTCCCAGCCTTTGATACTGTAGAAACAGATATCCAGCAGTTTTACATAGGTAACAGCGGCCTATTCACAGTGAAGGTGCTTTCCGACAGTGAGCAGTTGCCACTGTGTCTGCTGTTGGGCAAAATTGAGGTTCTGTATTTTCAATGGGTGGCAGCAGGGTGCAACTCCCCTGCCAGTAACTCCTGGTGTAATGACCCTGGGCCATATGATGGTACCTGTAGTTTTTGCCTGCTGCTATTTCCCTCTCTGCTCACTGAGAGTTTGGCCTCACCTGCTTGAAAGTCGATGCAGACTGGTTGGTTCCAACCTTTCAGGCATCAAATCTGTGTTAAGTTTTTCTTTGCATGTGCCACTGAGCTAGTACAAATGTATCTTAATGTAAATGATATTTGTGACAGATACAGCATAGCAAAAGTACTTTATTGTCCTAAGATTGTTCCTTTTTTGGCAGCATATCATCATTTGATATTGTAAAATGTATGATTTAAAGATAAAACCTAATGCATTAATTGCCTTGTCTGGTTGTCCTGAAGCCTAGCTTGCCCTTCCACATACTGTAACGCAGACTCTTATGTTTGGTACAACACATCCTCATACCAAAGTGACTGAATGGGTCACATGCCAATGACTCCCAAACCGACAAGCCTGCCCTGATAAAAACGACCATATGGGTTGAATAATAAAGCAGGTCATTGCCACCTGTATTCACGTTTTTGAAGAAGTCCAGCTTTTGTTGTTTGGGTGGTGGGTCTCCGCTTAACACCACCTGGTGGGACTTGCTCTGTAAACTTAACTGTGCTGCGACTCCAAATTTGACGCACTTTGTCGCCAGCACTGAGTGTACAACGAACCTTAATATTCTCATCTTTAGCTGACACAAACTCAAAATAATGACTGTATTTCCAGCTAGAAAACGTACATCTCTCTCCTCCCTCCATTGTTGTTTCTGTTGCTGAGTTGTCCTCGTGCTGAAAACGTGACTTGACGCATACATGACATCACTCCCCGAGATGCAAGAAGAGATCAAAAATATGTATTTTCATGAAGGAAAATGACGAAAATAATAGTAACGCACAGTGACTTGAATAAGTAACTTTAATCTGATTACTGGTTTGGAAATATTAACGCATTAGATTACTCGTTACTGAAAAAAAGTGGTCAGATTAGAGTGACTCCTTAAGCTGATGCCAGTGATGCCAGTAACGTGTTACTAAGTAACGCGTTGCTCGCATCACTGTAGATAAATCATAACATAACAACTGTCACGCGGGGGTTAAAGGGGAAAACTAAAAGGCTTAGGAGTTGGACCCAAATGCAGTTTATCAAGGGACAAGGATATGGGGAAAACAAGAGCGAGCTTTATTTAAAGCTGAATACAAAAACCAAGGGAGCCAGGTACAAAAGAGAAAAAGGGACAAAAGGAAAAGTAGCAACAAAAAAGGCAAGGCAGAGTACAGCCGAAAAAGGCAAAGTAAAACCGAAGAGCAAAGTTCAACTCAAAAATGCAAAACTCAAAACCAAAACATACCATGAGGGGACTGGAAACAGACAGGAGCATGAACAGGAGCAGGATCAGAGGTGAACGCACATGGACTTCAGGGAAGACACAGACTAAATTAACAGACACTAATGACAAGACGAAGAACAGGTGAGGAGAGAGAGGAGGGAGGAGACCAGGTGAGGTAACAAGGGGGGGAGCACAGAGGAGAGAACAAAACTACAAACAGAGGGAAGAAAAAAAAAAGAGACACTTAAAGGACAAGAGACACAAGAGGGCATGGAAATCAAAAAATACTACACAAGACACAGAATCATGATAACTGAACATAACACCAAGAACATAAATCTACAGTCATGACAATAACATAACATACAGTAATTTACTTACATTTGTTACTGACCTTAACCATGATATTTTCCAAAACTTAAGCAAGTATTTTTTTTTCCTAAACATAACTGTGACTACACTATGAAAATCCGGTCTGTGTATCACTTACGCTGCAAAGGTCATATTTTGCCAATCTATGATGTCTTGGGAGATGTTGACAATCGACCTATTCAGTCATTTAGGTAGGATGTGGTAAAAATGATATTTATCACTGTTCCCAAAACAACATAACTGTTGCGGCTTACCAGCAACAGGTGTACCAGACCTTCACTGAGCGCTCCCAGTTTGGTTGTGTTCAACCCTAGAACACTAACGTTGGGTGATTTTCACCCCCGTGATTGTGCTCACATGATTTTCATTGTGCTCACATGATTTGCATTGTGCTACTGCTGTCTGAGTTGCGTGGGTCCTTGGGTAGCTTCAGTCTGCTCACTGACGTCATTGAAGGTAGGCGTGTTTCCCTGCTCCCATCCCTGTTTTTTTTTCAATAGACATGTGTTCGGGTGATTTTCACACAATGTTAGTCTTGGAGGGTAAATATTTTTAACCTACATTATGCATATGTGTTAACTTATTTAACTACGTAAGTCTGTTAGACCAACTCACAGTTGGCTTCACACTGGAAATGAACAGTGTCCTAAATTATAGTCCTGTGCTCCCAACGCAGTGAGTGTGGCCACTACTCTAAATTAGTCTCATAGCCCACTGTGGTTTTTGGCCTTTTGCAAGACTTTCAAGGAAGCCTTGGGTATCCAGCTCTTTAAATGTATACCTCCATAACATTTTTGCATTTACAAAAACACCAGAAAAGTTCAAAATGAATGGCTCAGGTATCCAGACGTTTGTTCCTAGTGTAGATCAAAACGGCTACTTCTGCATCTTTTCGTCAAATCCTCCCCAACTTGTACTATACGCCTCAGCTAGTAGCATTGGCTTTACACTTGTATATGTGAAGTCAAGCTTTTGCAAGCTCAATCTAAGATGATCCTGGTGGCGCCATTAGTCTTATTAACAATCACAAACACACTGCCCTTCATGAAATTATAATAATAATTTACAGATGTCACATTTTCATTCACTACTCTTACACTTACACAGGATCCACATTTACTCAATTTGGAACATTGTAACAGGTTGTGTGCACTGTGCACTTACTGTCTTACTATAAACTGCTTTCATGTTAGAAGTATGTTTGACTTCTCTTGGGACTGTTACTTGAACATTATCCTGACCATTGTCCCATGCAGAACTTAGGTCGCTAGCTGGTCGTCTAAGCTAGCTTTGTCATTCTCATGCTCCGGTTCTGCTTTTAAATTATCTGGTTCATACATAGCACCAAAAGTAATTCCTCATCATTAGTACACCCAGGTGTCTTTTTTTCAAGAGCTAAAATCCCTGACACCCAGGTCCTGAACTATCATGCAACTGTGACTATAAGCTAATGTAAACAAGACGCAGGAACATTGTTAGAATCAAATACTACTTGGCGTTCTTGCTAGCATGGAGACACAGCCCCCAAGCTCTCACAGCAGTGTGTGTAAAGGTCAGTGTGTTGATGCCAGTAGCCTGGCCAGAAGCCGGCAGCTTAATGACTGTGGTGACCTCCTGCAAGATGGCTGCAAACCAGCTGCTCAGAGACCAGCTGAGGCAGGTCATAAAGCAGTAATGAAACAGTCAAAATTGTCCTTACAATCCACAGTGAAGTCCAATAAAATCATGCCTGCTCAATACTGAAAGATCTGTGCTTTATCTTTAAAGTCTATCGAGACATTGCATATTTTTGGTATCGCTAATTTCACTATGAAGCCTGTGAAAACTCCTGAAGGAGTACTTACTTAGCATTATAGCTCTAAGCTGACCAAAGCGGTGTATTTGATAAGTCGGGAGTGAAAACATGTTGGAAAGAGGCTAGTAGTTTCTGGGTACACAAATTACATTCAATGTCTTTAATCTTCTGCTCCAAAATCAGTGCAGCCTCTTTGATTCTGCTGCTGCCTGAAAAGTTTAGTGCTGGCTAACACCCGTACACAGAGCCTTTTCCCACCATCAGCTTAAGGAGTCAAATTTCCCTATTTCTCTGTCTCTCCCTGCAGTGCCAAGGGAAAACGTCAAATCACTTCTTTTGCAAAAATCAAAACTGTGCCGCAGCTCAACACCAACTTACCAATAAGACTTAGATTGTACTGTCTGGGATAGTTGCCCATAGCAATGTGATGGTCTTTAAAACCAACAGCATATGCATATGCAGTTATATATATATATATATATATATATATATATAAAAAACTGCTTACTGCTTGAGAGTTGAAAATAAGATTTATATCTTGTCTGGCATTGCTGTACTGATCCTCTCTTTGCTGTCCTAACTTGGCCCTGCTGCCTTGCATTGAGTCCTTAACGCTCCATGCGTCGATTTAATCAAACTAAATCTGCAGTTAATCCTAACAGACAGAGAGTAAATCTATTGTACATTTCCAGGCACATTGTGTAACACATTGATTGTGCTTGATTCTCAGTAAATGCTCCCTGAGTCTGCTAAAGACGTGGAAGCACTCTGATCCCTGGTGTTTGTTATAGACCCATACCGAACACAGACAAAAGATTAAATACAAGCCTTAATCTCTGCTCTGACTAATATATGACACCACTTTACTATCTACGCTGTTGATAAGTCATTTACTCTTAAACTATACAAAGAAATTCAAGTAAATCTCTGCAGTGACTATAGAACCATAGATGTGAGAAAGCCATTTGTCTCACTTTAAACTTTGGTCCACATTGGTGTTGTGTTCCTCCAAAGCCACAACATCATTTTTCTGATCAACCCTACAAAAACTAGATGTATGTCAGTGCATTTCATCGAACTAGTTGTATGAGCACTTTCTTGATGACGCATCTGAAGCAATGAAGTTGAGAAAAAGGTTTTCAGGCTGCACAGCAAACTATGAAACATATAAATGTTGCAAAACATTAATTTACGTCTATTTAGGCTGATTGTTGTAATATACAGAAGATGAGCTATTCCAGATGGAGTGGAGATAGGTCACTCATCTTTCTCCTATTGGATAGATGGACCCTCAATCCACCAAAGTGACCAATTAGAAGAAGTAGGTAGGTGAGGGCGAATGGACTTTAAAAAGGCAGAGAAAGTTAGGTGGTAATTTGTAGATTTCCTAAGATTGAAGGTTCGAGAGGATTTCTGGTAGAGCAGAGGGCAAAGCACTGGGAATAACTTTGCCCTACATTTGAGAACCCCTAGTGCAGCCGCACTGGTTTGGACGCAGGCTTGAGATCTGTTTCAATAAAGACTCCTCTATCATTCCACCCCAGCCTTGCCTCTGCAGAATTCTTTCATCTTTAAACCACACACCGACAGCTTTGATGAAGACAGCCCAGAAACAACAAAACCTTGATGTCATTGCTATGAAACGGCAGAGTTAAACACCCAGTTGTATTAATAAGAATCAATCACTCAGTCAATCTTCATTTGTATTGTATAATAATTCACAACAAAAGTCATCTCATGACACTTTCCAAATTGAGCGGGTCTAGAACATACTAATTGATAAATGTATTTACAGAGACCCAACATTTCCCCCATGAACAACAGGAGAGAGAGAGAGAGGGAGATAGAAGGAAAGGTAGCAAGGGAGGGAGAGAGAGAGAAGAAGAGAGAGTGGGTTACTTAATGTGACTTAGTGATTTTGTAGAAAGTATTCTGGTTTGAACCATCTCAATGGTGGTAATGGGAAACACAGATCAACGGGAGGACGGACTTTGACACGACAATGGAGTACTTGCCATCGAGTGAATGCCTGTCCTTTCACTCTTGTTTTACCTATATTTATATCACTCTCCCTCGTAAACTTCTTTGCCTCCTCCATCAGTGGATATTTTTTCTTTTGCAGTGTAGCATTTCCATAGTTCATCTGCCGTCACCTGAAGACAGTGAGCAGGGAAAACAATGCCTCTCCCTGTCATTGGTAGTTGTGCCTCCTTTGTGCCATAATTCATTCATTTCTCTAGAGAAGCCCCATGAATAGCGAAAGCAATTCTATAGGGATAAGTTTATAGGGAGCCAGTCTATATGCAGATAGCACTGTATGAAAAGTGGGATTTCAGTATGCGGCACTGTTGATTGTCGTGGAAGTTCAGGTTTACGACTGCAAACGGCAATTTGCAGGCAACACCAAAAACTGCCGTGAATTGTCGGAAATTGACGTGGGCCTTGCTTGGCAGTTGTCCCCCCATGACCCCCCTCCCCCTGATTCTAGGGAGGCTTTAACATGTAAATGAAAATGCTGTGAGCTATACAAATGCAAATCAGGGGAGCAGGGGGAGTTTTACCTCAGGTGACATTTTTCTAAAAGGTATTGACTTCATTTTAAGAAAATCTCTGGTATAAATAGATCAGGTCCAGTCTAGCCTAATTTTAAGCCCCGTCCAGACGACAACGCCGTTTTGCGAAAACGCACACGTATTGCATCGTTTTGGCCGACCGTCCATACGGCTCCTGAATACGCAACGCCTGAAAATGCACTTTTTTGAAAACGGGTCTCAGGGTGGAGAAATCCGAAAATGCAGCCCTCCCGTTTTCATGTGGACGGCGAGTCCGCATACTTTCCAAAAACGATGACGCCACCCCACCCCGCGACGTCTCATAACAACAACAACAACAATAGCGGACTACATGCTCGTGTTCGTGCCGCAGAAGATATTGAGCCTTTCTTGCAACTTACATGCCTTGTAGTTGAGTGTGAGTCGCAGCAGCAGTTCGACCTCATTACCGGTCCACACAAACGATTCTGGTTTCCTTGCACTAGCCACTTTCATCTTCTTCTTGTTGTGTTCGGTTTCTCCGTCTACTGTCAGCGCGCAAGCTTTCTGCGCATGCTCCTTGTCTTCTTCTACGTTTTTGGTGAATGTCAAGCGCCGCCTATAGGCTTGGAATATGAACTATAGCGTTTTCCATCGTTTTCAGTGGAGCCATGTGGACGCAAATATTCCTAAAACGATGCCGAGGACGGGGCCATAGACTCTTAAGTTTTAGCTTGAATTGATTTATCTGATGAAAGTATGCTAGATTAATTACTGTGTATGTCATTAGCAATGGTCAATGTTGTGTAAAAAGGATACACAAAATTATTATTTTATTATTTCTCTCCTGGGACCAAGTTAAAGATAAAACGCCAGTTGTTAAGAAGTTAAAATTTGCATGAAATATTTTTAGATAAGTAAGATATTAAAATGCATTAATAATTTCTGTTTAAAATGTCTGACTTTAAAATCTAATTTCATGGGTTCTGAATGTTTAAAAGAAGTTAAAGTAATTCTTATTACGTGTGAGAGTTCATGACCTTTAAGAGTTTTACACATCCGGGTTGACCGGAGCGTCAGTGACGAGGAAGAAGAAGCGGAGAGTTAATGGCGTCGAGCAGCTAACAGTGGGCTGCGTGTGTCGTTAGTGTCATGTTGTATCACTAACGGACTGTGAACTGTTGTCGGACGACGTGCTGTGAGTGTGTGAGTTGGACTCTCCATCGCAGTCGAAGTGTTTGTTTTATTGGACACGAAGCAAGTTCAGCTAAGCTAGCTAACAGGAGCGAAGCTAGCTAGCAGGAGCTAGGCTAACAGAAGCGAAGCTAGCTAACAGGAGCAAAGCTAGCTAGCAGGAGGTAGGCTTGCGGCACGGTCATTGTCAAGAGGAGGCCTGCGCTGACGGGAGAAGCTTTGCCGGGTCGCCACGGAGAGTGACGCCGACGGAGGTCGCTTCGCTGCCGCAGAGGGACACGGATCGCTTATTGCTGAGAGCATTTTGTTTTCACAGACTAACCTTGCATCTGTGACCTCCTATTAGCTCGGAGCTATGTCTGCAAGTCCAGATTTACATGATGCCGATAATGATGCCATCATGTGTAAGTAACGTTTACTGTTTTTTCCGTCCTTGTTTCATTTTACTGTGACTTACATTTTTTTTATTCATACCACTCTCATTTAATTGTTTTCCAGCTGCCTGTAAGACATTACGAGACAGTACGCAGGAGCTTCAGGTACAAACAACCAGGTCTTCCATCGCAGGCTGAAGCTGTGAAGAGTTCAGCTCGGAGTCGGGGGCCATCCAGATGGGCGAAAACGATCTTTTTTTTCTCCGTCTTCCTCGGCATCATTTTACGAATATTTGCGTCCACACGGATCGCACGATCACACGAAAATGCTGTAGTTCATATTCCAGGCCTAAAGGTGGAGCTTGACATTCACCAAAAACGGTGAAGAAGACACGGAGCATGCACAGCTTGCGCGCTGACAGTAGACGGAGAAACCGAACACAACAAGAAGAAGATGAAAGTGGCTAGTGCAAGGAAACCAGAATCGTTTGTGTGGACCGGTAATGAGGTCGAACTGCTGCTGCGACTCACACTCAACTACAAGGCAAGTAAGTTGCAAGAAGGCTCAATATCTTCTGCGGCACGAACACGAACATGTAGTCCGCCATTGTTGTTGTTATTGTTATGAGACGTCGTGGGGTGGGCCGATGGCGTCTACGTTCTGGAAAGTATGCAGATTCGCCGCCCACACGAAAACAGGAGGGCTGCGTTTTTGGATTGCTCCACACTGAGACCCGTTTTCAAAAAAATGCATTTTCGAGCGCTGCGTTTTCAGGATCCGCATGGACAGTCGGCCAAAACGATGCAATACATGTGTGTTTTCGCAAAAGAGCGTTGTCGTCTGGACGGGGCCCAAATCAAAACGGCGGGGTGAGCTCACCGAGCTCTGTGCCGCGCTGCAGTCGAGATTAGAGGCGATTCCAAAGTACAGAGCGACGCACCACAGACGTCTGCAAAACGGACCGAATTCAGACAGAATGCTGCCAGTTACCTACAGCTCTGAGGCAGCACACAGACACTTCACAGTGCTGCAGGATTTGGGGCTTCTCGTGAACTTCCCGTTGTTGTGTGGGCAGATTATGCTTTGTACATGCTGTGTGTTTGCGTTTGAGCTAATAAAGCTTTCTTTGAATAAACCTCCTGGCAAATGTTCCTTTCCTCAATAAATTCATTCATGTCTTTGATGATATCATAAATAAATAAATATAAATATATATATGTTAATATATATGTGTGTGTGTATATATATATATATATATATATATATATATATATTATAATGACCCAGGGTGATGAATAGTGACAGATCTGCCAACCAATCACGAGTGATTTTTCTTGTTTAAAAGTAGTGGTTTCATCCAATACCGAGTAGCCAGGCGTGGTTTCGCTGCTATTCATATGCTAATTAGAGCCGTTCGCACCTCTGCGAGCTCCACATACGTCATGGTTCGTTTCCATCAGTATGTGGCACAGACGAACGTGACGTTCACAGGCTGTAAATTGTCGTTAACTGCCGAAAATTAGGGAGATTTTCGGGCGTTTACGGGGACGAAAATTCCCCTTTTCATGCAGTGTAGTGACATTTTTCTGCGGCCATTATGCTGCATTCAGACCAAATGCAACACCAATTACTCGCACGACTAGATTACATACAATGTCAATTTTAAATCACGATTAGATGTGAATGGAAAACATTGAACTTGTGTGACGTGTCTCGAAAGCCTATGGGCATTGACGTTCACACTGACATCATGACGTTGGAGGAGAGGTAAATAATCGCTAATTGTGGTGGTTTGCAGACACCAAAAGCCAGTGGCGTAAGTATCGGCGGTGCAACCTCTGCAGCTGCACCGGGGCCCAGATGCCGTCAGGGGCCCATGAAGGAAGGAAAAAAAAAAAATAAAAAAAACACCTGTCCAGAATTGCCACAGGCCCCTGTTTGTGTGAATGAAATAGCTGGGCGGGTCGGTAAGGTAACGCTGAGTGGCTGGTATAGGAGGAGGAATTGATAATTTGTCCAATCACCAGGCCAGGTATTCTTTAGACAGACAAGCCACAGGACCAATTGTCACCTCTGCAGTGTCTGCAGCTGAGCACTGTTGGCTGAGCAGATGCATGTCTCTCTCCCCGGGCCAGGAGAGTTATCATACCGTAAATTACCAAATAATAGCCCGGGCATTTATTTTTATATCACTTAACAGACCAGGCGTTTATTTGGGACCAGGCGGCAATTTGGGACTGGCGTTCAATTCCTTCCTCACAAAAATCCGGGATGAAAATGTCACAAACTTTGCCAGCTTCTCAGTGAATTCTCTGGTATCCTTCTGGGCAATAGTTGTCTTCTGCAAGTGAAGTTGTTGCGGCGGAGGAAACGATTCAGCCGACCAGCACTCACTGCAAACTCCTCATCTCTGCTGTCACTCACGGTGGCGTACATTTGTTTCACCATCGCCCTGATCATTTTGCGGGACACTCTCGTGGCGTGCCCGTTTGCTGATAACTCATCCCCGCATGTTTATCTCAGGCTCCTCACTAACCTTCTTCCTCCCTCCACCAGGCAGCCTGGCCCTGTTGCTGTCCTCCTTGGACAGACGCTGAAGCTGTGTTTGATTTTTTCGCCAATCTCTCACTCTCTTGGGGTCGACAGAGAAATGTCTAGCAGCTGCTTCTCACGAGTTTTCCTCTGCATATTTTATGACAGACAGTTTGAATTTCAAGTCATACTTTTTATTTTTTTTGCTGCATCGGAGCCATGCCGATCATCAATGTGATATTGACTGACAGAAAGCAGCACACTGCTTGAAAAAGGCAAAGAAGAAAAACATGTCAGTGGTCACGTCTTCTTCCTTGATTTTTTTTTTTTTAATGAATTAGGCATTTATTTGGAACCAGCGGTTATTTACCAAAATATACACCTGCACCTGGCGTTTGAAGGGGACCCTGCGGTTAATCGAAACCCGGCTATTATTAGGTAATTTACGGTAGTTACCAAAGTTACCATAAAATATAAAACGGCCCTCCATCGGCCCATTATTGATCAACCCACTGGGAAATATCCCGGTACTCCTGATGGCCAGTCCACCCTTAAAATAGGAGTTCTCTCCAGTGGCTGTGCGTGCGTGCAGTGCGCACGAGTGCGCGTTTGTGTTTAGGTTGGGGGTGGGGGGCACAAAAAAAAATATTTGCACCGGCGCCTATCACCATGATGTTACGCTACTGCCCAAAGCTGTATGATAACACATCTACTCATAGAAAGAAGAAAGCTAGAAAGTAAGATTACCTTGTAATATGTCAGCACAGCACAGCATTGCTCTTAATGACCTGAACTCCAATCAGGGAACAAGCAATTTAAAAGTTGTGAATTCAGATCCATTTATTGCAGTCAGATCCCTGAGAAATCTCTTCGTTGTGGGTTCATACCGATGTGGTTTGAGAAGGCAATGCAAATATTTATGTTATATTATGTTAGTATATTTATTTTTTTCACGTTTGGTCTGAATGCAGACTCAGAATGGTAAGTTAAAGCAAATCAGTTTGCTATTTAAAAGGTGTCTTAAATAATCACCTGGAATTGATTTATGATATCTAATGTATCAAATTGGGATACTCAAATCGATAACTAAAGGAGTCTAGCTGTGGCAGAGAGTACAGAGGGTATGGTGAGTCCTACAGTGTTACCAAACCAGTAGTGATGGGAACGGCAGTTCTTTTTACTGTACTGAATCTCTAGAATCCGTTCATTAAAATGATTCGTTCAAAAGATTCGTTCACCGAATCGTTCAGGGCTCTCCAACTCCCTGAACTGATAAACAGCCAAACGATCTGTCATTCAGTTCTTGATTCAGCCCTGAGGTTCACATTCACTTACTGAGGGACGGTGCGTTCACAGACTATAGTACACAATCATTTGCAGGAGACGCAGCGCTGCTTTGAGTGGTATACATGCACTAAAACTATTACGTGGTGAAAGTGTCCTCTGTGCACAGTAAAATGACTTAACATGATGCTACACGGACATTAGCAACACAGCGCTAATTTTAGCAGTACTACTGAACGAGAATCACCTCCTCTGCACTGAGGGGGTGAGTGAGTGACACAGTGCCACTTCCAGCACAGTATGTGAACGAGATTCATGTCCTCAGCGCCGCGAATCAGTCGTTCGCGAACGACCTGCTGAGGACGTGAATCAGTCGTTCGCGAACGACCTGCTGAGGACGTGAATCAGTCGTTCGCGAACGACCTGCTGAGGACGTGAATCAGTCGTTCGCGAACGTGATTGAAGTGAACGTGAGTAACTTTTTCTGTGTAAAATCACTTAACATGATGCTACTGATGTTAGCAACACATCGCTAGTTTTAGCAGTACGGTTACTGAAGGTGAATGTCTCCTCTCTTACTCCTCTGCCCTAAGTGAGTGACTGACTGACACAGCGCCACTCTCAGCACAGTACGTGAACGAGATTCACGTCCTCAACGACGCGAATCATGAGTGAATCAGACCTGCTGAGGACGTGAACTGAATCAGCGAATCAGCGTGAACGTGAATCACGTTGGCGAACGTGATTCACGTTCACGCTGATTCACGTTCATGCTGATTCACGTTCATGCTGATTCAGTGACGGCGCTGCGAATCACTTTCGGCAGTTCCACTCCCGGCCGGCATGCTCGCTGCTGAGCTCAACTGAACTGAGAAAGGAACGAATCAGTTCCTCAAGTGATTCCATTCACTTTGTTCACTCAAACGATTCGTTCTTTTGAACGACACGTTCGCGACCGACACAACACTACAAACCAGAGGGCAGTGACTGCAGCCTTTGTAGAAATACACAGCCAAACTATAGTTACTGCACAGCCAAAGTGCACATACTTAATTCAGACAGATGTACGGCCTACATTTTATCATTTCTGCAAATTAAAAACAGTGTTAATATCACATTTCTGTGAGACATTTTACTACCTGCTGGACAGAGTGCTGACCCATAGCAGGCGTTTCTTTACTGATTTATATGAAGGTAGATTTGTGTCTTTATTTTTCAATCAAAAAAAAAGTTGCTTCAATCAAAATATATATTTTCAATCAAAAAAAACATTTTCAATCAAAGAAAAAAAGTGTTTGAATGCAAAAATATAGTTGACACTCAAAAAAATGTATTTGAACACTGTTTTTCTTTGATTGAAAATGTTTTCTTTGATAGAAGTGAAGGTTTTTTTGTTTGAAGCAACTTTTTTGATTGAAGTAATGTTGTTTTGTGTTTGGGACATATTATGGGTAGGACATTTGTGTCTTTATAATTCAATCAAAAAAGAATTTGCTTCAAAGAAAAAAAAATATTTTCAATCAAAAAAATCACTTTAATAAAAAAAAAACAGTTTCAATCATAGAAAAAAAGTTTTTGAATGCAAAAAAATATTTGAGACTCAAAAAATGCATTTGAACACGTTTGTTTTGATTGAAAATGTTTTCTTTGATTGAAGTGATCTTTTTTGTGTTTGGGCCATATTATGGGTGGGACATTTGTGTCTTAATTATTCAATCCCAAAAAAGATGCTTCAATCAAAAAAAAAAAATTCAATCAAAGAAAAAACTCAAATGCAAAAATAAAAATCATTTGAAGTGTTGTTGGATTTTTTTGAAAATAGTTTTTTCCATTTGAAGTGATTTTTTTTGAATGAAGTGAAAAAAGTTTTGAAGTCTTTTTTTTTTGATTGAATCATTTTGACACAAACATCCCGCAGTGGGCGGGTGCTTCCCCATTGGTCAGACATGTTTGAGTGACAAGTGTCTACACCAACGACGTCTTTCTGACAAGCAAGTCATGGTCGCCAGCAAGCCAGGGAGCAGTGCTGGAGTTGTTTAGGAGATAAAACAGTATTAAAATGATTGGCGTCATGTTATTAGCCTACTAGGTTTGATGGGTGCAGGGTGCGCTAACGGCTAGTATATGAATCACGGACTACTTATGGAAAATAAGTGTTTTATTCTACATCAAAGTTGGGTGAAATGTAATTAATCTTGTCCTCTGTTAATGATTTTGACACAGGATTACTTCAAAAGTACACAGTGAAAGTACTTCATATTATGCGTGCACGTAGTCTAGGAAGTACTCAGTTCAGCGGTATATGAATTATGGACTACTTATAGAAAATAAGCTTTTTTATTCCACGTCAAAGTTGGGTGAAATATCCTTATGTTTTTCTTTCGTCCTTTACTTTGTAATCCGGACGCATACCTTCGTGATACCTTCAGTTTATTACCGGGAATAATTACTGTAAAAGTACCGTATGTTTCATGGGTCTGATGTGAGACTGCAGTCTGCCCCACAGTCACTTCCAGAAGCTCTTTAGAGCGGTTTCATTAGGATTACCGTAAATGTTAGTAGATTCGCGCACTAGAAAACAACGTGTGGCTGAGTTGACCAAGCAAACGCGAACCACGGCTGGCTTGACCGCAGTAATAGACGTAATCCTGTGGGCTGTGTGAGAAGATAGACTCAGGCTCTGCATGACCTGTTGCTGCTAAACAGGCGGCGCTGCGGCCAACAGTTGGCCTGTGGACTGTTGTTTGACCACTAATGACGTTACTTATTATAACATTAGCACTAGCACATAGCTAGCCTCTGTACTTAAGTGAAATAAACAATTCATTCAGTGTGCAGGGCCATCGGCTAACGTTATCAGCTAGCCGTTAGCGCACCCTGCACCCATCAAACCTAGTAGGCTAATAACATGACGCCAATCATTTTAATACTGTTTTATCTCCTAAACAACTCCAGCACTGCTCCCTGGCTTGCTGGCGACCATGACTTGCTTGTCAGAAAGACGTCGTTGGTGTAGACACTTGTCACTCAAACATGTCTGACCAATGGGGAAGCACCCGCCCACTGCGGGATGTTTGTGTCAAAATGATTCAATCAAAAAAAAAAGACTTCAAAACTTTTTTCACTTCATTCAAAAAAAATCACTTCAAATGGAAAAAACTATTTTCAAAAAAATCCAACAACACTTCAAATGATTTTTATTTTTGCATTTGAGTTTTTTCTTTGATTGAATTTTTTTTTTTTGATTGAAGCATCTTTTTTGGGATTGAATAATTAAGACACAAATGTCCCACCCATAATATGGCCCAAACACAAAAAAGATCACTTCAATCAAAGAAAACATTTTCAATCAAAACAAACGTGTTCAAATGCATTTTTTGAGTCTCACATATTTTGTTGCATTCAAAAACTTTTTTTCTATGATTGAAACTGTTTTTTTTTATTAAAGTGATTTTTTTGATTGAAAATATTTTTTTTTTCTTTGAAGCAAATTCTTTTTTGATTGAATTATAAAGACACAAATGTCCTACCCATAATATGTCCCAAACACAAAACAACATTACTTCAATCAAAAAAGTTGCTTCAAACAAAAAACCTTCACTTCTATCAAAGAAAACATTTTCAATCAAAGAAAAACAATGTTCAAATGCATTTTTTTGAGTGTCAACTATATTTTTGCATTCAAACACTTTTTTTCTTTGATTGAAAATGTTTTTTTTGATTGAAAATATATATTTTGATTGAAGCAACTTTTTTTTTGATTGAATAATAAAGACACAAATCTACCTTCATAGATTTACTGCTTCTTGAGTGGGGATGCATGTAAATAGTGATGTGACATCATAAGAAACCATGGTTTCGTATGAGTCCGGTGAGCTTTTCAATGTGGTGTTGAGTGATACCGACCAAAGGAGTTAGAATACTGGCTAAGTGCTTGGATATGTTATAGGTAACTGAGTTGATACTGCTGCTGAAGGCTCTTAGTGGTGCCCCTTCCTTATGTATCTCATCGTTGAGAGCATGTGTGAGCTCTTAATTTCAGAGTCGTTAGGGCCACTTGCGGGTCATTAGGGCCACTTGTGGGTCGTTGACCCAACCAGCCTTCATGTGGGTTGCTAGGGCTAGGCAAACCCAGGTGTGAATGGTTGTTAAGCTGTCTGGGGAGGGAACTCAGTAATGCATTGTAGGTGGTTCATAAGTGTGATGTTGTGACGTCTGTTCAAAGACATAGATGGATTCTTTTACTCCTCTTTTAAACCATCAAGAGCCGCAAGTGTAATGACTCTGAAACTCAGAGCTCACTCGTGTCCTTAACGACACTGTAAGGACACTCCCACACATAGTTTTCAAGCCTGCAACTCATATCTGTTTTGTTACAACTAAAGATATATATTGAGCTATAATTGATCTTCAAAAGGTGTTTAACCACCACACATATTATTGATGTCATCATTTCATGTTTTGTTATTTTTTTTACTTTTTGTACTATTTATTTTCATGGATAATTATTTTCTTTGTGTAAGACTGAATAGGAAGTTATTTTTAACCTGTGTTGCAAGCAGGACTTATTTAATTGTAACACGTCACTCAGGAAGAAAACGATGCATAACAAAGTTGTGAAGCAGGAGAAGTGTGCAAGCCTTCTGAAAAGAAGTTAAACCCCAATTTGTGCAGAGATATTTTACTGCTCATTTGAAGATAATTTTTTGTATTAAGTATTATCTTTTGTGGACATTTTATTTTTAGTTTTTGGAAGATTTCTCAAGTAGACTCATTCCCTCTCGGTTGTGTGCAGCCAACAAGGTAGGTTTATTTCTGTTATGTTGTATCGCGCGTATGTGTTTAAATTCTGTATTTCTGTTTTGAACAAGTATGTCTTAATTTTGCATGCTGTGTATTTAAACAGTTTGATGGTGTCTTTATGGTGGTGGTTTATGAGGAAGGAGGAGAATAAAGTCATCTGTTACTGAAGAACCGTGGTCCTGTGTATTTCCTGGAGGGAGTGATAAGGCGTACAGAGTATTGGTAGTACCAATATTTTGGAATCGATCCACCCCTACTGTAGACACGCACTTCTGATAAGGACAATTGAGACTAGCTTCTGAAAGTAAATGGCATACATTTTTTCTGATGAGGGTTACAAGTGTCACTTTATTTATGGTCCTCTTACATAGACTGTAAACCTTTTCCACTCCCTGCAGTATAATACACCATACCCTTCCTTATTTTGTGAAGACATGTCAAAGTTTGAGCTTTCCAAACGTGCTGCAGTTGTGGTTCCAGATATGACCTGAGAAACACTGCTAAATACATGACTTTGTGTCATCAGTGGTGACATAACACAGAAAACCAGTCACTGGGAGCAATTCCACATTAAATCAGTTGAATAACAAAGGTTTCTATTAGAATTTCACCACTGCTTAATTTTTAGAGAAAGAATATGACAGATTGCCGACTTCCAATTTGGTTCTCAAATGCACCTAGCAGAAACTAACATCATCCCTCTACCTTCATCTAAAACTATGACATTCGAACATTGTGGTTGGAGAGATAAAGGAAATGCTGTCAAAGTCAACTAAGGCTGAGTGTGATACTGCTTCTCATTAAGTTATTGTCAACAAGCAAGTTACTCTTGTTAGCTAGAAGCAGACAGGATAAAGTCAAAGGCTTTTCTAAATGTTTCTATGTACCACGCATACAGTACATCACGACTGCCTGTTAGGATATGACACCATTTCCAAAAGAAACGGCCACATTCTGGATAGTGTGTTTGCCTGCAAATCAACAAACCATTAATTTGTACAACTGTTTCCTCCTACAGTAATGAGCAAAACCAGCCAGGATTCCAAGTTGACCTTTGCTGTATTTAATCCCCTCTCTCTTTAGCTACTCCTTAGAGAGAGGTGGTGTCTGATTTCATGGCTGTGAAGGTGAGGGTGACTTACATGTAGAGTTGATGATCGGGTTTCCTGTGAGATTCGAACACCTACCTTTCTTTGGCCCATTCAGTACAAATGAAGGCAAACCTGATGTACTTGCTGTGGTCCAATTTGTGCTTCAGCAGGTCAGATCAACAAAGTATTGTCCAGAAGAGTCTTCGAACAAAGGCCTGATATAAGTGATGCTATGGCAGCTATGTTAACCTCTTAAGGAACTGTCATTGTTTTCAAATGAACCGGCATTTTGTGAGATCATTTTAAAAAACTGTGTGGAGGATTAATGGAATGCCTTTCTAAGCCTGCAGCCTCCGCCTCTTTCCATGGATGGATGGATGGATGGATGTCCAAAGGTGGCATATGGACAAAACACAGAAATACGGACAAAAATATTCTGATTTATATCAGTCACATCCTATGCAGGTTTCCCTTTATGAATCCCAATCAACTCAAAACATGGTGCACCTTTTGAAGGCTTCACGTAAGGCACATAGATGTAGTCTATTTGCCAGGAATGTGAACCCAGAAATGTTGAGTACACCAAAGTTTTATGTTAGAAATGTATAGTATGGGTCCCCAGCATTAAGAAACTGCCGGATGCTAACTTGCATATGTTGAGCAATTTGCATTTAAATAGTCAGTGAAACGGCCCTGATTAATATGCATTCACACTGACGGCATGAAGATTATCACAGAAAACGCAGTGAAAAGGGGCAAAACGGAATTTCACAGTGTTAATTCAAATGTCTTGCTGTGGAGGTTGAGACAAGAAAAAGATGCTGTTTGGTGGAGACAGTGTGGACATTACAAATGCAAAGAATGCGTTGAGTCGTGTTATACTGTTATATCCTCAAGTTGATCGGGTGAGAGTTTCCGTGGTGGACAGCACTTCTCCTGGCAAATTTCTATTTTTTATAAATCCCAAACTTTGCCACTATAAATGAGGCCCCAGATGATCACGTGATTTTAGCTGCCTCACAAGGTAAGCAGCCAGGGATCATCCCCCTTGTTGAGCCCCTGACCCATTCAGCCTCTTTGACTTGTTCAAATGTTCTGTCAAGCAGCATATGCTTGATAAATCAGATCCTCTCTTTAGAAATGACTCTCACAGTATCCAACACCACAGCACCTGACGTTAGTCTGATATGTTCCTTTTGCAAAGCCACTTGCTTTCCACGAAGAAGACTTTTAATAGAGGGATTTGAGGCACATATGCTTTTGCACAGGTCTAATGAACCTACTTGTTCATGGTCTGTGCACTGGTGGCAGCACCTCCAATCTTATATCATTGAAGAATGCCAACTTATCAATGGACATGCCAAATGGTTAAACAATTTAGTGTATGACACTTGACAGTAGGTAAGATATTTCCCTGTTGTTGCCATCCTTTTGGAATACATTTTTAATGAACTTTTTTTCTTGTTGGGAGCAATAATCAAAAAACAACTTTGAGAGTTCACACTGAGGGCGAACATCAATCGAAAGAGAACAGACACATATGTCCTCTCTACTCCAAACAGCTCTGCTTTCCCATTCCTATTTTTTGTTCTCATTTCCCCTGTCATCTCATTCATTCCACACTGAACCTCTCATCTCATCCCTCTGTCCCTTTCTCTATGCTCTTTGCTTTCACAACCTTCCATTTCTCCCCTGCTATATGTGCCTCTTTCATACCGTGTCTTCACTCCCCCTGCTGTGGACACGCTGGGCAAAGCCTGCACATAGATGCAGATACAACAAGGGCAGGACAGCCATGCTGCACTTAATTGCATTTTTAATAAATGTATTTCTCAATGGAGAGTATACCAATCCATAAATCAAAATCCCAGCTTTTGAATCAAGAAATTTCCAAGAACTCCAACCCACACTACCCTTTCTACAGCACAATATATTCTGCACTCATTTAGACAAACGATGATCCTGATTAGGGGCGGCTGTAGCTCAGTGGGTAGAGCTGGTAGACTAGTGACCAGAAGGTTTATCCTTGAGCAAGATACTGAACCCCAAAGTTGCTCCTGATGTGCAGTTGGCACCATGCGTGGCAGCCACTCCATCAGTAAGGGTCCTGCGATGAGCTGGCGACTCATCCAGGGTGAACCCTGGCCTACGCCCAATGAATAGACTGGATTTGGACCCAGTAAGCCCCGCAACCCCTTAAGGGGGAAAAAAGCGGCAACATCCCGCGACCCTCACGGATTAAGCGGAAAGAAAACGGAACGGAATGATGCTGATTATTGGCTCATTGTAAAGTATCTGATTTGTTATTGTTGAATGATTTTTTAAAAATATAACCCACTGTATATTTAATTATTGATGTATTATTTGGTTACACAGCAACATTACGAAGCGTTGTGACTGCAAATATCACAAACTGTCATGGTTTGTGCACAGCCCAGGACAGGAAGACTCTGCAGCGGATGGACAGGAGGAGTGCTCTGAAGGATGGACAACAGCCTAGCTCCAATCCGTTCAGCCTGTTGATGCCTGGTATGAGATACAGAAGTAAACGCTGCCATACTACCAGACTACAATTTTACCAACACAATGTCAAAATTATCAAGTGCTGTTGCCACTAATATGGCCATAAAATGTCCAACATCTTGTTTAAAAATACCCAGTGGTATGGCGTTTTCAGATTTTGAAATGCCGTCTTGGTCACTGACACATCGCCATCAGACCCTCCTCCTGATTTTAAAATCAGCTCATATGTATGTAATCAGACCACAATATTGGCACATATTATAGACATCTAGATGTAAATGTGGAAAGGTGCAATGACAACACTTTTGGTTGTCACTGTTTTTATTAGTTGAAGAACAAGACAACACCATTCTAACTAAGTTCAGTTTCCAGTGCAGACCTATAACGGTTTGTCTATCCCCTTTTGTCCCCATTCATCTTGATTTCTCAGAACCCTGATTTCCAACTCCTGTTGTTCTACTCTCTCCCCTCTCACAGGGTGGCATGGCAGCTCACGGGTTAGCTCAACTGCCGCCGGGCAAAAAGGTCCCACATTTGAACCACGGATGTCCCGGGTCCCAGGAGTTAGCTTGTGATTCCTTTGCATGCAGGGGTTCTTCCTTGCACTCTTTCTTCCCATCATCAAATACCTGTGTTAGACTTAATACTTCTCCATTATAGGAACTACAGGGAAATGACAAAACCATATGCTCCTTGATCAGAGTCTAAGCCACCAGGTTCCTTTAACGCTCCAGCCACAACATCACTCTATTCGAACCCGGTTGAGTCCTCAGCAATCCACCCCCTTTTCATCCCTTTCCCTCGACCCCAATCATCCCCTGAACACAACACTCATCCTATCTATCTCAAATCTTCTAGCAATTTCAAATGATCGACTGTAACGCTACACAATGGCGAGGCCTCTGTCAGGGAATCATGGGGCTGCCCGATAGCCAGTACATTCCGAGCAACCTTCAAAAAAATAGTGTAGGGGAAGAAAAGGACAGTTGTTCTCACAGACTCTGTATGATTTATTTTATGATGTTTTATTAAATAGAAGGCAGGATGTTAGGACATGTAATGTTGTCAGGGCTATCCAGAAATTTTTCAGTGCTGTATGTCTTCAAAATGCTGCAACACTGGTGAATATGTAATGTGACCTTGTCTATTCTTGGTTGGAGGTAATGAATGAGCTGGCCAAGTGAGCTTTGGAAAGCAATATGAGGAATCAATTATTTTTGTATTTTTCTGCAAGCTGTCGTGTGAAACTGACGAGCTGTATAAGACCTGAGTTTCAGATTTTTCTGCCACGATGCTGCTGTTGATACAGTTATAATCAACCACCTTATGAGAACAACTCATTTTTCCTCAGCCTCTCTCAGTCAAGGTCAAACAAGCTCTAACTTTTGCATTTCAATGTCCGTCTCACACTGTCTCCACACATGAATCATTTCTCTGGATACATTTGTAATAACGCAGTTTGAAAGTAATTTTCAAACCCCCAAATCTACGCCATTATTGATGGTGGTGTCAAATGACCTGCGGGTACACAAGCACGAAGACTGCACGTACACACACGTGCCAGTCGATTTCACCAATTCTACCTCATTAATTCAAACAGTCTGACTTTCTAAACATCATAAATCACTCGCAAGACTAGCAGCCCAACCCCTCTCACCTTCTCTCTCCCTCCCACTTTCTTTTAACCTTATCTTCCCTCCATCTCACCCTGTATGTCATCTATTCCCTCTTCAATCACTCTCTGATTTTTTTTCTCTCTTCCCCTTGCTTCTTTGGGAGGTCCAGAAAGTTTGTAGTATGCAGTCTAAATAGTGCTCTGATGGATTGGCTGTCTTCCACAGGCCTGAAGATTAGCCCAAGGGCAAACCCACTCCTGTTTCCTAGGTGCCATGCTGAAGATGAATAACTGTTTATTAACCTGATGCAGAGTGAATCCTTCCACACCTTATTATAGGGGAGAAGAAAAAAAGAAAACACAGGCCGCTCAAGTTGGCCGATGTGGCACACTCTCTCCCCGCCTCCCTGTCTGTGTCACTCCTCCTGTCTCTCTCTCTGTTCCTCTCCAGCAGATAAACCAGCAGCCTGATGTAATGTGACAGTGTGCGTTTGCTTCTTGTTTGCTCTCTGACAACCCAGGAAATTGGCTTTTCATCTTACAAAAACCACTGCACTCCTTATATTAGAGGACATTCATCTTATTATGAGGGGCCGAGGGTAATTGGAAGTTTGTGCATCCATTTAATGGCAATGTACTGAGGACCGGCTTTACGAATGTTTTTTTTCCAGTCGCATTTCTTCTGTAGACAGGTGGTGTACAAGCAAAACAAGTGCGCCAGGCAACTTTCTTCTTATTACCTTGGCTAAGGAGGTTGTGTATGTTTTCACCTGTGTCCATTGGTTGATTTGTCAGCAGGACTGCATAACACATGATTCCTTTTACCATATATTTATACACACTAGTCTTTAACTCAGAGATTTCCAGTCTTCTGACACTTTGGACTAATCACAGTCGCTGTGTGATAAACGTAATGTAAACAATGGTTGGTGGTAGCAGTAACTTACCAATGTGACTTCCACTGGTGCGGCAAATATTTCCATGCTAAGAGTGACACATATCAGAGACATCGCTGTTACACTTGAGAGTGGGGTAGAGTGTAGTTTTTTCCATGCCATTGTGAATAGGACATGTTTTTCTTAAAATTTCTAGAACCTCGCTTACCAGCTTTATTAAGGTCAGTTATGTTTGGAAAATTCTCTGCCTTTGACAAAAGGGCAAGAAATGTGTAGATCTTTATATAATCAATAATCACCATTTGTGCCATTTAAAATTTCTAGGGTACTAAACTACATATTTCACTTATATGTTATCATAGGTACTCAAAAAATAGCCCAATTGGGCTCCGCTCTGGCTTAACAGGTTAAAACACCTGCAGCCAGTGAAATGACTACATGGTAGTGTAACTTAATAAGCACTGACCTCGAGGCAAAAGAAAGGTTTCAAATGGGATAGGATAGGAAAGTTTGAAGTTTGATGTATGATTTAGATGAAGAACTCTTGCACAAAGTAACTGTGGACATATTTGTACAGATACAACCAGACAACCAAAATACGGATATTTAGTAGCATGACACAGTATGAAAAACAATCAATACCTATACATGTGTTTTGCAAATGACCCTGCAGAACAATTCATATAGAAAATGTTGCATCACCGAATGGAAATGACAGCAGGGCAGTCTCCCAGCAATGAGACCAAAGACTGTAATTGGCAAGACCAGTTGCCAATTTGGGGATTTTGTTATCTTAAAACTTGAATTTAACCTTGATGTTTAAAATACTGTGAAGTCAGATATAGTGGCTGTGTTCCCCTTAATATTACAGTGAAATATCAGTTGCAACATTATCTCCACCCTCTACCTGCTGGCAGTTGTGCTGCACCTATATGTGAGTAAATACTAAAAGAAAATGTCCTCACCTCAAACAAACTGTTCTGTGATATATATATCAATAGTACACATGTTGTAAAAGTGAGAAACAAGGAGAAGGATCCCAGATAGATAAACCACTTTGTTTTTACTTAAGCAAGCTGAGCACAGAAGAACTGCTGAAAATGACATACAAGGTTTACTGACTTTCAGTGAGAAATTAGTGAAGTAAATGTAGAATCATATCAAGTATCATAAGTGGTAAGTTTGCAGCTCTCAAGAGTACCATCACTACCCTGCAAAAACTAACTCCTGTCGCCGCGGTAACCAGCAGCTGACGTTGGACCCACTTGTGAAAAATAAACTGATTTCATTGACCTGAGACTAAACCAAACTATTGAAAACCTTTTTAACCCATAATAAAATCAACAAGGCTCTATGAGTTACTGAGAGTTTGTATAGAAGGATTCTGCAGAACAATTACAGTATGCTAGTACTGGTGTGCACTGTGAATAGTGACTCAAAGTTTCACAACACCAAATCAAAACAGGTAAATGCAGAAAATGTGACTGGCATTTACATGGAAAAGCTACATTACCACTGGAGAATGTGTCTGCTGTTCTGTCTTGGTAGAAATATTGAAATATAAAAAGCAATACAGCCTTTGTTGGGAAATCAAACACAGAAACTAAATGTGCTTCTTATCTTAACATTGACTCTCCATATAAGGCATGAGTTTGTCTTGTTATAAACATTTTTTTTGGTCTTTGCACTGGGTTATCTAAAAAGCAATGTGCACTTGTCCACACCTTGGGTTAGATGGAGCATTATTTACAGCGCTATATCCGCAGACCTTTTTGTTATCACGTCAGAAGATTTCTTTATGATTTCAGCTCAGAAAAATAACTCAACATTTAAGATAGTTTGCCATTCAGTTTGCCGCTGTGTTCACCGTCTTTTGGTTTAGACACACCACCAAGGACAGAACATCACTAACAGGCTTCTCACTCGGATGTTAAGCATAGATACTTACAAGTTTTTCAAATGCCAGATAAAATGGAAGGCAGGGATTAAAAAGAAATATTCAAAGACAGTAACAGGGTTCAGGATTATCAAATGTTTTAACTTTTAAGCATAACATAACAACTCATTCACCACATATATAATATTATCCCATTTTCCCTTCCCACCAGATTGTTCTGTAGCCAAAGAAAATAGGGTTAGAAAAGGGGAAATCCTCTTCCATTAACTCATGTTTTGAAGACCCCTTAAGAGTTCCTCTTTACATATCAAAATCACCTCTATCTTTACAAGGCAGAGGTCTTAGGTATACTTAATGACATCGGCTCTCTGAGGTTCCAAATCATAAAATCTATCAGTGTCAGTTCATCCAGTCGCACAGTTCGCCTAAAGCAGGGCAGTAATAGCAAAAGTAAGCCTCCAGGCTAGTCGTTAGAGCCTCTGAAAGAGAGTCCACAGATTAGCTGTTCTCCAAGTAGCCTGCAACACGACTCCAATGTTCATCAAAGGGCTCTGGCAGCAATTTAACATAAAAATGTGACACCAGAAACCAAGCCAAGAGTGAGCATAAGAAACGCCCAGCAGTCAGCCTTTAGAGTTGTGAGTTCTATAAATTCATTTGGGTCCCCCCCCCCAACCTGTCTCTGGTTGTCCCTGAAGCAGCAACTCCACCTTCTCTGTGTAGACTCACTCCTGACTTGTGAGCTAGCTGCACAGCTGGGCAAGCTCAGGTTCAGGAGAAGCATTGGGAAGCTTGGAGTTGAAGATCTGCAGAGAGTCCTTGATGCGTGCCGCCTCTCCAGCTGACAGCTTGAGCCGATGACGCAACAGACAAGAAAACAGGTCGAGCGGCTGTGGTGCCGGTGGAGACAGGCGGTTAATCCGGTCTCTCATCTCCAACAACATGAGAAAGGCAGCGTCCTGTGTACCCTGCGTGTAGGGGTAGTCCAGCTGGAGAATCAGATCCTTGATGCCCTCGGGGTCAAAGTGCATGCTGTACCCAAACACCTTCAGTGTGTTGATCTTCATGTACCCCAAGTTGGATGTCTGGTCATCCAAGTCCAACGGTTCATAGAAGAGTGTTTCATTCACTGTTGGATCATCTGTGACTATGCGACTTCGCAGATAGATGTGCACCGTTTCAAAGAAAGACTTCCACTTGTTGCCCAGATGGAGTGTCCAGTTGTAACACTGTGCCGTGACGACAGCGTCCAGTCGAGTTCTCTCCCAGTCAGGGAAGTCAGGCTGGTTTACAGGCATGAACCAACTCTCTGAGTGACTCCCTCCAAAAGGATTCACGTAAATGGCAGGCACAGGCTCCAGCGTTGAATTCTTAGTTGAGCATATCTGGAAAGAAATGCCCATCAGCATGTGGATGAGATTGGACTTGTTTTTGTTACTCTTGAGTGTCAGCAGCATCCTCTTCCTCCAGGCAGGGTTGAACCAGCTTCCAAGACGGACGTCGTTGCTGATGTAGATGGCGTGGACCTCTATTCTGCTGTCCAGTCGCTGAAGCAGGTACTTCACCTAAAGAGGAATAAATAAACTGTGAGATCGCATTCACTCTTAGAGATAGGCAAAAAGTAATAGACATATCACTTCCACATTGGTCCTTAAACAATACAGTATGTTCTTTTCACATGTATGGCTGCCATTTTGTGACACAAGCTTTCTGTTGTAGGTTTTGTGTTGCAAAAAGCTGGGATGTTTTACAACATCCTTTACAGGCTGATTTACAGACTTATTATGAAGACTTTACTGAAGCTTATGTGTAAATATGGTGGAGTGCCTTATATTTGTTATAGAAAAATACATACAATATGACGTATTTTTAAAGCAAAATTGTAACATTATCGAAATGGAATTAATTACAAAAATGTCAGTCAGAAAAAGCAAATCTAAAATGTAGTACTTTAAATGTCCATATTTATTTGTTACTTTTCAAGGCAATTGTAGATTTGTTTGCAGTGTTGTAGCATCTCAGTAGACCTACAATACAAACATTTGGTTTTAATTTGTGTTGTATTTATGTTTTTGTACTATAAAACAAAAGAGGTTTTCAGGGTGATATTAAGGGACTTTATGCGCAACAATGTTCTAGTGTTTTTTGTAATTTTAATGAAAAAATATGTCTTTAATGCACTGCTATTATTGTTATAGAGGTAAGTTCTATGCATCAAGAAACCTGTATCAAAGTGTCTTTTTAATTGTGTCATGACCCTTAGTGTAACCGCATTACTGTACCATTTGATCAACAGGGGTATAAGAACTAATGCAATACATGTACAAGAATCTCTGAGAACCTCAGCATCAGGCATGTCCAAGTCCAAGTTCAGATAGTGGTCCAAGGATGCTGCAATGCTCGGCCGGCAGGAACCAAGATGGAGGAGGTTGCCATGGTGACAGGCCCCGCAGCGTGTAGCGTTGTCAGTGGCACAGGAGGAGCAAGAGGTGGATGAGGTGCCCACAATGCAGGGAATGACTCCCTGGCAGGTGGGCTGCTCCACAGGGCATATACAGCCCCGCACCTCCTCAGAAAAGGAGCCCAGTACTCCGTGGTCATTACAGTAGAGCAGAGACTGGGCCCTGCTCAACCAGAAACCAACAGGCCTGCAGAGGGTAGAGACAGAGTAAGTAACTGATTATTTAGTAATTCCAGTGGAATGGACACCAGTGTTTTGTTGTTTTGCATCTCTGACAAGTGTGCCCTGTTTCATCAGTAACTACACCAAACAGTATTGTTAATGCTGGTCTTCATCTGTGCATCACTTAAAAAAGGTGAGGAGTTAAACTCCTAGGGGTCAGCAAAGACAGATTTCCGGGGTATGTTGAATAGTGATTTCACTGTTGCACTCACAGACTTATTCTTGTCATATTACTTCAACAGCTATTTTCCCCAATCACCATCATCACTTTAATGTCATCAAAACTGATCTCATAACTACAGTGGGATATGGGGGCCAGAGATTCCTCATATCAAAATGGAGAAAAATGGTAATATTTATTGGGTACAAAAGAAATTCTGAATTTGTCTGTAAAAAGTCAATATTTGGGGGGAAAAAAGATTAAAACCATACGTGAAAATGGTTGCTATAAGGAAACAATGCAGTATCCTTTGATTAGATTTCAGAGGGGGCTTGTTAAAGGAGCACTATGTAGTATGTAGAAGAAATTCAAAATCAGAATTTGAATATTTAATATAACAATACAAACTCTGAATTTTCTTTTGTAATAACCGAATAAGCAAGCTATTCTCAGGGGAAGATAAGGTCCCACAACAGTGTTTGAATCCAGAAGGGTGACAAGCTAACATAGTATGAAATTCTGTTATCCTTTAAGGCCAGTTTTTTTATTCAGTGTATTCATTCATTAAAAATGAAGAGTTTGTTTGAAAAAATTGCCAACTGGATAGATTTCATCTGAAAGTTTTAGCATTTCTTGAGGTTCCATGAAGTTTCCTTTCTTATGATCAGAAAATAACTCATCTGTGTCTCCCCTTTACTTGGCTCTTCCTCAGTTGCCTGGCCTCATTAGAGGCTTTAGCTCTGTTATGGGAACAGTGGCCTTAGCTTTCTACTCTGCCACCAGCATTTGGTTTCAGTTGATTGTTCTGTTGCTATAAGAAACACCAACAATTTCACAGAAAATGTAGTTTGAATTTTCATTAAGAATTAATTACATCACACAAGTCCCTTAAAACCAAGATTGTTGCATTAACATTTGTATTTGTGTACATATTTAACAAAAAGAGCTTTTAAGGGGTCAGTAGACACGCTGGGTCCAGTCTTTAGGCTAAACTAGACTAACCTCCGCTTTATATGAAAGGACATGAGAGTGGCTTCAATATAAGATATATAAGCAAAAAGGATTTCATGCATATAACCAATATTTGAGTTTTTTGCATGGAAGGCATCTTCTGTTTAAGCCAACAGGATGTACCGGTGTCAAGTGGAAGCAAATCAAAATCTTCGTTAATCATCCTTCAAAAACATTAAGTCAGTCATCATCTGCAGTTCTCCAAAAAACCCTGTCACACAACACTTAATTGAGTTTGTAATACTGTTCAAGGGTATAATTCTTCTATTTGGTTGACTGGCAGTTGTTATATAGTATGGGTATATGGGATGAAATCCCAGGAAGGCAGGAGGAAATAGTATGTCTAACTGAGATTATGAGATCATGCTATATCCTGGAAAGATGAAGGTACCAGAGCAGACTTGGTAAATAATTAACGTAAAAAAAAACATGCAGAAGAAAAGAACTGCACAATAGTATCAATATGTCATTTGCCATTGATTGCTAAAGGCCAAACAAAGCTAAAATCTGTTTATGATTAGCTAATCTTCATAGTTAGCAAAATTATGTAATTTTGTATCAGACCAAAACCACCAATACACTTAATTTAAGAGGATAAGGATCCATGATAATGGCAAATCACATGGTACTAAATAATTTCACTGAAGTTATACTTTTAGCTCTGTGCAAAGATGAATACTGACTAACAAAATGATGTTATGACCTTCATGCACAACGGCATTCAAAGGGCTTAGCACCTTTCTTCCACTAAATGTATTTCATAATAGAGCAGAATCAAGCAGTTGCCTGAAGACAAAAATCAAATCCTGCACAGCTCCATTAAGTTGCTCAAGAAGTCAAGAGAAATAGAGCCACACCAGGATGTAAACCCTCAAAACAAATCTTGTCCAACTCTCACCCATCTCCAATAAGTTCCAGCCAGAGGCGGAAATTAAATCAGCTCACACTGAAGCACTCACCATCACCCAACAGGTGATGTTTGAGTCTGAGGATAAAGCAGACTTACCCCCATAACAAGAGTTGCATCATCAGTATAATGGAATATCCTACCATAGACCATATTCACAGGGCAGCCATTTTCATGCTTGGGTTGTGGAGCTCAAGTGCTGGGATATTGTCGTGCTGCTGTGTTCCAGGTTGCAGGTTGAATTACCATATGGAATATGACATTGTTATCAGTTCTCCACATTTTGATTGATCCACAAGTTAAAAAATGTTGGATAGTGAAAATCTGGAGGGATGTCGAGCTATATTTTTAAAGTAAAACAACATATTAGATAACACATCCACTAAAATTAGCATTCAAACATTTCTTTATCAATATTTCAATTTGACATTCAGGTTTAATTAAGGTTTAATGTTATCGAGGAAGTGGTTGAATATTAATGATAGATGTTTTTTCTTTTGCGTTTAAACAAGACCAAATCCCTCCGTATATTAGATTACACATTTTTTTCAGTTGTTGTTCAATCAGAAAACAGGGAAAATATGTCTGTTGGGTTTCCTGTTTTTATACAACTTGCACCCTGGAACACAGCAAAACAACAGCGGAGCTTCCGATCCTGATTGTAATGTCAGAGGAAAATGGCTACCATGTGAATATGATCTTTTCTCCCAAATATCTCCAGCAAGTAACTCCAGGTGCAGTACATATCCAGACATCTTCATGACTGAAACAGATGACAACCAAGAATAATTTAAAGGGGGACGAGAGGAATCCTTCCTCTGATGTACCAAAATCACGTCAATGAGAAACTGCAAAAACAGAAATCTATCAGCAGCCTTGAATATCATTACAGTCAGGCCACCTCATCTGAGAACTGAGAATTAGCAAGCTTTAAGCTCTAAGTGTATTCTTTTCCTTCTTCAAGAGCTCTTTATGAATGAAATGATACTGAGAACAAAATGTGGAAGGATGCTGACTGATGGAGATCAGCCTAGGAGTATTGCCTAGCCCCAAACCTCTTACAGAAAGGCTTAGAGAATCGGCTGCGCATGCACTTTGTAAGAGTTAGGGAGGTTATCCACATGTGCATTTTCCAAACCAAACAGTTAATCCTCACCTGACATGTCTTCTCTTGTAATTTACATGTACATCTCAGCTCTTTGCCATTTGTCCATGGTTGTTTTCAAGTTTTGGAATGTGCTCATTGTTGCCTGTCGTGGCTGGTGGGTAACAGCCCATTGCCACTTGGCCGAATGGAATGAGGTGAAGATATAGCACTCCATTTTGGAGAAAGTTATAAAGACTACATCTCTCCATAGTGCTCATTATGCAAGCTGCAGCCACATTCCCTGCTTCTCACTGACAAAAGATGTGCTCCTCTGTGTAGGAGGGTCCTGAACACCAATTCTTTATGTTGTAAGTAGTGGTTAGAGTTAAAATTGTGACACTGGTCTGTTTGAGTGTGCTTCCTGTACACTTTTGTCTTTATGCGCTTATCATCCTTCACATAAAACACAGGTGAGAAACGCTTTCTGTCCACTTTCATGTGATATTTTGACGTCTCTTAATTTCGTGGAATAAAATCGATGATTTCATGTCTATTATACAGAAGCTTAGTATTTTGTGCTGTTTTTTCGGGGTTTAAAGTGTATTTTGTGTTTAGTATTTGGACATATTGTCATGAAACATGCTTCCTTTGAAGCGATTAACCTTTGCACCTTACAGTTATAAATGTTCATATTCAAGAGGTAGTTGTGTAGTTTCGACAAGCACAGCCCTCATAAACCAGCAGGACTACTCAAAGCTTAAAAATATCCTGCAATTGACATTCTCTTAGGATATCAACCATTGTGCAATATCCTTTACTGAGGAATCAACTGCCTGACATTCCAGCAATTGTGGTCAACAGAAGAGAAGAGTAACAAGGGGGAGGAGGGTTAATGAAGCAGGTTATGGGACTTGGAATGTGATTTTAGTCATTCATTTAGAAATCTAATTTATAATCTGGTCATTCAAGCATATAGGATACAGCATTAATCCAATTTAAAAATCAGCTGCTGTTGTTCTGGTAATGCTTTACATAAAATAAACAACATCTCGAGTAGTTGCCAAGCGATAAATAACAAGACAAGGTCCAAACCTCAAAGCCTCAAAACCTTGTGCTGAATTAGTTACCGGGGTAGTTAGTGGTACAGTTTAAGATGTGCATTTCTGGATATGCGTGATGTGAAGCGCTGTGAATTTTTTAAGGTAAGCCTTGTTTTAGGTGGTTAAATTCGCTCTGGACCCCGTTCACTGCAGTACAAAGCTGAGCATCTGGCTGGAGCGGCTCTCTGCTCCTCCAAACTGAGGCTGCGCTGATCGGTGATTATGGTAGGAAACAGATCGACTATAGATATGTACTTTATATGACCACACTTCAAAAAACACGAACTATCCCTTTAACCCATTTGCATGGAAGATTTACAATACTTACGTTAAAACAAATCTAGAACATTTAAATACACTGCACATTCTTAGATTTGTATTCTTGTTATGAACTGAATTTATGTGTCATCAAAGAACATGTTACAATTATTTAGCTTAAGACAATAAAATGAAAAACACAATCACAATTATCACAATCATCGTGAAAACGAAGGAGTGCTTTGCATTCAATTGTGTCAGTTTCATACTGCGCCTCTGCTAGCAAACAATGAAATGTAGTACACTTCAATATCCATGTCACAACAATTGACAATTAGTTGTCCCCATGACTTTTCAGCGTGCATTGTATAATATTTCATTTCATTTCCTGGTTTGATTCGCTTTATTTTCACTCATCTCTAAATATTTTGTACTTCAAGAAAATATCTTCTTTTCAGATTTTCTGAGAAGAAATAAGTAAAGAATTAAAAAGTAAAGTTCAAAGTGGATGGTAAAAGACAAGTTTTAGTGAACGCCCCCATTTTAAGGTTCTTTTTCCAAAACGACATACCAAAATTAAAAGCATGCCAGCTCCCACATAGTTTGAGACTCAGGGATGTGCTTGGTACCATTGGACAGGTAACAAGTTTTTTCTAGAAGTGTAAGTGTGATTCTATGACATACTGACACAGAGTTACAGAGGTTGGAACACAGGTTTTGGTTTCCGTCCAATTCAAATGTCAATAAACTGACTAAGATATAAGGGTTCAGGTATGTCTATGGACACAGCAGACACAATTAGGCCATAGCCACAGGTCTCAGCTTACTACATGTGAAGTCAGAAGACTAAAAAATGTATTTTTCACAATTTTTTTTCTAAAGGTATGTCTGTCCGTTTTGCTTGGGTCCTTTTTTTCCAAGAGCGCCTACTGAGATTCAAAGGCTTATAACTTGAGAACCCCTTTACCTAGAAACATAATGTTGGTCTCAAATGAAAGCTAAGACCCTGTGGTTTATTGCTTGTTCGACACTTGTAGCTAGTTTTGGGTAAAATTACATGGATATTCCCATTCTATGGACTCTTGGCGAACTATGAAAAAAAAATCGTGGCATGACGTAGCTGTGGAAAAAGGGAACACTCCGAAGGTACGTAGACATTCTTGCTTCTTGCGGTAGAGGGCTCTTTCTGATGTTGTTTCATGGTGAGTTTAGAAGGCTATAACATGGTCTGGAAATAACTTTTTTCTTTTGTGTTTGGGCTTAAAATAATCACGACAGTCTCAGCGTTCCAACAGTGAGTATATACTGTTAAGATCTGATGCTTAAAACTATTAGCAAAAAAACTATTAGTTTTTACAAAGGGTGTTCGTTTAGTGAAGGGTGTTCCTATGTTGGAACGGTGTTCCTTAAGGGGTTAAAAAAGGTTGGATAAGGGCGTTAAATAATGACATCCCGATATTACACTGATGTTTAAACTGCATACGTCCCATTTTTCATAGTTGAACATCTAATTCATGGTATACTCCATATTTTTTAACAAATGGGATTATCTATCCATGGCAATTTGACACCTTTTTCCTGTAGAAGATGGGTGTTTGGTGTGTCATCGAGATGAAAAAGGCAGACATACATAAATTACCATCCACTTTGGAGCGGTAGCAACAGCAACAAGTTCAGACTGAAAATTGGCTCTGCAGAGATTCTATCCCCAGGCTAAGTTCAGGAAATCACACACAACATTGCCCAAATGCTCCAGCAATTCCTTCCCCCCAGGCCTGTGTAAATAGACAAAAATGAATGATGATAAAACAAATGGATTTGTGCAGAAGGAAATAGAGCGCTTTTGCAGCTGAGCAGCCCCTGATAACTTGTTGTCGCTGGTACGAACTGGGTTAAGACTCTGAGTGACAGAGGCGAGACGGAGAGAGAGAGTGAGGCGACAGGAAGGTGACTGAGGGAGAGAAATAAAGACAGAAAGCGAGGCAGCGTGCGAGAGGGGGGGGGCGATGGAGTTATGGGTGGAGGGAAAGACCTGTCAGGGAAAAAAGTCCTCTGTAAACAAGTGCTGAGCTGTCAGACCTGGAGATAACTTGATTACAGCATGCCACCACATGACATACTTTACCCAACAAAGACCTCCACCACCTGTAACTAGACCCTTCATCTCTATCACACGCTCCCCTTCTTTCCCTCTTGTACTCCTCCCGTCATCTTTATTTCTCCTGTGTTTTCTCTCTCTAGCTGTTCACATCTCTTACTCAAGTCCCCCCCCTCTCTTAACACCTGCTTTTCACAAGCCTGTCTTCATTTTTCCCTTAGGCATGGCAACAGAACTGACATGTAATGACAGCTGAGTGAGGCTCAAGAGGGTATTTGGCTCAGAAGTCAACCACAGGTGTAACTTTCACTCAGGCAAAGGGAGTCAGTTAGCCTGCCAAGTAATTAGTAGATGGTAGTTTTCAACAGTGGTGTTGCTCTTTTCTATGTCTGTTCAGCACAAACACCTGTACGAGTGTGCATTAAAAAAAAACTAGCCCTATATCCCTGGGAATTACATTTGTATTGGACAATTCTGCACATTGTGATTTGCATCCGTGCTGGAAGTCCTCCAAATCAAACAACAAATTAATCTGTTTTTCCATGGCCTGTAAAATGACACACACAAGTGTGCTCTGTTCTTATGCCCTTTTCAGAAGGATGAGATATTTTGTTCCTCACGAAGTAAAATAAGTTTTATGATGACAATGCTATGTTCTGTCCATTCTCACTCCAAACACATCCCAGCCTGGTCAGTGACCCTATGCTTATTTGACACTGAAGTTAGCTCTCTTGCATTACTTGGTGAAGAGGTCCTGTAGTGCAGTAGCATAAAAAGCAAGAAAAGTCAATGTCAGGGGTGGTCAAGGGGTCAGATAGGTCGAACAACAGGATTTCCTCCCAGAGACTGGGGTTCACATGCCGTGTATGACCACAGGCAAGACTGATCTGTTTTTAAGTTATGTTACATGAGTAAGTTAACGTACGTAAATTACATAACAGAATAGCATTCTTTGCAACCAACTGTGTGCCATAAAGGTCTTCTATATATTCCCTTTAAATTAGTCTTTTTGTAGTAGAAAGCATTATATTTGAGAAAAATAGGCCAAAAACGTTCAAGACTCTAAAAGCATGCATAAATCTAGATTTCTAATATAAAGTTCCTTAAGATAGTGTAGATCACTGTGTCATCAGTAGTTAACTTTGCAACTTGCACACTTCACAACTTTGTGTATTTTTTATTTAGTTTTTATTTATCATGAAATCTCATTCAGTGGTGCAGAGATGCCTCGTAAAGAGAGGGGATTAAAACAGAAAGAAATTAAGCTGAAACAAGCAAATGTTTTAGATTTCTGTTTGAAAAATAAGTTACACACACAATCTGTTATCAAGCTAAGTGTCAATTAATTTTCTTTTGATCAACTGATCAATTCATTGTTTCATCTCCAGGTCCGTGTGCCCCTTTTAACTCACCTGCCCCTCTGAAGGGTTCTGCATGACCCTAGAACTTGCTCCAGAATTCCACTGGCAATTATACATGTGTTATAAAAACAACAACAAACAGACACAAGTTTGGTGTTCCTAACCGACGGCTTGGAAGAAAGGTGGACTGGCTTAGATTTGTCTTTTTATTGAGATTCTTGTGCTGGTTAGTTTATTCTGAAAATGAACTGGATGTTTTGATGTTGTTTCAGTGGAAGTCTGAAATACCCTTCTAAGCCTGCTGCCTTCATGACCTGACCCCGAATAAGTCGAAAGAAATGCATGGATGGATAACTAAGTAGTTTTGGTGCCTTAACCTAACCAAACCGCAACAATTTAAAAATGTTGATGACAATCCACAAGTCATAACATGTCAATTCTGAGAAATGTTTTTCCGAGAGCTATATTTGAAAGCCTATGCTAAAGTTTGAAGCTTAAGGCCACTGACTAAGCTGCAATATTTGACGAGTTAGGAGTGCGAACTTGTTGCTGTGGTTAGGGTTTGTTAAGGTTTAGGCACAATAACAACATGGTTAAGTTTAGAGCAAGATAATGATTTGGGTTAAAATAATTACTGTATTCAAGTTATGTCATGGTTAAAATAATAAACATGTAAGGTTCAACGATGATTGTAGACAAAAGAACAACACTGCCTGTTGGTTGGAAACAGGAAATGAATAACAGTCTCATTTGATGGTCAGATGTTTAGTTTCTGGTCTACCGACCACACAAAGCACTTGACAACACATGCCAAAATCACCCATTCAAACACACACTCATACAGTGATGGCTGAGGCTACTATTCAAGGTGCCGACCTGCTTTCTATACAAAGCACCCCACACTATTTCTATGCTGAGCCATTCACACACTCACACAAATGGAACAGCCAATTGGGAGCAATTTGGTGTTCAGTATCTTTCCCAGGGACACCAGGACATGCTACTGCAGCAACCAACCTTCTGATCAGTGGATGAACCACTCTACCTTCTGAGCCACAGCCACACAAATAATATATAGAAAGGCCAAAAGTAAGTGCTGCATTTTGCTGGAAAGGAAATTGTCTTTATGAAGTGTCATCTAACCATGTTGGGAGGCCAAATGATAATAGCTGTTCTGAAAGGCCACACTGGAAGGCAAAGTGAAAACCTAGTCCACATAGAGAGAGGAGGGATGTGATGTCGTTTACATCAGACATTGCGCATCAGTCTCTCCTCGAAAACATTTTCAAGTTTTGCATTATTTGAGTTATATTGTGGAAAGTATGAAGAAAGACTGCTCATGGGTTTGCTCATATAAACTCCAGATGACATCCACAGAGGGTCCAAAGATTGTCAAAAGTTGCTATTTCACACATGTAGCTAACAAAAGGAGAATGCCCATGCCAGACATAGTTTCACTTACTGGAAATTAGGGCTGACCTCCAGTAGTCGACTATTTGACGATTCGATTCGGAGAGGTCTGATTCGACTATGTTATGTAAACAAGACTGTACCATTCTGACTATATGGGGTTGCCCATGGCTGCTGAGCATAAATTGCTACATAGAATGTCTTTTTTTCATTATATAAAAGCCTATTTTGATACAGAATCTGCCTACTTTCTGTTAATAAAGAGTTCAAAATGATGTGTGCGTTAGTCTTAGCTTCTTACTACGTATTAATAAATCACCCACTGCAGTTGCACAATCCAACTGAGCGGAGGTGAGCAGCACACTACAGGACCGTTACCATTTACGAATTTATTGGCTCACAATGGCTACTAAGGGGCCGTCCAAACGGGCGAAAACAATCTTTTTTTCTCTGTCTTCCTCGTCATCGTTTTAAGAATATTTGCGTCCACACGGACCCACTGAAAACGACTGAAAACGCTGTAGTTCATATTCCAGGCCTATAGGTGGCGCTTGACATTCACCAAAAACGGAGAAGAAGAGACCGAGCATGCACAGAAAGCCTCCGCGCTGTGAACAAACAGACAGTAGAAGGAGAAACCGAACATAAGAAGAAGAAGATGAAAATGGCGAGTGCGAGGAAACCAGAATCATTTGTGTGGACCGTTAATGAGGTCGAACTGCTGCTGTGACTCACACTCAACTACAAGGCAAGTAAGTTGCAAGAAAACTCAATATCTTCTGCGGCATGAACACGAGCATGTAGTCCGCCATTGTTGTCAGAGGTCGCGGGGTGGGGCGATGGCGTCATCGTTTGGAAAGTATGCGGATTCGCCATCCTCATGACAACGGGAGGGCTGCGTTTTCGGATTTCTCCACCCTGAGACCCGTTTTCAAAAAAGTTTTGACTATGAAAATCCTTAGTCGAAAACAGCCCTACTGGAAATACTTGGTTCAGGGAAGTGGTAGCACTTAGACTGTAGAGATGTTAGGCTACAACAAAGGCAAAAGTTTTCAGTTCTCAGCAAGATTCTTTACAGTCTCTAAACAGATTATGCTTTTATAAAATGCTGATGATTCTAACTTTTGCATAGTTGTTGCAAGGTCACATTATTAACAAAGTGTGGGGTGAATACAATCCATTCAGTTAAGCGCTGGGTACATCTATCTACATAGTGGTGCACTCATAATGCCCAACAGCTCTATACAGTAATACATATTTACCTATGTACAATCTTTTGTCAGCAGAGGCAACCCAATGCTGAAAAAGCTGACAACATAATGCCGTCAATCTACAAATACACATTTTGGATAGAGATCAGCTTAATCACTGGCATGATTCCCACCTTCCTGTGTGTATAACTTTTGGACATTTTAAAAGCTGGAATCTTTCCAGCTCTGGGTTTTCCTCTTGTTGAGGGGCTGTTAGAGAGCCCGTAGTCCAGTAATGACAAATTATGCTTTCTCCGTTTAGTAGTTTTTTCTGTGAGTGTATCCTACTAGTTACCTTTCTCGGGGCAGACTGATGCGAGGTTGTTTTGGGCAGCGTTTGCTCAGGGTGAACAGTTTCCTTACAATCTTCTGGGCCTTGCCCAGGACCAGGGCAGTGCTTGACTCCAGCTGGGCGTAGCGCTTCAGGAGGGACAAGTCAGCTGACCACAACTTGCTGATAACGGACACATTCAAGAACCGGTCAGTGGGCAAGCGCTTCAGGAAGGCTTTGAATTCATCTGCAAGGAGTTCAAAAGAGACAAGAAGGGGAGAGAAGGAGGAGAACACAAAGGTGGAGAAAGAGAAAACAGAATAAAATTAGACACACCCCTGAGTACTTTATTTGCCAACAACACCATTATATCCCTTGCAGCATGCATAGATAATGATTGAGGAGCTGGGGGAGTTTCATGTGTCATTAGAACACAAAAAAGCTGTTAACTTCTAATGAATTGCCATTACAGAGTAAACACCTGTGCTGCAGTCTGCAGTTCTACTCATTCACCTCACCATTAGAAGCTCATCGTTTTCATAGCGGCACCATTTGCAACATTGTCATTTAGAAAGAATAGTTATCTGATGATTGACAGCATGGTGCCACGCACAGATGGGCAGTTTCAGTTATGTTGTAATCTTTTCTTTTAAAGCCAAAACAAGTTGAGAGAAAATCCATAATCACAAACTGAATGGACCAATAAAAGCATGTGGTAAAATGGTGAGAGCCTCCCCTCTCACTCTGTGGTGTTCCCCTCTAAAATGCAAATGGATAAAAAAACTATTGGGAATGTCACTCAAAGCAAATTCTGCAGCTGTCACAGCAAGTTTGTGTCAAAACCAAACAACGAAAAAAAGCTAGGTTTAATGTCAATACATCTTTGGTTTCAGCTGTTGAAGGATCATTTCAAACACACCTTACATAACCTCTGCCACCTCCAACAATATATCAATCAAAACCATGAAGCATCTGAATTGGTTTTATTTGCAATGACAGAAAGCATAGACATAACATAATTTAGTTTTTTCCTGATTGTAAGTGAAGAGGACAGTTTGCTTGAGTTTTTTGTCGGCCCTTTGTTTTCTGCTACACACCTGTCAGTCAAACAAATTTGATATCATGCTGAAGTCAAACCTTATGTTAAAACACAGCTTTTTCTTTTTTTCTGACAGTTCTCCATAAGTCAATAGGTCCCCAATTATTGAACAGTTTATGTAAAATAATGTGTTAAAGGGGCACACACTGATAACATCCTCAGGGCTGTTTTTTCTGGCCTTAGGAAGCTCCCTTCAGCGCAACAGGAGTCATTATGAAGTGGCATTCCTGATAATAATGGAGTGTTCCTCCAGACAACTGGGAATGTACTGAATGTGTTTCTCCCTATGTGTCTTGCTAGGATCTCAACTTCATCATCCATGTGGACTATTATGGACTACGTGGCCTTGATACCTGATGTTGCACAATACATATTTTTGCTAACTTGACTTCAGATTACTTGGTGACCAAAACTGAAGCTAGAATAGGAAAGTAGAGTGTCATAGTTTGAAGATTCAGGTGCTAAAGCTAATCTAAGCTGCTGAATTTGAAGAGTTTGGAGTGAGAATGTTTGGAGGAATATTGTGTAAAGAGACATAGCGTAGCTTTCTGAGAGCATCATGTAGGTTGCTGTCCTGTAATTTTTGCTAAATGGCAATTCGTTTGGGACATCATACCAAATATGTCTCTGAATTGTGCTTTTATTTGAATATCATGCATTATGTAAACTTCAGCACGTAGTACAAGTTTGTTGTCCTGAGCAACAATCTGAGAACCTGAGCGTGGTTTATTCTGGCCTCGTGCTGCCTCTTATAGGTACCTTCAGTACAGCACCGGTGTTGTTGGTGTAGACACACAGACATCTACAGCCCCGGCCAATTTAAGGAGAGAATTAAATGGTGCTATTACATCAAATGGTTATTATTTCACAAGTGTGTGTGTGTGTGTGTAGAATTTCCAACATGAAAAGACTGGGCATGGTTGGAGTAAATTACACTGAGAGTGATATCGGCACAGAAGACACCGCTCGTACTCTGTGTTAGCATTCCACCGCTGTGGTCATTGTACTTCAATTACAAACCAGTGGGCAAATGTTATGCCAGTATCAATCCTCTGGGAAACTTGAACCTATTTTTTTTTTCTTCCCAAAGCCAGCTAAGTGAGACCTTCTAGGATTGTTCTGGGTCTGCTGGAGAATCATATTCCCATGTGCTGTTGTTGGCAGAGAGACAGCCAGCAAATCAGCAGCCAAGCCGACCTGAGCTGAGCCCAACTGATGAGACTCAAGCCTATTACAGTGCTCAGTGATCCCAAATGACACAACGGTCTGTCTCTCTCCATCCTTCTCTTTGCATATGTCTGCCTCTATGCCTCGGTGTGATCTTTCTCCTCCGGACTAGCGAGTCAGCGCTGCTTCATTCTCTCCCTTGAGGTTTCTGTCTTTGCGTGTTCCTGTCTGTTTCTGCATCTCTTGTTACTCTCAGGTCCATCTCCTCTTCCTGTAGCCTCCCCTTTGCTTCCTCTCTGTGCTGACATGAGGCCAAATTAGAAGTGCAACATTAACTTCATTATTGCTGGGTACATTCCTCAGTTGGTCTGTTTTTAGTGCTCATTTCATGCAACCTCTAGTGATCTTTATGAAGAATTGAAAGCTACATTGAGCTGAATGTGTGAGTTCATTGTTTTGAAGGACATACAAATGGCACCATTTTTTAGGACAGACTCTTCAATGCTTGCTTTGGAAAAGTTGCTACATACAATTATGCTCAAAGGAACAATCTCTCTTTCGTCAGCTGTTCTTACAGACAAGAAAGTGGTAGCCTTAGCCACAATCACATGAAAAGCTACAGCCAACAAGGAGTCTTTCAGTGCTAAATCCTGGGAAAGTCACATCATGCTATAAGAAATGGTGTGGTCACATCAAGTGGCTGCAGTCAGAGCTCAATCCTAGTCCTACAGTCGTCCAATACATGCATGTATCCTCTGTGCATGGGTAAAACTCCACCAGAAACGAGGAAAAGTACTTTATATTGTGGTAATACATTGCTAACAAAGAAGTAAAGTATTCCATTCTCTAACTTTTATCGAAAGTGGAAACAGACAACTTTTCCTCACACTTTTTTCAAATGGTATTATCGTCAACCCCTTCGCTGGAATAAATGTTAGCTAGATCTGTTTCTGCTAAACTGACAAATTAAATTTGGAAATGTTTTTATCTTGGTTTAATTTTTTTGCTCAGTGATTTTTGATTTTTGATTTCTCTTCTGTCACAAGGCAGTACTTACGGTCTGGTTAGGTTTAAGCACAAAAACTACTTGGTTTGGGTTAGAAGAACATAATGGTCGGGCTTAACAGGTTTGCGACCCTGTTTGGGTCGTATTGGATGGAGATAGTACGACTTCCCATGAAAACATTTTATCTGCTGTTTTCATATATACAACATGGCTGCTTTCGAGTTTACAATTAATAACGAAGAGAATCTTTAGTCAGAACTCAAAACTAAACATGAAGAGAAAAAACAATAAATGAATGAATAAATAACAGATAAATACCCCCAAAAGAAAGAGGGGAATAAAAATAGAATTGAGTTATAACTGATAGTTTCTAGTAGTTGAGATACTAACATTTACATTCATTTATAAATATTCAATACAGTCACTTATCTGTGTGTCTGTATTTACATACCCACATACATACACACTTGTACGCATATTTTGTATTTGTACACACACTGACAAACCGATATACACCCGTATGCGTATATACACATATGTACAAGTATTCACATCTACTTACACTACAAACGCACACATTCACACCTATGGGGAAATGCTAATTACAAAGAGTGATTACTTAGAGATACACAAGTTACATATAGTTATCATAGTCATCATCCATACTACACCTTTTCTCAAACACATCTTCCATATTTTTTATTCTATGAGTCACAAATTTTAATTCTTCAATCATACTTTTTCATTTTATTAAATCTGCCTCAGTGCTGTGATTCTCTAGATTCTGAATCGTTATTTTTTATCATGACTAAGAACGGCTGTAGGTTTTCTCAGCATGATATGTTCTGCTTTTAAGAAAGAGTTTTGTTTTTCTCTATCAACCTTAAAACCTCTAACCAATATGTATTTAATACTTTGCATGAGTAGAAGATATGTAACTAATCTGCATTACTTTCACCTCAATTCCTGCAGCACTGAGACCTTGAGAAAAACATGTCTGGGGTCAAGAAGTATCTCATATTTATTTTCTGAGCTAATTCTCAAGTGAATAACAGGGAATGGGTAGTTTTCTGAATTTCATAAACATTAGTTTCCCTTCTTCATCCGTTATTTGTATTCAAAATGCTTTTTCGCATTTTTTCTTCATTACGGTTGTTGTTGTTGTTTCTGGTAACCTTGAAGGATTTTATACACTTTGCCCATCGTACCTTTAAGTCTTCCATTATAGTTATTCATCATTTATTTCAGAAGAGGATGAATGGCCTCTATGTCCTTCATCTGTTTGCTTTTTAATTAACTTATTATTTGTAGATACCTATAAAGCTGCTGTATGTTATAGTGTAAGAAATATTTTCAAAGGAGTCCATCTTACAAGTCCCTTTACAGCCCGAACTGCAGTCAGCTGTTTGGCAGCCTTGTTGGCTTCTAATAACACCACCATCCCCTCCCCTTCCTGATGTGGCAGGTGGCTGATGAGCGTATAATGTGAATGTGATATGCCACATTTGTTAAAAATGCTGTCTTTGAACATAGTTGTGGTTTGCAGAAGTATTAATGTGAACATTATATCCTGGTGACTGTGCTGATTATTGTTGTCCCATAGGCAACAGGATCACGTTCCGATTTCTTAGAGTATGTACTAGTCTGAAATGGAGACATTAAAAGCAGAAAGAAATGGTGCCAGGCTACTTTCATTTTCCTGGGAGATTTTGAGCCCCGCTGCAAGCAAAATTAAAAGCGGGGTTTATAACCAATCTTAATTAATGCGGTGTCAAAATTCTACAGCAATTTTTTCACTGAATTATGATACATAAAAAAATGTTATAAATGAGAAAAACTTCTCCAGTTGAGAAGAAGCAGCCTCAATACAGGTCCACTTAGTAAGACAGTATATTCTTGATTCATTCCCCACATTTCAAATACTGACACTTTGAGATTGTGATCAGGTCGACTGTCATCCAAAAGCATCAGCATTTGACGAGTCGGGAAAGATACTCAAAAATCAACTTTCTTACAAAGTTGACCTTTAATGTAAGGTAAGGTAAGTATCCTCCCTAAACACACAGTTGAATATAGCATTTTGTAATGGATAGATGAGCAGACGCTGTTTTGATGTTAACGTTAAACCTCCTAATCGTTTGTTTCTATTGTTAAAATGTTTTGAAAATCCACTAATTATAAAGACAGAGCTGTGCTCTGTGTGCCTCTAGCTTGTTGTATGATATCCTTTAGCTGCTTGTTCTAATGCCGCACCATTACCTCAAATAGAGGTAAAACCTCTAGGTGTCCTGTGCTTAGAGCGATTTTCCTAAAATAAGCCTTGCATAAATGAAACTTCGCCCCAATTTAAAATAAGCTTACTTTGTGTAGTTCAACATTGTTTGGTAGCCAAACACAAGTGTGGTTAATGAGGGCAGACTTGGGCATCATTTTAAATCCTGCTGTAACAAGCTAAGTCAAAATCCACACAGAATGTAGCTGTTATTGTTGAATGTAAATATTGAAACACAACCTGTTATCCACAACTACTGTTGTCTGACTGATTCCAGTGTGGCTCCCGAGACAGCCTGTTACCTCATCTGAAAGCCTCTCATTGACAGTCAGCTCATTAGAATATCCCATGTGACTTGTATTTTTCTTCCTCCGCACAGACACATGCCGCGAGTCACACTGTGACCATTAGCCAGTGAGATCAATGGCTCCATTCGCCTCAACACACTCCTTCCCTCCGTTTTGCATCTCTCCTCCTGTATCACTCCATCAATGATTAACTCACACAGTGGCACACACAACCACCTTTATTCCTCATCCACCCATCGACCTCCCCCCTATTTCTTTATCCGTTTTTTTCTGTTTTTCAAATCGTCCACTCCTTGAACACTCCCTCAGCATTATACCGTCCTAGCCTCTCTCACCCCTCTCTCTGTCTACTGTCACACTCTCAGTAGTAATCATTAGCACTGCCATCGCACTGGAGGGATTTGTCTGTCTGTTTTCCTCCTTTTCCCTGACATTTATGACTCCATGTCAAAAATTTATGGACAATTTGGCTCACTCAAAATCTATCAGATAAAGAGGCCGGGGGTTGTTTTCCATAATGGCCGACCGCACGGCCCCGAAATCTCCATCTCTGCACAGAGTAAGTGATTCATGACATCATCAAGCAGAGACGACAGCTAAGTGACTGGCTGGCTGTGGCCTGTTCATTTAACTCCTGACAAGGACATGGGATATTAAAAGTCAGAGCTGGGATCTGAAGAGCCCAATCTACCATATGCTGTACAGTGTGGTGGAAAGTGAAGTCAGTAGAACTCAAACTGTTAACTGCTTTTTGGTTTAAGTCAAGTTAGTAGTATGACTCCAGAGAGGACAATGTCGATCAGCCATTTTTTTTAAAAAAATGATGAAATACCATGACATTTCTTACAGACATTCACGGACCCCAGGGGATGTATCCTGTAATCACGTTGGTGATCCCCACTTCAAATGACAAAAGTTAGTAACTGTGATTGAGGCATAGAGTGAATTCAGGTGACCTCGATATACAGTATAGCGACAAAGTTCATGTAGAGACAAGGTCAGACATTAAAATAAAGCCTCAACACATGCGTGTTTGACTGGTGACCTGTGACTGGGCCGTACGCCACATCTCGGGAAATGTCATCGGCAATTGGCTTTACCCCCCGCAACCCTCTAAAGGATAAGAGGGTATAGCTAATGGATTTTTTTTTTTTTTTTTTATAATTTTAACCATAGCAACTTCGGCAGAGATGAAGCATTTTGTCACCTAATTTGAGACACTTGTTGCCATAGGCATCAATTCAAATGACATACAAAGGGGCAGGTTGTGAAGTTCTTAACTACTGATGAAGTCTAAAGGATCAAGGCCCTCAGTGTAAGTGCCAGACATGTGGACTCAAATGACAGTGACTTGACAGAGTGAATCCAGTCAACACGAGGCACTGTTTTGATGACCCACAACTTGACTTGACAGTACTGAAATGACTTAGACCTGGACGTTAAAGAATCATTGCGGGGAAACATTTTATTGATTGAGAAGACATTAAGCAATAAATCAGCTTTTATTAAGTTATTTGTCAATAGTTATTATACAACTTCAATTAATTGTCAAACTTTTTAAACAGGTTAGATAAAAGCTGCTGTAAGTATTGTTGTCACTAGTTAACTTCCTGTCCATTTTGCAGTGAGCAGTCCCCTCCCTTCTCTCTACTTCACCATATAAACACTGCCATAATTGCCAGCATGGTGTAGAGCTATTGTTTAAGTACTGGAGCCTAATGGCATGGCTGCATATGGTTACGTTATTTCTAAAAGCAACAATGTGAAATTAGTTTTCATCTTATCCATTTATTTAACTCGGGGAATTGTGCTTCTATATTTATCCCCATGAACTTTGTACAAAGCCTGGCTTAGGACATTTTTGGAGTTAGTGATAACAGGCAGTGTCACAACAACAAGTGCACTGTGCACTGTAACTTTTGTCATGTTTTTCCCGCTATGAATATCTTTGGTTTATAGTTGGCTCAGGTCATTAATGCAGTTGTTGCTTCTGTTCCTGTGCTGTAACACTAGTTACTTGTTTAGAGTGAGTAGGTCGGGTGAAATGCCCCCCTCAGCTGTTCAGTTTGCCGAGTGGGAGATACCTTTTCTTTTCTCTGTATAAAGACCAGATACTCTTGGTAAGTCCTTGACTTGGGACTTGTTTGAGAAATGATTTGAGTCATATGTCTGAATGAGCTTTCTGGTTTCACTACAGGTGATTTTCCAGTCAGTCTGGTAAAGAAAGTTCATCTGAAATGGAAGCTGGAGTCCATGTGGATCATAAGGATGTAGCTAACATCACACTGTGTTGGTGTTGCTTTAACTGCGTTTGCCTTTGTTTGTTATCAAGTGTACGTATTTGCTGCTCTGCCTGATGTCTGTGTTTACAGATCGCTGAATTTCATTTTTTACAGCAATGATTTAATTGGATCTATGGGCCCTAACACACCAGGCCTACAATCGGCCGTCGGTCAGTGTTGGGGTCATCTAATAAGTGTCTATGGCCATAGTTGTTGTGTCCCACTATATTGGCTACAGTTGGCCCTTTTCTGCAGCTTTTGGGAGGTTGAGCATGTAGAATTGGTGTTGGAGCCCATCGGTGAAGAGAAATAGAAAAAGAAATGGAAAGCTCCGAGAGCCTGTTACTGTATTATCCATTATTTTACCAGTTGAGTGCAGTTTCTCCTTATTTGTCACCTCTTCACACATGCCATTTGTACTTTTTAGGCAGATGTATTCGGGAATTATAAACTGCACATGTACTCTATTATGCTGATGTTCCTATATATAGTATGAATAGTGGTGAACAATATAAAACTTTTCACTTAAATACAATTTTCCTTTGCAGTCTCCCCTCTATATTGGCTTGTTCTGAATGTTGTATATAATCAAAATATTCTGTCAAACATCTAGACAAATCAGCTCCTACCTTGCATATTCACACTGTCACAATGTCTCTCACAGCTGGAATAAGATTTGATGGGTTTGCAACTGCCTGTCATACAGCATGTAGCAGTGAACAGCGGTCTCTGGAACATCTCCTTTCTCCTAAGATGCCTCTTTCCTGTGCAATGCCCCTGTCTGTCAGTTACATCTAAGCGAAGATCCTCTCATTAAATCCCACATGATTTCTCACAACAACAACTTCAATAATCATCCCTCTTCCTCTGTGCCTTTAATTCAGTTGCAAACATGACAGACAATAAGGTTGGAGTTGGGATGTCTTCAGGCAAACACGGCAGCGCTTTCCCTCTTTTATTTTGCAGCAACGCGGGCTGTGAGAGACGGAGCGGAAAACAGAGGGTCCAGAGCTGTCGAGTAAGCTGCTATCTCCATCACTTCAAAGTGTCTGCCGCACATTAAAGGCGCCATCCATCATACATCAGTGACTCTGCTCACACAATAGTTAGCAGGAAGGATTTTATGTCTGGCAGTCTCTGTAGATCGTCTGTATTAAAAAACCCAACTCAAATGACTTTTTGAAGTGAGATCTGTCACCACTGTTGATTGATTGAACTTTTAGACTTACACTGGCTCAATACTTTAAAAAACACTTTACTTACTTTGAACATAAATCCTTTTAAGTAAATGTGAAAAATCAGAATTAATATGTAAGTTCTTGGGAGACTTTTGAGATCACAAGTTATAAATGTGAAGAACAAGGGAAACGTCTTGTCTCCTCAGGGTAGGTAATGCTAAGTACTTGTGAACCCTAATGATATGTACACTATGTACTGAAAAATGTAAATGTTATACAGAGAGGCTGATCAAATTTGGTATCGATATCTGTCCCAAGTGATCAAATCAAGAGTGGACAGCTTTATGGCCATCAGTCACACCTGGCTTTACCATTCGTCTCAAGTGACCACTTGTCATTAGATTGCACTTCCCCAACTGCAAATACACATACACTGCAAGAGATACAATGTTTGTTTTTTTTTACACAAAGATAGAAATATATTCATGTATAACATTTGCCGAAGCTACAAGAAGGCCCAAATTTTGCCAAGTTTATAATGTTCCTCCTAACTCCAAAACTTTTTAAATTTGTCGAGGGAGTCTGGGGACTTTCCTCATGGGCATCAAACGAGGTGCCCTACATTGGTTATTGTTTACTGTGTTTATAAAATTTGAGATGTTTACTGTATTTCAGTATATTTTACTATATTATTATAGTATAATTACTGTATTTCACAGAAGAAGTCAGTTGAGTAGGTGGACCTTCATTGTGGGGTCTGAGTGATGGGATAGCAAATGCATCCTCAATGTGTCTTGGAGGCGTTCACACCTGAACATAGAGCTGTCCACTTGTGATTGGATCTCTTAAAATGCATGTTGATACAGGTCTGAAGAGTGAAGGTGAAAGTGTTCTACTGTCATACATTTGCATCTATAAATCCTGTTAGATCAGTACTATAAGATCAGATTAGAATGAAAAAAAAGAAAAATAGCATTTTTTCACTCAGTAGTGAGTGATTCATTATGACAGACTCTAATTACATTTACTTCTTAATAGGGTGAGCTTTTTGTTTTCAGATTAGCCTATAATCCCCTAAAGACTTGCAGTTCTTAAGGTCATATCGTCAATAATTAGTCAAAAATCTTTCAATAGGACAAGGTCTCTACTTGTACTTAACTTGAACAGAATTTATAAATCCATGAGCAACGATACACTAAACTATTTCTTATTAACAGAGTAATTAAAGTTGCATTCATCTCCACAGATAAAGGCATAGACTCTCAGAGTCTTATAAAACAAGCTAAAGATGAGACGTGATTTTGGTCTGTGAGACTCATGCTGTTAGAGAATACTGTGGGGTGTATGGTAGGATGTCAAAATTGTCCAATAATATATAGATACAGTGGTTCATATAACAGTAAGTGACTTCTTTGAGAATGGTGAGAGATCATGATTTGTGGTATTTTTTTTCAAAGCCTTTCATTTTATCTTTTTTATTTAACTTTGTCCCAGCAGTGACACTAAGCAAACTTTACAGCCTCTTCATCAACGCTGCCTCAGAAACTGACCTGACTGACTCTTTTTCAGTCATGGATCAAATGCTGACCTGAATTTGAGAATTGTATTTTTAGAACACCATGCTCCAAATGGAAAATATGGTCAGTGCATTTTTATAGAAACATTAATGGAAGTTGATAGAGCTGCTGGAGTGAGGAAAGCAGTGGGAGGAAAGGTTTAGGCTTTCCACATGACAGCATACACATTCAAAATGTCTACATTTATGCATATTACATTGGGTATGCTCATTATTTCATCACTTGAATTAAAGTTGAAACGGAGTTGAATAAAAAAAAAAACATTTTTTTGATTATATTGGAAATCTGTTTCCATTCTAGCTCTAGTGAGAGGAGATCTGTGTAAATTCTACATTGTGCTGAAAGCCAGTCCTTAGTTTATATCAGTGGACATAGAGAACGTATCAGAGTCACATGCTTTGGACTGTCATATAAAATCTGACCCGAGTCCTACAAAGAAACCCACAGTCGAGCATCATTAAACAACGTCAACAAATCATCCAGTTGCATAGGCAACCAAGAGAGACGGGAAGGGTCTCATTTTTCATGTCACATTACAATCCACTCACTTAAGGAAAAAAAAAGGGATTCACTCTTGTAAACTGCTTCAAATTGTCACACAGGTTTTGACAAGGAAGAAAAATACATGTAAGGAAAAAAAGATATCTCTGCTGCATCTCCTTTTTAAAAAAAAAAACATCCAGTCTGTCAATGATAACTGTAACGCAAAATCATTGATGTGTTCTGTAGTGCCATTGTATAAGACTTTAAAATATCTGAATTTGGAACTTCAAAGTGTTAGTAAAACAAAGACAGTCAAGCAAACCAACATCCACTGACGATAGATAGGCAGGAAACAGCACATTTACTGCGACAGTTGTCATCAGGATTGATTAATTTTTTCTCCAAACAAAAGCGTTTGTCAGTTGGCAAAAAAGCTTTAATGTAATCACATAAAACCAGTTACTACGCCATAACTTCACCTGAGTAACACTACTTTACACTGAATAATAAGAGTAGTTGCTCGGTTGCCATTCGGCAAATTCGGTTGCCCTGATGAGAGGACAGGTCACCATGTACTAACAGCACTCATTCAGATTCATCGTCAGAGTCACTAAGCTTCCACTTTCAGTGGAATACAAATAGACCAAATGACAACCCTATTCCCTCCATGTCAGGCATCGCTCCAGGGGAGCTCTGGCTTTCTAAGCTGAGGAATTGTAACTCGGTGCCACAAAAACCCACAAAAGACAACCTGCTTTGCACTGGCATAGCATCAGCTGAATAAAAATGTAGCATGTCTCAGTGAAGCCTGACATACTATTACACACCCAAATCCAAACATATGTGACAGATTTACACTCAACATCTCAAACATGTCTCATGGCATTCCCTCTCGAACCCCTTGCCTAAGTGAGAAATGGAAATCATTTCTGTTTGGGAAACCACTATGTGCACAGGCACAACACGTCAGGGAGGTAATGCTATCAGAGTGTGCGTTTATTGGACTCTTGTGGGTGATTGTAACATGGGAAAAAAAAAAAAAAAACCTTTCAGTGTCAAGTCATAAAGAAGATCAATCAACTAGAAGCACCAATTCACTATTTGTTCAAGGTTGGTGAGGACGCATAAAGGCCCTCTCTTGATGTATAAGACTGACAAATATCAAAGTAGCTGTAAGAGGAAGTGTGGAGGCCAGAGAGAGGATGGCACCACTAGTATGACTCTGTTGTGGGTTTAGAATCTACTCAAAGGCAGGTTATGGCTTGATAGTTGATGACTGACTGCTTTGTTTATGCATGGTATTGTTACTTTTATTTATAATTACAAGTTAACAACCTTGTACCCTCTTTATGAAAGTTACATAGGCACCATGGCCAACAGTCATAGAAAACCACCATTTACACTCAGTAAATCTTATTCTTCCATTGTACTAAGATGTCCCTGTCAACACACTGAACATGAAGCTCCACAGAACAATCCAAAGCAGTTCACATTGGAATAAAACGGAGCCTGATAGCTTGTTTATTAAGACATCCTCATACCTACAGGTCTGAATAGGTCAATCGCCAGTGAGTCCCAAATGGACATGTATCACTGTTCCCAAAACAACTAAAATGCAACAGAGACAGGTGTACAGGACCTTCATTATATGCTTGCAGTTTAGTTCCTAGCGTTTGTTCATCACCTATGTAATATTAATTAAGTTATGCATGTAGTGTGTCTTAAATTAGTTTAAATTACTCACCGTTGACTTTCGGTTACACACTGGATGTGGACAGTGATTGTTTAACCCATTCCTTCCACCCCATCCAACCCCTATACAGACTTTGTTGCTCTTTGTATTACTTCACCGGACTTCTCCCTTTTGCTGCTGTAATAGTTACTAACAATAGCCACTAGAGGTCGACGCCTAACAAGAAAGAGTCGTAATAGCATGCTGCAGAAATACATTTTGCAATCACGGTTCCCTAGTCTTGAAGTCAGTGGGAGTTCTCGGTTAGATTCTCAATTTAAGATCTGAGTTTAACAAGAGCTTAAGATATTTTTTGTGTTTTGTTCCACAACATAAAATACTTCAGTAAATACCCCATGTTTGCAATAAAAACTATTCACATGTCTCAAAAAAGGTGGTTGCTAACAAGTGGCTAAATGAGACTACAGAAGTCGCTAAGGACATTTAATGTTACAATGCTGAACAGGGAGGCTCATCTACTCACTAGTCTGTCTTTACAGGCGGACTTTAGCTGCCATGTGTACAGTTTGGTGTAGTAGAAAGTTTAGTGTTGGTGACGCTGAAGACATGCAACCATAATGTAGGTTGTTTACAGCCGAATGTTAGCTTATTTTTTCTTCTGGCGATTGCATTGGCCCTCCCAAAATGATTAAATCGGTGTTCAGCTGTAAAAAATAAAACTTGTAAGTATCATAAACTTGTGTTTGCCACAGAGCTTCATTTCTGCAATAATCCAAAACTCAATTCAAAAATCCCACAGGCTTTTTGTTGAGGGAACCATTGAGCAAGTGACTGCAGCACTCTATAATTTGCTTTCACAGTCGACCTTCAGTACATGGTTGTTTTTCCAATGAGGATAGGCTGTATGTACACAGTACATCCAATATCTTCACTTGCTGTAAGGCTTATTTCACAATCACAATCTGATTATGCAAGTCCGTCCAGAGCCACAGATAATTACTGTTGGTATCGGTGAGTGCATTCTCTGTGAGAACTTGCTTGTGTTCTGACTATAGAAGCATAATTATACAACAAGTAGTTCCAACCACGCAATCTGATTGCTTGGTCAACAAGACATTTTGACCGTGCTCGAATCAGCATGACAGCACGCCTGACTCATTACTCAAAATATTACTCCGCCAAGTCTGTGTTTATCCATCTCCATGGCAACGTAGTAACTGTCAGAGCTGGAGCAAAAAAATAAAAAAGTACGGCTTGAAATTCAAACTTTCTGCCGTAAAATATGTAGAGGAAAACTCGGGAGAAGCCGCCGCTAGACGTTTCTCTGTCGACCCCAAGAGAGTGAGAGATTGGCGAAAAAATAAAACGGAGCTGAGGACAGCAACAGGACCAGGCTGCCTGCTGGAGGGAGGGAGAAGGCTAGCGAGGAGCCTGAGATAAACATGCGGGGATGAGTTATCAGCAAACGGGCACGCCTGGAGAGAGTGTCCCGCAAAATGATCAGGGCGATGGAGAAACAAATGTCCGCCACCGTGAGTGACAGCAGAGATGAGGAGTTTGCAGCAGTGCTGGTCGCTAAATCGTTTCCTCCGCTGTAACAACTTCACTTAGACAACTATTGCCCAGAAGGATGCCAGAGAATTCGCCGAGAAGCTGGCGAAGTTTGTGACATTTTCATCCCGGATTTTTGAGAGGAAGGAATTAAATGCTTGTAACAAATTGCCGCCTGGTCTGTTAAGTGACTTAAACAAATAAACACCCCAGCTATTATTTAGTATTTTACGGTGTTCGGGAAATTCCGAGAAAGCGGTAAAACATTCACATCAGCTCAGAGTTCACTCATCTGGGACTAGAAAATCCTTTCTGTTGCTAGGTCGTTACTAAGGTTTGGATTATTTGCTGGAGTGGTAAACTACGTTCCATTACACATATAAGTCTACTGACGTGACTGATTTTGTTTCAGTTATTAGTCAGACCCCATGTGTTTCCATGGAAACGCGACGCACACTCGCAAAAACCTTTAAAATTTGAGAGCAAAATGTCAATCAACATGGATATACTTTGATTATACATTTTATTTGTGTTGGTATTAGTTATATAATCGCAATATTACCCTCGAGGGTGTGCTTTAATGTCATTTGAGCACTTCAGTGCTGCTGACCGCATCACTGTCGTGCTCAAATGACGTTAAAGCACACCCTCTCGGGTAATATTGCTTAAATATGGAATGATTGAAAAAGACGTTCCTTGCGATTCCACTTGCTAAGTGATTACGATTTTTTAAATTGTATCTATTGTACTTTTTACTGCATCACTGGTTACACATGTGTAGCATGCAGCTTACATCTCTGCTGGTAGTGATAAAAGGCACTGTTTCATCCTGTCTAATGGTCAACATTCATACTCAAACAGAGAGTGGTGGTGTGGTCAATAATCAAACACAATCCATTACCCTTGCAACGAGAATGCCATTCAAAGATCAACATCACTAGCATTGATAGCGATAGAATGGATATTAGTATGAATAAGCAACAGCATGAATACTAGCCGGGATAGGGACAGCTGTCACTAAAATGGCATGGCACATTGGCATGGCACACAAACAGTCATATGTGAAATAAACATGGTACAACTTACACAAATGTCAAAGCTTCTTGTGGCTGCAATACAGACAATGTGCATAATGAAGAAACAGAGCGTTAAAATCTTTTGCGCGTTAGCAAGTGGAGGGTAATCATCTAGATAGGACTGGTTCAATTCCAGCAGTACTCTGCCAGATAATCAGTGTTGCCCTGTGCATTGCTTTCAAGCCACCAGAACCTGGAGAAAACATTGAGAACATTTTCTTTTGTTACCGTGGAAATTCCAACTTTTATAGAATACTCTGAGAATTTCTCATTAACGTTGTGTGGCAGTCTCATAATAAGTTTTCTTCTTCTTTTTCACGAGTCTACCTTTCACTGAAACCAAACACAGTATGCCCCAGTGGTCCTGTAGCGTACTTCTTTTCTGCATGAGTGAAATAGCTATTCTTCCTTTTCACTGTGCACTGTATTATCTTCCAGGTCAAATTTGCCCGACCACATCTGATACAAACGTCTTAGGATTCCACTGCGCCTTTAGCATAGCTGTTTCAAGATGAACTACCTCCCAGTCTCCCGCTGAGAGATCAGAAATGGATAATGGATTTAGGCGAACATGAGGGGTGGGGGGCAGTCTTTTGTATCCAGCAAGCTATTTTCAAGCTTCCTCCACCTGAGGAAAAAACCTTTCACTCGATTCTCTTTTTTCCCTTATTTATCTGTGGAGGGCTAATAGATCACGTATGCGCTTTTCAGCAATGTCCCGCTTCACACTTGCACTGTTACATGCATTTGGGAGCTGTTCAGGAAACTGTGTCCTTGCATGGTCGCCGGCTGGGAGCTGCTGCCCAGTAAAACCACAGTTTGCTACTGCCAGCCGCTGAGCTGCTCCAATGGAGCAGCTGGAGGTTGTTCAAGGACATTTTAACAGCAGCTGCTACAGAACAGGAGGTTCACTGGTTCTCTTCCCCCTAACACCCACCATGATTGAGATATTGTCTGAAGATCAGACATTGCAGGGTATTATTGCCTGCAGATTGCAGGGTTTCACTGTGGGGGAAAAAATGGAGGACATTTGGATGAAGGATGTGGGGAATCACTGTCAGGCAGCAGTAGTTTGTAATTGTGTGTGTGAGTGGAGTTGGAAATGGGGCAGAAAAAATTATTTTCCATTCATCTACTCAGGTGCTTAAATGTCACTGCTTTACTGCAGACAACACTGGCTTTTGTAAGAGCTGCCTTTTATAAGAGAGCAAGAGCATATTAAATGTTACTGTCATCCTCAGAAGTAAACTGAATTATTTCCACAATGCAAACAAATCATCCTGCACAGTTCATCTATGTAATTCCAAATGGTGAAAATAAAAATGAACAGTATAGATGTGCTGAGCTGTGTACATGTGAATTGATGTAAAATGTACTGAATATCTAAGTACATACCTAATGCTATGCTTGAAACAAAGTTTTTGTGAGGTCGGCTCAGAGCTACAGAAAACAATTATCATGGCAAGGTGTGTAGAATTGGCCTCTACTACTCTCGACTACTTTTTCTCTTTTTCTTTTTCATAGCACAAAAACCATTAGGTGATATGGGTTGTTAACCTGCTATACCTCTCCATCCCCCTAGATGTCACTAATAAGCTGACCGAACTCCGTACCCATACCTAAAAGTTGTCACGACCAGACCTGGAATATAATAAACTGTAAATTATTGAGGATGATTCATTAATTCTGACTGAGCGTTTCTATTTGAACCTGCACAGCATTTCAAGCCTTTATGGCACTAGTGGCCCGGGAAACTCACAGACCAATTGCATCTGTTGAAATTCTTCTCACACAAATCTAACCTGTACATCCAGGTACTGACCAAGACTTGTTTGGGCAACAAATGAAACAGATTAACCCAATTAAATACAGTTAATGGCACTGTATGTAATTTTTGGCAGTAGGGGTCTCTCAATCAAACCAAAGACTTGAGTTGTGTGGGATCATGGGAGTTCCTGTCTTCACTTTTAAACAACCACCGTTGTTGATGAAAATCTATCTACATGACATGAATAAATTTAAAAAAATTATGGTCTAAGTTATGTTTTAAGTTTTATTCACGCTACGGTTGGTCAGATTCGCTAACTTCCTTCCTCACTCTAACTCTCTCAGAAATTATTGCGACAGGTGACAAAATGACACTGACTTCCTTGAATAAAATTACGGATTTATCTGAGTTTGAACATGAATGGAACCATTAAAGATAATGAACAGAAGTACGCAACTTGTTTTACTGTATGCGCTTCTTAACCTTTCATTTTCTCTCTACCGTCCTTTACTTACAATGCACCATATTCAGTTAGGCATATACGCATTGTTATCAGTTTACAATCTTTATTGTATGCATTGTGTATCAGTGAATTGCAATTATGCTGTTGCTCTGTTCACCCAAAGAAATTTGAAAATGTCATTATTCTTTCCAGCTTTAAGCAGGTAAAAAAAGAGAAACATTTCACTGTGATTCTAGTGGGTCCCACTCGCCAGCACGTGAAAATGCCTGCAGCAACCTCCCCATTTTTAATAAAGGATAAATGGAGGACAGATGCATAATGGCAAACCTCTACTTAACCAGTGTAAGGCATTCCTTAACATGCAGACCTCATACATTAAGGGGAAGCCATTCTGGGGTCTGATGGCTGTGCCTAATAAGGGGGCATTAACCTTCAATACTCCCAAGGTCTCAGAAAGCAAAGGGAACCCAGATGGGCCAGCGCTGCATTTGTCTGCACACAGATGGGTTTTAATGGTTCGTCCGCTCAAGCTGCAAACGATCCCAAGTTATAGCAACGTTTATGTTTTTAACACATTTTACATTATCACTGAGTTCCTTTATGTGTGAAGGTTATGGAGCCAAGTGGATATATAGAAAGCAGAAATGCCTGCAATTACAGAAACCGGAGATCATTTACATTGGAGCCACTTTACATGTAAATGTTTGGATTTTGAATGTTTAAATTACTTATTTGTTCAGTTGAACTATTTCAGCTTATAGTTTAATGGAAACACCCTCTATTAGGCAGCCCAAAATCCCATATTTGTTGAATATGTGTGTTTTTATACATATTAAGGATTCGTCTTATGTAAAAAAAAAAAAAAAAAATAGACTTGAGTCGCTTTTTTGTAGTTTAACATTAATTCAACAATGCATTCCAGCCATGATGCCCTGGGAATGCAATGAAAACCAGCTAGTTGGTCCACTACTTTGGTCTTGACTAACATATCTTAACAACTATTGGATGGATTGTCATAACACTTTGGACAGAAGTTTATGGTGCCCAGAGAATGAATTCTATTAACTGTGGTGATCCTAATATTGCCTTTTTAATGAGAAAGGTGTTGCCATTGTGTTATATCTCTTCCTCATGGCTGTATAGATCACCTGTGCATGCAGGTTAAGATCATATTTACATTTATGTGTTAGGCGGTGACCTCTTGTGGAGCAAAGGAGGACATCAGGCTATGTGATAAAAACAGATAGGGTTGGTTTTTGGGGCAAACAAGTGGCTCAAATGAGTTCTTTTAACTTCTGTAACATACTACAACCACATATAGTACAAATATTTATGGAAATAACAAAACTTATTGTCCAAATCCTAGCCCCTCATCCCTAACCCTTTGGTATGCTCCATCATATATCGTAGTTTTCATATTGGAGCGTCATATGTGCTGTATTGAGAGTCATTGGCAATAGGTCTATTCGGTTGTTGAGGTATGAGGACATGTTGTGCATTATCATTTTCATACATCACTCGTTTTATTGTTTCCAAACATGCTGCAAACCTTTGGAAGTAAATAAGGTGGTTAATTTTGCAACGAAAATACACAATGACCTGTAAATGTAAAATATCACATTATGTTACAATTGTTGTTTTCTTATGAAGTCAAGGTCCAGTCAGTCAGTAAAGTTTCCTTTTTTTCTCACTTGTGTTTCAAGTGTTCTCCAAAGCACTGTCGTCCTGAGCTGATTCACTGAAGAATAAGCTGAGGGGTATGATTTTCTCTTCTTTCAGCTTAAAGAAAGCCATTTGGTTTTCAATTCATGGTAGCATTCACCTTGTCAGTCTCACAAGCTGTGCTTTTAAATTACTATTCCTTTGAACGCTCTTAGTTTGAATTGTATATTTGATGTTTTTTTGTTAACCTCTATGTGTGCTTGATAATAAGGCTTTATACAACATGTACTGCTCTTGAATCCACAGGAATCCCCAGCATCTCCTGCACTCAAAGTAAAAAAAGAGACACTAATGCACACAGTTTGCCTCTGTAAAAGACTTCTGTGGGTACACATCCAAAAGCACACACAAAAAAACACCATCCTGGTAACATAAATCATCCTCTTTACCGTTGATGATCAATGATATGACAATTGAAGTGTTGATAGCCAAGATGTGCACATGCAATCCAGTCCATGCTCTGCTGAGATGCCAAATTTAGCCTCTATTTATTGATTTAAGTACATTTATTTTCTGCAGTGCCAGCCTTACTGCTGCCTCACAGAAGGTGTCCGATGGCAAGTGTGTCAGCAATTACAGGTGAAAATGTCTCTCCACAATGAAGAGCTTGCAGTGAGCTATAAATCTTTGTTCTCTCAGTACAGAAATAAAGAAATGTTTCAGCTTTTCCAGCGAGATGTCTGAGATGTTTGGGGCCCAGGGCGAAGTAAGGTAAGAGATGTTTGCAAGAGGCTTAGACTGCATTGAGCTCTCTGTACCGAAGCAATGGGAATTACTTTGTTCCCTGTGGGGGCTGGAGGGTCGGGAGGAGGAGAGACAGATTAAAAGAGAATGAGAGAGATAGAGATCGCTGTAAGGGATTTGGCAAGCGTTAGCACTGGTCACTTGGAAGCTAAACTTGTGCTGAGGAATTGAAAAAGAGTTTTTCTCCCTCCTCCCACGCTTAACCTTTTACACAGAGGGAAATAATTAAAAACCCCAATGAAGAGCCCATTGTGAATTTATGAATAGCAAATTTGGTCTCAATTATCTCCGACCAATAAGATGTCACTGCTGAGGTGAGTAATGAGTGGTTATAAATATCCGATGTCATGTGGTGTGAAATGAAAGGTGATCATGCCGGCATAATGACTTGTGCCTGCTGACTAACCTGACTGAATTTCTGCCTGATGTAAATAGACATAAACTGTTACATGAATCAGCTGCTTCATTAATGAAATCACAGCTTACTGAGACGCTAATTGTTCAAGCTGTCTTAATAATGGGTTTGGTACATGATGGAACAGTCAATGTCTTCTTTGAGAGCGTGCTTCTTATATGTTAAGGTGTCAGTTTTGCATGTAAAGGGCTCTACAGTTAAGTCAGCTACTTGTAATGTCCGGTTAGACTTTTAAAATGAAGTTTGCTGACAAATATTTCATCTATTATGACATATTATGACTTTTGAACTGTTATTAAAGTTGTGATATGGTCATGGTTTGGGCACTGAAAGATAATGGTTTGGAATCACCTTACTATGTAACAACTTGATTAACCGAAAACTTGGTTGGGTTTTCCTTGGTTGGGTTTAGGAAAACAATGTGCCAGAGTTAGGGTGAGCCAAAATATGTTCAGTCATGTCACTTATGTAACTTGTTGTGTTACATGTCTCCTGGGGGAAAGTCCTCTCCACCCTTTTTTATCAGCGTATCAGTGTACTTTCCCCACTCAAATCGGGCTACAGGAATACTGTTGCAGTTGTAGGTCAGAATTTACTAGTGGAGATGTCCAACTTAAAACCTCCAAGCATACCAGATGTGCCACACCAAAAAACTCTGTCTTTTTGTCAAGTGTACAAAGACGAGAACGCTCAGCAGTGCAGCCTCCTAGCACGTATGAACGAAATAGAAGAAGAGGTTTTTTTTTATACTTACCTAATACAAATATAGTCGTCTACAAATACACCCTCTCCCCATGGGGCTGCTACTGTTGTGTGATATAAGACAACTGCGCCCTCCTGAAGTCAGGGTAGATGGATATGCCCCGAGCTTACAAGTAGGAATTCCAATTTCGACTGCGTTGTTCCTTTCTCTAGTAGAAGGTCTGAATGTTTCGGGTTACAAGGTTTCTGGAATGTAGCATTCTTATTATGAGAACTCTACATGGATCCAATCCTGTGTCTCTGAATAAAGGACATTAATTTAGAATATGACTAAAGGTGTTTGCCCTTCTGTCTGCGTCTCAAACTCTCTAAAAGTTCATTCAGAGAGAATGAACTTTACTAGGCCCCGAAAAGAAAAAAAATAGCGTCTTTGGCTTTAGAGGCTCATTAATGAGCAGCTCATTAACTGGAAGGCCTGTCGGCCTGGTCATATGCAGCTGTGACTCACACTACCACACACACACACATGCACACAGATGCAAAGACACTTGAGCAATTACACAAGGATGCTCACACACAAGCACACATGCTGTGATGACATTTGATAGGCTGTGTGTCTGTGTTCTAATTGAGTCTCCAGAGAGTCATGTTGGCACTTGGCACCGAAAAGCCTTGGTCCAGCCAGTCAGGCCAGCAGATGGAAACACACGACAGCACCAAAGAGTGGTACAACACAGTCTGTACACTATGTATGCTTTTCAAAAGGATATACTGACTCAGCAAGGCAGATTATAGTCCCATTAATTCGATCAATCCATCTTCATCCATTAGTCAAAACAAAATAATTCACACAATGCGTTCTACCCTGCAACTGAACCACTTGTTTATGGTTTCCTCGACAAGGATGCCATCATGTCAGCACATGATGTCATCTGTGAAAAAAAAAGAAGCCAAATAAAACAGAAAGAATGGAATGCACACTGTCTGTTATTTGCTATTTGGTTCACTGTAATGCAAAATTACCTGTTTTGGCTTTTGTAACTGCCAATGTTAGAAGAAGTTTGTGAACACACTGCCTGATATCTTTATTTACTAATAACTGCAAATTGAGTTCTTGTGTCAAGACAGTGTGTTTTCACACACAAGTTTTTCCAATGTTTCTTTCCTTGTAAAAAGTGCTGTGGCATCACTGTTCCAGTCTGTGTCTACTTTGCGTCTCATCTACCACCATTTAGCATCTGTACAATAACTGATTTCACCATTTACACTAAATTCATGAAAGAAGACACTTTCTGGACTTTAAACATGCCAAATTTATAAAAATACAATTATTAATATAGTCAATTTCTTTGACACCAGTGGAGAAAATCCCCACACCCCCATAAAACGTTTTTGCTATTTTGTGAGCTGTTGAGTTTAGAGAAACCTTATCAGCTTTGTGGAACACTGGCTAGGATATATTCTTCATTAATTGTGCCTTCTTGCAATTTCGGCATACGTTATACTTGAAGATATCTCCTTCTTTGTGTTTTGCCTGTTTGCCCGAGTGATGTACGTGTTTATTCACATATAAAGCGGGGTAGAGAGTTCCAGTTGGTGACGGGTTCATTACATAATTATTGGAAAAATAATTCAAGAATTGACTGTCACCTGTGTTTGTAGTTTGTCCTTACTCCCTTGTATATCTGCCTTTTTAAAATCCTTTACTTGCTCTCTTAGTTTCAACATGAAACAAGCTCCCTGGTTCAGTTCAAAGTGCATGTTTAACATTTAGCAACCTCATCAATCTCTGACAATCTCTTGGGTTTAAATCTCTATTTGACTGCCTGGTGGAGCCGTTCATGCGTTGGTGTAGTGGTGGGAGATTACAGCAAACTCACATCATCTGAAGTCCCTAACTGCAGCGGTTACCTGGTAAATGATGTATCCCCATAGCTACTCCATACCACCATCTTAGTTACACTTCACGGAGGTTGTCTCCAGGAAGTGAGGCAGGCGAAGCGATAAGAAAGTGTTTATTACATCGACCGACCCCTCAGAGGAAAGGACGACACCTCCTCCTTATCTCTATCTTTAGAAAAGGGTGGAAGGAGTCTTCTGTCCTGAAGACTTGAGGAGGATAAGGTAGAGGCTATTTGTGCATGTTTGGGGGAGTATTTTCATGTTTCCTACAGCAAAGACAAGTCTCCTATTTTCCCCGACAGTGACAAAACTCTCCTGTCGGTCTGCATTAATAGACACATTGCTTGATTTAAAACAAATCAAAACTACAGCACTGTCACAACCTTTTTAAACCGATGACATCTGAACCACTCAGGAATTAAAGAGATCTCCTAACTCTTGTCTTCATTTCCTGTCCAACCATCTTCATCTGCACCTCCTCTGTGCGATCATTTTTCCTTCACTTATCATTTCCTCCCATTTCATATTGCTCACTTTCCTAAGGTGACACTTTTTACTTGATATCCTCCATCGTCCTCTCATTTCTGCTCTTCTCTTCCCGACTCTGCTCTGATTTGCCCTCCTCTCCTCCCCTTTAGATCATCTCCTGTCCTCCCGTCTCCTCTCTCCTCATGGTTCTCCCCTTCCTTCCCTATAATCATATCTCTTTTACTCTGCTTTCATGTCCTCTGTTCTCCATTTCTCCAGCTTCCTCCCCTCCCTTTCCTCCTTGATTTACTCTCCTCCCCTCTTCCATCCCATCTTTTTCTCCTCTACATGCGTTGAAGGATTAATAGCTACCAGGTTATGCCTTGCAGAGCCACGGTGTCACCGCCTCTCACCTGGAACACCGTCCTAAGATGAACTGCCGCCGACTGCCTATTTGTCAGCTTGTGGCTCGTGCCCTTGGGGTATTTATAGGCCTGAATGTGACTTAAGTAAGGAAGGAAATGAGAATATTAAGCACCACTGATGAGCAACTATTTATTTGAGGCTTTCCTCTCGTTTGTCCTCTTCGCTTCACCTCAGGCTCTTTTGCTTCTGTCAAAATCAAACTTTACCTATCTACATCTGTCACTCCAGAGAATCTATCTGCCTCTGTCTTCCTGTACAATTCACCACCCTCTCCTTTCCCTCCAGCCAAAGCCTCCTCCACAGACATCTGTGCTGGCTTGCCAATGCCAGCAGTTAAGTCTTTTGGGACACATAGACGTAGAATGTGAATGCCCACTCCTCCTGTCCTCCTCCTCTTTCCTCTTTAACTTTTCTCTTATACAGTCTGCCTTCACTGATGCTGTGGTGTTAATATAGAGTTGATGAAGCTGTTGTGGCAGCCTGAAGGGTGAGGCAAGACTACAGATAGGTACAACTCCAGACCTCTTCAATCGGATTAAAGAAATAAACCACCAAGTAGGAAAGACGAAAACAAGAGAAGAAAAAGAGAAAGAGATCACAAAAATAATGTCAAGTGAATTAGTTAGCTACAAAAAATTAGTAAAACAATTCTGATTAGATCCATTTATATTAGGTAAAGGATAAAAGGTAAAGTTAAGTTCTTACTTTTTCCAACAGTTTGTAATGTTACTGATGCTACTGATGTCCATAGGAAATATGTATTGGAGTAAGGCCACTTCCCTCCTCCAGCCACCTCACTTTACCGTTCAAGATTCATTCATTCTATCATTTTATAACAAAGTTATAGTCCCTATATGCTACTCACAAAAACAAAAATTAAATGGATGGATCGACAAATACTGAGCCATTAAATAAAATATGTTTTTATTGGAGTGTGGAGGATGAAGTGAAACTGTTACCAAAATGCAACCTAGGCTTTTTTTGTGAATGTATATGAGTCAAACCTTCGTGTAAAAGCATAATTACGACGAAAGAGGCACTTTTAAGATTTACCGTATTTTCGTTTTTCGGCTCAAACTCATTTTTAATGGGAGTGCATGGGGCACTTTTACCTAGCATTAAAATATTTTCAAAACACTAAGAAGGCTCAACACAACATGAAACTTCGCTCGTAGTATCACCAGGGTCTCTAAACTTAGCTCAACTGAACCACATACACTCTACCCAGACGTGTCAATCCCCAAGTACGTCTGGGCTGCCATGACGACGGCTAGAGGAAGAAGCTACTGCTAACGTGAGTTGTTCAAAAACGTTCTTTTTTGTAAACTCTGTACACAAACAATGTTCTCAATGCTCGTATTCATATGTAGAGACCCTAGTGATACTATGAGCAAAGTTTCATGTTGTGTCGAGCCTTCTTAGTGTTTTAAAAATAGAGATTTTGATGCTAGCGTAAAAGTGCCCCATGCACTCCCATTGAAAATGAGTTTGAGCCAAAAACGAAAATACAGTCAATCTTACAAGTGCCTCTTTTGTCATAATTATGCATTTACACAAAGGTTTGACTCATATACATTAACAAAAAAAGCCTAAGTTGCATTTTGCCGAGAGTTTAACTTTAAGGAGTCTCACAGCCTGAGGAAAGAAGCTGCTCTGTAGTCCGGTGGTATGACAGTGGATACAGTTGTCTTCTGCCAGATGCCAGCAGAGTGAACAGACTGGCTGGGGTGGGTGCTGTCTTTTAGTATTCTTTTGGCTCTGTGTAGACGCCTCACTTCACCAATATCACAGATAATCGGCAGATAGGTACCAGTGATGTTCTGGGCAGTTTTAATCACCCACTGTACAGCCTTCCTGTCAACAACCCATGTCAGTTTGTGATGTATCTAGACAGAACACGTGAAAATATTCCTTTATAAAAGTTAAGAAGTACTGGCAAAGGAAGTTTGTCTAAATTAAAGCACGGACAGTGTTTTCTTAACGTCAACAATAATTGTCCGCATCAGTAGACCAGGACACTGTTATTCAAAGTACTATATTTTGACTAAAAAAACAATTAGATGATTTGGCAAAGAAAACAGAGCTTTATTTGTGCTTGAAATGACTGAGTCACTGAGAAAAACATGCAGACATGCAGATCATACAACACCTAGCCTGGCAAAACTAGTATTTAGCTGATCACGTTAGTATTTTCAACAGGAGTTTTGTATTCTAAAATGTGAGCAATCGCTGCTAGTCTGTGATATTAGCTAAGTACAGCAAGTGTAGTAGTTTTAATTGTCACTAATCTGTTTTCTAATATTCTTTACAAAAGATTATCTGTGATTTAGAAATTTTACCCATTTCAAAATATTCAGTTGTTGAAATGGGTACAATCACTTTATGAATTCATTTATGCTATTCTGGGAACAGGTAAACTGATGAAGCTGTTTTTACTTCCCATGGCAACTCTCCAACAGTGAGCAGCTTTCTGTTTGGAGGGTTTTTAAGAGAAACAAGAGGGGTCAAAGCAAGTGAACAAGCAGGAGTGAGTACAGAAAACAAGAAGCTGCATTATAAACCGACTGACTGAGGTTTTCTTACAGAGGTCATATTAACTGACTGAAATTCAGTTCCACAATAATTAAGCTGGATGACATCATTAGCAAAATAATAAACAAGAACACATTGGCTCTTAAATGAAAGGTCTCAGAAGAGGTGTGTGTGCTTTGCACCAATGAACAGCATAAAATAAAATAAAAAAAAAAATAAAAAAAACATACTGCAATTATGTTCCCTTGAAATATGCTGCTTTTATACTTGGCTAATTAACTCTGGTCTAATTAGCTGGAGCAGATAAAAACAGTGGCACATCTGGCTTGTAGACGTTTTAAAAGATGTAGGTAAAATTACTGCACATGTGGACTGGATGTTTTAAACCAAATAATACAAAGGTTTCATCCTTTAGACAGAAAATGATGGTGGTACCGGGTGGGGTCAGGGAGAATACTGCTAAGGCCGCGTTTTTCTTTCTGAACTTGACTGAGTCTGAGAAAATATTTGAACTGGACGTTAACTGGTCAGTTTTTTATTGTATTTTATGACTGAACCTGACTCTAGCCTGATGCAGTTGATGTCAGGCGAGGGACTGAGGTTGTCTTACCCTATCAGGAAGTTGTTACCATGCTAATTACAGATTGAGTTAATTTAACACACACACACAGACACACACACCTTTTGCTGTGGCCATCACTGGACCCATCAACATGTTTGTCTTAACCTGGCTCTGCTTGGGGTCAGGCATTCATGCTCTAACCAAATGTCCTACAGATGTTCCTCTTGAGAGCAGAATTAGACTCTCTGTAACATCGGAGTCATCATCATCACCATGTTTAAGGGCAGTTTACATTTTTCAAGCATTTTCAGAGTGCCAGTCTATTTTATGGAAGAGTTTAACTTCAGTGTATACAAATGTGTCTATCCAATATAAAGTCAGCACAGTGTCATTTTGCATGTATAATATGACTATTTAACCTCTTTTAAATCTCTTCTTAAAACACATTTTTATAGGCTTGCTTTTATGTGACGTCTTCCTTTTACTTTGCTCCTACCGTCTGAGTTGACTACATTGTTGTTCCTATTTTGTTACTTACTTATGTTATTCGACTACTTCCCTCACATCTGTTGTCTTCCACAAATTGTGCATTGTCTTGTCAAAGCACTTTGTAAAACTCTGTTTTTAAAAAGCGCTATATAAATAAAGTTATTATTATTATTATTATTATTATTTTAGTTTATTAAAGGTGTAATATGAAAGAACTGAACATCTGTTGATTTCATACCCCAAGCAAATAGCAGGCAGCAACTGCTAAGTGTACCTGCGGATTGTAGCTGCCCTTAGCTAGTTAACTTAGTTGACATGCAGTTAGCTTCCTATTATGTGACTCTGCCTAAACTGTACTATTGAATGATCGCCTTAAGAAAACACAATATATAGGCCTCTTTGACATAATGTCAAAGCTTTTGTTTCTTTATCGTCAGTTGATTATTTTTGTTGATTTTCAACTAAAATTCTTACATACTGTGCCTTTAGAATTTGGTTTGTGTTTTTGTAGATTTAGTCACAATTTCCATCAGTTTTGATAACATGCGCTTATCAGTTGTTGAAAACAGCGAACACAGTTACATCAAAGTCTAGATAAGATGTTATCTAAACTGCAATGAATGGGAAGATGTTGCTGCATTCCCAGTAATTAACTTCAGTAATGAAGCCAGTGAGTGTGATATAGATTGGGCCGCTGGCCAAAAATACAAGAATAACAACATTTTCTAGTATGTTTGCCATTTTACAGAAAAGATATCTCCCTGTTGTTTTATGTTTTTTTTTCTTTGTTGGGTCAAGGCTGTCAATAGCAGAGTGTGTAGGCTGTGTGCCAGAATATTTAATAAAGAGGCAGGAGAAACATGGCAGATCAGATTAGAAGTTAGCACTCTGCCCCCACGATGCATCAGTCCGTTACCATTGGCAGTTGCTTTCAAAAGAAATGTCTTTTGACTTTTTGCGTAGAGGTGGAACACAAAAGTGGTGTTGTTTCAGTCTGACATGTTAGAATATGTGCTAAGAAGAACCTGTTTGTTTTTTTCTTCATACAAAAACCTTAGCAACTTTTGCTTGGCAACCATTGTCTGAAAATAACATTTATTTTTTTATCAATCCATTTCTTTAATGGCTATGGTGAGCCATAGTAAAATATTAGTGTGCCAAAAAATTTATTCTCACACCAGGTGCAAAAAAAAGTTTAAGACATGAAGGACACAGAGGACCTACAAGATGATGATTTCTGTAGAAGAAAAACGTCAGTTTTGAGACACTTTTCCAGGCCGCAACAGACAGTGCACAGTTTAGATTCTTCTGCTTCCTCTCATGCCGAGACAAGGCTTCCCTGCGTGACCTCCTCCTCTCTCCACTCTTCTTAGACCTTCCCTGCCAGACTTTCCTTCCTTTCAAGACCCAACACAGCAGTTTCACAAATTGGATGGAAGTTAGTTACTGATCAATCAATTACGCACGCACTAGACCACCATATTTACTTGAGACAGATGGCACATGAAACAATGACACACTTGGTAATGTTAAGTAAACATTTTTAGAAGACCTGTGTCTATTTATGTCAACTTTCAAAGACTTTGCAGGCCATGGATTTTATCACAAATTTGCAAACTTTCAAAGATTTCAAGGACTCATGTGGACGCCAGATCCTTGCCAAAAGACATACCAACAGACTTTGAAAAGTGCCATTACTTTGATTATACACTGAAGGAGAATGAGTATCAAACAACTCTAATTAGATATAACTCATAACATTGATGGAAGCCCCTCACTCAATTAGTCAACAATGTCAAGGCATTTAGCATGGTGAACGCGGGGAGGGAGTCAACTTAACACCTCCCAAAACATAAACGTGCAGCAAACTGACCAAAAAGAAATATTGGCTGACTATATAAACACACACACAATATGACTATGCTGTTACAACATACGTAACTTCAATGTGATGATAAAAATGTAATACAAAAATAACTATAAAAAACTCTGGATACAATACACCCTCTGACTTATACATTAAAAAGCTTTTAACTCAGCTAGGTTTATTCTCTTCAATCAGTAATAGCCAGTATTCCTGTGTGATTATCCAGTCGCTCAAGTCTGGCAACAGAAGACCCCCTAATCTTTCACCACTCAGTAGTTGAATAACCCATGATGGAGCGAGAGACCATTAGAGGTGAATTCACGTTTGGAATGTGTGTGTGTGCTTACTGATGCACTTGTGGAAACTGATCATTTGGAGGTTGGTTCCAATTTTTTTTCAAAATTGCAAAAAAAAAAAAAATAAATGTGTTTTATCATACATCCTGTCTGCCATGATTGAAACTATGTCTGAAAAGAAATGTGACCTACATGTCTGTTGTGTGAGCTACAGTACATTTGTATTCCTAAAGAGCCAGTGGTGAGAGGGAACCAGAAATTCATGGAACATATTACTGCCAATTAACAGAGCTTTTTCTTGATAGGCTGGATCCTTGATAGGCTGGATATCTATCACACTACATGGTTGTGAATAACCATAAAAAATTATACATCACAAATAATCTAGCCCTTTGGAAGGCAAGTTCAGGTTCTGTGTCTCAGCATCCTCACTACTGGCAATCGTCCTAATTAGGATCACTTGCTTAACCTGCCTGTGAGATGGGACACATTGCATTCACACTTTACTTCCTCATTGAATCATTGACGGGCAGGTTCTTTCACCCTCATACAGCACATAATTACAACAAACCAGAGCCCTTGTCATAGGCACAACCCCAGCAACTGACATGTCAATGATATACAATTCTGGGAAACCCCAGATTAGTTCAGTGGAAACTTTTGTTTTGCCGTGTCCAATGGTTTGAGAAATATCTGTGCATGGCAGCTATGGTGCTAAGTATGGGGAAATATTTTGATTATGGCAAACCATCTAAGGTATGATTAGCGTTAGCACAACTAAATACTTTGAGTTTGAGGAATTATGGTTAATATTAGGTTGTGGACATGACACGAACTCCAGTCTCCTGCATGACAGTCAAACACACCATACACCAAACTACTAAATTGACCTACAATCCACTTTGCTGCATAAAAGCAACACAAGTTCCTTTATTAGCACCAAATGGTTACATATGGTGACAATCCCATCTTTGAGTGAACACCTTGTTGGCTCCTAACCTGTTTAAAGAACTCTGAATTGCTTCTTACATTTTCAAATTCTTCTGCCATTCTAAAAGACATGACATTGTACTCACTGACTACTATTTCCTCAGTTGGAAAAACAAGCAAGCAAGTCAGAGATTTGGTAACCCATTCTTAATTCAACTTCCAGAGCCAGAAAAATGTATGAACTTGAAAGTGAAAGTTAATATGCAGACCTGGCAATATTCTGGAAGTCATTCAGTTCGGATAAAAATAATGGCACCATCTCCAAGTATTAAATATGATGGCTGTTTAGCTTTCGGTCATTTATGTATCCCTTCAGGGACTAGATAAGGTCCATACCTGCATTTATCACTGCACATCAATGTGTACAGAGCCTGCTGCAGTGATCATTTTTAGCCCCTAACTGCTTTTGTGCATTATTGTGAGATATGCAGACAATACTGTTTTATACTGTATAAATGGTTTAACTACCATGGTATTACATTTCCCTAAATTTACTTCATGATGCTCTCTTAACTTTAAATAAGTACAACATGCAAATATAACTACACTCATTCTCACTGCCAACAGTTTAAATATCGAGAGAGCCACATAATTAAAATAGCTTGGCACCTGGTTCAAAGCCAGCCTTAGCTTGGCTTTTGAATATAGAAACAGAAACAGCTTCCCACTGTGTTACTGAAGGAAGAATGAAGTAGTTTTCCTCTTGTTTCTGGATTAGGAGGATGTCATTTACAAAGTCGCCCCCATTCTGAGGCCCTTAGATTTAGTTTACTATTCCACTCTTGTATTCTTTAATGGAATTACAACACTTACAAATCCGTTTTCTCCTCATTTGCATTGCCTATTTCATCCGATGAGCCCCTCTGGGATTTTTGCAGCATGGCTGATTTTTAGAATGTATTCATTGCTTGTTTTAATGTCCTAATCCTGTACAATAGCAGGTAACACTATGTTAATTGATTTATTACATCAATCTGCATCTCCCCTTCAGTATATCTTGTAAATAGTGATCACCATGTTCAAAGTATATAGTGTCCTATTTGATAGAGGCAAGGGGTATTCAAATTCAAATTATAAAAATATTGTTTTTTAAACAGCTGATAATGGTAGCATGTAGTAGCATTTTGACTTTACAACATTTCCATCTAAGCTGTCCAGGTACACTTCTGTGTTCAGGGTTTAAGGACTGAGAACAGTCTTAAGAGGTACAGAATAAATCATTAATTCAGAACTGAAATCTATAATAATCCACCATTTCTGTCTGCGTCACTTGAAAAAAAGCTCTCAAAGAAAAAGCTCAATGCTTTCCAAGATCTTGAACGGTGAGTGATGGTGCAATGCCATCTCAATGGTTTATCCAGATGAATAAAATATCCGAGGGATTGACGTCTCTTTGTGAAATTATGCTAATATGGCAATGAGTGTCTAAAAAATGTCATGATTTAAAGGCTCTCCTGCTTTAGAGTCTGAATTAAGGGTTTCTTTACAGTCCAGCGTGTTCCTCTTGCCTGTAAGAACATATTTATGCTTGTTTTCACTTAATTGGTACTCCAATCCACAATGTTTACAATAGCTATAAAAAATGGCAGAAGAAAGATTTGCTTTGTGACTTCTGTAAAACCAGTAAGAAATAAGAACAGACAAATAGGGGGCAAGAGGGGAAAAAACAACAAAGGAAAAAAGAGAGGAATTAAGAAGAAGCGAGCTGGCTGACTGTGCCAAATGTAGTCCTTCTGTGAAATAAATGAGGGAAGAGAAGTGGAGGAAATATTGCCAAATCTTGAGCATAGGCGAAATCCATCTCTGGGACTAAAATAATCCCTCCTTCTTTTGTTGTTTTGACAAATCTAGGAAGTGCATGTGCTACATCTCCACCCTGAGACAGCATGCTTTATGACAGCAATAAAGGCGGAAATGGGCAAAGATTCAAAGCGGGGGGGGTCCTGATAGCGTTGGGTGAAATCCATGCCAGGACTATTTGTAGGTGGTTCCAAGTATCAAACAGATCCCTGTTAGCTTCCAGGGATGCTTTTTAATTAACATAATGGAGAGAGAGAGACAATTAGACAATTTGAACTGTGTCACAAAACTACAAGAGGAGCAATACAATGCAGAGAAGAGAAGGTGAAGAAACCATGGAGAACAGGGAAACCAGAGAGAGAGAAAGAGAGAGAGAGAGATACAGCAATGATAACTTTAAGAGTAGTATTTATGGATTCTTTAACATGGCGATGATGAATAGTGAAATAGTGCTGTCTGTCAGAGATCAGAATGCAAATGTACCAGTCAACAAGGGGGACGTAATCAAACACTTGGTGCAGTGATGTTTCTGTCCTGTCTTGTTCACAGTCTATATTAACAATATTGCATCTGATAACAAATGGTAACACCTATTTTTATGCTGATGATACAGTCCTGTATTACTGTACTAAAACTCTCTAAATTCTCCAGCAAGCTTTTGACAAACTGCACAATTGTCTTTGTAACCTGAAATTAGTCCTCAATGCAAACAAACCAAATTCATGATATTCTCAAGAGCCAGAGATACCACTCTAACAGGACACAATATTGAAAGGGTTGGATCAGAAACTCATATTTAAATTTCATAATAACATACTTGTTAGCAAGCTAAGACAAGAGATTGGTTATTTATACAGAAGCAGATCTACTTTCCCCATGTTCTGTAGGAAACAGATTATTGAAGCAGACATTTTATCTGTCCTGGATTATGATGTTATCTATAGATATGCCTCTGTCTCCACTCTTACTCTACTAGACTCAGTTTATCACTCCACCCTCAGATTCATTACTGGTGACTGCTACTCCACTCATCATTGTATTCTATATGAAAAAGTTGGGTACGGCACCTTTAACAGTAAGAAGTGACAGCCATTGGTTTCTGTTTCCTTTTAAAGCCTTGAAGGGCAACATGCCACCATTTTTTCAGCTCTTTACTAAACCGGTTACAGAGTCACTATTGAAAACGCACTAGCAATGCTCAAAGATTCCCGGTAAACACTTAATTTGGGAAAACTGCATTCTATTTCAGTGCTCTATACACTTGGAACATTTTACAGCAAGCATGTACATTTCATACAGGTATACCTATAAGCCAGTTTAAGACTCAAACTACTCAACATTTAAATGTAACTGATTTTAACTACATGCTGTCCTCTCAGTTTTATTTGTGTTTTGTCATGTTCATTTGCTGCAGTTTCTTACCATTTTCAAGCACTTTTTTTCTATTTTATTTGCATTCTGTGATATTGCTTCTTTTCTGTTATCCTTGTTATGTCCCCGTTCTGTTTACTCGTTCTGTGATTATGTTCATTGTTTCTGTTTGTTATCACATTTTTTTTATTTTTGCTCTCAACATCTATGAAAATGAGGGCTTACCCTCAATGATTCTTCAAGATTTAAATGAAGGTTGAATGAATGATTAAATCCAAAAAATCCATCCTCCAGCCTTACCAACAAAATTGCCTTCCAAAAAGACCTGTTGAGCATTTTCTGACCTGGCACCCTGAACAGTTCCATGACATGTTAAATCTGTCACTGCTATGCTTAAGATTTGGTTAGGTTTACACATAAAACAACTTGGTTAGGATTAATAAAAAGGGTTAAAGGAACCAACATTTACTGACTATCTGTCTCCAGTGTTTATAACAACTTCTTTAAGAGGTTATGTAGCTGCCATCTTAAAGAGAGCTATATATATATTTATATTTATATCTATATATATATATAGATATAAATATACTGTATTACACTGTTCTTTGACAGCTTTTGATAACGTACCCAATTTGACTTTGCTTAGAGTATACCAGCTCTTTGATAAGGCATACTGTTTTTTCTTGCAACATTTCTTCATATTCCTTTGCTGCTATGGAACTAGGCAGAGCAATTATCAGACTTAATGATTCCCAGTAAATGCTGTTTTGCTTGAGCCATTACAGGGCTATTATTAGTTCAGTGTGTCCCTCTTTTCTTGATGAAGAGCTTTGACTGGCAAACACTAAGCAAGCTGTGCTCTGCAGCGTATGTACATCCTGCAATGGTGACAATCAGACTGGCTTTGACAATGAGAATGGCAGTCATAAAAACAAAACTTTGCGGTTGGTGTTCAATGAGTTGTTTAATCCAATATTGCACTTTGCCTGATGGTCTGACAAGCTGGCCTAATGGTCACATTACAAACCTGCTTCTTCATTGGACACTGACTACAATGGTTCAGCTTGCAAACCACATCCAATTAACACTGTATGTCTAGTGTTGGGCATTGTGGTACAGCAGGTAGAGCAAAACCAATGCCTGAATTTCTTATCCATGATGTCTTGTAATGGTCAATCTTTGGCAAACAGACATACAGCTGTAAAATGCTTATTGTGCCACTAGACAAATGCAACATATGTGAGTCTACAGCAATGCAGCAGCCCTCTGAGGCTGTGTTGCTAATTGTAGAGAAAACCAATTCAAAAACAGTAATGGGTGGTAATGGTCGTCATGCTAACATGCTCCCAATGACAGTTCAAGATTAATTTAATTGTCATAATGCCACAAAAAAACTGTATGATGAAATTGTTGTTAAAGATTCCTTATGTACCCACAAACACACACACACACACACACACACACACACACACACACACACACACACACACATAAAAACTGTGACAGTTAATATACCATGTCTTGCAAATTAGCATTCAACAAAGAGATATCGAAATGTTTCAGTTTGAAGGTGCTGCTGGCAGTCCTGGAGAAGATGGTTGTTCGTTGAGTCTCTTTCAGACTTAGGTCCTCAAATACTGACACTTGTGAAACACTAGATTCTATCTAGAATATTACATTTTGTGTTACGAGCAAATACAAACACTAAGCAGCTGATATCAAAGTAAAAATCATTATTCAACACACAATTTATGTTTAACAGCCACCAAACATGTCTTCCAGAAAAAAAAAAATATTATAATTAAGTACCTAATGTTTAAAAAAACAAAGAAAATCCAAACAGTGCTGTAGTTTTGGTCCTCTTTGAGTCCTCTTTGAGATCAAGACAAAACCAAGTGAAGACGCAGCCAATTTTGAGACTAGACTGAGATTTAAAACCGCTCTTGAGAGCACTAGTCCTGATCGTTAATGCTTTACATGTAATGGTATATTATTGGTCTCCCCATTGACCAACATGAACTGAGCACAGCAGAAGATCAAAGTCTCTCTTTTCAAAATGGTCTATTTCCTTGCTCACTCGTCTTTCTCTCAGTGGGAAGTTAACATTACCTTCTTCCCCCCCTTGGATCAGGGAATTGAATCCCTATTATGTATGAGCAACCTCATTACTTAGTTACACCCCTCTTCAACACGTATGGTGGCCGAGGACTCTCATTCCTCACTCCAGCTGAGGTGATGTCCCAAAGATTCAGATTAATGGTTTGGTTGTTGGGCGGTACGTGCTGCTGATATGGTAATCCTAATCCCTATCAGAATTCCATTATACATTTTGCTCTTAAATTTGGCACTTCATCCTGTAAATCAGCGAGCCTTGTGTCACCTCAGGTTGGTTAATTAACTTCGAAAGCCATACTTAGAGAGAAGGATTTAGCACAGGTCACTGAAATGAGGCTAATCTGTCTCAGTGACACCTTGCTGGTAGAGTAATATTTCAGGTATTTATGTAAGTAAATATTGTATACCATATAATTTTGCATTTATTCTAATTTAATGTGACTCACTAATTATTGAATTGAAAGTAAGTTACATCTTTTCATTACAGTGAGATGGGCACTGTAATCTATGTGGAGTAGACTCCAGATACACTGAGCTGCTGGTATAAATACTTATAAGAGCACAAAATGTACTAATCAGCAGCTAAGAAACAGTCCCTAAAATGTTGTTTTTATCTCTGTTTGACTTACATCAAATTCTAGCAAAGACAGTGTTTTTAGTAGCATTTTTTGTTATATTTGTTTGGAATAAAAAAATACATTTTTATATACAAAGTACAACAGGCCTGTAATAAGGTAATCTAGTCATTTAATTGTTGACTTGCCTTAACCATTTAAATGAGGAGTACAGAGTATGAAGCATTTGAAGATACTCCATGAAATGACATTACAATGAGCAAAATAAAAAAAAATATATACCGTACTTTCCGGACTATAAGCCGCTACTTTTTCCCCATGCATTGAACCCTGCGGCCTATACAACGGTGCGGCTAATTTATGGATTTTTAGAGCTAAGGGCCACTAGGGGACCTCCTCAATCTATGGATTGTACAGGTTACGTCCCTCACCTTTAACACCTGGTTTATTATTATGCTTCTGCGTCGCGGCGACAGCGTAGCTACGTCGTCGACCCTACACCGTCATTGAGCATTCGGAGTTCTGCGTCGAGGGAACGCGTTGTTCTGTCGGTGGACGTCATCAACGTCAGTGATTCAGGTTTGTTATGCTAACAACACATAGTCAGACAGGTGGCGGTGCTAACGGAGCTAACAGCTGTCTGTCAGTCTGACCGAGAAGTTTCTCACTTTACTTCGCTGTTAGTTGAATTAAATGACATTCATGTTGTATTTAACTGTCCGTGCGAACCAGTACGCAGCTTTGTGCGTCTGTTTGTGCGTCTCTGACTCTTGCGTGTTGACGTTTGCGTGGTCATAGGTTATGCAAATATGCAACTTGTTTGTTGAAATGTTAATAAAATGGAAGCTTCCCCAAACAGCAGTCTCTTTCCCGACAATCTCCTCTGTGCACGAGCCTTTACATATGGTAATTAAACACTAAAACACCTGCGGCTTATAATCGGGTTTGGCTTGTATATGTACACATTTGTGTTTTTCCCTAAAATTGGCTGGTGCGGCTTATATTCAGGTGCGCCTTATAGTCCGGAAATTACGGTATATAAAAAAGGAAAGAAAACCAGTGTTGGTTCTGGTGGAACAATTCTATTACGGGGCTCTTTCCAAAAATGCCACCTCAGTTGAAAATGCATGGACTTGGATGTGATTTGTGTGATTTCTGTGTCAGAACACTGAAAGACTAAAGCATCGTTGGTTTTGGTCTTTCAAAGGTATGTGGTGAAAGAGAGATGAAAGAAAAGAAAGAAGAATATAGACTTAAGGAAACTATACTGGACATACTTCCAATACATCCTCATTCATTAGACTGAAGTCAATTTTAGAGTTTTCTAAAAGACACATATCACCATTCCTAAAACAACATGACCATTGCAGCGTATCAGTGACATATGCCTCGGACTTTCATCGCGGGCTTGTAGCGTGGTTAGGTTCAGGCAAGAAAAATCCTTAGTGAGGTTTAGGGGACCATTGTTTAGATTAAGAGCTCACGTCGACTTCTGCTTACAGACTCAAACAGCAGTCTCCTGAATGAAAGTCTTGTGCTTGTTAAACGTGTCCATCTATCCGTGACCTCCTCCCTATATGGACTTTCACTCTAAATAATCTCCTCACGTCCTTCTCTACAAGCGTAATAATTACTATGGTCACTAGAGGTCTCCGCTTCAATTAAGCCACTTGTACTGTATGTCAATATTGAACCTATATGGTTGTCTATATTTTTTTTGTTTATTTATGAGGACAGGACACCATCTGAGTCTAGATACGTTGTGACAGTGTATATAATGTTAGGAACCATTTTATTAGGCAAAACTTAGTACAGTATGTTAAAACGCCACTGTAACGACGAAAACAAATCTTGCAATTAGCACTTATGGAGTGCTAATATTCAAATCCTACCTTCTGAGCTGTACCTCGGCCGAGAAGGTATAGAACTCATGAAGAGCTTTTAAGTCGGTAACAGAGGAAACCAGAGAGCTGTGTAGCAGGAACATGGCACTGCAATCTTATGCACACACTGAGTTAGAGTCAGGTATTAAGTAATCTAGTGCTAAGCCTTGAAGATGGCTGTGTTTTAATTTCACAAAAGGTGTGATGTGCCATACAAAACGTATTCACACCTTCCCAGAACCTTCTCAAACTGTACATGAGACCTATCCAAAAAACAGAAAAAAAAAATTATGTGGAGCTAGCCATCAAGCTAGCTTTGGGTCTTTACTTGGGGGATTAGTTTAGGTTTGAGGGTTAGGGTTATTCTTCCTCTTACTCCCACACAGACAGAGACTGATTCAATCTTGTCTGTGTCCTCCTTATGTCTATCTTTAGCATGCACACACACACACACACACACACACACACACACACACACACACACACACACACACACACACACACACACAATCTTGGCAGTTGTTTTCTACTTGCCACAATAAATATATCAGCCCATCCCAGAAGACAAGATTCAGACCAACTTCTTAGGCACCCCCAGAAGCCAAAAACTACTTTGAGCGTGTGTATGAAAGAGAGAAGATGCAAAAGACGGGAAGAGATAGTGAGTAAGAGGGCTCAAAGTCAAACATATTTGCTATGTAGATTACCCTCCTCATCTCTCTATATTCATCTTTTCATCTTGACTTGCCTTGTGTGAGTTGGGTTAAGTGTGTGAATGTCTAAGTGGATCGTGTGTGTTCCCTAAAATTAGATAAAACTTTGATGATCCCCTGGATACATGCCTGTGGGTGTACAGTATTTGCCTGTCTGCGCTGTCTGTCCGTGTGTGTGTGTGTGTGTGTGACGAACCGAGGAGCCCTCCCTGATATTTTTAGCTCTTTACTCAAACACACAAGCCTCTAAAAGTACTAAAGGCCTTGTTTTTTTATGACAAACAGCACAAAGTTAAGCTCCTGACAAAAACCATAATGTCAGCGGAACAAGAAAAGCCTGGCAATTACACGTCCTCCTCCTCTCTTCTCAATCCTCTGTCAGTGTCTCTTTATAAAGATTTAATATACAGCAAAAAAGCAACTTTGCAAAGTCAGGTGCCATCAGAGAGGCTAAGTGAATGCACGGAAATGCTGTTTACCTTTGTAATGTCACTCACTAAGCAATTTCCACGTAAATGGCATCGCACACACAATCACATGAAACTCTGTAGGGAAACACAACACACACTTACAAAGTTTAAGAAAAGCTGCCAGAAACCTGTCTACAATTAAATCCCGCTTACACCCTCCAAGTCATTAAGACGTGAGCAAAAAAAAAGAAAAATAGAGAGAGAAAGAAAGACAAAGCTTCAGCCAATTTAGGAAGTGACGCCTGAATAGTTCGGCATCATTGCTGCTATTACATCACACACCTGTGTCTCGCTCTCTGTGATGAATAGTTTTGATAAAGCCGCCTGGCTTGGTGGAAATCGATTTAACAAGCGTGAGACTGCACACCTGACGGGGCCTCCATCATTGTGTCGCAGCATGGTGAGACACAACTTTCTGGCTACCGGCACTAAACTTCGCACATACCATATAATGTCTAATAATGTGCTGGAAATAGGTAACGAGTCAAATTCCATATTATAAGGCAAAAGTTTTGTGTTTTTAGAAAATGAATAAGTTTTCTTTAATTATCAACTTTCCTCAGTAGAAATGACTCACACTGCTCTGAAGTTATCCTCTTAATTTTACAGGCAAGGGGAAAGGCCTTAACACTATGTCTGCATAAATTCAAATGACTTATTCTTCTAATTATCTTTAGCTTTCGCCACTGAGAATAATATTACTTCAACTTGTTATTCTTTCCCACCCCTCTTCTTCTGATAAAGTCTATATATTAATACTGCTGCTTGTACTACAGTTACAATGCCTTTGGATACTTCTATTGCAGATAGCGTTGGTGTCTTTAACTCACAATATATCATTTCTGCTGCTAAGGTTGTGGACTGGATGGAGTGAGTGAGCAAAGCGTGTGCTCAGCTGCTCAGAGCCAGTCAGCTGTGGAGGAGAGTGTTGGGTGCAGAGCCAGACCTTCTGGAACAAGCGCCTATCTCCCGGTCTGAGAACTGAAAACATTGCGGAAGTACCAAAGACTGCAGTTTCTCCAGTTGCCACTATACAACTAATTGGTTTAAAACAAATAAAGGATTAAAGGGACACATAGTTAGTGCTGGGTCGCTTTGAGTGACAGGTACCCACTAACTGTCTGCTCGGCTTCACCTCAGCTAATTGAAGCCTCTGAATTTGATCGCTTGGCTATATTTGTGGTGTTGATGCCATCTGCACGATTTTAATTCAAATATCGGACAGATAATATGTCTTTCTGTGTGGTTAAGTTGACTTAAAGTATAGAATGGAGGGACATAGGCTGATGTTTTGGATTAAGACAAAAAATAGTTCATATTAGTTCATATGTAATACTAATTCATATTAATATTTTTAAAACTTTTTGGATTAAAAATAACATCATCATGAGCCACGGAGGCGCCGACATCCACTGGAATGTATCAAAACTCTCTTGTTTAACTGCTGAATATAGGAGAAATGTAACTTTACTTAATTTCATAAATGTACAGGGGGAAATATGGGAAAAGAAAATACACTACAGGATGACAGAGAGAAATTAGTATATCTGTTGAGTGTAAGTATGCTCAGATCCAATACAAACACAAACCCTCAGTGCTAGTTGTTGCTCAATATTATGAGGCTAATGTTCAAGGTATTCTGTCTGTTATAGGCAAACTCACCTGAGTTCCCTTCTCTTTATATGTGAATACAGAAGGCTTGTTAGTGTTAGCTAGCACGGTAGCTTCAGCTCCATCCACGCTCCGCCTCTTTGCCCATTTTTTGATTAGCCAGGAGTTATCACTGCCAAGATGGCGACAGCCGGCACCACCCACTTTGGGCTTCATTCTGGCTCTTCAGAAACCTATGGGTGACGTCTACTACCGTATACAGTCAATGGTTGTTTCTCATGTGAGAGAATCAAATAGCGAGAGAATTTTTAACAGGCCTTAAAGTGTACAAAAAAGTATATTCAATCTTTTAAAAACAACAGTCAGATTTCCAAACAAACATAGTGTTCCCAAGAAGCATGGCGAAAACAGAGGTTGAAAGGGCAAAGACACTGCAAACACGCTTCATAGCAATCTGGGGCGATAATATGTCATTTCATCGCTTGCCAGCCACTAAATAACCTGATAAGAACAAAAGTGTAGGTTAACACACCAAATGTGTTGTAAGAAACACAATCCACTATCCTCTGGAGCTTTGAATGCTACAAGCACAAAGACAAGCGTATGATCGGCAGAGGGTCAGCAGGCCAAAAGAGTAAAAGCATAACCCTGGGTCCAACAATAACACGATTGAAAGAAGCAAAGCAACAGCTGGGTTTCCTGAACAGCCTCAGAGATATGGTCTGCTTTATATGTATGGCAACATCCACAATATATGCTTCATGTATTCAGGAATCTCACTCTTTAAACTAATGGGGGTTTGCAATGAAGGTTTTGTTCATAATTTTTACCGGTCACCTTCATTTTCACCTCCAAAAAAGTTTGTCTAACCCTGTTTGATGATGTCTTTTCCAGTGTGATCACAAGTGATGTCACTATGTCCAGATCCCAGTGAATCACTTAGTGAGGACACTGTTATTATCATTTAGTTATCATTACAGTTTAATAACTACAACAATAAAACCAGTGTGGAAATTAAATGGAAATATTAAGATAAGATTATGTGACAGTGAAATAAGATATTGCTCAAATCGGCACACTAAGGGGTTTCACTGCTACAGCCTAAGTTGATCAGGTATAACCGGTAGCTTCCGGTGGCTAATGTTAGCAAACTTTAGATAGATATTAATTTAAAGCTGACAGCTGCCAGAGTTTCTTGACTTAATGACTCTTCTCAGTGTTTCCTCTATCTGCAAATAGCGGTGCGCCGCTGCTGAAATTTGACTGCTGTTGCTGAGGAGAGGAGGGAGGAGGAGGAGGTGGAGGAGGAGAAGGAAGAGTAGTAAAGAGAAAGGAGTGTGGTAAAAGCATTTGGTAGATTGACTAGTGTCACTTAATAAAGCCATGCTGAACACAGTCTGGATAATTTCTCCCGCAGGATAATGCTGCCTCACGTGATCACACAGTAACATTACAGCAAATGTAGTCATTTGTACGGAATACGGTAATAAACAATAATCTGTGAAATTAAGAACATTTGGTTGATCCATATTGAAATAAGGACAGTATGTATTGCACATGAACTGATTTGTTTTTTCCTCATCCTGGCTCCAGGCCTTACTGTGCACAAGAGGCACCATGACACGACAGCTGTCAATCAAAGAAAAACGAAGATTCCCTCAGAGATATCAATTATTATTAGACAAGATTCATAAAAATTGCCATGTTGAAGTTTTCTTTATCACTGAAATGTGATTCAATTTAAGTTCACTGGCACATTTGATAATGCAAATCAATTTTAGAAAAACAAGGACAGTTAAGTATGCATAATTGAGAGAATGAACAGTTAATGACAGTTAGCTCGTTGCTAGCTAACACCCAATGGATGTAAATGGTCACCCAAAATAAAAGCATGTTTGCAAAGGAAATTTGCTTAGAGTCCATCTGCTGCCAGCAGACACTTTGAAATCTTCCAGATGGTGCACTTTGCAAAGGTACAAAAAAATGTGAAATTCCTAGGGAAAACACAGCATTTACTCTTTTACTTTTGCTTCTGCTACATTATGTGTAAGCATTTACACTTATCCCTTAATTTTAACTTGTTTCCACTGTTCAACAAACGCTACTCGCTCTTGCTTTAAAAGTTGGACAGCACACTAAAATATTGCGTATAACCTTGTGTTGTACTCAGGAAGATTTTGGATTCGCTTTAGTTGCTTTCTCTTTTGGAGTTTACTTGTCAAAGCATGTCTCCATGAAGGATAGAAACACCTGGCTGATGGACCTAAATCACAATGTCCCTCCATGCTGAGATCTGAGAAATAGACTGTCACTATAAAATCTAAATAAAGACACTGACATACACTGATAAAGACAAAGTTTTGTCCATACAGCACTAAAGGACCCTCAAAAAATAAACCATGTAAGACACAGTTGCTCACGTAACAGTTTTTCATACAATGTGTCATATAATGACGATAATCACAGAATTGACGAATGCACACTGCCTTTCAGGAAATATCACAAGTGATGATGAACATGGTTAGAACAACACTTCACAGGCACACGCTGCATAAACAGAGTGTTATTGTGAATAAACTGCATCCAGCCTGGAGCTATAAATCATCGCCATCCCACCTGCTACATCTGCAACTGAAACAGAATGATCTTATACAACATGGTCCCTGTCCAGCTGCCCAGAGCTCATCTCTCTAAATCACTGCAACACAGTCAGCATATCCTTAGGCTGTATGAAAATGGTCATAATGGAGGTACTTTATAAACGGAGCCACGGTATATAAGGTTAAAATCTAAAAGTTGTATTTATATAACCAAAAAGAGAGAAGCTGTTGCATAAAAACACCAACATTGAGTTATGTGAGTTAGAATTACAGTTACAAAACCAATAGTATAGGCACTTCCAAAATCAAGCTTATTGATGGCCCTGTAAATTCAGATGGATTTTGATTGACCGTCACTGTTTCTATTGTTCATCAAACCGCACTGAGGATGATCCCAACAGTACCTCTCTCCACTGTATTCATTGTTATAGTTGTGGACACTGAAGATACTTTTATACAAATAGATACTGTGATAGATATTGTGATAGATACTGTTCATGTTGTGAACTTTCCTTTACTGGTCCAAACAACCACCCTAAGGGAATTGAAACTCATAAGCCACTCAACACAAGGGAGCTGTGTTGGATTTGAACAGTCTGTACTTTTGCACCATCCAAAAGGTAGGCTCGAGAATTAAAATGTGACAGTAAGGCTATAAAAGCACCTATTTTCACCAGGAACATCCTGTTCTTCAAACAAATTCATGCCATCAGAATAAATGTAACCACTACCATAACATCCCATTTTAGCTTGAACACATCCCCATCACAAAATCAGCACTGCATTCAAATGCAGCACACACACCCCCACAGTAACCAGCTTTGCTTATGCCCAGATAATACATCTGGTGGTCATCCAGAATTCGTAAAACAGTGGTTATATACATAACTGTTCTATACAGGACAGAAACAGATTTTGTTTAACCTGCATGACCCAAAATGTCTTTTTTTTTATTTTTTTTTTTATTTAGTCCTCTGGCAGTGACTGTGACTTTACTTTCACTAACAGCCAGGACTGTGTTCAGAGGTGAGAGCTTAGCTTTCAGTTGAGGCGAAGAGCAAGCGAATAGGGGAGATGATAGGTAGGTAGGATGGATGCCTGCAAATTCCAATTTTAAAATCTAAACACTGCTGATGGTTGATGATGTATCTATAGTTTGGAGGAGGTATATGGGGATGGTGCACCAGGCAAGATCTTAGATCCTTCACTAAGTTTGAGGAGTCTAGATGATAGAATTCTTAGATTTTCTCTGGAAAGATAGGATAGAAAGGATACATAAATTCTGTTCTTATGAACAATATGGACCAGGATTAAATGAGTATGTAATAAGGTGACTGTACAAAATAATAAGCTAATTAAAAAAAAAAAAATTGAATTAGTGTATTCTACAAAAAGTGGCTATAATATAGTCTCATTATCAATGTACATATTATGCCCGAAAGTTATCAACATACGTATAATCAGATCTATTTGCCCACAATAGTCATGCCAACTGATAAAGTACATGCCTGGATGAAATGATGACCATATATCCGGCCCAGACATAACCTCTGAGTGGCTTGGCATATAGTATATATATAAAATAAATCTTGTATATGACAAACTCAATATGATCTCACTCTCAACTTACTACAGCTTGGCCAGTGGCTGTAAGTCTAGAGTGGTTTTCCGTGGCCTCTATCATGGTTTTCCAAGTTAGCATCAATACGTAATATAAAACATCCAGATAGACAAGATAAAGATTGCTGACAAACAGCTGATATATTATGATGTTTGGACTGCTATTAACATTGTCAAGGTTAGATTCAAGAAAATATCCAAAATTGGGTTAAAATAACTACGCTCAGACTTGTAAACATAACAGTAGCTACATAAGTGACATAAATCATGTCTTTCACTTAACGAAAGTGATACTTGAGTCTTGACGGAGAATAAGACACAAACCCCAGTCTTCAGAGGGAAGGTCCAAACTAAAGCATAATTCAGCATAACTGAAACTGTATTGAGGTTGAAGCTTTTTAGACTGTCTTTGTCACCGTTTTAAACACTAATCTAAAACCCCAATCAACACAACTTCAATGGTGGTAGTTTCCATTTCATTCATTTCATAGGAAGCATCCAATTCGTACCTGACTCCATGAACTCTTGGTTGAAGCCGCTCCAGGCCTCTTTGCTCTTCTCCAGGTTTTCCTCCATGACCTTGATGTCAGCGAAGGGACAGTTGCATTCTGGGAAGCGGGGAGAGCACCGGCACCAGCAGTCGTTGTTGCGGCAGAGCAACTCGCCCTCCGAGTTGCATGCCACATAGCTGAGGGCTGCCTCCACAAAACGCCCACGCAGGAACTCTGGCAGGACATCTTGCAATCCTGGAAAAAATAAGAGAAACATATGGTGATGTATTTCTTCATTTTTAGAATAGAGTGGGGATTTTTTTGTTGTTTTTTTTTACATTCTTTCACAGGTTATTTTTGCAGGGCTGAAAGTAGAAATGTTCAGAATGTGGCGCTTCATTTTTAGACTACGAACATAACATGAAGGCCTTTCCTGATACATCAAAGGACATTGCAAAAGGAAATTCTTAGCATAGCATTTTGTACATGATGTCATTTCTTACAGGATTATAAACATTACTTTTCAACCCATCAGGGAGCTGAAAGATAGCAATCATTGTAGCCTTAGCAACTTGGAATCACAGCTGTTGGATGGAAATACTGCTTTAAAAAAAGATCTTTTTTACATTAAATGAACATTCAGCTGCAATTTGTAAAACATATTAGATTAATTTCAACGATGTCATATATTCACAGTCTGACAGTAAAATGACAATTCAAATTAAAGCTGAAATACATACATAGGAACACAGGCTATTAAAATGCTCATGTGCAGTACAGCCTTTGTCCCAGCAGATACACTGACACTAATAACACATCTTATCATAGTTGAGGCCATAGAGACGACATGTACAAAGACAACAGCTCATCAGCCACTTGTGTCCATTGTGTGGACTCTCTGCTGTTCATGTATGGTGGTATTATCACAGGGGCAATAGATTGTTCTTCTCAGAACAGCTCAGCTTGTATCATTTTCAGCTGCAGCTCTTGCAGCAGACACATGGCTGCATATACAGTAAGTTCAGAAGCCTGCCCAGGGGCATATTTTAATAGTTTTGGGGCTATCAGTAGCAAAGGTCACCCAGTGTGCAGTCACCATAAACATCCTGCTGTTTTAAAATGCCATGTTCAGGTTGTTTGCTATCTGCAGGTTTAGTTATGTCTTCCTCTTGCTGTGTCATGGAGATGCTTAAATCATCATCACAATACTTTATTAAGACATGCAGAGATGCCATTGAACTTTTTTCATGTCTTGATGTGTAAAAAAATACCAACATTTATAATCATGGCGGGGATGGATGTTGAGCACTGTTTTCTTGATCAGTGCATACATAATCCGTAGACATTGAAACTTGATATCCCTGTTTTGTTTTTTTTTTGCTATTTTTTTTTTTCAGTTTTTCCCACTGAAAATGATTTGCTCCTTTTGGCAGCCGCTAAGATGTGTCATAGCTGAGTAGAATCATGATTGAACTAGAGGGGACTGTTGGGCCGTGGCGGAGGTATGAGCTTTACTTAGGCAAACTGTAGTGTTATGTGTTAGACTGTAAATATGGAAAATGTAAGTTATGAATCACATCTCTGAATTGACTGGATAAAATGTCACTGATGAGACAAGAGTGTTGTAATGTTCAGTATTTTTTATGTTTTCAGTTACATTTTCAGAATGATTCTTCTTTTTTAATTTTTGAGAAAAGTAGAAAGATCTGAATGCAAACAGAATGGCCTGTATGGTAACTACTGGTCAGTCATGTAGTTGGCTCATTCTGTTGAACACTACGAAAGGTGAACAATTTGAAAGTTTTAGCATGTAGCTTGCTTCCTGAGTGCAGTGCAGACTGTAGCAAGCACTGTAAAAGGAATAAAATCCATTCATCTTACTTTTAAATGATATCACAATTAATCACGACACCTCACACATTCATTCTGGTATCTGTTCATGACATTTCTGCCTCACTCATTTGTCTCTCGAGCCAGCCATTTTGACATTTCAGCAGTGGCAAAAGTCCTGGTGTAAATAATAAAAGTAATGATGGCTGAATTCCATTTTGCTGCTTTGGTTCAGGGTCCTGTAATTATTCATGCTGGCTCCCTGTCATGGCACACTTGAATGGAACGGAGTCATTGTTAACATTTTCAGTAACACCTGTGGTTTTGCTTACTCTGCCAAATCAAAAATGACTCGTGTGAAAATGGCATAGTGGCAACGTTTTCACAGCTAAAGGGTGGCACCAACCTCCTGAAGATGCCGCCAGTAGGCCAATACACAGATTCATGGCCAATATTATCAAATGACTGTATAAACACTCAGAAAACATAAGGAGTATAAAACTCTTGGCTGATAATTTGGGCAGTTAAAGCATACAGTACAATTTAAGGTTTTTTCATTCACAAAAGGATTTTGTTTTTAAATCGTTTATGATAGAAGTTTGTACTGTACTAATTGGGGACGCAAGCCACAGAGTTGATAACAAATAAAAGCTCAAGCCAAAGGAAACACTGTTCGTCATCATGTTCATTAAAAGGTGTACTGCGATTCGTAAGAAATGGCCAGAATCTGAAGGTAGCTCCCATAAAAATAGGGTGCAGCATATCTGCTTACTGCTGCTCACTCTACACTCTTTGCTGCAGCCATCTTTGGCTGTGGCTGCCATTAGCAAGTAGCTCAGTTATCCATGAAGCTAAGAAGCTCTGTTAGCTGACTTGAGTCTGCCTGCATCACGAACTTAGATGGCCAACTCAACTGGAGTACTTGGAAATTCTGCTTTTTTTTTTACGTGGTGGAATGGAACCAAGTACTGTTAAAACAAATCAAGGGAACACTTTAAAGTGAAACTCTCGCCAAAATGCGACTTAGGCTTTTTTTGTGAATGTATATGAGTCAAACCTTCTTGTCCAAAAACTCTCTTTTTAGTAAACTCTGTGTACACAAACAATGTTCTCAATGCTCGTGTTCATGTGTAGAGACCCTCGTGATACTATGAGCAAAGTTTCATGTTGTGTCGAGCCTTCTTAGTGTTTGAAAAATAACGTTTTTGATGCTATCATAAAAGTACCCGTAGCACTCCCATTGAAAATTTGCTTGACCCGAAAACGAAAATACGGTAAATCTTAAAAGGGCCTCTTTCGTTCTAATTATGCTTTTACACTCAGGTTTTACTCATATACATTCACAAAAAAAGCCTTGGTTGCATTTTGGCGAGAGTTTCATTTTAATCACGTCAGATCTTGATGAACCAACTATTCAAGTTGAAAATCTTAACTGATGTACATTTAAGAAGAGAGAGAATCTTTATTTGTCAGACATGAAACACACCTGAAATTTGTCCTCTGCATTTAACCCATCACTAGCTGCACATTTTAAGTATAGACATACATACACACACAAGCTAGGAGCAGTGGGCTGCTATGTCAGCGCCCGGGGAGCACTGTGCCTTGCTCAAGGGCACCTCGGCAGTAACCTCGGAAGTGGGCTGGCACCTCTTCAGCTACCAGTCCACTTCCATATTGTGGTCTGTAGCTGGACTTGAACCGGCCCCCAAGCCAAGTCTATACTGACTGAGCTACTGCCGCCATTGCATAATTAGTTTAGAACAGTGTCTAAATGCTCTAAAATGTAAAAAATGTAGATGTAATGGTGCAACGTTGTCTAGTTAGTTTGATTGTTTGACTGAATTTGAGCAAACAGAACTCTCCTGTTTACCTCTGCATTCATCCTTCAGTGCATGAATACATGCTAGTACGGCCATACATGTCTTAGCCATAACAGAATCACTGCCATATTTGTCAGAGGAAATGGCGGCTTTGGGTCTTGAGCTTTTCCTTTTTCCGAACTACTCTCCCCTTCTCTAATTTGGGTAGAGGTGGATTTTTGTATCCTCTGAGGTTCTGCTAATGAAGACTTCTGTTGATCGTTCAGAATGAAACATGTCTGCCTACATCCTGTAGGGCTTTCCTCAGTTGCTGGGCAGTCATTAAGGGTTATTTCTGTAAAAAATGTTCTGCTCATCTACAAGACTTGTGCTCCTTGGTCTACCAGCTTGTTTACCATTTTGCCTGGCAAAATTTGTACACCATATGTTTAAAGTGTTGTATCTCTCACACAGTTTTTCTATACTGATGTAAACCCCACCAAATTAAAGCAGAGATTTTGCACTTTAATGCAGGATTCATTATTTTACTTCAGAACTTTACAAACTTTACGTTCATCTCTGCAACACAGGACATACATGTTGCTGCTTCAGCTCAGTTGATAATATTAATTCATTTTGTCAGTGTTTTAAAGATAAATTCTAGCTTTATCTTACAAATTGCCCATTTAACAGCAGGGTAATATCATAGTTTCAATTGCATTGCTTTCATAATTTAAATTAGGCTATATTGAAAGTACAGTGGTGTCCTGATTATGCTGCCAAAGTTTCCTGACTGCAAAGCCTTTCAAACCAAATCAAAAGCCAATGCGTAATGTTAAAAGTGCATCATCATCTGTTAGAAAGCAGCAGGCGGCGTTCAGAAGGCGTGCAGTGCGGTGTCCCTGCTGCTTCTCTGAATCTGTCTGTTGGTCCATGTGTCTCTTCCTGTCTGTCTAATAATCATCAATTTGTTGTGTCAAAAGCTTCCCTTCTCCCGGCTCCACAATCTCAGTCTGGATGATTTTCAACAGCCAAGTCAATCCCACTGTGCCCTGCTATGAATATGCATGTCTCTTCTTTGGTATTTACTCTTTCACTGGCTTGGAAAGAGATGTAATTACTCGCATTTCTCCTCTTCCATGGTTTGGCAGGTGCTTTGAGGTTTTTGCATGTTTGTGTGTGTGTGCGTGCGTGCGTGTGTGTGTGTGTCTGTGGGTGTGTGTGTGTGTGTGTGTGTGTGTGTGTGTGTGTGTGTGTGTGTGTGTGTGTGTGTGTGTGTGTGTGTGTGTCTAGTAGTTGCAAATCTGGCAGGGCTTTCTTCAGTTTGGGGGACAGCTAAATAACACTCTACCCACCAATCACTAATCACTATCCAACTTTCTGTCACTTTTTCCACATCGCTGTTTGTCGATATCATTCTTTCTTCGTTCGTCCATGCATTCTTTCTTTCTTTCTTTCTTTCTTTTTCTTTTTTCCTTTCTTTCCTTTTTCCATACTTTCTTTGGTTCGTCCTCCATCCTCTTTCTTTCTTTCTTTCTTTCTTTCTTTCTTTCTTTCTTTCTTTCTTTCTTTCTTTCTTTCTTTCTTTCTTTCTTTCTCCCCCTGATCTCATGGGGAAGCTGAAGTGAAACCAAACTTGCCGTCGTCAAACATTGCAGTGAGAAAAAACCAAAGCAGATGGTTAAATGAGTCTGGGTGAGTCAGGAGATGCATTAATCACAGGTTTTATATTTTTCAGCTAGAACTGGCAGTGTGATCCATTAACTATGCTAATATATATATATACATATATATGTATATATATATATATATATATATATATATATATATATATATATATACACACACATACATATATACATGGAGGAGAGTGAAAATGAGGACAGGTTATTCAACATGTTCGTCAGGCAGAGTGGAACACTTATTACTCTTCCTCTGCTCACCTTACTGCTTTTCACCTTTGACACACAACACTATTGCAGCAGCACATTAGTATTCAGCAAAATGCTTGTCTTTTTCATCTTGTGACTCACATCTGCTAATCCAAAATGGATAAAAACACCACTTCAGCGTGTCATACCATGTGTCTAGGATGAATATTAACCCTTATCTATGTCTCATCTATATAATTACGTCTGTGTGAATGTCGTGAAGGTGGTATTGATTCGCAGGTTTACTTACGAATCCTTTAACATGACTCTTTAAGAATATTCGCACACACATTAGTCTGAAAGAGGAAATAAATAAAATGAATCACATCCAAGATTTGAATGGAAGCTAAAATGAAAGCCCTTTTCACCAACCAGTGAGCTCATCACTGGTTGGTGACAGACGTAACCCTATAAACATCTCTCCCTCCGTGTCAGCAGATGGGGTGTTGACCACACTAAAAAATCAAAGTACACCTCAATTTTATGTTTTCCAAAGTTTGTTTGTGTCGTTGTAGTTCCTTCTGATCATGCTCATGTACGGTATGTTCAAGTGTTCATTTTTCTTTTTTGGTTTTAATTTGCTATTTGATGTTATGGAATGGGTCATGATTGCTAAATGCTCATCAACCTTCACTCTGAATACCACATGAAAATGCTGTAGATAATAGGGAGTAATGATTAAGAAGGGAAAAATTTGGGTCACTCATTAAGAAGCCTCCAGTTTGCTACCTTCCTTTGAATTTCAGTTTGTTTCATACTTATAATTTATCTAACACTGGTGTCATTACATACTGCACGGTGATGAGAAACTTTACTCAGTAAATGAATCAATCATCAATCCTCCATGATTTAATAGTAGAATAGTAGAGGTAGACTCAAGAGACAGAGAAGTTGGAAGCAATCAATCGTTTACTTAGTGAACATTGACAGGGGATCAGTCAGCTAGGGCAGGGGGCAGGCCAGCGGAACTGGGAACATGCTGTAACAATCATGCATCACTCTCTCATCCGCTCACTCGTTTACTTCTATAATTTTCATCAATCTTTCTGTATTTTTTTTTTGTTTGCCTTTTTGTATTATTTGTTATTGCTGGATCCTCCTTAGGGCCAGCATAAGCACTGGCTATACCTGGGGTCCATCTCCTGCTTTCAGTCAAACACAATTATACACACCACAGACACATGAACACACCATATATCTCATCAAATGAACGATCAAGTACATGCGGAAGAGAAACACTGTTATCATCCTTTCAAAAAACATGAAATCATGAATCAATCACAATTCATTGTGAATTCATAGCAAACTTGAATTTTTTGCATTCATACTAATAAATAGCAATAATTCATAAACATATCTCATTGAGTAATTGAATTTCTTGAATTAAATAATAATGCAGTACTTGTTTTATTTAAAAGTAGGATAATGAAATAAATTTCACATTCACTGTCAAGGGCAACACTAGTTCACCCACCACACTCATCCAATTTTTGCAGTTTACACATACGCAGTTCAATTATGGTTGCACACATCTTTGAAGATACGGTTAAAAAAATATTTTAACTGAAACGTTATATTCTTGTGAATAATATGCAGTGGCGATGGCGGAGGGGTGGCAGACACATTAAAGAACAGCATCCCCCCCGGTCCCCCCTTAAATCACCTACTAAGTTTCACCAAATAATCCAGCCAATGCCAGTAAATAGACAGCACAGAGACAGTTCACTTGATTCAAAACATGTTAATATGTTAATATCTCCCAGCACCAACACAGCTCGCCCAACCAGCTCAACTGGCTAGTACCCACAGCATGGGGGCAAGCTCAGGAAAGGGCCATAAGTATCAACAATCGGCCAGAAGCCTTCTACGGGTCTGGACACGGCCTGAAGAAATCCGCCTCTGCCAGCTCCCTAATACCCATTGCAGCCCCATGGGTGGTGCCCCGAGGTGACAACTTTAAGGTTGATATCACTTATTTGGTTATTTGCTCTGTCTTCAGTCTCTCTTCTCTCAAATACACACACGCATGCACATTCATACATTTGCTCTGCATAACAACTCTTAGCAACAGTAACTCGCTTGCATATTATTACCATTTATATTTTCATTATTATTATCATTATTATCATCATTATTATTATTATTATTATTATTATTATTATTATTACTGTAATATCTTTTCTTCTTTTTTGGTTTGTTTTGTCTAGCTTCTTGCATTCCCTCTGATTATATGTACACAGAACATCATGTTGTATGTTGCTTGGATTGAAATCTTTTCTCCCATCTATGTATTGTATGTCTCTGCCTCTGTATTTGTTAATGTAGTGTCCCCTTACATCTATAAATAACAAATTTAAAATTATAGGTAGACAAGAAACAGGAACTAAAGCTGGAACTTAGACCAGACATATCCAGGGAAACAGGGCTGGTACAAATCGAGGGGAGATAATGAAACAGGTTTGCTGGTGGGTAAGGGGACCAGCTGAATGGGTTTTTACTGGAACAAACTACATGGCAGGTGGGGAGCAGCAGGTATCTGAAATGACAGGAGATGTCAATGACTGAAGAAACAGGAAAAAGAGAAAACTATGTAATTTGTGCTTTTGCTGACAACAGTGATAAAAAAAAAATGAAAAGAAGGTTTCCTCTTCAGGCACCTGTTTTGCAGTCCTCACCATGAGTTTCAGGAAAGGAAACTTTGGGGTGTCATCTTTGGATGGAGGCTTTTAGGGTCATTACCCTTAGCGCTTTGCTTCCATCCAGCAGTAGATTTAGATCACACGAGTAGACCAGAAATAGCAGACCCATGGTTCCCTCTCTTTCTATCCTTCAGTCTCCAGCAGAGACAACACTTTCCATTTTGGGAAATTTGACGCTCTCAAGCCTCCCCGATGATTACCGCCCCTCTGTTATCAGTATGTGTCCGAAAGTGTGTATGTTCTCTCTGAGCCTTTGCTGTAGTGAGTGCTTGGTCCACTACACTGGAATGCACTCTTGGCTGTAGAGGAGATGGTGAGAGAGACAGCACCTTGGACTGTGCTACTGCTCTCTAGAGCCTCAGGCTTTGGCAACGACCCAGCTTAAGTATACATGTGCTGGCACAGATGTTGCTGAATGACACGCTTTCTATGTCGCTCTTTATGCTTATCTTTATAGCTGCCTTCTTTGTCTTTCTAACTTGTGATGTTTTCATCTGACTGTCACTTGAATTTTATGCAGACTTGTCAAAAACGACTAAAATGCACATGTTCTTCAGCTGGGTTCCTGCTTTCTTCAGCTGTTTTGTGCTCTTTTACAATAGTTTTGTGTTGTCTTTCACAAAGATTCAGTTACATGGTGGGTGTATGCACAATGCAGCTCAGCAAAGTTGGGAATAGATAAGTTTGTGCAAAGTGAATTAGATCCTACAGGCATTTGACTCAAAAGGGCAAAATGCCTCCATAGTTGCAAGGACTTTTTCAAAGGATGAAGTTTCATCTGGCACTCTTCCATTACTCTTCTATATCTCACCCTCCTTTTAAACAACCTTTACATTTGAGATTGTTATTGAGGTCTGTGATGTCAGAGATGGCACAGATAAAGAATTTGGCAAATGATTCATAAGCCATGTTATACAGTGACAGGTGGTGTGCTGAGAAAATCCTTTCATTGACTGCCCAGAGTTAGGCCTGAGCAGAGGGAGCCACTTGACAGACCCCTCAGCCTGCAGGAGCTCGTAAGTGTCGTTCAGCATCTGTCCTGGGGCCACGCTCATACTATTGATGGAATTCCAGCAGAGTTCTAAAGAAGCCTTTGGGGTGCTGTGGGGGAGGATCTGGTAGAGGTTTTCCTGCAGTCCCTCTGTGAAAGCCACCGAGCATCCGTCAGCGGGCAATGGTGTCATTTAAAACGGCGCCTGCAGATACATTTTTGTGCTTGCATTATACAATCCTTGCCATACAATACCTACTTTGACAACACATTCCCACTCCCAACATTACAAATACGACAGGTCAGTGGCCTTTAGCTTCAAACTTTGAAGCTCTGTTACTATCGTAACATTGTGCTTTAGAGGCATTGTGTTTTAGAGGGGTAGAATCCTGAAACAAATGAACTGACTGCATCAGTATTCCTGGAGGAATCAGAAGGGGACTAAATTGGTGTTTGTGTACCTGACGGTATAGGAGGATGGCCAAGGTCTGGTGGACTTGCAAATGGGGGTCCTGTTCCTTCTAGCCACAAGTAAAACAAAGCTTACTGTTTTGAACAATGGCATAAACTGGGCATAAAGAACCTGAAAGGGGGGTGTGAGGAGGAGGTGGGGTGCTTTATTTATAGGTATTATTTACCTAGGTAACTAGGGTCAGAGTCCTGTGTGGGGTCAATAGTCAGCGATGACTAATTGAAACCTTGATCTTTTCCTAAACCAAGTAGTTTTGGTGGCTTTATTTTGAAAATATAACTGGACATTGCATGTTTGTTTGCACAGGTAGGCTAGGTCAAACACAACCTTGTCACAGTGGTCACAGTAATGGATCTATTAACACAGTTTGGCTTGTACAAGGGTTAGGGTTGACTGAGGAACTTCAAAAGATGGTTCTGGTAACTAAGGAACCTACTTATTTTTGTTCTCACTCATTTTCAGAGGATGAAATCACTGCAGGTCTTATTGAACCTTCCATCTGAAGTAGCCAAGCTGTTGATCTGATTCTGTGATGACCCATATGTATGGCACAGAAATTGTGTGTATTTGTATGAAAAACCAATCCTTAACTTTGCTCAGAATGTAGCTAGGGTGTCCTGTAATAAACTTCTTCCAGAACATTTTGGTGAGAGCAGGATTACTTTCTTTGCTTTTGTAAATCAATATTATGTAAGCCACAGAGCTGCTCAACTCAAGTGATGCACTGGTGTCTGCATATGTATCTCCTCATACACTCCTGCATGTGTTCTTACTGGACTTGCTGTCCAGTATGTTATTGAGCTGCACAGCTAATAACCAAATGGGTTTAATTTTGACAGATTAAAGCCTTGGAAAGATATTCAATAAAAATAATACAAAATTTCACTCCTCCCCTTCAAAGCGTTGCTCTGAGTCAAGGCTATTTTTGACAACAATTTATGATAATAGAAGGGTAGCCACTGCTGGCACCGAAGCAGTGGTCTTCATTTCACAAAGGCATATGTGCACACAGACCTAAACACTCAGGCAATGCCTTAAGGAACACGACAGACATTCACAAATACACACACACACACACACACACACACACACACACACACACACACACACACACACACACAGGCATCCAATCAGAGTCAGAAATCAGAAAGAGTAAGAACAGTGGAGCGGTGAAGCATTCGGGAATAGAAAATACAAAGAGTTTTTTTCAACTTGCCTAGAGAATGTACAGCGCCAAGCTTAGGAGTTTGTACTGTAATACCACAAAACGATACAACACTTTTCTTTTCTTTAGCTCTGATACAGTTTTTTTTCCTTCTATGATTTTTCAGTGGTGCAAATGTTCAAACACAAAGAGGCTGCAAAGACAGAGTAGTTCATCATGTTACAGTGAAGAACTTTACATGCAGGAATTTGATTCATGGACGAAATAATGGACAGTATTGGTAGAGGCAAACATTTTACAGATATATTTGACAAACCCCCCCAGAGAAACCTGTTTCAAAATATCTCATTCTTATCCGTACAGAAAGGTAATCATTTATTCAGACTGAAGGAACTTAAGTAAAGACCTAATTTAGTGCTATGAAAGCCAGAAACAACTAGCATGGCCTAATTTTTGTTGATAGAGCTGCCAAGATAAGAGTTCTGATATCCTTCTTAAACGGAGCTCATCAGGCTAATTGCTTGGAATTAAAAGAGGAGTTTACCCTTGTGCATTGCTGTGGTTGCACTTTTTCTAAATCAATTAAACAGAGACAGAAACAACAGAGACATCATACATTACACAGTTAGTAAATAGAAGGAATATTAAAGCTGTAGTATACTTTTTTTTGGTTATATTTGCTAAAATTGTCATTATGATCTGACAGTAGAATAACCTGTGTAAAAATCCACTGTCTGTGGCTCCACCCAGTGGTCCTAATTTAATTTCACGAATCCTTGTTCCCAGGTCAATACAACCAATCAGAGTCAGAGAAGTGTCAATCATCCTCGTGCATATGCTGTTGGCAGCCCCCCTCCCTCACGCAGCGTACTGGGCAGTACCCCTCCCCCGCGCAGGCGCAGTGCCAGTACCTGGTCAGATATGATCAAGCCCAAACTGTAAACAATGGCAGAGAACAGACAACAACAACAGATCCAAAGTATGCCCCACCATTGCCCATGTCAAAGAGAAGAAATAACAAGACTGACAAAGAAAACTAGTGTTAAAAGAAAGCATTGGACCGAGCCAGAAAGAAAACAAGGATAAATACCAGAGTGTCATTTCAGAGGTGGAGGGAGCTGCGGGATTTATAAAGACTCAAAAGCGACGCAGAGTTAGCGGATTTTCTGCTGGACAAGTAAGGACCCCTGCTTGATATATGTTTCATTCTATATTTTTACCACAAGGCTATGGTGGCGGCGGTCACAGTAATACTCACAATAGTGCATATTGCCGATGTTGCAGTCAAGTTACGTAGCTTGTTGGTAAATCTAGCTTGTTAGCTTGTATGCTAATTCCGGTGTTTAGCTTTGTCTTCATGGTTACTGGTTAGCAAAAGAGTCTTTCATGTGACCGTTAGAAATAACGTCAGTCATGCTTCAGAAAGGCAGCATGACGTTGCACCGGGTAATGATTAGCTGGTAACTCCGTTTTCCGCGAAGTGAGGAATATTGTTTGTTACTCAGGATATCTACAGTGGTTGGCATGAGGCACTCGTCATTGTAATTTAGTTGTATTGATCAGAAATGGGCTTTTTTTGTTGCTTTTTTGAATGTGCCATCTTGGTTATCAAGTGTCCTCTGCTATCGTAGTTACAAGCCTGCTTGTGCACTGCAGGCTGATCTCTGGGGAGGGACTTTGAAGGCAGAGCTGCAGCGCAGCAGAGAGGAAAAAGGAGGGACCTGGACCTGCTTAAGTGAGATGCTCTTTCCCTACTCACACCACAATCTGATAAAACACTATTATCTGGGAAGAGGGGAGCTCCAAAACAGACTATTCACTATCTCAAAGGACAACATGTGGGTGCGCTTTTAAGGGTTCATTCAATTTCAGCAAAGTAAAATCTTTCCACAAATAAAACTTCCTGAGAACTTTATCTGACAAATGAAACATCTGAACTAATTTTCTTGTATGAAATATCAATATCGATCATTTATAAATGATGTTCAAACTTTGAAGGCCCATAAAACTAAAGTCCTTAACCAGCTTCTTTCTGTAATGTAAGTGCTGGGGCCTAATATTTAACATGATCATTTTAGGAAAACATTCTGGTTTGGTTTAAATCATAATAATGACTACATAATGTAATGCACATAAATCATGCACCGGGGGCATTTTAACTAACTACAGCGTCAAACTCTGAAGTGTAGGGCCGCTGACCAGGCTAATGTATTTGACAGATAGGAAGTGAGAGTTGAACATTGGACGACACACATATTAATATAAACATGTCATCAGTGCAGTGTTAATGTTGTTGCTTATTTAGTCACAAATATGAATTGTTTCCAGGTGCTTTAAATCGGCCTTCATGAGAATCATAAATTAATCATAGGAATTTGTTCTAGGAGTATCTAAAGATATGTGTGTAAAGCAACAGTCTAAAATGCATTCATATATGTCAGAAGAATGCTTCACAACAGAACACAATTCAAGGTTAAACAGAGTGTTACTGTTCTGAAACCAGGCCTTTTTGTTTTTTATGTTGTTAAATGCACACTGCAGCCAGATCCCATGCTGATAATACTCATCATTTGAGAAACACAGGCACACTGACTGCATTCCAACAACAATACTGCCTTTGGCCTTACAATAGAAAGGGAAATTATACCCTGGGACATCTGAAGTACCCACTGTGAAGCAGTGACTCAATGAAATGTCGTATTCCTTACACCTGGGATTAAGTACAGTCTCAAGGATAACCTTAAGTGACGAGAAAGTTCGGTCCCCGTTTGTCTCCCTTTTATAAAAGGTTACAGATCAGTGCAAGTGATTTTTCCTTATATGATAGCTCCTAAAGGAAAGGACAAGGCCAGATGGTCCGCGAGGATAATGGTGTTTTGATATTCTCTTTTCTTAGCGCCCTTTTAATCTTTTTGTGTATTAGATAGTCTGCCCACAAGGCCGTTCTCTTCCAGTATGTGCTTATGTGCCCAAAAAAGTCTTGTGATCATCCAGGGCAGAAGTTGTGATAATCGTTTCAGAAGTAGAAGTAGTATCTGCTACTGAATTATTAACACCTGTAGTGCTACACTCCTCAGAAGTATTTTTTTCTGGTTCGTCTAAAAGAAAAATGGAAATAAGGTAGTTAGCATAAGCAGACCATGAGAGCCCCACAAAACACGGGAAAACAACTCTGTGAGACAGTTTGATTTTCAAGTGACCTTTTTAAAACTGGTATATCACAAAACCAGTGCTATAGACTAAGTCGCATGTAACAAGACTACAATGTCAGTAAATAATAAGGTGGGTTTGCTGTTGCTGCACCATTATGTCAGCTTCTTCTCTCCTAAAACTCATGACAGAACCTTACGCAAGTCACAAGTCATATTTATCTGAGGTCATGTGAGGAGAAACACTTGTTCTGTTTCTCAAAAATAAGGAAATGTGTCCCCAGCTGTGTCTACTTTAAGCCTCCTGAGATGTCTCATTTAACTTATTCTGTTTCATTGTGCATAGAAGTGGAAGCTTTTTTAATTGACTATCTATGAAAAAAGCAGGAGATGTTCTGTATTATTGCAAATAACTGCATTAAGATTTAAAGCAATATGATGGTAGAAAACACTATCATACAAACTGTTTCATACATCTTAATAAGCTGCTGCATTTATCACTTGATCCATAGTCTACATTAGGCTACTGCCCGACTGACAAACTGATAACTTTTTTTCCAGTCTGCTCTGCTCACATTCATCGTCGCTAACACAATCTTGCACAACCACTCACTCCTTACAAACCGGCTCGCTCTCTTTTGCTTAACCACACAATCTCGACACACAGCACACGCATGTAGTTGTTTATTACATTAAGGAAAAAGCTTTACCTGAGAAAAGGTAGCAGGCTCATGTACAAAGCAGGGAGTGAACTCCTACTTCAGAGTGCAGTGGGCGATATGACTCTGGTTGTTCAGACTAACCAATCAGTGGGCTGCAGTGTTTTAACTCCACCTTTTAATGTGTGATCAGTCTGTTAGGTGCCTCAACAGAAGGTTGTCGAAAAAACAGGACAGTATGGAAAAGTTATTTCAGCACCATCCACAACTTTTAATAGTGGCAATGGAAAAATAGCCTTTCCAATGCATAACAAACTGAGCCGAACTGAAGCAGACTGCTTGGCGAAAAACAAGGCTTCAGATCAGGGGTTCTCAACCCACTTAGAAAGTGAAAGGAAACAAGGGAGAGAGTGGGGTGGACATGTAGAGTTCACAAGAATTCATGAGTAAAGTTCAACCAATCATAGGTCATTTGAGAAGCATAAGGTTTGAATATGTAAGAAACTGGATTCATTCATCCTTATCAATTTTTACATTGAAAACATTGATTAGATTGTCTCTATTATCCCCATTACCTCAAATAACACTACTGTCAATCCCCTCTTGAAGGGCTGCCACAGGATATTCAATCCTAGAAAAGTGCAATAGCTAACTTCTCAAATTTTGATATGTATCAGTATAATATTGTTCAGTCTCACATCTAATCCAGCAGGTAGAGTGTCATAAAACACTGACATCAGGATCAACATCATTAGAGATGTGGACCAGCCCAAACAAAAGAACAGACACTGCTGCAGTATCATCTGATCTGGCAACAAAAAAAATCCCTTTTCTTTTTTAGGTTTTTAAGGCCAGTGTGTTCCGAGCAGAAGCTTGCAGAGAATTGGGATCATACATCCCACCTGTATATTAAATATGAAAATCTGTTAAATAAGGCAGGTTTGTTCCCCTCAGTGTTAAACTAACCACAAAATGCACTGGATGTGTAGTGTTCACCGTTCATTGAACCTGTCCTGCTTCATCTTGGCACATGTGCCAGCCATGAGCAGTGAACACAACAGCTGTGTGTGCGGCTCACTCGCTCTCCTCAAGACTGTGTGTCAGTTTCCTGTCCTCCACGTTCAATGTGTCGATTTCTAATTCAGGAGGAACATAAAAACGCAGTCGGTTTGAATCATGTCATCAGTGGTATGCATGTAAAATATTAACAAGTGTGCTACTTTCTTGACTCAGTTGGACTAGTGTTTTCACGCAACATCAATCACTTGCCTTCTGAAAATTGGTTCTGCTTGAATTATATACAGATGCGGCCTCTTAAAATGTCCCTTTTTTTCTGTGACGGGGCCCTAACCAGTCCACCAGAGTGTGTGCTCAGACTTTGAAGAGCCACAAATCTTGGGCATCTACAGCAGGAGCAGGGCCTCTGTGCATGGGTCATATGCTTAAAGCTGTAGTCTTTAAAGCAAATTTTGAACGGGAGTGCTAGGGGCATGATACGCTAGCATTAAAAAAGCTATTTTTGGCCTGCCATGACGGCAACGCGCAGGAGATGCAGCAGCTAACTTGAGTAGTTCAAAAACCTTCTTTTTCATAAACTCTGTGTACACAAGCAATGTTCTCAATGCTCGTATTCATGAGTAGAGACCCTGGTGATGCTACGAGCAAAGTTTCATGTTGTGTCGAGCCTTCTTACTGTTCTAAAAATAGCAATTTTGATGCTAGCGTATCATGCCCCTAGCACTCCCGTTCAAAATTAACGTGCCCAAAATCGAAACTATGGTAAATCTTAAAAGTGCCTCTTTCGTCGCAATTATGCTTTTACACAAAGGTGTGACTCATATTCAATCCCAAATAAAGCCTTGGTTGCTTTTTGGCGAGAGTTTTGCTTTAACTATTGTGTTGTTATATTTGCTAAAATTGTCATTATGATCTGACAGTAGAATAAAATACAGGTCAGCTGTGTAAAAATCTGTGGCTCCACCGAGTGGCCCTAATTTGATTTGCAAGAATCCACCACTCCCGGCTCAATACAACCAATCAGAGCCAAGGTGAGTGTCTAAGAAGTGTCAGTCACTCTCGTGCATACACTGTTGGCAGCCCCCCTCCCCTGCACAGTGCATACTGGGCAGTGCCCCTCTCCAGCGCAGCCGCAGTGTCTGCTCTTACCTGGTCAGATACTTTCAAGCCGAAAACTGTAAACAATGGCAGAACAGACAACAACAACAGAGCTGAAAAACGCCCAACCATTGCCCACGTCAAAGAGAGGAAATAAGAAGACTGAAGAAGAAAAGCAGTGTAAAAAGAAAGAATTGGACTGAGCCAGAGAGAAAACAAGGATAAATATCGGAGCGTCATTTCAGAGGTGGAGGAGCTGCGGAATATCTAAGGACTCAAGAGCGATGCAGAGTTAGTGGCTTTTCTGCTGGACAAGTAAGGACCCCTGCTTGAAACATGATGCATTCTATGTTTTAACAACAAGGCTATGGTGGAGGCAGTTACAGTAATACTTGGAATAGCGCATATGGCCGTATGAAGTTGAAATCGAGCTATGTAGTTTGTTGGTAAACCTAGCTTGATAGCTTGCAGCACAGCAGAGAGGAAGGAGGAGGGACCTGGGAGCTGTGCTCAATCAAATTTTCTGACTATGTCCACTTTTTTCTCAAAACTCCAGACTGCAGCTTTAACTACTGGGTTGCCAGTTTAATCAGAAGAGAAAGATCTACATTGACTTATTTCATGTGCTTAAACAAACTAAATAAACACACAGTCTATGTTTTCATGACTGAATAAACTGAATCATTTCAGAATAATATACGTATAGTACATTCTCAAATGATAACTATTGATGCATTTATGTGTTCATAACTTTAGGGCTGCAGCATGTAAATGATGAACTAATTATAATAACTTTACATACTGCAGTGTGGCTTGACCTATAAAAATATGACCTGGCTACAACTTTAGATTACTGATATAAAATATAAATTAAGTAAGTAAAGTAACCATAGGCCCGATGCTAGCTAAATTAAAGCTTTTAAATAAATTAAGTGCAATGAAAGTGTCTGAAATACCATGGAGTAGAAGAATATGTCCTAAGGTTAAAGGGTATATACCCTGTATATGTTTTTTGCGAGGGAAGTGCCATCTCATGGTGACACCCTGCAATTGAATAAATAGACATGTTTACAGTGGAATCTAGGCAAACTCCCAGGAGGAGGGGGGACTCCCAACAGCTGGCCACCGACTAGGAACTGACTGGGAACCAGCCAGCAGTCAAAAGGCCTTTGGTTGGGAGAGGATAATCGAGGCAGCTGCATCTCTAAAACTCTCTATACTGTGTTGCTGGGAACTGACAGGGTTGTCATAGTATTGCAAAGGTATTACCTGTAACCTATTTGTGCATATATTTGCATTTGTTTCCTGGATGTATTTTACTGACCACTCAACAAGTACACATTGGTTTTCTTCTGTCAACGTCGTATATATGTAATATGTTGTATTATTTTTGAGGAATGTATATTTCACATGTGGTAAGTATCATGCTTAAGTGAAGAAAGCCAATCACTTCAATTATCCAGCTCGCATTTGGTTTTGTTTTATTTTCACATATTAAAAGTTTAGTTCACATGTGAATTGTGATTTCACATAAGGAGCCAAACAACTGCTGGCACTGTTATAGCAGAATATCTGATATGCTATTTGTGCAGGCATAGCCTAACATCCCAGATCTCCAGAATTGGCCATTGGTACTTGAATTTGCCATGCTAATGGCAGCTTCTCACAGAAACCTTAAATAGTCCACACACTTACAACCTTATCAACCTTATTTATATACTACACATAGCATCTACCTGCAGCCAGTCCACATCAGAAAAATAAACACATAAATTGACTATGAAAGCAGATTATCATCACTCATATTTACATTTCTAGTTTGGCAGTGATCTCTGGTGGCTGTAGTAATTATTATGGCAGCAAAGGAGGAAGTCATGCAAGTTGAGGACTTTCACTCAGGAGGCTGCTGTTCATGTCCACTGTGTTACCAAAACTAAACTCTGAGTTATTTTTTACTACAAATGTGTTAATTGATGTCAAATACAAAACATAATTAAAGTGGGTTTAATATATTCAGTTGTTTAGGTGTGTGGATGTGTTTTCCAACTGAAGATTTCACCCATGGCGAGGTAATCAATTTATTTTGTCTAATAATATTAATAGCGGCCTTTTATAATTGTATCCCAGCCGTGAATTGGAAAAATATATCACTTTGTCAATAGATAAACAGATCTTTACTCTTGAGACGCAGAGATGAGTTATTTAACTGGAGGCTGACATTTTGACACTGCCTTGTTTGCCTCAAGATAAATACAAAAGCTATAGTTAGTGCTGTAAAATAGTATGTACTGCTGCAACACAGTATAGTGCACATTAAACTGATTTACACAATTAATTGCAAAGTTAATGAGGTTATTAAGCCAGGAACATTATCCAGATCACTTTTGCAGCATGGTGGAATGTGTAAAAGAGGTTTCTTATTCCACTGGTATCCCCATCGAAATAATTTGTTTCGGTTTTATCAAACAAGAAGGCTGGTCAATAGATTACCACTTTAGCTTTAGTGTTCCGGGTGTAGTTGGAGGGGTTAGGTTGGGGTCAGCGTGGCCAGACACAGGCCATCTAAAGCCTGGTAAGATAACAGATTCCCCATGAGACTGAGAGCCAGTCAGGCAGAACAGACATATAAACTACTGCAGCGTAAAGTAAAGGGTCATCCTGGCCAACTACTACACACAGGAGGTGAGAGGCTTGGCAGGGTGGTGGATTGAGGTGGCAACACAGTGTGTGTTCAAGTGTGTGTGCGCGAAAAAAAAAAAAAAAATCTTATCCTTTCAAAGGACCTTTTCTTCAGGGCTATGACTCTCTGTGAATGTGCCCATGAATTTAAGATGAATATACGTGAGAGAATGCGTGTGCGTGTGTGTGTTTGTGTGTGTGTGTGTGTGTGTGTGTGTGTGTGTTTGTGTGTGTTGCCGTGCCTTACCTTTTAGGTGGATCTTATTTTCCGGGCTGTGCACCAAGACTGAGCTAACTGAATCCAAGCTGTCATAGTTACTGCAGCCGAGAGGGCCCGTCCTTGTTTCAGTTACCTAGGAAACAGAGAAAGGACAGATCTATTTACAATATATGTTGTGTTTTTTTTTTTGTTTTTTTTTATATGATGTCACATTAGCAGTGAATGAGGCAGATGTTTGTCCCCGTCTCGGGCGGTCTAACACGCAGCTTGTGGCAGGCAGAGCGTGTGAAGGCAGGCAGAGGACTGGATGTGGCAGAGCCCTCTGACAGCAAAGAAAACTATTGCCATCTTTTGCTTTACCGCCACACCTGCAACCACAGCTGCCCACAGTGTGCTGGCTCTCTTGTGGAGAACAGTGGAAGGGAGGGAGGGACGGAGGGAGACATGAAATGTGGGGGAGAGAGCGAGTGCAGGTGTTTGCAAAGGATGATTTGAACTAAGATGCAGCAAAAGCAAAGACAGGAAAGGTCACATTAGGTCGAACGCCTTTCAGCAGATGTGTGCTGTTGTGAGGTCTGATAATATCCACTGTTACATGTCTGTTTTTGAAGGCAACAAGATTTGTGGGTGTATCAGATAATAAGACAACAACATTACAGATGTTATGCATGATCGTGCCACTGGCAAAGTTGCGCTGGTTAAAGAGAATTAAAATTTACTCCTCTTTAGAAATGTGAGATGACTCACATGCAATATTTTTTTTTTTTTCTAGAGCAAGCAACAAGCATTACACACAACTTTCAACGTTTTGCTCAGAGGTTAAGTGTGTGGGATTCAGCGCAGATTGCAACCAGCTGAACACCCCTTGTTTCATCCTCCCCTACGGTGGACACTAAGAAAACATAAAAAAACTTCGCTAGAGTCAGTGTTTGGTTTGTTCGTTCCGAGCTACTGTAGAAACATCAGGGCAGTCTCACAGGTATCAAAACACAACATTTGTTTTGTTTTGTTTCAGGTGATCACACATAAAAAGAAACACAATCACAAACATTTCTGCCAATAGATCCTCCCAAAACCTCCACTCAGGACCTTTGAATCCCAACTATAAGGACAAAAATAAGAAAAAGAATCCATTACTTGTTTTTGTCTGCAGGGCAAAATACAGCCTTAGCCTGAATAGTAACAATCACTCCCATTCTCTTTGCAATTAAGATGATATTCTGTTGCATTTAGTAACTTATAGCACATGACATTAAGTATGTCCCCAAGTCATTTCCACTTACATCCACTATACCCACTGGCTTTTGCCTTTAATATGATTGTGTACACTGGACATTTACTCCTCGGTAGTCACGGGTGTTTATCAACTCCAGCTCTCATTGGCTGTGATAAAAACACAACACCCAGGCGGACACACACAATTTCTCCTTGTCAGGCGAAATTCTATTATGTTGTTCAGGACGCCGACTTGTTAATACTTCTCCATCTGTCTACAAGCACTGCCTGAACATCGTTCAGTCGGCGCTGAGATGGTAAAAAAAGACTGAAGTAAAGCAACTTAAAAAAGCATCATTTTTTAAGTAATATTTGGATAGCGCCAACTCACAATAAAGTTATCTCATGACAGGCTGAAACTAGTAGTAGTCTGATGAGGTATATGATCTGATGCTTTTTACTGTTCTCTGTTTTTTGGCCAAACTGTTTTGTGAGGTTAATAGCTCAGCAGGCAAATATATGCCTGACATTTATCATATCATCATATAAGTCTTTTTGTTTATTAGTGTTGCACACAAGAAAACAAACACGGAGAGGCTGACTCACCTCCTGACAAAGTGAAGGGAGTCCATTGCCTATTTTTAGTGGTATGAAAAAAAAACATGTATGAAACTTTGTGTGTATTTGAGATAAGAATGAAAACATGGTTTGTAATTTTAGGTAGTATCATGGCAGAGTAAAGAAATGATTTCTTGCATGTTCAAGGTTTGGTTAGATTCAGTCACAAGGGAAACATAGCGGATTGGATGAAAATACATTATTGCTTGGCAAAATAAGACAATTGTTTTTTTTTATAATAATATAAATCAAATCAATATTAATCCACAGTATGTAGAAGACATGAAATGCCTATCTCTCTTCTACACTAAAGACAAGACCACCGTTGTTCCCTTAAAATGTTGTTCCCACATGATTCAAATACATATCCACTAAAACAAATTGAGAGTGGATCAATGAAGAATTAAGTAATATTTATTTCAATAGCACCGCTAGTCACTTGAAGAAATAAATATCATCTACACACTTCAGGATTGTGTTTTGTTAAAGAAAAGACTCCTTATCAGCTGCTTGATATCCTTAAAAAATAATCGTCGCATCCATTTATTCATGTCTCAGTAGAAGTTTTTACAGAGTTTCAGGGAAAGAAAGAAAGAAAGAAAGAAAGAAAGAAAGAAAGAAAGAAAGAAAGAAAGAAAGAAAGAAAGAAAGAAAGATTGTTGGAAATGGTACAATTAGAGTAAGTCCGTGGATATGAAGTGATTCTTCAGCTAAGTCACACAATTTGGCAAATGATGCAACCTGTGCTTCCCTAAAATAGACTCATTCCTCCCATCGTCACACTCTGCCTTACAATCAGATTGCATCTATAATGAAAAGAAATGGAAGCTAGCCTTCAAGGCGTTACATAAGATCCACATCTCAAACATCTCTCAAATATCTTTTTTTAAAAAAGACGTTGCTAAGATGTAGTTGAAGATAAGCAAGAGATAAAGAAGAGAAGCAAAGGGAGATTAGTGGAGGGGAAGAGGCCATTTTGGGTTATTGTTTAAGTCACAGATGTGGGCTCAGATAATCTCTGCTTTAATAATGAAAAATTGCCCTGATCTCATTCATGTTGTTCTTCTCACTGTGGAATAAACATCAGTTTTCTGTTCAACTTAAATTCATTCTAGAAATGTTCTGAGCTCACACTCAACTAGAAGGGAATTTTCAGAGGCAGCACATTGCTTACAAAGTCAATGCAAAGATGCTAACAGGTGCAGATTTGCTTTGGGTAGTGTAAATCAAAGACACATCAGCCCTTACGCTGAAGTTGTGCCACATCACACACACAAGAGGAGAGGAGCGGAAAGCTGTCTGGAAGAAAGATATCACATACAGCATGCTGTTAGTTAACTACAGCTAACGTCTGTTCGGAGGGTGTTTTGTACGGTCCGTGTTCCATGTTGCTCCAAACAGCCAGACGCTCTCGAGGATTTTCCTACATGTTTAAAACAGAATCTTCAACATGAACTTACTCTCCACCAGTATTCATTGACTGGTGAGTGAAAGCCATCATAAGCTAAGTAAAGATTAGTAAAGACATGCAGTATGTTACAGTAAAGCTCATTACAAGACTGTGAAAGAAACAGAAGGACTCATAATGTGATAAATGTCCGGCAGATATTTGCCTGCTGAGCTATTAACCTAACAAAACAGTTTGGCCAAGCAGCCTGAACTCACTACCGAAATGAAGACAACCAAAATAAGTAGTAATGTCTATATTAATAAATATTATGTCTATAAAGGTGATGCAATTGTTTAGCTTAGAAAATACAAGATGTGGTTGGTGGCTTTGTAATTCCTCTTCTAAGAGTTGTGATTCGATTTCTGGTTGGTTAAGGATTTGGTTTGGCTTTGTTGGATCAGCAATAGAAGTGACAATTTGTTTGAAAATAACAATGGCGGCTCCTAAAGAGGTTAGCATGGATGCTGTTATAGCATCAGTTGTATCAGAACTGGAAAATGTCTTTCAAAGAACAGCACTGAAGACTTTCATAGATGCTAACCTCTGTTAGCTAAACTCACATGATTTATATCCCAATAGGACGCAGTTTATACTTGTATTTTTTGTTTGAAGAAACCATGAAAGATTTGGAGCTGATAGATTTCTGCAGTGTTACAGCGAATGCACACTGGGCTTGTTTGTAACTCATGTGAGGAACCTCAATGATAATCCACCTGAGAGTTGCCACCCCAGTTGTTGCCTTTGTTCAAAATTCCCAAGAGCCCTTCTCTTAGAGGATGGCGCAACCTGGACCATTTAGTTTTCAATGATTATTCAAAAATGTGCATTATTCAAACATGAAATAATGGTAGAGGAGTGTGTTTTCTGATTGGCTCTTTCTGGTTAGTTATTGTGGCAATTCTAATGCTGTGTTATGGTGTAGTGCTGAGAATGAATTGAGGAGTCTCACAAGCAAAGAAGCAAGCTGCTCTGTAGTCTGGCGGGACAGCACTTAAAATACAAAACTAGAGTTTAATTTGTTTCACCATTGTCAGATTACAGTTATAATCTTACATAGAATACACAAATAGATGGATTATCACATCGCTATGCATCCTACAAACATTTGTGTTTAAAATGGAAATATGGTATTAGAAATATGTTGCTCTCTCCTCTTTTAAAAAATTGAAGTCCTTTGTTGCTGCTTTAATAGTAGTTTTTGAAGGGGCTCCTACTTTTGAATGTTTCTGATGATCCGGCACAGTTCTGTGGGTGAGGCTGCATTAGCCTATCAGCAAGTTTTTGCAGATTTTTCTAGTTCAAAGTGATGATGTTACACAAGACTGCAATATATTCTGTGTTTTCAATGTTCTGTCCTGCTCATGGATGTAAATTGGAGTTACCAAAATAAAAATAAAAAGCAAATCTATATAATGTAGTACACACCATGATCTAAAAGGTCCCAAACCTACAATGAACTGACCCTACTAACTAACTGAGTGTACTGCATTTATCAAAGCCTAACACATCTTATGCTGCATTCCAGTCAACATCAGAGGTGCACAACGCACAAAAACTTGTAACAAAATGGTTTCCTTAGCTCACACAAGTAAACCCTCTGCAGTGCAGCCTTTCATATATAAATGATATAGAAGAGGGGAGAGACACACGAGGTAACAGACGGTATTATACATTTCAATTTAGAACACTTTTCATTCACAAGCCTGATACAAAAACTGTTGTCTACAAATACTGTACATCGTACCCCCTTCCCATATGTGCTGCCATTGTTGTGTGAGTTCAGTCAACTGCTCCCTCCTGGGGAAGACGGATTTGCCCCGAGTTTAAAAGTAGGAATCCCAACTTTGAGTGGCATTTTATCGAACGTGGGTCGGAAATTTTAGAGTTCCAAGTTGTCCGCCCCTTCATTACCATGAACACAAACACGGCAGTTCATTTTGACTCGGCCCAGCATACACCGACCTGCTGCTGTAAACACTCACTAGCACAAATGTGTATTGATCTGCAGCCAAATATAGCCACCAACAAATGCTCTATTTCCTCGTGTTTGAGTAACATTTGTGGAAAGCCAGTGCCCAGCTGTTGATGAGTTGCTCATTTAAAAAGATGAACTAGATGCTTGTTTTCAAAGATGTGTTCAGCCGGACGACATAGACTTGGGACTGAGTGCCATAGATAGTGTAGGGACACATTGAGGAACAGACGTTTTTAACTGCAAGATTAACTTCCCAGGAGTAATTTCTCCTGCTATATGACATGATCAAATATAATTTGGACACCACAAAGGAATATAGGAGATTAAATTATCAACAAAACTGGGAAGATTTAAAGATGGAATTATTTTCAGGGGTATAAAGCTTATACTTTATCCTTCCGTCACTGTATATTGGTCAATAAAAAAAAGTCATTTGCACAAAGTTGTTTTACTACAACGTGATGAGGTTTTAAAGGCGAGTGAAATGTCTAACTGCAGTCTCCCTGCTGGTCTAGGCTCTTGACAACTGCAGCGCTGTGATAAAAATGATTCCACCTTCCTTTACATCGTACTGTACTAAGCCAGTCCTTCTCGTTCCCAAACAGAATATTTCCCACAGATGGTACAAAGGGTTTAAAGAAAACTGTGGTCTTAACTGGACATGTGATTGTGGTTACTCCACTTTATTGCTGGAGATAAAGGTAATGTTTCTTTTTCCCTCCCGCCTCCTACTCAGCGCTGCAGCGACATACAGCCCAGAGGCGTGCGTGGACACAGGTCAAGTACCTCCCACTCAGTGTCGCTTCCTCTTGGGTGATGAGTTGATCTGGCAAACGCAGCGTAGCAGGTGGCTTGCATAGCAGAGGTCCTCATTTACAGAAACATGTACGGGATGCTCTTCTTTAAGTGAGAGTAGCTGTGTGTTTGTTGTGTGCGTATGTGTGTAGGGTGGTGGATAAAATATCACTGGGCGTTTGCAGTTGCTAAAGAAAGGGACTATTTTCCTGCCTGGCAGTCATGTGCTGTAACTTTGGAGGTTCTCCGAGCATGTCCAGCTAGTGAGAGTCCCGCAGGTAGACCAAATACACTCTGAAGGGATTATGTTGTATATCTCATATGGCTCAGAAATGTCTTGGGATCCCTCAGGACAAGCTGGAGGTTGTGACTGGTTAGCTAAGCCTGCTGTTACTGTGAGCTGGCCCCAGATAAGCAGCAGAAAATGGACGAGTACATGGATGGAAAAATACATTAGAGAAGGTTTTAAAACTCATCAAATTGTGGATTAAATTATTGCTGCATAACATAAAAAATGCATGAGTTATTAAGCAGCAATCAAAGCCCAAGTTTTGAAAGAGAAAGAAACATGTTTAGTTATTATTTATGAGGAGTTTAATAGTCACAAACTCAGCTAATCTTCTTCATCAGGACTGCGTCCTTGTCTCTGCACTTGGTTTCTTTGCTTTGGTCTGCCAATCTTGAACGATAACATTTTCAGATGCTTTGCTTAATTTGAGCTGATTTGGAATGGAACGCTTTTATATCAACTATCAGTTTAGAGTGGATATTATTATCGTATATGTTTATATAAGACAGTGAGATCCTAATGTCTAGGATTGGTGTCTTGGCACTATCAAGACTGTCAAAAGTTGGAGCTATCACATCTATCCTTTCTACTTCAAGCTGCCAATTTAGCATTGACCAGAGCTACTCTACTATCTCTCCATGTAGCCTTCGGTTCAGCAGAAAACCCTCAGGGCACCTACGTGGTCGGGTTTCACTTCGCTTTATGACCAGAAGCATGTTGCAAAAATTCAGCTGCTGACAGTGAAAGACAAGATTTATTTGAGTCATCGGGATCATTTTACAAAAGCATAGAACCATTTTCTGATTCCTGACTCATGTTAAAAACATATTGTTACATGGAGGTTATTTGATGCCAAAGTTCAATAAACATTTTGGATTTGTTTCAAATGTTCCTTGTTTAATTCAGATGAAGTTTCATAGAATATGCCCAAGTGGAATGCAACCAAAATAAACTGCTGAATGCCTTGCATGTGTGCTTGCTAAACTGAAAAATACAGATTTCTTAATTTCAGACTTTATTGAGATGAAATGTTTTCACCTGACAGCAGCAGCATTTGAATTATGATTTTGTCTGACATCCTCGGTCGAGCTTGGGCTGTGATAACTCTGCGTCTTTCTCCGCTGGCATACGATACCTCTGGGGCAGCTTCAGTTCCCTGCCTTATGTTATGCTGTTGCATCTCGCTCTCCCTGTTTTAATGTTACTTTTACTTAAGCGTCACCCGTCACAAAACTGCTAGAAATGTATGAGGTGGGCGGACGACAGGACTTTTTGCTCTTTAGAAGAGTTTGGGAGAGTCATCGGTGTGTCCTTGCTGTTGACAGCTGGTGTTTTTCAAACTCTGCTGCAGAGATGGGGAGAAAGTAGAGCGGTTATAATGGAAGTACCCCATCATGCATTTTAGAGCAATTCTTCCTTTTTGATGTCCTTTCTGATAGGAAAACATGGGGTGATTTTGCAGAAAAAAGCAACGCAAAGGTTTTTTGCTTGAACTAGAGTTAATTAAAAATCTAAACAAAACTACATCATTGACAGCCTTAGACCTTTCATTTTCAAGTAGAATCTTTATTTAGTGTTTCAGCTTCCTGGTTCCTCACCATGATCAGATCAATTGGTTAAGAGTTTGTTGGGCAAAATTTGATCACAAGTCCCTCCCATGTCATCGCCCCCACGGTACCATGAGTTTGAGTATAATAAAAAGGCCATGTTACTATACAGCTGAACATAGCCATCATCAGGGTGAAGTAAAATACAAACACAGATACCAAAAGTGTCACACAAGCCAAAATTGAAATTCAAAACTAGTTTCAAAAGAAATTCCACATAGAAATGATCAAGTTCTCACCCCCAACACATAAAATTCAGCAGCTTGGTCAGTGTCCTGAAGATTTAAACTACGGCAACTACCTAGCCCAGGTTTAGGCACCAAACTGCGCGGTTTACGTTTTTGGAAACATCCCCCTGCGTTAAAATGACATTCAGTCATGTACTTACAACAACTCACATAAGTTTACTTATGCCTCATATCTTAAAAACAATTCAGTGTTGAAACTTGGTCATACCCCATTCTCTTCTCGCACTCTACAGCATCAGAGGGGGGCTTCCAGGAATGCTGCTGAGTTCATGTCTGCATCGCTGCAGCAAGGTGAGAAGTAAAGCTACCTCCATGTTTCATGTTTGAATAATGCAGGTTGTTGTATAAACACTGAAAATGAAATGGTCCAGGTTGCACCATCCACTGCACTGGTTCTTGGCTGCTGTTATGATATCTTTTAACTGAATAGTAAAAATGGATTTGACATAGGGCCTTTTTACAAGACTGGATCACAGATGAAGTAAGAATACCTAGTCTCAGGTTCAACTTCCTAATCAAATTGCAAATATTCAAATTATGCACAGCCATTTGACATACAGTAAAACGAGCCCTTTGGGGGTCTCCGTCAAGTGTCCTGTCTGATTTAGAACTCAACTATATTTATTATTAGAACAGCTTTTACTTTAAGGATATCCCAGCATTCCATTGACTTAATAATGACCTTTCATATCATATGTTTAGCAAAACCTAGATTCTACTTAAATTCAATCAATATCATACATATTTTTTCATTAGTTTGGGAAACTGTTTCAGACCAAACCGCAGAATCTGACACCCTGTCAGAAACTGTCAATACTTTTTGACTAAAGACATGCTGTTGAATAGGCATGAGAAGCAGTGTGAAGCTGAATTTGTACGGTGTGTATTTCACTGGATAGATTGAAAACAGACTAACTGAAGCAGAAAACAGATCTTAATGGATGCCAATTTTTTACTTATCTACAACTATTGACTTTTTTGCAGAAAAAAAAGGATCGCTTTAGTGCGATAGTCATGAGCTTGATCCTACAGACACAAATGTATCACAATGAGCAAGATTTCGGTTTATAATTAATTCAGGCTTAGCAGATAATTTGCTTTTGTGGCCTTATGTCATCAGCTGTTATGACTAATATGCCACATTCATGCTTCAGTGAGCGAGGAGACTCTCGTTGTTTTTGCTTGCATAGTTAAGAGGCGGTTTGCAGAGTTGAAGCCTGTCAATAAATGCAAATGCTCTGAATATAGAGAGGCTGTTATCCTTTTTATTTTTTATTTTTGCACTCAGAGAACATCCCGCACTGAAGCAAAGTTTGTCCCTCCCTTTCACTCATATTCCTTGTAGCTGATATGTTATGTAAAAGCTGTGCAATAAACTTTTTTTTCAGTCATTAAAATTCAATTTCATGTTGTCATATTAATCTACCTCCTCTTGGAAGGTAAAAGCAATTTTGCGCTGAGTCCAGAAGGCCTTTATGTTCTCTGTTTCTGATACAGAAGCATTCGAGGCTTTGTGGGAAAATACATTTTCAAATAATCAAGTGCTTCAGTTTCCTTTTTCAAGTGTCTCTTGGCAACGAAAATGGTCAATCTAACCTCTGCATCTGCCGAGTGCTGTGTTTTCAGCGAAGGCACTTGGAAATGAGTCCCCTTATTCAAGGTACACACAAAGTTGACACTTAGCAATTACTCATTTGAGTCAGAATTGCTATTTAGGTTGAAGCATGAAAGCACAGTCCACCCACCCACACACCTGCTGTCATTACATATAAGTCAACAGATCTGTTCCGATGTAAAGAATGTATCACTCGCTTTGCTTTTAGTCGTCAAGAGGGAAACAAACTGAATTTATACAAGGTACAACCAGGAGGAGGGAGTAATAGGATTTATTTTCCTGTGTCCTATGTTGGATTTTCAACAAAAAACGTCCTTTTTTGCAATTAATGATGAAAAGAGCTGGTAAAAGCCTGAAGGTGGGTTTTGGATAAATGACAATTCACCACATCAAGGCAAGTCAAGTTTAGCGTGCAGGCGAATAAAGTGAAACAATGAACAGACTTATGTGCTATAAAAAAAGTGTTAAGGCACTTTAAATTTAGTGAGAGCAACATTGTGCCAACAGCTCTCCCAATACTGATGATAATTGCCATGTTTTTTAACACTCATGTGATATACAACTGCACACACACCTACAGGAGAGCACAGACCAGCCGGTAACCCAGTCCAGGTGGCATACAGTAGAGTACAGTATGCATAGATATACTTCTCCCATTGGGACTTTAAAGAAACTTGACATTTGCCATGCTTTAGTGGCTCTTTGGGCTGCTGTGCTTTTAATCCAGCCTGCCACTTTTAACAAATGTCCTTGCAAGCTCTCTCCCGTCTCTCCCCTAGCCTTTGAGGAATGATGCACCTTGAAAAATAATCTTTTAAAAAGATTGTTTGTGTGCATACATTACAAGCAAGCAGACCTATTTGTTACAAGTGCAGTGCATACTAATCTATCCCAAAGGGACACTTTTATAGGAGCGTTAATGTTTGCGCATCTAACTTGATGGGTGGTTGTTTTTGGACCTGGAGTACTGCAAACACAAGTCTACATATGGCTTAGGGTGCATTTGAATAGGTGCTATATATTGATATAGACTTTTCCAGGACTATTTGAAAGTAAAGTATATGGATATGCATTTGTACTGTGAGTGGGCTTAGTCGCTTGCATGCTTGTTTACAGTACCTTGATAGCAGATGTGGCAATCTGGAGGTGGTGCAGTCGTCTCAGGGTGCTCTCTCGATCTGTGAAGTAGGAAGCAGCCAGCTGATGGAGCAGCTCAAGGGACACCACTGAGCTGTTGCTGTTGCCCTCCGACTTCTTATTCAGCTTCTGCTTGTCCAAGAAAATGGTCAAAGACTCCTCTCCTGTGGATGAAGAGGGTGACTGTATTGTTAAATCTGACTTATTTGATATTGAAGTATTGAATCCTCTCTTTGATGTGCTGACAAAGTGGAAATATCTGAATGGTAATTTCCATTTTTACAATACAAAGCAACAGCCTGGTGCTATCCTTAGAAAAACTCCAGTGATATTCTGCTTCTGGATTTTATATTTCTTTGGCAGGCCTTCACTCTGTTGTTGTGGTTCTGTGGTTTATCCACTGTAGTGCAGATAACGTATCACTTGCATTTGCTTCATTCCCTCTCATGAAACAATAAAAGCCAAACTATTAGCACTTAAGTAATACCAAAAGGGCTTGGTTTTCACTTGGTTTATTTTCAAAGCAGAATTAAAACGTGGAGAAAAGAAACTAAAGGGGTCTGCTAAGGAATTAGCATTTTAAGATGTTGCTGTTTGGCAGACAGGCTAGCATTTTTATTTTTTTTTATAATTTAGCTAACATCAGCAAGAACAAGCAGAGGCAACCTAATGCTGGTGAATTAAAGTTAATGTCAGGTTACCACAGTGTTGCATCCTTTAACAGTTTTAACTTGTCTTGCTAGCTCTTTCAACAGGAATTAAATGTGCAGAGGAACCTTTGAATTTGAGGCGGGCTAACTTTAGCTTTTACTCATAGCCTGTGTGGTAGGGCACAACCATACCTGAGTTTGGTGGAAACTTTTAACTCTGACTTTTAACTTGAAATGCTCTATCACTTGGCTAGAAGGTAATTCATTTAAAATGTGTTGCCTAAGTCAAACCCTGAACAAGCAGATGTGGAGGTTAGCCATTGTTGTTGTAGTTTTCCTGCCTCTAGGATGAGACACTTAATTCATTGTATCTACACTATACACTAATCAGCCTTCCATTAAACCCACTGGCAGGTGAAATGATCAACATCAATCATCTTTTTACAATGCAGTGTTCTCCTGGGGAACCTGGGCCCTGGCATTCCTGCCAGCGCCCCTTGACATGCACCACCCACCTAAACATAGGACAATGTGCCCTATCACACCACATAAACTGCTCAGTAATGGCCCACCAAATGTGATAAGGAGCCCAAGGCATTGCTCTGACCCCTTAATTCCCCAAATCCCAATCTGACAAGCATCTGTGGGGTGTGCTGGAACAAGTCCGATCCATGGATGCCACCCCCCAACCCAAAGGACCTAAAGGATGCACTCTAATGTCTCAATACCAGACACCACATGGACCCCACAAGTCTAGTGTCTCTGTCTCGATGTGTCAGAGCGGCAAGGAAACCTGCACAATATAAAGCAGGTGATTTTAATATTGTTGATGGTTGGTGTACATTAGTCATAGTGTGCTTTTGACTGCCACCTACAAGGTGCCTTGTTAAGCATGTTTTACTTTAATCAGACAGAAATTAGGCTTTTATTGGTCACCCCACATAGAGGAATGACCAAAGCTGTACTCAAACTACTGCCTCTCAGATAACCAAAGAGGTAAAGTCACACAGTATTGTGTTTCAATCCATTGGTAGCCTTTTTGGTTGAATGTTAGATTCAGGCTGGGTTCAAAATAACTCTGTATTTGCTCAGAGGATACAATTTATATATTTAGCTTCTCCCATTTTAGCTGATTGTGAAATAGGCAGTATGCATTATGTAATGCCCTAAATGTTTCCATTTACGCCCAAAGCTGGAGAATACTTCTTGCATGCCTCCACCAACACGTTTGTTAAAGCTCATTTATCAATTGTATTCATTTCAACAATTCTATTGCACCAAATTCAGGAAGGAATGTAGGAATTTAAAGTTTGTGAGAGGCTGTTGCAACTGTTGCGTTAATATCCTTAGGCAAGATCTCATTTCTTCAAAGTGATTTTTTTTTGCTTCACCAATTAAAGCATACATTGGATTTGTAATTTATCCAATAAAAGCACAGCATTGCACGTACATTACATTTCTGTGCTAAAGACTTAATGTCTCTGCAAAATCGTGAATCCTATTCACAGCACAATATAACATAATATCAGAGAAAAAAATAACTCAATGAAAACAGCATAGCTAAGAAATGTACTTTAGCCATGAAGATAATTACACTGGCAGCACTGAGGCATCACCCACAATAAAAACACTCTTTCAAGTGCCGCGGTTGGTTGGAGTCTGGATTTAAAATGTATTTTGTTAATGCTAGACAGGCTGTCTAAGTCGAGTCCAAACGCTCCTGCCACAGTGGATCAATACAGACAAATTACAGTTAAAGCCTTTCTTAGTACTCAAAGACTTTTCACACATTCCATGAAGAATTACAGTGGTTGAACTGTTTGTTGCATTTTTTTCTTTTTGGCTGAAAGGTAACTTTTGGGGGAAGATGAAGTGGCACATGATAGGCAAGCATTACTCCCCAAATGCCCCCTTGATGATGGGCTGCCATGTCAGGCACTCCGATTTCTGATAACAATCCCACTATGCAATACAGCATATCTTATATAGCCAAGACAAACTGTTCACCATTCTTCACCAATGATAACTGATACAAAGTTTCTACAATCTCTGCTTTGCTTAGTTTCTCCAATATTAATTTATTACTGACTGATTCTGCACATTTTTCAGGTAAGTGTATTTTATTTTTTGACAGTCATTAAGGTAATTTATTCACTTCAGTCCAGCTAACATTTGTGCTAAAACTAAACTTCACAGTTCGATGTAACCATGGCTGGCGAGACAGCTCTAAAAAGGGAACAAAGACAGTGAGCAAAACAGCAATACAAAAGCATATAGCTAGATCGGGGATGCGTGCATTCGCTCAGCCGGTCTAATCAGTATGCAGCTTGGCTGTACCATTTAGTCGAGGCTGTTAATTACATATAGAGTCTAACTATCAGTGTGCCAGTGAATTCATCTCTGCTCTGTCTTCCGTGCTGATGCTGCGGCGCACACATCCAGTGATAAGTGGTGCTGAAGTTAGGTGTCTGTGGATTCAAACCTATATCACTAAAATATTAAAGAGATTGTTAGAAGAGTATATGTGAAGAAAACAAGATTTGTCCTTTGTGTGAACCGTGTGGTAATGGGTGGTGGCCAGCTCGGCTTGCTTTGGGAGATGTATGAGTAACGTCGGGCTCAAATTATAGTATTTCGTCATAATTTAAAGTCCATTATATCTCTTATAAGTGAGTAAGTATCACCTACTTTTTTATATGTTCAGTGTACTGTACATTACAGGGTTTGACTGATCTGAGTATGCTGACCTTGTAAATCTCCCCCTGACTCTGATGAAAGGGATGCTTAGATGCTGAAATGTTTATACTGACTATCAATTTTCTACAAGCCCCTTCATAAAAATACTGCCAAGTGTAAAAATGCACCCATATATCTGGGCTGCTGCTGTATGTGATGACCAGGATCAGCAGTGTATCAATATCACGAGGCCGTTGCTTTGAACATAATACAGGTTTCACTCTTGTTTTGTGAGGCGCGTACAATCGATATTGTTGGTGATTCTATTTTGTGAGTTACCCCTCTCTTTGGATAGTGGGGTTGAAAAGAAAAGCGATAGAAGGAGCAAAATCCTGAAACGGGTCTATTTAATCCCTCTGCTTAGTAAGGCTCTTGCAAATGCGTGCATTCCTCGTCAGAGGGGCAGATGAGTGGAAAATTACTGAGACAAACAAACAACCTTGGTTTAATCCTGGAGGCACAAGGTGTGCCATTGTTGCCATGTCTGCTTTTCACTTGACATTTATCTTGAACACCACAGCCAGCACATAGATGTACGCTTCTGTAGCGCTACACCAACGCAGGTTATAATTCAGTGTATTTTGTAGTGAATTCCTCTGAGACCTGAAATGAGGAGCTCATCTATTTTTGGTGTGTCCCGACACATTACTAACCCGAGAATAAAGGCGAGTGTGTTACATGCAGTCCTTGCTTACCTCCCAGGGTAGCAGAAACTAGGAAGTGGGTCCCGTACTTCTTGATGAGGTTATCGTTGATTTGCTGCAGGGTTGGCCGTCGCCCCAGTAACCGCAGGTTGCGTAGGAACTCAGGTGCTAACGGCAATGGAGCTTTGAGGAAATCTCTCTTCTCTGTTGCCAGACTGTTCACCTTCCAGTGGCTGAACTCCCTGAAATCATGAATAAGGTAAAAGGTGAGTTTAAAATTGCATGCAGACACATTTAGACACAAAAGAGCCAGATTAAATAGGGGACTTGAGCATGTCAGATTGATTGAGACTCAAACGGTTAAAAAGTTGCAGGGGTGGAAGAATTCAGAGCATTAATTTAAAGGATAACTCCATTTTTTCACAAATGTGTGTACAGGTCTTTGCAGTACTACTGCATACTGTATGTGAATGCATTTTTTCTTCATTTTCAAAATCTCCGGCCTACATTACCTACAATGCAATTTAGCCACTGCAATTTATTATATTACATGCAGCTTCCTCTGGAGCTACAAAGGGCTTTAAACTACTTCTTCCACATATACAATGTGATCTGTAAACACACCTTCATGGTTGAAATAGTGGAGTTAAATCATAGAAAGGCAATGCACACCAAGGATTTATCAGGAAGTGCTGATAAACGACAGCAGACTAGAAAGTGAAAAAAGTGTTGCACAGTCAGGAAGGCTCAAAATGATCAAAGAAAACTGCAAATGGTGCATGCCTGTATTCAAAACTTTGAAATGTTGAAGTGAAAGGGCAGAAGTATTTGCATCAATGTACTTAAATTACCAAGAGTCAAAGTACTCGTTGTACAAAATGACACATTTTAGAGTAATCCAATATATATCACTGGATGATTAATAGTGATATATTCATATTTAAATCACCTTAATGTTGCAGCTGCTCAAGGTAGGACCAATTTCACCGTATTCTATGGTAATACATCAGGATTTAATTGTTTATTATATTTTATAAAAATCTAAAATAAGAATATGTATGAAGTAGCATAAAATGGAGATACTCAAGAAACGCAGAATTACCTCAAAACTGAATTCAAGTACAGGACTTGAGTATATGTACTTAGTTTCTTTCCACCCTTTAAAGTTTTGTATCACTGTATTTCCCTTATACCCTGATTTCTGCTGTAAAATCAATGGGCCCATTTGCTTTTGTCATTACCAGTGTTCTGTATTAGGATGAAATCCAGACATGATTTAATTCACATTAAATAGCCGCATCACAAATACAGCTGCAGCTTGTCTTGTTTTTACATACAATCAGGGTGAGTCCGCAGGGTAAAGCACTTGAAGCCTATTTGGTAACTTGGAAAAAGAATAACTTAAAAGCATCCTTGGCAGTTACACAAACGGTACACATTGTGGACCAATCTGGATGGAATCCTTGGACTCCAAACCTGATCAAAGTTTGCTTGAAACAGCCACTGATGTGGCTGGCATCATTTCCACTTAACCTCTTTGATATTTACTTACAATTAAATGCATGAAGTGTATGAAGTGCAAATGGGGTCAGTGGTGCATTTTGACTTTCCTGGTAATGGTTGTTTACTCTTGCATGTTTTTGAAGAGGATAAACTCTAAATAGATTTTTCCATTGGCCTTTCACTCCTTCAACAATCTGCTATAACCAGAAGGTGCTAAAACCTTTCATCTGTTTGTGCTGTAAAAATCTTTTTTTTTTTTTTTTTGCTTAAAAGCAATCCTACAATTTTTTTTTAGATTTTTCTGGCCAAATCCAACCCAATTGCTCACATATAAGAGTAATGCATTCTGATTGCTTATCCTATTTGTTCACATGTTGTCCCAAAAACAAATGTAGTGAAGATTAGTTGATGTTCAACTGTACCTGTTGGACTTTAATTAAGCACTTTTTAAGCCACAAAACATGATTTTGAAACTGCTGAATTTGACTCTATTCAAGTCAAAAGCCTTATAAAGCTGCACTAATATCATGACGTGTCACAAAAAGTGATTTGTAAACGGTAGTGACAAACCAACAAAGACATATCACTTGACTCTGCAGTTCTTGTCTTTTTAGGGCCCCTTGCTCATGGTTTTTGTTTTACAAACCCTGACTTGGCCAAACTGTTCTGACTCAGCCCCACGACTCTCTCTGTTAGTGTCCAGAGGCAGCAGGCAGCTAGTTTTAGCAAACCTCTAAAAAAAAAAAATCATACGCTATCTGGCCAGCACCAAATGGCAGACGAAGTAGATGGTGAACATAGTGGAGCACAGATCTATCACAATCAGGTTTAAGAAAGCCCCTGAGGTGCCCAAGCGCAAGGCCCTTAACCATAGCCGCTTCAGTGCAGCTGCTCAGTGGCCAATGGATCAGACTGTGGTTGTACTGGGTAGCTTGCAGGTCTGAATCTGTGTAACTGTCTGAATGTGACCAAGCCAGTTTTATATTAGAGGTGGACAACACTGAGCGTCTTTCTTTAAACAAAAGTCATCAGCACACAGAGGATTAGATAAAGGGTTTAATCATAGAACAGAAAAAGAGAGAAAACCATAATTAATCTTTATTTTTTCCATATTAACATATCCCACTAAAATATGAAAAACAACAACATATTAATCTTTTATTTCTCCCTGACATAAATCTTTAAAAACAGCTCCCGAATAAATATTTTAATTTTTCTTTTTTATTTTGTTTTTCTGACACCGAGGAATTTTCAACAAAACAGCTTGGCATTGCAGTTTTTAACAAAAGTAATCCAACAATAATATGCAGAGCCCATGTTTATGCTGATGGAGGAACATATAGTGCAACAGTATTGCTCATTGATGTGTTTTTCAGTTGGAGTGTTCGTGGAGTTGTATAGCTCAGAGGGAATATATATATATATATATATATATATATATATATATATATATATATATATATATATATATATATATATATATATATAACAGTTTTATTTATCCATTGTATGGGAACTTTGGCTCAAGGTAAAATGTCTCTTTTGGAGCCAGTTCCCTTCTGTCATTCCTGAGGATGCCTGGTCTCCTATTACATTTGACCTGAGAATCACACAATGTGACTAAAGTATAGCATTGGTAAATATGGTTTCTTATTTAGATTCCAAAAGCCAATAGAATCCTTATATAAGTCTTGTTCTCAATTGTAATGCTTAAGCCTTTTTTCCTCCATCAAGCTTTAATAAATGTTTCCTGTACCTTCTTCAGTGAGTAGCTAATCAGTTTTCAAGAATTCCTTCACAAATTGTCGTCACAAACAGGATCCCAAGATAACAAATGGTCATTTTGGCTTGGTTTGGTTTGTTTTGCATTTTGAACTTTGCTAAAAAAAAAAAGCCATCACAGTTCTGGAAGAACTTTCTTTGGACGGATGAAACCAAGATCATCCTCTACCAGAATGATGGCAAGAAAAAAGCATGGCGAAGGCGTGGTACAGCTCATGATCCAAAGCATACCACATCATCTGTAAAACACTGCGGAGGCAATGTGATGGCTTGGGCATGCATGGCTGCCAGTGGCACTGGGTCACTAGCGTTTATTGATGATGTGACACGGGACCGAAACAGCCGGATGAATGCTGAGGTGTTTAGAGACAAACTGTCTGCTTAAATCCAGCCAAATGCAACCAAATTGATTGGGCGGCCTTTCATAATACAGATGGACATTGACCCAAAACATACAGCCAAAGCAACCCAGGAGTTTATTAAAGCAAAGAAATGGAATATTCTTGAATGGCCAAGTCAGTCACCTGATGTCAACCCAATTGAGCATGTATTTCACTTGTTAAAGACTAAACTTCAGACAGAAAGGCCCACAATCAAACAGCAACTGAAAACTGCTGCAGTAAAGGCCTGACAGAGCATTAAATAGGAGGAAACCCAGTGTCTGGTGATGTCCATGAGTTCAAGACTTAAGGCAGTCATTGCCAGAAAAGGATTAGAAACAATTACAATCATTAGAAATGAACATTTTATTTTCAGTTATTTAACTTGTCCAATTACTTGTGCGCCCCAGAAATTAAGGGATTGTGTTTAAATAAATGCTCACATTTTTATGCAATCTTTTTGTTCAACCTACTGAATTAAAGCTGCAAGTCTGCACTTCAACTGCATCTGAATTGTTTCATTTAAATTTATGTTAATGACATTAAAGGTTGAATATGTAATATGCTTATTAAAAGCTATATTTTTTCAAAAATAATACATCCACGGGGCGTTTAGAGGGGCGCAGATTAAAAGTAATGCGTTTCCTTGAAAAATTGTATTTAGTCTGAAATAAATAATTTAAGAAATTTTGACGGGTTCGACAATGACTTCCTGTTTACATCGTACCAGCCAAATAGCGGCCGGCATTGCGGGTTGCCAATTTCGCAACCTCGGCAAAGCTCGGCAAAGCTCGGCACAGCTAGGCTGACACTGGGTAAAATGGTGCAGTCTGCAAGCTCTTCAGAGCCCCAGCGAACAGTGCGTTATCTGTCCCAGCAGCTGAGTGACCGGAGAAGAGCAAAAACCAGAGTAAATATTGGTGAAGCGTACGCTCGATGGACTTAGGTAAAGGATTTCCACGGCATCAAAACACATGCGGAAATGGCGAACTTTCTCCTGGATCGGTAACTTAACTCGCTTGCTAACATAGCTAACGTTACCTGTCGGTCAAACTCCCCTGCTATACTTATTTTCATTATATCACCTTGATCCTAGATATAAGAATACTGATCGTGACCCATCGACCTCCACACCCAGTAAACAGAGGAAACGGAGGCGGCTCAATCCTCCGCCCTGTCCAGTATTGCTGATTCACTTTCAACCTGGCAACCCGACCGCTGGAATTACTTTTTTGTTGTCGCGACTACAATCTTGAGACACTAGATTGCGGCATTCAGCTCATATTCCATATTTCACCTTTAACTTATTCTGGCTTTTAAATTGGTATGGTTTCAAAAGCAGATAATGTAATGCCATCTTCAATGATAACATTCAAAATTGCATACAAAAATAATTAAAGATTAAATATTTAAAAATATTAAATGGAAAGTAACTTACTAATTAGTAATTTATTGCCATGGTATTTACTTTACTTTACTCGAGTTCACTTTTACTGGACGTTTTCTGATTTTTTTCAGCAATATTTAATGGGAGTAATATTGCTCTTTTACTTGGGTATGGATTTTCCCTACCCTACCCACCCACTCTGCCTGCAATATTTAAGTCACAATACTTCCAGTGCAGCCACTGCCTTAACTGTCCTGACAAATGTCAGGCAGTAGCAAAGACCTTCATTCAATTGAACTGGTCAACAGAACACAGTGACAGAGGGAGAGATAGGTGAGTCTGAAAAATTCATCCATTTCAAGTATCTGATAATCATTTCATCACGTCAGTCCTGCCACCGCGGAACCCTGAGGTATGTGAATATTATGCAAATGCAGGCAGAAAAGTACAGATTTTCCTCATCTGCATAGATGGCAAAACAAGAGGCGTTGAATATTAGCACATTATGTATGCATTCTCTCTGAACAAAATACCAGCAGTGACACACTGTTTTCCCATGAGTACTCTTTTACACACACACACGCACACACATGCACACACACTGAGTAACATTCACAGAGGGAGGTACATATACTGTATCACTGTCTCAGTTCCCTACTGGCTGCTCTTACACTGCCTTTTTGCGGTCAATAGTTTACTATTACAGACAACATGATACTGTAATTATGCTGTTGACAGCATTGTGACTACACTAGGATAAATACAATAGGCCAATTCCCTTAATAATACATGATAAATATGTATGAGGTCATTCAGATGGTACCATGGAAGAGACAGCAATGGGTTGTAATTAGTTTGTAGTTGCTGCATTGCATATTAGTCTTCAAAGGGAAGCTCAGATTTGTAACCATTTAGCACAAACCATGACAAAGCTTTCCTCTGAAGGAAGGGCCCCAGGAGCATACGGTCAGACTTGTGCTTCATTAGGAGGTTCATTCTCACATAATGCACCAATTAATGTCTATAGTCTGGCCACAGTCACAGTACAATTTGTACAAGCTATCATTAACTGTGGCTACATTGTTCTTTTATGAAAGCAGGGCAACTCAGAGTGTGAGGGCACAGTGTGGAGTTGCAAGCAGAATGGGCACAAAAAAAAAGGGAAAAAAAGATAAATAGACTGAAAACACAAGAGGAGCCAGAGAAACTTGCACTTTCTCAGTGCCTGTCTGTGTGCTCCTCCGCAGTGTGCATTCATATCATCTGGCATAATAGAAATATCTATGTAATTCATTACTGAAAAGGAAAAGAAAGAGTAGTGACCACGGGCAGTGGAGTACTCAGATTCATTGTACTACCAAATGTAAAGTTATTCTGTTTCAAGTACAAGTTCTTTACTTGAAACCTCAAAATACACATACAGAAATAATAATTGCAAAGTATACTAGTATAGTATCAACTGTGAAAGAGCAGTATTGTATTATGACACAGGGACTCTGTTGTGAGGAATATAGTGAAAATAAGTACCCAGGGCAACAACGTGAGAAGGGCACTTAATAAGAAAGGAATTAAAAGTTAGTTTGAGCCACAAGTTAAATTATTATGATCACCAGTTAACTGTAACTGTTTGCTGAATAAATAGTTTGACAGACTGTTTCACAACTTAGAGTGAGAAATTACTTCCATTACTGCATGTATTAAGACTAGTGAGTCTGAGAGTGACAGCCAGGTCTACTCATGTGTTTTTAGTTGAAATACTTCCATCTTTTAATAGAAATGGAATTCTAAACCAATTAAACTAATTTACCGTGATTCTGCGAGGTAATCATGACTCCAGACAGGTCTTATTTAGTTGTATTTTATTATGAAAAACAGTGATAAAGTTATGGCCAGAGACCGATGGCTTTCCATCCATGGACTGTGTTGTAAATGCTGGATAATGCTGCCCACACCTGCACAGCCAGCTTCTTTTTAATTGAGTTATTTTTAACACACAAACAGCACTTGCCACTGGGGTCAAACAAAGCATCTTTATTAAAATTCATATGTCAAACTTGCACTTTCCTGCTCCTGAAGACAGCAAGTATTTATTTAGTGACATTAAAAGGGATGTACATTCAAAGGTTACCTCAAACATATTGCACTTTAATGATATAATGAGACAGATTTAAAAAGACAGGTCAAAGCCAACTGATCCAGAGATAACATGACAATTCATGTCCTTTGTTGCTATTACGGTTTAGTGAGTGAGTATGATGTATTGACACAGTCTCCTGAATAAACATACTGATTTGCTCTTATTCATGTTTTTATAGACATACCCTTCACTTCTGTTGCTGTTAATGGTGTCGCCAAATACAATTAAAAAACAAAGCTCCTGCAGAGACAGTTTAAAAGTTTTTCCACAGTAGAACCAGTAAGCTGATCTTAATATGTTAAACTAGACATAATATTTGGCCTATTTTCGATATTCAAACAAACAGATTGGATTTTGAGTTTAACAGATGAGCATTTGAATGATTCATCAATGTTTTATATTTTTCAAATTTCAATGCTAAATTGACTTACAGTACTGGTAAAATTAAATGCACGCATCGTTGTTGTTGCTCGCGGTGAATCTTAGACATTATACAAGCAAATTCAACAAAGCTAAAGCTGAAAAGTTACTGACAATAATTCACTCTTTATTAGACGTTTTTCATCATTCGTCCTGCTTCTGCATTGAAATAAGTCACCATTATTGTCATATGTTAATCAGGTTTTTCTGTGTTAAACCACAGCATTGCCCAATTAACACTCATGCACTCGCTTTGGCTGGTATTAGAGCATTTCTTCTAATTCAGGCGCAGTAGGTAAATGACAAAAGACGCTAATTGAACATTACATTTTTTGTTGCCCCAAAATAAATATAATTAATTCAATCAGCCAATCTTCATTTGTCATGTGCTTGAGCTATATGTACATGCACTTGAGTGAAATATTGCTTTTCCCTGATCCATGATTTTGCACTAACCATTTCTGTACAAAATGTATTATTAAAAGACTGTTCGAGAAAGAACAAATGATTGGAAATAAAAAAAACATGTAAAAAAAAAAGTATGAATTACTCATGAATTATGATCATTATTATTAATTTATTTTAAAAATCTTTAATTTTGATCAATTTAATTCAGATTCTTGAAGTGTATAAATGTGTTAATCTACTGTAACCAGTTATGACATGGAACTGCACCACTGCCGTGTAAAAAAAAAAAACAATTGACTGTTGTCATTTAGAGACTTAAGAGTGAAGCACGACACCGAAACCATCTTCTCTGCCTCCTACCCCATCTATTGTTTAGAGACTGAAGCTACTATAAAGGCAAACACATTTATTTTACTAACTCAACATCTCATCCTACACTAACTGTCTGTCTTGTCCTCTAGAAATATTTCACATATCAGTGGCCAAGTGGTGACTTGATAGCAGGTTTATATCACTCCCTTAACACTATGTGTGTAATGTTTTTGACCAAAAAGTCAAGTATATTGTGACATATAGAGGGTTTTACAACTTTTATTCAAACAAAATGGCCAATGTCATTTCAGTTAGAACAAATATAGCTATTCTAATTCAAGCGACGGTTACATGACCAATATCCCAAACCAAAGGTCAAACTCATTTGAATGCTGCAAACTATAACAATTAGTCTGCAGCTATCACATGCATCAGCAGGCATTAGTTTTAGCTAAGTTGTTAGTCCGGCAAGTCACCGGATGGCAGCCAGTAGTTGCAAGCTGATTAACTGGAGCTGATTTAGACTGATGTGTTTTCTGAGCCACTCTACAGTGACTGAGCACGGGGAAGGAGAGCTGTAGGCCATGGGCCGAAAAGCACAGAAGAGCAGTGCATCATTTACTTTTCTCCTCGCTTCGCTCTCTAAGAGTTAACGGTGAGACTGTTGGCTGACTATTTGGCTAATGATGATAGATGGTGTTAATTAAAAGGTTTTAGCACAGCACTGATTGCACCTGCAGCTCGGTTGGCACTTAGTTTCGCTGAAGCAGAACACATTTTTTTTTTTCTTTAATAGGAATAAAAAAAGAAAAACTCTGCCTATGCAGAAATTTGCCTTGGATGTTCCCGGTGGCAGCATGTTGGGAAATAACACCTGGATGTTATTAGCTGTCAGATAGGCAGAGAGAAATGGATGGGCCTCAGGGTAAATGTGCCAAACACTTCACACCTGTGCATCTGTGGGAAGAGGGATTTTTCTTCTCTGGCCGTGGAATAGTGGGTGAAAAAGTGGGTTTTACTCTGGGTGCGAGCATTGATGATGTGGTATATTACCTTACAGTTACCTTTATAGTATATAAAGTTAGTTAAATCTATGTAACATCAGGTTTAATTTTTGAAGTAATAATTGTTCATACGTACCAACTAGGGGTGTAAAGATTCACCGATACGAATCAGTAATCGTTTTTAACATTTAAGATGTGACTACATCGATACGCGGACCACTGTATCGATTTAAATTTACCATTAACCGGGTGATGGCCCGATTCTAAAGTTATGTATCGGCTGACGGAAGCCCGCTTTATTGCAAAGGACTTACGACCTTACGGTGTGGTTGAGAGTGATGGCTTTCGATTCAATGCCACTTTTATAGAATTGCTTATTTTAATTTATGATGGAAAATGATTGAATCGCATCAAAGCATTCCGTATTTAAAATGTATCGTCCCTGAATCGTATCGTAGCCCATGTATCTAGATGCTTATCGAATCGTCTTATGAGGGAGAGATTCACACCCCTAGTACCAACACATCAACTTTTGCAGGCTAGCAAAGGAATTAGGGACAGGGACGGCAATTTAAAATAAACTCTTGTCCATTAGCCCCGTAGCAGTGACACAGCGGAGTCACTATTGACCACTTTCAAATTCATTGTATAGATCAATGCAGTCTGTGCTCATTTTGGCTTACTATACATATACCTAATATGATTATAAAGGACACAAGGGGAAATCCGTGATATCTCAAGTATCCCTAATTTCAGAACGATGGAATGAGGGGAAAAAAAACGTAACAAAGCCGTTCTGCAACATGCATGCAACCTAGTGGAATTTCTGGGTTCGACTGTGACCGTTACATCTATATCCCTCAGCTTACTTTAAACAAAACAACAAGAGGAAAACAATGCTCCCCACTGAAGGAGTGAGCGGAAAAGATTTTAATCGAACAATGAGAAAGAGAAATTCCAGCGACGCAATAAATCACAAGATAGAACAATGGTCTAGCAAATATGTTAACTCCTTATCTATCAAATTCATTCTTGAGGGCTAGATTAACCAAAGTATTGTTCAAATTAAATGCAGAAATAAAAATACCATATAGTTGTCAGCTGAAATGATAATGTAAACTTAGAAAGGCTTATTGGTCTCTCCCTCAGTGGACCTGCTCTGCGCGGGGATTCTCAGCTCTCATTAGAACCTAATAGAGGTGATATCACAGGAATAGTACGATTATTAGGAACAACTCGTTAGGTGCAAGAATTTGTACCAGCTGGCTGATGACAAGCTGAAATGTGTTTTTTTTTGTTTTTTTTTTCACATTTATTTATATATCATGTGAATGCATATATATATATAGATTGTACTATCAGGGATTTAGGTCAGTAAATAAGCTGTTGTACCTGACCCCATTTAAGGGTTAACTACAGAGCTGTGCACGGACCCTTCCCTGGTGTGTTCCTTGCTGATGGCAGCTCATATTTATAAAATACTGATAAAATAACATACACATACCCTTATTGTGGCTTGTGGCAAGTCCTAAGCATTGAAATAGCAAATAAAACACAAGTGAAGTCAGGAAGCTTCTTGACATGAAATATTTAATTCGACTCAGTCTGAAACATTATTTCTCATTTTTGAAAAGGCTTTGTTCATGCTTCCTCATGATTTACCCGTGTCCGCAGCAAACCGAGTCTTTTTTTTTGGCACACTTGAATCAGGTGATTACAAGCACATAAATGATTTAAGCTCCTAACCTTTATGTCTGATATCTGCAGGAATGTTCTTAGCTCTAGGCACACTTGTGCATCAAATACTGTGATTAAGTCCTGGTGAGGTTAACTGTAACCTCTAATAACAGATTTTTGAAACAACAATAAGTTTTTGGCATAGCAAGCTTGCAGTTGTCTTATAGATTCAACTGATACAGTGCAACATTAGCATTCATGTTTGTGTCCACCCGATGAATATAAGTCCAATACTTTCTCTCCTTGAAAATTCAAATATTTTAAAATGACCTAAATTATAACAGAGGGACATTCTGTAACAGGTGCAGCAGGTAGTTTCCCCAAGTTCAGATGCCTTGAGCTGCAGACGCAGTGCGTCATTGTCATCGCTAACTGCATCTCATTAAAATGTAAGAAAAACAAATCGAACATCATCATAATCAATATCAACAATGCACATGGCTATCTTCAGGACTCATTACTAGTAAGCTAGTATGTGTAATATGTTAGTATTTTGAAATGTTGGCTATTAGCTTTAGCAATGTATCAGCCTCGCTTTGTGAAAGACTCCAGTAATGCATGATAGAGAATATGAGAACAGAGAATGTGCCATTAATTACACATATGCTTTTTGTCAGTTTAATAGGCACCCTGAACCACTGATATGTGCATATAGATCCAAGAGGGAGGTTCAGGATGCTGCATGCTCTGCTCAGCTACATTTACAAGCAACTGGAGAGCTCACGCAAGGTCATTGTCTGAGCCCTTTTCATCAGCCCTCAACATCATATAGCTACAACCGCCTGTTCAGAAGCTCACAGACAAGTTTGGCTTGGACTTGAGGTTCTGTTAGCTGAATTCTTCACCTCCTCACAGGTAGTGCGCAAAGTGTGAGAGTGACTGGTACATTTTCTGTGCCATCTATGTCACTCAATCCTAGGGTGTGCATTCTCTCCTTTACTCATATTGTACACAAAGGACACAGCGTGCTTGAAAACCATCACATTTTGAAGTTTGCTGATACAGTCAGAGAGCCTGCTAAAACAGTGAGGACATTTCCCACAGTCCTGTTGTTGAGTAGTTTTCAAAGTGATGCCGTGAAATCGTTTTTTAGCACTGAATGTCTCAAAGACTAAGGACATGTGTATTGATTTTAGATGTTCTCGCCCCTCTCCTGACAGCTCAGTGATTGATTGCGAGAATACAGAAATAACGGAGTCCTACAAGTATTTGGAACCTATACTTGACATGACATCTGAGAGTAATACTGACACTGTGCACAAGAGCGTCTCTTTTGTCTCAGGAAACTCTCCAAGTTCCAGGTTGACAGGACCCTGATGACAATGTTTATCGATCCCTCAATGAATCTGTGCACACTTCTATCTGGCGGTATGAATCTCTCAAGGTCAAAAGCAAAAATGAAAGGTGATAAATGTCTGCAGAAAAATAACACACAACTGCACAGGAAGCTCCGCAGCAAACGGTTAAATAAGAAAACAGAATCCATTCTCTCTGATTGTTCTCATCCTCTACATCGACATTTTCATTTTCTGCCATCTGGTACCCTCCTCAGACTTCCACTTAAATAAAACCAACAGATTTAAACACTACTTTATACCCTTTGCCATCTCCCTCTTAAGCTCTAGAAGAATTGGTAGTTATTTGCATCACATTTTAAGTTGTTGTTTATCTTTTCATTGACTGTGTATTTGTCTGTGTATTTATGTGTTTCAGTCTTAGTATTGACTTATGTACCCTGCATTATATGTGAGCTGACTGTATGCACCCCACTGCTGCCCAACTAATTGCCACACTAGGAACAAATAAAGTGAATGATTGACTGAAACATTATGCAGGATACGAACGCTTTAACACTATTTTACTTCTAGACCCGACAGTTTACAGGTGGTGTTTATGTTGATTTTAAATGACATTGCCTCTACTTTCACACCCATATATGTAATGTAGGTAACATGTAGGATTGACATTCAGCAGTAAACATACCTATGGTGCAACAACACCGACCTGCTCTTGGCTGTCAATCTAGCCATTTAAACATCAAGTCAGGATCAACAGAGCAGCCCATTTTTTTTCTCTCAAGCTGTATGGTTGATGTAATCCTATGCATACATTATAAAGTGTTTGTTTTTTTATGTAATCATCGTTGTTATTCAAGGGAGACACAACAGCCGAAAACACAATTTTTTCATGCACTGGTCAAGTTTCAGATTACCAGCTAATTGCATCTACAACAAGTCTTTTTTTTTAATACTAACATCCAAAAAGTCAAAACTGAGGTGTTCAAAGTTCTGTTCGAGGCATGTATGCAAATCAGTGCATATGTAATGAAATTGCCTGATTTGCATGTTTTAAGATAAAAAAAAAAAAAATCTGAAAAGTTTAAAACAAAAGTAATCGAAACACAAGTAATCAGTGGGGAAAGTTTGATGATGATATCCATTGGTGAGAAAAGTTGCCCTATTCATCACTCGTCATTCATCATTCATCTTCTAAAAGTGTATGAAGAGTTATAATTCATACCTTTTCTCAAAAAGAGAGTTGTTATATTCTGAGTGTTTTCAGAGAGGGGTTTATTTACATATTGTTCATAGCCTGATTTATATAATATTTTAGTCCTAAAAATGTAAAAAAAAAAAAAAAAAAAAGTATCTTTTTTATTGTTGTTGACAGTATTTTTCATAGACTAATAAAAAGAGACATTTTCCTCTGTAAAAGTAATTTTGTTGATGCAATTTTTTTTACAAAATGAAACAAGAATCTGAACCTGGATTTATCATATTTCTGCTCAGCAAATGTAGACAAAGTAATGCATTTTTAGTGCGATAAGGCTACATTTCAGACGTTTTTACATTTCAGGAAACTTTTATTACAAAAAATAACTTTTAGTTAGTTAGTAATCAACTGAGGAAGTTCCATGGTGATATCTATCAGTTAAACATGTTACCCTCTTCACCTGTGGTGTCCCTAGTAGATGTCATCATTACATTTAAATGTTTAATTTTTTTTTTTTTTAAGAAAACATAAAGATCATCATCTTTGTGTTGTCAGGATGGTAGACCAGTAAATGATTTTGAGAGTTCCATAACCAACATAGGTGAGGAAGGCAGAGCGAGAGAGAGAGAGAGTGAGACAAAGAGCAAAAAGAGAGAACTGCAAGCTCAGTTCACTGTGTGCACTTCTGCACTTCACCTCACAGCACATCACAAGCCTATTTGTTCCGAGCTCTGAGTCTTGATGACAGGTTTGTGGTCTTGAAAGTGAACAGAGCCGAAACTTTATAATGAGCAGTTTCACCTGAATCAGGTACAGTCTCACCTATTAATAAGAAGTGACCCACATACTCGTTTGGACTATTCCTGGAGTCAGTGGTTGGTGGAGTACACAACCTTCAAGTTTCTCCATGAAAATTGCGCTTCACTGCTCCCAGCCAATCCTCCATGGAAATGAGCCTTGATCCATGAGAAGGAGGGGTGATGTGTTCTAACCAATTCATTCAAAGTGTTTTCATTATGCTCAGGGGAGCCTAGCTACTGCAGCCGAGAGGATAAAAACGCAATGAGTAGTAAGAAAGGAGCAAGTCATTACAAGCACTGAAGATACTGATACGGAAATTGGAGTAGGTTTTATTTATCTTAATCTATATTATAGGATCCAGCTCTGATCGGCTGTGATGAAAACACAACACCCAGGTGGACACGCTCATTTTTGCCACTTTGCTCAAGCAGAACATTGTTTAGCCAGTGCTGAGTTTGAAACAGAGCCCAAAGTAAGAGGCATTTAGAAAATAACTACCATTACACTGTCAACAGCTTCCATGTCGGTGTCTGATCCTTGCCTCTGCCTGATCAGTACTATGCATGTGCAACTGTTAACAGAGAAAGGAAAAAAGCAAAATGTCTGACTCCTCAGCAACTTCCATCATCAGCTTGTCTCATTCCAAATGTTATTGAATATGACTTTTTTGAGTGTTAAACCATTGTGAGGCAAAGGGCGGAGGCTTGCATTCATTTTAAATTTAAAAACACACTGTTTTATTAATGAAATAATATGAAAATCATTCTTTCATCGCACCACTGGCGTGCACGTTACCTTACCCTAGAGTACAAGATACTTTAATTTGCTCTAATTTTTCAAAATGTGTTTTACTCTGTGTAGATGATGTGTTCTGTTCCTGAGGTATGAATCAGTTGCCCTCTGGGATCTTAATAAAGTTGAAGTTGAAGAAGGGGCTCAAACAAGTCACTACATCCGCAATAATTTAGCACCTGTTGTTTTGTTAAGATGTTAATTACACTGTGCTACTTACTTACTCAAAAGAAAAATCAGTGTAGAGTGAATCTTGACTTTGATGGATTACAGAACTTGAGCAAGTTTCCAAAGTCTGCTACTTAAATTTAGCACTCGGTGAAAATGAATGGAAACCAATGCTGCCTTGGAAATACATAGAAAACCCTCAACTGTGAAGCGTATTCAAACTTTTCAGCAAAAAACATAATTAACAAAGTTGCCGTTAGGGAGATAAAAGTTGCAAACACTTGGCAGTGATTTATGGCAAGAGTAAGAGTGTGGCTGACTTTGTTACTGAGGGCAAAAAAGGGTACTTTTTTAGTTTATGAACAGTAAATAAAACTTTATATCCTGACATCCTGATTGGATCCTATTGAGAGCCCGAAAGACATGCCATGACTTGCTAATCACAAGGTAGCCACACCCTAAAAATGTACCCTGCTTTAATGTCTATTTTACTCTAAATGGGACTGTAATTTGCTAAATGAACATCATGCTGTATTGAAAATGGCTTTGTGTTTGTGAGTGAGACCATAAACTCACTTGCTAACAGTTTACTGAGGTCACAAATCAAGTGATATACATACAAGCAGACCTCTTTTTGAAGTTACCAAACAAACTTCGTTTTGGGAGCCTACATGAAGACGGTCAACCTGGACACTTAGTGTGTAGATGACCACGTTGGTGGCACGGTACATGGCATGGAAATACTTTACATCTGTCACATCAACTCGCCTTCAGGTTTGATTTCTTAGTTCAAAGCTCAAGCTCAAAGTCAATGAAAGTTTACCTGACTACTTCGCAGATCAGTCATCGCTGTTAGATCTGTGATTTGGTAACCTCTTAATCCTAGGTTTTCACAAACGTAAGAGCAGGTTTTAGTGCTACAGTTACTTGTGTAATACTCTTAAGATGAACTGTTGTAGAATCCTAACATCAGGATTAACATTTAGACATTTCTCAGACATCAGAGCCAACATGTTCATGAATATGGACCCTGCACCTCTAAGTTGCCATATAACATTTGTCAGACTCTCTCGTCAAACACTCAACATAAGGTTATTACTCCTAGATGGTTTAAATAAATGAAGTTTTTCTGGACAAGTGCTGTTCTACTCTGTCAGCCCGAGAGTTGAATCAAAAAAGTCCATTCTCTTGTCTTGGGTTCTGAGTTCATTAAAACTCTCTCTGTTGGGAGTCCACTAGAAATAGACTCTCCACCCAGCCTGAAGAGTGGAAGCCGGTGCATGATTTTTTAATGATGTCTGAGTTGCTCCCACCAGAGTCATTATACATCTCCTGAAAGGAATTAAACTGGAGGCTGACTGCAAGAAACCCTTCAAACGGTGGCCATATTGTGTTAGCTGATGGGAGTTGTGACATGAAGGGAAAGCTGAGGATTATTTGTAGACAAAATTACATATCACACTGACAGATATGTGACTAATTGAATATATTTTAAAAGTAAGCACAGTGACATTTGGTGAGGAAGTTTCAAGTGTACAGCTGTCTAGGTCTGGCTGATATTTTGGAAGTGGAAGTCAAACCAATTGAATGTCTGGCAATTTTAAATTTGCACAGTGTGTATCTAAATCTGTATGAGACATCACCTGCCTACTTACAAGGCTGGTGTATCTAGGTTGAGTGTCTCTGTCAGCTATTTTTAATGTGTCATGCTTCAGCTGAATCTTGTTGGCTTAGGACACCACACTCTATACAATATGGCCTCACTTAATGCAATGTCTCACAGGGCTCCACGGTGAATTTAAATACTATTAAAATCCCAGTATGGCCAAGTGCAATATTAAATCAGAGAAGGTGCAGGTTGTTCGTAAAAGGTAAACGTGTAAGTAGACAGTTTATAATTAAGTGGTGTACTGCTGCAGATGGTCTACATTGTTTTTCTTTAGATGTAAGAAACGACAATGTGAAAGCGAGGTGACTGTTAAAGGAGTCACTTGTGGTAATGAACCCACAGATTTTTCAGCTGTATGCATCGCTCCCCTCAGCTTTACACAGCTTCGTAGTGAGTCTCAGCCCACATGATCACATATGTGCTTCTTATATTGGCTGAATAGGTGATTCTTTTTTCTTAAAAGAAGTTAATAGAAAGAGTGCAGGAGTGTGATAGTCTGGTAACATTTCTGTTTCATGCACTGGCTTCATTTGCGGATTCATACAGAAACAATCAAGCTCTGTCATGGTGTTGACTCAACGGCATTGAGCTTATTTCAGTGTTACTGAGAGGCTTTATGAACACATTTTGCAGAGGAGGGCTGAAAAAAAAAACAAGTTAACCCTGAGGAGGTGTGACGTGCTCTGAATCTGCTCGCCAACCTGCCTGCCTTCCTGTATCAGAATCATATAGGAGAAATCAAGGAGCCGAACGCCTCACTTTCCCTGTTAAATTTCTCTTAGCTATTTTGAGAGCTGTGCTGTAGCCAATCTCCCCATTTGTGTGTGTGTGTGTGTGTGTGTGTACGCGTATGTGTGTGTGACAGGAGGCTGATGTGTCCTATTTCCCTTCGAAACTACAAAACTAGGTTTTGGGTTTATTAATATTTGTATCCACTCCTCTATTCCCCAAAAGAGAGACGAGGTCTATCACTTCAGCATGAGATACCCCTTTTTGCATTAAAATGAATTCATTTCAAATGAGAAGGCTTCAATTTGATTGTTTCTCAGACTGAATAATTGTTCCGAAAGAAATCGAGATTTAATATCTTGGGTGTCTTTGATGGAAAAAGTGCCCTGCCAGTGTTAATTTGTTGGGATAGGCTCTGTGTGTCTCTGTGTGGTATTTCTGCGACTTTCCAGTAACACATTTCTGAAAAGGCACAGCTATATGGGCAGCTGCATTATTCATATCTCCTGCTGCAAGGGGGGGGATTACTTATTGGGGTGCATAGGTATCCCCAAATCGCACAGCGAGAAAGTTTTAAAAGTTCTCATAGGTGAATGTACAGCAGTGTGGGGTTATATAGATTGCAGACGCGTGCAGATAAACATTTATAATGAATAAGAAATAAGAGAGAAGTCATTGATAATCAGCATCAGTTTCATTTTGTGCCCGTTGTGCAGCAGTACTAAAGAACAATAACTGGTTAGAGCAGCTTTTCAAATAGCTCTCAGCTTTTATGTCTCTTCCCGACTGTGTGTGCCTCTTGTTGTTTTCTTTGTGTGAATGTCTACACTAGGGTGTAACACAAAGCTACTGTCTTTATCTGGTTATTTCACAAAGATATAAATACTTGGGCTTATATCTTAGGAGGGCAGAGTTTCTGTCAGAAGTTGCAATCTATACTGCTTGATTATCTGTTAAGCAAATCTAGACTCACACAAACATTTTTCAATGGACGTCCCAAACTATAATTTAAAGTGAAACTCTCGCCACAACTCTCTTGTGAATGTATGTGAGTCAAACCTTCGTGTTGCCTTTTTAGTGTTTTTAAAATAGCGATTTTGATGTTATTGTAAAAGTGCCCCATGCACTCCCATTGAAAATGAGTTTGAGCCGAAAATGAAAATACGATCAATCTTAAAAGTGCCTCTTTCGTCGTAATTATGCTTTTACACGGAGGTTTGACTCGGGTCCATTCACAAAAAAGCCTAGGTTGCATTTTGGCGAGAGTTTCACTTTAATGATGGACCATCAGCCAAATGTAAAATGGTACAAGGATCCCAAGTCCCCTTAATTTGACTTCGACTTCCTGCGCATGTGATTCTGCCCGCCGTGTTCGGTTTATAAAAGATAGCCTAACAATTAGGGATCCTCAATTATTAAACAGCATTTTACCACACAAATATGAAACTGCTTACTCATTATCACATCACAACTATTCTTTTTTTCTTTTTTTTTTTTACATCTAGCGGGTAAAATTGAACCCTAAGGCGGGCAAGCTTTTGCCTTCCAGCCCCACTTTAGGCGGCCTTGCTAGACCATTGCGGAGCAAACGCCACAGCTCTGAAAATAAGTCCATGTCTGTGATAACACCAAGACAAAAATGTCAAAAATGTAAAACTTTCAACACAGCAGAGATGACAGCCAAAAATGTAAAGAATTACTTCAGAGGAGCGCTTTGGTGAATTCAATGAACAAACTTCATAAGTACTTGAGCTTGAGTTTTTATGGGAGGTGTAGATTTTTCAGTTATCACAAAGTGATCACTGTTTAACTTTCACTGTTTAAATGATGTTTAACTTCTATAAGCAACTGCCGCAGTGGGTCCATTTGTCTCAGGATATGGAAATTAGGCTGCAGGAAGACAAATCATTTCTTTTCAGAAGGATGGATGAAAGAAATGCAGAGTGTGCGATTTCATCAAGTTACAAAAGCTAGTGGAACAAGACAGGAAGTGTCTCTCTGTGGGAAGAGGCCCAGATAAACGTAAAGGCCCAGACACAACAAACCAACTTCAAAGAACTAGTAGTGACAAAGGCTGATTGCTGCATCACGGGGCCTGTGTCTCAGCCAAAAAGCTGCACTTTAACACATCGTCACAACAAAGTCTACAGCCAATGTCCAACTGTGTGACAGGAACTAACTCTCCATGCCACTAGGTGGCAGTAGTCTGTATTCGCATTTGAAAAAATGTATACAAGAAGACACAGGTATACAAACCGTTGTTATGTGATGCAGTGTTTTTGGCCTCACTATTGCTAACATAACCACTCTTATTCTTTTGTTACTTTTCAAAACAGCTTTCTCTTTCTTTTCACATTTCTCCTCTTGTGCACTGATTCGCTTAGCTGAACAGCCATACTGCTGAGATGCATCACCTACATCAACTTGACACATGAAGAATCAGAATTTTGAGACGAATAGTTTGGCTCTAAAGTTAGCAGGAGAGCACTCTCTCAGTGGTTTCCAAGCATTTTTGTGAATGTTTATAGTCAATGGATATCAGGGATCTTGACTTTAGCCACTGTAAAGAGTCAGTTCTGCTGAGTGTTGCAAGGAGTGCACAATATCTGTGCTTTAGTTCGAGTTCTTATCTAAGAAACGGTTAGATTTTTGTGTCAAGTTGTGTCAATTTGGTAACAGGTCAAGAGGGGGAGGGGCCGGTAAGAATACTGTTGCAAAAAATGTGCATTATTTGTACGTATCTGAATGATGTATCCTAAAGTAGTCAGCACCTTCTCTTCATTTTTGCCTCTCTTTTCTCTTGCCCAGCCTCAATATTCCTCTTCATGAAACACCATTTTTTCTTTTCTCTCTTCTGCCACTTTGCCACTTAAACATACCCTGTCAGAAAACCTAATTTGCTTTATCAGAAAATGAAATAACTCAGGCTGCAGACAAAAGCAAAACAGAGACATGTCTCTTTCTCTTATTTTGTAATAGGGACAATTTCAACCAAATGAGACCAGGCATTAGAGAGACACCAACGGACCGTTCTGCCCCCCATTCTAACCTCCACCACCACCAGTTCCCACCCTCCACTCAGTGAATAGAGACTAAACCTCAGAATTATAATTCAAATTGACTCTTGCTAAATGAAAAGAGAGTCCACTGGTAGCAAGCATACAAATGCAGGTTATTTCATTTCCTACTGTATTGCCCTGGAGTCATTTCCCCCACAAAAAAATCTGCTGAATCAATGAGAATGAGTTTGTTTGTGAGGTTTCTTTTTTAATTTTTTTTCCAGCTTGAATGGAATAATTGAATAAGTACGTGTGAAAACAAAGATCCGGCGGTTCTTATTATCGCAGTGAGTTGATGCGGTGCCGTTTCGCCAGCACAATCACATACTGCACAAAGAGATGTGCACACATGTGGGTATGAGGGCTAATTACAATCCAATTTTGGTGCACTAGTATGGGCTGAAGGTTGTCTGCTGCCCCCCAGCCACCAAGGTCTGCAGTATATGAAAGTTATTAGAACCTAATGATGGTGATATTGATGAATACATTGGCCTTCTAAGAGGAGCCAGCCACTGGCGTTTTACTTCCAAATTGACTCATTGACTATATTGTTTAAAGCAACCTACCACGTTAAGAGTGAGAGCAGCCAATCTGTGGTTATCCTTTAATGAAGAAATAGCAATTTAGTTCAGGTATATAAATGGATGGTCTAAACTTAGTGAATTAAAACTCTGATAGTCAAAAAAATTAATCAAAGGATAATGAGTGAAGTTTCTGTGAAGACGAGCCCAGGGAGGCCCAATTCCGCACATTTAAAGAGCTTGTCAACTTCTCTTAGTTTATGGTTTTACAGCGTAACTATTGTGTTGATACAGTTTCACCTCTATCCTCAATCTTGTTTTCCAGCAGGAGCAGCAGGCAGCTGTTTTCAGCAAAAAGCTCTAATAAGCCTGTTATATACAAAACCTGCTCCCTAGAAACAAACGGCAAATGAAATTAGCATCTAGTTGGTGAGGAAGATGAAAATCATCACCTGAAGACAAAAGCTATTTCTCATAAGTTGTTTTTTGGTTTCTCAGAATACATTTGATGTTGGACTAACACATACCATTAACATAAAGCACGTTACACTGAAACAGGTAAAGTATTCTCTGATGTTTTTTGTTTTTTATATAAGGAGCAGTAGTTGTTTCTTTGGCCACGTGGTCATATACCTTTTTATCATATAAAACTGACAGACAACAACAACAAGCTAACAAGTTTGGGCAGAGCGATTATCTGTATCTATTTAACCAACTAAATTAACTTTGTATAAAAACATATTTCATTTAAACTGAAAAGTTTGTGAGATAGAGCCTGGCATGGGAATTTTGTAGACGATATGTTCGTCATTTTGCTTAGAAGATGCAACGTGTTTGTTGTCCTTGTCCTAAACCTTACTCAAGCAGCAACACCTAATTTGTTCATGGTAGCAAGGGCATACATTCTACTGGGGGAATGCCCACCTCACTTTTAAAACCCCCCTCACTTTTATTGTTCCTCTTTCCGTCCAACCATCCTTGGTCCAAATGAGATAAGATTTCAGTTGATGAAAATATTTATAGGCCCATCTGAGTCGTCTACAGTCATTACTGTGGGCTCAAAGCAATAAGCTTAATGAGCAATGGCGGTGCAGTGAGTGTTTTGTGGACTTTTTTGCACTTGGTTTCACCTCTCAAGCTCCATAGAGACTGTCCCACCTTGTTGGTGAAGGTTGTTGGTGCTGTATGCAGCCTGAAAGAAAAACCCACAAACACAACTAAGGGTTGGAAAACTGTGTCCACCTCCTCTGCATGTTTTTGGGGGAGAATGAGATGAAAATTTCTGTTTTTCTATTTGTATTTTGCTGTTTTACCAGCATCTGTATTATTCTTGCTATACAACCTATGAATCAAGTACATCTGATTTTTAATTCAGTTTTAATTTTTAACTTCATTGTGTCCGTCACTCACTTCCTGCACCTTTTTATGTTCAGCTCCCTCACTGAAGAATGACCTATAATTCTCTCCAGTAGAGCCAATATGCAACACTGGGAAAACATCATGATAGTAGCCTACAGTAACATCAACTGATGTAATTTGCACTTGAGTAGGGACATTGTGACATCCTACCTAAATGTTTGACCCAGTGAGTCACATCACTGACAAAAAAAAAAAAATCTATTGTACTTAAGTTACTGAAAAGTTTAGGATAATAAAGCACAATGGTGACTTTGTAAGGTTAAGGACTGCATTTCTTTATTGTTTATGTCTGAAACCGTTTCAGGATAGAATCCATTACATTTCTTGGGCTACATTTGAATGCATGGAAACATAAATGAAGCCCTAAATCCACACTGATCACATGTCCAACGTGTCAGTATTTGTTTTTTCATCTCTACGTAGCATTTTTTATTCAATTACATTATCATAATCTACTTGCATGCAGCCATCGCTCTGCAGCTCTAGTGGACCAAACTGCGCCAGACAATGCACCTTGCAGTGTCCTAGAAGCCTTAAAAAGTCTATGCTGTGGCAGTTTGCTTGTTTCCATTAGTTTGCCAGTTCCCAGTGTGCTAACCATTAGGCTTACTGCCAAACAACACAATGTGGTAGAACTAACTGGTTCTTAGCACAACCTGGCCACCGTCTGCTCTTATCCATATGGTCAATTTGTCTTCCGTTCTCACACAGAAGGGAAAACACACAAGCACACACACACGCACACACTTCTTTCTTTCTCTACCCCTTTCCACTCCTCTTTTTTTCTCTTGTTCTCACTTGTCTTTATTTCTCTTGTTAATTCCCTTCCTCCGTGTCTTTTCACTCTCTCTTTTCTGTGCCTGGCTCCCCATCACTCTCTTTGTCTCTTACATCAGGTAATATTTCACACATTCAGCCCAGCCTCTATGTTTCGCTGGTTGGGAAGACTTTTGTCTGCTGATTCAAAATCAGTTGCTAAGTAAGCCGTTTGGCTTCTGCTATCTCTCCACTGGAGAGTTTATTCCACCCAGAGATTTGTCAGTGGATGCTGGGAGGGAGGGATAAGCCTGAACAAAGCAAACGTAATGCAGTAAAATCATGATTTCAGCAATAAGTTAAGGCCATACATGAAGGTAAATGGAGAGAAAAGTGAGGTCTGTTTAGGTAAAGCCTGTGGTTGTTTCTGGGATAATTTAAGTCTAAGTGCAATTATAGACAAGCTTCTGACCCAGAGTTTTGTTGCATTTGTGATAGACTGTATAGAATTCATTATCATAATTGTTTTGATTATTGTTTTTTTTGTTGTTTTTTTGGCATACTTACACATTTTGTAACACAATTTAAGACAAAATGTAAAAACTGATTTGTAGATCATGAGTCATCCTGCCTCCAGACACAGCAGTAAGCAATAAGCTGTCAACCTGCTTATGTAACTCTGCTAGATTTTTTTTTTTTTTTTTTAAATCCGATGCCAACTAACATGGCAGCAATGTACAATAACATTTTACTTTTTTATTTTTAAAAAAACAAAAGAAATCATGCTCAACCAAATAGTGCAAGTATATCGATTAAAGGCCATGGCAGGCTAATTACCAGGAAAGTACTGCAGGGTTTTCAAACTGTGTGTGAGCGAGGAGAGTAAGAAAAATGTTGCTGGATATGTGAAAAAAATATAGATAGATGAGAGGCAGCCAACTTGAAACTGTCAACTGACCATGGAAAACAAGATACATACCAAAAATAACTTTAGTGGTAATGACGTGCACAGACTTGACATGTACTGATCCTCCACCTAAGCACTCAGTTCTGACTGTTCCTGGAAGTAGATCAGTATTGGCTTTCTCAAATGGACAGCTCTAAACACTTCTTAACGTAGGTGATTAGTGCAGTAATGGGGAGCTAGTTTGTTTTTCAGCACTTTAATGTGATTAAAATGTTAGTATTTCAGATCCCCCTCTTTCACTCAAATAAGTTTGTGCAATGCACCATTTGGCATACTTTATATATGTGTGTATATGTCTGTGGGGTTTTGAGCATGAGTGGCCAGGTTATGGTGACCAAAAAGGTCTAAAGTCTGTTTCTGGTCAAATTGGAAATGACAACTAGTTAACCCAGCTGACCCTTCACTCATATCACTGTTGTGTCACTTGGGCAGCCTTTGGTTGAATGCAGGTGAACAGTCATTGTGGAGAGCAAAGGAGGTGGAACATATTAGGTGATATGCACATCACAAAACCCATCAGCCAATGTCTAACAATAATTTAGCTTTTTATGAGCTTATTTCAGTTCACTACTAAGTTGTTGTCAGACAGTAGCCAGTGGCTTCCAGGACTGATCAGCGCTATGTGATGTGTTTTGGTGCGCTGATCAGTTGTAGGTCTATAGAAGTGCATCCAGAGGCATTGTAGTCTGTGCCTGCTGAAAACTCCCCTCGGAAATTGGAGATGAACAGAGAGTTTCAGGGCAAATGCACATGTAATGAATTCAAACTGGTTTGGCAGTGGCAGGCTATATCAGGGGCAGTTGAGAAGAGATTGTGGAAGAGTACAAATACCTGGGCACAATTTTTGAAAGTATGATTACATTTTCTTCCAACACTGAGGAGATCCTCAGGAGATACCAGCAGAGACAGTATTTCCCGAGGAAGCTCAACACTTTCGGGGTCAATGAGAACATTCCTCAGACATTTTATTACTCCTTCATAGAGCATGTCATCACATTCCACATCACCTGCTGGTTCCACCCCATAAGTCTGCAAAGCCTGCAGAGCACAGTCAAAATCTGCTCTAAAATCATTGGACTGCCGGTCAGAGCATTTTCCACCATGTGCGAGCAGCAAACACTGAGGACAGAGCGCAGGATCCTTCAGGACCCCTCCCACGCTCTGTTCTCTGCTCTGTGATTGAGCGGCTCCCCTCAGGACGCTGGCTCTGCTGCCCGAGCTGCAGAACACAGAGGAGGAGAGCAACCTTTGTTACCAAGGCTGCTCAGCTCCTAAACTCCCATCCACCCCTGACCCCCAGTAACCCCTCACTGAACAATTCCAAAATGGACCATAATTAACCTGTTGATTTCCCACTTCCCCTTCCTCTCTATTGCACTTTTCACATTTACACTAACTTGCTTCTGTCCCCTCATGCATAACTCAACATACCTCATGTGAATACTGTAAATATCTTATATAATTTGTTTAGTCTACTTTATTCTCTCTGACTTGTTTTGTGTCTGTATACAACTACTCCACGTGCCTTTAATTGCCCCCTGGGGACAAATAAAGTATTTAGAATTGAAGAGAAAGAGAGGAAAGAAAAACCAAGACTATTAAATTGGCGTGCTGTAGTGAGCAGTGAGAAACACCATTTGGAGTGGACAACGAATGATAACCCTCGTGTCAGAAGTACTCAGTGTGTTTTTGAGTGGGGGAGGAAATTAGCTTTCCTTTACATTTTGGAGGTATTTCGTAACTGGTCATTCCAAATATTGGACGGGACAAAATTTCCATAACTCATTTAGTATTCCTGACAGATTGCAAAATGTTGATGTCCACCGGCAAGAGTTTGAAATGTATAAATCAGATAAATGGATCTTAGCGAAAGTTAAATCAGGAAGACTCATTATGCCACCTCAGCTCTGCCTCTTGGCTTCTGTCCATCCACATATTTTCTTGCTTCCCTCAATTTAAAATTCATAAGGGAACTCCCCTCTGGTTGTAACTGCCTTCCCGAACCCTTATACCCACCGTATGGTGCCAATCACTAATCAGCAGGCTCTTTATTAAGCAAGTTAGCTGCAGCTTTCATGTGCTGCCTGCTGATTGTGTCCTATGCACATTTAACCCTCAGCTAGTTGCTTAAACCTGGAACAACTGAGGAGTTCTTGTCCTGACCAGGGCTGTTATGCCAAAGCGTGTGTGTGATCAAGTGTGAAAGTTGGTGTTGAACTCTAGTGTGGTCAAACAAAGTGCTACCAGGTCTAACTTAAAGTTTGTGCCAGAGGGTCCACAGCAGATATGTAACCACACCAAACAAAACTCTGTTCTTTTCTTCTACTTTCCAACTCAACTTTCAAACAACACTCGTGTGTAACTTAACTTGTGTGCCCTACATTTTATACTTTTACATTTTAGGGCATTTATCAGATGCTTTTGTCCAAAGCTACTTGCAGTAATTCATACATACATAGATACACTAATGGCGGTGGCTGCCATGTATGGTGCCGATCAGCACACCTGGAGCAGTTTGGGGTTCAGTATTTTGCCCACCTGACACGCAGACTAGGGGATCGAACCGGCGACCTTCCGATATCAAGGCACATTCACACATAGAAAAATCATCAAATTATGGTGACTCTGCTTCTCTGAAATACTGAAGCCCTGCTATTATTTGAAATAGCCTGAAAAATAAGGTGTAAGGATACACAACCCTTTAAAATATATTTACCTGTTGTAATTAAGTTGAGATATTCTTGGTAATGCATTTGACATCCAGCTAGGGTGACACAATTATATTCAAACAAATTTTAGCCGGCATTCACTGACAGCCCTTGTCATGCCCACTGTCTTTAGAATCAAAGTTTAATTAATGTCTGTCAAAGTTGTTCTGACAGAATCATTACTGTTGCACAGCTGCATTTCACCCCTATTACAATCAAGTATAAATTTGTGAGGACATCAGCTTCTGCAGGGACAGCATGTATTCGCATCTCTGTTTGCCTCTCTGCCTGATTGC